>OX276337.1:64632209-65910300 GCA_946251815.1 Dasysyrphus albostriatus | reverse complement strand
TTATTAAATTAAGTATGTAAATATTTTACTACAAAACTTAATTATTTTACTAAATTTATAGTTTTCGATCATAGGAAAAGAATTTTATTCAATTGCCAGTTCGAAAAACTAGTGTTCGAACAGGCAACTTTGCCAAAATTGTTGTTGTTTTGCGTTCAGGCAATGAATATTATAGGAAATTTAATTATTTTAACGATTTTCTACCAATAATGAGAGCAAAAACCATGAGGCCAGTATTTGAAGATATTTTTTTCAGTGTTCGATTCAAGGAAAATTCAATCTTTTGGTTTCCTTTGTTCGAAAACTTCTCAGATTTTCGTTTATGTCAAGGAACTTTTTAACCATTTCTTTCTTTAAAAAATGAAAATTTTTCAAACTATACTAAAGTCTCAATAAAGTATTGCACCCAAAAATAATTTTTACTTACGATATAAGGTAAGTTTTGTATTCGAGCAAAGTGGGTTGCACAATTCTGTCTGGTTGTTTGTCTATCTATTCCTTGACAGCCTACAGCTACAGCCTAAACTACTGAAGCGCTTTTTTTCAAATGTTTAAATAATTTTTTTTTTTAATTCTTCGCAGGGGATATTTTTTACCTTTTAAAATTACGGTACTTGCTATACAACCATTAAAAAAAAAGCTTATTTATCTGAAAAACGGCTTCAACGAATTTGATAAAAAACAGTAGATTACTTTAGGTATGGTGAACATTCTGGAAAAAAATCCGAAAAACTGTTAATAACGATACCTGGCATTTAAGGGTCTTTGAACTTCGATTTGTTCAAAAAAATTCAATCAAATTTGCATGCAAAAGCTCCATAAAAATAATATTGCATATCAAAATAAAAAAGTAAATGGTGGCCTTTAAAGAAGATATTAATTTTTGTTTTGAAAATTCAATATTTCAAGAACGCGTTGATGAATTGTTTTGAAACTAGTTTATAAATGTATTTTAAAATTAATTATTATTTAATTTAATATAAAAATTAGCTTTTTAAGAAAATCGCTACAATGATTTAAATTTGTTTTTGTGCTTTCATATTTCTTCAAGTTATCAAATTGGTTTTAATGTTTTAATTATTTGAAAAGTTTTTAAACAATTAAAGGAACAATTTAAATGCCCTTATTTTATATATTTTTATATTCTTTATATATATGTAATTACTGGCATATTTTAAAAGTTCTTAATTACAGGCAACTTGAACATCAGAGCAAGTACCTGCAATACAGTCGTACATTTTATTTCCATTGAAAATATTTTTTTTTAAATAAATTAATTAATTAAGGAATTGAAGCCAGAACCATCATGCCACTAGATACTAAAAATATTGTTTAGGAAAAGTTTATTTTTGCCCTTAAAATCTTAACTCATTTACAATAAGATCGTATTTATTCTACAAGATCTATTTTGATATTTTGCCTGGCAACTAGAAGCTACTTTTGTTATACTTACCACTTTCCTTAATGACATCCCCCGAACAAAACAAATTCATGAAACGTCAAAATTACAAAACAAAAAACTGTATTCCCAAAATGGTACACCCAAGTTAGTGGGAAAGCGTAAGCAATTACTGTCTTGGGAAAACGAAGTAAAATGAGGTAGTTTTTCCATAAAAAAAGGCTTGCTATCACTCATGTCTTCGAGTTGCTCTATGCTTTAAGTTACTTCATAGTGCTAGAAACTAAAAGTTGATCGCAATTAACAACTTAGTTGCATAATGGTTGCTTCACCTTGATTTTGAGATTAAGCAAGCGATATGTCATTTAGGATATTTGCAAAGAATGTATGCGATCAGTAAAAAGTCCAAAAAGTTTAATTTTATAAATTTGTTGAGTTGAAAATTTTGAATCAACTGTAAAAGTTTTTCCAAGTACCGCCCAATTTTCGCACTTCACTGTGAGAAGTTTGCAAGATACCAAAATCTAAAATATCGAAACTGCATTATTTATAGATCTTGAAAAATGATATCTCACACTAAGTAAAAATAAAACATAACATTCTCACCATACAATCTTGCAAATGTCAACCAAAATCTCGAATACCTGCTCAAAATTGAGTGGTCGCATAATTAGCGGGATTTTTATTTGCAAGATCTCGAATGCGAGTTTTTCATTGGCACGGTTTTGTAATTTGTGCCCAATTCAAAAGGCCGTTGATAAGGTCAACTAGCTACATTAATTGGTTGTGGATTTGTTGTAATGGGATTTTAAAGTTTTTTTTAAAGTCATTCCAGGTCACTGAACAAAATTTTTAGGTATCTTATTAAGGTAATCTTAAGAAACAAATATTAAATATTGTTATTAAAGGTCACCTAGATTCATTGGTGACATACATTTTTTAAATGAATTTTCAAAGTTTTTTCATGGTTCAGTATTACTTTTTGAAAATTCTATGTCTGAAAAATTATCTACTGTTACTACCTGCCCTTAAATGACCAGTAACCTTTCGAAGAGTACATATACGGAATGCCACGAAATTTGTCATCTGATTCGGTGTACGGTGTCAGAAATGTTCACAAAATCATCAAATCAATTTCAAATTATTTTTAAGGTAAAACAAAAAGTAGAGTTCTGTATTATTCTTGAAATGAAAACTTTTATTGTTTTTCTTGCAGAAGAATTATTTTTTCAACTCTTCACGAACGATGTACATATCGTCGGCTTTTTGTCAAAACCTATCAAGTCCTTAAATGACATTTTAATGTACTTTTAGTCAACAATAATTACTGAATTCGAATATCAATGTCTAGTAACTGTGTCATGGTTTCTTTTGGCTCTATCAACCAGTTTAAAAACCTTTCATTATCTTAAAATTCCATTTTATTGCCTTTTAAATCGGTGTCTTGTATCTTCTAAGCTATTTTTCAAATTTGAAATTTGTTTTGACAGAAGGCCCACGATATGTGGGTATGATATTTTTTACTTTGATTTTTGTCTTTTAACTCTTTAAATACGCACGGTTAATTAAAATAAATTTGAAGGTGGATTATATCCTTTGAGCAGTGACATTTTTTGTTTATGATTGAATTCATGTGTCTAATATTTTATATCTGGGAAAAGCCCCAGGAGGGGGGGGTCATGACCCCCATGACCCCCCCCCCCCTCTGTATCCGCCAATGATCGTTTGAGCTTTCTAGCAGCGATAAGGTAGTTTGGCGTTCCCTTAACTTCTCTTCACGATAGAATTGATCGTAAATTTACAGATAGCCTGAAGTGAATGGGTTCTTCCACCAGTCCTTACAGGAAGTGAGGAGCTCAATATCGTAGATTGGCTTATATAAATATTTCCAAATACGGATTTCCTCAAAAAATGAATGAGCTATCTGATGTATAGTTTAAAAAAATAATTGGGGCGAAAAGCGAACAACTCATTTTAGAGACGATCGACCAGGCAAGAAGTGGTATTATAGTTTTTTAAGCGATATAAAAAGTTGAGTCCAGTGTATCTGAATCATTATGTTAGGCCAAAATAACAAACACTGAAGAGGGTATTCGAAAATGGTTCCGCGAACGAAATGGTAGCAAACGATTTTAGTAGATGGCTTGATCAAAAACATATTCAACGACTGGTTGCTAGTTGATGGGCATAAGTTACATTTATCAATACCCATAAGCGAGTTTTTCTCCAAGAATTAAAATATCCCTCTATTTACCACCTCCTATAATACCTACCACATACATCAGGCGTCCGCAGATATTGGAGCGTTTAAAGACATTAAAAGTAACTATAAAGCACCAGCAAGAGAAGGGCAAAGTTTGCCCGAAAATTTTGGCAAATCCATAATAAAAACAAACTTCTGCGAAGTATCAAATTGTAGCAACGCATTCGGGAAATGCGGGATTTACTTTTCTGATCCGAACGCAGCCCATTACACAAAATACGTTCAAAATACTTTGGAAACTGTTGAACATCCATATCAATACTAAAGCTAAAAGACTATCAGCACTTGATACAGTTTTGACAATCTTTTGAAATACCCCAAAACCAGACCCTATTAAAACAAAAAGAGGAACATAACTACTCCCCTAAAATGGACCCCCAATGTCTATTTCATCTGCCATATGGAAAGAATTCAATGAAAATCAGGAAAAAAATAAAGCAAAAGCAACAACAACATCAAAATTGACCGTTAAGAAAACAAAAGAGCAAAGAAATCTAAAGCTTAAAAAAACTCTAACAAACCCACTTCAAGACAATGTTTTCGATTTTGTAAAGATGAGCTTGAAACAGACGCAACAAGTGGTATCATATTTGGCATGCTCAACTACCAACTTTGTACAATGTAATTTAACGATGATCAAAGTGAAGATTTTATATGCGCATGTTTCTTTTACCTGAAAAATGCATCATTCGCATCATTTTTTGCATTTTTGTCCATGTTGCGTCATGAAATTTTAGTCGTAAACCTCAAGTTCGGACTCAGCATCCCCGAAAACATAAAAGAGGAGCAAAACCCAAACTATTTTGTCTCAACTTTCCTTCTTCTACTCATGAAAATTATTTTGTATATTCCAAAAATGAAACAAGTGAAAAATTGTTGGTTAAAAAACAACGTAGTTCTTGTTTTTTTTTTTTTTTTTTTTTTTATCCGATGGAAATCTTCAAAAGACACTCGGTAAGAATCGGTACCAAGTAGTGTAGTAGTAGTCTTACCGCACTAAAACCACCGGTGAATCAGGACCAATCTATGAAAGATCGACAAATGATTTTTCATTCATAATTTATCAGTCGCATTGTGGGAAGTTTAAGTTATAACACTTTCCATAGCTTTTAGACCATCAGCTCATGAGGCTTGGTTCTTCTTAATCTCCGAACATTGTCTCGTACATTTAAGACGGTCTCCATTTCGGAGTTGGTATGACTTTGCAGTCGCTGATTGTGTGATACAGCGTGTTTTTTAACCACTTCTGTAACCATTTCAATTTGAAGGTCACGATGTAGATCGCTATTTCTTATATACCAAGGGGCATTTATTATTCCGCGAAGGACCTTGCTATAGAGTTTTTGGATGGATTCAGCATTTGTTTTCTTTGTACAGCCCCATAGTTGGATGCCATATGTCCAAACGGGTTTCAGTACTTGCTTATATAACATTAGCTTGTTCTGGATAGATAGGTCAGAGTTCTTTCCTAGTAACCAGTACATTTTTCTGTACTTCAAGTTTAGTTCGTCTTTTTTCTTTTTGATGTGCTCTTTCCATTTAAGCTTTGCATCCAAATTCATTCCAAGGTATTTGGCAGTATTGGAGTAAGGTACTGTTGTACTGTTTATAAGAATTGGAACATTGTTTATTTTTTTTGTTTGTAAAGTTTATATGCGTCGATTTTGTTTCATTTAGTTTGATTCGCCATTTTTGCGTCCAATCACTAACTTTATCGACTGCATTTTGCAGTTTTTGTGTAGCCTTGGTAACGGATTTATCTGGCACCAATATTGCAGTATCATCAGCAAAGGTGGCCATGATAGCGTTGATGTCCACTGGAATATCCCTTGTATATAACAGATACAGGGTTGGTCCTAGTACACTTCCTTGTGGTACACCGGCTTCAATTTTCTTTAGTTCAGAGTAATTTTGGTCGTACCGTACTCTAAAGAGTCGGTTCGTAACGTAGGATTTCAGTATTTCGTAGTACTGCCAGGGAAGATCCCTTTGCAGTTTGTACTCAAGTCCCAAGTGCCAAACCTTGTCAAAGGCTTGAGCAACATCTAAGAATATAGCCGAGCATACTTGTTTTCCTTCAAGTGCCTTTTCCACAACATCCGTAATCCGATGCACTTGGTCTATCGTGGAATGTCTATTTCTAAATCCAAACTGATGGCTCGGAATTAGTCTTCTTTCTTCTATTATTCTGCTTAGTCTTTGAAGCAGTTTTTCGAAAACTTTTGCCATGATTGGTATAAGCGATATAGGTCTGTAAGATGTTACTTCTGTTGGCGGCTTACCTTGTTTAGGTATAACAATGACTTCTGCAATTTTCCAATGATGTGGCCATATCTTAGTTTAAGGCATGCATTGATTATAAATTGGAGTGCTTTGAAGGCTATTGAAGGCATTTCTTTCAAAACCTGAGCAGTTATTAGATCGTGACCTGGTGATTTTTTGTTAGACAACTTATGTTGGCACATACTTCTTACTTCTTTGAGCGTGACAAAAGGAATTTCACATTCGTCGTTTCTATCAACAAACTGTAATGGATCTGTAGCTGTGCTTGCTGGAAATCGCTTAAAAACATTCGCGAGATGTTCAGCGAAGAGATCAGCCCTTTGTTTTGGGTTTCCAATCCATTTACCATCTTGAGATTTTACTGGCGGGTTTTGTGCCTGTGGTCTTTTTTGCCGCTTAGCTGCTTTCCATAAGGAGTATTCCGTAGAAGCATCCGCCGTCAGACTATTCAGGAATCTACTAACTGAATTACTTTTAAATTCACAGATTCTTTTCTTTAGTTCATTGTTAAGACGGTTAAAAACTGCCTTATCACCTGGAAATCTCGTAGCTTGCCATTTTCTTCCAGCTCTTCTTTTCTCCAAGATCAGCTCCTTTATTTCGACAGGATATTTTATTTCTTTTTCTCTTGAGTTCGAAATTGTTGGAGTACTTTCTTCTGCAGCCTGTTGCACATCAGCAATAAATTGTTCTACTTCATGATCAATCTGTTCAATTGTTTGCTAGGGGATCTTAGGTTTATAAAACTTTCAAGTTTATCTCTGAATTCGTTCCAGTTTGTTCTTTTGTTCACGAGCTTAGGATTACTTTTTTCTATTATTTCTGCTTCGCTCAGTGATAATATTACTGGAGTATAATCTGACGATAAATCGTAATTACCTTCGACACTTATATGGTTTCGTTTAATACCTTTTACTACGAAAAAGTCTATAAGGTCTGGTATTTTGTTAGAATCAGATGGCCAATATGTTGGCGAGCCAGAAGAATAAATTTCGCAGTTGTATTTGCGGCCTGCTTGATATAGCCGTTTGCCTTTCGTTGTTATGAGCCTAGATCCCCATTGGGTGTGTTTAGCATTGAAGTCGCCACCAACAAGGAAGTTATGTCCTAACAAATTTAGGAGTTCTGCATAGTCTTCTTCAGTTGGAGAGCGCCTCGGAGGGCAGTTCTTGTGTAAAATTTTATATGTTGCTAATATACAACCTGCAAACTAACTCTGTAAATATTACTTGACTGAACTAGGTTAAAGGAAATGGTTTATTTTAACACCTTGATAAGGTTAAAGTGTAAAGTGTAATTTTAAACGAGTCTCTCGAGTTAATATAACAAAGTCCTTCATTCAATTTAATCTTCTTTGAAGTTTATTTTAAACATTTTATTTTAACAGAGGCGACTGTTAATTATGAACTCATGCACTTTTGGTTTTTACCCGAGGCTACATTATTTTTTAACCCACCGAAAAAGCCACTCTGCTAGAAATTGTTTTTGTGCGTGTAGTTACGTTGTGTATAACTATTGAATTTTTTGCAAAGATTTTGAATTTGTATAGCATGTGCTTACCAAGTTGAGTTGCTTTCAAGCTTGAATTTTTATCGATTTTGCAACCCTAATGCCCAATTTCGCTTACACTTAAAATCGTGTACACGGTACACCTCGACTTTTGCGATTCCGCGTGAGTTCAAAATTTTTGTCAGATAACGTGTACACTGTCATTCAAATTTAATCACACTTCTTTTGTTCTTTTTTCCTCTTTACTGCAACCGTAAACGGGATCCACTCTAAATCTCTGGATGGCAACAACCGCCTTTTGCTCTGCACGCGTGCAGTGCTTGTAGTCTGGTTTGCATGGTCTTTTAGGTGGCAATCTGCACTGAGGTTGGAGATGTCCGGTCTTGTTGCAATTTTTTCTCTTTTCTAGACTCTAGTATTGAGTTGAACGCGGAAGACTTCTTGCATATGGCCATCTCTAAAGCCTGAGCAAGAGAACTGAAGTTGCCATTCTTATCTGCTCGTATGGTTTGTAGCAATTTAGCAGCAGTTCTTCTAAGGGCAAACATCAGAGCTATATATTTGTCTTCCTCGTTCCAGTCATTTTTTGCTGTGGCTGCGTCTTGTAGATTGACCAAGAAGTTTGTCCATCGAAGGTTGGTGGATGCATTTCCTTTCTCTTTGGACAGTCGCCAGAACTTTCCCGAACCTTCATTTTCTTTACTTGTAAAGCATTTTATTTGATCTTCGAACTTTGCTTCTATGGTCGACAATTGCTTATCGACATGCTCGTCAAGGGCAATAATCATGTTGTCAAAGGCATCTAACTTACCTTCGAACAAACTTGACTGTTCTTGATTTTCGAGCAGACTTTTTTGTTCACTGCGTTGTTGTTCTAGAAGATTTTTTTGTTCTTGGCTTTGTCAATCAAATCATTCAAGAAGATTCTGGTGTTCTTGGCTTTGACGTTCTAGAAGATTCTTTTCAAATTTAGCAAACAGCTGAGACATCATATTGCTCATGTCCGATGATCTACTTGTTCTTGCTCTTCCTCCATTTCAATATCGAATATCAATATGTTTGGGTTTTCTCCAAGTTTTCTTATGTATTCCTGCATACGCAAAATTAGATCATTCCATTGTGTTTTCTCATTTTCACTTTCACAGTCACGTTCACTTGTTGTAATTATTGTCTGTTAAAACACAATTAATTATCTAAACACAAATAAATTAAGTTTTATTCCACTTCTAACTCCAATGTAATATTATCTCAGGTTCGTTAATAAAACTTGTTTTACTTTATTTAAACTTCCACTTATTTATTTCGTAGATCAAAACACTTTACTTTCTTACTACAAAACAATTTATCATTCACCACTAAACTATACTGAAATTAAATCACCAACTTTACTTTTCACTTTTATAACAATCAACTCTACTCATTCACGATTAAAATTAAACTGTGTGCACTGTCGTTCAAAAATGTCCTTTTATTCCCATCACAAGGATTCTCGAAATAGCTAATAGCTTAAAGCAAAAATTACGGTACCTTCCATTCATTTTTTGCTCAATCTAATAAAATTTTATTTTTCTTAAAAACTTATTGGCAATTTTTCTTAAAAAAATTTCAGAAAATTACTTTTAGTGTGAAAGTGAAAAATCATTTTCCAAAAAATTGTTTTTAACGGTATTTCTCAAAGAACTTTTTATGCACATACATTTGAAAGAAATGATTTTTATGAAGAAACTCTTAAAAAATAAATAAATTTTGAATAAAGTATTTTTTTGGATTATAAATATTTCTAAAACGACCCTGACGATTTTTTTTCAACTTTTTATGCAAAAATAACGGTATCTTTCAAACAGATGTTAAAAAAAAACATTGAAGAAAATTTCATTTTTCTCATAATCGACTCCTAAGATTTTAATAACTGCCTGCCATCCTAAGAAAAAAGGGTGTAAAGGCTAAAATTCAAAAATTGGTTTAGTACCATAACTAAAATTAAAAAATATTTTAAAAACCGCTCCAATGATTTTCAAAGTTTTTTTTCAATATTTTTTGTTTAAGAATTCACATGGCATTCCTTTTTTCAGCTAAAGATTTTAAAATAGTATTTTTAGAAATTAAAAAAACTCCATGCTTTTTATAAGTACATATCCATATTTTATTTTTAATACATAATGTAATTACAATAAATGTAAGAACTGACTTTTTGGTTTGCTATGCTATTGTTTAATAAAAAAAACTTCAAACAAATTTGTTAACTGTTTCTACAATTTAAACGTATTCTATTTCATTTGCAATCTATCAACAACAAAATGTTTGATCCTTTTTTCTGCGACTTTTTTAAATTCCTTAGCGGCAACACTGGTTACAATACATTTACTTATCATTAAATTAGCCTTTTTTAGGAACTGAAAATATTATGGTAACTAATTTCAATCTTATTGAAAAATGACTCCAGACCTTTTTCTAGATGACTAGTTTTCCTTTCAAATGGTGCCTTGCATTACAATACACCTTCAATTCAATAAATGCAATTTACAATGATTTGTTGCTTAGAAATAAATTTTGAAGTGGGGAACTACAAGGAAATTCTTGAATTAAACTGGTCAGAAAAGTTTTTGGAACAGAAACTAAAATATACTTTTCCAAAGGTTTTTGGTGTGCTGACCTGGAATTGGAGCTCAGAAAAATTCTATTACGCGACGATTTTGAGATATTGCCGTCTGAACATTGAAATTAAAAATAATTTTTTCGTATGGAAAACTGAAATCTGCTATAAGGCATGTCAAAACATGAATTTTAACAGCTCAAATTTTCACAAATATATTTTATTTTGCTCAACTGAAACTTTTGAGCCTATTTCCAAGAAAACCGAAAGCAAAAAATTTTTTTGAAACAGTCTAATATGCATAGGTACACTTTTTATTTTTTTATTGAACTTGCCATATGTATATAGACACGTGATCTACTAGCTAAACTGATTCAGTTGTAAAAAGTTAAGAAAATGCTTAGTAAATACCTTAAATAGCCAAGGGACATAAAAGTATTAGTTTGCTGAGAATTACCCTTTAAAATTTAAATGTTTAAATAAATATTGCATTTCAAATACCCATCACGCGTTTGTTTAATTTTATTCATTCTTAACTCTTCCTTAGAGTAGACTGTTTTAAATTTAAGTCATGACTTCATTAAAACACAATTTAACCAAATTCCCGGCATTAGCTGACCGGCAGTCACAACGGAGCACAAGTTACGTTAACACAAAAAAAAAATCAAAACAACCCTTCACTTTTGAAAGGATACATCTTTGAAATTCATTGCGTTAAACTAATTAATATAATTGACATTTAAATATCCGTATACCAAAAAGTAGCATATGATGTAAATCCTCATGAAATCGTAAGCCAGTGCGTCCGACGCTGTATATGTTACCCTAAGAAAAGAAATCCATTCCTGAACAGATGAGGGTTAAGTGCATCAAAAAATCACTACAATCAAATTAGGGTGTGATGAGTAAACAATTGTCCCAAGGGCATAATACGGGTGATGGATTTTGATGGTGTGAGGATTCGGTTTATAATTTAATCGAATGCATAAATAAATTCGTAAGCACCAGAAGAATGAAACCATCAAGAATACATTTTTATTGAAAATGCTTTGAGAGACGATGCTATTTTAAATAAATATTTAAGAAGATTACAAAATAACTTACACAATCTTAATTGATGTATGTGTGTATCTATAATGGTGATAAGATAAATGTTATATTTTTCAGATAATCGGAGTTCACCTGGAATATGTTATTCTCCACATAGCCGTTTAGCTGCCTGGGCAAATCAGGGTGTCTCGCCATCTGGAATTGAGTCTAATGGTGCAACAGTTTGTAGAAAAGGGCAAAACTTAGGTCTTATATGTGTGGTTTGTGGTGATACGAGCTCAGGGAAACATTACGGAATTTTAGCCTGCAACGGATGCTCTGGATTTTTTAAAAGAAGCGTTAGAAGAAAACTAATTTATAGGTAAGTAGTGCTGTTCTAAATGTTTAACGCTTTATTAATTAAAAATGTAATAGAACTATTTATCTAAAAGTCAAGCAGGTACATTTAAGCGCAGAAGCGCGAAGGGTGGTATTTGTTTATAAAAATGAAGGTCATGGAAAGCACTTGCATTACTGAATTTGAATAATTATATCTAAGGGACTTATTTGCCTTTGAGTGGGATTAGGTTGAAAAGTTAAGGCTTTTTATCCGGCACACCCAAAATCATGGATTCAATGGTCTCGTCGTCGTCATCAGCATCAGATGTGCACATTTGAAATTCAAATAAAATCCCTGTTGTTTAACATAAAGAAGGAATGGGTGGGTAGCGAAATAACAATTTATAACCTCATTCAATTTTTGTATAAGGGTCTGTTTGAAACTGTATTAATTTTATAAATTGAACTATAGTTGTTTTCAATGAAGGTCTTTTAAGAAATCGATAGAATTTAGTTGGTAGGTAACTATAAGCGTGTAGCAAAAGATGTTTTGATTTCAAGGTATGCTGATGGTATGCATCTTAACCCAACTCCGAAGTTATGCAAACTATTATGTTGCATGAAGGGCGTATTTAAAGGATGGTGTGCGGTAAGGGCTGCCAAATAAATTTTTCTCAATATCGGGACATCAGGAACCCAAAATTGGGACAAATAAAGACATAGAAAAAAACATGCAATTTTAAACATCGCACATGGAAAAATGTTTACTAGTGTTCATTTATAATAAAAAGGAAATATCAAAATTTTATCAAGAACCATCATAATTTGGCTTCGTTACTAGTGTCGTTTTCGATTGAATGTTGGAATTGACATATATAATTCCAAAATCCAATCAAAAACGATATTAATGTCTGCGAGTACTTTCTTTCATAATAAAAAAAATAAGAATAAATTTGGTGGCACAACAACTCGTGGAGAAACAGGGCATAGTGGCGTACAACTCTCAACAATTCCTGTGTGCGTGTTGTTGGCAGGGGACCTACAGTTTTTTGCTGAGTCCAAACTGCTAGATGAGAAGCACTTTTTCATGACAAGTAAACTCTTGAAGGATTTTTCGGTTTCTCGCAAGAGGCAATGCCGGAAAAAACATTTTTTTTAGCTGCTTCCACCTAGCCTAGGAGGTATCAGCTGGGAATCAAACCCAAACCTTCGGCTTACTATACAAAAAAGTCTGTAATTTCGAGAGATTTCCAGTTCTGGTACATTGTTTGAAGTAAACAAATTTTCACAATAAAATTATGATGTCTTCCCAAATATTGTATTTACAAGCTGAACCTGAAATGTGTTTTAATCCAGTACAAATTTTAATAATATTGGGAGGTAGTACAAGAATCTTAAAGGTGTCCTATATGTATTTTGCTACTTTTTTTAAGACTCAATTTAATCAATTTTCAAACAACTTAACCTTAAAACTGTGATTTGGGTGGATCCACAAATATGCAAACTTTCAAGAAGTAAAAAAACACATTGTAAGCAAAGTACTACTTTGAAGTTAAACAACGCTCTCCTCCATTTATTTATATTTTTTTTTAATTTTGTTAAATAATTGGTTTTAAAATGAATAGAATTAATTGTGAAAATATCTTTGAATTGACGACTTTTTGCTGCCAAACGATCACCAAACACATTAATAATAATTAATTTGCGTGCCATTGGTATAGTCATAAGGGCAACCGTAATAATTTTTTTGAGCTAAATCCAGCCGATTCCTGTTACCAACATTGGGAATTGCCTCTGTAAAAATTGTAAACACTCATTTTTGGTATATTTTTTCAGCTATAAATATTTTCTATGGCATGTGTAAAGAGACAGGATATATTCGCATTGCCACACAGCAACGGTATATTCACCATTTTCCAGTTCTTGACATAACACTGACAGAATATTGTTATGCTTAGCTCTATGAATAGAAAAATCCAGTGAATAAAAGCGAAGAAAATATTTAAACAAAATTCATACGATCACATCCCCCGGTGAAATTATTTTATAGCACCCATACACCGGGTGCGGGGGAAATCAGCTGATTCTGAAAATGCAGTCGCAATATCACCATAGTACAAAGTAGGTTGTGATCAGTGTTGCCAAAATCTCAAATTTCACTATGCTAGATTTCTAGATTTAATAACGCTAAATCGTATGAGAGCTCAAAAAATAGAACGCTAGATTTCAAAATCCATTTACAGTATTCCCCGCTTAATTGCACTGGCATTTTTGTCAATTTTTTCGGTCAATTATCTGGATGGTTCAATTAACGGAAACCCGTTTAAATGACCGACATGTTCAATTAAGCGAAACCCATTTAATCGCACAAGTCGGTCAATAAAAAGATAAAATAGGTAGACATTCATCTGAAAAATGTCAGCATCAAAATTCAGAAAAAATATAACAAAAAAAAGTGTTTCAATATATTTTATTTAACAAAGAAAAAAATGTATAACCGTGAAACAAATATATCACTCAAAAATTGGAGAAGGGTGAAAGAAACTCATAATATGTTTGTTCGCGTACCTCCCAAAACTACGAATTTCTACGTATTTAGCCCAAGGTTCTTTCAAAACTCATATACTAAATATATATAACTAAACTCATAAACTGAATTCGTAGTTTTCAACACACTTATTTATACTTATGATTTCTAGATTTTGTTTGATTGTTAAGGGGTGTTTACATGGATCAAGCATGTTCAACATCGCTTGATGGAAATGTTGTCAAGCGGTTGTTTCTTCCGTTCAAATGATCAAATTAGGAGCATGTTGTTGAGCATGTTGGACAGTGTAAACACCGCTTCAGACTTGTGTGCTTTTTTCCACTAATTTTTGTTTATTTATGTTTTAATTACTGACAATAAAAATAATGGAACGCGATGCAGTGCCACCGGTAGCCAACATTAAAATATCAAATGACAAAAGGCAGATTATTGGGAGTTGTGAACCAGTGAACAATCTGTCAAGTTAAGTGCATCCAAGGTGAAACAATTTCCTTAGACTCATAATTTGTTGTTTGGACTCAAATAACGAAAATTTTTACTTGCGTTTAGTTTGTTAGCTGAATTTTTTTAGATCAATTAAGCGAGTAATTCAACTAAGCGGAGTTCCATTAACCGTATAAAAAAATGTTCTATTTATATGGGAAATTTTCGATCGGAAATTTAAACACATTTACTGACTCAAAACTCAGTATGTTATCAAAGTTAAAGTTCATAAGCTCAAAATTTTAAATAAGTTAACAAATAAGCGCTAGAATAGGTATAATTAAATAATTTATAAAAAAAATCAAATCTAACATTAAAGAATGCTTAAAAAGACAGATAATGCTAAAAAAGCATTTGACATACGTAGTTAACAAAGAATCGAAATGCTTTTTACTCCAGTATTATGCTAGATTTAGTATTTAAAATTATGTCAGACGCAGTTTGATCCATACTGTCGCAAACAAAAAGGCGTAGCACAGCAAATAAATTATGTTCAGCCGTATGTTTCATTAAGCTAAATGACAAATACTAAAAGGTACATACTGAACATCACCCATCACCGTCCAATTCCTGTTTAACTAATTTTGAGAATAGAATATACACTTTCCATATAGTTATAAAAATCCTCACTATTTGTATAAATGGCTTTGAAGAATTTTTTTATTAAATCAAGCTTTATGAAATGATGGAAGAATCAAATTTTCTTGTGCAATAACAGGTACAAAATTACCATTCGATTTACCAAATGCTGAAAAAAGTCAGTTGTTTTCGGCCAATTTTCGTCTGCTTCTTTTGCTTTCGTTTAAGAAGATAACAAATGTAACTTTTGCAGTCTTGATCCCGAAATTTCAGTTTTTTTGATAGACAAATCCAAAACACAGCCCAAATTGTTCAACTCCTGATGTTGTGGTAGTAAAATTGACCTATCTGAAGCTACTTTTACTACCTTTACGTATTCCGTTTATTTCTGATTCCAGTTCAAATGGGCATTCCTTACTATCAGAAATCGGTTTAGATATATTTACTGTTATTATAAAGGGTTTTTCAAATGGGACACTACAAAAGAGCGACAGGGACAACAAACGACGTCATATTTCTTGCCGCTCTTTTGACATTTCTCTTCAGTAAGGTTTGCCATTTCATGGTGGAAAGACATACGAGCCAACAACACGTCGAAATTATTAAAATTTACTACCGAAATTCGGAGTCAGTGGCCTCAACGTTAAGAGCGCTACGTAATTTATGGTCATCATAATTGTCCTATCAGGTCAACAATTGAGCGTCTAGTCGAAAAATTTTAATCCACAGGCACATTACAAAATGTTCCCGAGCCAGTGAGATAAAGAAGTGCCCGTAGTGTTGAGAATATTGCTGCCGCTGAGACTTCAGTTGCAGAAAGCCCAAATGTGTCTCTCACACGTCGGGCATCTCTGTGACGTCGTTGTGGCGAATTTTGCGAAAAGATCTTGGCCTACATCCTTACAAGATTAAATCGACGCAAAAACTGAAGCCACTTGACCACCAGAAGCGTCGTATGTTCGTGAATTGGGCTGAGCAACAACTTGAAAATGATTCGGATTTTCATCGAAAAATCATCTTCAGCGATGAGGGTCATTTCTGGCTGAATGGCTTCGTCAATAAACAAAATATGCGGTATTAGTCAGGCAGCAATCCACACGTACTCCATGAGTCATCATTGCATCCCAAAAAAATTACGGTTTGGTGTGGTGTATGGGCTGGCGGCGTCATTGGGCCGTACTTCTTCCGTGATGATCAAGACCGGCACGTTACTGTGAATGGGCATCGCTACCGTTCAATGATAACCGAATATTTTTGGCCCCAATTGGATGATATGGACTTGGAGGACATGTGGTTCCAACAGGACGGCGCCACAAGCCACAAAGCGAATGTCACAATCAATTTATTGGAAACCAAGTTTGGAGAACGTGTTATCTCACGAAATGGTCCAGTCGTTTGGCCGCCTCGGCCGTGCGATTTGACGCCGTTAGACTATTTCCTCTGGGGCTACGTCAAGTCTACAGTATATACCAACAAGCCAGCGACGATTGATGAACTTCGTACGAAAATCGAACGTGAAATTGCAGCATACCGGCCAATTTATGCTTGAAAACCGTCGAAAATTGGGTTCAGCGTCTGGACTTCTGCAAGCGTGCCCGTGGTGGCCATGCAAAAGAAATCGAATTCCATACACAATGGCATCGAACGTACTTGTACAGGAATAAATAATTTCATTGATATCGAAAACCGTTTTTGTTTTATTTAAAAAAAAACTTTTGTAGCGCTCTAATTGAACAACCCAATATTTGAATATTCCATTTTTATGATAATGTAATACTGCCTTAGGGTTCGGACAGGAGCATCCTGAGCAACAACAAAAAGTTAAAATATGTGGGATTTAATGGTTGCGGTCACATTGTCTTTGAGCGACAATTCTGAGACTTTGAGCAAAAGCAACGTCACACTGATAAAGAGCGCTTCAATTAGTTTTTGATTGAAACAACAGGTGTTTTGATTAACGTGAAATTTTCACAATTTGCTTTCGGAAACCATAGAGCAGAAAAAACTTCTTTTGAAGAAAAAAAAGCGATTGAAAAATAATTTAAATTATTATTACTGTTTATTTTCCAATTAATGAACTTCAAACTTTTTGAACACCAAATAGATAATAGACGAAACACGAAACGACCGAAAAAAATGATCAGGTTCTAACTTACCAGCTATATTTTGAATTTGACGTCATGTATCCATTTTAAACAAACCTCTGCTATATTTGCATAAAGAGACATGAAATAGTTATGTCGCCATAATTTGAAAATGTGCCGTGCCACATTATTTGGCAATTATAAAGGGTGATTTTTTAAGAGGTTTCGAACTTTAAAAAAAAAAAACAAAAAATTCGAAAAAATGAATGAAATATTTATTTGAATCGATAGTTTGAACCTTGCAATTTAATGTTTAAAGATAATTTCATGCAAATGTTGACCGCGGCTGCGTCTCAGGTAGCCCATCCGCTGAGTCCAATTTTGGCATACTCTTTCACACATATCGGCCGGTATCTCACGAATGAATGCATGGATGTTGGCTTCCAGTGCGTCAATCGAAGCGGGCTTCTCTCTATAGACATTAGCCTTGACATACTCCTACAAAAAATAATCTAATGGTGTCAAATCGCACGATCTAGGCGGCCAATTGACCGGCCCGAAACGTGAAATTAACTGTTCACCAAACTCGCCTCGCAATTGCGCCATTGTTTCGCGTGCTGTGTGGCATGTGGCACCGTCTTGTTGAAACCACATATCATGCAAGTCAAGAACTTCCATTTCGGGCAAAAAAAAGTTTGTTATCATCGCTCGGTAGCGTTCACCATTGACAGTAACGCTGCGATTCGCATCATCTTTGAAGAAATATGGCCCAATAATGCCGCCGGCCCATAAACCGCACCAAACAGTGGCTTTTTCGGGATGCATTGGTAGCTGTTGCAATGCTTCTGGCTGATCTTCACTCCAAATGCGGCAATTATGCTTATTTACGTACCCATTCAACCAAAAATGAGCCTCATCTCTGAACACAATTTTTCGATAAAAAAGCGGATCCTCGGCCAGCTTTCCAAGAGCCCATTCACCAAAAATTCGGCGTTGTGGTAGGTCGGCTGGCTTTAGTTCTTGCACCAGCTGTATCTTAAAAGGCTTTACGCCCAAATCCTTCCGCAAAATTTTCCACGTAGTGCTGTAACAAAGGCCTAACTGCTGGGAACGGCGCCGAATCGACATTTCACGGTCTTCTGTCACACTAGCTGATACGGCCGCAATATTTTCTTCACTACGCACAGTACGTAAACGTGTTGGTGGTTTAATGTCCAACAAAGTAAATTTGGTGCGAAATTTGGTCACAATCTTCCGAATAGACTGCTCAGAAGGTCGAGAATGCCGACCATAAAATGGAAATGGAAGCAGCGCGCGATGAACATTTCGAACCGAGCACGAATTTTGATAGTAAAATTCAATAATTTGCAAGCGTTGTTCATTTGTAAGACGATCCATGGTTAAATTGCAAACCAAACTGAAGCTGTTTGACAGTGACACAAGGTACTAAACACACGTCAGCTGTCAAAACCAGTGTTGCCAAAACCAAACCAGCTAAAAAATCACCCGTTAATTATAATTATATAAGTACAAAGTTGAATTTATATCATGTTACAAAAACTGTGTCACACAGAGAACTAGAAGTTTTAGTGTTCTTTGAGTTAATTTGGGTATGGAAAAAAAGCTGGTTCAAAAACACAGCAGCACTTCCTTATTCCATTGCAAGACTTTTATTTTCAAAAAATTAATTGTAAAATCAATTTACATAATATTTTCTATTAAATCCTTTGCGTTAAGCAAATTTCGTTTAGGATTTACAATCGGTTCTCGTAAAACTCAATATATATATGACAACATTAGCATTCATTTTTTTCCGTTATAATAGGTATACCAAACACAAAATATGCATTTCTAAATTGAAAAAATGTCAACATCCTACTTTAATGTCCCAAGAGATCGATATTGACTTAAGTCGGATGTAGTCGACCAAATGTGACCGCATTAAATTAAGTAAATCACATCCCTATTGAGTGTGTGTGGCAAAAAGGAGGAAAAGAAAACAAGTGCCTGCCATGCGAATATACTTTGAACGTCAACTTTCCCCTAAAATATACAGATACATGATACACCTCGTCTCTTTTCTAACCCCATACGGCATTCAATCATTTTATTCATTCACACTTTTGTTATCTTTTTCCTTTGCCTTCACGTTTCACCTCTCCTTTCTGCTAGCTATTGTATACTAGCTGAAACCGACTAACTCCGACAAAATGTAGCTGCTTATAAAATGGGGTGGATTTTTATATCATCAAGCAGACGAAAAGAGAAGCATACAAATTATAATAGGGCGCTCCATATACTTGCTTCGCCTTGCCGTAGCCGTAACCTAACCATTGCCATTCCTAACGTTATCGTGGTAGATTAAATAAGATTTGTGCCTCTGAAATGCCCATAGTTAAGCTGGTGGCTGAGGCAGATGGGTATAAAAGTAAAACACCAGCACATGGAATATTGAGAGTGCATTGCTTCCAAGATCTGATGTACTTTGCTGCGGATGATTTTGAGTGGAATTAATTTCGCACGACAAAACTTCAATCGTTATTCGATTAAATATCAAGCACAACAATAAGCGACCTAAAATAGAACTTCAATTGCTGACCCGAGAGAGTGCTTCTTTGAATATGGAATTATCTTATAAAACCAAAATAAAGGCTGAACGTATATTGTAATAAACGCAATGGCAACTGTTACTATTTGCTTGCCATAATTTAATAAAATTCATTTAACTAGGTACTTCGAATAAATTTGACTTTTTTTGCCTTAGATGTACTTATTCATATATATACAAACGTAGATACATACATAACTCCATTAAGTTTCTCTTTTTTAATTGAAATTACAGATGTCAAGCTGGAACAGGTCGGTGTGTTGTCGATAAAGCTCACAGGAATCAATGCCAGGCTTGTCGATTAAGAAAGTGCCTTCAAATGGGAATGAATAAAGACGGTAAGACATATGAAGAATATTTGGTAAAAAATTTGTTTTATATTTTTTTTAATATTGGGTATAATTTTAAAGTTTGTACTGTTTAAAAAAAAAAAAAATCAAAATAGTCAACTTTGTTTAACTTAAACCAAAGTTAAAAAAAATGTCCCATAGTGAATCATACATATTTTTTCGGATTTCCTGTACCCACTCGTGTAGTCCATTGAAATGTTACATTGACCTTGCATTTTGGGTAGGACAATTTTTTTTTTTTTATGTGTAGGGGGTATAAGTAAAAATCTGATTTTTGTGATTGAAAGCCCACCATTTGGCCACCATCTTGAAAAAGGGGATGAAAAGGGGCTTCCACGATGTCTTGACTACTGTTAGATTTACAGAAGTTTTTGACAACTTTTTTAGTATAGACAATTGAATTGTCTACAATTTATGAACACACTTTTTGTCGCAAAATTGGAAATAAAGACGTTACAGATATAAATAAATAGACGAAGGTTTTCCAGAAAAATTTTGTACGAGTAAAAAGATTGTAACTTTTTTTTCAATGTTTTTTTTTTTGAAAACAAAACACAAAATAATCGAATATCTTTGTCTGCATATTTATATCTGTAACTTCATTATTTTCAATTTTATGGGCAAAAGTATGTTGACATAAATTGTGGATATGTGACTTCATTTTCTTCCAAAAAAATTGAAAAAAATCGTAAAACTAACGGTTGTTAAGATATTGTGGAAGCCTTTTTTATAAGATGGTGGGCGGCCAAACGCAGAGGCTTTGAACTTTTTATATGGCTTTGAAATCAAACTTGAACTCAACCTCCTTAGACATCAAAAGAAAAAACCTTGTCATACCTGAAATACAAGGTTCGGCCAAGAGTTTATAACTTTTCAACAGACTCTGCTGGTGGACCAAGCAGCATGTGGTCTTAAAAATGCACTCTCGGAAAAAGAATTACTGAACAGTTGTGTTGACCACTTGCACTTATATATAAAAATGCAACTAAAGGTTACTTACTCTCTCCTTTCTGCGCTGGTTACTTTATTGACTTGTTTCATCCCTTTTTGTAAAAGAAATTTCTTAGAAATCTGGGCCGTTGTTAGCCCAGTCTTGTCAAGGTGATATATACAAGTTCCCGAAGAAAATCCGTCGGAAGGTCGCGGCAGAACGTTGATGTCAACTGATTGCCGAATGAACTTTATATTATAACCTAAAATGGTTGACTAGAAAAAAACTGCATTCAAAACTCCGTTTGATGTGATGCACGTGTTCAAATATGTCGCACTCTTGCTATTAGGTGGTTCTCAGTTCTGTGCAAAATTCAGATCGTGTTAAATATTGTTGTATTCAATTTTCAATTCTTTTTAGAGGTTAGTACAACGAATTTAGCCATTTCCTGATTTGGAAAGGTATTAAATTATCTGGTACAGATTACTTCTCGCTAATCTGTACCAGATAATTTAATACCTTTCCAAATCAGGAAATGGCTAAATTCGTTGTACTAACCTCTAAAAAGAATTGAAAATTGAATACAACAATATTTAACACGATCTGAATTTTGCACAGAACTGAGAACCACCTAATAGCAAGAGTGCGACATATTTGAACACGTGCATCACATCAAACGGAGTTTTGAATGCAGTTTTTTTACCTTTCCAAATCAGGAAATGGCTAAATACCTTGTACTAACCTCTAAAAAGAATATCCAGAAGCCAAAAATTAAATACAAACCTTCTGAAAACTAGCAGAACAATATTTAACATGGTCTGAATTTTGTACAGAACTGAGAACCACCAGATGTATTAAGAAGAGTAACATATTTGAACACGTGCATTATCACATCAAACGGAATTCTCAAAGCAGTTTTTGTCTAGTCAACCAATTTTGCTTTTAATATGAAGTCCATTTGCCAATCAGTTGACATAAATTTGTGTCCTAATGTCCAGCTAAATTGGCCGTTTTTACCACTGTGCGGCGTCTTGCAAGCGGAGATGTTTTGAAAATTTTTCAGAAACCTTGAAAGAGTTTGGTATGCTACTGCCAAACCGTTAATCATAGCCGCTTTCCGCAATGATATTCCCTCTTTTACTACCATATTCACGGCTTTTTTCATTGCTTTGGGTGGAGTTTACCCAAAGGAAAAACATTCCACCGACATATTCAAACAACAACAAAACCTGCAAAGCCAAATCCAGAAATAGAACACATATACCTAAATGACAATGAACGCACATTCTACCGAGTTAATTCGAAAATTTGTTCCATTTTTCTGGCGAAAGTTAAAATGAATCAAACTGAATTTTGAACTTTGTAATCACACAACACTTACGATTTAAAATAGACACATGATTTTAAACGTAAATGCACACATGCGACTTTAAAATCGCAGCGATTAAAAAAATTAAACCAGTTCTATTTGCTGAGCGGTTTTTCGGTCGCAAAATTAAATATATCAAGCGGAATTAAATAGCTCTGCACGCTTAATGCAATGACAGAAAATCACCAATCCACCAAGCCTTGTTGTTGTTGTTTGATTATTCGTCAACAATATGAAAATAGCAGTGCGTTCCCAGCCTTTAAGGGCAATAAAATATAACACAAATCAGCCACTGTGTATCTAAGTTAAACAGTTAATAAAAAAAGTAGTGCGAACAGTGAATTATGGAAGCCATTTTCTGTTGGAAATATGACTTAGTTTAAAGCATCACATAAAAATGACACTGCTTAAAAACTCTAGTTATTGCAGTAACGACTAAAATAAATAAATTTTGTGGCACAACAGCTCGTGGAGAACCAGGGCCAGACTTACAACTCTCAACCATTCCTGTATGCGTGTTGTTGGTAGTAATGGAGGGGACCTACAATTTTTTTCCAATGAATGAGAAGCACTTATTCATGACAAGTATACTCTTGGAGGATTTGTCAGTGCCTCGCAAGAGTACCTCGGGAAAAACATTTCTGTTTTTAGGTGGCAGTGGCTGGGAATCGAACCCAGACCTTTGGCATGACTGTCCTACGCACTAACCATCATGCCACGAGGTACTTCGCAGTAACGACTAAGCAATTTTTAAATTTTGGACGACAGTGTAAATGACAGTTAAAAAGTTCTGTGAAGTTTAGTAACACAGCTAGCCTAAACACACTCTGAAAAATACTTCGAGGAGTTTATGTATGTTTACTCGGTGTCGGTGAAGGTTAACCGTTAACGCGCAACTGATGCGTGCCATAGAAAAAGAAGTAAAGGAAGGGGTTTATGTCACATATTCACTTATTCAGTGTACCTGATATCGTGATTGAAGCAGCAAGAATACAAAAAAAAAAAAAAAAAATGAGATTCATCTGTTTCTGTCATTTTGCCGAGCTTAAGCGAAGTTTACTGCAAATAATTAAAGAGGTGAAAAAAGTTTACTAAACTAATTAAAAAAACGAAATAAAATTTAGTTTAGTGAAAACTTTCAATATTTATTTTATATTTATCTAAAAACACCTTTATTAATTAATTAGTGTCCAAATATTTCATTTCACAAGCAAGTTTTGTCTGAAATAAATAATCGTAGAATACTTTAAAATTACTTTAAAAAAACATATTCAATAAAAATAAAAATATACTTCAATTGAGTCAAATGAGAAATTCTGTTGGTGATAGCAAGGCGCTAGGATCCGTCTAAGCAAACTTTCTTACAAGATTTAATGCAGCACCACCATGTTGTTTTTCATATTTTTTTTTTTAAATTAAGTATTGCAAAGTATTCACTATATTGACATTTATTTCACTTGTTTATTTAGTTTAACAAGCTTTTTCACTATTTTAATGATTTTAAATCTTTAAACACTTTCTTATCTTATCTCGGCAAAATGATAGAAGCATCTCAATGATCTTTTTTCTTCTTAAATCTTGCTTCCTTTGGGCGCCCCAGCATTTAGTCAGGAAACTCCGACCCTTTGTGAATTCATTTTTTGATTTACACACTATTTTATAAAATGCTTCACTTTTTCCACCATATACCATCCAAGAAGCATTGGTTAAGCATTGGTGCTAGCGATAGGGTAACTATAAATTTTTTGTAGGACCTTATACGTTAGGTAACCTTTTGCCTAGAGAAACAAAGAAAAGTTGTCTCGACTGGGATTCGATCCTGCGATCTTCTGATAGCCTGTCCAACATGTTAGTTGCTGAGCTGTTTCGCAATCAGTTGTGTAATCTTGAAAATTATTTTATTATTATTATTATTATTATTATTATTATTATTACTATTATTATTATTATTATTATTATTATTATTATTATTATTATTATTATTTATTAATCCAAAAACATAAATGTACAGATTAATCTTAAAAACTAACAGCACTAGCTCTATGGCTTTAGGCTGGGATCTTACAAATTTTTCTTAAAATATATGATTATAATAATACAGGCTGAAAATCTTAAGGTAGGGGGAGCGATCGGGAATGCCAAGGGCGAGCACCACAAAGCGCTTGCTTCTGCCACTCCCGACCGCTCCTGTTGAAAATTAAAAACAGTACCTATTTGCATTTAGCTTTTTTGCGTTTTTTTGCATAGGTGTATGGGTACCCGCCTGGAAAAATGGCAAGTTTTTGTCAAGCTTAATCAAGGCCCTGAAAAGGTTTCGGTAGGGGCAATCTAGACAAGGAAAACTTGTCAAATACTAGTGAGGCCCATGCTAGAAAAAACTTGTTGGATGAGACTTTTAATACCATCACAAATACCCTATATATAAAAAAAATATTTTGTACTCATCATACAATAGTTGGAAAAATTAAAGTAGGTATATAGGTAGTTTTTCACTTTCAACATTACACAACTCTAGTGCGATATAGCTCAGTTGGACTGATAATAAAAAAATCAGAGGAGCGAATCCCAGCAGAGACAACTTTTTATTTTTTTCGCTGTCTCTCTTGGCAAAAGGTTACCTAACGGGCAAGGCCCCAGAAAAAATCGATAGTTACCTTTGCTAGACCCTTGCTAGCATCAAAGTTAAACCTTCTAGGGCTTCGTTAAAAACCAGGTTATTTTTCCAGGTGGGTATTTTGCTATGGGATAAAAAGACTCATCCAACATTTTTTTTCTAACCAGGGCCACACTAGTATTTGACAATTTTGTCTTGTCTAGATTACCCCTACCGAAGCTTTTTTAAGGCCTTGACTAAACTTGATGAAAACTTGCAATTTTTACAGCCAGCAGTTCCTTTACTTCTTCTTTGAATACAACCAATAGTGACTGTGGATGAATTGTTCCACTGTTTAGACTGTTAGCACCTTTCCCCTATTCGTTTTTATTTCAATATCTACGAATACTTTGACTTACGTTTTATTTTTCACTATTTATTATTTATAATTTCGATAATTTACATTATTTTGTTTTGATTTTTACTTTACAGTTTCTTCTATTCAGCTTTATAAGAAGCAGCGCACGTGAAGTCACTGGAAGTCTTTTTATTATTATTTTTGGTTCTTTTTATATGCTTCTGTTATGTATGTATGTTTTTGTGAATTATAAAAATGTTGTATATGTTTAAAATAAATGTTTGGGCTTTTGCTTTTATTTTTATAAGAAATAGTATTATTTTTGTTTAGTAACATTTTTTAGTATTGAAAACATTCAGTTAATTAATACATAATTTCAGTTTACTGTGTAACGCCAAGTGAAGCTCTATTTCCATTGTTCGTAGTTCACAGTGAACCAGATGATTGCTTTTCAAAACATTACAAATGTACTGTTTTCCATGGTCTTGAAACAGAGTTAAAAACTAATATACTGCATTTGAACACTTGAAATTTTACTTTATATTTTTAAAACAGCATCAAGTAAAGAAGCAATAAACAGTTTATCTTAAAGACGAGACCAAGACAATACAAAAAACTGAAAACAATCATTCCGATTACAGTTGAATGATCAGTGGGATGAAGTCAGACTAAATTTTCTATGACTGGCCTCCGGCATCACCCGACTTTACCCTTCCATACTTCTTCCTGTGGCCCTGTGGGGATATTTGAAGTCCAAAGTTTATATCTATCTCAACAAGCCATGGATCCTAAGGAAGCCTTGAAAGACAGTATTCGGCATGAAATGGCCGAAATGGTTTCAGCCCGAAACACTACGAAAAGTGATGGAAAATATCAAAAACGAGAACACTGCTTCAATCGCCTTGGAGTCGACCATTAAGGTTATGTTAGAAAGGCTGATTTGCGTCAGGCCGTATTCAATGCAATTACTCGGATTTCAATGCATCTATTGTGCTCCCAAGAATGTGCCCAATGAGCAATCAAAAGGGTAATAGGAGAGATTTAGGGGAAGTTTTGGGTATAGGGTGCCTCCCTGTTGGACCCTCTTGCGATCTGAATAAAGTTCTTAGTTGCAAAAATGAGGTGTTACCTTCGATGTCATATTCTACATTCTGCAAGTGATCAAAAAAATTTGCGCTATTCACAAAAAATAATTGAATTATTTTTTATTATTACCAAAAAAGCATCCCAAAGGTTTAAATGGCACACCCTGTTTCAACGTAGTAAATTTGTCACTTCTATTGAATTTTTAATTTGATACCTTTTTTCAATCACAATATACCTACAGCTACACATTATTATTATTGGTCCTGACTGAGTGAAAGATTTTCCAAGGTGTAGTTTGTACTCGTACATAAATTTTGAATGATGTTTTGTCACGAAAAACTTGCTCAGTTTGAAAATGAATGACGTAAGCAAGAGTATTAGTCTTCATCGGTCACGTCTAACGTGTACCACACCTTAAGAGAACTTTTTTACCTATTTATTTAAGCACCCAATACACAAGTTGTTAGCGACTTGAGAATTCTCAAGTTAAAAGATAGGAACCTATATAATACGCGGTATCCAGCCGAGTTTGGCAACGATAAAAGTTATCGAGTTGTATATTTCTTCAATGTCTACAAGTGCTAATGTTCTCGAAACAAATATATATAGGTATAAGTGATAAGTTATTTAAACTCTATAAGATAAATTGAAAATCATCAATGTCTAATACATTCTGGCAAGATTTGTAAATAGGTAGATTTGTTCATAATCATGTAGATTTGGAGAAGAATTTTGATACCTTTTGATCAGAGGGTCTTTTTTATCAGGCTTACCAGACTTGGCATAAAAATAAATTATCATTGTTTAATGCTTTCTGAAATTATTTTCTATAGTAGCAAGTTTTATGTCAAAAGTGGCACTATAACTCTCCGAAGTTGTTGACGTCTGGAACGGTCTTCAGAAAGAAGAGGTCAACTCGCCAATTCTATTCAACACTTACATCAGGGATATGGTAGGAAGTTTAATTAGGCCAATTACAATCGATGACGGTCTAATTGCGTACACAACAGCTCCAAAAATTGAGGTCATCTTACAGACTTCTTTTGCAACATGACTTTGACCAGATTTGGCGATATTTTGTCAACTGGAGCTGTAGCTGCAGCTAATACCTAGTTGTCAAAAAATGTTGTACGTGATTTTTTTTACCCGCCCACAATCTACTGTACAGATTTTTCACATTTGTGTCATTTAAAGTCAGCTATGCGAGTTTAATTCAACACCTAACTAAAAATAAAAACAAAAATAAAAATGAATAGTGATGAAATGGAAGCTTTCGTCCTTATGAGAGATTGAAAAGCGTTTGAAACTCACTTCAACCACCATGTAAACACTCGGTTGCGCTCGCAATTTTGAAACGTCAAAAAAGCTGCATGCAGAAGTTGAAACTTGGCCAACTTGCTGCGCCATGTTATTTTCGTATAATTGGATTTGTGTGTATTTAACATTTTGACAGCTATTTCAGCTACAGCTCTAGCTACAGCTCCGTCTTAATTCTGTTCAGGCAGTAAGCACTTTTTCTAAACAGACTTACGAAGTTTTGACAGAATATGATACCCTTCAAGCAAACGATACCCTTCAAGCAAACGATACCCTTCAAGCAAACGTTACCCTTCAAACAAACGATTCCACTTTGGATCCGCAAACGTAGTGAACAACGTATGAAAGACTACGTTTTCGGATCGAAAAGTGGATCCTCAAAACTGCGTTTTACGGCTCAGATTAGTATGGAAATTAGAATCACCTCGGACCCACTTGCGCATGTATTATGAGATAAAAAGTTCACCATACTTAGCATGTACCAAAACCAAGAGGTATGAAAAGGGAATTCCCTTTTCGGGTTTTTCAACCACAGACAAACAAAGAACAAAAAGAACTTTTTTCCTACCAAGGCACATTTATTTGGAATTTATACAAATAATTACAAAAAAACAATAATTTACAGTACTAATGATTATATTAACCAAAAATGTGATTAAGTTTTCACGACAAAACGTACTTAAACACGCAATGTTTTCACCGCACGACCTACAAAAATATACTAAAAAAAAACAAGCAGGAAAAAAATAAAATCCCTGTGTGAGACTCATTTTTTTAAGGATCCAAGAAGTACCGACAAAGTGGATCAGTGAATTTGCTTGAAAAGTATGTATATTTTATATTGTGTCCATATCGATATCAACATTTTAAATTAATATTTAAGAAAACCTCTTGCAGATTTTCCTTCTAAAAACAGATTTTTAAAAGGATTTTGAGTCGAAAACCCCGTTCCAATTTTTTTTCTTTTAAATACCCAAATAGATAACTGAACAAGAGGTTTTTTCAGGGCCTGTAAAATTTTGAAAAATTTTGTTTTATACATTCCTACGTACGGGATGGTATCGATATTATTTCTCTTGTTGCATTAACCCATAACAGGCAATGATTTTTCAAATTATGTATTGTTTTCCAAAATTGTTATATTTTTTGATCAATTTTGAAGAAATTTGAAAACTGGTGTTTTTATGGTTGCTTATTCGTTTTAACAATGAAATTCAAAACTGATGCAATATTCGTTTTGACAGAACAAATCCAAATACATAAACGATTATTTGATTATACCTATAAATTTGTAACTAAAAAAAATAGATAACCATTCATTTAAAAAAAATCGTTCTGTTGTAGGGTGTAGCTGAACAAGGACATTGCTCTTAAGAATTTCGCATCAAAACAAAACAAACATTCTGTGCATAATTTTATATCCTTCCGGTTATTTCTATCCCGTAACAAATAATCGGGAATTTTATGTTAAACTCGTTTATATACCGCTTAAAATTTGCACCGACGACATAAGAATATCAATTAGTTATGGTGTGCGAAGTAGAAAAAGTAAAGTCTGATAGTATGGGCAAGCGGGTTAGATCAATGGCATGAGATATAAGATAATTTTCCTCAGCTGATGCACGTGGACAAAAGAGTTCCATACTAGGACACAAAAGATAATTTCAATTTGATATAAACACCCCAATTACAAAATCCGAGTCAGGCTATTTTTTTTATAGCTAGATAGGCAATGTTACTTCTTCAGTTAGCAATTTTTGTAGATTTTTTTACGAGACTATGGGACAATGTTGTAAAAGCGGGGCACTTTGCGAGACATATTGATGATGTGGGATAGCCTTATCAAATGTGGGACAGTCCCACACAATGCAAGACGTCTGGTCATTGACGACAAAAAATTATATTTAATTTAGAGTTTGACAAAAATTTTGCTGGAAATTTTAATCGAAGATTGATGGAAGGTATCATTTTTTTTATTGATACTGCAAGTTTGATTACCTGCATTAACAGCTGTAATAATTATATGACCAATATAATTGCCCCAATAAAGAAAATCTTCTGAATTTAATAAACTCTAATACCTGTGCAAGCTCTTGTCTTTAATCCTGAAATTTGATCCTACTTTATCAAACTTTGGTTGATTAATACAATTATTTAAAGCTTAATCAAGCATAAAAATAGTATTGGTTTTTAATAGTCGTTAGGTGAAGAAACAATGGGTTTTGTTTTGATCATCAGAGACATTTAGAGTTGAAATGAACCAAACGGTCCGATTTTTTAAACGATGATAGAATCAGAGATCAAAACTATAATTGTGAAGATATGAGATCTTATCAAGTTCCAACGAAAAAGAACAAACTTAGGCAGTCAATACAAATCAAGAAATGACAACAGACACCTTTGCAAAAAGGAGTAGATGGGAAAGAGCGTCACAAAAGACCTGAAAAAGAAATGACAACAGAGAGATCAAATCCAAATTTTTCCCTATCGGAAAGGTAATTTAAAATCCAAAAAAGCTGCAAAAGAAATTCTGATAATGCAAAGAAATTTTGCTAACCATGTTGGGGTTTGCATTTTGTTGGCTATACAAAAACCTTTTTTTTTATTCACAATGACAATTCAGACAAAATATTTTGATAATAAGCTTTCAATTACAAAGATGAACAAAATGTAGAAAATACAGTACCTATCCTGAAAGTTCGGTATCTGAAATCACATATGTAGGTACTTGAGAATATTTTGTAACGATAAGGTATAATTTATATAGTTTTTTGTGCCTATAAAAGATCAATGCTTTTTTTGCAATAGATATACAATTTCAGCTCCAGGTGCAAAGCATGATGTGAAGGAAGACTATGAGAGTCATTTAAGTTGAAAGAAAGACGCATTTGAAGAAAAAAAAACTGATCACGAAAGATCAAATTTGAATAGAAGCTTAAGATCTATTTCAATGGATATTCAAAGCGTTTTCAATAAATACTAACAACCGATGTTTTGTTAACATACTATATGAGGAAGCTTATACTACACAAATTAACAATATATGAATCGGGTTTAGAAAATAATGCTTTAATTTTGCTGGAGCAGAGGAAAATGGTGAAGGTGGGAGCTGCGAATCGGGTTCTTGTATTCTAATGCAAGTTTTATAACGTAAAGTTACTAGTCGAAAACTGGCTCAAATTGACGTTTTTCACATGAAAAAAATAAACCGGCAATACTTCAATTTAAATACGAATGTGGAGATAATTTTAGCAGCTTGAACGTTGTTAAAAGTTTTCGAAGAGGAAGGAACCCTGTTCCTATGTATTTCCCGGTAAAAGAATGGCAAAAACTTTATACCGAACCTCTTAAAATAAGCATAGACAAGAAGAAAGACCCTATGGAAATTTGTAAAAAAGGAGTAATCCCCCAAATTGTTCATTCTTGGTTTCCAACACTACTATCATAATCTGACTCAGAGATTATCTACCAGAACTAGATGTTTTAGATGAGAGTGATATTGAATAAGATCTGATTTTTATATGCAATTAATAATCTTCAACACTTCTTTTATTACTATTTTGTATTCTTTCAAGTTTTTTATTTTGCTTATATACATACCCAAAATAAAGCGTTTGTGTTAACTTTTTGTTTACATATATTTGCGTTTCAAAAAAATATTAAAAACGAGCAAATACTTGCAAGTCATTGCAGGCAAAGCGCACTAGGTCAACTAATTTCATGGCTCTTGCTCAAATTTATCATATTGGTTAACCAATTGGAAATAAATGTCATAGTGACAATTTTGTATTTTTGCCTGTCAGACGACTTTAAATACCCGAAGCGGAGCAACGGAGTTGCGTGAGCGGGACAGAGGACCCAAAAAGGAGGGTTAAAATCCTGAGAACCCGTAAAGCGGGCCACGCAAGGTACTGTTGCCCAAGAAAACTTTACATGGCGCCTTTGTTTGCAAAGAAAAACAAAAATATTTTGTTATTTGTTGTAAAAATCGAATTTTATCTTTAAGCTCGATTTACGGCTACGGCTAAAGCGTCCTAGAGGCATCAAAGTTTACATCTTTAACATGATTTGCGGCTAAACTTAACGTCCTAGCGACTAATAAATACAGATTCGCGTTTATTCGCGTTTGTTGCTCAAGAACAGATTTGATTTCGAAATAAACATTCCTTTTATAATTTCTTTGGAGATTTTTAAGCCAATGAGAGCTCGTTAAAAATTAACGAAAACAGAGCGGTCTTCTTCGTATTGAATTTTCAAGTGAAATATTAGAAAACTACATTCTCGTTGATTCTCATTGATTCGTGTCACCATTACAATGGAAATGAAAATTCACACTGTGCTGTTAATTTAGTACTGAAATGGTGGGATTTCGTGATTCGCGATTTGTGAATCGGGATTTTGTAAATCGGGATTTTGTGAATCGAGATTTTGTGATGCGGGTTTTCGTACCCAACCCCATTGAGCCATTGATAAGAAAATCTAAAGTTAAAAAACCGTTGTATAGCAGGTACCGTCAATAACGGTTTTGGGTAGAAGAATTACCAAAAAGTTAAACATAATACGTACAATAACAGACTGATTTTCTTTTTTTATCAAAATCATTGGAGACGTTTTTGAGATAAATAAGATTTTCCTTAACGGTTGTATATGCCAAGTACCGTTATTTTTTGAGCTAAATAAAATGTCCAATCTGGAGAACCATGAAAAAGCTTTGAGTTTAAAATTTGAAGAAGATCGAAACATTGGTGTAGGCTGTATGAAGATCCAGGTACAAACAGACAGACAGAATTTTGCTACCCACTTTTTTGGTGTCCTCTATTATCGTTATGTCATGTTTGATTGTTATCTCAAAATTTTGTTTTGCACGAATCCAAAACTTGCTCTATGCTATAGTACCTATTTATATCGCAAGCTCCGTCTGTTCGGACAGTAAAATGCGTGAGAAGTTTAGTTTTAAGTCAATATATTTTTGAAACAGTCAACTTGAATTTTGTTTTCAAATATATTCATACATAGGATGTTGTCTTGATGAAGTTTTCATATGATTTTTGATAAATTTTTGCGAATCACAAGTTTTTTTGTTGTTAATGATTAAAAGTAATTTGCCCGACCCGCTTCACGAGTGTTCAGGATTTTAACTCCCTTTTTCAGGATCTGTCCCACTTACGGGACTTCGTTGCTCCGCTTAAGGGTATGTTCACACACCGAGCAAAAGTATCCGAGTGTAAAAATTCGTACTACCCTAATAGAAAGCTGAGCCTCAATTTATTGTAATGCCTATTAGTCAGACAGAAAAAGTGTTCATACGAGAAATTTTCATCTTGCAAATTTTTAACAATTGTTGTCATAGGTGAAACTTTCTGTAGTTAGTCCGTAAGAAAATAGAGAGCAGCAAAGTATCCAAACATCACTTGTTTAGCTCAAATGAATTTTGCGGGTGTTTTAACCAAGGAGGGTACGATTTGGTTCTCTAGTCTAGATAATTATAGGCACTTTATCATGTTAATGCTATGCTTATATAAAATCCACATTTTCTTGTACATTTTTGTCAGCTGTAGTGTACGCATTATTCGTCATCATCACGGTTCACGGGGTCTTTTTCTAGGGTGGTTGATAGCCTACTATCGTTTCAGTGAACTGATAACATCGTGATCGTGATACTGGGACCAGTGTTTCTTGGTACATAAGATAGGTGAATGTTCGAGAGAAAAAGAGAGAGATTCTATCTCAGGTCCTATCTGTAGGTATGCTTAAGGTAGAACTGTAATTGTCGGAAGGGCACTGAAGCTAATGCCAAACACCCACGAAAAGTAGCTTTCTGTATCGTCAAAAGAGGTACACACCCATATTGTACTTATAGTCTATCTCTTTAGGCATTCCTATTTCACCAAATGTCAGTTTTACTTAAGTGACGTGCGCTGCTGCGGAGCGCGGCTTACTTCCGTAAGGAAAGTTGAACAAAACTTGACAAAACGCTCCACTCCGCAGTTAAAGCCACGCCATATGCTTTTCGTGTACTCGATTGTTTTCTTCCGACCACTGAAGTGCCCCTCCGAGCATTATAATTCTAGCTGTAGGCGTTCAACTTTGAATGTCTTCTTTTGGGTGGTTCGCAGTTTCTTTTGCGGTTCGAAAATCAAGATCGGAAGTTTGCAGAAAAGGAAATGGTCAGAGTAAACGTTTGTCTTTGTAGGCACGTTTAAGCAAGGTGTTGGATACGTGGATCGATTGGGTTGGTGCAGGCTTGCTTCGTGGTCCCTTTACTTCAAATTTTATCAGTTCCAAGAGACTATTTGCATTGAAGTTCCCAAGCACAATTTTGGGATCGTATTCCTGACAGGCTCCGTTAAACAGATCATACAAGTTTCGATGGATTAACTGAAGTTTGATGCAAGATTCAGGGTTTAAGAATATCATACCTCATAGCCAACAATATACATTAACTGTTGGTTGTGGTTGGTTTACTAAAATCGGTGGGTAAAAATCTTGATTCGGGAATAAAAAAGGTGTTATTATGTTTCTGCAACTGCCCATGGGAGTAAAGAAAATAAATTGAGCTGAGTTAAATAAACGATAAAGCAAACCTTTTTTTGAGAAATATAAACTTGAGGGACGAATATTTTATAAACAATAACCGTGTTAAGAAATTCTTCTGTTCTTAAATATATGTTTATCACTTGGATGAGCAATATATACAAATAAGTTAAGCCCCGCCGTAGAAAAACGTCACTCATCTTTGTTTGATATCAAGGGATGCAACCAGCAAACACTAAAAAAGTAAAGAAAAGGAAACAAGTTGTCAATAACATCCAAATCTTCAGTTAGGGGTTACATTTCCAGTTTATATTCACAATAAAATGGAGATTCATTCATTCAGGTAGAACAAAAAAAAAAAACGGATTCACCTATTTACTCATGTGAAAACAGAATACTTAAAAATTTAAACAAAAGGACACGCGCCTTCTGCATATTATCATTACCTACGCACGAATAAATTGAATATGATGAAAAATATTGAAGTCGGAATTTTAAAGGTAAAGAGTTTACCACAAATGAGAATGATTTAAAATCCAATAGGAAAAGGTAGGTATAGAAGATAAAAGAACTTGTTGATATATCTACTTATGATGCGTTATTGTTTTGGAAGAAAACAATAGCTCTTCGATTTATATTCGATGTGAAATCAAACAAAACTGATGGCTTTCGAATGCATTTTCTGCTTTTGACATACATTTGATTTTATTTTAAGATTCTGCAACTGAAAAAATAATCCGAGAGCCGTAATGTATATTCATTGCTGCTTTTAAAAAAAAGTGAACATATAAAAAAAGCTTTTGGAACAAGGAAAAGCACTGTGCATATTTTTAGATTGTTTCAGCCAGGATGGCTTTTTCCGTTCCTTTTGTTGTGAGAGATGTGAATCTGTAGAGTATAAACTTGAAGCTTGAAAAGAGGCATCAAATGAAACTACCTGCCGAGCAGAGTTTTACTGGTTATTACCACTATACCTATACATTTTTATACATTTTTTTTTGAAGTGGAAGCAGTCTCGAAACCCTGTGTTTGATTCTAGTACAAAGTCTTGATTTAGTCCCAAAAATTACGTCAAAGAGTTTGTGGTCCGTAATGAACCCAAACTCTCGACCAAGCAAAGAAAAATGAAAACCTGTGGCCCAAACCAAAGCTAAAGCCTCTTTCCCTGTCTGAGCGTACTGTTTCTCCACATCCGTTATGCTTTTACTATACGAAATTACTCGTGGACCTGTTTCATTGATTCGCTCCTTGTCTAGTAGGACTATCATCTGTTATCAACTGTGTTCGATCTTAAACATCGTATAGTATCCCAATGTCAGTTGATTAGACATACATTTCTTAAGTTTGAAAAATGCGTTCTTCTGGCAAGATTTGGAACGAATTTGCAAACATAGTGTGTGTTCGTGTACTTCCCAAAACTACGAATTTATTTGAGCTTTGACAGGACTTTGGGCGAAATTCGTTGAAAATCGTAGTTTTGTGAGGTACGCGAACAGACATATAATTAACCAGACCCAAAAAACTTCGTATACTTCTTCTGCATTCACTGGTTCATGAAACCGACGAATTGCTTCTAATTTATCAGTATGACGAAATATACATACCTGTTTCTGTGATTTTATGACCTAAGAATACCAAGTCGTCAACTCCAAAAGCAAATTTATTTTAATTTTGTGAAACATGACTTTTGTCCAGTGACAAAAAATTCTCTCTGTTGACTAAAAATTATAAACAATTTCTGGGCTTATATAAGAGGTTTTTTTATATTAATTCAGAAACGATAATTCAGAAACGAGCTCTGAACAGAGTCCGAGCATATCGAGTATGTTCGGAACATCCTCTGATCTGAACCAGGCATGTTTTGAGCGCTCTAAATTACTTTTGAACAGTAGCTGTTATAGTATTCTGAGCTCATAGAGCGCACTCTTAAAAAACTCAGATCACGCTCAGAACGAAGAAAAAATACTATTTCCTGTAAAAATATTTATTGTTATTTATAAAACAGACATTTATAAAAAACAAAGCTCTAACTGCCACATAGGGCTTTTTATAACAGTAAAGTGGGTCTGTTTTCTGTATGCAGCAGTTTATAAAAGGCCCTATGTGATTACTTACTTAAAATGTATACGAAAAAATGAAGAGACAATTCCTTAGCTGCAAATTTGCAAGAAGCTCAAAATCCGAAATTTTGTAGATAGGGCTTTTACGAGACTATGGGCAGAGTAGTGGTAGAGTCTACTACTGCAATATCAGATATAGTAAATACCATCCTCCTCTTGACGTCTTTCTTGACTTGGACGGGCATTTACTTAATAATAGTAAACGGTAAACCGAAAGTCAATTTTCAGCTGCTTTTTGAGCACTATACCAGTTTTAATGATATTGACGTTGCAGTTTCATACTTTCATCAAGTATTCAATAACTGTATAAATGACATAGTTTAACAAAAAATGCCCAAATACTCTATCTCTTGCCATCCATGGTAGGTATACGAAAAAACTCAAAATTCTTCGTATTAAAAGAAACAGAGCTTGGAAGAACTTCATAAAAAGTATGTCCCTTGAGGACCGATAAAAGACCGTACTTATTCTAGGACACAGATAAAATTTATTAAAATTGTAGGAGTTGCTTATAAAATAAATGAAATTTACTTCAACGGTTTTTTTTATCATCTGTTTGGAAGATATCGGTAGTACCTCGTGGCATAATGGTTAGTGCGTAGGACTGTCATGCCAAAGGTCTGGGTTCGATTCCCGGCCACTGCCACCTAACAACAGAAATGTTTTTTTCCGAGGTACTGCCTCTTGCAAGGGACTGACAAATCCTCCAAGAGTATACTTGTCATGAATAAGTGCTTCTCATCTAGCCGTTCGGACTCGGCATAAAATTGTAGGTCCCCTCCATTCCTGCCAACAACACGCACACAGGAATGGTTGAGAGTTATTAGTCACTAGGCCCTGGTTCTCCATGAGCTGTTGCGCCACTAAATTTATTTATTTATTTTATTTTTTTGGAAGATATCGTTATTTTTGCATTAAAATAATTTTTTTAAATGTACTAAGTGTTGAAAACCCGTTAAGTACCAAGTGTAAAAAAATCGACAGGTTTGCTTTAGAAATATTCATAATTTAAAAAGTACTTCATTAAAAATTTGGTATTTTTTGGGAGCTTCTGCTTAAAAATAATTTTTTAAATTGGTCACGCCGATTTCAAGAAAATAAAAAATAAAAAATTTCTTTATAATTTTTTGAAAAATGGGTTTTCACCTCCGCACTAAAAGTAATTTATTGAATTTTTTAAAGGAAAATTGTCAATAAGTTTTTGAGAAAAATAAAATTTTGTTTGATTGAGAAAAAATGTATGGAAGGTACCGTTATTTTTGGTTCTAAAAAGATGGAAAAATGAGTGGGGGAAAGCTCAAATATCACTTATTATGTACCAAGTTTGAAGAAAATCGATCCAACCATTTAGGGTTTTCATCTTCGCTTTCATCCTAGTCTGATCAAAATCAGCTCAACTGTGTTCCCGAATGCATAACTTGACCAATTGCACCAATGTTTTTATAGCAAATCAAAATTGTTTAATAATAGTATGAAACAAGTGTGGAGAATATTTTCCAAACACACAAAAAGTAGGTCATACATAGTTATTACGTTTATATACAGTATCGAAAAAACGAATTGGATTTAAAAGAGAGTTAGCAAGATTTTGACTCATTTCCACTGAGCGTGTGTGATCGACCTAAACCAAGCCTATTTCAAAGTCTAATGGCATATACAAAAAAAAGTCTCGAAGAATTTAAATATTTAGATGCGTGCGTAATGAGATTCAAGGTTCGGGTAGACTGGGCGAAGCGGAGCTTATCAAAAAGATATGACGGTGCTTTTCTTTGAATTATCTTATGTAGAAATAAGCAACATCTTGAATCAAGTAATTGCATAAACGAGCATCCAAGAACAAGTTGATGATAATGAGAAACATGGTCAAACCTTCTCAAACCATAAACATACCTAACCATGTCATTAAAAGCAACAGATAGTTTATGCAGTGAGTGCGAGTCTGGTTTACGTAAACTACAGCAGCAAATTAAGCTCACTTAAGCATTATAATACCAAAAACAAAACAAAATATTCTGTGTATGATGACCTACCAAAAGAGAATGTAGAAAAAAGAAAGCTTTTGAAACAAAAGGCAGATGCAATTTTAAATCGGGAAGGAAGTGCAAAGATACAAATTAAACACAACCACCTATGGGTCAACGGCAAACAACTTTCAGACCAGGAAATAGCTGATATACCTGTTCCTTCACATTCAAGCGAAAAGCAAAACAAACGAAAGATGTCTGATGAAGATCCAGAACAAGAAGAAACCGAAACACCAATGCACTCTCGAACGGGAACAACGAAAATGAACAAGCCACTACCAAAAACAAAAATCCAAACATCATTTTCAACTTCTCCGCTGAGAAAGTATGTTCTTAAAAAAACGGTATCTCAGGAGGATTTTAATCTTTGCAAGAACTCTGGCCAAGTTTTTTTTAGCGGAAGGAGAAGAATTAACACCGAAGTAGCAAAACCGAATAGAAAGATTAACCAAATTTTAAAAAGCGGACCTTTGCACGAAAATGAAACGAATATGAAAAGAAACGAATTGAAACATTTATATAAAACGCTTCCAACCCGGTTGGCCACCGTGGAGGTGCATGGCCAAAACCCCCCTTCTAATGAACACGAACTAAAAATACATGGTAGCAAAAAAAATATCAACAATAATTTAAATATCAACAATAATTTAAATGTCAATCGAAACAAGCCATTACATATCGCAACATTAAACACTAGAACTTTATTATCCGAAGAAAAATGTATAGAACTCGAAAATGCCCTCTCGAAATTCACTGGGATGTTATAGGTCTGGCTGAAGTGAGAAAACATGGAGAAAACATTACAGAACTTAACAATGGCAAAATTTTTACATACTTCGGTACCAAAAAAGGATCCTTTGGCGTTGGTTTCCTAATAAACAAAAACCTCAAAAAAAACATCATCGAAATAAAAGCATTTAGCGACAGAGTAATAGGTGTAAAATTACAAATTGAAAAATGTAATATATCAATAATTCAAGTTTATGCACCTACTAAAAAGGCAACAGAAGATGAAATAGATACATTCTATGATACACTTGATAGAGCAACAAACCATTTCAAGGCTGAAATTCTTTTAACAATTGGCGACTTCAATGCAAAAATTGGATTTAGGGAGAGAGGAGAAGAAAAAATAATAGGCGAATTTGGATATGGAGAAAGAAACGCAAGAGGAAGCCGCCTCATACAACATGCGTGGCAGCACAAGCTTATGGTTGGGAATTCTTTCTTTAAAAAGAAACCACAAAATCAGTGGACTTGGATATCGCCAGATAGGAAATATAAAAACCAATACGATTACATCCTTCCTAATAAACGATCTGTTCTGGAAGATGTCAGTGTTTTATATAATTTCGAGTTCGATTCGGATCACCGACTAGTGCGAGCCAAACTGACGATTAGTCACAAAAATAGACAACTCCACAAAGCAACAAGGAAGAACGTCTCAAAGATCCTCTCCGATGAAACCATCAGGAATTATAATGTAGATCTACAGCAACGATACCAAATACTTGCATCTAGGAATGATCCAGTTCAAAATATGTATAACATCATGGATCGAACAATTAAGCAATCTGCAGAAAGGCACATTTTGGCAACATCAGCAAAGAAACCGCAAAAACTCTCTAATGAAACATTGCAACTTATTAAGGAACGTGAGCAGTTGCGCTTAAAGAAAAATCTCAATGGATCTGAAAAGAACAATCTTAGAATTCTCAGAAAAAACATTAAGAAAAAATCTCAAGAAGAAATACAAAATTTTAACAAAAACTGTTTAAAAAACATAATACAAGAAACAAAATCAATTAAAAAAGCAAATGTGTCATTACAACCTCATAAAGAATGGATCGTTGCCTTATCCGATAATGTTATTAGGATTCATAATAGAAAAGACATCAACAAGATAGCAACAAACTTTTATAGCAATCTATAGAAAACACAACTAAACAGTTCTGATGTTCATTCACTTCTAGATACTAGGATCAGCACTGAATGGCAAGAAGAAGAGCAACAGTTTCCAAATTTTCTTAACAGTGAAATCGAGAATGCAATTCAAAATTTAAAAAACGAGAAATGTTATGGAAGTGATGGAATTGCTGCAGAGTATTTAAAGTACGCAAAATGTTCATTGGCCAACTGGTTGAAAGATGTTTTCAATCAGGTTTTGGTCACCGAGGAAATTCCAGACCAATGGAAAAAATCCGAAATAATTCTCATCCACAAAAAAGGGAAGATAGATGATATTAATAACTATAGGCCCATTAGCATAATATCGTGCGTTTATAAAGTCTTTGCAAAATGCCTATTTAATCAAATGAAAGCAAGTTTAGAATTCAATCAACCTTTTGAGCAAGCTGGATTCAGGTCTGGGTTCTCAACAATCTACCATCTTCAGACAATTAGCCAAATCATAGAAAAATCTAAAGAGTATAAAATAACTCTATATTTAGCATTTATTGATTTCGCCAAAGCGTTTGATACAGTTGAGCAAGTATTTATATGGCAAGCGTTAATTAAACAAGGTGTGGAGCCGAAAATTGTTCGTATCCTTCAAAAAATGTACAGTGATAATATTGCATGCATTAAAACCGAAAGTATTGGGCCAATATTTCAAACAACACGTGGAGTAAGGCAAGGTGACCCACTTTCACCAGCACTTTTTTCCGCAACCTTGGAAGAAATTTTCCGAAAATTGAAATGGGAAAACAATGGCCTCAATATAAATGGTAAATACTTATCGAATCTAAGATTTGCAGATGACATTGTTTTAATCGCCACAACCAAAAATGAATTGCAAACTATGTTAAATGAGTTGAGCGTAGAATGTAAAAAAGTAGGTTTATCCACAAATCGACAAAAAACCAAAATAATGTCTAATGGCAATCATTACGAAATTAAAATTGAAGATACCATTTTAGAGTACGTAGAATACTATACTTATTTGGGTCAAATAATATCATTCACCGATAAAGACAAGAAAAATGTTAACCAAAGAATTACAAACGCTTGGCGACAATTTTGGAATGTGAAGAATCTGCTGGATCTAAACATTTCGACACAAACACGAAAATGCATTTTTGACTCAACTATTCTTCCAGTTCTAACATATGGTTGCCAAACATGGCAATCTACAAGAATCCTCGAAAATAAACTTCAATCCTGTCAAAGAGTCATGGTAAGATCGATTCTGAATGTGAGATTATCTCAAAGGATTAATCATGAAAATTTAAGAAGCCAAACAAAATTTGAAGATGTTCTACACAAAACAAGAAAATTGAAATGGGATTGGGCTGGACACGTATTTTGGACGTCAGATGATCAATGGACCAAAACAACAACAGAGTGGACTCCACTAAATAAGAAAAGAAGCGTTGGAAGACAATTCAAGCGGCGGAGAGACGAAATCCAAACTTTTTGTCCAAACAACTGGAGAGAGGCCTTAGACCGACGATTGTGGAAGATGAAGGGGGAGGCTTATACTCATCAAACTTATTGAAAACCCGTTTTCATATATACCTTATATATACATATATATAAAAAAAAAAATTAACTTTTAAGAGTGAATAAAGCTTGAATAATAATAATAATAACAGCAGCATAGTCAGTGATAGACATTAACAGGGATTTAACAAGTCTCAGCTTAGTAACTATAGGAGTTAGGTTAGAGAAGAGGTTTAATTTTCGGAGACCACCATAGATACGACCAACTGAGAGGTTAACATGATCATTAGCAGGGTTCGATTTATTTATTTTGAAGCCTAGATTCATGACACTATCTACAAAACTAATTTTGGAACGGGATATAAAGACAGGGGGAAGGGTTGTTATATCAAATTTCTTTTTAGAAATTGCAATTATTTGCGATTTGGCAGGATTTAAAGTAAGTCCATTGCATAGGCTCCAATTGTAGATCACAAAAAGATCTTCATTAACTCTACAAATTAGGTCTTCTAATAAATTAAATGGGAGAGATAGATACACTTAAACATCGTCAGCATAAAGATGCAACATGACATTGTGGCACACTTGGGGGAGATCGTTGATAAACATACAGAACAACAAAGGGCCCAAAATTGAACCCTGAGGCACGCCTGCAAGCAAATTCAATGAATCAGAGAATGTGTCACCAACTTTCACTCTTTGACTACGATTTAGGAGGTAGTTTTTAATTAAACCTACTGATCTTCTACTAAAACCAAAGTAAAAACGGAGTTTTTACACAGGATTTCGTGATTTACTCTGTCAAAAGCCTTTGAGAAGTCTAGCAAACACAAAATAGTCAATTTATCTTGATCGTACTGAATTCTAATATCGTCAAGTACTTTCACCGTTGCTGTAGAACAGCTATGGTAAGGGCGGAAACCCGACTGAACAGAAGAAAACAAATTATTGTGACTGACGTGGCTAGATATTTGACTCGCCAAGATCTTCTCAAAGACCTTTGACAGGCAGGGAAGGATGCTTATAGGCCTAAAATCAGCACAAGATGATGGGTGAGACTTTTTAGGTGCAGGGATTACTTTTGCAGGCTTCCAGCAATCTGGAAACGATGAGCAAGTAATACAAAAATTTATTATATGTGTAAAGGTTGAAATGATTTGAGGTAGTATAATTTTGATAAATTTAATGGGAACTCCATCTTCACCTATCGAATTAGACTTGAGAGAATTTATGCTCATAATTAATTCATACGCAGAGACAACCTCAAAACCAAATTCATTTCCACTATATATAATATTATTGATAGGTGCAAAGTTAGAAATCTGTAAGTTATCTGAAGTAAAAGCATTGTTCAGATCATTTGGGTCAGGAAAATTATCAACAACCTCTTTTCTACCAACTCCAACAGAACGCAAACCATTCCAAAGCTTTCGAGAGGTCTGATTTGAACTTAACTTTGACATAAAAAATCTTTTTTTAGCTCTTCGAGTAGTGAAAGTTGAAATATTACCAGCACGACAGAAAATCTCCCAGTTTAAAGAGGTAGGGTTATGCTTCCACTTCGAATACAATTTTTGTCGGTTCTTAATTGATCTAAGCACTTCAGAGGTGAACCACGGACAATTTTTATTACGAATCAGAACTGTCTTCAATGGAACATGTTTTTCGTACAGTTCAAGTAGTAGATATTGAAAAAAATTTACTTTATCATTAACATCATACAAAGAGTAGCATAAGTCCCACGGAAAAGTATTAGCATCGGATAATATAGCATTATAGTTGATAGAGTTAAAGTCACGAAATTGGAATGTAGATGAAGAAGCGACCCGCGAGAAGTCAATGTTATAGGTACAAAAGATCAGATCATGATCAGATATACCTTCGAGCGATAGTTTATCCACTAGAAGAATATTAGATAGATCGGACACAATCATCAAATCAAGTAAACTAGGAGTGGAGTTGGGACCGAAACGGGTAGCATGAGAGTTAGTCACAGCGAGGCCAGTAGCTGCAATCTCATCAATCAGTTGGTTGGCTCTAGTATCGTTGAGGAACAGATCAGCGTTAAAATCACCACAAAGAATGATATTTTCATAATTTACAGATACCTCCCGAAGGATTGAAAAAAGAGGTTCAGCAGAACAGCTCCTGTTGGGGTTGTAAGCAACTCCTAGTAGGCATTACCATCAGTTATTTCTAAGATCAGAAATTCAATGCCAACGCCTTCTGATTTGGCAATTATTTTACAGTTAAGAGCCGTATTAACATAAACTGCAACCCCTCCTCCAATAGTAGAAGTGATTCTATCATTGCGTATTAATTTGTAGTTGCTGAGTTGGTATAGATTATTCGGAGTGTCAGGCCTAATCCATGTCTCAGTTACACATATTACATCAACCCCAGAGGAATCAAAGATATACCTTTCAAAATCCAATTTCATGACGCAAAAAAAGGGGTAAAAATGGGACTAAAGTCGCCAAATGGCAACCGTGTCAAGGAGTGCATTTCATGCATTTCGTGCTTCGAATTCCGTAAATGTTGTTCAGGACTATAATGCTTGGAAAAGATAAATCCGTTTTAACATTCAATTTGTCTTTTCTTCCTCACTTAAACAACCAAACCTTTTGTATTTTGTCTTCCTTTGAAAAATCGAAAAAATCTCATCAATTGCGTTTTCTGATTGATTCCTTTTTAGTCTCTTATCATTGCTACATGGTACTATTGCAACAAAATACAGTAAAAATCAGGATATTTTAACGCCTTTTACAAATTTATTATTAACAACAAAAAACCAAACATCTTCCGCCAAATGAAAAAAATTCGTTGGAGTGTAAAAATAAAGTACGATACATGTGATGTAAATTTGTGTGAAGAAGATAGGAATAGACAATATGAAATGTCATACCATTCTATATACCTTGGCTTGTTACTGAATTCGTTGGTATTAGGAGATTTTAAGCATCTTTCTTTATAACAATTGCATCATAATGTTGTGGGGCGTTGCTTTTTTTAGCAGGGTTCCTAGTTACATATTAGGATCTTTCTTTTTAATTTGACAAAACCACTACTACCTACTATACAGAACATCTGTTGAATATATCTACCGACAAGAAGACACAAAATCAATTCATTCAACCCTTACAATACAATCCATTTTCGTCTACCAATAATAAATTTGATTCCCCTGTTTTTATGAAGAAAAAAAAAAAACAATTATACATAATGTACCTACATTATATGGGATATATTTTACATATTATGGTACTAATTCATGTCTTTTGAAGTGTTCGAATTTTGTCCCAATGAATATTGCATAATTATTATGTTTATTCACTTGTTAAAGCATAAGTGTGCGGTTCTAGATATTTAAATTTATTTTCACACGAATTGTTCTCCATAAACAGAAATCAGTATCTACCTTACCTGCCTTTTCCTTGGATCTTTAACTGAAGCCCTTTGTTCAGCTTTGCATATGCCACTCCATTAAACACCAAACCACGCACTGCGTGAAACCAAATGCTTCAAAATGTTGCCGTTGACGGACACGTGTCAATTTGCAAACTTGTTAACAAACTAACGAATTCTTCACGTGTATTCTTCTATGATAACACAAACTCAAATATACAAAGAGATAATTAATAGGTGGGTTGTCCTTTTTCCATTGCAGCCGTACAGAATGAACGACAGCCTAGAAACACAGCCACTATTCGACCAGAAGCACTGCGGGATATGGAGCATGGGCGTGCTTTAAGGGAAGCAGCTGTAGCCGTTGGCGTTTTTGGGTAATGCCCTTCAATATACTGAAAGTGAAAGTTAGAAAAACTCAAATTATCACGCAACTTAATTAATTTACAGACCTCCAGTCCTGCTATCACCCCCGTGTTATGGTCCAGCCTTGCTTTCTCCACCTTGTAAGTATAAAATTGTGTATTTAAATATTTAGCAATAGTTGTACCTATGGGAACATTATTAATTTGTCAACTTTAATGTTTTATTTAAGCTTTGACGGGTATGCCTACATCTCGGTTACTGCATCACCCTCAAGTTCCGAATTCGATGCAATTGTCAAACAGTTTGTCACATCATGCTTCGAATTTTGGTTTTAGCAACAACAATAACAATAATAACAACAACACCAATAATAACAACAATAATATAGTTAATAATAATAACAGTAAATCATGTGATTTAACCAATATTGCTATTACGTCAACAAACTCCAGCAATAACTCAACATCGCCTAATTTGCCTTCTATAGAAGCTGGTAAGAATTTTAAACAAATATTCCTCAAATTTTCTGTTATTAAATTTTTATTATTATTTGACAGGAGGAGGAGGTGAGGTCAATCAAACTAATGGGAGTGCGTCATCTATCAGCTCCATAAGCCCTCTGCCGGAAAATGATAACGATGGTAAAATTTAATACGAAATTATTGTGTTTACTTAAATAAATTATGAGAAAAAAACTTAGGCTGTTTAGTTGACTGTAATAGGTTTTTGATTTAAAGTTAAACTCGGGATGGTATTATGTACAGACATAAGCACTATTTTTGTCTAGTGCAATTCAAAAACTTTAAAAACGCTTGAACTTCAAAAATATAGAAGCTCTGGACACATTTGAAATAACATTATTTATACAGTCATGTTAATATCCCCTGATTGCAAAAACTAAGAAACTTGATTTTATAAATTTTGGAGATACCGACGAGTAGCTACTAGTGAACGAAGGAAAGTTTAATTTGTATATTTCTTACATCTCACAAATATCCTCTATTTGTCTATGGTTTGCAAAAATTGTACGAAAAGTCTTTACAAACTGTACAATTGTCGTTAAGACATTCGAGTAGTTCCATTCTCTGGTATCGTTCGCTAAGTTGATAGCGGAGCCTGGGTAGACAAAATCTCTGAACACCTCAAAATTATAGTTTTATATATTGTGACGTTCTGTTAGACACGTCGGTGTTGGGTGTCCTTTATTAGCCGCGTTTTACTGTCGCTCATAACCCATATGGATTACCTCATGAAAGTCAAACGATGTGGTTTGAGAAAACAGTGATATATACCCATCTCTATTTTTCTTATGGTTCACCTCATGAAACATATTTGGTCTGTCTCTTTTTCTAACACTGATGACCACTGCTGACAAAATGCTGACATCATTCACAATGGTAAATAGCCGTCTGCTGGTCAGAGTGAAAACTTGTATCTCGTTTATTGAAATTAACCCCGATAGAAACCTGGATGCCATGTTGTTTTAGTAATAAAGATTATTCTTCTATTCCTTCAAGAAAATGTTAAAGAAGTCGCATGACAGCGCATCGGTGTGGTCTTTTCCTTTATGGAGCAGCGTGCATTCTTCATCGTCATCCTGCACAAACGGACGAGTTTAAAAAGCTCGTCTCTATAGATGATAGATGCTTACATATGCGGCTTGAAATCGATGAAAATGTGGTGGGTATTGGTTTGTAATAGGGCACTTTTGTAAGCTGTAAGTTGAGAAAAAAGCTTACAAGTTTAAACACATTTGTCCCTTCTTATGTAGGAACGCAATTCTCACAGCTTATAAGGTAGAACTATAACTGTCGGAAGGGTACTGAAGCTAATGTCAAAAACCAACGAAAAATAGTTTTCCGCATCGTCAAAAGGGGACCGCACCCAGACTGTACTTATCATCTACCTCTTTCTGGCATTCATATTTCAAATGTCAGTTTTACTCCCGAGCGCACCTCACTTCTCTAAGGAAAGGTGAGTGTGGAGAGTGAGGAGAGTGTGACCAAATCCGAAATTTTTTAACTCATTGTGTTGATTAAAGAGAATAGCGTCGATGTTCCCATAAAATTAAATTATTCGATGGCATTTCCACATCAAGTTGTGCAGTTAGTGATATATATTCCTGCAAATTACTGTGTTAATTAAATTAATAATGCAACCAGCTATGAACAAACTAATTTACTATATTTATTAATTTTTAAGAATGGTTTACAATTGATGTGATTATAGTTAGGCGTTAAACTGTTAGAGCAACTATATTCGAGTGAAGTTTCTTTTGACTGAGAGTCAGGCAACATGAAATGTATATAAATATAATGTTGTAGTATTTGTATATGAATTAAAATATGAGTAGACAGTTATGTAATTCTATATGCACACTACACAAATAACGTCCAACATCGAAAAAATGTGTTATGGATTTCCTTAGAACTTTTAACCAGCTTGTCAAAATCCCATAAATACACTCTCTTCCATGCGTCTCGCTCTTAACACTCGGTAATTTAAGTCTCTTTTATCAATTTGCTGAATCTTGTAAAGGGTATTTTTTAAGAGGTTTAGAACTCTAAGTTGCCAACCACTTTTTTAATTAGCGGTCATTTTGTCAGCTGTCAAGTGAACTATTTCCTAGTTTGGTTTGGCATCTCAACATGATGCGTGAACAACGCTTCCAAATTTATCGCAAATTTTATTTCGAAAATCATGGTTCTGTCCGGAATACGTGTCGTGCGAATTTTGTTTAGCGATGAAGAACACTTTTGGTTGAATGGATGGGTGGAGCGTTTTTAGCGATTTTTTTTTTCAAATCACTGCTTCCAACTCACAGTTTATTCGTAATGGTTTCCTGAACATATCCTCATCATTGAAAAACAAAATCGGGAAGCCACTGAAAGACACCCGTTTTTCAAAAAAATTTATTATTTTGAATATGTTGTACAAAGGCTACTTCGTAGAAACCATCAATATTTTTTGGTTTAAATTAGCCGTAATAACCGCATTTTTTTAACATATCCTCATGATTAATCTGAAGTCACTTTTGGGAGAAAAATAACGGAAAGTCACTAAAAAATGATCCTTTAAAAAAAAAATTGCTTCAAATAAATCAAAAATGGTTACTAGTTTCCGCAAAAAAGTAAGAATCTTGAAGGTCGCTTACGAAATATCAATTGAATTTATTTTAACATTGGCTCACAGATATTTTTTGGACAACTATTTTATTATGAAAAAAATCATATCAAACTTTTACCAATGCTGCTAAAAAGTTCTATGTTCCAACGGTAAATTCTAGAATAATTTGGGGTCTGACGTAAACACACTCGTAAATGTAGGCACCATCCTTCCTATATGCATTTATATTATGTTTTAATTTTATAAAGCAAATTTTCCATTGAAAATCTCTACGAATTTTACGACAGTCATTCATTTCGAACGTTCTTACGTGAATGACCCCTTCAACAAAAAGCTTAAAATATTTCAATACTGACACACTTTTTTCTAAAATATCAATTTTTAAAATTATCTTCATATTTGTATTAATTTTCAAACAGATGATTCAATAGATGTCACCAACGATGAGGATTCGATAGATCGAAAAAATGTTTCATTAAAACAATCTCCAATTGCTCAATTTACATCAGCTTCATTGTATGGTCATCCTCAAGAAACAATTTATGAAACCAGTGCTAGACTTCTTTTTATGGCAGTGAAATGGGCTAAAAATTTGCCTAGTTTTGCTAGTTTAGCCTTTCGAGATCAGGTAAAATAAATTCTAATATTTGACTTATATATTTTCTTTTATTATTTGGAAATTATAATTTTTCTACAGGTTATTCTCTTAGAGGAATGCTGGGCTGAGCTTTTTCTTTTAAATGCTATTCAATGGTGTCTTCCACTAGACTCGACTGGATGCTCTCTATTTTCTGTAACCGAACACTGCAATAATAATTCATTCAACTGTTCACTAAAAGGCGAGGTAAGATTATCTTATAATTTAAAGAATAAGGTAGCATAAATTAAAAGGGTACTTAACTTCCACCTTAAGCGAATGTGCTACAATGTCTGAATTTCGCACTTTAAAGGAGCCGTATACGTTAATTTGCACATTAGCTAGTTAAAGTGCGGAAACTTGCTCATTGAAATGAAATTTCGCACTATGGGGTCAATTCGCACATTATCTAGTTAATGTGCACATTTACTGGTTTTCACATTTTAAGGGTAACATAGGTATATATAATAGACCCTGATCCTGATTCCTGACAGGACTGGACACCCGTATAGAATTGTCCAGCTTATTTTTCCGAGCGAAAGTTTGGCTTTCAAAAGCTTAGGACAAATCTTTGCTCCGTCAGCGCTCCTGATATATAAACTGAACAAATATAAAACAGCAGGACCGTTCCTAACCCTTAGAGCACCTGGGGCAAGCTCAGAGATTCCGCCTTTTTTGTTACAAACAAATTTATATATAGTTAATAAGAAAATCTAATAAAAAGACATGTCACTTCCACCGTATTTAGGCGCTAGTAGCTTTATTGAAACTCATAACTGAAAATTTTGTTCTTCAATTAAAAAATACTAATGAAGTCTTGAGCTTTATTTGTCCATCAAAATCATAAATGATTTTGCTTTCTTAAAGCCTCAACATTAAAAAAAAATTGTAATTGATAAGCTTCAATGATACGTTTAACTGGCACCTAATATTGGAATCTACCAAGTACCAAATATTTCCGTAGGTTGCGTACGAATAACCAGCAAAAAACAGTACTTGAAATATGGGTTTATATCGACTTTCTTCCAAGTTAAAATACCTAGTTTGAAATCTCGACTTGACAAAAAATCAACTGCGCTGACAAAAAGTCGAGAAAAGGATCGACTTTTATCGATTTGTCGAAATTTTTTCCCAACACTTGCCTGGTGTTCATACTAGCTTCACGTGAGGCAACTAATTTTGAAGTCTCTCTTTTGTATCTCATTCACATTTCTTAAAAAGAGATTGAGAGGTGAGGCAGAAATTTTCAAACAAAATTTAAAAACATGCCTCAAGTGGCCATCCCATTTATTTCCAGGAAATGAGAGTATGGTCAAAACAAAAGACGTAGAAATGAGTCGCCTTATATGAACTGGTATGAACACCGTCCTTAGTACATACAAAAAGTCAATATAAATTAATATTTAAACCTTTCGATATTTTAACAATTCAACATTTTTTCTGTCGTTCATTCTTGCGAAACTTAAAATACAACGCTCTGTTTGGAATTTTTGCACGAAATCAGAACAAACTCGAATCATAAATTCATATCTGACATGCTACGAAAAATAAAAGTCAATGTTTTGACGCAGATTTTGCTTTCGTCAAGTATAAAACTATCCTGTTTGCGGAAAATTGGTTTGGTCAACGTCAGTTAATTCACTTACAAACGAATTTGACATTTATACTCACGCTCTCTGGCTTCTTAATATTTTGTTTGTAACTTGATTTTTCTGATCGGCTGTACCGCAGATAATGTTTTCGAACATAATATCGTACCCAATTCATTTCAGTTTGGAATAATAATTGCACAATTTTTCCTAATCAAGCTCGCCTTCATGCCATGGTGGCGCCTTTTACGGAACGTGTTATGCCATGTGCGGTATACGGCACCTTTCTTGGCAAGGCGCCTGGGGCAGTTGCCCCACTGCTCCACCCCAAGGCACGGCCTTGTAAAACAGAACTGGAAGTAAAAATGTGTACACGCTAGTGTACATACATAGTTTGACACTCAAAAGTCACAACTGCTGCTCCCAAAATTTCTTGACGTTGGGTGACATCCCTGGGTCCACTCCGCTGTTATTTTAAAAACCGTTCCATCAGATTATTTATAACTGTAAGTCTGACTAGAAAGATCTCGGAGTGATCTTTGACTCAAAAATTAATTTTTCACTTATAATCTCTAGGTCTCATTCAATGTTGGGCTTTATGATTCGAAATTCAAAGTGTTCTGATCCTTACACACTTCAAACCCTTTACATGAGTATTGCTAGGCCGTTACTAGGGTATTGCAGCGTTATATGAAATACTTATACTCAATCAAGTATCAATCGTATAGAAAAATTTCAAAAAAGATTTACAAAGTATGCTTTACGAAAAACCTCTAGAAATGTTAGTGTTCCATGTTATGAGAGTAGATGTGCTCTTATTGACCTAACGCCTCTCAATTCGAGAAGAAAATTAAATTCTGTACATTTTGCTTTGATGTACTTTGTTCTAACATTAATTGTCCAACGTTGTTATCATCGTTCAATATATACACATGCACCTGTTCACATTTTGCGACCAAGAAGTGGTGATTTTGTATGTGTTCCTTACCATTGTACAAGTTATGCTAAGCACAATCCTATTACAAATGCTTGTATTGTTTTTAATGAATTTGATAATGTTATTGATTTTAACATGAATAGAAATGAAATAAATAAAAAAGTATTGGAATTAGTGTAAACCTTATTATAACTAAATAATTTATTTATGCAAATTTTATTTGCATATATGTATATGTATGTACAAAGTAGCATTTAAGTGTAGTCTCCATAAAGCTTTGTGACTTGATAGACGATAAATAAATAAATAAATAAATAAAAAAAAATAAATTGTATGTATTTCAATAAACAAAATTTTAACAACTTATTTTTTAGTATAACGAAGTACATATGTATTTTTGTTTATTGTACCCTCAATGAACTCCAAATTTCCCACGTCAGCTGCAGAAATTCGTAGTACCTCGTGGCATGATGGTTAGTGCGTAGGACTGTCATGCCAAAGGTCTGGATTCGACTCCCAGCCGCTGCCACCTAAAAACAGAAATAAATGTTTTTTCGCGAGGTACTGCCTCTTGCGAGGAACTAACAAATCCTCCAAGAGTATACTTGTCATGAAGAAGTGCTTCTCATCTAGCCGTTCGGACTCGGCAAACAATTGTAGGTCCCCTCCATTCCTGCCAAAAATACGCACACAGGAATGGTTGAGAGTTGTAAGTCACTAGGCCTTGGTTCCTCACGAGCTGTTGTGCCACCAAATTTTTAGCTGCAGAAATACAGACCCAAGCCATTACGCTTCCGACACCATGCTTCACTGTTGCTTTCAGGTTCTCCGTTTTTAGTATTTTTGGTTTCCGCCAGACGTAGGGCATTCCATCAGAGCTGAAAATATAAATTTTTATAAAAATGAAACCCAGAACTCAGAATCCCTGAAAACATGCTCCTCAGCAAAGGCAAAAACTTCTTTGATTCTTTAGGAGCCAGTTGTATCTATTAGGAAAAGTTTTCAAATGCATTATTAATAATGTTTTCATTCCATTTAAATCAAAAATGCTGAACTAACCAATGACGAATAACTTAAAGAATTGTTTTGCAATAAAATTTTTACTGAACAAGTTTTGTTTATTAATTATATTTTCCCGATACACCGATAACACCTCAGCATTGCATGTGTTTCCAAATTCTTTTTGAACCTCAGACAAGGCAGTTTAGGGGCCGATAATTTGGGATTGATTTTAATTGTTGGTGCATTTCTGCCTTTATTTGTATTGTCACACAATTTTCATTGACAAACCGCTCTCTAATATGCTGCACTGTAGATGGACTCAAGCTAACCCTAACACATTTTGTTTTCTTTTTTCTGATAGATTAGATTTTTCTTTTTAACTAGTAGTTAATGTTTATATTCTCTAAGTTTAATTGTTGTGCGACGCACGGTTCATTTTAAGTCAAATACATAAATCGATGTTTTAATTTCGGAAATTGGACTTGTAATTACGATAAATTGATCGTTAACAAAACTGAAGAGACAGAAAAAAAACAACGATCTACTGTCTGAAAAACTGTAGCTTAAGTGTACTAAGATAGTTGTACCAAATAAGCTGTTTGTACAAAATTGTAACTTGAAAAGCCACCTCGTAAATCCGCGAATGTGCTTGTTAACCACAATTTAATCAATGAATCCACAGTTTGAGTTGTTAATTATCGAAATCACTAATCAGCCAATATTGGATGATAAGCTCGTAGCTCCATTTAAATAAAGCCTATGAAAAACTTATTACGGATTTAACACAATGTGAACAAACTGGCCCTAAATGTTTTCAAGAAATTTCATTTCATTCTTAAGTATTAATAGTCGATATTGGAAGAAGTGCTCCTTAATGATAAGGACTGCAACTCCCTGTAGTCCCAGTCCCAATTTGGCAGTTAGAGAATTCGAGAAAGAGAACCCTTTCACTGATTTTTTGACGTAATCACAAACATGCATGGAAATTGTTATATTTACCTATATTTAATTGTTTCTAAGCTCGATTAATTTCCTCGAATATTATTAATATTTTTGTTTGCCACTTTCAGATTGCTACGGATATTCGTACCTTAAATGATACATTTTGTAAATACAAAGCAGTTTTTGTTGATCCAGCCGAATTTGCCTGTCTTAAAGCCATAGTTCTATTTCGACCTGAGACAAGAGGACTTAAAGATCCAACTCAAATTGAAAACCTTCAAGACCAAGCACATGTAAATACAAGTTGTGGGAGTTATTTCTTTTCCGCAGACAAAATGGTTTCCCCCAGTAGATCAAATATTGACTTTTCTATTTCCTACCAGGTGATGCTAGCTCAGCATTCCAGAACACAATTTACAGCACAAATAGCCCGTTTTGGAAGACTACTATTGATGCTGCCTTTATTAAAAATGGTAAACTCACACAAAATAGAATCTATTTTTTTCCAAAAAACAATTGGTAATACGCCTATGGAAAAAGTATTATGTGATATGTATAAGAATTAAGCTCGTTTTACAAATATTTTGTTACTTTGTAAGATAATTTACTCTTAATAAATTAATTTTATTAAATTTTTAATTTTTTCGTTATATATATTTTTTTACGGAATACAAAAACTGTTTCAAGGATGTATATATTCATATAGACACTTTCTTGTGCTATCAACAAGACACCAGTGCCTTACCTAGTAGTACAACTGAAGGCAGGGAGTGTTCCCACTAAGGTACTTTCCCTCTTATACAGGTTTCAGCGGAAGATCTCCCCAAAGGGAATAATCGATGAGGTCTAAAGTCATTGGTTTAGCTGAACTAATCTGTGAATACATTATATGGGCTACTATCACATTTTAATAGCTCAGATATACTAAACTGCCCATACACACGACACTCTTGCGCACGTACGTTCTTCTTCGAACTAGAAAAAAAATCATAAAACTGGACTACTTATCAATATATTCCGATTAACTTGCAAGCCCCATGCGAGTGCTCTCAATGAGTTTATAAACTATAATTCCTATTGTTTTAATTTTTTCCAAAAATTAAAAAACTGGTAGGTATACATCCAGTATAATTTTTTTTAAATAAAACTTACGATCGCCATAATTAAAGTACATCATAGCTTATCTTAACTACTTAAAACTACTATTACTTCTACTATTAAAACTACTTACAAACTAGAACAGCCACAGCAAGTGCATCTTTACTCTGCTGTCAAGCCAGGATCTTTTATATTTAGATCGAGAGCTGGTGAACGTTTTGGTAAAAGTGTTTTATACCGCTCCAAACTTTGTGGGCGTACTATTTGCATCAGTGCGAACTAAATGGTAGCAACCTGGCAGCGATTTCGCGGTTCCTTAGCCACAAAAATGCACTTTCAAAATGCACCAGCAAAAAATAAAATTGCTTTATACTGCTCTAAAATCAGTTCACTAACACTTTGTACACGTGCAAACTGAATACCACCAACCTGGCAGCATTATGACACCCCTAAGAAGGGCTGGCCACGATACCAGAAAAGTCTTGGCATTGTTTGGTATCGGTATCGGAAACCGAAACGATACCAGCTCCGAAACGATACCGAGATGATACCAAACGATACCGCATTTTTTGGACCGAAATTTAACAATACTTTGAATATTATTATTAATTAATTGCAAATAATCAATTTTTGTTATTGGTTTCTCGGAAAAGGCTCTTATGATTTAGATGACATTTTCAGACCTTTATTATTTAGCATGGAGAAGGTTAAGGCAATAATTTTAATCAAAAGTGCCCGCTGCCACGCCCATCTAAGTTAAGGATCAAATTTTCAGACTTGGTTCTTTTTAGTGATGACCACACGTAAAAATTTTTGTATAGAATTCCTAATCCGAACTTTACTTGGACATTGTGAAACAAGCGTTTAAAAAATTTGTTAAGTCAATATTATAAACTTCTGTAAAAAAATTGTGTTCAACTACTAGATCAAGAACATGTAACCAAGTCGTGCATTTTATTCTATACTAGACTGAAATGAAATGCACTTTAAAAATGCACCTAATAAATTAAAGTATTTTATACCACTGTAAATTACGTTCACTTATGCTCTGTACCTGATTCCAGCGCGCCAAAAGTGGTATAGAAAATGGTTAGACGATGGTTATTTGCTAGAATTTTTTCACGTTAACCAATGGTGTCATCATTAAAAACGATCAATTCCTATAAAATTATTTCACTGGTTGTTTGTTATTTTAAATCATTTTATTTAAACAATTTTTATGCGATTTTTTCTTTCTAAGCCCGCCAAACTTCCGGAACCGTGGAACCTCTTACTTGTACTTCTATTTGCTAATCCAATAGGTATTCTAACAACCCTATAAAAATCGTTACCAACTACCACCAACTAACAATTTTATTTAACTTTTAATGAGATGTAACGTTAGCCCCGAGAGCGAATCTATTTTCCTGGTAACTCCAGGAATCAAAAGGGGTCCCAAATAGGGTCCCGGGACGATAAAAAGGGGCCCGTATTAGAAAATTTCACAGAGGTGAGGATAAAAAGAAACAATATACATCAATAAATAACCAAGCATTTGATAAACATTTTTTCAAGAACTGAAATTAAATTTATTTCTATTACAAATTGACATTTAATTTATAAAATTGCAACATTAATGAAGGTAATTGTTTTTACTTCTTAAATAATTTTGAAAATAAATTTTATTTTTATATTTTTCTTCTGTCAGTTTGCATAATTTAACACGAAACTTGGTAAAATTAAACTTTTTTTATAAAAAAAATATGAAAATTAAATTGAATTCCTTAAATGTGGCCAATCGGGTGATTCTTAAAGAACGGGTGGCCACGGGTCCCGAACGAAAAATAGAAGCCATTTGGCCACCAAAGGGGCAAAACCGCAACACTGCATGCTGCATCTGACCATTACATTTGATTGATCAGACAATATTGAAACTGAGCTAAATGAAAGCGACGAAGAATTTTAGTAAAAGTTACTAAAAATAATACGAAAAATATCCATCATTTTTATCATTATTTTAACATGTGCTCATGCGGAAAAAAAAACTTGTATTGATTTTTTCAAACTATCCTGAAAACTATAACGTAGCATCCAGATTTGCAAAAATTAGCTAATGGTCAAAAATACTACAGGTGCAGGTTCGTCCCCTAAGTGTGTATGCTTTCCAAAGATGATCATATTACACATTACATAATGACTTGGATTCCACTGCATTGCCTAAGAAAAAAAACTTTTATTTCTTAGTGCAATTTGAAGGTGTGTTTTGGTGAATTAAGGACCGTCATGACGCTGCCAGGTTGATGGCATTTAGTTTTTACATATACAGAACAAAAATTAATGAAATTTCGGGGGGCACAAAATACTTTCTATTTTTTCGTTTTTTGTCGGTGCATTTTGGTGGCCTTAGGGGCGTCGTAATGCTGCCAGGTTGGTGGTTTTCAGTTTGCACGTTTACAAAGTGTTAGTGAACTAAATTTAGAGCGGTATAAAGCACTTTTATTTTTTGCTGGTGCATTTTAAAAGTGCATTTTGTATTAAAGGAACCGCGAAATCGCGGTCAGGTTGCTACCATGCAGTTTGCACTGATGCAAATAGTACGTCTACAAAATTTGGAGCGGTAACTTCGCTCCTTTTTTTGCATTTTGGAAGTGCATTTTGATGGTCAAGGAACCGCGAAATCGCTGCCAAGTTGCTACCATGCAATTCGCACTGATGCAAAAAGAACGCCCACAAGGTTTGGAGCGGCATTAAACACTTTAACCAAAACATGCACCAGCTCTCGTTTCGCCAGGACAAAAGCTTCCCTAGACCTAACCAGAGCAGCATTTTATATGTTCGTATATGATCGCAAAGGAATATGTTGGTAAGAAACTTGGAAAGGAATAGGTTAGAAAATGAAAAGGAATGTCAAACGGATTGGGAAATGGAATAGAATGCCTTGTTCGCGAACGCAGCCTTCTTCTGAAGCACGGCTTAGCTCGTCGAAATGGGGGGATCATGTTTCCGAAACTAAATCTCGTCCTCAAACAAAATAAAATGCACAACTGAGGTTTTCAGAACATTATATTTATGTAGAGTCATGGAAATTATGTGAAAAAAAAAATGTTTAAGAGCATGAAATACGATATATGTGTAAATTTGCTAAAATAACTTCTTTGAGAGTTTTAAATGAAAGAAAAAGAACGCCATCTTAATTCTTGATTGACTATGATTGTATTGAAAAAAATATTTAAAATCGTTGGAGCGGTTTTCTTAAAAAAAAAAAAAATTTTATTATATATATCAAATTCTTAAAACATTTTTAAGGACATTTTTTGGTATGTAAATCGAATTTATTTATTTATGGGCAATTCACTTTTGACATTATAAACATATTTTTTTCCAAGGGGAAAAAGATTTTGAGATGTTTTTTGCCAAAAAAGTGATAAGGTCAGTTAGTTATGAATAATAAAATATAAATGACAAACATATTATAAAGGAAAGAATACACATTCTGTGATCCTTGAAGGTAAATCATCACTACATGGTAAGGGTATTCATAAAACAGCTTAAAGCCATCGTAAACGTTGTAAAGATTTAAACTTCGTGATTCTGTACGCAAAATTTGACTGATTTACGCAGTTTACAACTTTACTACGTTAACGGCGACCTTACGCTGTTGCATGCATACCCTTAATGTTAAATAAAAAATAGTATGTGAGATGTTGTGTTAGTGCTTGTTTACACGTGAAGATTGAAAGTGTTGAGATGTGAAGAAAATTATTCTGCAGATTTAGTTTTCCTCTTTGTGTTTTTCGTAGTTTCACAATGAAAGATACGATTCAATTGGTTGTATTAAGTAAGAAAAGGAACACAAAAGAGAACGTCAATTTTTTTCACTGAATATTTTAAAATATTTCATCATCCTCCCTCAAATGTGTTAAATCCCGTTTTGTTCGTTGTTCGCTCTCATGTGAATGGCTTACTGCCTGAACAGAATGGAGACGGATCTGCAACTTGAATAGCTGTCAAAATGTTTAATACACAAATATCCGCAGATACGAACAGAAGGAGACGCAGCTTCAGACGGAGTTGCATACGCAGCTGGACAAGTTGGCCAACTTTTAACTTTTGCATGCAGCTTTTTTGACGTTTCAGCTGCAGCTCCAGTTGCAGCACTCTATTCTGGTCAGGCAGTTAAGCTGTTTGTGACCATCACCATCTTATGTTTTTTACAAAAATATACATTGGAGCTCCTGGATAGTTGCACGATGCAATGGTTTACAAAAACAGCCCAAACTCGGGGTCAAAAGGTGGTTTTGTTTAAAGTATTTAGATGTGATCATATTCATATTCACTGCTATGCATAAGTGACCCAAGAGCAGAAAATGATAATAGGTTTGTTTGGTAACTGAAAAGTCGTACGAATTCGTACGACGTCACACTACATTTAACAAATTTTCTGTTTGTTAACACCAAAGTGTAGCAATGAGAGAGCAAGAAACTTCCCATCCATGAAAAAACTTGCTACACTCTGCTACACAAATTTCTGTATGCAGAATGTGAAAAACTGTCAAAATACGAAACTGACAGTCACTATTATTTTGTTTTTGTTTTTTAATAGATTTGTGATTTGACTTATGCTTGATAGCGTATGCTAAAATGGAAAAAGTAGACAAATATAACTTTCAGATATCCCAGATATCATTTACAAGACTTGGAACAGGTAATTCTAATTTGCAAAAGAAATTTGATCTATTTATACTTTTGTTATTATTATTTTATTTTTATTCTCATATTCATGTCTTTTTCAGATCAAAAATACAGAATACACATAACTTTTTTTATCACTAGTTGAGGAAAATCAAAATTATCTGGATACAAAATTCGAGTTAAGCAACAAGGCCAAGATGTTTAAGCTAATTATCAAAAAAATGGTAGCAAGGGAAATACTTTCTCAGAAAAGCACATCAAAAGCAAGTATCATTCGTTGGAGCACCAGTTCAAGAATGTACGGCTCAATAACTCCAAAGCTGGTAGGAACCGGATGACTGACAAAAAAGATAAATTGCTTATTGACTTTTTTGTGTAACTTCAAACAACTGCAACTGCAACTTCTTTATGAAAGCACTAGATTTTCATAAATTTTTGTTACCATTTTGTTCAGAAATATATAAACTAATAAATAGTAAGAAAATCGTCTTTAAAACGTATAAATAACATTTACCATTTAATCGTCATAAAAATTTGCAAAGTTCATACTTTTCTTTTGACATTCAATCCTGGCAACAGCTGATTTAAATTTTTGCAACTCCGAAGTCAGAGTGACTTCAGTGCATTGCCCGAATAAACATCGAACACAGTGCAAATAAACTGGGGTGAAAAAAGTGTCACATAAAACACCTGTGTGCGATTTCAGGGCCCCCCAGACCTGACATCGCACAAACCCAATATAACTATCTGGGAAGCTCTGTATCCAAAGCTTTGCTGTATTTTCATGCTATTACTGGATATGACTATACACCGGCTTTTTTTCCGAAAGGCAAAGCTGATAACTTTTAAATTGCTGGAAAAATCCGAAAAATATCAAGATACTCGTATTTCTACCGGTGATGAGAAATAGCTTGAGAAGACATTTATCACACTAGAAAAATTAGTTTGAAATATATATGCAGTTCGTAATAGTATTAAGGTAGAACTAGAATAGGCGGAAGCCAGAGGACATGGTCGTACGAAACCGAGTGCAAACAAGAAATTCATATGACGCACACATAATTGCGAAGTGGTACTCTTCGTTTAGTTTTCGTTAACTTTTGCCGTCAGGCGAGAGAGTGCTCACCGACAGCTCTTTCGTAAGCGGACGTATACAAAATGAGAATGGTGGAAGCAAACTAAATAGAATCTGGTGTTTGGTATATAGTTTTCCACTGTTTTATTTCCTGTTTGATGTATGAGTGAAGTAAAATCTTAATTTTTTTTTTAATTAATTTTTGTGGCTTTGTTAAGTAAATAATTCAAAGCCTATCACTCGGTGCTGTGAATAAGTAAAAGAAAACTAACATTGAACAAACAATTATTTACTTTTTTTCTCTTTCCACCACTTGTGCATTATGGGTCACTTCCGACCGCTATCGCCTATTCTAGTTCTACCTTTAACGTCAATGATGTTACATTTTACTTATTTCTAATAGGTACCTATCAATCAAATAACTTTGACGACAGTTAAAAAAAAAGAAGAAATTTTGATTCATCAAGCCTAGCTCCGTATAGAGTCTAGATCCAAATTGAGGCAGCAATTATCGCGGGTTCGTTACATAATAAAAATTTTGGATAAATGATAACTCTGAACGTTCTACAGCGTTATCAATGCTCACTTGTGGGTGGACGTGGACCAGCATATGACGCGGCTAAAATTGCGGAGTGGATCGTTTCGTCAAGTTTCATTTAATTCTGCTTTCGGAAGTGAGGTGTGCTGGGATGATAATAATAACAGTATGGGTGTATTTTGATAATACCTACGGAAAGCTACTTTTCGTTGGTTTTTGACATTTTCTAATTGGCTAATTGGGTGTGTTCAATAGGCTTTGACTTAATTTCCCACCTAATTTCGTGCAAATTTGGTTGAAATTACCTCATTTCAAAATGTGAATTTTTATGGAAAATGAGATGATTTCGTATCGAAATTGGAAATTTTCAACGAAATTATCTCATTTGGCCTAATAAAAACAAAGTATAAACAAAAAAGTATGGGAACATTATAAAGCCGAGGAGAAAATAATGAGCATGTAGAAGACGATGCTTCTTCACCCATGCCCATCAACGCGTCGGGACCCAAAGAATGATCCCAATTGATTGGGGTTAACAGATAAAATCCAAAAGGTAAATTGCGCTCATTGATATTTAATAGGCCCTAAGCTTACCCGCACTGTGCGTGGACTAAGGCCCCAGTTAGGTGCCAGTTATCGCTATCATTGAAACTCACCATTGAAAATTTTAATGATTGATTTTGAGACATTTAGAAAGCAAAATCATTAATTATTTTTGATGAACAAATAAGGCTGAGGACTTATTTAATATTTCTATCACCATCGACAAAAACGATGCGTCTAAGATTGAGTATGGTGGCATCTATCTGATGAGCCCACCACCATGCCTGGGCGAAACGCATTCATTGGAGTAAATGATACAATTATGTTTATCATTGAATTTTATTCATGAAACTCCACAAAAAGAATACGTTTTGGAATTATTATTGATGGTTTATGATATTAATAATTTTGTCCTTATGTTTGTTATAGACAAACTTTACATTGTCCTGAGAAAAAATGGTCACCACGTAATCAGTAACTATTTAAAAATAAAGCAATAGAAGAAAAGAGAAAGAGATATCTTCGAAGAACAGAAACATAATCTGCCTTTTGACAAATGACACAAATATATCGAAAGATTGTAATCGAATCTTTAATCAAACAACTTATGTAAATATCTTTTTAAGTGTAAAAACAATTTCAGAATTATAAAACACCACATTGGAGATTGCACTGAATTTTTTTAAGTTTCAGTAGGAGCGAGATGTGAATACTGAAAAGTAGAAAGAAATCCACTTTTTAAGTACAACGTGAACATCGTCAAGGGGTGTACCTACGTTCGTACGTTAACCAAAAGAGTGGTTGAAATTTTTGAATCGGCGGGGGGGGGGGGTTGAAGTGGTGCAAGTGTTGAAACAGTGCCGCCACTTCTTAATCGCTCCAGAGACACTTGTTAGTCAAATTATATACCACCAAGGTGGTTTAAATCTTTGCTATTGGGACAAGAAATCACGACACCTATCAGCCAGCATTTCATATCTGCTCAGAATTCTGCATTAACAAAACTGAAATAATTAGCTAGTTTATATTTCTGAGATCTCAGAGGGCTCAGAAATATAAACAGGATTCCTCTAAAAAATTCCTCACTTTTCCCCATAAAAACTGAGACTGAAATTTTTAAATAAATAAATAAGTGAGTAATACATTGGTTTTGTTGTTGTTTGCCAAGGGAAATTTTACTATGCTACCTATGGATTTACCAATAAAACACACCTTATGATGAAAACAATTTTCCTGAGTTTATCGCCTGAAACAATTATTGTGTGTGAAAAGATGACGTTTGAGTTCTATTCGTATTTGTTTGTTGCTTGTATATTTATGTGTATCCTTTCCTCAATGAAAATAAATAATTAACATATAAAATATCTGACAGACTAGGGAAGGATAAAAAAAGAATAAATTCCTGCTTTTACAACAGTTTTTTCTTTAGCCCAGTAGAGGTTTCAGTATGTTGGCATTATGTGCAGCTAGAGCCTAGTCGATGAGAGCAAAAAGTAGCTAAGCTGTCTATAAAAAAGAAACTAAAAGTAGCACGATTTGGATGTTGTTGAACAAGGGTAGTCTTGCAAAAGCAAGCCGGAGTTCTTGTTGACGACTTCAAAATGAATGTGAATGTGAATGTCAATGAAGTTTGTTTTTGATCAATGGGAAGATTTGGGTGTCCGCCTTAATCCGAGAAAGAGTTTAAGAAATTAACAACAAATTCAGAACTATATTACCTTACTTAAAAGAAAACAAATGGGAAATCATTATCATCAAGAAGGTGTGAATGTGAAATAAAGAAAGTCGTTGCCCCTTAGAAATTTCTTTATGCACAAAATTACCTAAAATTTGTCTTATTATTCACTGTTGTGAATGCCCTTCAAGATTGTTTTTGATCAATAGGAAGATTTGCGTATCCAACATATCCTTATTACAAGCGCGGCCTGGATGACGGTGGCGGCAATCAAAACTTTGAACGACCTGACACGTATAGTTCAGGTGATACGATACAAATATAACAACAGTTCCACTTATAAGTTAGCAGTGATACACATCTTTTATGAACAAAGCGGATTTTAAAATATGAAATTATAAAATGTTTTTTGGGTACTTTACTTACGTAAAAATTTAAAATTATCCACATACATTTAAAATACTGCAAACATCAGGTTCATTTATTTCCACAATTATAACCACATGTTGCACTTCACTCTAATGGAATGTGAAGGACAAATACTTAAGAGCATGGTACATAATATTCACTTAGGGTTAGGGATCCGCTTGTACGAGAGATTGGGGCATACCCCGAACATTTCTGAGGTCACCGAATTTCGGGCTTTGGTCGTTCATAAGATGCCAGATTGAGTATTGAATTGTTTGACATTCATGAATTTTTTGGTGTTGTGTGTTGTCAACCTTAACAATGAGATCTCGGAGATGTTAGTAATCTTAAACTTTGTTGCTTAATGCATTTTAATCTTCTCTTAAAAACAAAAAAAATACAAAATTATACCAAATTATCCCGTGTATTTCACACAGGTATTTTTTAAGCAGATATAAGAACGCACTGAAAAACATGGCTTCACTATCGCGATAATTGCGCCTTGTGTACATACTTTTTTTACTTGAGATAAAATAAAATAATAACAATTAAGCTGCAGAGATACAATAATAAGTAATATGTATTTCAGGGTTCTCCCGCTTCATCTCCATTTGCAAATACTCTGTGAGCTGAAACATCTCAGTTTCCACCATCCCAAAAATAAACTGCTGAAGAGAATCCTCTTTTCTTGTATAAACTGTTTTTAAAATTTCAGACGTCTCCTTCATGGTGCCCAAGGCTTATGTTGGAACCGATGTTCATCATAGTACTTGTGATGCAAGCACATTCATTTGACTCATTCAAAGAGGACCCATCGTTGATATCATCCAAATAGTGGAGTCGGTCAAAACACAAAAGAGCTGAAAAGCGCACCTCATCTACGGATGCATATTTTTTTAAAGATTTGAGAACTAAGCTCCTTTCTTTCCCATATTAAACTTTAATGCCCAATTAACAAAATTGTTTCGCATTTCAGACATTAAAGTATTAATTGTTTCTATAGTGCTCCATTTACTCCTCTGACATGAAGTAAATACCTTATTAAAGCATTACTGAATTCTTATATATTTTCTGGTGCAAATGATATCAGCTAGATAGAAGCAATGTACCAATGTTTCTTTAGTCTCTATATTCCTTTTTAGCATAAATCAAAAGCATACCAAAAGTCCTCCTCAGTCCCACAGCCAATAACTTTTAATCAAATTAACTTAAAAAAATAAAAAGTGGTATTTTTTAAACTTATTTTTTGAAATTTTTTTGTTTTTAGTATACCTTCATTCATTTTTAATCAAATACAGAAAACCGTTCGCTAAAATGACTTGTTGTTTCTGAGTAAATTGAAAGTGACATTCAACTAAAAAAAAATGATTTTGTAATTTTTTCAAACTAAGTTTCAAAATAATTTTTTTTAAGGAATATCAAATTCTCTAAGATTCTACCTCGATAATATCTGTATGATAACGGTTAAGTTTTAAAATAAACGATATGATTCGGTTTGTATAGAAATAAGCACTGAACGACCTCTAAATATTATTCTAAAGGGCTGAAATTTTACTTAAAAGCTAGTGGCATTAAAAATCGAAGATATTTTTATTTTTTTAAATCAGTGTAGTATTCATACAATGGCGTAAGACCGTCGTAAACGTAGTAGTAGTTGGAACTTTGTAAATCTGTCACAATTTGTAATGCTACATTTCTACCAAAGGTGGAAGTTCAGTTTTAATAAATCTATTTCGTGTTTTCAACGATCAAAAAGATTTATTTTGACAGCACCTTTTAAAATGCAAATGTTGTGCTTCATTTTTTTTTCTTATGAAGTGAACATTTCAGATTAGTGTTTAGTGAAAATGTAGTATTATTCTGATCGAAAGCAGACTATTAACGCAAAGAAAAGGAGTAGTAGACTCATCAAAAATAAACAAACGTAAAAGCTCTAGAAAACCAACGCGAAATCATAGCAAATCGTTCGCAACGATACAAATATTATAGATACCTACTGCAAAAAAAAAATATTTACAAACTGATTTCGAAAAAGAAAAACATACCTTAAGCTGTAGATTTAATGCTTTTTGCTTCAATTCAATACAGAAACACTAAACAAAATTGTAAAAAAATCTTGTTCCTTTAATTTTTATGACTAGTGTATTTACAAAAAAACAATTTAATTTTTAAATTTAACCAGGACCCATGTTCTGTAACTATGGCTTCGATAAAATTCGTCGAGAAACGTTGAAAAATGAAACAAAACTCGTACAATTTGTTTCAGTTTCCATCGTTTCTCGACGAATTTTATCGATGCGATAATTACAGAACATGGGTCCAAATAATGGATTTTTGACTTTAAAAACATGACATTTAAACATTTAAACTACTACCGTTATCTTTTATATATTTTTTCTATTTCAAGTAATTTTTGTTAGAAACTTGCCCATTCCACCAAAACAGGGAGAAACAGACCCCACTTCATATCATTTTTTTTAGAATATACCATTTCTCAAATAATTCTGCAAAATTTAGGGGATACCTACACTTTTTACCAAACGCTCAAAGCATTTTCATTTTCTCAACTTCTTACCCCTAATTTTAACACCAGCCTGCAAAAATATTGAAAATGGCTGCAACGACCACAAAACCATAAAATCTAATCAAATGATTACATAACTCAGAATACGAACAACGAAGAAATTCAAAGCCCTTTTTACAACGTTCACCGAATGAAGAACGATTGTCTAAATCTCAATCAACAATGATTCGTTTTCATATGTGAGCACTGGATTTAGTACTTTTTACTTCTGCTTCTATTTCTATTTTTCTACGATGAGCGTTCATGGTTGTGAGAATGAAACAGATAGAGTTCTGTAAATTCAATAAGAAAATTGGGACACCTTCTTTTCTCCTTCAGGGAAGCGATAGCGAACAGCGAGTCCGTTTTAGATACGTGCACGTAGTCAACGACGTATGGGCCATTTCACATTTGGATCCAAATGCCAATTGAATATATTTCGCCAAACATTCATTAGTGCAAAAACTTTTGTGTATCGAAAGTATTCATTTGCAAACTTGCATCAGGTGTTCCCTTAAACAAGGTCCAACACACATTTCCATACAAATTTCGGACTACTTGTATGAATCAAGTGAAGAATTCTTGGCAAAACCATTTAGTTTTGATGGTGACATTGCGTAGTGGAGATATATTTTCATTTTTCCATTGTAATCCAATAAGGATGAAACCATCTGAAGAACCAATGAAAAGCGATATAAAAAATGCCATTGAAAGTAAGACATAAAAGTGTGCTGGAGAAACTCCGTTTTGTAATGATCCAATAAAGACCGAAAAAGTTGCTTGAAGAACTCTTGACATTTTTTCTATCTCTTTCATAAATGTACTAAATAAAATGCATGCCGCGCTCCTTGCAACTGCAGCTGTTTCGCGCTGAAAAGAAACCCAAATGTGGTGCAAGAAAACAAGCATTTTACTCATTCTAATTTCATATTTTCTCTTTCGCTCAGACTCGTTTAATTTTTGTTTTACATCTGCCACTGATTTTAGTATTAGTTAGTAGTAGTCGAGGACGCGTAGGGGTAGATCATTGTATTTGATGAATTGTATACTTTTCGTGTGTTGTTGGTTTTGTTTTGTTATTATTTTTTGTGAAAAACTCAAGTAACTTGACTGAAGCACAACAATTATAAAATATCATGAATAATATTCAATGCGGTGTTATTGTTTTGTGCACTTAATATTCTGAGTGCTGTCGGATTCGGTCTTAAAATATAAATTAAAAGAGGAATGTTTTCGTCGGAGTGCAGTGCAGTGTTCTTTCTTCATTTTGTGTAAAATTTGTGCGATGTATGTACATAGTTGATATACATACAATGTTTCATTTAAATTTATCTAAGGGAATATTTTTTTAAGGTAAAATATATTTAAGAAATCGCATTTTTTAACACTAAATTCCCCTTTGGGCATTTATAAAGAACACACATCATTTAAATTCTTTTCAACAAATCTGAAACCATAAGTATCTATTCAGTCTTTCAACCAGAAAAAAGAAGGAACCGCAATTAAATAGAAAAAAAAAACAAAAATCCTACGCCTACATAACATCTTGTAACATATGTACGCATTTAATTTTCATGTGTATCTCATGAAAGAGTAGTGTCTACAAGGTTTACTGTCTATAAAACTTTTAAATTGCTTCCTTTGAATTATTAATTGCCTTAATTTAAGAAAGAAATGTAGTTGGTATAATATAATTGAATAATTACTTGCCTCTAGTTCGGAGAAATATTCTACCTACAGAGTCCACGAAAATTTTTGAACTCGCTTAGAAAAAAGATGCATCAGTTTTCATGTCTTTTTGTTTACATTGAAGACAGATAAATTAAAAATAATGTGCTGTCCCCGGCCAAGTATCTACATGTGTAACATAATAATTATAAAAAGCCTTCATATTTATCTCATTTAATAATAATTAATTGATTGATTCAATACAAATTAAACATCATGTTGCATGGAGTTGTTATTATTTGGTAGTTATGCTGGTTCTCTCTACTCGAAATGCTATGCTCAGTTTTAGGGGGAGATACCTATAATGGCTGAAATTGCGCAACCAGAAAAAAAGGATATAAAATGATTCATGACTGTTTAAGAAGTCTCTTGCCTCTGTAAATAGGAAAGGGAGGTAGGTAGGTACATTTATTAAAAAGTCGGGTCGGTCAGAAAATCCGTTGGTAGGTACTTACAAAAACTTATTTGCCTATTTAAATAAGTATGAGGTTGGTACACAGTCGGGGCAGAAGGCTTATCCATAACTTTGTTTACTGAAGTTTAAATTTAAGAGAATTTGCAAATAATTGTACAAACATTGCAATAAGAAAATGGAATTGATTGCCTATTTTGTGAAGGCCTAGCAAGGTGGAAGATCGCCGCTTAAAAGAATCAATCATGCTCATTATAGAATTTCCAATAGTTAATTTTCGAGGAGTCGTAACATTTCTTATTTGTTTTAAGACAATAGACTTGTTTTTTATTGTAGTTTTATCTCCTCTAAGAACAAATTTTCATGTTGAATACAACAATAAAATGTACCAAATTCTTGTTGATTTTACATTTTTTTTAAGTGAAGATACAAAATCACTAAAATCACGGCTTGCATTGGTAGGTATATACAAAAACATCACATGTTGAAATTTTTCGCATAACTAGATAACATCGGAACACAAGAAAATTCTTCACCTTAGGTTTTTGCTGTTAGTAAACTCCTCTATTAATCAAAAATTTCACAGCATGGTACCTATCTATGAAGATGACGATAATAGAGAGGATGAAATATTTCGCCTATCCATTTTTTACATAATTGTTTCCTTTTTATCCAAATTTGAGTATAATGCACATGCTCAATAGCAAAAAATTCCAAAATCTAAAAAAATACAATAGACTTTTCTGACGTTTCAATTAGGTGATGTCTTGTTAGGGCAGCCTTCTCTAGGAGTCAGCCACCTCTTTATTAAAAACAGCATAAATAGTAAAAGTCTATTCTTCTATATGTGTGTTCTGGTTGAATGCGGCTGATGGTTTTCTGTTTAAAAATTGAAGTTTGCTTCAAGTTTACAAAATTTTTGAATGTGATGTTCTTACAAAAAAGAAAGTTAGTGGAAGTGCCTGTTGTAAAGGTCTCCAACAACTAGAATACTGAAGAGAAGTGTGTTATGTCTTTGTTTTCGTGTTATTTAAAGCCCATTTTACTTGTTTTTTTTTGTAAAAAATATGATTTTTTTTTCAATACATAATGATTTTAAAAGGGGCTGGCCTTAGGAGACAAATTTTATTCAATCCTTTTTAGCTAGGCCCCCGGCTGACTACTAAAGACTACACTTTTTCATCTTGATTTCTGTCAAAATTATTTGTTTAAAATCCCTATTTTCAGTAGCCAGGCGCCTGCTTACAAATTTAAATTATGGGTGCTGACTACGTGAGGCACGTATAAAAAAAGTTTGTCCCTATAGTCGGCCCCCATTTTTCATTTTGTTAACAGAGGGCTGATTACTGAAGAGCTTTGGTGGCCGAACTTACAAGAATCGCACTTACAGCTCATTTTTTGTAAATAACTTATTTATAATTCAGGTTAAAAGTTCAAATGAGCTCAAATTAACTAAATACGACAACAATTAAGTAACATTTACATTCCAACCGATCAGATAATGTAAACACTCTATTTAACAATTTGAATATAGAGTTTCTGAAGCCCAAAGTAAAGTGTCAAAAAAGTTGGTCTTACGAAAAAAAGTGTCTTAATCTTTTTTGTAAAGAATTGCATGATCTACACAGCCTTTTCATATTATTTTTCGATATCAGTCACAGTTCAAAAGTTATAGGCCAAAAACCAACTTTTTCGACACTTTACCTTGAATAAGTTTTTATGATCGAGTAGAATTGACGGGGACTTTTGGCAGTTGATTTGTTATGCCCAAAGGAACGTCTATACCAAATTTCAGTCTTATCGCACATTTTTATGTCTATTTTGACTGGTTTTCGGTTCTTATCGCTTTTTTTTATCGACATTATTTCAATGTTTATTTTTTACAACAAAACAATTTTCTTATTAATGAAGTGAAAATTATTAGTAAGTTAATTAATAACGAATAAATATTTTCACAATTTAATACAAAAATAATAAGGGTATTCATGCAAGGAAGGAAAACTTACTACATCGTAAACGAACTGTCAACATTTGTATGAGAAATCTTTTCCAACAAATCGTAAACTTTTCTACATAAATTTGTATCGTGAATAAAAATGGAAAATGTGTTAAACTTTTAAACAAATTCTAAACGAAAAAGAATCAAAAACTAAAAAATTTAAACATCAAAACGCATCAAAACGAGAAACATTTTAATCAAAATGGTTGAGGAAAGATACAATTAAAATACAAATGGAAATGAAAATTGGACGAAAGTTTCTTTTTATTTGATAGATTGGTTTACAAAAGCCGTTTCAAAAAGGTGTTAATGAAACGTGCATCGTAAACTAAAAAAAATTACTACGTCGAAAAGTTTACATCGTTGCATGAATACCCTTAATGTAAAAATCATTTATTTTCATTTTGATATCGAGTGTCAAACGAATGTTTTCAGAAGCATTCGGAATACTTCAGGACGCTTGCGGCTGACCAAATGAAAACTCTACCTTCAAGAGATAGTTGAATCGTTTGTCCAACAATTTGACACAAGTGACGTTTAATTTGATAGAATAAAGGTTCTCCTTAACCTAAGCTGAACATTCGCTGGCAACAGTTTTATAGCGAGGAAACACTGTTTAATGTGATTAAAAAACATTGTTATTTTTTGGTAAATTTTTGCGAGTTATAAATTTTTTTTTTCATAAGGGATTTAAGTCCAAGGATTTTAACTCTTTTTTTGGGTCCACTGCCCAACTCACATGACTCCGTTGCTCCACTTAGAGTAGAAATATTCTGTCGCCAAGTAGGCACATATCTATGTCAACAGTTTTCTTGGACAAACATACATTTTGTATGGAAAGTAAAAACTTTAAACTATATTTTATTAAAAATATAAATAGAAGTTTCCTAACATTAAAATTATGATATTTTTTTTACTGTGAACCATAAATAAATAAGTATCCGCGTATGAAAATGAGTGCAACCGTATAGAAAGTTGAGCCTAATATTTATTCGTATAAACATACATATAGACACTCGCTGATTATAATAATCTGGAAATAAATGAACATCATGATTTTTTACAAAAAAAATATTCTGAGTGATGAGGCCCATTTCCATTTATTTTGGTAGCTACTCGTACATAAATTAACAACTGTTGGATCTTCATATCTAAAAATTCAACAGAAATATTGGATCAATGTATCCATAAACAACGCGACACAGTTTGGTGTGAGTTTTTAGCTGGTGGGAAGGAAGGGCCATATTTTTACTTACGATATACCTAGCTACTATAGGGCAAGTTTTGGATTCGTGCAAAAAAAAAGTGGGTGGCACAATTCTGTCTGTCTGTTTTTTATCTAGATCTATATGCTAAGCCAATGAAAAATTTTGAACTTAGACTTTTTGGTGATTCTCCAGAGGGGAAATTGAATTGTTTTATCCTCCAAAACTAACGGTGCTCGCCATACAACCGTCAAGGAAAACCTTATTTATCTCAAAAACGGTTCTTTTGATTGTGATTAAAAGAAATCAGTGTAATCAGGACCCGATCCAGCTGATTTCGCCCCTGGGCAAACATAATATAAGCCGCCCTTTGCAAGGACATTTTATAAGCTGTATTCTGTCGCTGCAGAGATGATTCGACTTTTAACCGGCTTTAAAAAAAGGAAGTTATCATTGCGACCAGTATGAATGTTACATGGTTGGAATTGTGTAATATGCACATCTACAGTGGCAACAGAATAATTAGCACATGTACTCTAAGATTTCTGTAACTAAAGTTTTCCGCTCTTTCTTAACTTCAAAGGGCTGTTTGATTTATGAGGAAGTAAAAACAAAGACATATTTGATTTATTAAAAACAAAATAAAGTATATTGAGTTCATAAAAAAAATAACAACAAAATTATTGATACAATTTAAGTTTTTTCGAGGACAAAATAAATAGCACACTTCATAAATAACAAAATAAAATAACATAAATTTTAACAAAATTAAAAGAAAATAACTAATATTTTGTTGGGTAACCCTTATTTTTAATCACAGCAGCACACCGGCGGTTCATAGATGAAACAAGACTCCGACATCGTTCAACAGGTACTGAGTACCAGACTCGTTGAACTTCCTGCCAAAGTTTGTCCAAATTTGAAGTATCAGATCTATTTATCGCTTTTTCCACGTCACTCCACAAGTTCTCAATAGGATTGAGATCTGGGGACTGGGCTGGCCATTCCATAACTCTGATTTTTTGGGTGGATAGCCATTGCTTCACAGACTTAGCCGTATGCTTAGGATCGTTATCCTGTTGAAATATCCACCTCAAGGGCATTTCCTCCTCAGCATACGGTAGCATAGTATCCCTTAGGATTTCCTTGTATTTAAGCTGGTCCATAAATACCCTCTATTCGATGAAGTGGCCCCACACCATGCCAAGAAAAACATCCCCAAACAAAAATGCTACCCCCACCATGCTTAAAAGTCTTTATCGTATATTTTGGGTCACATTCCTGGTTGATTCCGCGTCGCACATATATTTTTCCATCCGACCCAAAGCGATTAAATTTGGACTCATCGCTCCATAAGATATTTCTCCACCAATTTGGATCTTTTGAAATATGCTCCTTTGCAAACTGCAGTCGACGTTAAAGATTGCGCTTAGAGACGTGTGGTTTTTTTCTGGCAATTCGTCCAAACAATTTTTTTTCACGCAAACGATTTTTAATTGTACTTACAGACACATTTACACCAAGATCTTGTTCAATCGCATGTTTAATTTTAGGAGCAGTCATGAATGGATCTGCTTTACTCAGGCGGGCGATGGCAATATCAGTTCGAGGGGTGGTTTTTCTGGTCCGATTCTTACGAATTTTGTTTTGACTACCTCCTTCTTTTTGGCAATGGTGAAGAGCATTTATTACCTTCTTCCTTGAGCATTCTAGTTTCCGCGTTATCTCAGAGTTAGTGTGACCCTCTTTCTTAAAATCAAGAACCCGTAGCCTGAAGGTCTCTGTTGAGTGTTTGCCACGTCCCATACTACATTTGATCAATTAAAATTCAAGAATCTACCTTAAAACTTCATAAAAAACTCGTAACATTTTCATATCCCTTTTAAAAACTAAAAATATGTATGAAAAATGTATTAAACTTGTAGCGAAATCAAAGTGTGCTATTTAAATTGATCTGACTTGAGAGCACCTTGTTTCCCATTGCGCTTCCATTTGACTTTGTTTATAAAACAATTTCCAGAGAATTAATTTCCCGTTACTTAACGTTAAAAATTCACAAGAAAAAAACTCTTACAGTACCGGCATTGAAAGTGCACTTTCGGTTAATGGCCAAGAGAGAATTTTTAACAGAAGTGTGCTATTTATTTTGTCGCCACTGTATGTTAGTCAACTAGGGCTTCTTAACGAGGATTTCAAATTTTATGGGTGTATGTTTTGTTGTTTTCCAAATTTCTCAAAATCGGCTGATCGTTTTCAAGCTTTTTGGCTATTGAAATACAAAAAAATTATCCAAATCGGTTCAGTAGTTTAAAAGATTATACCAAAATGTTTTATAAGTGGGTTTATTTATATATATTTTGTAATATCGAACTTTTTGAAATAATTGTTTGCTTCATAAAATTATTAATGTCAACCCCTCTGAAAGTTCTAATTCATGACCAATATCAGATGAGTCCTCATGGGTTAATATAGTCTCGAGGTTACAATGTTCTTATAATTAATTTCTTAGTATTGACATTATACGCCCTTGTATTGGTGTTTTATCGAGTTCGCTCAAAATAAGTTTTTATATGTTGTTCTTTTATTTTTCAGTTTCATGAGCAGTTGGAATAATTTTCAATTAATATCAAGTTTACTGAATGGTAAATTTTTGAAAACGCTCCTACCAATTGCATACAGAAATTTTGAAAAAAATAAATTTTGGAATTTTAAAAACATTATACTACTACATACATATATACAACATTTCGAAAGCTGGTTGATTAGTTTTTTTGAAGCTAGGTTTATAAATGTATATTTGTGAATACTCAAAATTGGCATACCAAAAGTAATACAGTTATCTTAAGTAAAAATAACTGTATCACAGTTTTGTAGTCTGGTAAAGTCAATTTTTATCAGGTACATGGAAAAATTTTACATCATTTTGAGCCAAGATCGTCTCCGTGGAACCAATAGCTTCCAAGAGAATGCTTTCTAAAATGTAATAAGACAGTATAACGGTAAAAACAGTGTACTTGGCATAAGATGGCTCAAAAACTCCAGAGCCTGTAAGTTGAATCAGGAGAAAAAAAAATAATGTAGGGAGGGGTGGGGTGTCGGAAGAAGAATTTTTTTTTTTAAATTTTCTTCATATTCAATTTTTATTTTTTATATTCAAAATGGGTATCGTGGATCTTGTAAAGGATTTCAAAACAAGTAATTTTTGTTCTGACATTTTCCAAAATTGAATTTTGAGACCCCGCGGACGGTTTTAGGAAAAAAGCCACAATTCGAAAAATTGGTCAGAAAACCCATTTAAACTTCAAAATTCAAATTCCTGCCGTTGTCCCATTGGCCAAGCTTAAAATTGTTCTGCTAACTTCACAGACGCTACATTTTATACAATGCTAATTGAAAAACCTACTTTGATTTTGGTAAAAAGTCACTTTCAAAGTGCTGAAGAGGGGGGATATGAAAGTTTAATGAACTAAAATATTTATCTGGGTATAATCTAGGCATCATGTGTCAGATTAAGGGTGCCCAATCTTGTTTAAAAAAAATAAACCCGATACAACCACCTTATGAGAAGTTATAGTCTTTTTTGTAAATGATAACTGAATTAAAAAAAAAAACAGTGGTGAAACTTGGTCCACATATTTCATTTGCCATATGAAATAAGAATCAAGAATCAGTCTACGAAAATATATGGAGTGAAAGATTGTTTTTTTTTTTTAAATTAATGGGTACATTTTTCAACTTTTACCCTGTAACCCCTCCCACAACAGCTACGTTGATGAAAACTGGTGAAATTTTTGACTATTCAACTCAACCTGTCAGGTTAAAATTACAGGTATTCCCTCTTATCGTGCACTAACGTCCCTATTACAAGGGGTCTGAAGCTTGCGACTGGAATTTCGTAGCGTAATCTTAAGGCTTAAGCCTAGTACGCAGATCGAGCTAAAATTTCGATCCCACTTTTCTCTCCAAACACCAGCTAAACTCCTAGCTAAATTTTGACATTAGCTTTTTGTGGAGATTGCATTATAAAAAACAGCTGTTCGCTAAAAAGAAATTATATTCAGCAAATTTCGAAGAATTTTATTTCAATATTTCAAGAGAATGTAACCAAAAAAAAATACGAGTAGGTTTTTCCCTTTGGCATTAATAAATCGTTTGTCTTTGAATATTTCTCGTTCTCGTTCTCAATTTTCATTTCACAATGTAAAACTCACATAAATCTAACAAATAAAAAAACCTGCCACGATTTAGCTCAGGAATGAATGTACCGAACAATTATTTCTCGCGCTAAATTTTGACAGATGGCTCCGTCCATTAAGAAACGAACATTTGACTTTTTAGCTGGAGCTGCGTACCTCTCGGCTAAAATGCTAGGATTAATTTTAGCTTGGCGACATTTTGGAGAGATTTTTGTATGGAAGCGGAATTTTAGCTCGATCTGCGTACTAGGCTTTATACCGACGTTTTAAGATCAATCATGAAAAATTTACATTTCTTTTGTTTTTAAGGTCAGAGAATAATGAAAACAAATATTTTTATCAAATTTGAAAAACAAACTAAAATTAAATAAAAAAAAAATGTAAACAAAATAGGTTGGACATTTTTTTTCTGATTTCTTAATGATGATCTCACTTCCGACTTCTGTTTATATTACCTACTAGAAAACATAGGTACATACTCAGTTTTAAAAGGAATTTTGTCCAGTCGGGATTTTAGGTTTTCGTGATTTTGCAACTCCGGATTTTTTACATTATCCTAAAATAGTTAAAAAAAAAAAACAACTTTGCCAAGGTCGCACTAAGTTATAGCGAGTGCAATATTTTCCAATATTTTTGGCGGTCCAGTGTGCAGCAATAGGAAACACAAAAATGTTTATAATAATTGAATCGTTTAGTTTGAACAGTTGAATGGTTTAATGTTAGTCTATTTGTTCGCCATACCCTCATTAAACATTCGTATGCACTTATTCCTTCAAACATAATTATCACAATCGTATTTTGTTTATACTTTGAGAAGATAATAGTTCATAGACTCTGTCTATAGTACACTCAGCGTTCGTTAAATAGACGATTCAATATTATTTATTTCTCAGGCCAGGTGAACAAAAATTGTAACGACTTAGACTATTATAGATCTTGATAGTTTTGCCTTGAAAACAAATATTGAGGATATTCATGCAACTTAGTATAACCCAAGATAAGTTTACAAATTGGTTAAGTTTATCTATTGGTTAATGAACTGTCAAATTTTCTACAGGAAATAATTAAAATAATTTAGTTAAACTTATTTAAGAATTTCGCTGCGGAAAATTAACCAAACTGGTTAAAGTAATTTAAACGTCATTTTGACCCTGACTCTGATTGAACTAGCATTTTATCAAATGTATACAAAAATCGTTCATGCAAACTTTGCGTAAACTTGTCGTTTTACACAATTTGTAAACTTACAACTTGCATGAATGCTAAAAGTATTTAGTTCGTCCACCAGAAAATGTAAATATTATAGGTATGTACATTAGGGTGTTCCTTAAATTGGATATAGTCTTGGATAGCACTCATTCGATTCAAAACATTGAAAAAAAATTGCCCTAATTTTTTCAGATTTTTATTTCACCCCCCTGGGGCCTATAACACATGGCTATGTACTTGTAATACAAGTGAATTCCCATTATTGTAACAAAATTTTGTCACACAAAGCTAGTCAGCTGGCTCTTCTACAAGTATAATGAACCATCTTTACAAGTGGGAAATTCTCTAATTTCCCTCTTTCTGTTACACAAACCTACAGGTATAGAAAAAAACTAAATCTTACTTGTAGAATAATCAATGAAGTCTTACAGGTGATTCAAGACTTGTAGCATGCAGAAGATGTATTCAACTAATACAAAAATACAATATTTTCAATCAATCATCATTTCAATAATATTATTTTTGCTTATTCTTAACCCAAAAAACCTCCAATTTTTATTTATCTATGCAGATATGTTTGTTTCTACGCTTGTGATCCCAAAAGAAGTGTTAACTGCTTTAATTGTTTCGTTAATGACACAGGTTTACAAATATATCAACGCATATATGAATACATAATAGAGTGTTTTTAAAAATACTAGTATATTTGGGCGCTAAACTCAAATCCGCCAACCGTTTTCCGCTCTCAGCTCCAGTTTTCGAAATATTTTTTAAAAATTTTATAGCCAAGCGAGGTAGCTTAAAAAAAATGTAAACGATTTCAAAAAAGTACTACTTTTTTTACTATAAAACTAAATTTAATTTTTTTCAATATCTTCTTTATTCTCAGAGATATTCTTAGCTTGGCTAGGTTTGAGGTTATGTCACCCAGGATCTGTGGGGTGGCAATTCGGGGCCTGTGCCCCGGGCGGCAGCCTGCGGGGGCGCCAAATCCATGTGCCTGTAAAAATTGGGAATTGCTGACACTTAATGAAACTAAATAAAATAGAATGAGATACGGCGGTGGAATTTGTCAAATTGTTGTTCTCAGTCAGCCTTTAGCATTTTTTTTCTACCATTTCACCATTTTAAATAAAAAAATATTTCAAACTTACTACACTTAGTCACGTAAAAATACAAAAGACCTAGCAGAAGTCAGTTTGTAGCTGCAAGTACATTTATACCGAGTTTTACTAAATAAAAGTAAAATATTATTTAATTTCTCATTTTTATCGAATTTTATTACACAAATTTAAAAGACAAATGAAGATACCATAAAATTGTATGTGTTCACTATTTTGAGGTTCACTAAATCGAGCGTCTACTGTATTTTTATTTACTAGTTTTTCTGCACAATCTTGAATTTGGGTTTATTTTCGGTTTGAAGATTTTTTGTATTAAGCTTTCCTTCCTTTAAACAAACCAGGACAGATTGAAGAAACTTAAGAATGGCATGCATGTGTGTCTACAATATTGTGGAGCAAAAATGAATGGAGGTTTTATAAATTTGCTTTTACGAAATGCAATAGCAACCAAATTTTCCCTAAGAAGTGAAGATAATAGGTGAAAAATATTTTTTGTTAATGGTGACGTTCCGAGGTGCCCCACGCATACCAATTGTACACTGGTCGGCAAAATTATTTAAAGAAACATAATCTCACCATTTTGATTATGTCTTTATCTAATTAATGAAAAAAATAAATACATTATGATGGCATGATAATGATATTTAAAAAAAAACATAAAAAAGTAAAAAAACAATATTATAGTTTTGAAATTTAAAATTATATTTCAAAAATGTAAGAGGACTCAATAGTATTCTGACAAGTTGAAAAGGCTTACAACCACCCAATAGCTTTTTGATACGGAAGAACAAAAATGTTTCTAAGCATATTTTTGGACGTCAAAAATTAAATCTGTCACTCTTTTTCACTATCAGCTCCAATTTTTGAGATATTTTTGAAAATGACCAAAAATTGCTATTTTCGCTATTTTGATTTTTTTTAACCAAGTGTTTAAGATTCATTGCTTGATTATGAAATTTTTCATCTTCATCTTGAAAATTAAATTAATATTCTTTAAATTCAATTTGTTAATATCTTACAATTCTCAATTATTATCATGTTATATAATGTTCAACAGTTAAATACTCCGAATTTAATTCTCTTTTTTTATGTACATACATACATATTGTCAATTTGTTAACTACCTAACATATTTTCTCGTGGGCATCGATCTCCTTTTGAACTCGATCGCTGACCAGGACACATGGTAAAATAAATAGTATCATTTGCTTATCGAATTATTATTTCTCATTTATTTGTTTTGGCGATATTTTTACTAATTTAATAGGCAATTCGTTCGTTAAGGTTTGATTCGCTTTAATTCGCAACACCAAGTATATCTTGAAAACCCGAGCTGGTGGCTGAAAAAAGACGATGGATTTGAGTTTGGCGTCCAATATTATGCTCCAAAAAAGCTAACTAGTATTTAGAATTATACGCCTGTATAATTCCAAGAAACTTTTCTTCATACATTTTTGAAATACAGCTATTAATTTCAAAACTTATTATAATACCAAAATAAATTAAATATTAGAAGAATTGAGTGAGAGAATGATTCGATTGTTTTTAATGAAATGGGGCATAGGCATAGACATGTTTTATGAGTTTTGTTCAAAATTTGGCCGTGTCGGGAGCACCTCCAAACATCCGATTAGAGAAATAATATTTTGTGTCTTTGTTTTTGACGTCCAATAGCACCTTTTTGCAGGTATTGCATAACCGATATCTAAGAAATGCAATTTAGCTCCACTCTAGTGTATAAGGCCGTAGCCAGATAATGACCTTGTGTATCTAGCTGTTTATGGCATTTTGACTTCTAAAGCATAATTTCCGACTTCTAAGTGTCACAATTCAAATTTTTGATATCAAATTTTTATTCGTTAAAATGTTGTTAGTTTTTGCCAAAAAACAGATAATCCGAATGTACAAAGAGGAAAACAAAAAGCATATGGACTTATGGTTTTCGAATCTCATTTTAAATTGACTTAAGAATTAATCACCTCACTATGTGCATTAAAATCTTATGCTAGGTAAGCTTAGTACTAAATTAAGAAAGTCTTAAACACAATTCGTAACTGTAGCAGAAATAGAGCACGTACAAGTTGTATACTAAAACGGAATATATGATTTACAAACCGATGTGATACCCCTTAGGCTACGGCCTTGTGTGTGTATTATCTTTGCTAAACACTGCTTATTTTGTGTAATATATAATCTTAAGTGCAAATTCATAAAAGATTTTTCCCCCGGTTACAAAAAATTCAAAAAACTATCTATGCCGTTTTTTTCATTAATCTTAAAAACTAAAGGGGCGCCAAAATCAAGTTTTTGTCCCGGTTCGGAAAAATTGTAGATCCGGGGCTGGGTTATGTAACAAAGTCAGTACATTTTTTTTGTTATAAAATTAGTAATAAGTAACGACTCAAAATACCTGCTAATATTTTTCTTTGAAATTCAATTAAAATAGTTCAAATAACTCTCCTAAAAAATCCCTGTTATAATAATTTCATTATTTTCAGTAGAGCACAAATAAGAAACAGTTTATTTTCAGACAAACTTGCAGTTTTAAAAATTCTTTAACACTTTTAATTTTTTTATTTATTTATAATATGATCATCAAATTAAAGGTTTTTGATTTTTCATAACTGTTATAAGTCATCAGATAGGCGACTATTGCACTGAAGCTTTAAATTTTTGAGTGGTTGGCCTCATACGTTTAAAAGTTCTATAATTATAGCATGAATTTCAAAGCAATTCCAAACCGATCCCAAACCGATTTCAAACCGATCTGAAACCAATTTAAAACCAATCTCAAAACGATCTCAAACCGATTCCAAACCGATTTCAAATCGATTTCAAACCGATTTCAAACCGATCTCGATACGATCTCAAACCAATCCCAAACCGATCTAAACCGATCTAAACCGACCTCAAACCGATCTCGAAATCGGTTTGAGATCAGTTTGGATCGAAGACAAGCCCAAAATCCTTTGATAAATTTAGACTTCAATACTAAAAATTTATTATTTTTTTATGTAAAATGGAATACTTAACTTGAATTTTATTTTGTCATTTTATTCCTATAATTTCATCTTTGCTTTTATTTTTTTTGATCCACTGCAAGTTGACAAACATGAGCACGTGGAATATACCGATTCATTTAAAACTTGTTTATTTATTCTTATTAGAGACGATATCCTTCCGTTTTTGATAAAAAATTCTCAACAACCGAAATTAGTTAAACCGATCGAAAAAAAAAATTAAATTGTTTTGCTATTATAGACAGGACATAGCTGCCAAAAAGTAGATCTACCAAATTGATTTTAGTTTTAAAAAAATAAATCTATGTTACCCAATGGAATGTAAAAATGGTCAAAATTTGTTTAATAAAGAAGTATGGTCTGTTTCTTTAATTTTGGGATAAAGTTTTGGAAAAGTTCGGGAAAAAGTTTGGAGATGAGCTTTTTGATGTTGTTCAATTTCATTCAACTTCATTGCTTTTAGACTCAACGCATACAAAATTATGCAATTTCAATTCTATTAATATTTGCACTTACTCGTATCATTTTGGCTCTATTTAAACATACCAAAAGAAATATTTTAATTTATACAACAATGGAGATATTATTTTCATTTAATTTAAATAAATTAATTTAAAATTTTTCGATCAGATTAATTCTTGTTTGACAAGCAAGAAAGTAAAATATTCGGTAGATTCTTGCTAGAGGGGAAATAAAAAAAATCTCAAGCTCTGGCATTTTCGTGTTAGAAAATAGTAAAGAAACACGTACCTTGGGATCCTGCGGGCGAGTAAAAAAACAGATACATTTATTTTTCGCCAATAAAACCCCAATAGTAATAATTGAATGTCAATATTGTCAATTGTAAAAAATAAGTCGAGAATGTATAAAATAAATAATATAATTTGGTCAATGGCTTGTAAATCTTGATAAGCGCAGGTATAGATACTCTATGCAAATAATGAAGTCAAATCCAAAGCAAAAAAAAAAAATTTAAGAAATAATATTTTTTAAATTGTAAATATTTCTTGTTTGTCTCAAAATTTTTTGCGTAGCTCTTTGACGTCTTGGGGGTCATTAAAAAACTCCTTTAAACGGCTTCGGAAAAAATTTTCTGGATTATTTGTTGGCAAGAAAATTGAAAACATTTTTAAAGAACACAACTCAAATCAACTGACAACTTTATTATGTACCTTCAACATTCAACCGACAAAAATAAAAAAAATCTAACGAAAGAGTGGTTTTAGTGTTTTTCTATTTTGATGGAAAATAGTTATTAAAAAAACAACTTGTCTTTAGTGTGTGATAATTTAATGTAGACAGGGAATAGACATAACAAAGCGCCAAAGATATGCTCGTGCCCAAATTTCTATAAATATTTGCAATTCGAAGTGATTTAAGAAAAAGTGGGAATATTAGTGGGCGGAATTTTTTTCTGATGATTTTCTATAAAAATATTTATCGTCCCTGAAAATGTTATCAAAATCAGCAAAACAGTTCACATTCTATGAACCTATTACCACCTCACAGAGCCAATCGCTTCTAGCGCAACTTGTTGCTACTAGATATTAGTGTTCTTGAAACAAGATATCCATATGAATGTTTTGGTATATGATTCATGCATTACTTTCAAATCTAGTTAAATTGGAGAAAAAGAGACAAACAAGAACAAATTTCAGTCTCTCTTTGTGTGAGCTTTTTCTTAGTTTTGAAGTGGTTAAATAATAATCCATACTTTGAGGACATAGAAAATACTTTCAATTTAAGTATCCATTGCCAAAAACTATAATAAAAACCCTATTTTTAAAGAAATGAGACTTTAAACTTAATACAAATAGAAGATAGTGATTTTGATAACCAGCACTAATTTCGTTTGTTCCACTTCGGAAGCATACAATTCTAAGTTCTGTTTCGTGAATTTGAATTTTTGTTTATGCATCAGGTAGTAGGTTTATTAATAAATACCACAGGGAAGTATGAGGCCATAAATCCAATACCAAAATTTTAACCCATGTTCTACTGCGGTCCCACTGTGCAATGGGAGCACCTAAAAGTTGATAGCAAAAGTTTTATGTCTAGTTTCATTGTAAAACTGTTTAAGTGTTATATTTTCTTGCACTAAAACAACTAAATATACGGAATAAATTTTGTAATAATTTTTCACTTTTACTATGCTCCAGCCCTATTGCAACAGAAAAATACAACAAAGTAAAATTTACAAAATTGCGGATTTTGGTGAATTTGCTTCGTGTTCCCGCGAATTAAGAAAAGTGCGTTCAGTATCCACTTCAAAAAAAAAAGTTTCGCTATTTATTAGACGATTAAGACCCATTGCACCAGTTTGTGAATACCCCTAATATGAATGCATGTTTGAATTATTTCAGCTTGAAAATATTAACTCCCAATCAAAACACGATAATAATTTAAATATACCTACCAAAACAACATTATATACACATTAGGTACACTAGCCGCATTAAAATTCGTCTTCGTTTACTGGAGCAGAGGATGCATTTGAATGAAATATGTACCTGCATTAATATTACTTGTTATTAAAATACATTAGTTGTTGGCCAAAAGCCATAGGTAAACGTTTTCATTGGTTGCTCACGTAGTTTTCTTTATTAATTTTTTTTTTTTTTTTCAAAACGTTTTTACATGCATCATTATTCCTTTTAAAGCATTTCTCCATACTGAATTATTATTCGAAACGTTCATTTGCACCTAAACGCCGCGCTGTCCGGCATTTTTATACATTATACACGATTAGTCAGTGATTTTCTTATAAAACTCTGGGTACAGGACGTGCATGTTTTTGGTGCGGCCTGAATACAAATTGATTATTTCTTTGAATTTCTTGTAAAAGAGGAAATCAATGACAACAATTGCCTATCAGTTTCCCATAAGTTGTTTTTTTTTCGAATTCAAAGTCTTCAGAAATGCAATTCTACATAAATTTGAAATTACTTTATTATGTCATTAACTATACAATATCCTATTTTAATCTTTCTCTTTGAAATAAACTATCGCTAAGCATAATGCGGCATGCAGAATAATATAAAATTGCAAGCACGAATCCATTTGAACATTATGCAGATTGAGTTATACTTAAATACACGCACTTATGTGTGGAAGTATGCGTATTGACTAGTTTGCTTTTTTAAATATTAACCTTCCTCCCTTGCGTAATACATACATTCACAAAGTTCGAATTTTTCTTATACGAGAATCAGTGATTGTTTTTAAAACAAAAACAAGCATAATTTTGTAAATAATTTGTATTGTATTAAGTGCCTACACCTATCTGTTTACCATTTTTTGAAAAATCGATGCGTGTTGACGGAGAAGTTACCCACAGAAGCAGGCAGCAATGAGCTTCCAATATTACTGAGAGTGTGAGGAGGGTCTCCAGACGCTCCATGCATACTCAACTACTTCAAGTGGTTGCTCTCGTAGTATCTCCCGCCTGATATGGTGAAAAAAATCGAATAATGGAAGATCGCAGTAGGTGCAGCATGTAGGAAGAATGTGCTTGTTTACTAGGCCGGTTCAAAAAAACTGATCTAACAGATTTCTCCAACCTCAAAATTTCTTCTCAAAATGTCTTTATTTTTTGTTGTTGTCCTAATCTTAAGTAACGAAATTAAAATACACTTCTTCAAGTTTTTGAGCAAAAATTGTGAGCTCACTCGAAACTTAACTCCCAAATCTTCGGACACTTGAATACGAGATCCTTAAAGTAGCGTGGCTTTAATTTGTTATTTTCTTATCATATTCTAGTTTTCATTGTGATTCTTCTTTTATTTTTAGAACGTTTATACTTTGCGAAGAGACGAAGAAGAAGCTGTGAAATAAATTGATACAATGCCGACTTTAAGTTTACTCTATCTAATTGGGCTGTGCCTTCTTTCAAATCTCACTGGAAACTCCGGACATAAGCTGCAAACCTTCGATTATCACAATTTTTCAACTCAATTCTCTGAAGCCGAACCGGTTTCTTCTTTATTGAACGATGGAAGTTTCGATGAAATAAAAGAAACAAACCCAGTATTCGATAGTGGAGTTTTTAAAACCGAAGAAAGTGACCAATTAAACAACGATGAATATATCGCAAGACCTGATCCAGATGAAAAGCAGGACTTTTTTCAATATCCAGATGGATTCGATGAAACTGAAGATGCCAAAACTTTTAAACATCAAGAATACGAAGAAACCCCATTGGGTACAAGTTTAGCAGCTTTTGGATCAAAATTAAGTGCCAAAGATGTCGGATCGACATTGCCAGTTTTTCTTGATGAACCACAAAATTCATTTGTTGTCAAAAATAAACCTGCAACGTTGAAATGCAAAGCAGCTTACACTCTTCAGGTAAATTATATTGATACTTTTTGCTACGTTAACAATGGATACCTATCTATGTCTTGTTTTTACTTTTTTCGTATAAACGTATACATACATACATAATTTTCCATCATATTTTTAATTTCTAGACATGTCTTTATTTATTAATACTGTTTTTCATTTCAATATGAAAGATTTGCTCTTCAAATCGAGAATTGATCTTTTGAATAAAACATATCGGCATATTTTCCCATTTTAGAACCGGTGACAAAACAACTCAATAATACGACTGTGAACTTATGAATTTATTCACCAAGAAAAATGTCATAGCAGAACAGAATACAGTTTGAGTTTCATGAATCATGATTAACATTGAGACAAGTTTTAATACAAAACTATCAAAGCCCATCATATTTTTATTTTATTTATAATGAACACACGCCCTTAAAATAATAAACAAAGTGCAAGCTTCATGAAAATAGGGAAGGATTCCAAAAGAAATACCGATGCATATTGATTTTGAAGTCGTTAACATTGAAATGAGAGGAAAACTCAAAGCCCCAGATTTGTTTCCACCATTGCTTGCAAAAATTAAGATAAACACCGGTATTCAAAAACACGAAATTCAATATTAAGTCACATTTTCTGTTTTAAAAATTGATAAATACATTTATTTAATACAAAGAAAAAACGAACACATAACTGAGGCCACACGAGCCAGTACTGGCTAGCCAGTCGCAATACACTCACAATTTTTTACTAACACATACAAGACCGAGCAACTGGCTTTTCAACTGGCTTGCTTTTTTTGTAGCCAGTTGAGAAGCTAGTGGAGCAGCCATAAACAGGGTTCGGCAGTACTTTCTCGGAGCAGATTTGGAAAAATAGGTCTTAAACTAGTGTTTACTCACATTTTCTTTCACAAAATATTAATAAAATAAGAATCGGGGAGTCCATATGCCCAGTCTTAAAGAACTCAAAGTTTAATAAATTCCCTAAAGCCCATATTATTCAATCGTTTAATCCTATTAATTGGATTCAAACTGCATTCCGGCGGTTGTTTAAGTTTTTAAATCCAGATTAAGACTGAATTTCATATTGTTCACTTTTCTTGACATTTTAATTTCAAGTAGTGATATCAAACATAAAATTTTTCAACCGAGTTTAACCAAGAATGTATGCGCTATGTTCTCGCCATGCCCATTTACACTGAAATCTATGTCGTGATTTTCTGGCTATGGTCTCGTCATCTCATTTATACGTAGTTCTTTTCATTGAGCATGTTTTTCCATCATCTCGCTTTGGTCTCGCCAAAGTTTTTTTTATATTGAATTTTTCAAGGTGGTTAAAATAAGCTAAAGGTTAAAAAGTCCAAACGTGGTTTTCAATATCGTGGTCATTTTGTCTGTCTCGTGTGGTGTGTTTTTGGGTCCTCTTACCATTCGAGAAGAGAACCAAAAAATTGGTGAATGAATTGATTAAGCGGTAAGGCTTTCTCAAGCCATGTAAAGTAATCCTAACAAGTAAAATTTTAGTTTTCTTTCTGTTCTGTTCTTTTGCTAGTTTTGTCGCATATCATTAAGGCTCTCCCAAATCAACGCGAATGCGGAGCGATTCGCAGCGAATCATTCACAATAGCACAAAATATGAAAAAAAAACACAACGCTAAACAACAACAAAGTTCATTTAATTTTTAATTTTTAATTTTAATTTTTAATTTTTTTAGAGCGGAATATCGTAGTACTTCTATTTCTTTCCCTAAAATCGGAGTAGATTTATTCCATTTGGATTACCATCCGAAACCTGGCCAGTATAGAAGCCAGTACAGCATGCCGCCTACGTCACAGCAAATAAACCAATAGGAATTTGACAGTCAATGCATGTTTGTTTTTTGTTGTTGTTCTCAACGCAGAACACAAAACTGACAATTTCTGCCTAAAGAAATTTCTTGGGCAAAATTTGGCAAAAAATGTCAGGAAGGGGAAATTTTTACTCTCTCGTTAGCGTTCTCTTCTGCCAAAAACTACAGAATTTTTGAGTACACGAATAGCTTTGGGCTAAATTATATAGATTCGGGTGAAATTTGGTAGTTTTCTGGAGTACACGAACAGACTTATTAATGTCGTTTTCGATTGAAATGTTCAAATGTTCAACTCCTTTTTGAATCCAATCGAATATGACAACATAATGGTGTCAAATGTACACACACACTACTGAATGACGCCATTTTACAAAATGGCTTCTTCAAGCATTTATCACTTTTGACAAGTAGTCAGACGAAAAACTGAATATGTATGCGTGTGTTTCAAATTTACTCCTTCTTGAAATCGGGATCAGAAAAAGACTCCGAAAACATTACTCGGAACAAGCAATCGAAGGCTTTTGGAGTAGTAGGAGTCAAAAAGGACTGGAAAAGGAGTACGCCGAACGTCCAAACGAAAACGACATAAGTTAAAAATACTTCTGTCATTGTTGCCAGAAACTAGAAATAAAATGAAACAGATGCTTGAGACCCACACGGTTCTTACAACTTCGAATGAGAGAGTGTATATGCAAAAGTTCACATTTTGTGAGAAAGCATATGTGTTTGTAATTTTTTGTATTCAAAATTTGTATCGTGGATCTTGTTTAGAAAGAAGTAATTTTTGTTCTTGGACATTTTCCAAAATTGAATTTTTGCGACCCCGTGGCCGTTTTAAGGTAAAAAAAACTTTAATTCGAAAAAGTGGTCAGAAAAATTACAATTAAATTCGCGTCGATATGTGGTCACAATTACTTATTATGTTTTATTTTGGATTTCTTTACTCAATTGTATTGACCGACTATATATTAAAGTACGCTGTATAAAGTTGTCGGGTCAATTCGAGCATTCCATTAAAAAAAAAAAATAATCAAAAACGGCTAGAAAATCGATACATTTTTTGGGGACTTTCCTTAAGATTTAAAGTAAAAAGTTTTTATGATGTTTTAAGAAACAGAAAATCAAAAAAAAAATCACTTTAATTAACTATGACCACATATCGATGCATATTTAAATGGTTTTTCTGACCACTTTTTCTAATTCTAATTTTTTACCTAAAACCGGCTTGGGGGTCACAAAATTCAATTTTGGAAAATGTCCCAAAACAAAAATTACTTCTTTCTAAATCCTTTTCAAGATCTACAATACACATTTTGAATAAAAAAAATTTAAAAAAATGTGCAGTTCAAAGAATAGTCTTTGGTAACAGCAGAGTTCTTGTTGATTTTTGTTAAGACTATAAACTTGACGTGGATTAGCAGTTTATATTTTTATTGATATGAAATTTTAATTCGTGAATGAACTCCTGATTGACGTTTTAGTAATTTTGTAAATTAAAAGATATCTAAGCAATTTTTATTGATAGGGCTGAAAATCTATAAAAAAAAAGCATACCTAACTGCCTAAAATGAAATGAAAATGGAGACGGAGCTGCAACTGGAGCTACAACTGGAAAAGCTGTCAAAATGTTCAATATACACAAAACCAATGATATGAACAAAACACCACGCAGCTGCAGACGCAGCTGGACAAGTTTGCCAACTTTTAACTTTTGCATGCAGCTTTTTTGACGTTTCAAAATTCTGAGCGCAAACGAGTCCTTACATGGGGGTCGAAGAGAGTTTCAGACTGTTTTGAATCTCTCATAAAGACGTAAAGTAATTTTAGCTTCCATTTCATCATTATCCATTTTAATTTTTATTTTTGTGTTGAAATAAATTCGCACAGCTGACTTCAAATGACAAAAATGTCAGAAAGCTGTACAGACTACACATTGTAGGTGAGTAAAAAAAATCACATACGACATTTTTTGACAGCTATTCCAGCTGCAGCATTTTATTCTGGTCAGGCAGTACTCTATAACAATAGTCCGATCAAGAAACCAAATCCCGTGGGATTCTTGGTGGGAACCTTTTTTAATGATTGTAATACATTCTTATATACTTTTTTGATGTCAACGGCTGGAATTACGTTCCAAATAGTATAAATTACTAAAGAAGATGGAGGTCCCACCATTTGATATAAAGAAAAGTATTTTCCTAAAAGGTGGCAACACTCACATTTCAACCGATGTTGCTTCTACTCATCTTATCCTATCTTTTAACCATCAACCGTTATTTTCCCAAACCACATTTGGAGTCTGGAGGGGTTCTTCAACATGAACAAATTGTGGGATCCCTCCAGACTAAAAATATTTAAAATTACCTAAAAATTTAATGAAAAAGTAAGCTCCTGAAAAGTGTCAATAATGACATTTTAAACTCAAAATCTATCGTTCAAGACATCATCCGGTTTTTTTTTCCAAATCACGTTCTGAATCTGGTAAAGTTTTCACAGCTTTTTAATGATAAAATTATTTAAAATTACCTGAACGGTAGAAATCCCATCCATTGACATAAAAACGTTAGCTCCTGCAAAAATGACATTTTATACAAAGGTGTACCCACTCATCACCTATCTTTTAAGAGTTCAACCTTTATTTTCCCAATACGCATTTCGCATCTGGAGGCATATTTTCATCTTCAAAATATTAAAAATTACCAAAAAGTGGAAGTCCCACCCATTGACATAAAAAAAGTATGTTCCCGAAAAGTGGAAACATTGACAATTTAACAGGAGTTGTGTCCACTAAACACCTATCTTTTCAGATATCAAATTTTATTTCTCAACATGCGTTTGGCATTTCAATTCTTTTCCACAACATTTTTCATGTCCAAAATATTAAGAATTATTTTACCATTTCCAAAGATTGGGCGCCATTTTAGAAAATTACGCCCATATTACAGGATTACAACAATGACTCCCAAGGTAAATATCCTTAGCATGTCAAAAATAAATTAAAGCAAATATAAAAATAAGGACCTCCAAAAAAGTGACAGAATTACAAAAATGACTCCTTGGCTAAATTTCATCATTATTGGGTAAAGTATGAATTGCAATCAGAAAAAGGTCCCCCCCAAAAAGCGCACGTGATTTGGTTTCTTGATCGGACTATAAAGGGGTTTTTAGAGAGTAAAAGGGTATTTAGAAAGATCTATTTTGAAGAATATAAGTATTTTTAGGAATCGTAAATTTCGTTGAAAAAACTGGTACTCCCTGTTCAGCGATTTCTTGCATATAAACCAGGTTTATAGCCTTGTATAAATATCCTTTAAACAGAAAAAACTCTTGTGGTGTCTTTTCCCAATTAAGAGTTCTACAGTTTTAAAACACAGTGCTCCGCCAAAACAACATGACCGCCACAAACTGTCTCATATCTGTTCGAAAAGTCTTCATAAACTTTTTAATATGGAAACGAATGTCACGTTTATGTATGTAATTGTTTTGAAAATAACTAATTTTCAATTTTGTTCGTAATAAGCTTTCGAACGATCCTTCATATCTAAAGCTTTTAAATTTTGTGCATCCTTGTAAATCCTAAAATTTATAAAGCTAAGGAGTATGGGTGTTTCGAAAGTGATTTGATTCCTGTTAATAATAAATAGTGCTGAATTTGCTAGAAAACTTGTGTGCTTTGTTTGAACAATCTCCGTACGTTTTCATTTTGCCAAAAAAAAACTAATTTTACTGTAAGAAGCGTTATGTCCAAGGCATAATACGTTTCGGAAGAAACTGATTGTTAAAGAACCAAAGGATGTTAACATTTTTTTTTGTTTAGTTGAAATATCTTTAAGATGGTACTTCTTAAAAAAAAAATCGAATTTGCCCTAAAAAAGGACAAAAAACGAACTTACGCTCAAAGCATTTCTTCACGACTTCTTTTATTTATATATTCTGGATTTTTTTTTGTTGCAATAAAATACGGCGATTACCTACCCTTGTAATGTCTGTTCACAATGGGAGTTGTAAGGAAACATAAGAAGAACTTACTACACAACCTATTGGATGTGAATGACTGTGGATTTTTAATATAAAGATGCAAAATGGGGGGACAAATCATTTCACTTTGCATTGTACTTGCAAAGATTTAGGGTGGGTTGATGATTCATGACATCACTAATATGTTTAAGGGTGAAGATGTAGAAACCAAAGAATGCAGCTCAGTGCTCAGCTAGAGGAGCATTTGCTTGATGATTTCAAGTTGTAAACATTCGACATTTATATCGCTTTATTCCGCACATAATAGAAAATCAAAAATCAATTCTGTCTGTATTCATTGTGTGCTGGAAATAGAAAAAAACTCTTTATTCAGTTTGGGGTAGTTAACATTTGAATTTCAGAGCAAATATTATGGCTTTTAGGCTTGTAGGGCTTTGAAACTGCTAAAAATAATTACTGTGCAGTATAGTTGCGGGAAGAATGAAATTGTATTTTATTGTGTATTTCCCGCAATCAGTATCTTATCTTAATAAAAAATTAACATAGATATGGGTATACAATTTGACCAACATTTTAACGCAACTGACACACGACCTTAATATGTATTACGAAACATAATAAATTCAAAATACCTATTCAGCATTTTAAAATCAAAATCACTTAGAATGAATAAAAAATAAAAACTAACATAAATTCACATCAAAGCGTGGTCACTTTTTTTGATTGAAAGTTTTCGACAGCAGTTCCCTATTTTTAGTGCATTTGATTTTTTTATTATTATTTCACTGCGACCAAATAGGAATCGAAACAGTAAAATTGATGCTTTGTAAAAAAAGTGAAAAAAGAAGAAAAGTCCCAGGTTGCCACTCAGAAATGAAAAAAAAAAAGTTGTTTTAAATCATGATTTGAGTTCAAAAAACATGATCCACAGTTCTCAGTTTAAAAATAGTGAAAGAGTTCTCAAACAAAAATTGAAACCACATTCAGCTTTTTTTTTTTAAATTAAAGAAAACTTCAGAAAAAATCACCAGCAACTTGTGGTTTTTTTTTTTTTTTTTAACCCTTAAGATACTTTGTTGTAGTGAGCTTAGAGCAAGCTGCAAACCTACAATCAGAGGTTCATCATAAGTGCATGTGTTAGTGGTTAGTAAAACAATGCGAGTAACACATACATACAAATAAAATTAATACATTTACATAGTTAAACAAACACACAATAAACATAATTAAACAATATACATATATCACATTTGTATTAAATATGATCTAAAAGTAAAAAAAAAATAACAATCACGCAAGTGGAGCACTGGTTCGAAACAATTTTTGTAATCCCATCTTGCCAACGTTAAAATCAACCGTGGAGCCATTTAAATTAAATATCCTGCACATACGGTTAAGAGGCTCATGTAAACCGTAGTTAGTTCTGTGGAAATTTACATCTAAAAGTTCAAATCTTCAGGAGCATCGATTTGACCATTTATAAGTTGGTGAAGAAAAATTAGATCATTATTCACCCGCCTTTGATATAAGGTTTGGACTTGCAGTAGCTGGATCCTATGTTCATATGGTGGAAGGTTGAATGGATCTGGCCAAGAAAGACCTTTCAGAGCAAAGCGAATGAATTTATGTTATATCGATTCAATACGATTTTTATGAATTTCATAAAAGGGAGACCATATTTGAGACGCGTACTCTAGATGAGGTTGTACATAACAATTGTATAAGGAAAGCGTAACGTACGGATCGTCAAATTTCTTTGCCCAACGTTTTATAAACCCAAGCATAGAGCTTGCTTTATTAACAATGAAGTTTATGTGTTCACTGAATTCTAAATTTGAGCTGAAGTTAACACCCAAGTCCTTGAAATTAAAGACTTGACAGAGTTTGTGTTGTGAAATAGAATAATTAAAAGTATTTGCAAGTCGCTTTCTAGAGAAAGAAATTGTTTGACATTTGGCAGGGTTAAGAGAAAGACCAATATCGGCTTGCAAAAGAATATGGTCATGGTTAGCTTTTATTGTCTTAAAAATGTTCATGTCATCAGCGAATATAAGAATATCACTTGAACGTATACTTGAGACAACATCATTAACAGTAAGAATAAATAGAAATGGGCCTAGATAACTTCCCTGGGGCACACCGGAGTTAGCCTTGAATGAATTTGAAAGGCAGTTTGTAAATTTCAACTGGTACGATCTATTTTCAAGGTATGATTTTACCCAGGTAATTAAAAAATGTTGGAAATCCTAAAGATTTTAGTTTGAAGATAATAATGTTGTGACTAAGTTGGTCGAACGCTTTAGAAAAATCAGTATATATACAATTCATTTCACTTCCATTTTCTAATGCGTTAGAACATTTATACAAGAATGTAAGGAGGTTTGTTACTGTTGATTTTCTTCTCACAAACCCATGCTGTTGTTCACATATTATATTCTTGGTATGGAATGCTAAAGTCTCACACACAACTTGTTCAAAGAGCTTTGGAATGCATGACAGTTTGGATATAGGTCTATAATTCGAAATATCAGCTTTATCACCTTTTTTAAAAACTGGAGTTAGAAATGAAGTTTTCCATAAACAGGGAAAGGGAACTGGGAAAAAGGGAAATGGCAGAGAGTAAATTACAAACTTTAATTTTGAGCATAGAGAAATGAAGCATACTTATTCCTGGAATCTCCTCGTTGAGAAAGTGTGTGTATGCGGTGAGCAGTTTTAATTAATATATTGAACAATAGGATGTGTTCCTTTCTTACAGAAACAAAAATGTAGTTATATACATTTGAGCCAAGTTTCATTTCGCTACGTTTGTTTTAAAATAAATAGGTCAGGTTAATTTTTTTTAGATTATAGCGTACGTAAGACATGATTTTAACAAAGTGACTGTAAAAAACTTTATAATTTTTCATTAGGAATTAAGAAAAACGCGATTTTGGACTCGAAAACTTTAAAACTTTTTTCAGGTCTAAAAAACATGAAAATCATGCTAAATCATGATTTCTGGTAGCCTTGAAAAGTGCTGAAAAAGGAAATATGTTCTACATCTGAGATTTTTATTCTTTAGAATTTTAATTTTATAAATAAGACTATCATATTCTTGAACATAAGAGCAAGAACATGGAACCCAGTCGTTCATATTATTTTTGTAAGCATTCCGGTAATAAATAATATTTTTTTTCTATAATGTATGCACATGCGTATATAATTTTCTTTTTAATTAAATATTGTATTTTCTTCTACAGGTTCATTTTAAATGCAGTGGTAGCTCACAACCACCGCCATCTGTTCATGAATCCCATGTTGATCCACATAGTGGTGTTCACATGGAAGAAGTAACAGCTACAATTCATCGAGATTTGGTAGATGAATATTTTGGAAAAACGCCTTTCCAGTGTGAATGTCATGCTTGGTCATCGAGAGGAGTGACAAAAAGTCAAGCAGCTACTATAAATGTAGCATGTAAGTTTAAAAAATTATTAATATTTTTTTTTATAGAACATAGATACTCGTATAATGTCAGTGCATAGACGTGTACAAAAACAAAATAAAAATTTGGGAACAGCCAACTTGACTATATAAGATACACCTATACAAAATTCTTTTAATAAGTACATAACTAAAATCAACAAAATAACAAACTACTTTTACTAAGTGCAAGGTTAAATTTTTTTATAAAACAAGAAAATTTAAATTCAAACAGATATAGTAATAATGAATAGACAAAAAGCAAATTTCTGAACCACCAGTGGTAATTGGCCTATTTTTGAAGAAGAAAACCAAACGGAGGACATTCAGAGCTTGACTATCTTCACTTTTATTACATTTATGTACATTAGGGTGGTCTTTATAATTTTTTTTTTTGAGTTTTCATATTTGAAGAAAAAAATCCCTAATATTTTTCAGATTCTTATTTTCATCTCCCATAGTCGCTGTTAGATGCATTTTGTTTAGACTCCAAGCTATGATTTTATAAATAAACAAATAAAAAACAAAAAAAATTTAGTTAATTTTTTTTTAATTTCAAATTAATTTCACAACTTTATAATATTATTTTATATATTTTAATTTAGCGACACGTTTCGGATTGCACCTCCATCCTCGGGCGAATAACTCAATTTTGAAATAAAGTTGCTGTTAAGTTTTTTTGCCAAAAAATTCAAAGCATGTAGGTTGGAAGTAGACAAGAAAAAATCCCATGGGAGAGGGGGGGGGGGAGGGGTAACATCTCCTCCCACTTTAGCAGGAGGGACAGTTAAAAAAAATATATATGAAAAGTTAACTAAAACACAACGGCAATACTTACAGTATTGTTTTGCAGCTTTTTGGAAAGCCAAAAGTCCATTCTTATGGTTTTAATATTATATTATATTGTTTTTTTTATACATAAAATATTCTTAAAACTCTTATTCTACTTTCCTGTTCTATTTTTGCATTGTTCTGAAAAACTTTATTAAGAAATGTTAAAACAAAAGAAGACCATATTGAAAAAACTTCAGCACGGTGATTGTAGGACTAAACTACATTAAAAAATAACAAAACCATTCTTGGACGCTCACGTCTATGTTTCATACGAATTTGCCCATTCTCTTTTATTATTATTATGTGAAAACAGTCACAATTTTTTGTTCCAAATCCTATAAATGATTTCATTCAATTCAATGTCGATTTTATTAATCGACACAGACAACTATCGCATTTCGCATAACATCTTCGAAGAAAAAAATAAATAAATATAAAAGCATCAATTAAGAATTATTCATAGGACGCTTAACAGATGATTTTTTGGTTAGGCTATTTATTTTTCCTTGCAGCCTAAATTATAAAATAGGCGTACTTACCCCTACCCTTATTTCCGCTTTAGTCTACGGCTGGATGCGTAATGTGTTGTGACGAACAAATGGTCTGAAGTATTCTTCAGAAGCCGGTTGTATGAGTAAAGACGTTAGAATTCCCATAAACACTTTTTTTAATACCGGTTTCATTTATTTGACACTGTCTGCCTTCCGATCTCATCAACGCTTGAAAAAAATAAAATTCATGAAATGAATAATCTGTTCTGACAAACTCACGTTGATCCTTGCTGCGGCTTGAAGAAGATCCTTAAAATAATTTTAAAATCATTTTCAAACATAATATATTAACTGTCAATTTTTTTTCCACAGACATACGAAAACAATTTGCAGTTTCACCTACTTCACTGCGCGTTGAAATCGGATCGCGAGCAGAACTACACTGTAAGCCACCAAATGGAATACCCACACCAACTATAAAGTGGTATAAAAATGATTTTCCAATAATAGACGTTGAAGGCGTTGAAATAACGGCTGATAAAAGTCTAGTTTTAAATAAAGTATCCCTGCAGGTAATTAATAGTTTTTTCCTAACAAATTTTGTTGATTATTTTGAATTTAATGACAAAATAATATTTTCAGGATATGGCGAACTACACATGTTATGCAGATAATATTGCAGGAAAACGAATTTCGGACTCCGCTGTACTGATTGTATATGGTATGTTCTCCCAAATTTGTTTTTAGATACATAAAAATTGTAACGAAGCAGAGGTAATTACTTGTTCTGATACCCCTAATAATAGCTGACAACTGTCTAATATCTTTTCAAAATATTAATAGTATCATTTAAGGATATTGTGTTTTCTTAAGTATGTGTCGAAAGTGTGATCATTTATTCCTTACCTCACAGATACGCCAGTAAAGGTGTTTATATCATATGGAGGATGCCAAATTTAAAGACTGATTCCTTTATATAGTGAAACTGAGGGAGTCTCCTTCATGTGGATCGAGCAAACAGGACTGAGATTCCAGTCTTCTGGATGAGTTTCCGTGTAGACTATGATGTTTTCTTATGCTTTGTGTACTCTACCTATATGAGAAATATTATAGAGGGTCTTTCAATGATAGTAATCGATTTTTCAATGTAAGACGACTTGTATATGAAATATCATCCACTCATTTTGTCCGGTATTTGAAAAAAAAACATTTTATGTAACTAAATATAGCATAAAGCAGCATTCAAATCTCTTTCGTAGCTTTGCTTGAATTGGTACGTATTCGGGAGGTCAAATTTTGAATGACCTTGTCGCATAAATCTGGTTGAATTTGCTGGATGGCGTTCGATATGTTGACTTCGAAGGCATTAATGTTTGCAGTTTATTCGAAGACATCTGCGGTTAAAGATACTCCCAAAGGAAGAAGTTTAAAGGCGTGTCTCGATGGTCAGTTTCAGAATATTATGCCCTGAGTGAAACGAGCACACTTTTCTATTCTTTTCTTTTCATTGATCTTATTACTCAACGCTTTCGAACTGCGACCACTGTTTATACTTAAATTTGATGATTTCTACAAGTTTTCAACGCTTCATTTCATGGTGTCATGCCATTACCTACTACCGAAACAATTCACAATAAAATTTGATAATAATATTGCTCAACAACATGACCACTTTATAACAAATTTCGATGCGACCCATTTGAAAGGCCACAGTACCAGTCTTCTCAGTCTGATTCCATTTCTATTAGCTTAGGTTAGGTTAGGTTAGGTTAAGGTGGCTGTCAGGAAAACTGCTGACACACTTAGGCCAGAATAGGCCCATTGTGATACCACATAAAGAATGCGAGGTAATCCTCGTTAATTAAACCAGTTGGAGCTTTTAATAAAGCGATGGAGACTCTGAATGTCGATTTTATTTAAGTCACTGGGATCACTGAAGAAAAAATTTCCTAAGTGTGTTTTGCGTCTTTGAGAAAGAGCAGGGCATGAGCAAAGAAGGTGTAGGATAGTTTCTTCCTCCTCCTCGTCGATGCAGCTTCTGCAGAAATCATTTGAAAAGACACCAAGTCTATTGGCGTGTTTACCTATGAGGCAGTGTCCAGTAATGACACCAATTGTAGAGCTAATATGCAATCTGCTCAGAGATAACAAACATCTCGATCGCTTCGGATCCAGTGTTGGCCAGATCTGTTTTGTCGCCAGACAAGTAGTGATACCTGTCCATCTGCTGTTTGTCATCATCATAGAATCTTGCTTAAGCATAAATTTACATGTAGCGATCGGTATTCCAATATTCATCTTGCAAGGTGATATTGGTGTACTAGTTCCTATCCTGGCGAGTTCATCGGCTTTACAGTTTCCTGGAATATCTCTGTGGCCCGGCACCCAGAAAAGGTGAATGTTGAACTGTTCTGCCATCTCCATTAGAGACGATCGACAGTTTCGGGCAGTTACGGAGTTTGTAGAAACAGATCCTAATGATTTAAGGGCAGCTTGGCTATCTGAGAAGATACGGATATTCAAAGTAGATATTACGTTTTCTTTGAGCCAAGATAAAACTTCTTTTATCGCCAGGATTTCCGCTTGGAACACGCTACAATGATCGGGGAGACGGAAGGAGAGACTAATGTTTAGTCGTTCTGAGTACACGCCACCACCTACCCCCTCTTCGGTTTTTGAGCCGTCCGTGTAGAAGTGAATTGCTTCATCTCTCAAGAATTCATTATCTTCCCAAGTGGACCTTGTTGGAATTGTAAAAGCTTACACTTACCTCTCCCTCTTCAGAACTTTCACAGGTATTCCGTAGGTTGTTTCAATTCTTCACATTTTCAAATACATAAAATTCAACTCAAACATTTTGCAACAAAAAGGACAAACATTTTGCCTCTAAGTGGGCTACTGGTTTTGGTGGGCTACTGGTTTTGGAAAACTGAACTAAATTTTTCAGAGAATCACAAGAACAATTCCTTGGGGTTAATCAGTGGTTTGGTATTGTTTTCACTTGCATGGATATTTTCTTATTCAGTGTTCGTTAGGTTGGTTCATAAAACCCGTTTTGTTATTTTAATAGGACTGGCACACAGTATAATTTTGACGTCCAAGTCAATTGTGTTATTGGCACAAATGATAAAAGCATTACAAATTTGAAGAAAATAGTGGTACTTAACTACCCGAAATAAAAAACTCAGCCTAAGTAAGCAAACAATTCAAAATTTAAATTAATGGGGTTTTCTTTTAGTAAACAAAATTGATTTTGTTCCCCTTCTAATTTGTCAAAACACAGATTTGGACAGTAAAAGCCTTCCAATGTTGAAAATGGATCGCCACAGTTTCACAGACACAAATTGTGCACCAATACAATAAAAACTAAAAATCAATCTGCAATCGTATACCATTCGCGACGAAAAAAATCAATTTTTAGATTATAATCTGAATTAACTAAAAAAAAAATCCTTACATTTCTCAAAATATACATATTTACTTAAACAACTTTTATATTGACTTATAAAAACATTGCATATTATTATGTGGGTATGTGTTTTCCTTGTTTTTTTTTTAAATGTTTTCCATGTGGTCACTTTTTTAAAAAATATGTGCCGTCATAAAATAAAAAAATGTTTTTTTTTACCATCCTAGTGATTTGTGATAGTTTGTACAGACACTGCGGTTTTAAAAAAAAAAGATCCACTGAAAATGTTTATTGGACAGAGTATAATTAGTTATATTCAACAGTTGAGGCACTCAGCTGAAAATTATGAAAAGTCATAATACGTGTAGTTGGTATCAAATGATATTGATTGTGTGATTTTTTTTGACAAAAGCTACCCACTTAAGAGTTAAAATGTCTTTAACGTTTAGATATCTTTAACATAGATACTCTTAGAGGTACATTTATTCTTAAATGTATTAATGGGGATAGAGGGGTATCAACCGTTCGAAAATTAGTACCTTGATTTTTTTCTTTGAAATTTTAAAAAAAGGTTTCCTATAATCCAACTTATTTTAATAACAAACCTCAGGTTTGAATTCCGGAAATATAAAGCAACATTTAATTCCTATTTCTCTCTAAAAAATCCACATTTAAAATTCATACTTCAAAATGACCACACATTGAGACACATGAGAAATAATCCACCACCAAATTTGCATCAAAAACACCTTGTTCTTCAAAATTTTATTTAAAAAACGTGTAATTTTGAGGCTGTATCTCGAATTCAGCGGAACAAAAACCATTAGCTCAAAATTAAAACGTTTCCAAAAGTAATTAATAATTAGTGTTTTCGGGTGAATTTTTGGAAACAGTAAAAATACGTCAATTTTGAATTAGCGCGATTTGTTGGAAATAATGTATACTTTCAATAATTTGACCTTGACGAATTTTACGAGCCATAAGTAAAACCAAACAAAGTGCATTTTTGCCGTTTTTCATGTTTCGTCACGAAATTGAAGTCGCAAACCTAAGATTCGGATTCAGCGCCCCCATAAACATAAAGCAAAAATCACAATTTGGCCGCTTAGTGCCCTTTTAAGTTCAAATTGTCCAGTCAATTTCAGTAATTTAAATTCTAGCTAGGTACCTATGTATACATTTTCCAATTTAATAATTTTTTTTTTAATCTCCTTTTTACAGTTAATGGCGGATGGAGTGCATGGAGTCCATGGAAAGATTGCAAATGTATTGGAATGCCAACACAAGGACGTAAAAGATCTAGAACTTGCAACAATCCTATGCCTTTAAATGGTGGCATTGCTTGTAATGGACCACAAATTCAAAAATCTTCTGACTGTCTAAGTTGTCCAGGTATGTTCGCTTTTATAGGGTCTTGATTTTTAATTTGAAACCAATATTTCTTTGTTAACAAAATTTCGTAAATTGTATATAGACTTTTGAGAGATACGGCAAACTTTATCCATCTCACATGCAAAGCTACATTTTATTAGCTTTCTTAAAGGTTGTTATAGTAAATATTAAGGTTATTCGTGTTATTAAATTGTATAAAATGATAAGTTTACGCAAATGTTTGCATGAACGACCTTCTTTATGCATTTAATTAAATGCTAGGTATAATGGAAAGGTTTAACCAAATTGTGTAATTCATTTCCTGTACAAAATTTGACAGTTCATTAATTAAAAGATACACTTAACCAATTTCTAAACTTATCTTGGGTTTAACGAAGTTCCATGAATATTGTATCTATCTTCTCCTGCATTGACATTTTAAATTTTGCAACTTCGACACCTTAATTTTTCGTTCTCTCTGTTATCGTAATATCACACATTTTGAAGTCACCAGTTATATTCTTTTCTTAACGAATGCAAATTTTGTCCTATGAGGACCTAAATTGAAAGTTAAAAACAGTTTGATTATACTCGTTTACATTTTCTATACAAATTGATGTATGATGTTCCTTTGTCAAAAAAATTTTGTTTAACATTTTCCATCATAATTAATATTTGAATTTTACAGAAGACATCCATATAATTAACTCGGACAGTTCAGATGTGTTTGCTGGTAAGTAAAAAAAAACAACAAAAAACTTAAAAACAATACAAGAGTGTGTGTGTGTTCGAAATCGTATTTACACATCCTTACAGTAGAACCAAAAAATAAACTGTATCTAAAAAAATGTTTCAGCAGGACGTTGGTCGGTATGGGGTGAATGGAGTTCATGCTCCGCTGACTGTATACAAGTACGTCGTAGGAAATGTATTACTCAGTCTGTAGATGATGCTTTAATGGATAGTGGCAGTGCATACTCGCTAAACAATGGCTTTGTAAAATCATTGTGTTCCGGAAAAGATTTTCAGACAGCTGAATGCAGAGGGGGGCTTTGTCGCATAGGAAAAAGTGGTGAGTAAAACCAACTGATGTGTTTGATTTATAGCGAATATAATTGTTAGCATATCTCTATTTTGCTATCTTTTTATACAACTATAGGTTATAATGTTTAAAAATGTTAGTCATTTCTCGTAAAAGCAAACGAAACGTACTCTTGATAATGTGAGCATTTAGGTAATGTTTTTTTTTTTTATTTCCAATACCATCCAAAATGTTGTATGTTCTGCAAGCTGATATCATTTTGTTACTTGCGAAATCGTGTTCATCTCAAATTTGAATTTAATTAAAAGAATCATATCAGCGATTGTAGAATGCTCGACTGGGTCGTGTGTACTTGCTATTACATATGTCACTCGGCCTGCAGTTTTTAAATTCACGATATCACTTAAACTCATTCGTACCATTTATACCTTTTTTCCCATCATCAACAGTTTATATATTCATTAGAATCCCATACGGAGATGGATCGCGGATCATACCTTACATTTGGTAAAGGGTTGTAAAGATAGATACTCTCAACTATATTCCCCTAAAACCGTGTAAAAATCATTAGGTAGAGGTACTCTTATTTACTGGACATGCCTCGTACTTGCTCTACACAGCAACACAAAAACCGTTTTGAAGGGATTGGGAGTGGCATAGAAGCCAGTCGTGTTCCATTTTTAGTAAGATAAATGAAAGTACCCTCGTGTATTTGAATTTCTTATTCTTCATGCTTTATTACACCTGTGGTTATGGAAGCTCTAAATGTCAGCTAGCATAATTTAACTCATTCTCTGTGTACCATTCAAGATGTGAGAGTGGTGTGCTTTGCCATTAGTATATATTTTGATTGCTCCTCGTTGTTTATAAAAACTTGGATTATAAAGACTCTACGCATTTAATGGGATTGCTAAAAGCGTTCCCTTGCTGACCCGAAATGACTTTCTATAGATTTGTGACAAGATTACAATAAACTTAAGAGTTACTTAATCAAGTTCAACCATTATATCATCAATATCAGTTATATAAATTGTTTATTTTTTTTAGATTCTGATTGGGCTTTGTATTTGGGTCTCGCATTTATAGCTGCAGTGTGTATGGCTTTTGGAGTAGCCATAATATGCTGCGCTCGGAGAGGGATAACAAACAGCCCTGACTACAACATTGCTAGAACAGGTAATCTCAAGTGAATTGCCTTGCAAGAACAAAGTGCAGAAATCCAAATTTTATATATTATTATTAATTAATATCATTAACAGTTCTGGAATCAAAATATGTAGGCAGTAGCGATAAAAAAATGATACACAGAAACTACGTTGCAGATGGAAACGTTAATTATGACTATGCCAATCCTGGTCACACTTCATTAAGTGGTGAACAAGCAATATCTGAGCACCATTATGATGTCCCTAACTTATCGGCAAAGTGAGTTCTAATTTGTATATTGGAAGAATTTTAATAAATTCATTTTCATTAGCTATACAAATCCAATTGACGGTATTAGTGTGGACTATATAAGTGATACAGCAGAAACATCTACATGTACATGTGAGAATAAAAAAAATAACATTAAAACAATTTGAAATGTATTTTGTTTAATTGCAGCTGATTCAACGGACTACGACTATGCGTCAAAACAGAAATGTCTTTCAACGTCTAAGCGATCTTGCAAAATGAGTTCTATCAAAGATGTTTTCAATGAAGCTGGTGGATATCTTCGATTGTACGATGGTAAAGTTACTTTATACGTTCCAGAATTCGCCTTAGGCAACTACGACAAGAAAGGTGTTTCCGTTGCCGTTCTTGGTGAAGAATTTTCAAGAATAAATGTGAAATCATTCGACTCAATGCTCATTACCAGCACAATAGTGTCGTGCACACCACTTAAATTTAATTTCCTAAAGCCTTGCATACTGAAAATTCCCCATTGTTTAACAGAGCCATCCTTGTGGAATATAAGTGTGTATAGTTCAGAAGCAAGTAACAATGATATAAATGTCAAATGGGAAACAATAACTAAAATAGGTGTTAGTACGAATACTTCTAAGTTTTTTATTAAAGTTGATAAGCATTTTGCTTACATAATGACCGAGCGGATGGGCCGTTTTGCAATTTTAGCTCAACCAGATCCTAGCATAGAGAATCTATCGATTGAAATGAAGTTGTTAGCATTTGGCCAAGTTGCTCCAAATTGTGCTGTTGGTAGTCTAAGGGTCTACATCGTAAAAGACTTTCCAAACAGTTGTGAAATTTGCTCCCGTATTGAATCTCAGCTTGGTGGTTCGTTTATGGGAGAGAGCGAAATATTTCCATTTACTTTAAACGAGAGCGATCTAAACATTCGAATACGTTCCACGGGCGAATGGGAAGCCCCGAGTCACTTGCAGGAACAAGTGATACCATATAATCACATCCTAAGCAACAACTCAATATTACACTGCGAATTTAATTTACGAAGAAAAGAGTCACATTTTATGGACATAAGTTTAGAAATAGATTTTTCTCAAGCAAATAGTGAGAAGGGTTTCAATTCATTTGCTGTTCCGCAAAGTAGGGTTAATACACCGCTCAGTCCCGATAATGAGCGCCAAGTGGTATTTGTTAACAAAAGAGGATGCTTTATTAATGAAATATATACAGATTCGAAGATTCCACGAGAAATCAAAAATATATTATGTGCGACCCTTGATCCCTTGCGTGTTGATAAGAACGACTGGCGAACTCTATCGATTAAATTAAATTTATTAGAATACATCGAATATGGTGCATCACGACCTAATCCAACAGAAAATCTTCTTAATCTGTGGGAGTGTAGAAGCACAAATGAGAAAAATATTCACGATCTAGTTCGTATACTTAAAGAAATGCATAGAGATGATGTAGTAGATTTAATTGAAAAAAGTGTGGGGCCCATTTGGCTTTAAAGGACACAAAAAAAAACGGCTTAAAATTTACTTGATAGAGAACAGCTTTAAAACAAAAAAATATTTTACACATATAAGCATGTAGTTTGTATATTTGTGGCCAAAAATTATACAATAAGTAGGTTAAAGTAAGTATATATTATATAATTAATTTCTATAGTCGATATTGAACAAAAAAGTTCTTAGTATACATTTATAAACATATGTTTAGAGTTAAACAGTGTAGAATAAGTATTTGTAAAGCCTTTCGTAACTGTTGGGGCTATTTTTATATGTTAACAAAAAAACCTTAATATTTAATTACTTATGTATATTATTGTTGCCATCCTTTTTTGTTAATCAATTGCCATTGTTTTAATATTCAGCAGCTGATTGTTTTTGTGGGTCCCGTTTGATTGGTTAAGCGAGCTACAAACACTGTTAGCAAATATTTTCCATTAGAATATAGGTATAACTTGCAAGTGAAATTATTATTATTAAAGTTATTGTTGGTACTGTAATTTTTCAGTACTTACTTTCTTTATTCATTTAAATCGACGAACACAAAATCGTCAAATACTCTCTTTTTTTCTTCAGTTTAATAAGAACTCGTCATCTGGTCAAAGCAAACTAATAATTACTCGATTATATAAACGTAAAATGCATTCCAATTTTGTTTCCTTTGGAGGTGGCGAAGTACTTGTAAATATCTACTATCAACTGCACATGCGCTCATGTGCGAGTATAGATACATTTTACATGGAAAAGCACTTTGATGTGTTCCATTGAAATAAGCTGGCAAGTACTTCGCCAGCTTCAAAGGAAAACCCCTACTCTTAACTTTTCCTTAAGCACGGTACGATCATTCTAGAGTGAATCTACGGTTGCATACGTCAGTTGCTCTACTCTACTTGGCTGCCCTTTGGGGGTGAACTCAAGGATAGATATTTCTAAACACATACATACATCAAACTTACATATTTACAAAAAAAAGTCATATATTATAAGCCGTCGCACCCATGATTTATTCATTTATTTTTATATTAGACCATATTCTTCTACAGCAGTTCTAGGATTGAAGACCCTAAGCAAATCCTTTATTTGTGGTTCCATCCTCTTTGATTTAAACATCACTGTTATCAGAGGAAACCAGTTTTCTCCATCATCTAGTTTTGTATATGCAGTTGTGGTTAAAGAAAATGTCTTACGAATAAAGAACAAAAACGTTGTTGTACCTGGGCGAAACGCATTTGGACTAAAGGTCACAAAAACTTTAAATAATATGTCTTACCTCTCGATCAGAAGCTTCAAAACATTCTTTTGTCCTAGAGTAAGGAAAGCTGCGTTTTGGATAATAAGGGTATTCATGCAACTTCGTAAAACACTAGATAAGTTTACAAATTGGATAAGTTTATTTTTTGGTTAGTAAACTGTCAAATTTTGTATGGGAAATAATTTACACAATTTGGTTAAACTTATCAAAGGATTCTGTTGCGTAAAATTAACCAAACTGGTTAAACTTATCCAAACGTCATTGTGGCTCTTATTCAAATTGAATTACCTAGCATTTAATCAAATGTTTAAAAAAAGGTCATTCATGTAAACTTTGCGTAAACTTATCATTTTACACAATTCGTAAACTTAAGACGTTGCATGAATACCCTTAATATTTATTAATTTAAAGTAGCAGTATTTTGTTAAACCAAGTTGAAGGCTAAGTATAATAGTAATCACCTTCAAATCTCCCCATACATACGAACACGTATGTACTTTCTAGGAGCGCATACAATATCTTATTTTGCATTGTGCCAAAAAAAACTGCATTACTTTTGAAAAGTCTTAAAATAGTCACCGATGTATCGGCATAGTTGGTGATCCCTAATACAACAAACGATAAACTTTATAAACCTTATAATCTTCTTCTTATATATAAAAATAAGTTGCCTTATGTTTGGGCTTGATAAACTCGAGAATGGCTGGGACGAATTTTCGATTTTTTTTTAATAAAGTTATCTTCCCTATTAAGGATGGTCTTTTTGTGAAGTTTGGTTAAAATTCGGTAAAGGGAAAACCGCAAAATGTATTTTTAGTGCATTTTGTCAAATTACTAACAAATCTTTTGGTAGGGTCTTCTAAGTTCTAGGAAGGTTTCTGTGAAGTTTGGTTAAGATTCTGTAAAGCAGTTTGCCATCAATGCATTTTTAGTGCAATTTGCGTTTGTCAAATTTCTAACAAATATTTTGGTAGGATCTTCCAATGATGCCTACGAAGGTTTCGGTAGAGCGGTAACGTCATTCTTTTTTATCAAGCAATTAATAAACACACCAAGTTTTCTTCCTGTAATTATAATTTGTTAATTTGTCAATTTAGTTTAAACTGGTTTAATTTAGTTGGAATAAGTTTGTTATCTGTGACATTAACTCGGGTCGATTCATTAGTTTTTTATTATTAAATTCAGTATTAATTTCATCAGAATGACTCAGCAATTATTTAAAAAAAAAGAAGAATTGGAAAAGTGCAGAGAAATATGTAAAGAGAGTCCTGGATATTGGAAAAATAAAAACATCATTACTGAGTTTCACCCGAACAATATTTTACCTGAAAAAAAAATGACATTTCACTTTTTGCCTATTATAAGTTGCACCCGAAAAAATGTTTGATGTCTGAAAATTCCATTTATTGTGAGTACTTACTCATTTGTTGCGAAATGTATTGTAATTAAGAGCTGAAATTTTCACTTATTTTTTGGCGACAAACAAAAGAAATATAACGCACCAGTAGGTGCTTCTCGCGCAAGTTTATTGTTTATGTTAAGCTGGCCATACATGACTTAGCCAAAGGGCCAAATGGCCCGATGCCGATCCAAAATCAGTGGTGTGTCCATTTGGACTTTCAGCAAATCTAAAATCCAACTTAGCGAAATGTATTTGATGGCTCGATCGTGTATGGTCAGCCTTAAGGCAAGAGACCTTCGGTCGAAACTCACCAGTTTTTGAAATAACAGGGGAACACATTTTTTTCGTATGAAATATTTTCCAGGCGAAACTCAATATAAGGCTGATAATTTATATTGTCCAATTTATTTATTTAATTTTGTTATTTTTTTAAGTAACTTTCGTCTATACCCGAGCGAAGCCGGGACGGGCCAGCTAGTTTGTTTAAATAAAATTATTAAAAAAAAAATGTTTTTTAATAATTTATCTGTCACAACCACATCCAGATTGTGTATTCAAAGTTCTGGTAGAATGGCATGTAAGATGTATCCTGTGGTATAAAGGCGATGTTGACGGTCTAATATTCTTTTTTTTTCTATCAAATTAGAAATTCGAATATAAATTTTTTTGATTCATTAATGACTCATCTGTTTATCAACTATCAATTTGATAATTAGCAATTGTAATAGGGGTGTTTATTTCTTACCACTCAACTTATTTTTCCTTACCTAATAATACTCATTTCAGATACAAAAAAAGCAAGGTTGTATGAGTTACCGTAGTATTTCATTACCATAGTTCCATTAGTTCACCCATTTCTTTAAAATGTCTGCAGCTTGAGTCTTTCCAATCTGTTTTTGTCTGCCCAAGGGGATTTCAATCATCAATTAAACATTCTATTAGCTGTCAGAGGAATAAATAATTTAAGCGATCTGTCCGTATTAGAAGGCTTCAGTCCACTATCATTTAAAGCTTTGATAGAAGTAGCAACAATGAATTTATTTTTCTACGATTTGGAACGACAACAAAAACAATCACCTGACAAAATTAATGACAAGATAGCAATGACGCCAAGTCAGTAGCAAAACAATATCGATAAGGTGTCTTTTTTATAATACTTTTCGACAAAATACAAAGTTCATATATAGTCCACTCAATTTTCTTTATAGCCTTCTTTTTTGAATAAAAGATTGAGGAAACAATTTTTTTCTTGATTTCGTTTAGGTACCATACAGAAAGCTTAAGTCCAAATTTTCGACCTTAAACCTTTTGCAGGGTTGCCACAGTATTGATCTAAAGAGTGAATTAATTTCTAACATTTATATTTTATCTATTTTGGATATTATTTGTTGAAAAGTGCATTCAGATGCAAAAGTGCACTTCTATCAAGAAGAGTAAGTTCTACACATTTGAATATAAAATATTTTTCAATTTTGGTGTATTTAGCGAGTTATAACCAATTATATGCAACAAAATGGAAATAACACTTTTTAGCCACATTTTTTTTTAGTTATTCGCGAAAATTTTTCCAAAAGTTCTAATGATCCCTTTATCCTACAGTGTTATTCCTAACACTCTCTGTTTATAAGAAATTGTTTACCAACTGTATTGCCAGAAAGGTATGCGCACATCATTGTAATAAAGAGTGTTTGAAAAGTCTGGGGTGGAATCGGCTAAGGTGATTCGTGATAGTTGACAGTCAAATAAATCAAATTCGGTCTGGGTAAAAGAATTTTCACATGTGACAATCATATTTTTGTGACTTTTTCTTGTGAAAGCTATTTTGTTGTCATTTTCATATATAATAAAAATTGTATTTTGATTTTCTGCGGTATAAAACAGAACAAAACTAATCTATTAGTGCCTGCGGAATCAGTTTTTATCAAGTCAAAATTTGGACACTGAAAAACATTTAGGAGCAAGAGAAATGTGCGACTCTTGAAAACTTCTGTCCAAACACTATACATATTTATAAGTTCTTAATTATTTATAAATAATTGAAGTTCACAAATGTAATCTTCTGTTTCATTCCAAGGCAATAATGCGAACTAAAAAAAAGCATTAGGCGCATTCGGTTTAATGAAATCGATTTTCGACACTTCACATACGAAAACTTCCTTTTTCCTCGCCGGCCACCGGGTATCCAATCCATTAGCTAAATAGTCTGCTGAAATGGGCCGAATTAAAATGTGTGAGACAACTTCTTAAAGTTACAAAATCAAATAAATAAATGTTTGACAACTCTTAGGACCTGTGTCTCAAAGCCTGATGCCAATTTCTTAATAATTTTAGGTGATCACCTTACGCAGACGAAAAATAAAATTTAATCACATTTGATTATCATAAATGTGACAGTCACAGTCAGTTTTTCTATACATGGAAACGGGGAAGACATTTTTATTTTGTCGTTCCTTGAAGTAATATAAAGAAAGCTTAAATCCCAATTTTTGACCATCAATCCTTAACAGGGTTGCCGCTAAAGATAGTTAAGAAGACAATAGGTCTATTTCTTTACTCGCCCGCGGGTTCCCAAAGTAACCCAAATCTACCCAAAACGTGTTTCTTTACTATTTTCTGACACAAAAATGCCAGAGCTTTTGGTTTTTTTTTAATTTACCTGTAGCAGGAATCTACCCGAACATTTTAGTTCCTGCACTTTCTTGCTTGTCAAACAAGAAAGCAGCTGATCAAAGGATTTGAAATTAAATTTGTTAAGTAGCGTATATAAAATGGTTTAATTTAATTAAATTAAATGAAAATGATACAATGGAGACAAATATAAATTAAAATATTTCTTATGGTATCTTTTAATAGAGCCCAAAATGATAAGTGCTAATGTTAATAGAATTGAAATTGCATAATTTTGGACGCGTTGAGCCAATGAAGTCGAATGGATAATTTACACCGCCACAAACAGAAACATCCCAAATGCGTTTCTTTACTTTTCATTTCTGGCTTAACATCACAACAACAACATCAAAAAGCTCACCCCCAAACTTTTTCCCGAACTTCATCACACTCCAAAAAATTGCTAACAAAATTGTGCCTTCCTAATTTTCTTGTTTTGAATAAATGTTAGTTGCGAAAACAGAATTTATAATCTTTCACTCAAAATGCTGGAGGCTTGCAGACCAAGTATAATCACGTATCTGATATGGAAAATAACATTTATATATTTGAGACGCCAAATTAATCCATGCTCGCACTTTTCTCTTATAAGCTGCTATTTAAAAAAAATTACTACTCCCCGCTCAATAATATGTGATGAATCGATTGATCAAAAATAGAGATTGATAGTCCACATCATTTCTAATGGTTCCCGATTTTTAAACTAATCCATTCAAAATATAAAAATCAAATGGGTACTTGAAAAAATTTTCAAACAAAATTGCCCCAAAAACTAACACATCACTCAAAAATTCCAGAAACATTGGTAAAATAATTTTTTCTTATCTATCCAAAAATCTAAAATTTTCTAACAACAAGTATCATCCTGATTTATTACAATTTATTTCTTAGGCATCTACCTACGCAATGTTGAATTTTAAACGTTCCTATCTCACTCATTCCTTTATTTTTCCAAATTTTTCATTTGACCTACACTTTCTCCTAATTGCATAATCTATCAGATCCAATTTATTCGAAAAAACATCTTTCTACCTTCTCCCGTTTAGGAATAGGCAAGAAAGAGTTCACTCTTTAAACCAAAATGGCGGACACCCTGAAAAATTTCGATCTAAGTTTCCTGTAAAGTACTCTTATAATAACAAGAAAAAAATTACTTCCCCAACGTTTTGATAAATTCCCTAATCTAATTAAAAAACGTTACCGCATAGTAAATAGTTATCAATAGCTGCGTTTTATTATCTCCGAGTCTGGGTGTAGGTTATCTTTTTACATGTATTACAAAAACAACATAGGATAGGTTTCTATCGAGGTTAATTTCAATAACCCAGATACAACTGACCGGAATATGTCAGCGTTTTGTCACTAGTCAGCAGTAGTCATCAGTATCAGGAAAAGAGAGAGGCCTTTTTTTTTTTTTTTTTTGAAATTCATTTTTATTTTCCATTTTCTTAAAACTATCTTAAAGCTAGACAAAAATTCATAAAAACTAGCCTACTTATCGATATCTTAAAACTAACTTACTGGCCCCAGTCGGGCGCTCTAAGTTAAACTATAATAACTTAATGCTAATGCCTTTCGGCCTAAGAACTATCTTAATACTAAATCCAGGTCGGTTTTATTTTTTACCGAGAAGAATTTACAAAAAACTCGGTATCTATGTCTTTATTTTTTTGGTTTTATATAAAACTTACAAGCTACATAAAACTAAATTAAAGCTAATTAAAACTAACTAAAATTAATTAAAGCTACTTAAAACTATTTACAACTAATTATAAACTAATTACAACCTACTTATAAGCTACTTACAGACTACTTACAAACTAGAACAGCCACAGCAGGCATTTCCGGTTTTATATATATTTTTTTTTTTTTTTTTTTTTTTTTTTTTTTTTTTTTTTTTGTGCCACCCTGACTGTCCCTACTTAAAACTAACTACCTAAATCTATGCAAGTCGGCCATACAAAAAAAATAGCAAGGTCAACTGTTAAATGTCTGAAGGAACTTCTTCTTCGTTTTTCAACCACCAGAACTGGTTCTCCTGCCTTACCCTATCTCTTCGGTCCCGTTCGGACACAGTCCTACTGAACCGAAGGTGCTCAGCTCCGTCTTGTGCGAGGACGTCTCGACTGTAAAGGAGTCGCCGATCCACAGTTCTACGGCTGACGTGGTAGATTAGCGGAACCGCCGCTCTATCGTAGAGATAGTCTACCCTTGTCGCCTGCTCCCTGATCTGGTTTTGAAGGCCTGTTAACTGGCCCTGAATGGCCAATAACATGCCTCTTATTTCTGCCTGAACATCCGGTGCCTTAGGCGTGAAGGCCTGTTGGGTAGCCTTTGCTGCAGGCTGTACCGTGCTTCCCCTTCCTGCCGCCATTTGGGCGTAAGAAATTTGGGGGTTGACGGGCGTTATTGTGGGAGCACGCGTTGGTGGCCGATTCTCTACCGCTGTTTTCTTCGCTGCTTTGTTAGTTTTTAATTGCTGAAAAGCTGGGCATCCCCGATAGTTTGCAGGGTGCCCTTCATTCCTGCAGAGAGCACATTTAAGCTGGGTCTTGTCTTCGACCCTCTCTTGCCCGAGTTTACACTCTCCTAATTTGTGGTTTTCTCCACACTTAACGCAACGTGGCTGCATTTCGCAGTTTGCTGCAGCATGGCCAAACCTTTGGCAGCGCATGCATTGAAGCATGTCGCCGCGCCTCTTTAATTTATCCCACGTGACAACCTGGTAGTCGAGGACGGAGATACTCCTCAGACTTTCCAGTTTGCTGCTGGGCGAAAGCTGAACCAGGAAGAACGGTAGTTTCCGTGTCTCCCGTCTAGCCTTAACTGTGGTGAATGGCTTAACCCCTTTAAAGTCCAGATCATCGCTCGCTATTCGGCGGAGCTCATTTAAGAGCGCCTTCGGGTCCGTTGAGGAATCTATACCCTTTAACAGGACCGTCTGTAATCTGTCTTCCTTCGGGGTGAAACTGAAGAATTCAGTTGTGGATACTTTTAATAACTCTTTAATTTTCTTATGCTGTTCCACTGTGAAGCAATGGATAGCATGTCTATCTTTGCTAAGTCTTTTAATCATAAAATTATTGCCTATGGCCGACTTACATAGTTCTATGGTCTCCTGGAGTTCCATTTTGTATGTGTTTATAGGTGGCACCTTTTCTTTTTTGCTTTTAGATAGCTGTGGCTGCTGCTGTTGCTCCGTCTGCAGGTGTTGGGCCTCCTGCTGTTGGGTTTGCTGCTGTTGGATCTGCTGCTTTTGGTTTTGTTGTTGTTGATTTGGCTTCTGCTGTTGTTTTGATTGCGGTTGTTGCTGTTGTATTTGTTGCTGCTGCTGTTGTTGTTGCTGCTGCTGCTGTTGTTGCTGCTGCTCTTGTTGTTGCTGTTGCGTTTTTATTTGCAGTTCTTCACTGTTCTTTGCTTGTTGCGCTACTTTTGGTTGCTGCTGTAGCGACTTTTTTTGCTGGAGTTCTTTTTTCTCCCTTTCCCGGCGTGCCTCCTGTTTATTTTTGAGAGTAAGTACCAGGTGTGCAATTTTGGCTTTGAGGAGCTCCATCTCTCCTTCCATTGCACCAATTTGGCCCCTGATTACTTGCTCTTCCTTAGCATTTACTTCTTCTTCATCTTCTGACGACGCCCCTGGTGATGTCAGATCCTCAAACACTTTGCTATCTCCAGTATAGTGGCCTTCTCCTCCCTCGGACATATAGTTTATTGCCTCGTCATCGGAAGGCACAGTATTTGATTTGTTTTTTGTTTCTGCTGTCTTCGCTGATCGCGCCGTCTCCTTCACTCCAGATGGCAGCTTATCTGAAGTGGTGGTGGAGCGACGCTTTGCAATACTCGTTGCAGTCTTCTTTTTCCGTTTTTTCGGATCATCGGCTGATGTTGCCGGTGTTGTTTTTGTTGCTGCTGGGACATCTTTCGATGTCCCCGCTAATTTTTTATCTTCCATTAACTGGTTTTCCCAGTCAATGAAGTCTTGTACCTCTTGGTTGTGGACAAACGCTTCAAATAAAATTAAAAAATGTTCGCCCGGCTGGGACTCGAACCTAGGATCCTCCGTGTTGCGGGTCGGTGCCACTACTCCTTGTGCTATTGAGCACTTCAAAGAGAACTTGATTTTTTTTTATATAAACACTATATAATAATAATTTATGGAACTGTGTGAAAGTCGTTTAAGTGTCTGTACTCGTTCACAGCTGGAGATCGACTGAAAAGAGAGAGGCCTTAGTTTCATGAGGTGAACCATAAGGAAAAAAGAGATGGGTATATAGCACTGTTTTCTCACTAACCCGCATCGTTTTATTTTCATGAGGTGACCCATATGGGTTATGAGCGATAATAAAACGCGGCTAATGAAATATCCAAAATATGAAAGCAATTGCTAATAATATTTAAAAAAAAAAAACAATTAAATTCGGACATTAAATTCCAGAAAAATAAATTTTGCTAGTTCGAAGGATTTAATTTTCGAATCAGATTACAGAGTTAAGGTTAAGGTAGAATTAAAGTAATTAAAGTGCCAGAAGTACACTGAGGTTAATTTCCAAAACCAAACGAAAAGTAGCTTTTCTTAGTGTCAAAAGGAACATTTATCATCATCATTACCTCATTTTGGCATTCCTTTTTCACAAATTTCAGTTTTACTTAAGTGAGGTGCGATCGGGTAAATGCCTGCCGATTTTCAAAATCGAAAGGCATCGGTTTTTTCCTAGTATTTACCATAGATTTTTTTAAATAAAATAATGAAGTTGCATTTGAATTTAAAGTAAAATAGGAACTTAGAAATTGTCTACTTCTTCTACCTTTAAAATTCTAGATCAGTTCGCAAATTGGATGCTTATTTCGGATTTCGTAGTTTTTAATAATTGGAAACTTCTACATTACGATATTTTCTTGATTATTTCTATAAGTCTGAATTCGCTCCGCAGCTCAGATTCTCGGATTCTTTAATCAGGATGATAGGTGATTAAAAAGCCTTCTGTTGAATATTTTAAAACTCTTCTGCATTAATTTACAATACCTACATTATAACAAAATTTATTGCGCCTTAAATAAAGATATATGATTTTTTTTAACAAAGCCAAGTATAATTTTAAGTAAAAAAATCTAATCGATTGTATTCTATTTTTTAAAGTTATATTAAATCATCTTAATTCGTTATAAAAATAATACATGAAAATGCCCCTTTGATGTGTTTGAAATTTATTTTTTATTTTATACTAAAAAATGTAAATAAATATTGTATATTATATAAAACATATTTTCTTATAAACTCCACTGCCAAATATAACACGTTCATTTGAATATGTAAATTAATTTATATTTTATATACAATGAAATTTGATTGATTGGATACATTTATGTAAAATCGTAAAACTCATTCTCATAAGCTTTTTAAGCCAAAACAAAAATTATTTTCTCGTACACATATTTAACAGAAAAAAAATAGTATATATTGTGAAATTTGTATTAAGATCTGCTAAATTTAGTTTGTTATGTCATTTTTCCAATTTTGTTGAATTATTTTATCTGGTTGATCCCAGAAGACAAACAAAAAATAAGTGCATTAGTGCTGTTAAATTTAAAAGAACTTTGTTAATTATAAGCAGCGCTCGTTAAACATAATTTTATTTAAACAATGCCTGCCGTTTTGTTACTTCAAATAGCATTTAAGTCTGTAATCTTTAATGTTTCCAATTATTTTTATAACAGCTTCTTCATTTTCTGTAAATGTAAGTATGTAGGTCTAGACTGTGCTGTAACTATTGCATCGAGAAACGTAGTTAATTGAAACGAAAATCAGTTTTTTTAACACACTGTATTGATATAAATACATCCTTAATAACTAGAATTCGCTAACGAAGCATTATATTATCAGTTTATTTTCATAATGTTGGCTTTTCAATTATATTGAACTACAACTTTTTGTTTTAAAATTAAAAAAATATGATGGTTTTAGTTATTGACTTATAATATGCATTGCAGTGAATTATAAGTATTACCTCTAGGTGCGATAAGGGAAAATCTATTGCCGAAGTTATAGATCATGAAAACCTGGTTTCGAAATCATTTAGTTTTAATTAAAGATTTCGAAACATCTACACTCATTTATTTATTATTTTCCGTTCATAACTAAATTTAAATGGATACAGATTACTGTTCAGATGCCTCTGAAGTGATAGTGAAATTCATTTGGAGTGATTAGCCTTTGAAAGCTTACGCTTTAACTTCAAGTCGAAAGTGTTTCCCATGTCAAATTCAAAAAGCAACATCCTATGAAATTGATTAAATTCAACGACTCATAGCACATTCAAAATGATAAAACTCTTCTCTCAAATATCATAATCAGATCACTTTCTTCTATTTAAATTGTCGTAATAAACCATTTTTTTAAGTTGACATGTATCCGCTTAGATCTTGTGTTTTGTAAGTAGGTAAAACTCACAGCTCAAAATCTTTAAAATTTACAAAACCGTAGATTTTTGCGGGTCATCTTAATGCTCATAAGTATGTTAAATACATACATTTAAATTAATTTAAAATATAGCATTTATTTTTGATAGTAGATACTATGTATTTTACACGAATGTACAAACTGTTTTAACAAAATTATGAGAAATAATACAACGAAATTATTACAACACTATTTATAAAATACTGTGTATTGATATATTATGTTTTAACAATATAAGAATATAAAATAAATAAAAGTAGGTTTTTGTTAAATATAATTGATGAAATTGTTGTTTTTATTTTTATATTAAAGACTAAAGGTTAAGTTTTTTTTTTTGTGAAATGATCATATTACTAGCTCAACGTGTGCACACAGTCTCATAAAATTACCAACATTTTTTTAAGAAGTTTTTTTTTGTAACAATTCTTTTATGAAAGAAAACTAATAAAATTTGATAAACTTAGCGTTTTCCTTATATAATTTCTTAAAGTTCCTTTCGTTACAAAACACAAGAAAACACTTTAAATTTATCTAATTTTAAATTTTCTTTCATACCTAAGTGAATCGTTATAATAATAAAAAGAAACTCATGATTTAAAAAAGAACTTTTTATTCCGAATAATTTTGGGAGTGAGCGTATACCTAACACTAGCTTACCACATTTTGGGTCATGTTAGGTTCCGTAGAAAAAGTACATATTTTAATTAATTTTGGGTGTCGCTGAATACGAAAATAAAAATGATTTTTTTCCAAAGGAACGTTTTCTAGATATGAGTAAAAATCATTTTCTTAGCTATTTGTTTTCAGATACTGGCATAAATTTCGCCAACGGTGCAGTTAATTTACTTAAACTGTATATTTTTTTAATGGTTTGATGTGATCTTTCCGGCCATGTGCTGCTTGTGTTATTTGGATTGAAATTTTTTAAGTTACAGGCGCTCAAAGTTTGAAAAATGTGTATTTTTGAAAAAATTTCTTGTATCTGTTCCGCATATCCAACGCAGAGGAAAAGTTACGAACAATTTGAAGAAACAGTTTTCCTTCAGATAGAGTGTCAGTTGGGGTAAATGTTAACATGGTGTAAACGTAAACGGTGGCCATTTTAGCACTTAAAAACTACCTGAAGAAACCCTTACAGGAAAATAAATTTAATATATCTTGTCACGCGGTCAGTGCACTAAATGTTCTGAAGTGATCTCACAGATTTCGCTGGTTATATCAGTTGTGACCAGAACTCGTTTCTGAAAAACATAATTAAATTTAATACATGTATTTAAGAGTTTTCCCACTAAGGAACTTCTACTTTAATCAAGGCGGTAGCGGAAGAATTCCGCAGATGAAATTAACGGTGGAGTCTACAATTCCAGTCAGGTTGAACTATTTCCTGAGCACCTTTTATGGGCTACTACGACATATTCGGAGCTCAGCGGTTAATCCGGCTCCCCGCCCTTGGAATCATACTAAGAGTCTGGTCCCGGCCACGTAAAGCTATTAAGTTGTGAAGCAATAACAAGCCTCGGGTACGGACGGATTTACTGTTGACGAACCCAGCAAACGAAACAAGAACAACGAACTTCGGAACTGCACGTGGAATGTTCTGTCTCTCTTAAGACCACGTGCAGCTGAGCATTTAGCGGAGTTCCTAGACTGTTACAAAGCAGGTACCACCGCCACCCAAGAAGTGTGATGTGATGGGCCGGGTAAAAGAAAAATGAAAGACTGCGACGTCTACTACGGTTACTGCTACCGACAACAAGGGCAGCGTCTTTTTGGGTGTGGATTCGTCGTTGGAAGCAGACTTAGACAAGAAGTCCTGAGTTTCAACTACGTGAACGAGCGCCTCACGACAATTCGCATCAAGGCTAAATTCGACAACATCAGCCTCATATGCGGGCATGCCCCCACAAAAGAGAAAGATAAAGACACCAAGGACGAGTTCTACGAGCTCCTGGACAAGACATATGAGCAATGCTCTTGCTATGAAATTAAGATTGTCTTGGATGATTTTAATGCCAAGCTAGGAAGAGAAAACGTCTTTGGTGGCACAATCAGAAAGAATAGCCTGCACGACACCACCTCCGATAACGGACTCAGGTTAATCGACATTGCTGCGGGGCGAAACGTTGTGGTAGCTAGCACGCAGTTCCCGCATATCGATATACATAAGGGGACATGGCGAATTCCTGGACAATCAACCGTCAACCAGATTGACCACATTGCGATCGACACAAAGCACACCTCCAGTATCAAGGATGTCCGAACGTTCCGAGGAGCCAACGTTTACTCGGACCACTACCTCGTTGTAGCCAAGGTAATGCTACAGATATCCTTTTCCGATCGAGTCTCTCGCGCCCTTTAAATAGTCATATGCCGTCAAATTTAAGCATCGAGAACCAGTGGAAGAATTGCCAGGAAGCCATAAGATGTGCATGACGTGCTAGGCCCCGCACGACCACCGAAATGAAACCACTGGTTCGACGAAGAATGCCGGCAAGTACATGCAGCCAAACAACAGGCATACAAAGTAGCGCTGCATAGATGAACCAGAGCTGCTCACGAGCTCTACGAGCAGGAGGAACACCAACACCGTCTTCTCAGAAGGAAAAGAAAAGGAGCATGAGAAGAGCGCGATCGAGGAATAAGAGGGATGCCATTGCAGGAATGAAGCTCAGAAGTTTTGCCAAAAGGTAAAAAAAACTCCCAGGGTTACAAGGGAACCAAAGCCTGCAAGGACGAACAGGGGAACATCGTGGTAGAATCGTAGTCGGTGCTGAGGGTATGGTAAAATCAATTCTGCAAATTGTATAACAGTGATGTCGAACTAGATCCTGCTGCCATGCAGATTACCCCATTCAACCTGGATGACGTATGCCAACAATGCACCCGATCTCGACGAAGTGAAGATAGCCATATCTAAACTTAAGTCTAATAAAGCTGATGGCTTCGCGGCCGAACTATTCAAAGCGGCTGGCGATGAATTGGTAAGGAGTATGCATCAGCTCATCTGCAAAATATGATCGGAGGAAAGCATGCCCAATAAATGGAAAGAAAGGTGATCCTCTGGACTGCAACTACAGGGTGGTGCACGAATCGTGCTATAAAAATAAAACGTAATAACTTTTTTTCTGTGTGAGTAATCGGCTTATTTTTTTTTTTTTATTTTGTAGGTTACTATTTAGATTTATAAAAATGGATGCTTGGGATACGGAGAAAAGAATTTGGATAGTGCAACGGTACCATGCTTTGCAGTCCGTCATTTCCGTCCAAAGGGAATTTAGGCGGGAGTTTGGCGGTAATCCCCCGAGTAGATGGACCATTATGAGGTTTGTAAACATGTTTGCCGAATCTGGAAGCATCGCACGAAGGCCGTACCATCGAGATGCCAATGTTCGGGTTCAGGATACAATCGCAGCAGTAGCATCTGCAATACAGGCCAATCCGAGCGCTTCGACCCGAAACCTATCGGGGCAAATTGGAGTTAGTAGACGGTCATTACAACGGATACTTCATGACGATTTAAACTTGTTTCCGTACAAAGTCCAAATTACTAGCAAGTTAAACCCTCAGGATTTGCCTGTTCGCCTGGAATTTTGCCAAAAAATGATATCAATGGCCGAAGAAGACAACACATTGATCAATTGTTTGTTCATGTCTGATGAGGCCCATTTTGATCTTAACGGCAATGTAAACAAGCAAAATTGCCGTATATGGAATAAGTCTAATCCAGAAATGCTCCATGAGACGGAACTGCACCCAGAACGAGTCACTGTGTGGTGCGCAGTTTCATCAAGGTGTATTGTCGGGCCGTACTTCTTTAAAGAAAACGGTGAAACCGTTACTGTCAATGGGGACCGTTATTTAAAGATGTTGAAGGAGTTTTTTTACCCAGAACTGCGCCGAAGACGTATACCATTCAACAGCGTTTGGTTTCAGCAAGATGGAGCAACTGCACATATAGCCAGACCAGTTATGGCGGAGCTAAACAAAAAATTCGCAAACAAATTAATTTCAAGGTCACCTGACCTGACTGCACCAGACTTCTTTTATGGGGTTATGTCAAGCAAGAGGTGTATAAAACGAAGCCCAGGGATTTAACTGAATTAAAGCAGTCCATAACGACAATAATGGAGGTGATCCCACCTTCAACTCTTCAGGCCCCAATGAATAATTTTTTGATCAGGTGCCGCATATGCATGGGAGAGCGTGGAGGTCATTTGCGGTCTATAATCTTTAAAAACAACTAACTATTTAAAATAAAATTTAATTTTCTAACCAATAAAAAAAAATAAATGAAATACATCGATAAAAAAAAAGTTACGAGTATTTGAATTTCTTATTGTAGCACAATTGGTGCGCCACCCTGTACAACTACGGAGGAAAGCATGCCCAATAAATGGAAAGAAAGGTGATCCTCTGGACTGCAACTACAACTACAGAGGAATCAGTCTTAATATGGCGTACAAGATTTTCTCTGCCATACTTTGTGAACGCCTTAAGCCATTCATCAACAACTTGATAGGTTCATATCAGTGTGGCTTTAGATCAGGGAAGTCCATGATCGACCAAATATTCGCACTACAGCAGATCTTGAAAAAAACCCAGGAGTTTCAAATCGATATCCACCACCTTTTCATGGATTTCAAGGCCACGTATGAAAGCTTCTATAGAGACGAGCTATATAGAGCAATGTCTAGTTTTGGCATACCTTCCAAACTCATCCATTTGTGCTGGATGACGATCGAGAATGCACGCTGCTCCATCAAGATTCGCATAGACCTCACCGATACCTTTGATGTCAAAAAAGGTTTTAGACAAGGCGCCGCGCTGTCATGCGACTTCTTCAACATCGTTCTTGAAAGAATTTAGCAAAACTCTTACCTCAACACTAGAGGCACAAACCGACCTACGGAGAGCTTTGGTGAGCTTTAGAACTTCCAATACTAGACCAAAAATATGGTGCAAGACTTTTTTTGGAACGCTGTTATTACAATATCTCGAAAGCCAGAATTAATTAAGCAATTTTGACCTCAGATTCTTCGGAAACTTATTAATTATAATTTTTGCTATTCTTTTTTGTGATTGGTGCATACAAATTTATAAATAAAATTACTTTTCCTATACAAAAATTCCTATATGGGGTAAACGTAAACATCACGATAGCGAATTTCATTTGGCAAATTCATGACTTTCTCTAAGAAAATTCTTGTTTGTTTGCTTTAACCCCTTAATCAAGCTCCTAGCAATCAGGAAGACTCAAGTTTAGTATCCCTATTTACCCCATTATTTAAAAAAAAAATAATTTTCTAATACTACTATTTGTTTTTTAAAGTTAAAAAAGTTAAAGTTTAATAGTTTTAATTTTTTATTTAAAATAGGTCTTTTATAAATTGCTAAAAATGTCCCCATTTACTCTAAGCCTATGGTATTTTTTTTAAATGAAAATTCCACGATTTCTCAATTCTATACAATCTGACGCATCATCCCTTTCGAGATTTACTCAGGCAAACCAAAATTCCTGCAGCTGCAGACTTTTGCTTCTTATGTTAACAGACCTAAATTTCTAAATTAAATAAAAGTCTTAGCCTTAAAACCTAACCAGAAGTGAATTGCGTATTTTGTTAAATGTGGCCACCATTGACTTAATATATATGGACCACACAAAAAAATTATAAAATCCACAAAAATACAAAAAACTATAAAACCGGGAAATGTTTGCTGTGGCTGTTCTAGTTTGTAAGTAGTCTGTAAGTAGCTTATAAGGAGGTTGTAATTAGTTTATAATTTGTTGTAAATCGTTTTAAGTAGCTTTAATTAGCTTTAATTTAGTTGTATGTAGTTTGTAAGTTTTATATAAAACCAAAAAAAATAAAGATAGAGAAACCGAGTTTTTTGTAAATTCTTCTCGGTAAAAAATAAAACCGACCTGAATTTAGTATTAAGACAGTTCTTAGGCCGAAAGGCATTATCATTAAGTTATTATAGTTTAACTTAGAGCGTCCGATTGGGGCCAGTAAGTTAGTATTAAGATATTGATTAGTAGGCTAGTTTTTATGAATTTTTGTCTAGCTTTAAGATAGTTTTAAGAAAATTGAAAATAAAAATGAATTTAAAAAAAAAAAAAATATATGGACTGCTAGTTGTATGACATTTCCATACAAAGTGTCCTAAGAAAATGACCCCACCTAAAACGGTTGAGGTAAGCGACAAATTCAGGACTACCGGTGAAAATATAAAATAGCCATCTGTTGCAGGTTTGTGCATAAATGAATTTTCATTCATAGAAACTAGGGTCACCTTGTGACATTTTCCATAAGAAACCCTGCCATTTACTGTTACAGAAATTCAATGGATGGCGTAGGGCTAAGGGGATCAGGCAAAAAATCCCCTTTCTTATTTAATTCAAAATTAAATTGTTTTAAAGAAGGACATTTTCTGATTTTTTTATGGGTTTTTCTTAAAAAAATACCCCTCAGCACTGGTGTGACTAAAATGTTATTTTCGTTTTTTGTCGAGAGGACGCAGTTTGGCGCTAGCGCTGCCACTATAAAAATTGGAACCATCGTATGTTGGTATTTTGGTTTACAAAAGATGGTAATGTAAAAGTTTTATCTTTGTATATAAAAATGATTTTTATATACAAAGCCTTTGTATATAAAAATCATAGTACTATCATGGCGGCGATTCAAATAGTAGAACAATAGGTCTATGACGGCGCCACTATCGACTGCATTTTTAGCGTTGGAGACTTGTAAACATAGAATCATAAAGAATGGAAAATAAGTAGTCAGAACGAGAGGAAAGCATTATTTCGATTCTGGTAAGAAGTAAATGGAGTAAGAGAGAAAGTAAAATCAGCTGTTTATTAAATCTCAAATAAAAGAAAAAATCAAAGGAAGTAAGAAAATTATTTTCGTCTCCTCTTTAAAATGACTATTTTCTTGTATTATTTTGGAATTTTATGTAGCCAGAGAAGCAAAGAAAGTTTAATGAAGGGGGTGAATGAGATACTTGCGTCAGCTGTTTGCGTCGGTGCCGTGGCAACGTTGTTAAAACTTTCAAAGATTTTGTTTTTTGTCCTTGGTCAATGCGAGAAGAAAAATAAACATATAGATATAATCATAGGTGTATTTTCTTTCGTTATTGAGGGTAGGTTTTGCTTTTGCAATATGCTTGTTAGACTTTGAGGATAGTCATATAACTTTTGGTAGGTATGTATTTGTATTGAAATTTCCTTGAAAGATTTCGATGGTAGGCAAAATGTATATCTTTTGGTAGGTACACATTTGATATTTAAGTTGGTATTTTGTTTGGTAGATCTGTTTTGCGAGGATTGGTAGTTATAGCTACATATATCTTTTGTGACCTACATACCTACATAATTGTATGAAAGTTTTATATTATACTTATGTAGGTACCTATAGTTAATTTTTTGCTAGATTATTATTGATAGTACCTATTACTTTTGATTTCGAGGATAAGTTGGAATTAATAGGTGTGTATGTACCTATGCAGGTAGGTAGGTATATTTTAATTAAAGTTTTTATGTAAATTTTGGTGGTGGGCTTAGGTAAAGGTAAACGATCTCTTTCGGTAGGTAGGTAGCTATATATTTTAATTAATCATTCTTTAGTTCATGGTCGTAGGTATGCAGGAATGTCAATGAATTTTTTTTTTACTTATTAGGTACCTAGTCGGTTTTAGTTTGTTATTCAATGGGCTATACTTATTTTATATCAAAATAATTATTATAATAATAATTATAATACCTACTATCGACAAAAAAGTTGGCAATGTTTTTTTGTGCAAACAATGTTTTTTTGCGCAAACAAAATGCCAAAAAATAACCATTTTTTATTTCGGCATTTTGTCAATTTGTTTCTTTTCCATTTAATTTTAGGATGCATTTACCTACCTAGGTATAAAAAATTGCAGTTGGTAGGTACCTACCTTTTCTTAGTTTTTTCCTTTAGATCATTTAAGTCACAGAGATTTTGTCCAACATACAACTATGAACTAAAAGAAAATTTGTTTTTTTAACAAACAAAAATTATAGGTAGGTAGGTATTACTATGCCTATGACCATTAAAATTATTCATTTTTTTTAAGTTACCTACGTACCTACTTACTATAAGAAATCAAGGAAAAAGAAATTGTATAGATCGTTAGATATATACATAGGTATATATGTAGGTACCTACCTACTAATAATTATATTATTATTGATAGAAATATATTATTATTGATTTCGAGGATAGGCTGGAATGAATAGGTGTTTATATGTACCTATGTATGTAGGTAGGTATATTTAAATTAAAGTTTTTATACATTCATTTATATTTAAATAAGTATGAAAATTTAAACAAAAAAGATCGTGCATCTCTCCCAAATGTTACGTGAGTTACCATGGAATTGCCCGTAGGTATCTAGAAATTTAAATCAATTTTTAGTTCAAGGTCGTAGGTATGTACATATGTGAAACAAATTAAGTATTTTTTTTATTATATTTTGTTCTTGTTTTTTATTTATGCATAGGAGTTTAAAATCTTATATAGGTATGTAATGTATTTGTTTTATATATATGTATAAAAGTGATAATCTGATGTGGCTAGGAAAAATCTAAGTATGAGTGCCGGTTATAGGTAGTTATCATTGAAACTCATCATTAAACATTTTTATGACTGATCATAAATTATTTTTATGGACAAATAAACCTAAGGACTTTATTAGTATTTCTATTCAAATAAAATTTCAAATAGGACTAACTTCCCTCATAAAGTGACTTTTAAGATTTCAATGATTATTGGTAAGGTTGTTCAATTATTGAAATAAAGTCTTGTTTTGTGAAAAGTTGGGCCTGTTTGAAATTTGTTTTTACTAGAAATATTAACTAAGTCTTGAGCTTTATTTGTCCATCAAAATAATAAAAGATTTTGCTTTCTCAATGTCTCAAAATCAATCATTAAAATTTTTAGTGATGAGTTTAAATGATAGCTATAACTGGTGCCTTAGGACAAAGACAAAATTGAATGAGATGTTAAGCCTTTTTCACCAAATGATGAGGCAAATTACTGAATATTGAGCCTATTTTTTGCTGAAAAGAAGTAAGAATAAGAAATTAAATTTCTCAAAAAGGATATAAATAGTCAAAAAAGTAAAACTATACATTTTTTCACAAAAAAAAAAAAAAAAACATTCTTACTGCATGCACATTCAAAAATAAACTTTCCCTTTTTCGAAGCTTCTATTTATTAAACAGCAACAGTTTTTAAAATATAATGCATGGAGTTAAAATGTTTGTTGTTTGCTAGCAACATAACATTAATACATACAAGAAAAGAATTTTGAAAAAATTGACTTTTGGCCATATTCTTGGAAAATTGAACAGTGTGTTATTGCATTTCATTTCTCTCTCCTAATACACTGAGTATTCACAGTGTACTCGGTGTAGTTTGGTCTGAAGGACGTGTACGCTTGTTTCAAAAGAAATGTACACTTTTCTGTGAGAGATAGCAAATACTGTACAGGTTTTGATAATCAGTGAATGAATAGTGTATGAAAGATTCTACAAATGATGGAATTTTTGACGGCCCCGTTGATATTTTAATAACTGTTTAAGTATTCTATCTGATTTTTCGTATATCTATAAATCTAATTGATGTCTAAATGGCCACACAAAATTATTAAGATCTGACATATTTTCATAACTGAAAAAATTCTTCAAAGGGTCTAATTCTCAGCCCCCTGCTTGTTTTCGAATCAAAAATTCTTACAGTTCTCTTATTTTTGTTCAAAAACCAAAATAAACTTTCAATTATTGACGTTAGATAATATATCTTTTTATGATATAAATAAATATTTAGTACCATTATTTTATATTAAAAAAAAAAATTATTGAACTTTGCCCCTCGGATTTCTAATCAGTCCTCTGACCGATTGAAACAGTAAAAAATATCCTTAACTTTGAAAACTATCTACTATTTTAATATATGCTTAGTAAAACCTTAATTATATAATTTTTTTTATTTTTTTCTTACAATGCGTTGACATGTTACAGTGGTATAAACTATGAAAATACTCAGTCCCCTGACCTTTAATTACTGATTTTATCTCTCGAGGCCCCAAAAATGCACACAAAATACTACTTTTCTTCTTAAAGGCCACTAATATATCAGACAATCATTGTCACTAAAAATCCTGGCTACCCACGGTTGAAAAAAAATAAAAACCAACAAAAATATTCGCATACACCTACCCCTTTCCACTTTACACACTCTAAATCCTACAAACTTACAACTTTTGTTATTTTGTTTTGTATCCCTTTATTTTTCCTTCACATACAAAAACGTAAACAAAACTAATAAGGGGAACCCAAAGCAAAATTGGTTACTTTCTTTATTCTGTGCTTTATTATTTCCTTCATTATATGAATATTCATTTGCAAAAATGTCTTATACCTGCCTCACTCGTACTATCATAAATTTAGAATACCTCTTTCCCGTTCTATTCTATTTTTGTTTCTCATATTCTCAAATCTCCACCGAAAATAAAAAGTCTCCGCCGAAGAACGTAACAAATGTAAAAAAGATGACGCTACTATCGACAGCCGCCATGATAGTACTATGATTTTTATATACAAAGATTATTATTTGTTTGAAAGTAGCTCAGTTTTAAGCATTTTCTGCAACCACTATCGTAGACAAACAAATTTAGACCATCACTCGTTTTGTATTTGTTGCAAAAGATGGCGCTGCCTCAGGTTATAACTAGCCAAGGTGGACAAAATTAATTTGTACCCATTATTATCTTAAGAGTAGCTCAGTTTCTGTAGTCTTTTCAATAACCGGAATTATTGGCATCAATTTGGAACACTGTTTGTTGTTTACTTTTATCAAAGATGGCGCTGTATCAAATTACTATTATTAAGAATGTGACCATCACTACAGTAACTACTGAAACGTTGTGTCACTTGGTGAGTTCACAATTCGAACTATCTTTCTATAACATGATATCATTGTGAATTCCAACATTTTTCTTCTTAAAACTGTAAGTATTTATTAATAGTCCTTAAATGGCAGCGTTCAATGTTGTACTTAAAGCGATCTGGATTGTTTTGTATTGTTGTAATCCCTTGTTAAAGCACTGCTGATGAGAAAACACGTGTTGGCAAAAAAAAAGAACGTAAGCTTTCCTAAAAATTTTCGGATACAAAGATATCCAATGAGAAATGTCAACAACAGCCGCTTGACGTTCAGACACATACATGGATACGAAGCTATCCTAGATATGCTATCCATTGAAACTTGAACGCGGCCAATGTGAAAAATTAATATAATTAATTAATTAATATCGTGACGTACTTTTAAATGAAAGTTAATAGAACTAAAGTTCGGTTAAAACCAGGAGTACCTTCCTGTTCTTATAGCCGTTTTCCTTTGGAGGTGGCGAAGAACTTGCAAGTACTTTGCCAGCTTTTTTCAATGGAACACATCAAACTGCTCTCCCACGTAAAATGTATCTACTCGCATATGAGAGCATGGTACTAGATTAGGGTTTTCATCTACTCACAAGTACTTTGCCACCTCCAAAGGAAAACGGCTATAAGAACAGGAAGGTACTCCTGGTTTTAACCGAACTTTAGTTCTATTAACTTTCATTTAAAAGTACGTCACGACAATCTTTCCTGAGCGGTTCAAGTCCTGAATTCATCCTTTTCCCTTTTACTTGAGTAAGTGGACATGAAGTAGCCATAGATTTGTTAGCAACTATTTTGAGATTATTGACCTTGCAATCAAGTTTATAAGTATTAGAAGTAGGATTAAAAGCTCTTTAAGTGTTATCCTATATTTAAGCCAGTCGGTTTTCCAAGGGTTTCGAAATTCTAGTTGGTAAGTAGGTTCATCAATGAGACCGAATTGAATGTATCTGTAAGCATTTTGGCTACAATCAGGCAGCAGCCTTCATCGCGGTATTGTCGAGTTACTCCATGTCCGAAGATGAACCCAAAAGGTCATCCTCAGACTGAGGATCAGTGCTGCCACTCAGAAATTTAAAAAAACATAGTTTTAAATCATGATTCCAGTTCAAAAATCATGATCCACACTTCTGGAGTTAAAAAATAGTGAAAAGAGAGAAATGAGATCTAAAAAAAAAAATGAAACCATATTCAGCTTTTTTTAAAGAAATTTAAAGAAAACTTTGGAAAAATATCATCGGAAACTTGAAAATTTTCGTTAAAAATTCTGGATTTTTAACGTTGAGAAAGTGTGTGTGCGCGGTGAGCAGCTTAAAGTGATGAATTGTATAATAGGATGTGCTTCTTTCTTACAGAAACAAAAATGTAGTTATATACAATTGAGTCAAGTTTTATTTCGCTATGTTTGTTTTAAAATACTTAGCCTGGCTCAATTTGTTTTAGACTGTAGCGTACGTAAGACTTGGTTTTTACAAAGTGCTTATAAAAATAATAGTTTTTCATTTGGAATTAAGAAAAACATGATTTTGGACTCGAAAACATTAAAAAATTTCAGGTCTAAAAACATGAAAATCATGCTTAATCATGATTTCTGTCAGCCCTGATATCGCCATCGCAAAAATAATAAATAGTGCAAAAGTGAAATGCCAAAAGCCAAATAATAAGTTAGAAAATTATTCTTGGAGCATAGAGAAATAAAAAGTGTGTGTGGTGAGTAGTTAAAATGGTTGAAATTAGAAAAATCATGATTTGGGACTCAAAATCATTAAAACATTATTTGGCTCCAAAAAACATGAAAATCATGATAAATCATGGTTTCTGGCAGCCCTGCTGAGGATCGAGGTAAAGGAAGTATTGGGCCTCCATTTCCATCAGACTACCCACATTAGTAGAAGACTGAACTGTGATTGAGGATGAACTGGATTCCTCATCACCCATCGATGAAAAGGTGATGGTTCTATCCCACAGGATCAACTTCAGTGTTTTTCGAAGGGGCGTGATCTGCGTCAGGATTATGTGTTTAATTGAGTGGTTTTTGGAAACTTCATTGCTCTCTATCTTCTAAGGGACTAATTATAGGAAGTTTGACCTATGGCAAAAATTGTGTAAAATTGCAAGCAAAATACTTTGTTGTATGCACACTTTTTCCCTTTAACCAATAGGCATTGAAATAAATCGATGTAAAAATGTTACGTTAAATTTTACACCTGTATGACACTTGTGAAGGTAGGCAAACAAACGGTTATTGGTTCAACCCCTTAAAGGCAATTATTGATGTGAATTACAAAATTATGCAAATGACTTGAATTTTTATGTCGTTAGCTGTCAGTCTATATAAAAAAACAGATCTTGCAATGGCGATTCCAAGCATGCAAACCAAAAAGAACAAGAAAGTGATGAGACTTTTTCAAATGACACGATAAAAAGAGTGCTTGGTAAAGTGGTTTAGCAAAAGTTGTGAAGGTGAAAAATCGGTTTGATGCCAAGAATTTAAGGGTTAAGCCCATGAAGATTTGTGTTAATTTTGCCCCAGAGCGCGTTACTTTGAGTCTGGACAAAAAAATAATGCATCCACTGCTGCTCCCAGCGAACACAAAGTCAACACAAAACACCCAACACAATCTTCTCCTATTAAACAAAAAATTCAAACACAATCAAATGACTTCAACACTCACTCCACTCCATCTCACTCAAATTTACTCATCTCTCCCCATTTCAACCAATACAAACTCACTTTCTCCGTTAGCTCAAACTACTCAATCTCTTATCGAAAACAATAACTACTTTGTTCCCATGGAAGATGATGACACACCATAAACATAAAAATGACCTCAAAAGCAACGGCTCTGCTGAACAGGAATTGAATCGTCCGAGCTCCTCTGGGAGCTCGGTGGGTTCAACATCTGTGCAGCGGAGCAGCATTCTGAACACCACAATTTTACCAACCGTTATTTCTTTACCAAACAATATTTCTCCACCACACTTTGACACAACAAACCAAACTCCTTCCACGCTTTCGTTGGTGCAACCCAATGGAAGCATGTGGATTCCTTATGATAAAAATATAGTTCTCGTATCTTTGCAATGGAATGTGCAAGGTCTTATAAACAATTACGACGAACTTAATATTTTAATTTCCAAATACAGCCCATCCATAGTAAATCTGCAAGAAACCCACTGTCCCTACAATTTTAAACCTATAATTCCAAAAACTTTCGAGGGGTACTTTTTACACTTTCCCATTAACTCTACAAGTAAACAAGGCATTGGCATAATGATAAAAAAAATATTCCACATCGACAGATCCACATAAACTCGAACCTCCTAGTGTTAGCACTGGAAGTTCATCTAAAATTTAAAATCACATACATAAATTTGTATCTTCCACCAGATCAAACTATCACGCGCCATGATTTTGAAAATATCCTTACACAGGTCCAAGGCCCAATTGTAATTAGAGGAGATGTTAATGCCTGCAGTATCCTTTGGGGTTCCCCTAGCACAAATAAAAGAGGATCCATTCTAGACAATTTTATAACCAATTCCAACCTTCTTATATTGAACGACGGTTCACCAACACACTTCTCTACCCACAAAACGTTCACACACATAGACATCACCTGCTGTTCCCCTGACTTATACCCCAAAATGTGCTGGAAAATTTTAGATGATCTGCACAATAGCGATCATTTTCCCATTATAAACACGCTAACATTAGGAAAAAAAGATAACCTTACTCCTCCTTCACTAAAATTCAAAATTGACCAAGCAAAATGGCCCGAATATGCTAAGTTAACTGCCAAAACCTCACTCAGCTTTGAAACTAATATAAATATTAATAGATCTGCAGCAATTTTCCAAAAATCCCTTCGTAAAGCAGCTAACCTAACAATACCTCAAACTAGTCCCAAAATATCCAAACATGCTGTCCCTTGGTGGAACATCGAGCTTAATAATTTAAGGAATGACAAAGTGAAAGCGTGGAAGAAATTTAAAAAAAAATCCACAACGGAAAACCTTATTTTGTTTAAGAAATCCAAAGCTCTCTTCAGAAGAACACTGAAAATAAACAAAACTAAAAGCTTCAACGAATTTACCTCATCCATAAACCCCAATTCTTCTGTGACTAATATAAAATAAACAGACTTAGTGGCTCAGCTGTGCCTCATTCTATTAGGTGCATTGAAGCTGACTCAGGATCTCTAGTAAACCCTTCAGAAATAAGCAATCACTTCGCTACTACTTGGTCCGAATATTCCAAGGACACCAATTTCCATAACAATTTCAAAACAAAAAAAGACGAAAGTCTCCAAATCATACCCTCTATGTCTACCAATCCTGCAATCAATTATCTCGAGCAACCCATTTCAGTATCCGAACTAGAATCTTGCCTCAGCAAACTAAAAGGGAAGACACCAGGTAGGGATAGACTTTCATATCCCATGTTTAAGAATCTGCCGATAGAAACAAAACTAATTCTTATCAAACTCTATAATAAAGTCCTCGATTTAAGTGTAATACCACAATATTGGAAAACAGCCACAGTTATCCCCATTTCCAAACCCAAAAAGGAAATCAACAAAGTTGACGGATACAGACCAATATCACTGTTACCATGCATCTCAAAGATTTTGGAAAAAATTATGGCGAAACGCCTCCCTTGGTACACAGAATCCAAAAAATTGATTGCTCCAAATCAAGTTGCATTTAAACCTAAAAGAGGATGTCAAGATGCTTTACTACATATTGACAGTTACGCTTCAAACGCTTTATCGGCAAAAAATCACGTTTCAATACTATCACTAGATTTTGAGAAAGCTTTTGATATAATTGGAGTTCACCTAGTACTATCAAAATTGAAAGAATGGGGAATGGGTCCAAAAATGTTTGGGTACATCAAAGCTTTTCTTTCGAATCGTAAATTTTGTGTTAAAGTCAATAACACTTACTCCCCGAATTTTCCTTTACAAAACGGTATCCCACAGGGATCACCCCTCTCAGTAATGCTCTTTTCGATAGCGTTCAATGAAATTAGGAATATAATAAATAAACGTAAAATTCTTGATCATTGTTTGTATGCTGACGATGTTTATGTGCTTTGTAAAAACAATGATTTAGAATTAACGAAAACAACTTTTTTAAATCTGTTAAAAGAACTTGAAGAATGGTCCAGCTTTTCTGGTGCAAACCTATCATTGCAAAAATGTAAAACATTTCATATATGTAGAAGAAGATCATGTCCTAACTTTAGCCTCAGTATAAGCAATGTAGATCTACAATCAGTAAATAACTTAAGTATTTTAGGTTTAACCTTTAAAAGTAAATATAATTGGAAAAACCATTGCATTGAATTAAAAAAAACTCTGGCTGCAAGGCTTAATATCATTAAATATCTGTCTTCCAAAAAATGTAAAGTTCATATTAACACTCTATGCTATCTAACTAAAATGTTAATATTAAACAAAATAGACTATGGACTAAGTATTTATGGAAACTGTCCAAAATCAACTTTTAATATAATAAAGCCTACATACCATCAAGCTGCAAGAAAATCAATAAATGCATTCCCAACAACTCCAATAAAAAATTTATTAGCCGAATCTGGTTTGCCAACACTCAACGAAAGATATGAAGAAGTAGTTCTTAAACTTTCCGCAAAACTATTATTTCCAAGTGGATCTGTGATAAACAAAGACTCTATTGCTGCTTATCGTTCCACACACCAGAAAAGAATTCTATCAGCAATATCAACCATTTGGAAATGCATATCAAAATTCAAACTGCCAACAAAAATAAGCTGTAACCCAACATCAACATACCCATCCTGGTTGTGTAGACCCGAATCCTTTGAGTTGTCGCTGTCGAATTAACCAAAGGATCATACGCCAAATAATATATACCGGACAATCTTCAATACAATTGAGAATGATCTCAAGACCAAAAAATGGAATTTCATATTTTGTGACGGTTCAAAAGGCATACACCATACAAGCTTTGCGGTAACAACAGGTAATGGTGAATTACTCAGACAGGGTCTCCTGTCTGAGTGTGCATCAGTTTTTTTCCGCAGAGGCTTTAGCGCTCTATGAAGCTTTAAAATACGCCTCTTATACGAAAGGACATTGGGTAATATGCACTGACAGTCTGTCAGTTATCCACGCTATAAGGAACCTTAACAATAATACCCCAGCAGTAATAATACTTAGGGATATCTTAATAAAAACAAAAACAAAAATTAAAATTATGTGGGTACCAGGTCACATAGGTATAAAGGGCAACGAGTACGCCGACAAAGCTGCCAATTCTGCTAGCAAAACACCTTCGCAGTAAAACTAGAAGTCAAAACCTGCCAGATGAATAACTGGATGACATATAATCACCACTACTCAAGAATAAACAACAATAAAATACCACCTATTTATCCAACTCAAACAGCGAAATCATCCATTACCAGCTTTGTACGTCTACGCTTAGGCCAAACTGTCACAACTCATCAGCACCTTCTAACAAGGGAAACTCCTCCAATATGTTCTAGTTGCTCTGAAACACTTGATATCAAACACCTCTTAGATCACATCAACCGTTCTCTACCCAACAATGATGACAACATTTACGAAATTCTTAAAAATATCAATGTTCAAAATATAGATACTATTCAAAAAACAATATATCTTAATTTTAAAATAGAACTTTCTTTAATATAATAATTTTTATAATAGCGAGCCGAAAGCCATTGCAGCCTGTGCTCTCTAAACTAAGTACTAACCTAGTAATTTAAGATCACTATGTTAGTCTGTATAAATAAATAAATAAATAAAAATGTACGTATATGACTACATTTTCCTTTGAATAATGTTTTTTATTAGTAAAATAATAATCTTGGTACTACTAAATGTATGTTCACAAAATAATAGCTTCCTTCAAATAAATACAAATTGTTTATAGTAAGCACCACAATACCAAAAGACCAGTCCCAAAATATAGTGAAGAAGCACTATAGACAGAAGCGATACAAAAGATAAAACATTGGCATGTAGGTTTAAGATGCAAGCAATTTAAATATTTACGTTTTGAATACAGAAGACAAAACACATCAAACTCACCACTTATAAGCTACTATAATTTTTCTTTTCTTTATTTTAATTATATTAGAATATTTGGATGTCTCGTAAACTTTAACGCTTACTTAACAAAACCTTCGGAAGAAAACAAAGGACAATAGCTTCGTTTTCTTAGAGCTGCGGACTATGGAGAAGACCCTTTTCGTTTTGGCTTTTCTAATTGGGTCGAAATTCCTCTCTAACAAGGACTGTGTTTCTTAAAATGCGTCCAATAATATTTGTTTTTGCAGTTAGAATATTTTCTGATGTTACCTGCTTCTGCTTCTGATTCTGCTTGAAAAATTTGCAAAACTTTTTTTTTGCTTTGACTTTAAGCATCGACATCGACCCTCAATATATATTGTTTAATGTTTATTTAATAGGATGGTATTGGTATATACACATTTCTTTTCCCAAGACTATATGAAAGATACCACCTTTTATATAGTTTTCTTTTTTATATGCTTTTTAAAATGAACGTTTCTGTTTGTATGCACCTTCATACCTACCTTCAGCAGCGCTTCAGCTTGAATAAATGGACGATAGACATATTTTTATCAGTTTTTGTTTTCGGCTACCTAATTCAAACGATAAAGATTAAGAATTTCGATCCAAAGAAGACTTCTTATTTTTAACTTGAACTGTAAACCAGTCTCTTTTCATTTCAATTATGTATGGAGGTCCGATTATATATGATTTCCGATAAGTTCGCCATTGTTATTTTTTAATTTATTTTTTGTTGAGTATCTTGCACTAGTCTTTTGACTATTTGTAATATAATTTGTACTCTGTGTCCTTACATTTTTGTTTCCTTTTTATTGTATTACATCTGTGGTGTAAACTTTCAAAAACAAGATGTCCCATTTAACGTATTGGAAGATATATTTAAATGACGACATTATTGGTGACTTGTAAAAATAATTCTTCGATTGATCTCAGCGCTGACAACTTGCAAAAACAATCTAGTTTTTCATAAGGCCCTAGAAAGTTTTACATTGATGATAACAAGGTACCAGCAAGGCAAGGGTATATATCGTGGGATTCTTAAGGGCCTCGCCCATTTATCTAAGCTTTTGCCTCGAGAGGCGACTAAAAATACAAATGTTGGATCAAGAATCGATAATGATAACCAATCCAACACTCTAACTACTTGGAATATTCAAAATACAATTGTTAAATGTTGAAAATTCATAACTGTACTTGAAATTTTCGTAATTATACCTACAATTGTATTACAATTGAATGAAATTCATATTTATATTCAAAGCCTTTAAAATTGACACTGATTCTTGACCTGCGTAAAATCTTTCAAGTCATCCACCCCTCCCTTGTAAGTTATTCGAATATTTGGCCCACGAATTTTGTATGGAAAAAAAAGAACCCATGGAAAAATAACAAGATTGTGTATGCTTGATAGAAATAATGCTAGTAGCTTGCCCGGTCGTTGCAAATGCTATACAATGGAGTTATACAAAGTTAGAGAAAGATGTTTTAAGTTGTTGAGATCATCATTTCTATTTCTTAAGCTGGCCATACACGACCGAGCGATCCGATCCAGTTGGCTCGGTTGGATTTCAGATTGGTTGAAAATCCAAATGGATTGGCGGCCGATCCACTTTAGGATCGGCACAGGGCCATTTAGCTTTGTCCTGTATGGCCAGCTTTAGATTTATTTCAGGAGTGTACAAAGAAACTGCAAGGAGCTCTTCAGTTTTAATATTATTATTTTAAATATCTTTAATAAAAAGAACGGAGTTTTTAAAGCTTAAAGCGTGTATCTTGAAAAATTATCAGACATTCCCTTGGACCGTCTCTGATTTCTTAACGCAAAACGCGTGAACTTTTTCTCTACTCTTTCAATTCTTAAAATAACATTAGCATAAAAAGGTAATACTCTAAGAGCCAGCGACATACAAATTAATATCATTAGGAACATATTTGGTATCATTGTATAGTCTGTCACTTATCAGTTGGTGGAGAGGCTGCCGGTAGGAGGCTAAATTTTACAAATTTTAGGTCAAAAACGTGATTTCATTATAGCTGATGTTTGGTTTGATGACGCTTAATAATATTTTATTTGATATATCAAACAGCCAGACAGTTTGGGTGGTACGCAGATGGTGGAAGACTACGGGGAAGGTCGGGAAATAAGGGAACAATTACGTCATTTCATTAAGGTTGAAAAAAATAAAAAAAATAAAATTCCAGTATTGTCCTGGAATCAAAAAGGCAGACAAATACTTCGAGCCGAACATCCTGGCAGACACAATGAAATAATGGTTTTTATTAGTAAAAAAAAAAACAAAACAAGCAAATGTTGGGAGTGGATGTATAACCATAATAACCATAAACTGAGTACGAGAGTTTGTAGATTAGTTTTTATGAATTTTTGTCTAGCTTTAAGATAGTTTTAAGAAAATGGAAAATAAAAATGAAATACAAAAAAAAAAAAAATCGTGATATCGAATAAAAAACTCTGACAGGCTTTATTCTCAGCTTTTGGTCTGGCGGGGGCTTAAAACAAGCTAAGTTTCCTATTTTTGTGCTTAGAGTCATGACAGAAGTGTCATGACAGAAAAAAGTGTCCTGACAGAAAGTGTCATGGCAGAAAAGTGTCATGACAAAAAAAAGTATCATGACAGAAAATTGTCATTCCAGAAAAGTGTCATGACACAAAACTATCATGACACAAAAGTGCCGTGGCAGAAAAGTGTCATGACGGAAAAAAGTGTAATGACAGAAAAGTATCATGACAGAAAAATGTCATTACAGAAAAAAGTCATAACAGATAAGTATCGTGAAAGAAAAGTGTCATGACAGAAAAGTATTATGATAGAAAAATGTCATTACAGAAAAGTGTCATGACAAATAAGTGTCATGACAGAAAAGTGTCATGATAAAAAAGTGTTATGACAGAAAAGTGTCATAACAGAAAAAAGTGTCATCTACAACTTAATAGTTGTCAAAATGTTGAATAAACACAAATCCAAAGAGACGAACTCAGCACGACGCAGCTGGACAAGTTGCCAACTCTTAAGTTTTGCATGCAGCTTTTTTGACGTTTCAAAATTGTGATCACAACTGAGTATTTACATTTGGGTTAGAGAGAGTTTCAAACTCTTTTTAATCTCTGATAAGTAGGCAATTTTAGCTTCCATTTCATTTTTGTTTTTATTTTTGTGTTAAAATAAATTCGCACGGCTGACTTCAAATGACAAAAATGTCAAGAACATGTTCAGTACATTGTGGTCGAGTAAAAAAAATCACGTAAGGCATTCTTTTCTGGTCAGGCAGTTAAGGGATTAGCTTTTTGTACGATACCAGAGGACTTGCAATGACTGTAATGAGCCAATTTCTAGAGAAGAAGTTTGTCAATAAATATATTTAAGCTCTTCGAGAGATAAGTCTTTTTTTATATTTATATATATATATTATATTTATATTTATTTTTTAATATTGTTATGTATTATATTAATTTAATTTTTTAACCATAATCTGTTAGCTATAAGATTGCTTACATAAAGTTGCATAAATAAATAAATAAAAGAACCTTATTCTTCAGAAAAAAAATTGTTTCTTTGTCCCAGTCCCAGTTTTTTTTAATATGCAAAAAATTAGTTTTTTTAAAAGTACTAAATAGTAATGCCAATCCCGTGAGAAAATCCATAGGATATTGTGCAGCGGGGTATCGTGCTGCAGGATTAGAGTAAGATAAGTACATAATAATCAGCGGCCAAACGTTACACAAGCAACTTATTTTCGGGAAAACGTATTGTTCCCATATAAATGCATTAACTGCATCCGTTGAGAACATAATTACCAATTATTCTGACAGTTTTCTCAGACTTCTGCTGTTATAGGAATACTCTGTTCAAAATTCAAACACAATATAGTCTTCGTGAAGAGGTTGAGTTTTTGTTTCAAATAGATAATTCAAAAATACAAGATTTAATTTAAAAAACGAAATAATTTTTCCTTATAGAAAACAAATACCTAACGCAGTTTTAAGATTTTTTGGTTAGACAAAAAAAATATGTCCAAAGCCTGACATCGATGCATGGAGTGTTTCTGAAAGTGTATTTCCCAAGGATATTTTTGTTTTTACATAACTAGATAAAGTATAATGAATGTAGTGTTGCTTTTTCAAAAATACCAGAAAGAAAAAATACTTACCTAAAAAACAGGCGTGTTTTGTTGAAAACTTACACAGAAAACAAAACGGTGCGGAACAAATTGGTAAGTAAAGCTGTTTTTGTATGAAAATTCCATAATTCCAAACTATTCCAAATCACTGTTCGCAGGTCACAAATGACTGCAGAAAAAAGTTAAAGTTATTGCCAGCTGGTGATTGTTGTTGCATTGAGTGTAAAATTTCATGTTCTCAACAAAACACGGCTTACATCTTTCTACATCACTTTAAGCCTTAGAAACCATAGTTATGTAAGTAATCGAATAAAGATTATTTTTTTATAAAATTTTGTTCTAAGTTCCATATCATGTTTCCGGGTCTTCAAATAATAAACACCACAATATTCAAAGACCACTTCCTTTATAAAATTAAAATGTATAGTGTTAGATGTTAAATCACATTGTTTTTTTTATTGATTAGAACTGTTTCACTTAGGGGCTGTTTTATTTGTTCCCAAACATACAAATTACATACAATATTATGTACATATGTATACATTGTGAATAGAATCACACTTTATTTGGAGGTTTTATTAGAAATTCTTTGAAGATGTTTAAATAATGTCCATAATGATTGTTTTCTTCCTTTAATGAACTACCTTATTTGATATTTGTTAAAGCACTTCAAGAGTATTTAAGACATAAGCGTTAAGTATGTAAGTCAATAGAATTTGGTTATTATGTTGTACCAAATAAAAAAATAGGAAAATGATTTACCTAGTCGTACATATGTACACACAAATTTCCAAACCAATACCATGTCAAAGACTTCTTTTAATTAAAATGACGAGTGGAGATTTTATTTTTTCTAGGGACCAAGCTTTTTAAACAAAATTGTGTTGAATTTTGTATCCGTTGTTTGGGAATTGTACAGTCTGAAAATGGTTAATTAATAAACATTATGTACCTACACACATTCATAGGTTTATATGTCTGCATTCATAATGTAGGTTTAAAATTTAAATTTATAACCTGGCTGCAGGCAATTTTCAATATTAAATAGTAATGATCTTTCATACAAACTTTCTCTAACAAAAAATGCCAAGCCCGAACTATACAGAAGCAAAAAACGTGGTGTATAAGTAGAAATTTGGCATCCAATGACGACAACCAGAGGCGTAACTACGGGGGTGGGTGCAAAGTGAGCATTTGCCCTCCAATTCCGAGTTTCAAGACTGTAAGAATAGTAGGTATATATTTCGGTTCATGCTAGAGACAAAATTCAAATTTTGTCACACAGTGTAACTCTGTACCTTGGTTCTAAAAGGGCCAATGTCCATTTTTTACAATATTAACCTAGTACACTATTTGATTCAGCGGAAGATGTTCTCCGACAACTGTATTAAGGGACAATAGGCTTTTCGAAAGTAATGAACATTTTTATAAACTACAAAAGCTAAATTTCGGACTTTTTAAACTAATTAGACATTGGCCCTTTGAGAACCATGGTACATAATTATTTAATGGTTTCGAGTAGATTTTTGGAAACAGTAAAAATACAATTAGCTCTACAGACCAAATTGATTGTCGGAGAAAAAAACCTTGTTGGAAATTGTGTCAAAACTACCACACAATTTCGTGACTAAAAAATAATATGCTATCCCCCTCCCCCCCCTCCCAAAGGACAGAATCCTTGTTATGTCCCTGATGCTAACTCTTCATTAAATTCTTGCGGATGGCTCGACTATAGTAAAATGCCATCCTTTTTGTTAACCAGTTATCCGAAGAGGCTGACACTCCTTCTCACATCGGATTCATTAATAAGTTGTAAACGTTAGCAAAAATTTAAAAAAGGCCAGCAATACTTAAGTGAAATTGACCTTTGTAAGCCAGAAAAACCAGATTATGAAGAATTAGAAGAAACATTAAGACAGGACAGTTTGTTCAGTCAGACTAAACCAGAAACCACACTTTTTTTTTAATATTTTTTGGTTTACATAATTAACCCTGTTTTTTTCTATTTTAACAAAAACATACATCAACACTATTCATTTATGCATTTCTAAATTTCTTGCATAAAATTCGTCTTAAATAATTAAAGGCTCCAGAGGAAAAACGGCTTAACTCCACTTAAATTTAAGCAACCATTCGTCCCACATTTACATGAACTGTTTCACATTGAAAATTGTCCCAAAAACGTTCCACAATATAAGAAGATGTCCCACAAAATCGAACTTAAATTTGACGATCGCCTATTTTATAAATTATCGTTTAATTGAACGCTCGCAACATTTAAAAAATTTGATCCAGGAACATAAGGACTAAATGGACTAAACTATGGAGTGGAAATTTTTTCAAAATAAATTTTCGTAGATTAAGAAATTTGTAATAATTTCAAACTTCATAGCTAAATTTTTGATAACATTTCATTAGGCTATTTTGAAAATTTATGGCCGTGCTACCTCAAAAGACAATATAACGCAAATATATTTTTGCAGATTTAAGTCTAGCCAGTTTTAAAAGTTAATTTTTGAAGTGCAGATTAAAATTAAATATAATACCTAATATTCTTTTAGCTGAACTAATTTTGTTCATTTTACTTCGAGTGTAGTGCAGGAGCACTAGCATTTCGGAACCTGGGGAACCTACTGATATTTTGATTATTTTTTTTTTTTGATTTAGTCAATTTCATACAATTAGAAAAAATTCTACAGTTAAAAATTCGACGATCTCAACAGGAAATTTAAAAAAAATGAAAAGCCATATCTTTCCTAAAAAAAAAAAAATAATCAGTCATTTTCATTTTGTTTTAATTATTCGTCACTTATAAAAACACTTCAAAAGTTTATAAAAATATCTACCATTATTATGTTAAAAATTGAAGTCCAAACGCAGTACAGTTAAACCTGCTTATAGCCACAAGGAGATGGCTAGGTAAGCGCTTCCAGGCGGCAACTGCCGTGATACTAAATGGCTTTTGCTCTTACACGATTGTGATTATAAATAAGTCTTACTGTGTTTTTGTTGTTTTTAATACTTATTATTCAAAAAATATACACTACGCTTTAACGGAATAGACCAACAAATTTTCACTTTGTCCATTTTTTCTCAACATTGTGCATAAATGTATCATTTGATGATAATTAATTATTTGTTTATGATGTCGGAAAAATAAATCAAAAAGAATAATTCAAAAAGTACGGTTTTTTTTTGTGGAGATTTCCTCGCTCAGAAAAAAAAGCTGGTATAACCAACCAATTTCTGGTTTATTATACCTGAATTTCAGGTTGTTATTTTTCAACTCGGTAGATCAGGTTAACGGCTTAACCTGATACCTGATTTTAATGCCGTGTTATATCAACGTTGGCTTCAGGTTTCAACTCGGTAGATCAGGTTAACGGCTTAACCTGATACCTGATTTTAATGTCGTGTTATATCAACGTTGGTTTCAGGTAAAGTTAACACTGCCTGTAAATTTGTAAATTTTTTTTTACCTGAGAATCTTGCTATTTTAACCTGTAAATCTAGTTAACTTTACATGAAAATCTAGACCAAAAACATGAACAAAATGTTCAACGTGCTATTGATCTAACATGAAGATGGAGTTAATTTAACATGATTCAATGTTAAATCAACCCTGTATCCGGTAATTATTATGTCTCGGATCCATGTTTGTAGGTACCATCTCTAACACTGCTTACCGTCCAATTCATTTTGCATTATTTTGAAAGTATAGAAATTTATAACTATGTATATAATTTTATTTTAAAAATACTTTGTGATACTTACTTAGTCTTGAACTGGGAACCTCTCACGCATGGAGATAGTACGCATCCCCTGGGCCACTTCGCTGCATAAAAACCTTGTGCCAAATATCAATAAGTTCAAACTGACCTTGTTTGGATGGCTTGTGTTTGTATGTGCTTTAACACTGGTGTCACGTTGAAATAACCTGGCAGAGTGTTTCTTTAACCATGGCTTGTGAGTGTGTTTCAACGCTGGTAGAGGGCTACTTTAACAGGCAACCAAGTTAAATTTAAATAATTTTATTCGGATGGCCTGTGTGTGTGTGTTTTAACATTGGTGTCACGTTTAAATTAACTGGCAGATTAGGCCAGGTTAAATTCATCAGGTAAACATTGTAAAAATAATCATATAAAAGTTATTTCAACGTGGTTTGTGGTAAGATAGATATTCAAAACAAGCAGTGTCAAAAAAACCTGATCTCAGGTAAAATTAGCGCTATATTCTTGTCAAAATTTTTGTTTACCAAACTTCAGTGTTAAAATAACAGTTCATCTTCTTAAATCAACTTGAATATGGTGATATAGGCCACCAGGTTAATTTAACACTTAATATAAGGTTTTTATATATATAAGGGGATTATGTACCTTGTAAATTTAACAGGACCCAGGTTAATTATTTACCTGACTTTTTTCTCTGATTGCTGTTCTTAAACTGACAGCCAGACTCGTCAACTTTTCACCATCCCCAAAAATTTAAATTCGGTTTTGGTCGGGTGAGTACCTGCGGCTTTCATTGGGAGTATTTACATGGAACAACATCTTGTCAAACATTGTTTGACAACCATCGATGTTTGATCATTTAAACGCAAAAACAACCATGTTGCTCAACTATGTATTCTGTTTTTCAGAATATTTTATTAAACTTGTTCCGATTCCATGAAGCCATGTTGTCCAACCATGTTGATCCATGTCAACCCACCTTACGTAGCAATTTAACATTTTGTACCTCCACCAATTCTTTGACTATACACACAGTGTGGATGGATTGTACCTTTGATTTCCCATAAAACAAAACCTTTATTCCACATATCCAGGGTAACTAGAAGTTGGATTCAGTCGCAAAACGTGAAATTTTTGTCATGGCCACAATTTTCATTGGACTTACACCATTGAAAATATTTGGACATCGATATATTGAAAAATTTATGAGGCTGGCCCTGGTAGACAGTTAAAAGAAAAGAACCCCTTAGTTATTTGAGATGCCTCGATCGAGATTTCGCCTGATATAAAAAAATGTATGATACAATTAATTTAAACCATCTTAAATCCCTAATTACTAAAAAAAAAACAATGGACGTGCTCATTACATTTTTATTGATAAGAAGCATAAAAGTAATAAAAAAGTGTTTGAAAACAAAAAATTAATATTTTGATATTTTAGTTTATTACTCAAAAGATTTTGTATGTGCATTTTATCATGAAGTGAGAAGGGCATTTTTTGCAGTTCATTTATAATTTGGCAAACTGCGAGGAATTAGCCAAGTTAACTGTTAAAGTCATTACTTCTTATAAGAAAATATGTGAATGTGTGGTATACCTTCTCACAGGTATCAAACATTTCCAGGAAAAATAATTCCTACAGCTATTTGTCGTAGAAAAAAAAATTATAAAAATACTGGCTTCAAACAAGTGACGCGTAGTGTGTAATAAAACGATTCCATGTTGGATCAAATTTATGAAGCTTTATTGAAAAAATAATGAAAGTTAGTATACATTACTAGAAATACCCAATAAAATACTTAACCAAGATAGACTTGTTTTTTTTTCACTATCTTCGGAGTATTATCTTAACTTATGGTAGAACCGATAATTTATTATTATTATTTATTGTTATAGCTTAGTGCAAGCGTGCACTAACATCTAAACTTAAATCTAAACTTAAAATCTATGGTGGGTTTTTCGTTGTTTTTTTTTTTTAATTTTATTTTTTTTTTTTTTTATTTATATAATAATCTGGGCCCGTAGGCCCACCCACCAGTTTTTTACATAGAAAAAAACTTTTAAAAAATGGAAGACAAGGTTTTGAGAGCTAGAAGGGAGTGTTTAAGGCAGTTCAGGGATTGTATAGTTAAGGTTGGAATAGAGCGAGATTTTGAGAGAGTGTTTGGAGGTGTGAAAGTCAAAAGAATTTTGCATAAGGTTGGAGGTACGGAGCATGCGTGTCAATGGTTCGTTACTACCATAGTTAGTACGATGGAAATTGACATCAGAGAGAGACACCGATCTAAGACTTCTAGGGTTAGTGTGCAAAGAAATTTTTTGGAGAAGCGTAGGACAATCAATATTACCGGCTAAAATTTGGTGAATGAATACAATGTCGGCTACTTTGCAACGTTTATCAAGAGGTTGCAGATTAATAAGTTGAAGACGATCTTTATAGGGTGGAAGGTGAAATGAGTCAAGCCAGGGAAGCCCGCGAAGTGCGAATCGAAGGAATCTTCGTTGAACGGCTTTGATACGCAGGGAATGGGTAAGATAACATGGTGACCAAACCTGGCTGGCACATTCAAGAAGGGGCCTAACAAATGTGAGATAAAGAGATTTCGTAACGTAGGGGTCGGAAAATTCTTTTGACCAGCGCTTAACGAAACCAAGTGCAGAGTTAGTTCTATTAATAGATGTGGTAATGTGAGATCTAAAATTAAGTTCTCTATCACAAAGAATACCTAAATCACATAGTGAGTCAACTACTGTGACTGCCTCATTGTTAATAAAATATGTTCGAGGAGGGAGAGGTGAGCGTTTACGGGAATACGTTATAGCTTGACATTTACTAACATTAAGTTCAAGAAAGTTCTTCTGGCACCAGATATAAAATCTGTTTAAATCTTGCTGAAGAAGAATGGAATCGGAAGGAGAGGAAATATATCAATAAATTTTTTTATCATCAGCATAAATAGAAATCATAGAATCATTGATGACGCAGTCTACATCATTAATGGTCAAAATGAAAATCAGAGGGCCGAGATGACTTCCCTGCGGAACGCCAGAGGTTGCAAGGATAGGATTAGATTCGATACCTCTAAAAAGGATTGTATATTGCCGATCGCTAAGATATGAATGGATCCACGCAATGAAGGAGGGAGGAAAGCCAAGTGCTTTGAGTTTGAAGAGAATAAGGGAATGTGAGATTTTATCAAAGGCTTTGCTGAGGTCAGTGGCGATGACGTCAACTTCTTTCCCAGACTCCATGGCGCATGTAGAATCTGAAACAAAATCAACTAGGTTTGTAGTAGTTGATCTACCGGTAAGAAAACCATGTTGATTGGGGGAAAAAATATGTTTACAGTGGAAAAGCATAGTGTCATAGACTATGCTTTCGAAAAGCTTAGAAATACACGACAGCTTAGCTATGGGACGGTAGTAAGATATTTCTTTTTTAGGGCCTTTTTTGTGGATCGGGATAATGTAGGAATATTTCCAACGAGAAGGAAATATTCCTTGTGAAATTGAGAGCTGAAAAAGAGTTGTCAATGGCTCTATTAAAGTTGACGAACAATTTTTTAATATTATTGAAGGTAAGCCATCAGGACCACCAGTATATTTAACCTTGAGTTTTTAAATCTTATCTTCAACGATAGAAGGGGGAATGACAATTGAAGACAGTGACGTTTGGGTGCAGGTGTCTAAGAAGGAAAAGTAATCGGAGTCTGGTGGGGAAGTGTTATCAGAAAAAGATTGACTGAAAAATTGGGCATAAAGGTTAGCGATGATTAAGGGATCGTCTGAACTGGTATTCAAATAAGTAAGCGTAGAAGGGTAGTTATCAGACTTTCTTTTAGCATTAATGAAGTTAAAAAAACTTTTTGGGTCAGATATAATGTTAGATTGAACTTGACTAAGGTAATTATGGTAAAGAGACTTGCAGAGTTCAGAGAAATTATGGTTTGCGCATTGAAAGGTAGAGAAATCAAAGCCAGTGCGAGATTGCAAGTACTTACGCCAAAGTTTGTTTCTTTTATTTCGGAGAGATTTTAATTCATTATTATACCATGGAGGGGTTGAAGAAATGTTTTTTTGAGCAGAAATAGGGACTGATTGGCTAAGGCAGCAAAATAGTAGAGAATAGAAATTATGAAGGACAGAATCGATGTCGTGATTTTCAAAGATAATATCAAAATCGACGGCACGAAGTAAGTTATTTAGTTTGGGGAAATTAGCCTTACGAAAATTAAAAGCCATTAATTTTTCCGGAGCAGTGGCATTATGGGAAGATTCATAAGAAAAAGAAAGGAAGATAGGAGGATAGTACGGGTCTAGAGTAGAAAGAAGATGATTACTCGTTGATACTACACAATTGTCCACATCAGAGGAGAAGATAAGATCGAGTTGACGGTCTAAATTATTTTTGACACCACTCATCTGGTAAAGATCAGAGTCAGAGAGACAATCGGTGAATAAGATTTCCTTATCAGTCATGGCATTAGAACTCGTATAATGTGATTCATCATCAGATAGAATCCATTGGAGATTTGGGAAATTGAAATCACCTAAAATAAAAACCACGTCAGATGGTTCAGCTGTTTCGAAGATAGAATCTATAGCATCAACTGCGAGCTGATAACATTGGATAGGCTGGCAGGGTTTAATATAGCAGCAAGTTATATAAAAGGTTACTTTGGCGATTGTTGATTTCACACAGACATACTCAAAGGAGGAGGAATCAGATATTTTGAAAAGGGTCAAATCAAATCGATTGTGAACCGCTAATAGAACACCGCGTCCAACAGATACATCATCGTGCAAAGAGCCGTCTACTCGAAAGACGTTGAAGCCAGGGTTAAAGAGTTAGTGCAAAAATGTCATAGGGTAAAGTTAATGAATTAAGGTAGACTGCAGAAGTTTTGGTACGAAGCCCTCTGACATTTTGGTAATAAAGGGAAAAGCATTTTGGAGGATAATTAGAGGAAATTGGAGGTTTAGGAACGAAAAAAACTATTAAAGTTGGATCTACTCCTCTGCAAATGAGTGATACGTTTAGAGTTTACATAAGAGGCGAAAGACGATAAGTCATTTGCAACATCTGCGGGAGTAAGTTTGAAAGATTCATGAAAACGAACGAATATTTCCCTAAGTTCAACGGGGTTAGTTGGGAGACCTTCTTGCTGTATGGAAACCATAAGATTAGTTCTTGTAACACCGTCAACACAAACAGAGTCATGTTTGTCATGAAGGTATGCAAGATAAAGGCGAATGTTAGAGTAGATTCTGTGATCTTCAAGTCGTGAGAGAACATAACGACCATCATCATTAAGGTCAACAAATTGTTTGGTAAGTCTAGCAGTAGGGGGGGGGGGGAGAGGGTCTAAAAATGGGGGCGAAGATCCGTGCGTATGGGTATGGTATGGAGCGTTAGATATGGGGGGAGATTGGAGGGAAGTTAGCTCAGGAGATGTTAATGTGGTGGAGTAGTGGTTAGATGTGGGTGTGGTGATCAGAGAAGGATGAAAAGAAGAGGGTGCTGGGCGTTGTTTTACTGTTGGTGGAGTGAGGGGGTCAAAAAAGGGATAATTAGTTGTTGGAAGATTAGTAGAAGGGGAGACATTGGATGTGGTAGGAAGGGGGGGAGAGCCGGTGACGGGAGGAGTGGATGAATGCTCGGGATTAAGAACGTGGGAATGGATGAAATTTGGGTAGTGGAGCCACGAAGGTGATTTAAATTGGGAGATTGGTCATTCAGTTTGTTAGGGATATTAAAAGACACTCGTTTCTTCGGAGGGACTGCGGGAGGATTTTGAAATAAGGAAGGTCTATTAGTTCGGATGGGGTTATACATATTATTCTTATGATGTAAGGAGGGGTTAGTAGAGACTGGATGAACGCAATTAGAAGAAGGTAAGGAAGACACAGAAGGAGAATTTAGAATTGGGTGGTGGCTTTTAAGGAAAGATGAGTCATGGTAAATAGAGTGAGAAAAGTTAGGGAGAATACCTATTTTAAAGTTCCAGTCTGATTTCGAGTTAATACCGGATTGAATTTTGGCTTTAGATTTGCGCGGCTTATTCTTTTTGGTGACAATGATGATGATGTTTTATCAATTCATTTGAATAGCTTCATGTCACCAAGCTGAGTGTGCCCATTACAGCGGGAGAATAACCATTCGTATTTCGATGGGATGATGATTTTGAAGCGGCAAGCAGATGTACGTTGGCAATCGATGTCCATAGCGAAAGTTCGTAAGAAGTAAGTCCGGACCCAGGAATCATCAGCAGTTCGAGGCGCATTAATCAGGAAATATGAGCTCTTGTTTGCACTATTGAGCTTGGACAATCTTAAGTTTCACTCTGGGATGGACCATGAAGTTCCAAATTTAATAAGGCTAGGAGCACTTGCGGTCAAAGGTGGTGAAGTAGAGGATGGATGAGTAGTAGATACGGGAGCCGGTGCGTGAGGTGAATCAGTTTCAAGAGTGGCTGAATGGTTGGATGAGTTAGTAGTGATGAATATATAAGCAGGAGAGTCAAAGCCAATGGTTGAAGGTGGTGATTCCGTGGTAGACATAATTGAAGGTAGTGGAAGTGGCTGGTGAGCAGATAAGGGTATGAAAGGGGTGGCATCCATTATTTCAGCAAGAATTGAAGTGTTGAAGACAGATTGGTTTAACTGGAGCTGATCCGGTATGCTGTCGATTTTGCAAGTTGCTGTTCTAATGTCATCAGAAAGATCAACGATGCTTAGCCTTGTTGCCAAAATCTCGCTACTCATGGAGTTGATTTTGCCTACTGCATTTTCCAGAAGAGCAAGTGAATGACGAAGGCCGGGTATCACTAATTTTGAGGTGCTTTGCATTTGCTGGTCAAGGTCGGAGCGCATGGTGTTTATGTTATGATTTATTGAGTCAACAGAGTCAACATTTTGATAGCTACTCACAACCGATTTAAATTCGTCTTTGAGCGATATTATGCATTGTTCGATACGATCGTCTCGTGAATAGTCTGACACCAACTGCGTAAGTGTAGCTAGTTGCTTATCTACTGATAAAAATTTATCAGTACACCTTTTGCTGAGGTAGTCAACAATGTTGCTCAAGTCGTCCATAGATTTGCTAAAAACATCCAACTGTTGAAGCTGATCAAGAATGTTTTTATGGAACAGTTTATTATCAGCTGGGATGCAGTTCATTGAATCACTTAGACACTTTATTGCACGGAGCACATGCGCAAGAGAAAAATCTCTGCACTCATCGCAGTAAAAGAAAAAGTGCTCCAAATAATCTTTCAGATACGCACTTGATCTCGCTTAATCCTATACATAGTGGGTGAAAAGATTTACCACAAAGGCCTCTACAAGGCACCGGGTCAGCATTTTTGTGATCATTGTCTTCGCAATGGATAAAATCACATCGATTCACCATAATTATTATTTTTTGTTTATTATTTATTTTTGTTTATTATTAGTCAACAATGTGGAATGGGGGCTACCGCGGCACAATTGGTTAAGAATAATTAAAGTAAACACAATAAACTGTTACAAGAAGTTAACACAGGTAAGCACAATTTTCAAATCGAATTGACTGCGAAGCGGTAATGAAAGAATGATTTAAGGGCAGAAAATTGGGTCAGAGAATTTGCGAATGAAAATGCAGGGCTAAGCAAACTGAATTATAATTAAAAGAATTTTAATTATATTTGAAAGGTAATGAGGAGCGAATTTAAACACGTTCTTCCTTCCATAAACGATTAGTGTTTAATAATAATAATATTTGTGTCTATTCAATCGAAGCAAAAAATTGCTTTTTTCGATATGAAATACTTGCAAGAGGGCCCGAGAAAAATCAGCGGTGCTTTTTGATTTAATCTTTTTGATTTATTTTCCCATCATCATAAACAAACAATATATAGGCATTATCAAATAAAACATTAATGCACAATGTTGGAAGAAAAAGGATAAACTAAAAATTAAAAAAATTATTAATCTATTCAGTTGAAGCGGAGTGTATATTTTAACAAAAAATACACAGCAAGGCCTATTTATAATCACAATCGCGTTATAGCAAGTCATTTTAGTACCACGGCAGTTGGCACCTGAAAGCGCTTACCTTGTCACCTCCTTGTTACTATAAGCGGGTTTTACTGAATTGATGGGTTTGGACTTTTATATATTTAACATAATTATGAAAAATGTTTTTATAAACATTTGGAGTGTTTTAAATAAGTTAATAGATTAAAACAAAATTTAAATGAATAATTTGGTACTTTTTTTAGAGGTACTCTGAAACGGTTCTTTTGCTTTTTATTCAGACATCTCTAGATTTTTAAAATATATGTAGTTTGAAAATAAAATAAGTTTCACAAGCGTGACATTAGACCTTTTTTGCAATTCAATTTGTTTTGACAGAAAATCGACCGCAAGTATTTAGGGTATAGAATATTTTTTGTTATTAGAAATATACATACACTCTAGTACATTTGAATAGGTACGAAATTTTCGAGTGCGATCAATCGTTATAGAGCCGAACTAAGTGGAACAAATGAATTTTGGTGAATGGCATTAGAGAAAGCATCCAATTAAGGAGAGAATTAAAAAAACACAAAATCTTAAACGTAACGCCATTACACGTTTTGTAAACATTTCTTCAAATCTAAGCTCTTTTTTCGTTCATTTGAATAGGTACACCGCTTTTTTTCTTTGAGCCCAGTTGAAGGTCAGACTTTTTAGAGCTATTTTTAAGGTTTTATATCATTGATTCTTTGATATGACACACAAAAATTGAGACAAAGTGGAGAATGGGTGGAGGAAAAGCTCTTTGCGCGGTTGACTGGACTACAGTTTTATTCCTGAATTTGTAGCTTTTTGAATCCTTTCTTCTTGCGTGAACCCCAAACTTTTAACGTGTGTTTTTTAGACGTGTGGTATTCAAGAAGAAATTAAAAATCAAAGTTAAAGTTATGGTCAAGAATTTAGCTTTATTATAAAGAAAAGGGTTTGCCATTTTATTTTAAAACTTTTTTCGATCAAGTGGCCGCCGCGGCTAGCTCGAATGAACTCCAGCTGCGAGGCCCGATTTTCGACCACTTTTTGCAGCATTTGGGGCTGTATGTCAGCAATAACGCTCCGAATATTCTCTTCCAAGGCGTCAATCGTCTTGGGCTTATCTGCGTAGACAAGCGACTCCACATAGCCCCACAAAAAATAGGCCAGGTGTTATAGTTATTGCTGGTTTACAATGCCGCGTCGGGCGTCCTGTTGAAAGATTAGTCTATCAACGCAAAAGTTCAGGCATAGGAATTTCTGTTTAGTGTTTATAATAACGCGTTGAACATTAAGTTACGATTTTGCATCCATTAGTAAGTACACAAACCAACGTAACGTAAGCGGCTGCAACGCAAAAGTAGAAATTATTCAATTTTGATTTTCAATTTAGGTATGTGGCCATCTTGTTGTGTTGAAAGAGAGTTTGAATTTTGTTCTCGTTTCATTTCGACGCGTCCGTAACGCTTGTTATATGTAACATACGCATCGCGAGCGCGAATGCGTCATTGTAAATCAGCCATTAAATCACACGATCTTGGAGGCCACCCCACATGCCCTCGACAAGATAATACGCTCACCAAAAGTTTCCTTCAACATATTGATTATTTCGCGATGCTGATGTTGGCAATAAATTTGCACGATTTGGAAAAGTTGTTCACGAGTAAAGCTATAACTATAATGCTTGAAGGGGCACTTCAGCCGTTAGAAGGAAACAAGCGAATACACGGTGCAACTTTCCTTACGGAAGTGTGGTGTGCTCCGGACCGCACATCACTTAAGTAAAACTGACATTTGGTGGAATAAGAATACCAAAAAAGAGATAGATGATAAGTACAGTATGGGGGTGTACAGCTTGAAAACCACACGTCTAAAAAACCAGAGAATATCAATTACCAAGAAGCCAATCTTTCGTACGTTTCACCCTCCAAACCCCATTTGTTTACATTGTTGTATTTGTAATTTCACTTCGTGACGATGAATAGATGTGAATTGCAACAACAATGTAACGCGGTGAGATTTATTTGTTTTGACAGCTCAATTTTTTTTTCTTTTGAAAATTGGAAAATAGTTTTGAAAATTCTTCGGCTAAAAACAAAAATATCGTTGTTAAATTGTTTAATGTATACAAAGAATTGTAATTAATAGTTAATATTCATCCACAATTATAATAAAATACAAAAAATTAATCTATAAATTGTTTTCAATCACTCAGATTTCCGTTCATCTTCAATGTATCTTGCATATAATACAGGGTGGCCCTTTCTTCATCCAGAATAATTTTAAAATTATTGTTGGATGTATTCTAAGGAAAAAAATAGTTAAGAAAGTACGAAATAAAAAAAAAGTTTTTCTGCAATTTGACACCCGGAACTCCAATTTGTTGTTTAAATTCCACTAAACTCTCAATTTCCACTTAAGAAACATTAAAGCAGATATTAGGTGGGTTTAATTATCTTTTGTCAGGATTCGGGTATTGATCTGGATTAACTTTAAGTACAAAAAAGATAACTGAGGAATTTTCAAAATCGTTTTTGTTGCACGTGTTAAAAGGTAATCCAGTTGCGCGTATCTATCGAATATAATAAAACAACAATAGCTATTTTTGATTTTTTTTAAACTTCATGACATCTAATGTAAAAAAAAACTAAATAGTTTTAACAAAAACATTAACTTTTTTTTTACTTTAAAGTTTGAATATTATTTTTTAAAAAATCATTACGAAACAACTTAATTTGAAAAATTGATTTGAGAATGGATTTTAAGAAATTATAGCATGATCTCGTAGCTATTGTCGTATTTTTAAGTTATTTTCATTCATTCAAAAAAAATTAATTTAATTTTGATTATTTTTTATTTGTTTTTATTTCCTATCTAAAAGGGGAGAAATAATCGGCCCCTCTTAAACAATTGGGTTTTCTAAAAATATTATTTCATAAATTATCCTTCATGAAATAGGGGACACCCCGTATTTGGTTTTGTTTTGACATCTAATTGACAGACCGAGGTGAATAATTCTGACCACAGAGCGTGTTCAACAAATAGAAACCAAAGTAGGGCCCGGTTCACATTGGTACGTATTTGGCGTAAACTAGTGTGTAGCAGCGTAAAGGCTCTCCCAAACCAACGCGAATGCGGAGCGACGACAAATTTTTGTTGTTGTTTAAAGTTATGTAATTGTCATATTTTGTACTATTGTGAATGATTCGCTGCGAATCGCTCCACATTCGCGTTGGTTTGGGTGAGGCTTAAAACAAAGTGACGAAAATTTAAATCTATTTTCACATGTCCTACTCGTAGCTTCATTTTTGCCTAGTAGGCTTTTCAATTATTACTTCAATAGTGCACAAGAGTAGGTAGTAGGTATATTAATCGAATATGCATATAAATTTTAATTTCCAAAATGGAAGAAAATGTATCATTGCGAATAATTTGCTATGATTTGGTGTTGGTTTGAAGGAGCTTTTAATTCAATTGCACTCATAAAGCATGAATTAAAAAAAAGAACAACGGATTTAGGTGTGGATTTAACTAATAAATAAAGGCAAGATACAAAATATGGCAAGCATACAACCTTTAAAGGCTCTCCCAAACCAATGACAATTTGAATCATTCACAATAGTTCAAAATATGACACATACACAATGCTAAAAAACTACAAAAAATCGTCGTCGCCCCACATTCGCTTTGGCTTAGGAGTGGAACCGGACATTTCGGTCCGAATCTTCACATTTCCCCATACAGTTTTGAAATTTCGAAATGTGCGATTTCGGTGAATTTAAATAAATACGAACGAGACAAATATCTAATCTCACAGTTTGCACTAATTTAGTTTCAAAAAAAGGAATGACTCAAAAGTTATCGTGTAATAGCAGAAATAATCCCGTGTAAACACCAAACACCAATGAAAATAAAGACAAAAACAATTTGTCAATATATGTTCCCACCAAAATGAAATTCGAGCTTGTAGTTAAAAACTATTGATATTTCAAGTATATGGAACAAGATTTCATGAATATTTCGATTAAATCTCAATAAAAACTCTAGATCGGTTTCGTGGGAACGTGGTATTAGATTGCGTATTAAGCCTTAACTACAAGTCTGTTCATGTACTTCCCATAACTACGAATTTTATATGAGCTTTAACAGAACTTTGGGCTAAATTCGTGGAAATTTGTATTTTTGGGAGTACGTGAACAGACATTACAGTGGCACATTTTTGAAAACTACCAAAGTAAAAATATTTCCCCTTTGAGCAGTTGTTTTATGAAAAAGAATATACACATTTTTTCCTTAACCAAATTTTATTTTTATTTTTTTATTTTTATTTTTGCAATATTCAAAAGTAAAAAAAAAATTCTTGCTAGAGCAGTTGTTTTGTGAAAAAGAATACACAAATTTTTTCTTAAATCAAAATTCAAGCTTCCTGCATCATTTTCATAAGTTTCCCAGTGAGAAGCACTTTCCCGAAAAAATCAATGCTCGTGTAAACAAGAAAAACTCAAGTTTAGAAACCATGCTTTTACCATTTTGCTCTCGTAGTTTATAACATGAACATGACACACTATAATATCCGTACCACTTATTTGTCACGGGTATTATATCAGTAACCTACACCTTTTTTTTATTAAAAGTTGCTCCAAATCTTCCACATAATTTTAATTTGGATGATATATAAGGTTAAGTAAGCACTTTAAATTTCGTTCTTCAGGTTTTCATACTTTTTGAACATGTCCACGATTTTCAAAAATAACCGACAAATTAATTCACCATTCCTATACAGACTGTGGTCAGTGACTAGTTGCTTCTATGTGTGCGGCTGTCACTAGTGGTGAGTGACTAGTTGATTCTATGTGTGCGGCTTGTACTGCTTTTCACTAATACTTTGCAAATATAATCATTACAGCTGTTCGCTTCAGCTTGTAGGCAAATCAAACTGACAGCTGAGGATTGCCATCTTTATTAGTTTATCTATGTAAAAAACACTCTCAGCTTCAACGAATTTCTTTTTGTTTGTTATTCAAGTTTTTTCTAGCTTTACTAAGTACAAAATCAAGCCTTCAATATTTAGAAATTGAAAATCTTTACTTTTAAATCTATATTTCTGTGTTAGATTTTGAAGCTTGTCAAAATATACATTTATCGCTCAAATACCGATTTTGTTGTGCTCGCTCGTCTAGTGTACTTTATATTGAAATACCCGCAAAAATAATTCTTGCCTAAAAAAAGTTAAAACTCGTCTTATTTTAGTGGGAATTCAAATACACAGTAAATTCCATCATATCATTCGAAATGTACCTATACACTATCAGCCGTTAGGAAAGCTGTCACTCAAGAGCTGGATTGTACATGGTGCATCATGTCATTATAATATCCTTTCATGAGTTAAAACGCTATCCGCAGATTCACAGTGTGAGTCACTTCATGCAGCACCACCAAACTTGTTGATTAATTCAAAATGCCGCGCTTTTCAAGGAAATTTTCCGAATCATTTCAAAAACAGTTCGTTACTCTTCGGTATGGCATTGCAAATCGACCGACGGAGTTTCGCTTTTCACCGTCGTTCGTCATTATTTTCTCAAAAAAAAAAAAAAAGATACTGAAAGTATTGAATGATTTTGATCTAAATATAAAGATGCACAAAGGATCTTATTTTTTTTTTATGTTTATATTCTCTCTTCATGTTGTCGGGCTTTTTTTCAAATTTCAAATTGTTAGGAGAAGCCCGAGATAGAAAAAAAGAATTGATTTCCTTTGAAAGTTACGGGTGGGCTGGGCACTGTATTCTAAAACCATGATGTGATACTACTAGAAGAGTGGAAGCTGCTTATATAGTGGATGGATTTCGTTATATTTTATCGTATTCTACGGTTGCTTAGCAAAATACGAACGCTCAATGAAAATAAATGTAATTGAGGGGAAGGAGGCTTTTTGTTGTCAATTTGAGTATTTTTTTTTATAACTATACTAAACTAATACATACACATAACTACAAGTCAAAAGAAAATTTTGTTATAACATTGGTAGAAGTACGAACATGGGATGGGGTTACCCGAAACATTTCAAGGATGCAGCATAAACAAGCATATACCTACATACATACCTCTAGCACTAAGAAAAAAATTATTTGTATTGCGGTGTAGGTATAGGTAAATGTATGTATGATAAAAGCGAATACGAGTATACTTATAATGTATATAAGTGTACATATGTAGTATTTTGTGCAGATATGTACATAAAACATAATACCTATGTATGCTTAGGCAAGTAAGGAAGGTGCTATATTTATTCTATACAAAAATATGTATTTACCACAATATGGTTTAAGAGTAACGTAAATGTTTAATATAAATGTATCAGACAACTATTCAATTTAAATCACATCAATTTATTATTTCTTTGGACTAAAATCATGCATACATACGTGTATGTATGTATGGCTGAACATATTATATAAGCGAGGAAAAACTTTGTAATTAAAATGTAAGTCAACTGGAAGAGACTTACTTTTTGTAAACTTTGTTTTGTGTACAAAAAATATGCTGATACCTCCATGGAATTGGGTGTCATATAAAAGAATATTCGTGCGTGTATGTAGGTAGGAGGTATGTGCATACTATTTAGGTATTATATGCAGGCGAATGTCCACAGAAGTAAAACAGCTGATAATCTCCTGATTAAACTTGTGGGTGAAGCGTTAGCAGATATCACCTTGATAAGCGAATAAAACTTTACCAACACGGGAAGAAGTAGACCAGATCTTGGGTCACAGGTAGAAATATGTAACTATGTAATTAAGAAAAAAGGCTTTGGCTGGATAATTTGGCTGGATAAAATTCGAAACCCTAACAACAATCAATAACTTTCTAAGTTCGAAGGATAGAATAACTGAATTCCAATAAAACTAGAGGACTTGGTAGATTTCATATCTATGATACTTGATGGCAAGATTTCGATGCCAGATGTCACGAGTGTAGCATGCCAACCTTATAAGAAGGTAGATATTTGAAAGGGCAGCGTGGCACGGGGGGGGGGGTAGCAGACAATCCCAATTTTTAGAAAACCGTGTTACAGTTGTAGGCACCATATATCTAGATACTACGGTTCTTATTTTCTACAATTATAATAGATACAAATTAATAAATAAACATCGAAAATAAATAATGTAGCCACGCAATATAAACGTCATTAGTTGTAAAGTGTGAACGTCGCACAGGCGCACTATGTAAATCGAACATACATTCCCAGCGTGCAGTGGCAAACCGCAGCCAAGCCGATTTGTTAAATTAATTTAACAGCTAAACAAAATACAATACGATGTTTCGATTTTGTATTCATTTTTTAACCCATAATTTTTTAAAACACTTGATGAAACAGAATGATTTTTTTAAAAATCATTTATTCCAGATACAATATTTTTTTTTTAAGTTGGAAGAGAATGGGACAGACATGGTTGGGGCTAAAAATGTGTTTTTAAAAGCCCTTAGAAAATTGTACTATTAATGCAAGTTTGAGGTTCGCAAATTTGATTTATTTTTTATTATCCCTAAGATAATTTGATGAAAAAAGAAAGATCAGACTAAGAAATTTGAATGTACATATGTAGGCTCTATTTATTCCAAGCCTTGAGAGAAGGATGAAAAATAAAAGTTGGGGCTAAGAAACGTATGTCTGAAAAGTGTTTTTCAAGTCCTAATGGAATTGAAAAACAAAATGAAAATGGGGCTAGCAAATATGCATGCTGCAAGAGGTTTTCCCGAGCCCTATGGAATTAAAAAAAAAAAACAGGCTGGGGTTTAACAATCTTTATAACTAAAAATCTGTTGTTTTACCAAGCTTCAAGGAAATTAAACAAAAGAACTATGTTGGGGCCTTACAATTAACATATTCCTAAGCTGTATTTTGTCAAGCCCCTGAAGTTTAGAGTCAAGAGAATTGCACAAAAAGCAAGGTAGGTACTTGAAAAAACGCAACATTTTTGTAAAGCGCTTAGAGCATAGGGCGAAACAATAGAGGTTAGTTCAGAAAACTTCAATCAAATAATTTTTGTTTATTAAAATCAGTGTTCTCAAAATTGAATCTAAAACTAGTTTGATTATTTGTGTGGCTCGAAGATATTTTGATGATTTAATAGGCCTCCTCAATACGATGCTTTTAACTTTTAACCTCTTTTTTTTTCTATAAAATAAAACATTGATGTATCGATAATAACTTCATTAAATATTTACGATTAGAACAAAATGGCTTAGCTGTAAATGGTTATTTCAATCACCATTTTGAAAAAAACACGTTTTAACCAATATCTTTGGATCGCGCTAAGATTTCGATCACATACAAAATTCTCTCCAAAGTTTGGCCAAGTATTTTTGTCGAGCAGCACGCAACTGCAGCTAAAATATTACATTTTGGTTTCCAACTGTACATCATTTACACTAATTCTGTTAAAATAAAGGACACGAAATAATTAGTTGCCACACATTATTCTCGAGCATAGATCTTAATTGTGATTTATTCATTCATGAGATTTTAAGATTTTGTTAAAATGAAAGTCGATAACGTAAAATATTCGAGAAAAATGATTTATCAAATCCAAAGGTAAAAATCCATTCTATTTTAATAGACTCACTAGAAATATGGAAAACAAAATTGAAGTGATTGAGTTCAGAAAACAGCTGTTAAAATATACAGAGCATTTCAGCTGGTTAAACGTTAATTTTTCAGCTGAAATTCTGTATGATCTGCGTACTGCTTTAATGTATAAACTGTACAAAAAACGCTCTGAATAAAAAAAAAGAAATTTGGATTTTCCCTAAAATATCCTTCCAACTTTTTATACAGTGTGACGCTGTTTGTGTATTTAGGTTAAGCATAGTACGCAGATCGAGCTAAAATTTCGCTCCACTTTTCTCTCCAAACACCAGCTAAAATTCTAGCTAAATTTTGACATAAGATTGTTTTGGAGAATACATCACAAAAAAGAGATGTTCTCTGAAAAGAACAATTTTAAAGAATTTTATTTTTATATTTCAAGTGAAAATAATCAACTAAAATAGATTTTTCTCTTCGGCATTGATAAATCAGTTGTCCATGAATATTTTCGTTTTTAATTTTCATTTTCAAAATGTAAAGATTACGTAAATCTCACAAATAAAATAATGCCACAATTTAGCTCAAGAGTTAAAGCTCTCCCAAACCAACGCGAATGCTGAGCGACGACGAATTTTTGTTGTTGTTTAGCGTTGTGTATTTGTCATTCTTTCGCGTTGTTTTGGGAGAGACTGTGCCGAACAATTATTTCACGCGCTAAATTTTGACAGATAGGTGCCTTACAGTAAGAAACAAAAATTTGATTTTTAGCTGGAGCTGCGTACCTCTCGGCTAAAATGCTTGGCTAAATTTTGGAGAGAATTTTGTATGGGAGCGAAATTTTAGCTCGATCTGCATGCTAGACATTTTCCAAAATGGCCGCTGAATAGTAGAGTTGCTCCCTGCTCCATTTCTTATCATAAAAATTACCATTTAGTAGATATATTTTTGCATTATGAAAAATTTGTTTGACTCTGGCGACCAGTCTACATTCTGAAAAAAGAAAATCGGAATTGAGAGAAATTGTGAGCATATGATTGAGCCTTTTTTAAATGAAGTTTCTAAAATAGGAGCCTAATAATCATTTCATTCTGAACGCACCCAACAAATTTGATTTAAAAAAATCAATGAAGATGGATGACAAGATTGTTTTCCTCAATTGCATAAGAACGCGCTGCGAGTTTTGGATATCGGTCCAAAATGAATACCTAAATTTAAGTTGAAAAGCATTAAGAATTCTCATTCCCTTTGCAACATCTTATTTATGTGAGGCTGGATTTTCCGCTGTAGCTGTCATAAAAGGGAAATATCGGTCAAAGGTAAACATGGAGTAAGATATATATACAAAAAATGTTTGGAGATCACCAAACTCAAACGTCACATTGATTGAGTTGTCATTGTTACATCCTATCATTCTTAAATTATTCCAACATTTTCCTTTTGAGTCAATGAAAATATTAATACTCAGCTACATATTACGATTATTTTAATTTTTGTATTTATTTTTTTTATTCATTTACGTGTACTCTCGTTCGAGTACCAACGACTACGGGGCGCCGAGATACAATATCAAACTAGTAAGTGCGCCACGTACTGAAAAATTTTGGGAACCCCTGTCTTACAGGGTTGACGTAGTGGACATTAAAAATTGCCGCAAATCTCACAAAAACATCGATAGGGTTACTGTCTGTATATTGATGTTTATGGTTGCATTTTGCATTTCGCAAGTTAAAAACAGAGGGACAATTTTTCAAAAGTCCGTTCAACTACTTGCTACTACTTATGCAGATGATATTGACATCATGGAGAGAACGAAGAGAGCTGTTGCCGGCGCGTTTGCAAGTAGGTATTGAATCGGAGGTGATGAAATGAATTTGGCTGTTTATGAGGACAAGACGAGGTTATGCTCTCATCGAGACAGCAATCTCAACATCGTCGACTCGGGCAAAACGTCACAATGCATAGGTATAACTTCGAGTCGTCAAAGGACTTTGGCTACCTGGGCTCCACTATTACATCGCAAAATGACATCAGTGCAGAAATCAAACGAAGAATTAGAAAATACAGCGGCTGAGATGGCTGGAACACGTGGAGCGTATCGACACATATACGCACCAGCCTGACGAGTCTTCGAATCCACCCCTGATAGTCTGCGTAGCAGAGGAAGACCACACCGAAGGTGACGCACACAAGTGGAGAGCGACCTCTACCAACTTCGAGTGCGTAACTAAAGGCAGTTAGCTAGAGACCGAGCTGGCTGGAGGGGCTAGTTGGTTGAGACCATAGTCCATCCTGGACAGTGAGCGCCATCTAAAGTAAAGTAAGTAAGTAACTTGTAAAATCCATAATTTCATAAGTTATATCAATGAACTGTAAATGGTAAATTACAGCACTTGATTGAGGCTACTCAAAGAATGTTTTAAAAAATTAACAAAAATACTGAATTGCTGAATTGTTAACTATTTTTGTTTTAAAACATTTGTTTATTATTTTTTTGTGCATAATTAATAAGTACGCCCACTATTTTTGGTCAATGAGGCTTTATGTTGGTTTGGACTGGAATGTTAGTTTTTTTTTGTATAAATATTGCTCCACGCTTCTGAGACAGCTTTGACTAAGGCGAATTTATCTTCAAACTATCTACCAACCTCATACAATTTTTGATATTGCCAAGTCTAATCGTTTCCGAAGATGTATGAGTTCGGTGAATAAGGTGCCCATCACAAAAGTTGCACGTTTTTCGACTGAATTCAGCTTCTAGCTACCTTGCATGTATGGATATGCACAACAATGTCTGTCACCTTTGCATATACCCATTCTAACCAATATTTGTAACTGTTTCCGTTAGTTGTTGTAGTTATAAACTCCAATTTAATTTTTCTATAATATCTGATAGCGCCTCGAACCATAGAACCTGACGTACGACTGTGAATACTGGTCAAAATAAGTTCCTCTTTACTTTTCTTCATCTGAAGAGACAACTCGTTTCCATTCTTTGTTCCAAGCAACAAGGTCCCTGACAAAGTGCATGTAAAATTCCTTGTTTTTATTGCTTTGCTTCTGCTTGCTTTTAATTTTTACATTAGCTTTTAGTATATGCTAGATAATTTTGTATGTAAGGCTGTTTAATGCTATTTCATGGCCTGTAAGTTCAAGTTCCTTGAAATCATTTATTGCTCCTATATATGACCGTCATAGTGCTGTCTGAGCTTATTTGTACAAAAAATTAAAGTTTTCGACACTTTCTCAAATATTTTAAACTTTTATTGAAAAAAAATGCGCGATATTATATTTTACAAGTCAATATTTGCAATGGCCTCAATAAAGTAACACAACCTTTTATACTCATGTTTGACAGTTTATTCATATAACTTATTAAATTTCTATGGATTTCCAAGTAACTCCTTCAATTGTATCCTTCTAATGTACAATATGCCTACCTACTCAAAGGTTTCAAAAATGTCCAAGTAAAAACGTCTCACATCAAGAAGAAGCGAAGTCGAAAAAAGTGGCATTAAAAAAGTAACGGGCAGTATATATGTATTTTGAACAAAAATACGTAAAAATATGTCAGCTCGATGAAGTATGTCGAAACCAAAATATTCCCTAACAAATGTTTCTCAAATGACAGAGTTTTTCATGGCTTCTATTTACATTGAAGCTGCATAAAAAAAATGTTTAATCGATATAACCGTTTTGAAGAAAAATTGAAAATAAAAAAATAGTTCTTTGAGAGGTACCATTAATAACCAATTTTTGAAATATGGATTTTTAAGCACAGGTAGCCTTTAGCAAAAGAAATATATTGAATTTTTTTAAGAAAAATTGAGGGGTCGTTTCTGAGAAAAATAAGATTTTGTAAAATTCGATCGTTAGGGAAGGCATATAGTATAATCAAAATTGAATTAGATATTTGCCTGCATAAACCTATCTATACATTATTTCAAACTTTATAATTTTCTACATTAGCGATGAAACCACAAAAATTATGATGATAAATGCTTGCGGAAACGCTCCCGCTTGCTTTTCTTTCGCACCAAAGTGGAGTTTCCGCTAACTAAGCGGAATTCCAGTTGTATTCTTTGTGTTATAAATTAACAAAAACAATACATTTAAATTTACGTAATTAATAGGTATTGAACCTTATGACAGACCCCGTCATAGCAGATTCGTACTTCGAACGCATAACACGACGGGGCCTGTGTTAAAGTCGATTATAAATTTATATTCCTGATACATGTTGTTTTTATTCACAAAAATATTGTACTCAGGGGAAGATGTTCGTCGTAGTCCCGATATGTGTTGTTTTTTCAAAAGTATTGTATGCAGGCCGGGGGAAGATTTTCGTCGCAGTCCAAGACATATTTACAAATGCAAATTATTCTTTAAGGAAGATGCACAAATAAACAAGGTTTTCTTAGAAGATTTTATCATAGAAAAAATTTGTAATCTTTGATGCACCATACTTCATACACATACTCATACTCACACCCTCAACAAAATTACCTACCCCATCTTCATATAAGAATACTTAAATCCCTGTGCATGTCCATGCTGTTCTTGGTTGCAAGTCTTGTAAATGCCAAGTACCTATACCTACCCATGGCCGTGGGCTGCAGCAAATCCACTCAAAACAATATGGAACGCAAAACACCTCTCTGTAACATTTTTGTTTGCTTTGTTTCATATTTAGAAAACAACAACCACTTCAAATAATAAAGATCAATAAATATGTACGTGTTCACTTATTCTTTCTCCTTATCGCAGAATAAAGGCATGAAGAGTCATTCATATAGGTATGTATTCACAAGTACCTACATATACAAATATATACAAACTTATCAGATTTTTTAAGTTAAGGGTAAACAAGTAAAAACAAATAAAAATAATTTCAAGTCATTACATTTGTCAACTACTGTCCATTTAAAAATAAAAGCAGCGTTTTTGTGAGGGTTAGTAGGTACAAGTGTGCCTACTCACTGGGTATGGTATGTTTCGCCAGAATTGTTTGGCAAATTGAAGTCTTACAGGGGTACATTTCGACATTTTTCGTTTCGATTTTTCTTTAACTCTTCGCTGCTCCGCATTTTACGTTTGGCAAACAACATTTTGTTTTATAAATGATTTGACAAATGATCACTTCGCATTTTTAATTTCACAAATTTCACCAAGTATTTTGTTTCATTGGCGTTATGAAGATTGGCAAATTTTTTCCTTGGCATTTTATTGTTTTGACTTTTTTTCATTAGTATTTCGCTGTTTCATTTATTCTTTTTTGGCATTTTGTTGTTTAGCTTTTTTTATTTGGCATGCAATTGTTTTGCTAGTTTTTGACTTTTTTTAAGGCATATGTAATTTAATGGAAGTCAAAAACTCGCAAAACACAATTGAATCCCAAATAAACACAGCTAAACAAAATCCGAGTTTCTCATAGTTATCTAGCTTTTGTGTTTTAAAATCAGAAAAGTATCCATCGATACTCAGTACATCTTTTATAATATTCGACTTAAAAGTCTCATAAGTTTTGCCAAAATATTCCGTTATCAAAACTGAGCAAATTAATTAAAGAACAAAACAACCAATCACAGTGATACTCGTAGCAGCAAGATTAGTCAGCTAGTTAAGACCAAAAACACAATTTATTGAGCAACTCTTCAGAGAAAAAAGTAAGTAGTCTTACCAAGCCGATGCCAATGAAGGGTAAAACGGTGCAGGGAAACAATTCCACAGGCATCTACCCCACACAGGAGTTTATTCCATCATAAGTGGGAATCTGTTCCACTTTTCAAAGTTCAATTTATTCTTACCTAGAGAGGGAATTTATTGCACTTTTTAGTGATAAAGATCTCCACTTGGAGAGTGGAGTTTTTGCCAACTTGGTATGAGAATCAACTTCACTCTTTACTTTGATTCGTTCTTAGGAGGTAGTTTTTTAAGCATAGTTTCTTTAAATCTAGATTCCTTAAATGCAAAAGAAATTTCGCATACACCCAACCTCGCACCCACCCCAAATCCTATAATAAGCCCAAGCAGGGGGGTTGCAGGGGGGCAGAATGTCCACCCATACATACCTCACTATTTATTCGCCATAATGCTGACGTATTTCTGCAAATAAACAATTTCGTTATCTACATTTATGAATCAATAATATCCCAAATTCCAAATTTTAGGTGGGACAAAATTCCACAAAATTTCAAGTGCAATTAGTTCCCTCTTGTGGTGAGAACAAATTGCACTTTGGAAAGTGGGTTAGATTCCTACTTATGATGGAATAAACTCCCATGTGGAGCAGATGCCCGTGGAATTATTTCCCTGCACCGAACCGCTGGACTAGGTATTCCATAATTAGTGAGTGGGATGGGCGGTGGGTGAAGAGTGTTGATAGTGGACGTGGAGATGAAGAAGCTACATCAAAGGCGCACACGTTGTTTGTGGTCATATTTGTTTTCTCATTTGCTCTGCAACTCCTGTCTGCAGTTCTTCCATTTGAGCTTCAAAAAATATAACGTTGATTTTTTAAAAAGGTGTCATCTGTTTCAGGCTTGGGTATCGGTAAATAGTCGCATGCCACAGACATCAAATCTTGCCTGCTGGTTTTGGTTTTCTTTTTTAGAGGACGGCTGAACGAGATTTAAAAATAAAAAAAATAAATTGGAATAGGTACATAATAAGTACATACATATACAGGGTGGCGCACCAATTGTGCTACAATAAGAAATTCAAATACTCGTAACTTTTTTTTTTATCGATGTATTTCATTTATTTTTTTTTATTGGTTAGAAAATTAAACTTTATTTTAAATAGTTAGTTGTTTTTAAAGATTATAGACCGCAAATGACCTCCACGCTCTCCCATGCATATGCGGCACCTGATCAAAAAATTATTCATTGCGGCCTGAAGAGTTGAAGTTGGGATCGCCTCAATTATTGTCGTTATGGACTGCTTTAATTCAGTTAAATTCCTGGGCTTCGTTTTATACACCTCTTGCTTGACATAACCCCATAAAAAGAAGTCTGGTGCAGTCAGGTCAGGTGACCTTGGGGGCCAGCGAAGAGTGGAGTTCCTAGAAATTAATTTGTTTGCGAATTTTTTGTTTAGCTTCGCCATAACTGGTCTGGCTATATGTGCAGTTGCTCCATCTTGCTGAAACCAAACGTTGTTGAATGGTATACGTCTTCGGCGCAGTTCTGGGTAAAAAAACTCCTTCAACATCTTTAAATAACGGTCCCCATTGACAGTAACGGTTACACCGTTTTCTTCAAAGAAGTACGGCCCGACAATACACCTTGATGAAACTGCGCACCACACAGTGACTCGTTCTGGGTGCAGTTCCGTCTCATGGAGCATTTCTGGATTAGACTCATTCCATATACGGCAATTTTGCTTGTTTACATTGCCGTTAAGATCAAAATGGGCCTCATCAGACATGAACAAACAATTGATCAATGTGTTGTCTTCTTCGGCCATTGATTTAATTTTTTGCAAAATTCCAGGCGAACAGGCAAGTCCTGAGGGTTTAACTTGCTAGTAATTTGGACTTTGTACGGAAACAAGTTTAAATCGTCATGAAGTATCCGTTGTAATGACCGTCTACTAACTCCAATTTGCCCCGATAAGTTTCGGGTCGAAACGCTCGGATTGGCCTGTATTGCAGATGCTACTGCTGCGATTGTATCCTGAACCCGAACATTGGCATCTCGATGGTACGGCCTTCGTGCGATGCTTCCAGATTCGGCAAACATGTTTACAAACCTCATAATGGTCCATCTACTCGGGGGATTACCGCCAGACTCCCGCCTAAATTCCCTTTGGACGGAAATGACGGACTGCAAAGCATGGTACCGTTGCACTATCCAAATTCTTTTCTCCGTATCCCAAGCATCCATTTTTATAAATCTAAATAGTAACCTACAAAATAAAAAAAAAATAAGCCGATTACTCACACAGAAAAAAAGTTATTACGTTTTATTTTTGTAGCACGATTCGTGCGCCACCCTGTATATGTACATATGTACACGATTAAAAAAAAAAACAAATTACACTCGCGTTTTAATTCTTATTGTCCTTGTCAATTATTAACGAAACGATTCCACTGGACTCTCCAAATGGTTTAAGAAATTCAGTGAATTAAACTACCCACACGGTGCGTACATAAACGTCGTCTATACCAGCTCCTGACAACTCTGATTGCTTGATTTTTCTTAATACCTTTCTATAGGTTGAACGAAGCATATTTATTTTTCTTTTTACTTCAGCAAAAGATCCATTTTTTTTGTATTTTGGTAGTACATATTTCCAAAAGTTCCTTGTATGATTTGACTTTTTTTGGTTTTATTTTGACAATAATCCTTGCTGGTTGTGTCTTAAAGAACACTGTTGATCCAAAAACAAGAAATAAATTCTTCGGTAAAATTTCTATCCTCCATTGGCACCATTTTTTAAACACAAACTGAAACCGGCAACAAAGTTAAAAGAAAATTGACAACAAACAAACGCATGCAATTATTTATTTCAAGCAAAAATACGTCAACAAAGCGAGCACGACAAAAAGCAGACAATAAAGATAAGTTTTTATGAATTTTTGTCTAGCTTTAAGATAATTTAAAAAAAAATGGAAAAAAAAAACAAAAAAAACAAAGAGCAGACAAAAATGACGCACACCGATTTGTTCCCTAAACACTGTCATTTCATTACATTATTCCAGTCATTTAACCCACGAAAAATTTTGATCTTCATCATTTCCTTCATGATTTACATCCACACACTATCATTGAATTCTATCAGAAATAATGTAAAAAAATGGCAGTGTGTACTTTATGGAGTTCATGTAAGTTCCGGAACCGTTCGAGTTCAAAGAACGCTCAGAGGAGCCAGATATAATGGAAGAATTCCTCGCGCAAAGTGACTTACAACTTTCAACCATTCCTGTTTGCTTGTTGTTGGCAGGAATGGAGGGGACCTAAAATTTTTTGCCGAGCCCGAACGGCTAGATGAGAAGCACTTATTCATGACAAGTAATACTCCTGGAGGATTTGTCAGTTCCTCGAGGCGCTTTATCGGGAAAAACATTTCTGTTTTTAGGTGGAAGCGGCTGGGAATCGAACAACACACTTACTATTATGCCACGGGGTACTACTAAACCCTTCAATAGCTAAGCAAATCGTAAAAAAACGTTTAGAATTTGCAAAAAAAAGCATTTAAACTGCAATGAAGAATTTTGTTCAACCGTAATATGTATGTAATTAGTGATGAAACAAAATTTAGTATTTTTGATTCTGGATTGCTGGAATAAAGTCTGGCGAAAAAGAATTATGAGTGGAATCCATTGAATACTAACTCATCAGTAAATGTGTTGGTGGAAATTTTATGTTGGGGTGTATGAGTGCAAGTTGAGCTAGAAATATGCAATTTATTATCGATAAAATTAATCATTATCAGTACATCGAAATCTTAAAAAATAAATTGGCTGTAAGTGCTGGTAAACTTGGGCTTTCGGATCGTTTCAGCAAGATTATGACCCAAAGCACGCCGCACACAATACAAAGCTTTTGATACTTTTTAACACATCAAATATATTAAAGACGCCACCTCAATCTCCAGATCTCAAACCAATTAAGCATTTATGGGTAGATATTGAACGTTTGATTCTACCAAAAATGTCGAATTCAAACACTAAGATCTCGCATTTCATATTCTTGACTCTTTTTTACTCGCAATATAGGTAAAGACAAACAAGAAATTTCAGGACAACAGTCAAACACGACATTACGACGATAGAAAACACCAAAAAAGATGTTGGCAGTGGTTTTTGGTGATTCTGCCCAAAGGTTTTTTTAAACTTTCTTTTAGAACTAAAATTAACGGTTTCTGTCATACAATTTTGTTTAGCAATTTAACAAAATCTTATTGTCCTCAAAAACGGCTCCACGATTTCTCTTAAAAAAAATCACTATATTTCTTTTGATTAAACCAGCCTTTGGATGGGAAACCATTATACAAAAATGGTTATTTTATTAATGGTACCTCCAAAGAACCATTTTTGTATTTTTGATTTTCTTCAAAACTGTTACTTTATTTCAAAAATTTTTCTTATACAGAAGCTTCAATAATACAAATAGTTTTTCTTACTGAAATTTTAAATTTTGGATTTTTAAAAAAAATTCTAATCAAATATAATGAAAACTAAATAATCGAGTTTTCCTTTACACTTTGTTAGAAAAATTTTCTTTTTAGAAAAAAACTAACGGTACCTTCCATACAAATGTTAAAAAACCGTTAAGGAAAATATTTTTATTTCTTAAAAACGGCTCCTACGATTTTGATTAAACTTTTTCTAACTAAAACTAGTGCGATATACATTTGTTCTTCCAAAAATTATAAAAAAAATTACAAATAGCAACTATTAATAGTACTTCTCATAGAACGTTTTTTTATAATTTTGAATTTTCTCATAAAATAAAATAAAAAAATATTCCTTTTTTTGCAATTAACGCGCACTAAAGGGGTTTTGAGTACCCTTCAAATGACTTAACACAGTGTGAACGTTAGGAAAATAGGGAAGGATTTGAGAGGAGATACCGATGCACATTGGTTTTATAGTTCTGAATATCAAAATGAGAGGGAAATACAGAGCCAGGTAAAGCATTCCACATTCGGGTATGCGACTAAGAAAAGAATCTCTATGCTTGACAATACGTCCGAAATTGGGCTCAAAGGTAAACTAATGTCCATTCCTGGAAGTTCGAGTATTACGGTGGAACTGCTTGCTTAAGGTGAGGAATGGAATGCAATTGGCTATTTCACTAGAACACTGTAAAAATACCTATTGAATAATGAAAGGCACGAAACATTGCGACGGTGTTCGAGAGATGCATATCAAAATGATAAAAAGTATTTGAATTTTTAAAAATAGTTTAATTTTTCGATATCTCAAAAACGGGTTGATATTTTTTTTTGAAATTTTAATTTTTTATATGCACATAAATAGATATACCAAAAAATTTCCTTAAAAATGTTTTAAGAATTTGATATAAAAACAAAATTTCTTAAGAAAACCACTCCAACGATTTTAAATATTTTTTTTTTTCATACAATCATAAGCAATCAAAAATTAAGAACGCGTTCTTTTCTTTCAATTAGAACTCTCAAAGAAGTTATTTTAGCCAATTTAAATATCGTATTTCATGCTCTTAAACATTTTTCTCTCATAATTTCCATGTCTACATATAATATTCTCAAGCCCTCAGCGTCTTGAACATAAGAGGAAGCGTGCGACCCAGTTGTGAATTTTACTTCGTTTATTTTCAAACATAAAAAAGATATCTCTTCTTGGCAAATATGTGAACAAATAACTGCCAATAAAATAAAATAACGCCTTTTTTTGAAAAAGAAAGACTTTTATTAAATGTGTTTTTGCAATAATATAGGTTACCTAATTTTTGACATTTTTTATATTGAAACAATTTTAGAAAACATATGTATCTGTTATTTGGGCAAAGTAAGATTTTTTTTTTTCATAGACTTACACACCTAAAAATATATTAGAAAATGAGCAAATTTGATGTTTTTTCAAAGATTGATTGATTATTCAAAAATAGAGCCCAAGCTTAAAAATCCACTCCGACGTATTTCTTAGTCTATCAGGGTTACCATGTCTTGAACAAGTTATATAGCTCAATTTAGAATTTTTAGTAGCCCAAAATCGGAGCACAATAACAATAGCAAGAGAAGAAAACATATTTTGCTCATAAAAAAAAAGAAGAATTAACATGGAAATTCTGTCTACAACAGAAAAACTGAACGGTTTTAAAGTGAAGTTTGTTGCGGTTGATTTGAAATGTCAAAGCAAATGAATATTGTGCCCCCTATTAAACGACGGTTTTTTGCCTCTGACTCCTTTCGAATTTTCATATTGCATTCTTTGAAAAGGATAAGACGCAAAGAATTATCATGTAATGGGGGGGGGGTACTATTTAGTGAATAAAACGTGGTGGAGAATTGTGGGATGCTTAAAGAACATGTTTAGAGGGAGAAAGGTGTTTTATTTTTGATTTATTTATAAGAAAAAAAATATCACCAAAGATAAGATTTGGGCTGTTAGTAGCCCAATTATGACTGGGCTGTCATACTGAAATTGCTGTCGGCAATTTTGGAAAAAGATAGCCCAATTTCCGATAAATAGCCCAACCTGGCAAGCCTGGTTCTATTCATGAACTATAAAATTACGTGAATATAAAATATGTTTTCCACTTCAGTTTCTCAGAACCACTTTTGATCCTGAGCAATTTAAAAAAAAATTCTGAAAGAAGATACCGAAATATTTAAATAAAATTAGAAATAAATAAAAAAGTTGATTGACGTTTTTCTAGTTATTATCATTCGATCATAAACACTTTAGTCTTTTACAATAGGTTTGCGTTGTATGGACTTCACAAGCTTTGTTACCATCTGCCCAAGTTCTCCTTTTTTCTGAAAATTATGGGTCTTAACCAAATTCTGAATAATTGTTTGAAGATATTTTCACTTATAATTTTGTTAGCTAAAGAATTTTGTTAAGATTGATTTTTGTTCAAGTTAATTTTGTCACAAACCATAAGAAAACACTAAGTTATCTAATTTTAAGTTTTCTTTCACAACAAAATAATAACAGTAAAAATAACTCATATTTCCATAAGAACAAAAGCTGAAAATTTCATGGAAATCGTTGAAGCCATTTCCGAAAAAAAAAAATAAATTAGAAAAGTTGGTGTGGCAGTGGGCAGATTTTACTTTAACAATTTTTTTTCATTTTATCTCTGATCCTTATAACAAATTATGACAATATCATCCATATCGGTACAGTCGTTTCTTAATATACCAAGATTGAAGAGAAGTGGACGCGGCACCGCCCCTGTAAGGGATAGCAGTGCTTCAACTTTATTTCAGCCTGCCGCTATTTTTTCCACTTACAGTTCTAGTTTTACTGTACTAGAATAATTTTTTGAGTGACTTTATGTGTGGTAGGTTTGATGATAATTCCATAATTTTCTTTTGATAAGCGTTTTTCTAGTAAAAAATATACAATTGCATATTATTCAAATCAACTCAAGTGGACTTAAGCCGTTTTCCCATTCAATTTAGCCTTATGTAATTAAAATGTAAAAAATGTAGTCAATCGAGCAATCAAAAAATAAATATTGATTATGATAGAGCATATATAGGAACATGGCCTAGGTAGATATAGAAAGTAAAAGTTACATCTAGACTTTTAAATATTGATTTTCATTAAAAATTTAAGAACTATCTAAGCATAACAAATAGGCAAGGACAAAACATATCATAGCTTAAAATATAGGGAAGTATATACAAATAACATTCCAAGAACATCCTTTGTTTATTACTAAAGACCTTAGTCCATCAAAAAGTTATGCAGACGCTCACCGCACATTTAATGCACTTCACTTTTTTAAAGAACTCAGTGTAGCGTAAGGTAGGTAGTATATTGGCGTATAAATGGTTTTGTATTTTCACTTGCACCCGATATCACAGGGAATTAACACACGGTTATGTTTAATGTGAATTATTAAATTTCATTCAACTTTCCGGAATACGTCATGATCCTTCTCTAATTTGGTCAGGTTTTTCTGTATACATACTGAACTAAACGTGCTCAAAAGCCTAAAGGGCAAAGAGACCTATTCTTCAACCCACAAAAGCGATATTCACCTTTGAAATGAGAATATGGTGAATGGATTAAGCAAACCCAAGGACCTGCACGTGCACCTTATACTCAGTGGGAAACTTTGCTTTGTGCACGTGTGCAGTATTTTACATCATAATTTTAACGCAAATGAGACATGTGCTGTCCTGTGCACAGGCATCACACGGATACGACAACAGGACTAAGACTTTTACAGGAATTAATTTGACTTTTCTTAAATCGGATTCGGGTTGCAGGGCAGCACTAGCCTGCACATCACAGGGGTTGTTCAACCACTCGTCACTTTTTCATTTCACGTAAAAAAGACCCATATTTTTTTATCTGATATCTAATGTATGTAGATAGGCAGGTACCTATATAAAAACACGTATTTTCTTTCATACCGTTTTATAGAAAATACGCAAAGCTGTGTTTTAGAAAATAGTTGAACTCATCATCAGCGATTGCGAGGAACATTTTGCAGAAAGTTGGTCTACTTAAAAAATAAAATCTTTCCAAATTATTCTTTTTAAACACACCCCAATATAAATGTAATGCTATGAATAACGTTTACTGGTTCTCTTGGTCAACTTACTGTAGGTATACCTACAAGACAAATAATAAATTGTCTTGTGTACTTTCATAACAAAATGGATATTCTGTTGTCTTTTCAACTTGAATACGCAACACTTATATTTTCTCCATGGAAGTTAATCCGCTTCCGTTTCCCTTATGTTTACGGACCAACAACTTAATCGCGAAACCAAGTGCGTTCATCAAATAAAATAAAATCTATCCAGGGAATTCAACCCCCTTTTAACATTCATCAAAAAACATATTGCCAGCATGTAGCGTCCGTGTCGTATCATCTGAGTCTAAAAGTCTGGTAACTTTTCGCAAAGGGATACAATTTGGGTGAAATCAGAAACCAGGAACCATAAAGGAACAAGATTTCACAGGATTATCCCAATTATATGGGTGCAATGAACGAAGGCTGACACCGGCATCCATCTGAGTATATTTTAGTTTTTGTAAGGGGTAAACATATTTTTTTTTCTGGAACACAAAGCATAACGATAATATGAGCATTTCTTTGGTAAAAATGTTTCCAGTGTCAATTGCTGCTATTATAGTTAGATGAAGATTAGATGAAAACTCAGAAGTTACCTACTATATTTTAACTAGGGGGTGGAATCAGGTTCATGTGTTATTTTGTTGTATTTAGTCAGAATGCGAACAATACGTTATAATGATGTCTACGAACTAAAGTGTTTTTTAAAAACAAAACTGAATTCTAGCACCTTAAGAGATTGGTTATGAAGCGTTGGCGTTGAAAGAACACCCAATAAAAATTAAGCTAGTCAATTCACAGTACCTATGTACAATATGTGTACATACATATTTCTTGGTTATATACTAAGGATATATTTACAAATAATTGTTTTGATGCAAGGTTTACATATTCCTGTGGGCTGGTTTCGGTACCACCGAATTTTTCATCGCGCGAGTACCTGAGCTATTTCAAGCAAATTCGAGCAAATGAGGTGCTTTTGGTCCACAGCTTTCAATCGCGCTAGATATAGCAATCGATCACCCTTTTAAGTGTCTGTACAGTAAAACCCGAATAAGTGCATACGTCTCATACAAGGGCCTTACTCGAATAAGTACCCTACCTCTATTTCTTGAGAAATTTGAAGAATATTTCATATAAGACTTATCTTTTAGGTACTTTTCATCTAACTGCTTAACTGCCTCTTAATTTATGCTTTTTGTTTTTAAATCACATATACCTGTACCTGAAAATACTTCTTTTAGGTGCCCGTTGAAGATATCGGTTCTACACTGACGGCTCTTGTTATGTATCAAAATTGTAGGTTATTTTTTAATTTAATTCTTAGGCTAGGTTAGGTTGAAGTGGCCGTGAAGACTGACACACTTAGACCATGAGTTTATATAATTCGTTAAATGCTGTGGGTCTATTTATCCTGGCATCTTGATCTGGCTTAACTTCGACCTCCAGTTTATTACAGAAGGTCTTGAGGATTCTAGCAGCTGATCGCCTGAACCTTTAGCTGCCCTTTGACGGCCTGTTTCGTCTGTACTCACGCGACTGTCTCGGGAGATAACCCAAGCCAGCGGTGGTAGGCCGGTTATTCACAACCCTGAAACCTCCAAGCTGGGCTCCCCCTCGAGACGTTCTAGGGAGAAATACACTCTCTCTAGTAGTGACAGGATCGTTATTTAACCCCACCACTACTGAAACTAGGTATTTCTACCGCCTTACTTCTCTCGCTGAAATCTATATCAGATGGGGGCCATGACTTGCCGCAACCGCCCAACTGACACCGACCCCAGGAGTAACGGCAAACAGCTTTTGCGCGGTGCTCCGCCCGGTTTCGAGGGAGAACCGGTCTTACCATATACTTTTGTTTTTGTTTTTGTTTTTTTGTTGCTGTTTTGTTTTGACATTTTGGACGCACGAGTAACGAATAAATGTGGTCACTTAACACAGGGATTCGATATGTAGAGAAGGCAAACAAGTGTCAAGAGTCGGGTACTCCGTTAACGACTGAGCTAGTATTTTTAATTGGGTCCCAAGCCAGGCTGATCATTAGAACGGATCGTATAACACCTTAGATCCAACCCAATAGGAAAGTTGGAGTGGGTGAAGAAGGGAATATGATTTGATAAGATTAGAGTGGCAGAGAGCTATTCGCTGTACTGTCAAGGAAAGGAATTATGTGTTGAAAAAAACACTGACATGGCGAACTCGTGGAACAGCTTTTTCGCCTTACCCGAGGGGGATATTGTTGGACAGCTATTTGCCGTGCCGACGAGAGACAGGAATGGGTGTAGATGGGAAGGGTTTGGGGATAAGTGAAACGCCCTTTGGTTTCAGGACTCATCTGGAGTTAGACTCGAGAATCTTTGACCTTACTCAGCTTCTACAAATCGACAAATTCGACGCTCAGGTAGACGAACTAATGGTCTAAGTGTGTTAGTCTTCACGACTGGCAGCCACTTCATCCTAACCTTACCTAATCTAGACTATGAACTGGTCCATTGTGACACCACATGAATCTAGGAAACCCTATTCTTTACTGGGTGAATCATTTGGAGCTTCTAAAGAAAGCGTAAAAGACTATCTATGTCTATGTTTATTAGATCACTAGGGTCATTGAAGTTAAATTCACCAAGGTGAACTCTAATCGATTTTATCTCTTCCTCCTCCATACAGCTTATGCAAAACTCGTCAGAGAATACGCCAAGACGCTTTTTCGCTTAGTAAACATTTCTGTCATTGAAACCACAAACTGCTTGAACAGAATGCAGCTAACGCAGATGCAATAGATGTCAAAAATGCTGCAATGAAAGTTAAAATTTGTTCAACTCTTGCAGCTGCAGCATTTTTGACATCTATTCCAGCTCCGTCTCCCGCATTTTGTTCAGGCAGAAAATAGGAAATATTTGTATTCCAAAACAAAAGCGAGCATCCCTACTTACACAAATAAAAATCTGACAGCTGGTACTGAAACCATATAAAGTAGGCTTAGTGCTTAAGGCTCCACCAAACCGATGCGGAAAATTCGTTTACGATAATTGTTTGTTGTTGTTGGATTGTGGATCTGTCATGTTTTTTATCGTTGTAAATGATTCGCTATGATTTCGCGTTGGTTTGGTTTTTAAAATATCAAAATAGACTAAAAAGTATGCAATAATTCGCTTCATACGAAAAATTTGGGACGTAAGCAGAAGATAATAGTTTTTCGTTTTAAATGTATGGCGCTAGGAGAATATCCTTTTAAGTGCTCAACAAAATAAAATAAAAAACTACCATGCTTTTGTCTTTTATCTTTTTGGGAAATTATCAGAGTTTGTATAAACCCATTTCTCTTTGTCGATAAGAGATAGCCTAGTAAATTCAATATTTAAGTACACCAACATAAACAATTTCACCATTGAGCAATGTAATTTGCGTAGAAATATTTCTCTATCACCAATAAAAAATGTATAAGATAATTTATCAATATTCCTTTTATTCATCGCTTCGTTACCAGAAACGTAAAACAAAATGCAAAACAAATACAAATTTCTTTTCACAAGTTTCCCACGAACATCCTTTTTTATTTTCCAAGACCCCACACAAAAGATATTTAGATCACAAAACAGTCATCATATCATATTGTTAGCTTACAAAGAACTGAAATTATGTTTTCTCAGAAGTGACAGCGTCGTCGGCGTCGACGCAGGAAAACTAATTCATTCTACGATTCGTTTGTATCCCTAATAAGAATTTGAGCTATTTCATTGATACATCCTGCCTAGCCGAATATTAAAGGCAAGCGATATTTCCGATATCCAATTAGCTACTGAATTTCAGAAGCTCAATTTTAACGAAGGTGGGTCACATTCACATCACAACAATCAAACGTTTTATTCGTGAGAAGAAATAGTCAGATCAAACTACTGTTTGCTTGCTGTAGCATGCGAATAATATTATCTTAATTTTATATCATCGGAATGTTAGTCTCCCGAGTCCCGAGTCCCGATCTTTTGAGAAACATTGGTCAAAACTCTACATATACTACACTAATAAACAGAATATTCCTTTTTTATCGGATTTCGGAAAATTTATGATCATGATCACGAAGGTATAATCATAGGTTCGATCGGAGGAGTGGAACTTATCACCGTAGTCGACATTATAATTTGATGGTCAGATGAAGTCGGAGGATGGATACATGTAAATGAATTAAATAAGGGCACACATTTATTTAACCTTTTCGATGTAGTTGAATTGATATTTTTATGATTACAATATTTTTGAAATCTTGTATGCTTTTTGTTGCCATAATGTTTGTAATATATAAATCACGTTTTTTTCGAAAGTGCACTATAATGATAGTAACATTTGTCCAAATCATTTTTCATGTAGAAAAATGATCAATATTTATATATTTATCATAGCTAGTACGTACAGCTTTCGAAACTGGAGAGCTAGTGACATTATTTGTCAACAAAAACTGTCCTTAGCGTAGAGAAAAACTGATACCTTGTTTACATGGAGAATTGAATCCGAATTTAATCAGGATCAAATTTTCGATCCGGATTGAGTTCTTCGATCCACTCATGTGAACGTGGTATGAGTTACTATTATTATTTTCTGCAGCACTGGACGCAGCCATCAGACATTCCAGTTAGTTTTCCAGTCAGTGCTGGAAAATTGGTTGGTTTGTGGTGGACAAAAAGCAAAACGTCACATTCAGGTTACGAAAAATAAAAACAATTAATTGCTCGGTCTCGCTCTCGCTCCTGCTCGTACTAATTACTTAATTTTATTTGATTGTTTTTAAGTTTTTGTGAGGTAGATACCTATGTAGTTATTTAATAAATTTTTTAATTCTTCACTTCTGTGCGAAAAAATCGTTCCAATGATATATAATTTATATGCCTTCGACTTTTGTACACCGTGTAAATTGTACCACAAAATTCGTTCTTGCCGTTGATTTATATGATAATTAGGACAATATTTTTGATTAAACAGTCACCGTTGTTTATAAGGTAATGAATTGTTTCAAAGTTACCTGCCAGTCGGCTGCTATTTCGAAAAAATTTTAGAGGAGCGCTCAAAACTCGACTGCAATAACATTATTATAATTGACAAGCTTCAAGAAAATAAATTGTAACGAAAGGGTTTTTCAACAGGGACGCTACAAAAGTAGAGCGACAGGGACAGCAAACGATGCCATATTTCTTGCCGCTCTTTTGACATTTCTCTTCTGTAAGGTTTGCCATTTTATGATGGAAAGATATACGAGCCAACAACGAGTCGAAATTATTAAAATTTATTACTGAAATTTCGAGTAAGTGCCCTCAACGTTAAGAGCGCTACGTCCAATTTATGGTCGTCATAATCGTCCTAGCAAAGCAACAATTGAGCGTCTAGTGGAAAAATGTGAATCCACAGGCATACTACAAAATGTTCCCGTGCCAGTGAGATAAAGAAGTGCCCGTAGTGTTGGGAATATTGCTGCCGCTGAAGCTTCAGTTGCAGAAAGTCCAAATAGGTTTTTTTTTTTTAAATTCATTTTTATTTTTCAATTTTCTTAAATCTATCTTAAAGCTAGACAAAGATTCATAAAAACTAGCCTACTTATCAATATCTTAAAACTAACTTACTGGCCCCAATCGGGCGCTCTAAGTTAAACTATAATAACTTAATGCTAATGCCTTTCGCCCTAAGAACTATTTTAATACTTAAATCCAGGTCGGTTAAGCTCAAATGCGTCTCTCACACGTCGTTCTCAAGCGTTGAGCATCTCTGTGAAGTCGTTGTGGCGAGTTTTGCGAAAAGATCTTGGCCTAAATCCTTACAAGATTAAATTGACGAAAGAACTGAAGCCGCTTGACCACTAGAACCATCGTATGTTCGTGAATTGGGCTGAGCAAAAACTTGAAAATGATTCGGATTTTCATCGAAAAATAATCTTCAGCGATGAGGCTCATTTCTGGCTGAATGGCTTCGTCAATAATCAAAATATGCGGTATTGGTCAGGCAGCAATCCACACGTACTCCATGAGTCATCATTGCATCCCGAAAAAATTACGGCTTGGTGTGGTTTATGGGCCGGCGGCGTCATTGGGCCGTACTTCTTCCGTGATGATCAAGACCGGCACGTTACTGTGAATGGGGATCGCTACCGTTCAATGATAACCGAATATTTTTGGCCCTAATTGGATGATATGGACTTGGAGGACATGAGGTTCCAACAGGACGGCGCACAGTGGTCCGGTTTGTATGGGAGAGCGGAAAAAAGTCTGTTTTATCTGAACGGTTCAAGGGATTTAAAAGAAATTTGGCAAACATGTTAAAATTAGTCTTATACATATTTGGTCAACATTTGGTTGAAAAAAAATATGTAATTAGAAACAAAGTTATTGACATTCTCCTAAAATTTGAGGGTTTGGATGTTTTTATGGGAGAGCGGAAAAAAGTCTGTAAAATCTAAATTATTAAACGAACCTTAATGAAATTTGACACACATGTTAGTCTTATACATGCTTGGTCAAAATTTGGTAAAGAAAAAATTATTAGAAAAAAAGTTATTGACATTTTTATAAAATTTGAGGGTTTTGATGTTATATTTAAATACTTTTTTTTTTAGTCAAATCTTAACTTTTTATTTTGAATAAAATATTATTATTAACTATGTATATTATAAAATTAAATAAATAAATAGATAAATACATACAAAAAATAAATTAAAAATAATTATGAAGTAGTAATTTTATAATGCTAAAATGAGGTTTTTAGCGTCTGCGCTGATTGGAAGTATTTTCTTTTTTGCCTGTGGCCTTAAACCTGTTATTATTGGATCTGAGGATATGAGTATATGATGCATCACATCTTCATTCGTCGCAATTCGGTTGCATTTTCTCGAATGAAACCTGCGGTAGGCTTTATAATCCTTATTTCTGCATTCTTGGGCTTCCTCGGAGAGCGATCCAACAGGAAATGCACAGCTTTTAATTATTTCTTCTCCATGGATCAAAACCTTATGTACGGTTGCTGGCATATTGTACCATTTATATTTCTCAACAAACAGTTCAGCAGCTTCCCACGTGTAAGCTGCATATTTTTTTTAATCTAATTTTTCATTCGACGTTATTACTTCAAGGATAACAGCAAACCGCCGAATTAGGGATTCACTAACTCCAGTGATTTCTGAAGTCATGGTTGGATTTGCAAAAAATCTTCTGGAGGTGTTGCCGTCATTATACTTGTCCCCGTACCTTGTTTTACAAGATCGACAATGATGCCCAGTTTTTCACGAAACTCCTGCTGAATTTTCTTCTCTAATTTCGATTGAATCTATTTTAATGTATTGAATTCACTATATAGGTTTGTTATTATATTTCACTTCACTTTCACTTATTGGTTGATCAAAGAGTAAACATTTTTCTTACACACCTTTCACAAATGCTCAATAAGTCAATACTGACTTTTTTCATTAATCCTTTATATATATGGATTTAAGTAAGAGATTTTATTCTAATAAGCCAAGTAATAAAAAATTACGCAATACACAATAAAAACAAAGCAATAAAACTTTAAAAATAACACCGTTTTTATTTTTACCTGCCCTACTTTTAGCAAAAAATATAAAAAAATAAAGGAGTATCCCTAATAATTTTCTTTATTTTGTATTAAGCTCTATCATATAATTCAAAATATCATAAAACTATATTATTTTTCGTGTGTTGTTTTCAAGAAAATTGAGTTGAAAGTTGAAAAATTTTCCAGGCAGAAACAAATGGTTTCGCAAAAATCGAAATTCTCAGAACTTTGTTTTATTTTTAAAATAAAGTTTGACATTTTTTCCTAAACTAATGGGCTTAACCAGTTCAATCTGACAATTAATACCGAAGAAATCAAACTTTTTGGTAAACACCACCGTCAAGACGGAGTTTTTTGAAATCCGATTCAGTGAAACATTTTTGAGCATAACTTCCACATTTGCACGTATCTGCAGCTGATTTTTTCTGTGCTTTAACATGAACGTATGGAGCATATGCTGGCATACTTATTTTCTTGGTATCTTTTGGCGCTTTTATTTCATATCAAAAAGTTAAAAAAAAGGCATTTTTTCTTAGCACTAAATCTTCAGGCTACTTATAGAAGGTATCTTTTATAAATAATCAATATTTTTTATTTTTTTTTTAGATAATCGAAAATAGACAAATTAAATTATTTAAGGAGCTAGAGAATTTATTTAAAGGAACTTCGGAAAAAAACATCTCAAAATTTGTTGAAAATACGGTTCGCGATTTGAGTATAATTATTTTTCAACTTTGAGGGCTTGTAAATCAGAACATACAATATATGTATATTTAAAAAAATACTTTTGAATCATACGCTCGGGTTATCTATGATTACTTAAACATAAAGTTGAAAGGGGTAGATATGACTTTTTCAAAAGGCTTTTTTCCGCTCTCGCACCACTGTGCGGCGCCACATGCCACACCAGCGAATGTCACAATCAATTTATTGGAAACTAAGTTTGGAGAACGTGTTATCTCATGAAATGGTCCAGTCACTTGGCCGCCTCGGTCGTGCGATTTGACGCCGTCAGACTATTTCCTGTGGGGCTACGTCAAGTCTATGGTCAATGCCAACAAGCCAGCGACGATTGATGAACTTCGTACGAATATCGAACGTGAAATTGTGATCAGCGTCTGGACTTCTGCAAGCGTGCCCGTGGTGGCCATGCAAAAGAAATCGAGTTCAATACATAATGGCATCGAACGTACTTTCACGGCAATAAAGAGTTTCATTGATATCCAAAACCGTTTTTGTTTTATTTAAAAAAAACTTTTGTAGCGCTCTTATTGAAAAACCCGATATAACATAAGACTCTAGAAAACTTTATTTTTCGATAAACATTGGAATAATCATGTTATAAGAAAATTAATTAAAAATTGAAGTTTCCATACAAGTTTCAGCAGACCTGATGCCAGTTATTTACTAAAATAGTACCAGTTTTTTGTTTTTTGTTTGCACTTACAATAAAGCTCGCAGGTCGCAGCATAATTTTTTATTAAGGTTACGATGTTGTTCATCAAAAAAGATAAATAATATTCCTGAAACCTTCAGTTATGTGAATTATTTATGAATGTATACAAGAATTCTGAAAGTTCTTACGGGGAAGATGCAAAAAGGTGTACATTAGGAAGGTCCTTAAATTGAACGTAGTCTTGGATAGCCCTCAATCGGTTCAAAACATCGAGAGACAATTTCCCTAATTTGTTCAGATTCTTATTTCACCCCCTTGGTCTCCCTCCTTTCACTTTAAGCTACTAATAATGAATGGGCTTAGGTTAATTCAAAAAACACGCCAAAAAACATCAGAGCTTATAGATTAGACAAATGGGGTTTTCACACCAAACCCCAAAACCGGTTTTCGGCGAAAACTTTTCAAAAACTCGAAATCCATTGACACCAAACATTACACGTTTCTGTTTGACATTACAGTTTTTCTTTAACCAACCACTCTTTGTCTTTCGTTATTTTCTTCCATTTTATGAAAGTAAAATATAAATGGTGATTATTTATATAAATTTGATCTATTAAAACAATTTTAATTACCAGAGCCGAATGTTGGGTCTGTTCGTGTATCTCCCATAATAACGAATTTCTACGAATTTTATTTTTTTATATGAGCCTTGACAGATCTTTGGGCTGAATTCGTAGAAATTCGTAGTTTTAGGAGGTACGCGAACAGACATTTTATCAATTTTAAATAAGTTATAATGATTTTGAAATTGGAATTTTATATTTGATATGAGAGAAATTCGTCATTTTTTTTAAATTTTGTTTTTAAAGCTATCAATCAGTTTCCTTTTTGACAATTTATTAGGCACTGAACTTTTTAAAAGGTACGTTTGTTTCGTTCATCTCTGAATTCCAATAAGTTTTCGACTGGTTTTATATAAAACTTTGTGTTTAACGAAAACCTGAAGTACTAAAAAATGTATGGGAAAACTTGTGTTTTCGACTAGGTATTTCTCCAAACTCTATATTTTGGTGAAAACCGCATTTTGGGTTCGGTGTGAAAAGACTATTCAAAACGAGAAAAAAATAGCTTTGCAAGGGAGGTCTACATATTTCTCCCGTTCAGGCGAGAGGGGTAATTTTCTCAAAAATCTGACTCAAAACAGAAAAAAGTTAATGAAATTGTTTTGAGTCATCTTTTTTGAGAATTACTTCTCTCGCCTGAATGGGGGAAGAGAAATAAATTTGTATCATCTTTGTGAAAAAACTCATGATTAATTTAGATTTTCGCAACCATGATAATCCTCTTTCGAGTCTTTCGAAGATAACTTGTGCATATTCACCTTGTATTCATATAATTTGTGAAGGAAAATACAATCTTGATCACTTTTATTTAGATAAAATTCCACTGAAGTGAATATTTTCCAAATTTGTATCTTCCATATTCTCTTACGTCGTTTTTTATTGTTGAAAAGAATTGCACTTTTTACATTTTATTATGTTTTATTGAAAAAAAGATTAGATCTGAAGACGAAAGAAGAGATCTTTTTAGTTTGAGAGATTTGATCTGCATGCACCTATACATGCAAACATTCTTTTTTCAAATGACAAATAGAAACAGGAAAATTCGTTTGTTTTGTTCTATTTGTGCCGACGCCATACGTTATTTTTATGTGTATGCGTGTATGTAAGCTATATGTGTAAACTACTCAAAACTATGCCCAGATGTTTCATTCAAGACAGTATTTCTAGATTTTAGAATCAAATCTTTCAGAATTCAATGAAAAACGACATTAGTGTTGGCTGAAGGATCATAGAATTTTAGTGGCGTGAAAGATCATGGAGAATCAGATCGTATAGTGCTTTACAACTCTCAACCATCCCTTCCTGGGTGCGTATTGTTTTTTGGCAGGAATTAAAGAGACCTGTACAATACGAATGACTTAGATGATAAGCACTTGATCACTACAAGTTACTTTTGAAGATATTTTCACTTTCTCGCAAGAAACAATACCTCTTCAAAAAACATTTGGGTTCCTTAGTCATGACAGTTCAACGCAGTTACGACCAACCATTACTTTCATTCACCATTCACATTTTTGTCTGATTGATGAAAATAGTTCTGTTTCAAATGTCAGGTTACGAGTATATATCCAATAAATTTTGAATAGGTTTGCATTTTATATTTTTTTAAATATTATAATATTATTTTTTTAAGGAACGGTAGGATTTTCAGGATTTTCACCACCCAGTATTGGAAAGTTATAAAACGCTAATGAACAACTATTTTGTCGCTTCTGATAGGTTTCCAGAAGAGATCTTCAAAGGGAAAGGAAGCATTTAAATCAAAATCAAATCATCCATCAAGTTTCGGTGACTCAAAGCATGTCCGATGACTGGACTATCACTTTTATATGGTCAATCTTTTAAAAATCATCGTCAGGAGCTCTTTATGATCATGAAAACTTATTCAGATGTTTCGCGTGATTTTTAGAAATATGCATTTCAAAGTGCAACTGACATAATGCAAATATCTATAAGCTATTTCGAACTATCTCAAACATGCACAGTGTTTCAAGAAGGAGAAGTGCTATCGCAATCATCAATCGATAGTGCGAATGGTAGACGTTACACTATTTCTAGCAAATTGGTCCAAGTAGGATATATGGACGATATTGACATAATCGACCGATTCCAACATTCCGTAAAAGAGTTCTTCACGATGATTGAGGAAAACACAATGCGCCAACCAAGAGAGTCTTTGAAACCTAGCCCCACGTTCAAAGCACCAAAAAAAACCAAGCTTCCAGCTTAAAAAGAAAGCAATTTTGGGAATGTCTGGTTAGTGTAATTTTTTTAAATTTCTCCTCCTGTCCAATCCTCTTCCCAACCTACATGCTATGAATTTTTTGACAGATTTCACCTAGTATGCAAAAAAAGAAAATTAAATTATTCATTTAAATAAGAATTATTTGTCAGATCAGCTGTGAATCTTTGCTCGAATTTATAAAATACCAATTAATATGGAGTTACCAGGCATTTTTCTTTTTTAATTCAGAATATATTCTCAACAGAAGCAACATTAGTGTATGACTTATGCATGTCGTTTCTCTTTGGTTTATTTTCAAATTAAATTAAGAAAAGTTCTAGCATGCTCTCAACCAAGTGTGTTCTGTTATAAGCATTCTGAATTATTTAAAAAAAAAACTGAACAGTAGCTATTAAATGCTTGTGTTCAGCATTTAACTATGTCTGCTCAGTTACTTTATTCTGAGCTCATAAGGCACGCTCTGAACAAGCTAAGAACATGCTCAGAAAGAAAAAAGAAACACAAATTTAAAGCTCTAAACGCTTAGAACTAAAAAAGACATAATTTTTTGTTGACAGTTCGGGACAGAGTTGCCATAAACACTGATTTATCGTGATTCTCTCAATTTTTAGACGTATTTTACAATTAATTACAACAATTTTCCCCGATTTTCAAAATAAAAAGTAAATAAAATAGTTTCCACTCTTGAATTCATAGTACTTATAGTTTTATTAAAAATGTGTATATGCATTATGTCTAGCTTAAAGTAATGAATTGCTCGAATTGGTGAAGTGGGGTTTCATTAAGATTTCAATGCTCAAATACTTACTTTAAAAATGAACAAATAATCCAAAATAAATAAAGCAATGGACATGAAAAAGTTCTTTCTTAAAAAATATGACATTTTTACCTTCAAACAAACAGTTTTTTCTGATTCTAATGAAAAGCACAATCTGCATTCATTAAATGACAAAAACAGCTGTTAAAAAGAGAACCCAAGCTATCCTAAAATTTTGAGATAAAAATATTTCTCATACGAGTAAGTCCACGTCCAGCTCTGACTGCAGCTGTGTTGCGTTGTGTTCTTAACATTGAATTTGCAATTCCGTCTAATATTAATCATGTGCATGTTTTCATTATAATTAAATAATTGAAATAACGGGTGATTTTTTAAGAGGTATAGAATTTAAAAAAAAAAAACACAACAAATTCGAAAAAATTAATAAAATATTTATTTGAATCGATAGTTTGAACTTTGCAATTTAATGTTTAAAGATAATTTCATGCAAATGTTGACCGCGGCTGCGTCTCAGGTAGCCCATCCGCTGAGTAAAATTTTGGCATACTCTTTCACACATATCGGCCGGTATCTCACGAATGAATGCATGGATGTTCGCTTCCAGTGCGTCAATCGAAGCGGGCTTGTCCTTATAGACATTAGCTTTGACATACCCCCACAAAAAATAATCTAATGGTGTCAAATCGCACGATCTAGGCGGCCAATTGACCGGCCCGAAACGTGAAATTAACTGTTCACCAAACTCGCCTCGCAATTGCGCCATTGTTTCGCGTGCTGTGTGGCATGTGGCACCGTCTTGTTGAAACCACATATCATGCAAGTCAAGAATTTCCATTTCGGGCAAAAAAAAGTTTGTTATCATCGCTCGGTAGCGTTCACCATTGACAGTAACGCTGCGATTCGCATCATCTTTGAAGAAATATGGCCCAATAATGCCGCCGGCCCATAAACCGCACCAAACAGTGGCTTTTTCGGGATGCATTGGTAGCTGTTGCAATGCTTCTGGCTGATCTTCACTCCAAATGCGGCAATTATGCTTATTTACGTACCCATTCAACCAAAAATGAGCCTCATCGCTGAACACAATTTTTCGATAAAAAAGCGGATCCTCGGCCAGCTTTCCAAGAGCCCATTCACCAAAAATTCGGCGTTGTGGTAGGTCGGCTGACTTTAGTTCTTGCACCAGCTGTATCTTAAAAGGCTTTACGCCCAAATCCTTCCGCAAAATTTTCCACGTAGTGCTGTAACAAAGGCCTAACTGCTGGGAACGGCGCCGAATCGACATTTCGCGGTCTTCTGTCACACTAGCTGATACGGCCGCAATATTTTCTTCACTACGCACAGTACGTAAACGTGTTGGTGGTTTAATGTCCAACAAAGTAAATTTGGTGCGAAATTTGGTCACAATCTTCCGAATAGACTGCTCAGAAGATCGAGAATGCCGACCATAAAATGGAAGCAGCGCGCGATGAACATTTCGAACCGAGCACGAATTTTGATAGTAAAATTCAATAATTTACAAGCGTTGTTCATTTGTAAAGCGATCCATGGTTAAATTGCAAACCAAACTGAAGCTGTTTGACAGTGACACAAGGTACTAAACACACGTCAGCTGTCAAAACCAGTGTTGCCAAAACCAAACCAGCTAAAAAATCACCCGTTATCATAAACTATAAACTAAATTTTGGAAACCTTATAAATAATTTATACGATCTCCACAGGCCTCTAAAACTTTTCTCAATTGTTTCACTTTAAATAAAATTCAAATTTCAGACTCTCGCAATATCACCACTTTTGGTTAACCCAGTAGTCCTTACACCAAAACAATTTAATTGTTCATCTGTATAGTACAAGGCAGCTCCAACTCATAGAGTGAACAACGTTGCCAAAAAAAACTTATATATCTAAAATTATAATACCAACCCCTGTTATGTTGTAGGGCTGATTATATTGCTTGTTATGTGGTGCAGTTAAGCACCGGGCGGGTCTTTACAATTTACACAAATCTCTGTAACCCTTAACAAAAGTCATGACAAAATAAACGGATACATGTGTCAGCAATAGTTTTGGTTAGTCTGATAAACATCATCTGTGTCCACTTGAGTTATAGGTCGCTATACCTTCCTGAAAAAGCATGTGTCACGACCCTCAAAACAAACCTCCTTCGTTAAGGGTAGATATGTATCAAAACAAGCCCAGTGATAAAATCATGATTCCGAATCAAATGAATGTCATATTCGGTTTTCGTCAAACTCATTGAGTTGTCACCATTCAATGTGCGATTCAATTTACAATGCAATCATCCGCCAACTCAAGTTAAGTATTATTTTTACTGTTACTACCTCCGCGGGTTATGTTTATAGACGCGATTGTGAGTAAAAAAAAATAGATAAATAATAGTGCCTGACACATGTAATCAATTAATCAGGTAGCTGTTGATAGAAAGAGGATTTTGTAATCGTGAGTTCGAATGACATATGGCTAAAATACAATAATGACATTCGATTTTCCACAGGTATACATAGTTATACTAACATACCTATGTTTGTAAATTAATTGCAAAGCAATCAAAACACCGATAAAAATAAAAATATCAATATTCATTCATAAAGAAACATGTAAACTTTAATGTGTACAGTTGAACAATTATTACTTAACGTTAACGGGTATGAGCTATGAGTACATAGACAACTTTGAGTGTCAATGGTTTAATTATTATAACATAACGTAAAATATGTTAAAACGGAACAGGGAGTGTCAAAACGGATCAGGGACAGGAATAGGATTGCCAACCGTACTCTAAAATAGAGTATTGAACTCTTTTTCATGAAAGCGTACTCTATGACCTATGACTAATAGAGTACTCTAAAATACTCTTTTTTTGCTTAAATAATTTTCCAATATGTTGTTACTTTCTTTTTTCTTCTTTCTTTCAATATGTTGTTACTAGTATAAAGTGTAAGTATTTTCAACTCCATTTCACGAACTTTATATTTCTACACAGCCGCATATACCATCCACTTAACTGCGTACACAATATTTCCTAAATTTTTGTTTCTCATTTGTATAGGTATATTAAAAACCGGTCATATAGAGTTAGCTATGTCCAGATAGTTAAGTAGATTTAACTTCTGTCCCGATAAAAATGGCATTACCAGACCACCATTGTCGTTTTCATACCGATAATTTATATGGAAATTTAAAATGTTTGTTGGTAAGATGATTCAATTAAAATGGTAGACTAAAGCAAATGTTTAAATCTTTTCGCCAAGCCAAAGTCCATATGGATATGTAAAAAAAACGCAGCTAATGTGAGCCAATCCTAACACTCAAGTGTTTCTGAACAAACCCAAAACTGTCAAACATGAAATGTCAAATGGCCACGTTTCGATTTTTTAATGTTAAGTGGTAAGAAAAGAAGGACATGGCTTCAAAATGAAGTTCTAATTTGTATTAACGTAAAGTTACAATGTTTAGACTCATATAATTATTTAAAAAACAATACAAAATTGTTATTTTCAGCAAAAAAGTATAAAAAACACAAGTTTTAAAATTGAAAAATTGATACTCTTTTTTATTGGACCGTACTCTTTATTTATCCTCTCTTAAATCAAATATACTCTATTTCTTCTTTAAAAAGTTGGCAACCCTAGACAGGAAGGCAACGGAAGAAAGATCCCCATTGTTTTTGGACCATAATTGTGTGTTGTAAGGAAGTTTGTGGTTAGCCCAGGTCTTAAGAGATGCATTGAATGTTTCAGCATTCAATTATTGCAATAACGGGATGCGTTCTTTTAAATAAACTTACAATCTTTCGGAAATTGTGTTCTCTTTGGATACAGTACACTTTTCAATATTTTTGGTATAGGGGATATAGCTAGGAAGCTAAATCGAATTTGACAATTTTACACTTAAATTTTTTTATTCAAAATTAGAAACGGATGGTTTAAAATTTTTTGTAAAAAATTTAAGCAGGAAAAGTTAACAAAACCCAACCTTAAAAAAATTTAATTAAAAAGTCCAAGATCACTAATTTTTTTAATAAACTGCGGATAACTTTTTTGCATCAAAGATAGGGTCAAGACATACACAAACAAAATAAAGCAAAGGATTAACTGCCTGAACAGAATGGAGACGGAGCTGCAACTCGAGTAGCTGTCAAAGTGTTGAATACACACAAATCCAATGATACGAACACAACACGACGCAGACGCAGCTGGGCAAGTTGGCCAACTTTTAACTTTTGCATGCAGCATTTTTGACGTTTCAAAATTGTGAGCGCATTCAAGTGTTTACATGGGGTTTGAAGAGAGTTTCAACCTCTTTTTAATCTCTGATTAAGACGTAAAGTAATTTTAGCTTCCATTTTATCGTTATCCATTTTTATTTAATTTTTAATTTTTATTTTTGTGTTGAATTATATTTGCACAGCTGACTTCAAATACCAAAAATGTCAGAAAGCTGTACGGCACATTGTGGGCCTCTAAAAAAAATCTCGTAAAGCATTTTTTGACAGCTATCCCAGTTGCAGCTGCAGCTCTAGTTGCAGCACTCTTTTCTGGTCAGGCGGTAAAGGCTTTAATAAATTTTAATTAACACAATTACCTTCGAATTTAAAGTCAATTTTTTTGTTGCACTGTTTAAACACAAAGAACCCAGCTGTGGACTTCAAGTTTTCGATTTTTTGAATAGCTTTAATGAAGCCTTCAACGCCAAAGTTTGATTTTGAACAAATAGTTTTGAATTCCAGCTAACACTAATCTGAGATTAAATAAGACTCACAAACATCGATAATTGTTGCCGAGCCAAACTAGCCTTTTCCGCTTTTGAATGCATTCAGTTCAACTCAAATTTTATACTCTTTTTCGCAGAAAGGTGTCGCTATATTTGTATTTTTAAATGAATATAGTTAGGCCTATAGTTTCCGAGCTTTACCAAAATATTGATAAGTGTCCAGTGTGGCCATTCTCTCAGAAACGCATGGGTGAATTTAGTAGCATTTTCGTTTCTAAGTATGCTTATGGGCCAACTTAACATATTCAATAATAAAAACTCGTGCACGTTATTATTCCTTTTTAAACGGTCTATTCAATAGCCTATAGATTTCAATCAAAATTGTGAACAAATAAATCAAAGGATTTTGTTTCTTAAAATGATTTAATCATGGGGGCAAACAGGATAAAATCTTATGATAAAATGAAAAGTAAAAACTCTCGTGATAAGAATTTCGTTTTACCATTTTATCAAAGGTTAGAGGCCCATTCCTGCCAACAACACGCACAATGGAATGGTTTAGAATTGTAGGCCACTAGGACCTGGTTCTCCAGGAGCTGTTGTGCCACCAAATTTATGTATATATTTTAGAGGCCCAGAAGAAAGGTTGTGAGTACACTGAAAATAACGAAATCAGTAAGAAGTCATATGAATGCATCATAAATAGGGACAAGAAATACAAAATATGAGTCCAAGTAATACAGATCTGCTTTAGTAAGTTTGTTGAGCAATACAATAAAAATGTCCCATGCATGTATTTTTTGCAATAATTCTGAACGAGGAACCAGGTACATGTATCTCAATTTATGTATTTCCGGATACTTTTGTGTACTTTCTTTTTTAGGTTGGTTAGTTGGAGGATCATTGAAACTTATTCAAGTGGAAGTTTAATGATGCCGACACGTGACAAAACAATACGGACACGCCCTTAATTTGTTTACAAATCACTTCAAATCTGTTATACGCACGAGTACTTCATTAATGTACATAAACCATAAGTTTATACAGAGGGTACAAAAAAAAAAACAGTGTACATAAAGTAATACGAGTAGAAAAACAGTCAAGTTGGTTTTATTGCAATAGCAATGACATACCTCGGGGATCAACCACCAAATCCGATAGTTGAATTGAATGCCCGTGGGAATACGCAATATTACCCTAATAAAATAATAATCGTGTGTGTATAATGTTTTATATTTTTTTTGTATAGCCGATTTACACATGCTTGCGGATTTACTGGTACGATAACGAGCCCCTGCACCTTATATCTAAGCATTGTCTTACACAATGCAACTTGAATATATTTTTTTTAAAGATTTATTTGAATGTTCCTTTCTAATCCTACAATAATTAGGTATGTCCATGCACATTAAAATTGACCTTTTTTCACAAGTTATATATTTTACAAACTTCTTTTTAAATTTACAAGCTTAACTTTCTCAAAATTAAACAACTTTCTTTTCAATTTGTTCTTAACTCTTATATTAAGAGCATTCATACAAAAACGCTAGCGCAGCGAAAATCTGTTATAATTTAATGGAAAATTAGACAGATGAACGCTATTACAACATGAATACGTTTAGGATGACATTAGCTGTGTTTTTTTTTTTGAAAAGCTATCCGTAGTATTTTTAATATTATATTTTTAAACACTTATCAGCTGTTGTTGACATTTCTCATAGGCAGTAGCGTAGCTACCGTGGAATCAGCCGTAACAATGATACGGGGCCCGAGATAAAAAGGCCCCCCAAAAAACAGAGGACTTGATGTGTTTGAGGAATTTTTCAGCGAGATAAGTACGCTACACGATGTCGATACCATATTAAAAATGTTCTTATTATTTTTGCAATGTGTCTTTTTGATAATTTTCCTACCTATGTACATTAACTCTATCTACACCCTGATCCTATTAACTAAAGCAACCGCAATTGTAACGTGTAACCACTTTGTTTCTTATTGGAACAAGTACCAGTAGCCCAGAAAAATTAGACGAAAATATGGCAAAAAAAGAAAAAAGTTCTGACAAAAATGAATAATACAAACAAAAACCATATAAACTAGCGCTACCAAAACAAACCGAGACGATACTGAAATTTTTTGATTTTGACGGTACCAAGACGATATTTATAAAAGTATCCTTTTGTTTGGTATATTGGTTTGGGCCAGCCCTTACCATACTCTCAAACGGATGGACTCCCTTCAAAACGTTACACTCTGGAAACTCTTCATATTTTAAATAATGAAAACGCTATGAATAGAAAACAGGAAACTCAAAAAATATCAGCCGTGTATTGCTGCTCGCTTCCTCCAAAAACTCAACTCAATCGAATCAGCTTTGAAGAAGTACTATTTATAAATAAAGTCCATTCAAATAAGTGGAAAAAGGGCATGAACTTCGAAAAATTCGATTATTTTTCGAAGTTCAAAGAGTGAACAAAAATAACGGTTCTAAAGAACAAATAACGTTGGTGCCATGGCCTTTAAGGTTAAGTTATGACGTTCTGTGCCACAGATGCACTTCAACAGACCATATTTGTTTTATTCATTTTGTTTCTGTGGTCAATATTGTTTTCTGATTCTGAAAAAAATGTAAGCTTTGGCGTTGGATTGAACACACAATTATGGGCAATAATATCAGTCGTCGAAGGCTCATTTCATAGGTTGTTAAAATGACTACAAATTATTCAATAAGCAATTTCCAAAACATACAAAAGAAAGCGAGATATCACAAGGAACGCAATACCACCCCAAACACATGACTCAAAAGTGAAGATAATTTTATTCTGAACAAGATTTTAGTTGTAAAATCAAATGTGAAAGAGTTGGAAAATAACCAAACCAATCTCTTTTTCAAGATGGCGGCTCTTCCCTTACCCCAAAAATTCCATATTCGTTCTTTTAATCAGGAGCCGTATTCAAACATATGCTAAATTTGTCCATCGAAAAATGCCATTTTAAAATCCTTACTTGATTGGGCTAATAATGTTCTGTCATTAAACTTTACGTTTAGTATATAAAAATGTTTTTTCTGCATATTTTCCTAATCCATCAACTATTCGATACTTATAAAATTCAATTGGGTCAGAATAATCATAAAAAAACTAAATTTATGTGTGGAACTTCGTTTTAAGATGTTACAATCTTTTTTGTGTACAATATTATGGGCTAAAATTTAAATCTTTTTGAAAATTAAGGATAAGTTGTGCCTTTTAGCTAACAAATAAAAAGGCAAACAAAGGTTGTGTCTTTGTCAAGAAAAAGGGGGCTCATAAAAAACTTTTGATACGAGGCCCCCCAAGTGCTCGTTACTCATAGGATAACTTTGTATTGTAAAAAATAAAAAGAATAGGGGATATATTTTTCGCAAACAGCTCTGTTCTTATCAGCTGTGTTTTAAAAAGGGATTAAAACAACGCAAACCTATCCAGATCGCTTAAGTTACAACTTTCAACGTGGCCATTGATAATTTTATGTATCTCGAATTATATATCCCTATGGCGTTGTGAGCAATCACAGTCTAAACAGGGTGTTTCATAAGTGCATGGTTGTTTTGTTTGAAATTTTCGACAAAGTGAAATAACGATCCCATTATATCCTAAGTATACATGGCTTTTAATTAAAATCGATGAGCCAAAATAAAAAATACTGAATCAGGGATCAGATTTTAAACCACGCTTTTATAACTGGAACTAACTGAATTTCAAGCATATTTGGCTACTATCACATACTTGAACTATCGATAAAACCCAGTTAAGTGAGTTCAAATTACCAATGGAAAACTAAGCAAATACATTCAAAGTAGCAATACAATCATGTCTTTATTACAATTATTTTTAAATTATCACTAATAACATCTCCTACTCCATCTTGAATAAGTTCGCTATTAAACGAAAACTTTTTTCAAAATTAAATCAGTGAAAATGAAAAAATAGATCGCTATTTCTGACTTACCAAGGGGCATTATAAGTTCACGATGGACTTTTTACTTTGGAATTGTTTGATAGTTTCAGCATTTGTTTTCTTTGTATAGCCCCATTGTTGAATGACATATGTCCAAACGGGTTGCAATACTTGCTTATCAGTTTTTTTCTGAATAAATAGGTCAGAGTTTTTTCCTAGTAAAGTCTTCTGTACTTCAAATCAAGTTCTTCTCTTTTCTTTTTAATCTCCTCTTTCCATTTAAACTTTGCATCCAAAGTCATTCCAAGGCAGTATTGGAGTAGGTTACTGTTAAACTGAAATCATAAGGAAGCAGCCTCTGATAGTTGTTGGTGGTGGTAGGTTATAACATTCTTCTGGAATCTCAAGAGCAGATATAAAGTAGAATTTTTCCCTTAATCCATACCGGAATGATATTGTTAGTTTTGCAGCGTGCAGAACGTTTTCAGTGTCCGAAGAATAAGTAATTGAAGAATTTTGCTGGTGTTGTAAGAGGGGTTAATGGGACGATATGCGTAAACGGTACATCTATTGACTTTTATCGGTATACTATTTTCGCTGTCTTCCACCTCTTGGGAATGTAGCAATGCCTGTTCAGTACAGCAACAAGACTTGGGAAAACTTCCTTATGATGTAGCTTGAAATCATATTCATTAACTAAACTGCTTATCCAGGGTTGATGAAGCCTCGAATTCGACAGTGATTACGGAAGAGACAAATGACTGCAAAGGATCCAACGAAAAAATTGGAATACGGCCAACGGAGTCTACGAAATGGTGAAAAGTAAACTTCAATGTACACGAATGAAGGAACGTTCTTAAACATTTCACAACAACCAGTTCCAAAATAGGCTACAGTACATCGAACCTGTACACGATTCAGTCAAAGAAGTCAAGAAGGTCAAAAGAAAACAACTGCCAGATAAAATCAGCAACAGACAAGTGGAAATCACAACTATCTATGGGTTGAATCGGCTAAAAGGATTTGTGATAGTTGGCCGTCAACCCCACCCAAAAAGCATATTTCTGACTTCCGATTCGAGTTCAGCATACCAAAAACCTTTGGAAAAGTATATTTTAATTTCCGTTTCAAAAATTTGCTGACCAGGTTAATTGGGAAATTTCTATGTAATTTCCCACTAGAAAATCCATTTCAAAGCAACTAATTATTGTAAATATACTTGTATTAATTGAAGCTGAAGTACTGTTAGGCAACATCTGAAAGGAAAATTGGTCCCCTATTGAAAAGTCTCAAGTCATTTTTCGATAACAGCGATATTACATATCATAATTATTATTATTATTACTAAAAAAAATGCTAAGTTAATGTTAAATAAATGTATGATAGTTTTATCGAATGAGTTTGACTGACTGTAACTTTAAATGGATTTACGATAAAACACATCAGGCCTGTTTTGTAGAGCGTTAAATTTTCTTTAAAAAAACGTATATTGTTAGTTTAAAGACTTGATATTATTAAGTTATAAAATTCCAAATACAAAAAGGTTTTTTCTCCCATAAAAATCATAGATCTGTTCCAGTACTTCCCATAACTACGAACTTCTACGAATTTTATTTTTTATATGAGCTGTGACAGAACTTTGGGCTAAATTCGTAAAAATTTGTAGTTTTGGGAGGTACGCGAACAGACATCGTATGAAAACCCGAAATTTGTGATGAGGCATGTCTAAACATGAATTTTAGGAGCTCAAATTTTCACTGATGTCTTTTTTCGCTTAACTGAAACTCTTGAGTCTGTTTGCAAGAAAATCGAAAGCAAAAAATAAACACATTCTTTTTTTATCTTTACGACAGATTAAATAAACGATCCTATAGTTAAAAAAAAACACAAAATTGTAAAATTTAGCATTTTTATATTTTCTATGCGAAAAACAAGAACTTTTCTGCGAACTTTCAAATACTTATTCGCAATCCACAAAATTTGCTCGAATTTAAACTCAAATATTTTGTAACACCCGTTTTACTGGTTTATTTTGTATGACAATTCGCGTCTGTCGGCGACCACTTTATGTGAAAGGAATGTCAAAATTCGCGACTAATGCAAATGCACTATAATAACTCTGTTCCCTTAATTTTTTCAAACAGTTTTAGACCGCCAGATTAATTGTGGGCCAATACAAAATTTCACTTGTGGAATGGGTTTGCACTAAATCTGGCGGTTTCAAACTGTTTGAAACTCGTTGTGGCACCCACCTAATATGTAGATGTGTGCATTCAGTCCTTATGTTTTGCATTAATTTTTGTAAAATGATAGGGTTCAGTTAAATTATTAAATGTATAAAACAACCGATCGAAAAATTAAAGTTCAATTTTGTATGGGACATCTCCTGATTTGTTGGGCGTGTCGATGGTTTATATTAATGTGGAATGGCCACTTTAAAGTTTAAACAACGAACGAAAATAAATAAATATTTCTATGGAACTAAAAACTAGTTACTAGAACTGATACTGGGTACGGAACTAAAACAGCAAAGGAAAAAATAGAAAAGACCGATTACTATGTATTTCGTTCATGGACTACACTTCTTCTCTTTCATACCAACCGACAATAATAAGACTACAGTTAAACCCGGATAAGTGCCTCACTATAAATGCTTCGTTTCGAGAGGTACTTATCGGGTAGTCAAAAGCATTTATGTGTCATTTACAAACAAAATATGACTAAGCCTCATTTCACGATTCGTTTTTTCAGATATTTCGTGTTTCGTCTTTTTGACACATAGGGTGAGGGGGAAGAAATGTAGGGGGAATGAAAAAACCAAAGCACATATGAAAATTTTAAGATTTTTTCTGGTTGAACTTTGACGTCTATGATTTGTCAAACGAGTAGAGGGGGGGGGGGGGGATGCTCATAAACTTTTAATAATGAGCTTTAAAATGGTTTTTCCTGGTTAAATAGATATAAGATTGAAAAAAAAGTGATTTAAAAATATTCTTAATTATTATTTCTGTCTATATATAAGTTCAAAACTACATTTTGTAGATAATTTTACTATTGACTTGAATTTAGTTTACATAATAATGAACGATCGAAAAATTAAATAGGTGCAAATAAGTTTGCCACTGACTATCTTTCTTTTGTAGACTATCCTTGTTTTTCTTATAATTTAGTTTTGCCTCTGTGAATTTGGAATTGGAACTGGAACTATCAACTACTTATATAGGTACATGAATAATTGTTTGTGTATAAATTTGTTCAGTTCCTTAAATTTTAGCTGTGTGGACGATGAACATATTGGAGTTTAGTTTTCGGAATGAACTGGAACGAATCTGATCTGACATAAGATATAGTTCCTGGAAATTTACAGGATGCGGAACTACCAAACTCTTTCTAAGACTGGAGATCACGACTTTAGAGGCTTTAATGATCTTTCTAACGGAGGGTGCTGCAGTTTGCTTCTCTTGTTAGGAAAGAAGCGGAATGTCATTATTTTGAAAACGCTCTATCGGGGTTTTCAATAAGAGCGCTACAAAAGTTTTTTTTAAATAAAACAAAAACGGTGTTGAATATCAATGAAATTCTTTATTCATTTAAAAGTACGTTCGATGTCATTATGTATGGAACTCAATTTCTTTTGCATGGCCACCACGGGCACGCTTGCAGAAGTCCAGACGCTGAACCCAATTTTCGACGGTTTTCAAGCATATATCGGCCGATACAGCTGCAATTTCACGTTCGATATTCGTACGAAGTTCATCAATCGTCGCTGGCTTGTTGGCATAGACCATAGACTTGACGTAGCCCCACAGGAAACAGTCTAACGGCGTCAAATCGCACGACCCAGACGGCAAAGCGACTGGGCCATTTCGTGAGATAACACGTTCTCCAAACTTGGTTTCCAATAAATTGATTGTGACATTCGCTGTGTGGCTTGTAGTGCCGTCCTGTTAGGACCACATGTCTTCCAAGTCCATATCATCCAATTCGGGCCAAAAATATTCGGTTATCATTGAACGGTAGCGATGCCCATTCACAGTAACGTGCCAGTCTTGATCATCACAGAAGAAGTACGGCCCAGTGACGCCGCCGGCCCATAAACCACACCAAACCGTAATTTTTTCGGAATGCAATGATGACTTATGGAGTACGTGTGGATTGCTGCCTGACCAATACCCCATATTTTGTTTATTGACGAAGCTATTCAGCCAGAAATGAGCCTCATCGCTGAAGATGATTTTTCGATGAAAATCCGAATCAAGTTGTTGCTCAGCCCAATTCACGAACATACCACGCTTCTGGTGGTCAAGCGGCTTCAGTTCTTGCGTTAATTTAATCTTGTAAGGATGTAGGCCAAGATCTTTTCGCAAAATTCGCCACAACGACGTCACAGAGATGCCCAACGCTTGAGAACGACGTGTGAGAGACACATTTGGGCTTTCTGCAACTGAAGCCTCAGCGGCAGCAATATTCTCGACACTACGGGCACTTCTTTGTCTCACTGGCACGGGAACATTTTGTACTGTGCCTGTGGATTAAAATTTTTCGACTAGACGCTCAATTGTTGATCTGCAAGGACGATTATGACGACCATAAATTGGACGTAGAGCTCTTAACGTTGAGGCCACTGACTCTGAATTTCGGATATCTTTCCATCTTGAAATGGCAAACCTTACTGAAGAGAAATGTCAAAAGAGCGGCAAGAAATATGGCGTCGTTTGCTGTCCCTGTCGCTCTACTTTTGTAGCGTCCTTGTTAAAAAACCCTTTATTAGGGTGATCCTAATATTGATTTTTTTTTTGAAAATCTGAGATGGCTAGGCATCAAATGGTTCTAGTTCTAAATAAAAATCTAATTTTTTCTAATTTGTTCATATTTTTATTTCACCCCCCTGGTCTCCCTATTTTCACTTTAAGGTACTAACTATGGGGTTAGGGTGATTCTTATAAAACGCGAAAAAAACAATCTGAGGGTATAGATTAGACTTAGACGAGTAAAAAATAGTATCAGAGGGGGGGGGGGGTCTATTTTCCCCCGTTAAGGTGGGAGGTGTAATTTTCTCAAAATTTGGATCAAAATTTGAAATTGTTTTTGAAAAAATAGTTTTCAAAAACTGCTTAAAATAAAACTCTTAGCTTTAAAAAAGCTAAGGCTTGTAAGTGTTCCCGTTTTTTTAAATAATTTTTCTTTGTGTGTGGCCAAATTTCTAGAAAGTTACCCCTCCCGCCTGAACGGGGGGGAATAGACCGCCCCTCCAATACAATTTTTTTCTCGTCTGAATCTAATATACATTTTGATATATTTTCGCGTTTTATAAGAATAATCCTTTACCCATAATTAGTACCTTAAAGTGAAAATAGGGTGACCAGGGGGATGAAATAAAAATCTGAAAAAATTAGAGAAATTGTTTTTCAATGTTTTGAATCGAATGAGGGCTATCCAAGACTACGTCCAATTTAAGGACCACCCTAATATATATAATTAATTTATTCTGAGTACGAAATATGCTTTCTTTTTTATTATTTCCTTCTTTTACAGCTCCTATTACTGACAAAGATACAAACTGGTGGACCAAGATGGCAACAGAGTGGACCTGGACACCATTAGATAAACAAACGAAATATTTAAGGGCCAGTTTTTCAGTGCAGAAATAACTCTGAGTTAAATCAGAGTAGGTTAATCCTATAAATTAATTAAACCGGAGGCAGTTTAACTCCTACCATTGAATAATTACAATAATAACCATGTATGTAACTATTCAATGTTATTATTCAATGCTTTAACTTTCAGGTGTCAAACACCTATTGAAATCGCTACCATGGGCAGGCGCGGATACAGGAGGAAGGGGACAATGGGTGCAATTGCCTTCTTCGGCAAAAAACGAACGAAGAACGAAAAAAATAAAATGTTATGAATAATTGTTAAATGTATCTCACCTTTCCCAGTTGAGCCTTACCTAAATGGCAGGTGCAGATTTTTTCATGCAGCGAAATTGAATATCACAGGTTCTTATGGAAACAGACAAACTCAATAGCTGCATGCAGCCAGGAGCTGCACTATGTCCAGGCTACTGACCAGGTTCAGTGGAAAAAAGTTCAGCTATAACAGCCTTCAAAAAGCCTTCGAATCGACCGACTGGAAAGGTTATACCTACTTCTGTTTTAAATGGCTGATCTTCAGTTAAGGTGTTTAGTTAAAAGATAAATGTCAGACTAACATTTTTTGGGAATAGTCACATTATTTCATACCATAGGAATCAGATTGAATGTGAAAGAAAAATTTCAAAAAATTTTGGAAAATAATGTTTTTAAAAGCTACTGCCCAACCCTCATCTACATTTGTAAGTATTTTTTTATATAGTTAAATGTAATGGAGTATTTATCTGAATTTTTCCACCTTAAAATTAGTTTTAATTAAATCATTAGAAATAAAAAAAAATCATTAAAAACGTCAATTTAATTATAGCTTCAAACAAAAATTCCTACTTGTCTTCGAATACTCGGATCCATAGTACCTAAGGTAAAATATTGCGCAGGTTGTCAAAATCGAAACTGTCGGAAATAAAAAATGGCTGTGAACGTGAGAATTTAAATGCACGCAAACACAACAAAAATATTTGCATTTGACTCTAATTTTGATATACGGGCAGAACAGAAAATAATCAAAACTCTAATGTAACTTTTGATATGTGTACTGTGACTCGGATCAGCAACATTAAAATATTTAAATAAAGTTAAAATAATAAACTACTTTCTTTGCATGGAGCTTCTACACCTGGGAATAGTTCTGATTGGCTGTTTACGAAAAGGTTCTATTTGCACAAAATATTTTAGATCAAAGTCAGTGAATTTTCTTGCAAATGCATTTGACGTTTACGAACAGGTTCTCTGGCTATTCAATATATTTGCCATAAACTCGATTTTGTATAGCAGAATTGGACTGGAGATGATATGTTTTCGAACATGTGACTATAGCAAGCTGCATTATCGAGCACAATGCTAATGCAGTAAACTTGTATTTATTTGGCTTTTCGAACACAAGACTTTCACTCAAACTCGAACGTCATATGTGGGAATAGGAACACATCGATGTGCTATTATACTTTGAGAAATTTGAGGTGGTGTTGCGAATATCCATTGGGTATTCAAAAAAGCTGGAAAGACACCGTGCTACAGCTACAAATTGTATAACCTCATTTCACGAAGAGAAACTCGCTTCACTGTGGAAGTTATGAAAGAGTTTAATGCTGTCTTCAAATTTCAAAATCATCTACTCACATTGCTGTGTGTGACGGCGTGGGTCGTTTTCAAGAACATCATCTGCGACAGAAATGCATTTGCAGAATGTTCTTAAATGCAAACTGCTAAAGGCACATGTTCTTAAACATCATCTGCGGTGCAGGTGTAAGATAAGAAAATTGAGTTGACGATAACGAAAATTGAGAAACCAAAGAAAATTGAAATCGCCCTTTCCTAAGATTTCAGTAAATTTTTAACAGGCATCTGTTCAAAATTATATAAACTAGCTCGAATTAACTCAGGATTGAATTGACTGAAAAATGCGATATTATGATTATCTCGCACTGTAAAATAGTCCTTTCGAATTTTGCTGCCATAATTAAGAGGTATCCGGGTGTGGATTTTTTTATTTTATTATTATCCGATGGAAACCTTCAAAAGACACTCGGTAAGAATCGGTACCGAACCGAGTAGTGTGAGAATCTTACCGCACTGAAACCACCGGTGAATCAAGACCAATCTTTGAAAGATCGACAAATGATTTTTCTTTCTTAATTTATGAATCGCACTGTGGGAAGTTTAAGTTATAACACTTTCCCATAGCTTTTAGACCATCAGCTCATGAGGCTTGGTTCTTCTTAATCTCCGAACATTGTCTCGTACATTTAAGACGGTTTCTATTTCAGAGTTGGTATGACTTTGCAGTCGCTGATTGTGTGATACAGCGTGTTTTTTGACCACTTCTGTAACCATTTCAATTTGAAGGTCACAATGTAAATCGCTATTTCTTATATACCAAGAGACATTTATTATTCCATGAAAGACCTTATTTTGGAATTTTTGGATGGATTCAGAATTTGTATTACTAAAAAAGTACAGTCCCCTAGTTTGATGTCATATGTTAAAACGGGTTTTAGTTCCTTCTTTTATAACATTCGTTTGTTCTGGATAGATATGGGTCAGAGTTCTTTCCTAGTAACCAGTACATTTTTCTGTACTTCAGGTTTAGTTCTTCTCTTTTCTTTTTGATGTTCTTTTTCCCTTTTAGCTTTGCATCCAAAGTCATTCCAAGGCATTGGGTAAGATTGTAGGAAATACTGCTGTACTGTTTATAAGAATTGGAAGATAGTTTAGTTTTTTTTGTTTTTAAAGCTTATTTGCGTAGATTTTGTTTTATTTAGTTTGATTCGCCATTTTTGCGTCCAATCACTAACTATATCAACAGCATTTTGCACTTATTGTGAAGTCTTCGTGACGGATTTATCTGGCACCAATATTGCGTTATCATCAGCAAAGGTGGCCATGATAGCGTTGATGTCCACTGGAATATCCCTTGTATATATTACAGAAACAGGGTTGATCCTATGACACTTCCCTGTGGTACACCGGCTTTAATTTTCTTTAGTTCCCAGTAATTTTGTTCGCACTGTACTCTAAAGAGTGGGTTCTAAACGTAGGATTTCAGTATTTCGTAGTACTGCCTGGAAAGATCCCAATGCAGTTTGTACTCAAGTGCCAAGTGCAAAACCTAGTCAAAGGCTTGAGCAAAGGGTGTGGAATGCAATGATTTACCATTCCAAGAAGATACTTCTTATTTGACAGTTGACTCACTTCCAATAAAGTACTTGTATGCCTTCTTTCATTGTTACAAAATTAAATACTTATTTTGAGGGAAAGGAAGATATATTTAACTTACTTTTTAATCAGTGTGATGGGAATATGATTTTTGGCAATCCATCACCACCAAGGGCTTCTTGTGTTTACAAAAGGAAAGAATATTAACGCATTTAAGCCCTGCGGAATTGCGTCTAGGTCTCTTGACGGCGTGCATAATTTATATTTCATGTTCTTAGAAGTGTTGAAGAAGTTTTTTGGTTGATACCTTTACTTACATAGGTACCTAATAGACACAAATATAATCGAAGAGTTTCAAGATCTAGCTATAATAATGATAAAGGCGTAGTGGGTAGGCAGAGTATCTTTAAACTATACCTAACCTGAACCTATACCTAAAGAACTGATGCATTTCCCCTGAGATAAAAAAAGGAATCACACGACTTCCTTAAGACATCCCTTACCCTATAACTTGAAGCTAAATTTCTGTGCGGATTCCTACCAATCTTAATAAAAAGAAAAACAAAAGACTTACTTCGTAAATTTAAGGTAGACTTATGTAGGTATCTAAGGTTACAGCATACCCTTCCAATCAGTCGGTTTCACTTGTGTACCCACTTCCTCAGCCAGAGCATTTTAATCAATTAATAGCATCAAACAAGCTTACATACCTACCTACCTATATTTTGTGAGCAAATCTTTTTCTCTATACAAATACGTAGGTCAATACCCAAGTACTTACCTTTCTGGGTAGGTAGGTAGTAGGTACCTAAGTATGTAGACTTTATACTACATTACCTGTACTAAACCTATGAAAGTACGAGCTTACAAAACCGGCTATGCAAACAGTTATTATTTTGGCTTCTTCGATTCGAGATGGAGCCAGAGCAACGAGATTTGAACCCGATCCATAGGTGCGTGTTGAGAGAACCTACCATTTTCGAAGACAGCATCGTCTTCGTCCTACCACCCTCCAGTCCCCACCCCCACACACCACCATTACTTTTCAAATACCGCGTGGCGCGGTAGCTGCGGTTCGCCAATAACCATCTATAGACGCAGCTACATCAATTTATTTATTCTACGTTTTTTTCTTTTTTTTCTTTATAGATATGTGTGTTTTATTATTTATTTAGCTTAACAAGCACATTGTTCGCCATTGCTGTATGTGCTTTGTAAAAAGCAGTATCTACATGCACATGGATTCGAGATTCGAGTTACAAAGAAAAATGCAAATAAAACTGGATGTTGGCGAAATGCCCATTTTTGTATCAGCTTTAACTACCATCTTCGTTCGTTCGCCCGTTTGTCGTTTATTTGGCTTCCTTTTTGACTTTCTATCAATACACAGATCGAAATATGAAACATTGCAATACATTATCTACAAGGTTTGTGTTGTTTCGTGTATCTATCCTGCGCTCTCTTTCTCTCTTTGTCCTTCAGTTGCTTATGGCTTCGAACCACGCCTTAATTGCAATGAAGTCTCTGCTAACCCACAGCGAATCACTTCAGGCAATCACTACCAATCACAATCCACCTTGACTAGAGCGAAGCGAATGTAATAACCAGAAAGAGATGACTGTATACTCTCTCACCAAGTCCAGTAGTTGGTGTTAGTATATAGTCACAATCATGCGACGACGCCTCCCATTTTCATTCGTTTTCTCGCACAAGTATTCGTCTTTGAAGTCCGGCGGAGAACGCATGCGTTTTGTGCTGCTCTCCGTGTTGAAAAAAAGCCGTTAGTTATTTTGGTTGCGAGTCGCGAAAAAGATACGTTGTTTAGTTTCTTTCAGCAATTTATTGTCGCGTCGTGATTGCAACTGTGGGAAGTGCTCTTTACAATCATAATAGCTGTCAAAAATATTCTCAGTGTAAATGTCAAAAAATATATATATTTCAATTATTCCAGTGTAAATGCAATGTTAATACAAAAGAGGAAACAAAATATGATGTGCAGAATGTACCTAGTGTGTTTTGTTTGTGAAACGATGCGATGGCTGGTTGCATGTTGGTAGCTGGTTGGGTGTATTTCACCTTCAGTCGGAGTTAACCTATAAATTATTTTCTTATCAGAGAGAATCTTAAGAGGACGTCAGGAACCCTCAATTGACGGTTATCTAGTGGCATCTATTTAATGTTTTGTTTTACTTTCAACATATTCGGGGACTTCGATCCGTTTTAAGTTTATTGCTCTGGCCATAAATTATAGTTTAACTATTGTCCCCAGTGTGCTAAGGAGCAATAATAATTATTATAGCTTTGTTTTTTTTTGTTTTGTTAAGACGTCATTTTTGGTTTTATTTACGTTTTTTTGTGAACTTTCCTGCATTAATCCTTACCTACCTGCTCTGTCGGTGTCTGGAACGTAAAAAGAATTGGGAGTAGCGAAGGTCGTAAAGGTCTTATCGTCGCAAAGTCTAAGGAATTTTCTTACATTCATAGATAGATACCTACCTATAAAGAATTATTATTGTGCGGTCGAATCGGATAGGTCGATGCGAGTTCTCAATCAATTTCTAAATAAATAAAGTCGTTAATTCTAAAAAAATAAAATTAAAAAAAAGTTAAAGTGAGTGCGTAGATGAATGAAATTGATTTATAACGGCCAGTGATAATGGGATCATAAAAGTGCAACTTAAAATAGGCGTACCAACCTATACCTAGTATATATGCTTTGATAACTTAATCAATCGAGTGAATCTTAATTTAAACAAAAAAGGAGAGGAAACTGTTTTCAGCGGATTGATATCTACAGCTTATTTGGAATACAATTCGTTGATTAAGCAGTTGATTACATAAGAGAAGCAGTCGTGAAGGCTCTTCGAAAAGAATCGTTGGGGGCTACAAACGTTATACTTCAACAGACGCACATGGGCGTCTGTACTGAAGAGCGCCCTGTGATGCATTGGGTAAGCATAGAACGTCTATTTTATTAAGGTTTGGCTGGCAAAATAGGGCAAAGTCAGGCAAGAAATTTAAATAAATAAACAAAACTATTTAATAAAATAAAATATCGCCTAGCTAAATATATAAGGCCAATACGTATAGAAATTGAAAGAATGCTGAAATAGCTTTGCCAAAAGTCTTTAGATAACAAAACCATCTCTGCCATAAATTTCAGAAAGCATACAGCCAATACATTCATTAATATTTAAAAAAAAATATTTTTATTGGTGTCCGTGGAAGGACACAAACAAAATAAGGTGAGGAGAGACAGAAATCATGAAATGAATTCACTAACATTCAACATATGGTTTGCCTACACATTTTAGTTTTAAGGTATGAACAAGCGAATGGATATTATTCTAACCTTTGATCAGGGTCAGGGTGCCTTAGGGAGGCAACAGGTGCTAAAGATGCAGTTTTGAAGCTCTAAAATTAAATAAATGAAGCGGTTATTTACATAGATAGATCTGAAGATCCGGAAATCAAAATGATGACCTGTAAGATCCTTTATAAACAACAAATGTTTGTGCCAACTTACTTAGCTTACTTTGACAGTTGAAAGAACAATACAAATATTTTTGATGCCTAATATTAAAAAAAAAGAAGCAATAAGAATGAACATGTGTTACTTATTACAAAAGTTTCTTAAAGCTGGTAGAGGTACCTACGTTAGTTTTTGATTATGGAACTAGAAGGCTTATTTTTTATTTTCAGCTACCTATACCTAGGTGGTATAGGAATGCATTTGCATTTCAATAAAGTTAAATCTATCAACAATGTTCACTGAAAGAGAAGACCCAACTCCCAGAATATACTTATGCAGAGAGAATTCAGGCATTCCACAAGGATCGATTCTTGGACCCTTATTATTCTCATTGTTTAAAAATATTTGTATACCTTATAGGTAGGTTCTTGCAATCTACTAGCCTACCGTGCGGATTTTTATCTTAATTCCCAACTGTCTGCTGCTGATAATGTGAATTTCATTGCAAAATCAATTTATGGTTGTGAAAGTTGAATCAATGTTTCAACAAAGTATACACCTCAAGCCTTGTAGTACAAAAATTGTATTATATAGGTACCTACGGATAAGAATTTAACACTCTTACTGAAAAAAGGCTATCTTTTTGTTTTTTTCGTATTAAGTCTTGAATGATAATTTAATTTACATGAAATATTTTAGTAAGTTTTGATCGAAAAAAAAATATCTTATGTTACAATATCGGTTTAATAAAATAATAAATTAGAACACATTTTAGGATATAATTGTTTTACTTGAATATTAGAACATTTATAAGTTTTTAGACAAAATGTCTAAATTCTTCTTAGGTAATCCTTCATTTTTTATGACGGCAGTAATTCTTCTAGGAATAGACTATAGGCTTTTAACTACTAGATACACCTGTGCTTTGGAAATGCATACCATGCATTCTGAATTTCTTGCCACGCCATCACAGTGGCTATAGCCAGACCAAAGCTTTTTGACTCAAAACAAAGTCGACCTTACCCATAAGGACATGAGGTACATTTTAATCCTGGCTATACGATCTTGCTTTTTTCCCCAATGTACCTACCGAGTATTTTATATTGTCCTACAAATTTTCGATCGGGAGATTGCGCAGGTCACTATGAAACATTAATTTTATTGACTTCTCGCAACTCTTCACGAGTTTTAAAATGTGCTAAAATATTTATCAAGCTTGGTGCCTTGAGAGTGGTAAATGATAGAAAATAGTAATATATAGTCCGTAAGAATACTTTTATACAATTGCTGGTTGCTGGTCCGTTTTGGTATCAATTTATACAATGGGGCCAACACCATGTGGGAAAATGAAGTTCATTACATGGTGTACCTAGGATCGTGTTGCATGTTTTGTGGACGCAAAACATTCTTTCTCCATCAGATCCGAATCGGTAGAACTTGGATTTAACGCTCCAAACACACATTTTCCCAAAAACAAACTGGTTTTTTCATGTGAGGCAAACTGAAATCTTAATCTAGCTTATTTTTTTATTGGAAATGAGTGGCCGACGCTAGTAAACTTTCCTAGTAAACTTTCGTTTCGACGAGCTTACTTGATGTTTTAATCACTCTGAAATGCTCACAATTTTGAAGTGCGTTGCAATCTATTTTGTTCTTGAAAACGAACTTTAATCTACTCCTATATATTTCTTTTTCGATTTTTGTATTTACTTACACAAGATTACAAATTATTTTATCACCTTGTAAATTGATTTGTTCTTTTGAAAAAAAAATGTTAGGAACTACTCAGGTTTATAAATTTACCGTCAGCCCGGGTAACTTTAGCACTTTTTCATATTAAAATGTGAATAACTTTTGCAATAGTTTTTTTTGTTTTCAAATGAAGATTTCTACATTTTTACCTACTTGACTAACACTATAGCTATGATAAGTCTTGAACAAATCCAAGGAGTAGTTTTATATCTGTATAGATGCTAAAATATGGGTGGCCAAAGTCACTTTACCATTACGGGTGAGTTTGGCCGGGGGACGTTTTAGTCATTTTCATATGAACTACAAACAGCAAATCAATCTCAGTCAACCCAAATGAAAGAAGCGATTTTATAAAAAGTAATATTTCTAAATGATTTACACTGAGTTTTGTGTTTAATATTTTTTTTAAATTCTGATGAAAATTAATTTAAATTTTCATATCCATGGAAAGATATTGGGAAAAGCAGTATCTCGACGATCTACTGTTGGAACAGAAAGATTTTTCTCCCTTTTTTTCTGGATATATAAAGCTGTATCCAGCACCTCTTCGTAAGAATGAGACAGTGAACTCATTGCTCTCTACGTTTAAGATACAGCCGACGTAAAATGTAATCTTTTTCTTTCTAAGCTTTCTGCTTGAAGTATCTGGGTTCCGAAGGCTCTTCATATAGCCCAATACTGAATCACTAAGGGTCAACATTTTGCTGATAGTGTTATCTTCGGGTGTTCTTGAATCTGTTTTTTTTTTTAACTTTAGCTAAAACTTGTTGCCTATCACATGGATAAATTCCAGTTGCCAGGAAGACAGATATTAAATTTTTCTTCACCTTATCGTTCTCATTTAAGATGCCCCAGACTTTTTTTAGAAATCTAGGAAATACTTCTTTTGGCACTGTTTCGTTTTTCGGGTTCGCCAGTTTGTAAGTTGTTAAGATCTCTCGCCATAATATTTTTAAAGGTCAAAAGAAAACCACATCTAGTGGGTGTGCTATATGAATGCAATTGGGGAGAAGACCAATAAACCTTACATCATTTTCTTCAGCTAATTTGATAACATCTTCAGAGAATTGGCTGGCAAGATTGTCAGCAATGATTGCTTTTGGACCACTTAACTTTTGGGCGTGTGGGAGATATATACCAATTGGAAAACACTCTGTTGTCAAACCAACCATGTGATGTAGCATTATATCGAGCTCCAGGTGGACCACCTTTCATCCAGTTGTTATAAACATTTTTTGCCTTATAAACTACGTATACAGGCAACAATTTTCCAATTGCTGTGCCACAAAACATGATAGAAATTGATGTTTTTGAGTGCAATATTTAAGAACTTTGGCCACCCAGCCAAAGTCATCCAAAATGCATGCCAAAGTCACCCCACCATTTGGCATTTTTTATAAAAAAATTAAAATTAATTGTTTATCAAATAGTTACAAAGGTAAAATTGAGAGAATTAGATTTACAAAACAATATTGGAGTTAAAGTCATTTTGTAATCATATTTCTGCAATATTAAAACCATCCAACATTTTCAGGTGATTTTTTTTTTACATTTTTAGGAAAAATAAACATTAGTATATTTTATTTCCTAATTTTAATTAACTTAAGGTAGTATGATCATATTTTAATTCGTTCAATTTCGACAAAAAATTGAACCAACCAGGCTAAAGTCACCCGGGTTGACGGTACTAAATTCATTCCCAACTTGAATGATAAATAAAGAGACATTTTTCTCGTTGCCTATTGCCTTGAAATAACACCCATCGAAATAACGCTGAATTTCGAAATTCGGCCTTATTTCGCTTTACTAAAGTCAAAATTTTGCGTTCGGCCTTAAATCGCTTTGGCAAAGTGAAATAAAGCTGAATGTTAACTGAGAAATAAGTCATAAGCAACAAACTTCAAAGGTGCCGTCACATAAGGTCAAGTGACATAAGGCCAAATTTAAAAATTAGGCCTTATGTCACTTTAGAAAAGCGACATAAGTCCAAACTTTAAGAGTTGGTCCTATGTCGCTTTGGCAAAGTGACATGAGACCAATTTGGCTATGTCACTTGTTACTATTATACTTGGCCAAAAGAAAGTATTCGATGGAATTACAACAAGCTAAAAACGGTTAGAAGCATACTCACATTTATTTTCATCAGGTTGATTTATTGGTTTATTAAAACCTATGTATATATTATGCTACGGTATTTATGTTGATCTCGCTTTGAGGTGTTAATTTAGGGTGGTTTAAATGCAAAAGATCCTATTTAGATTGGGAAGATTTAGACCGGTCTCACACGCAGTTTCTGGACAAGGGAAGTGAGGGGTTCCTCACCTCCTTACTTCTCTTGTGCAGAAACTGCCGTGAGACCGGTCTCAATCTTTCCAATCTTAACAGCGTCAAAGAAACTTTGCATACTCCCAACCTCCCACCTACCTCAAATCCTAAAGTGAGCCCAAGCAGGGGGGTAGCAGGGGGTAGCATGCCCACCATACATACCTCACTGTTTATACAAAAATTATTACATATCCCATACAATTAAATAAATTAATTTTAGAAAAAACTATTATTTTTTCAACCAAACATTTAACGTTTGGACTTAAGTTACATATAAATTTGGCCTTATGTCACTTTATAAGTAGACATTATGCTAACTCTTAAAATTTGGCCTTACGTCGCTTTTGGAAAGTGACTTAAGGCCAGACTTTAAAATTTGGCTTTATGTCTCGGCACCAAATTCAAAATTGGGCCTTTTTTTACTTTTAAAAATTAAATAAATAAATTTGGTGGCACAACAGCTCGTGAAGAACCAAGGCCTAGTGACTTACAACTCTCAACCATTCCTGTGTGCGTATTTTTGGCAGGAATGGAGGGGACCTACAATTTTTTGCCGAGTCCGAACGGCTAGATAAGAAAGCACTTATTCATGACAAGTATACTCTTGGAGGATTTGTCAATTCCTCGCAAGAGGCAGTATCTCGGAAAAAAACATTTCTGTACGCACGGCTCTCGTATGGTAAAAATAAAAGTTACTTCTTAACATTTCTAAAAACCAAAATATACTACAAAAATTAATTTAATTCTTTTTAAAATTTTCAAAAAGCAAACTAGCTTTAAATTAAGCTACATACCTACATTTTATTTTGAAAGTTATAAAGTAAAGTAGCTTAAAATTCACGCGAAGTATAGGGAAGGCTCAGACAAAGTGTCAGCAGAGGGATAAAAAGTGTTTTTTTAAGAAAGGGATAGCATTCCTCTAAGTTGGTTTTCACAGTAACAATGTGTCCCGAAAGTGAATATTAATCATAAACTGATATTCTCTAGGGTCCAGTGTATACTTACTTTTGTGACCGAGTGTGCTTTGAAATTGTTTTTCAATTTTAATTCCGAAATAAAAGGAAAAGCTGCCAGTACCTGTTAAATATAAATTGAAAATTACATTTTTTATACATTTTGTGTGAAATTTTGTACATTTGTGGATATAGTGCGTATCCACTCACACTTATTAAAGTTTCAATAAGAAATATAACACTCTGCTTATTTTCATTTTCAGTTTGTTAAAAAATGAGAGAAAAATGTAGTGTCATACTACGGGTTTATGAAGATTCTTTTTTTTTGCTCTCTGTTTTTGTTTGAAAGTTCTCTCTTTTATAGCTTTGGGAGGAAAATGATCTCTTTTTGCGAAGGGGTGAGATGGAAATGCTAACCTACTGGAAGCTTTATCTAAAGATGATTTGAAATATGAACATTAGGGGTGTCGGAATTTTTTTTGTTTTTTATATTCAAAATGGATATCGTGGATCTTGTAAAGGATTTAGAAAGAAGTAATTCTTGTTCTGGGACATTTTTACAAAATTGAATTTTGAGACCCCGCGGCCGGTTTTAAGTAAAAAGCCACAATTTGAAAAAGTGTTCAGAAAACCCATTTAAATTTTGCGTCGATATGTGGTCACAATTACTTAAAGTGACTTTTTCTTGCTTTTTTAATCGGCTGCTAAGGAAATAAAATAAAAATTGCTCCTTAAAATGTCATAAAATAACTTTGATTTAAATATTCATAAAAGCCCCCTAAAAACCCATTGGTTTTCTAGCTGTTTTCAATTATTTTTTTCTTGATGGAATGCTCGAATTGGCCCAACAACATTTAACAGAATACTTGAATTGATATGCAGTCAATACATATGAGTATAGAAATCAAAAATAAAACATTATAAGTAAGTGTGCCCGCATATTGACGCAAACTTTAATGGTTTTTCTGACCACTTTTTCGCATTGCAGTTTTTATTTACTTGGGATCGGCCGCGTGGTCTTAAAATTCAGTTTTTGAAAATGTCCCAGAACAAAAATTAATGCTTTCTTAATCTTTTACAAGATTCAAGATATCCATTTTGAATATAAAAAATTGAAAAAAAATCTCGACACTCCTAATAAACATATGCCTATATGTAGGGGAGGGGGGGGGGGAGGCAGCTTTGAAAGTGGGGTACCTTCGAACATCGCTAGTAAAATCGTATTAAATTAATTTTTCAAAGCGTTTACCTAACATTTAAATTGGCCATTATGTCTTCTATTATCGTCAACGGCTTTCAGTATTCCTCTAATAAGCCAATAAAAAGGAGCCCCTTTGGAAGGTTTAAATGCTTCATTTGTAACTTTTTTAATTTGTTTTTGTAAGAGTGTAAAAATTTGTTGGTGGGCTTTTCTATTTGTGAAAAATGCAATTTAAAGGTGCAGCTTCATTTAAAACCGTTTTTAGGTTTGATTTGGGATATATATGTAAAAAATACTTACTCACGCAAAATTTGGTGTCACTCGGCCTGTTGGGGGCAGGTTTAAACAAAACGGATAGGGCACCTTTGAACGGTTGAAATTAAGCTGTCCAAACTGAACTCCAAAAACCAAACAGAACAGTTGCATAATAATTATTATTATCAAAGGCTGGTCATCGGAAACATTAGGGACATAGGTGATGATGGCTTTTGACCTTGACTTTCTAAATTTCAGTTGGTTTAGTCTGCGATTTGTTTGTATAGATGTCAACTTTAAATACTCTAAGATTTCATGGCATTCTTAATATTTTCTTTTATTCTTTTTTGAGTTCTATTTTTTACATTAAGTATTTTTTGTTTAGGAAATGAAATACATTTTTTATTGGTTGTAACCAAAGACTAATTCTATATCTTATCTAATTCTATATCTTTAAGCACATAGGTTTTTGTGCAACCCGAAAGCATAAAGCGTTCAAAGGTGCACCCCTCTCCACAAGTGTTTCATTCATTTGTGAATTCTAGTTTGTTTAGTTTTTTGTCTCAATTTGTTCAGAAAATAAAAATAAATCTATGGCATAAGAAATAATAAACACATATACTCCTTTTTTAACTGATAAAAACTATTAAAAAAACGATTGTTCAAAAGTGCCCCTGCTTAGTTCAAAGCTGCCCCACATAAGGGGTAGCTTTTAACATATGGACCTGCTTCATTAAAAAAAAAATCAAAATATTTATAAACTATTATTAAATTAAATCGATTATTGGTCTAAACCAAAGATTAATTCCATATCTCAAAGTTAAATTAATTTACGATAAATAATTACAACACATACGTTCTCATGGGACCCGAAAACAAAAAGTGTTTAAAGGTGCTCCCCTCTCCCTTATTTATGTATGTATGTAAATTACCAATTTTTGGCATTACAAGTTATTTGTTTGTATTGATATTGTTTTCTTGTTTGTTATTTCTGATATTTTAATTTCTTATTTCGCGTTTTTTTTTTTACATTATAAACTCGCAGCAGATTTGTCGGGCTTTAACGTCAAAGAAAACCATTGCATCAAAAGTCTCATGATTTTTCTCTTCCATATTCATGTCAGAATCACAAATAAATTCATAATCAAAGGCTCGAGGACATTGGAATCTTAAATTTATCATTAATTCTATTTTAAGAGGAATGGTTCTTTTGAAGTGCTTTGCACATTGCATGTAGGATTCAGGTATCTACACTTTTCGTTTTTTTTTCACGTCAAAAATTTGTTGTGGACTCTCGCTATGAGACATATATTGATAAAAACACCTAATAATTAAAAAATCAATTCACGCTAAATCAAAGAAAATAATTTAAAATAATTAAAATAAAAACTAACACCAATCCACACATACCTAGCTGCTGTAGCGAAAATGACATCACATGATGTAAAATTGATAGGCAGAATTGGGCAATTTATAATATTCTGAGAACTCAAAAATATTCCTCTGTCACTTTAAATAAACAAAGTTTCTAGCAGAGAAGTCAGAACGACTCTATTTTTCTTTTCTTTTATTTTAATTTGATTTTCTCTGCGACAAAAAAAATGAGCGAACAAAAATCATTCTCACTTCTTGACAGCAAAAGTGAGGAATTTTTGAAAGAAATTGGGGTTTTATTTATGAAATACGGATACGATACGGGTTCATTCATTAAAAGATCTCTGAAATACAAACTGACTAAAAAAAAAGAAATACAAAATATTCATAGGTAGGTAGGTATTTATTAAAAGAATGTCAGAAATATGTGTAAAAAAAAGAATATTGCGAGCTAGGAAAATAGTAATATATTTACAAGTTAGAACTTCGTTTCAACTAACCGAGGTCACCAAAGTTTTAAAATTTCAACAAAAACCGAAATCTACGGTTTGTTTTTTTTTTTTTTTAATTTTGTTTTGGTTTCAATGCTGATTAATTAAGTTTTGGAACCTTCTTACTACGAATCTGAAGTTGGTTTGGTTCTATCATATCAGATCACATTTATAAAATTCAAGTAAAAAATGAGGAATTAAAAAACAAAACGATGTTAGAAGAGTGCCTTGAGCATTGACCTACTATATATGGATTGCCAGGAGCCAACTTCACCTCGGTTCAACCAATTACTATACGCCACTAGCTCTGCCGTCGATTAGCGGAGGATGTGGTGCAACTTTTGACACATGAATTTTGTGTTTATATTGTTTTGCAAAGCAAATTTCCGAATGAATTCACCGAGAGATATTTATTGAGATGAGATCTTAGTAGATAATACCCAACTGGGAACAAATAAATGCATGCACAATAATTGGCACTTCATAAGTGATGAGAGATATGCACTAAGAAATGCTAGAGATTTTCGGTTACCTTTATATAGAAGAGCCCAAACACAAAACCATCTTCTTTATAAAGGGTCCAGTTGTTCAACCGTCTTCCAACTGATGTTACAAATTTAGTCAACTTAAATACATTTAAATTAAAAATTTAAAAATTGCACAAATAAAATTAAGAGATTTCCAAACTAATAAAAACAAATTAAAAAAAACATGACGTAAAATTAGTTATTTTTTTCGCCGAAATTCGACGGCAGCTCTTATGTTGCTAAGGAGCAGCTGAACCCCTTTCTATATGGGTTTTGTATGGAAATAACATACGACTAGCAGTCCATATATAATAAGTCAATGGCCTTGAGGATGTGTTTATGTTGGAGCTGTGATAAACGGTTTGAGCAGCGATAATTTACCATATCGATCAATTGAAGCTTGAGTCACAGCTCTTCTCTTATGAAAATGTTTGTATACGGAACTTAACGAATCTGTCGATTTCAATAGTGAAAACTTTCACTGTGGCGGAAGTGTCAAATTCCAAAGTGCAAAGTGAAAAAAACATATCCACAGCAAATTTCGATATGATAACTCGCAACAGTGCTGATTTTGACTTTAAAGAGAGAGAGAGAGAGAGAGAGAGAGAGAGAGTGATATGTGCATTGCTATTTGTTAAAGAGCATTCGATAAGTGATTTTTATAAATAAGTACTATGTATTGTAAAGAAAAGAACATAAACTGTGAAATACCTATAAGTACAATTATGTAGGTAAGTACATACCGAACAAGAAGACATTTTTTTATCTTCAGGTATTGCAAGATATTAAGGGTATTCATGCAACTGCGTAAACCCCTATATAAGTTTACAAATTGGTTAAGTTTATCTTTTGGTTAATGAACTGATCAAATAATGATCCACCTATACCAATTCCAATCATGTATAAAACAGTAAATATATAAAATCTTCCGTGATAATCCCTTACCTTTCGATCTAAAAAAGGAATCTAAGCTAAATTTCACCATCAAATACCTATCCAATTTCTATCCACGAGCTTCACAATTTAATAATCGATTTTTTTTTTGCTATACGATCACAACTAGAATAGTTTATCGAAGCTCCAACATAATCATTAATAGGAAAAACAATTTAAAATCCTTAAGCATTTTGTGTCTCGGATCGCTTTTCACAGCTCGATTTCAGTCTCCGGGGCCTGAGGCGCCACCCCAGAATGTCCCAAGCTACGCTGCACCGCTGATTAAGGTATCGAAATGTATTTTTCCGCCCACGGTAAATGGTCAGGGTAATCAATCGTTTTTTGAATGTATGTGAAAAAAGAGTGAAGACATCTCCAAATGATCCGCTACACTGTTATCAATTTTGATCATCGAAAAATAGAACAGAATTTTTCGCTGTGCATCAGTAGCGTAACACACAATTTTTCTGCAGGGCAAGCAAAATCATCATCTTCAACTAAAGGTATTAGCACTTGTCTGCTAATTTTACCGAGAGTAGTTTACCATCGCGATGTGATGTTAATGAGTTGGTAAGTTGACATAACAATATTAGGTCCAATGAATCCCGAAAGCGTGTAACTCCAATTCTTACGAAGAAATTGAGTTTTGAACGAAATTACAATGAAATTAGATTTGCATGTAAAATACAACTATTCAAGCGGATATAAATTATAATCAACTATCTATTATAATTGTTGTTTAGTATGGGGTGAGTGGTGTGGTGATGGAATTTTGTGTGTACTTTTATTTTAGCCAAAGTAGTGGGTACAAGAAAACGTACCTTTAATGTTTATACCTAAAATATAGAACTGTAAATAGAGACCCGAAGACCGATTGTCACGGTCTGATAGGGGCAAACGTAACATCACTCATAATGGCGAAGTTCGTTACACGGTTCAATTTTGCTCAATTTTGATAAACTTAGTGCTTTGTTTTAATATGTATTTGTTAACCAACTTACAATTGAATCACCAATTTCGAAAAGGTCATATCTCGAATTTTTTCACAAATACATTTTTTCATATCAATGTAATCATAATGCTCTCCTGCACCTTTTATGCTTAAAAAAAGGATGTCCTTAGTATATTTACTGTCATTGCCATGTAATTCAAAAGCCATTTTTTCTAAATTTTAAACTAGGCTTTTGAAAATAATTAGTTCTTTGCATTGCTTGAACATTTTGAATTTTTTGAGATGTGACCTTTTCGAAATTAGTTTTAACTCATTTTTCAACTTCGCATCTATTCATTAGCTTATTCTTTGTAATGGGATTCTTGAAGAGAAATTCTTTTGAATGTGCTGATCCAACTTTAAAGCCTGTGATGAAAAATTTGAAATATGATTTAGTAGAATGTTGTTTTTACCATTAAAAAGAGAATTTTTTCTAATTTTAAGCGATTTTATCATCGTAGATACTATCTCTTAACACTTCACTAAAGTTTTCAAAGCTTTTTAAAATGAACTAATTTCAAAAAATTAAGAGAAAAGAAAAAAATACATCAGTACAGTGGCATCTTAGGGAGCGATTCGAAAAACTGGTTTCAAAATTCTGCTTTTGAAAATTCAGTTTTTTTCAGTGTTTCAAAATTCAGTTTTTTTTTAATTCTATTTTTGAAAATTCTGCTTTTCAAAATTGTGTTCTTAAAATTTTAAAACCAAAAAATTCAGCTTATTATGATTTTTTCATATAACTCATATTTATTAACGAAATTAAACAAAGAGAATAATTTTTGCAACCTTGGCAACATTTAACAAATGATAATATATTCAATACCTAAGTACTTAAATAGTAACAAAGTAGATATCTACCCCTTATTGTAACAAAAAACATAAATAAGGAACACATTTCACAAGAAATTATTTTATAATTCAAATTAACAAAACACAAGAAAACTAAATGAATCTAAACAAAGCCAGATAGAACAATATTGTTTGCTATACGTTTAAAGTAACCATCAATATGGCTAAGATCTGCTGCTCTATTTTTAATAATCCTCCTTATTTGTTTATTTTTTTAAATCTTTTCCTTTTTTGGTTTATCTTCTCACGCACAACTTATCTTTTCCTTCACTTGATTTTATTAATGAAACATTCATTTTTATCACTCACAGTAGAACACTTTCGCGAAGAGGGTACAAAAGGCACTAATGGCCAGTTGTACAAATATTTTACTCGTGGTTCATCAGTTTTAACTCACTGACTTCAGCAAACTTACTGAGGTGCAAAGATAGTTTTTTTCAATAAATTGAACCTTGAACCATCGTTGAACCTGAGTAATTCTGCTGAAATCAGCCAGTAAACATTTTTGAACCACGGATCGAAATTTGAACCACGTTTGTACAACTGGTCCTAACAGTATAGGTAATTTATTGTCTTAGGCCATAGAGCAGAGATGAGTTTATGTTATTTCTACTTCGTTTAACTAATGAAGTTTAACTTAAGAAATTATTGAAATATTGATCACGATTTTCATTGTATTAGTATAATATTTTATGAATTTATGTGATTTTTCCAATCTAATTGAAGCGCGCGCAGAATTTTGACCCTTGCGGAATTTTGACTTCAGCCCGGCATCTTACAGACTAGAAATGAAGCCGTGAGTGCCATATAGTGGCCTAACTACATTTTTCATTATTTTCAGTAGAATAAAATAAGGAACAAATAATTTTTAAACAGTTATAGCCCTATTATTGAGAATTTGTAAAACTAGAAACAAAACTAGTTTTTGGTAAAACTACCTAAGTAGTTGTTTTGAGTTCTAAAAGAACTAATCAAAACCAGTTTAAGAAAATCGATATTTTCATTTCTGGAGATAAACTATCTAGTTTAGGTTTTGAAACGACTGGAGTAGACAAGAATCCACAGTCAGATGTAACTTATTTTTTTACAAAAAATTAATCCACGGCATTGAATCTGTCAACCAATAACAATAAGTTCAAATAATGTGAATTAACCCAAAACTCCGTTTTCTGGCCAGGTGCAGTTTTCCCTACATCTTTTCAAAGGTGTCCAAAAAACGAAAGGCTTCGTCAGCCATTACAGGGAATTCATTCGAAAAACTCACCAGCTGTAAAGGATTGACGCGAGAAAGAAAATAAATACTCTGCCGAGATGCATTTCGAGAATAGAAATGCGCCAAATTGCTTCTGATCGACAGGCCGAGAGGAAACTACATGCGATGGAAGCGGTTGTTGGAAATTCGCTATCGGTGGTTGAAGCCCAGATTGCGTCAAAGCACAGTTTTCTAAGAAAAACAGATACATATGGATTCATTTCAATTTACATAATGTGCATTAAACTATATACATATAATATAACGTAAATATGACAAAATGTATATTTTCCGTTGCATATTAAAAAAAAGTCCAAAACTATTTAGTTCATTTATTTTACTCCAACAACCTTTAATTTCGTTCATTGTTAGAAAGCATAGTAATGCGTTGATTTTGCACCGCTTCAATACGGAAGTGCTGCACTACAGGGTAAAGATAGTGAGATCTGTAATCAAAGAACAATATATATGTTTACACATTCGGTTTCACCAAGTCAACTTCACGTTGAAAAGTGCGCTTTGTCATCCTGAAGCCCTGATGAAACGCTTAACAGTCCAACTCTTCCATTTCTGCATTATTCCACAATGTGTATGGGCAGGCGCCTGCAAAAAAACAATCATCTTCTTCTTCCAAAAAGTTCCTGAAACCATGCGAAATATCCTTTTATGCACCATATCGTTTAAGTTATTAAATATGGCGAAATAGTTTGTGACGTTACTTATTTTTTACCGATTTTATTTTGTAATGAATAATATAAAAAAGCTTCAAAACTAGTTTTGCAGTCCTTAAAACTAGATATTTCAGGTTTTATGAATTTCTAGTTTTATTCAAAACTAGTTTTATGATATCAAATTTAGATGTAAATTTTTGTTTGAATAATACCGGTTTGTTCAAAACTTGAAACTCGAATCCCCTATAGAACACGTTGTTCTCAAAATCTATTGCTCACACGAAAAAAAGTGGTATAATATTTTTTGACCAAAATTTTATAAGCATATAACGGGTGATTTTTTAAGAGGTTTAGAACTTTTTTTTTAAAAAAACACAAAAAATTCGAAAAAATGAATGAAATATTTATTTGAATCGATAGTTTGAACCTTGCAATTTAATGTTTAAAGATAATTTCATGCAAATGTTGACCGCGGCTGCGTCTCAGGTAGCCCATCCGCTGAGTCCAATTTTGGCATACTCTTTCACACATATCGGCCGGTATCTCACGAATGAATGCATGGATGTTGGCTTCCAGTGCGTCAATCGAAGCGGGTTTGTCCCTTTAGACATTAGCCTTGACATACCCCCACAAAAAATAATCTAATGGTGTCAAATCGCACGATCTAGGCGGCCAATTGACCGGCCCGAAACGTGAAATTAACTGTTCACCAAACTCGCCTCGCAATTGCGCCATTGTTTCGCGTGCTGTGTGGCATGTGGCACCGTCTTGTTGAAACCACATATCATGCAAGTCAAGAACTTCCATTTCGGGCAAAAAAAAGTTTGTTATCATCGCTCGGTAGCGTTCACCATTGACAGTAACGCTGCGATTCGCATCATCTTTGAAGAAATATGGCCCAATAATGCCGCCGGCCCATAAACCGCACCAAACAGTGGCTTTTTCGGGATGTATTGGTAGCTGTTGCAATGCTTCTGGCTGATCTTCACTCCAAATGCGGCAATTATGCTTATTTACGTACCCATTCAACCAAAAGTGAGCCTCATCGCTGAACACAATTTTTCGATAAAAAAGCGGATCCTCGGCCAGCTTTCCAAGAGCCCATTCACCAAAAATTCGGCGTTGTGGTAGGTCGGCTGGCTTTAGTTCTTGCACCAGCTGTATCTTAAAAGGCTTTACGCCCAAATCCTTCCACAAAATTTTCCACGTAGTGCTGTAACAAAGGCCTAACTGCTGGGAACGGCGCCGAATCGACATTTCGCGGTCTTCTGTCACACTAGCTGATACGGCCGCAATATTTTCTTCACTTGGTGGTTTAATGTCCAACAAAGTAAATTTGGTGCGAAATTTGGTCACAATCTTCCGAATAGACTGCTCAGAAGGTCGAGAATGCCGACCATAAAATGGAAGCAGCGCGCGATGAATATTTCGAACCGAGCACGAATTTTGATAGTAAAATTCAATAATTTGCAAGCGTTGTTCATTTGTAAAACGATCCATGGTTAAATTGCAAACCAAACTGAAGCTGTTTGACAGTGACACAAGGTACTAAACACACGTCAGCTGTCAAAACCAGTGTTGCCAAAACCAAACCAGCTAAAAAATCACCCGTTATAAGCAAATTATATCTGCTGAGATATTAACGAAAAACCGTTATTTTTCCATTTACAGTACAAAATAAAAAGTGTTACTTTTACATACGCTATAACTTCAAAATTAATAAACCTACAGAGTTCGATGACAGTGAATTTTTTAGGTAATTTTACTGTCTAAATGTTATTCTTTCATGATTTTGTTGTAAAAGGAAATTTCATCGAGTTGCTGAACAAAAACTAAATCACTTTCTTTTTCAAGATGGCTTTGTTCCCCTTACCCCGGCCACCCCGAAATCTAGGGTTTTATTAAGAAGAGATGTGGCCAAACTCAAATCATACAAAAATTTTAGGCCATCGATTAATGAAATTTTTACAAATTTTTTGACAAAATTTTCTCCACCGTGAAGTTCTTGCATGATTTTCTCGGAATCTATTGCTTCTATGAACAAAAGTTTGTTAATCTTTTTCGTGTAGAATGACATAAGCAACAATTTATACCTTCACATTTTTTCAAAAATACTTATATTTTTTGAGAAATTAAGAAAAAAACTAAATTTACCCCCTTTAACCATCCATAAAAAATCAAATTAAATTGCTAAAGACGTCAAAATAAAGCTCCCTACCAAAATTCAGCTTTGTCGGGATTTTTTTCGAAGTGAAAGTCAAATTTTCCTGGGCTAAAAATAAATAAATAAATAAATGCAAAAAGTCCTATAAGTATGGCATGGAGGTATCAACTCAAGAACTTTAAATGCTGAAAATTCTAATTTCTTACAAACTCTATTTACCAGGCACTGATATAACTAAACAAAGAATTAATTTCAAGTACCTAAATTAAAAAAATGTAGGTTGTCACTTTGACATTTGTAATTATTTGGTACAAAAGGTTTTTTTGATTTTGACTGTCACCGTCTGGACGTGTTCAGATGAACTATGTAGTTAGTAAAATGAAAAACAAAGGCTTACAAATTGGAAAAGCTAGTAAACTACTAAATATCAAGAAGATCGTTACTTAGTTGATTTATGCTTAGTTTTTAACAAAATTGATATTGCTAAGCAGCGTTCACATTTTTTTTTTTTGATTTGCGAGAATCAACATCGTTGACCAACAATGTTCATAAAATAAGGACGGAGGTCTACTTCTTTTTTTCAAAACATTTTAAAATCTACTTCCTACTTCGCACCGCATCTATTTATCCATCTTTTCATTTTAAAAATCTCTCTTTCAATCTTCTTCAATTTTACAAAAAAAAGCCAATATACAAATAAAATAAAAAGTAAATAATAAATAAACATTTTTTATTTTGTTTTGAAATATAAATTTAAAAAGTGTTTTTTTATTAACAATATATTAAAATGTATATGTTACTATGAAGTCTGACAGTATTGCAATTTTATTTTTAAATATTTTGTTAAATGAAATTAAACTTAACTAAAAAAAAAACTTAAAAGTTAAGATTTTTATACATAAAAAGGTTCATTTTGAAATCTACTTCCATTTTTCGCAATCTACTTAACTTTTTTCTTCAAATCTACTTCGACTTTATTTCCGCAAGTGGCAATTATTATTTGAAGTTGCACCTTCCACAAACAGGTAAAGGGTTTTTCAAAAGGGAGGCTACAAAAGTAGATCGACAGGGACAGCAAACGACGCCATATTTCTTTTCGCTCTTTTGACATTTCTCTTCAGTAAGGTTTGCCATTTCATGATGGAAAGATATACGAGCCAACAACGAGTCCAAATTATTAAAATTTACTACCGAAATTCGGAGTCAGTGGCCTCAACGTTAAGAGCGCTACGTCCAATTTATGGTCGTCATAATCGTCCTAGCAGATCAACAATTGAGCGTCTAGTGGAAAAACTTGAATCCACAGGCACAGTACAAAATATTCCCGTGCCAGTGAGACAAAGAAGTGCCCGTAGTGTCGAGAATATTGCTGCCGCTGAGGCTTCAGTTGCAGAAAGCCCAAATGTGTCTCCCACACGTCGTTCTCAAGCGTTGGGCATTTCTGTGACGTCGTTGTGGCGAATTTTGCGAAAAGATCTTGGCCTACATCCTTACAAGATTACATTGACGCAACAACTGAAGCCGCTTGACCACCAGAAGCGTCGTATGTTCGTGAATTGGGTGAGCAACAACAAGAAAATGATTCTGATTTTCATCGAAAAATCATCTTCAGGGATGAGGCTCATTTCTGGCTGAGTGGCTTCGTCAATAAACAAAATATGCGGTATTGGTCCAGCAACAATCCACAAGTACTCCATGAGCCATCATTGCATCCCGAAAAAATTACGGTTTGGTGTGGTTTCTGGGCCGGTGGCGTCATTGGGTCGTACTTCTTCCATGATGATCAAGACCGGCACGTTACTCTGAATGGGGATCGCTACCGTTCAATGATAACCGGATATTTTTGGCCCCAATTGGATGATATGGACTTGGAGGACATGTGGTTCCAACAGGACGGCACCACAAGCCACACAGCGAATGTCAGAATCAATTTATTGGAAACCAACGTGTTATCTCACGAAATGGTTAAGTCGCTTGGCCTCCTCAGTCGTGCGATTTGACGCCGTTAAACTATTTCCTGTGGGGCTACGTCAATGATCTATGCCAACAAGCCAGCGGCGATTGATGAACTTCGTACGAATATCGAACGTGAAATTGCAACAGTATCCACCGATTTATACTTGAAAACCGTCGAAAATTGGGTTCAGCGTCTGGACTTCTGCAAGCGTGCCCGTGGTGGCCATGCAAAAGAAATCGAGTTCCATACATAATGGCATCAAACGTACTTTCACAGGAATAAAGAATTTCATTGATATTCAAATCCGTTTTTGTTTTATTTAAAAAAAACTTTTGTAGCGCTCTTATTGAAAACCCCGATATATAAAACTGACTATGGATTACGTAAACCCTTAAGTCATTGCTCTGAAATTATTATTTAATGAAGCTTATTATTGTCTAGACATCCCTATGGTTCGCATGGAAAGAAATATTTAAAGAAAAAAATTGTTAGCATTTAAAGCACATACATTTTATTCTAATTAATAATCGTTTATTTATTACTGTTTTAATTATGTATTATCAGGATCTGGTAGGTGAACATCGTAGAGGAATAAATAATCAAACTAGACTTTTCGTCTTATTAAAAACGTCTCTACGAGATAGCCAAAGAATTTAGCATTTTACTGTTTGTGAAAACATCACTCTCAATTAAAAAAATTGTTGCTTGCTTTTTTGCAATCTGGTGACGATGTATTGGTTTAACTCGTAGAGTTTACCTATTTTCCCATCAAATACCTACTGCTTTCCTATACCTACTGCTATTAGGTTCTACTAATACAAATACTACGAGTACTATGAATAAATAATAAAAGATCAAATTGCAAACGACATTTAGTTGAACTTATTTCATTTCGTTTTGCATGACATTGACTTTGTTACCAATTAGTAAATAGAATGCGTGTCTTTGTTAAATGAAATTAAGCACAGACACAGTAGGTTATATTTCTTTTATCAAGTTTAAAGTACAAAATTTAACCTTGACTTAACACATCAATTTGTAAATTTACTGATAAATTAGAAATTTGTTATGCCAGTAAAATTAGTAACTCTTGCTAATAGTTCAACAAAATAACGTTTATATAACATAGTACCAAAGATAATATACCATGTTATATTATCTTTGATAATATCATAAACTGAATAATACCTAACTTATGTACATATATCAATATTGCAATTATAAATTAAGCTAACATTAGTGTACCTATCTATTACGAGTAGGTACGAGAATAATGAATTATAATATTATGCAGTTAATCTAATACTAAGTTTCCATTAGAGCCGAAATGAGGCCATTTTGCAAATCACAGAAAAGGTGTTTTCATTTGTAATTTGGTAATTTCGTTTGACAGCTCATTTCATTTGTGAATTTCAACTGGCTGTTGTTGTGTTGTTTTTTTTCTTTCTACTTCCATTGAGCTTTGATGTTTTCATACAAAACCCTTTCAGAGCTCCTTAAACTGTAGCCAATTGGGTGCGTTCAATTGGTTTTGACTTAATTTCCAACATAATTACGAAATGTGAATTTGTATGGGAAATGAGATGATTTCGTATCGAATTTGGAAATTTTCAACGAAATTAACTCATTTGGCCTAATGAAAACGTAGTATAAGATTATGTAAGATAATGAGACAGTGCTGTATTCTAATGCACATTAATACTAATTTTTGAATGAGTTTAGCCACCCCTAGTTTTGCCTTCCCCCTCCCCCACAACTGATTCGTAAAATAAATTTAATAGCCAAATGCAATGCACTACAGTGTTTCAATTTTATATAATTTGACTTGATGAATAGAATAATCTTTAGAGCCTGTTTCAAATATTCCGGTTAAAGTTTCGGACAGATATCCGAAACATAATGCTTTCCAACAGATAAAAGTTGCACTTATTTTATTTCAGCCTCGTCGGTGGTTAAATTTACAGTTTGAGAACAACATAAAGCATCAAAAACATACTGAAAATTAAAATCAAAACAAAAAAATTTCATCGTTTTAATTTAAAAAGTCACTGTTTTTTAATATTAAAATTCAGTTCGAACCACGACGGATCAAGCTTCAAAGATATTGAGCAAAATATTGCTGTTGGGGCTAACGATTTGGCCGAAACAAGCGAGGTTAATTCAGCTTACATGCAAAATGTAAGTGTATTGAGGAGCTTAAAGACAACATCTGATATTTTGATTTTTTTTTTTAAATTTCATAAATTCAAAAACGAAAATTCAGATATATTTTGAGTAAAATGTTACCTTTTGCCTTGGCAATTCCTCTTCAGGTTAAATTTTTATTTAAGCATGCCTTAAGTTCTTAGCTGAATGAATGAATTTTAAAATTAGCTAACGATATGGATAACGATAGAATTAATCAATCCTATTGAATTTGACCACAAGAGTAAAGGTCACATTTTTTCCTAAAGCTCATCAGTTGATATCCAGCCCAGAGGTTTTTTAAATCTAAAAAAATTGTTTCCTGCGAAAAACAAAAACTGGTATTTAAAGTTTGCATGAAATATTTTCGACCTTCGAGCAACCAAATCAAATATTTTTTGTTTATCAGTTATCTCTTTTGGTTTCCTTTAAAATGATAAATACATGAAATGTTAAATATTCATTGAATATTTATTTAAAATATGGCAAGCTTTTTAGCTGGTATTTGTAGAGAAATGTGAGAGCTAAAATCACGATATACAAAAGTCTTGCTTGGATTGCTATCGAACCAGAGAAAAGTATTAACTTCATTTGTAATAGATCTACTTACAACTATCAAGCATTCCTGTGTGCATGTTGTTGGCAAGAATTGAGGGGACCTACAACAAACTAACCATCATGCCATGAGGTTTAACGTTTTTCATTATCAAAAAACAAATTTAATATTTTTGAACATGAGTCGGAGAAAACATGAAATTAGAATTTAAATTCAGTCGATAAAAGAATAAAATTGGGATTGGCTTGCCAACTCTGCACGGAAAGCATATGCTAGATATGGCTTTAATTGTGAAGTGGAGCGTTTCGTCAAGTTCCGTTCAACTTTCCTTACAGAAGTTAGAAGTTGCATTTTATTTTTGTTTAAGAAAATTAATCTTTTTTTGCTAATTTTTAACAATACAAATTATAGAAGTATACATTTTGGTCCTTCGAGCCGGATATTTGTTGAAATATGAATGCCAAAAAGGGATAGATAATTCCCCTTCTGACGATACGAAAAAGCTCCTTTTCGTTGGTTTTTGACATTATAGATCTACCTTTAAAGTATATTACGCTGCTGATTTCAAACGAAAAATCCCATATAAAAATGACATGAAGTGAACAATGTCCAGTGGAGAAAGTGATTTTTTGACATTTTTGACGGATACAAACTTGCGAATGTGTTTTGAATGTTTGACTTTTTAAACCAAAATGCCTCAATTGACTAAAAAAATATAAAAGCAGAAATCCAAGAAGCATTTTTTTTAATTTTTCAAATTCACTAGCATACAAGCGAGAAATGCAACAGACTTTTTTTTACTTTTGTAATCAAACTGTCAAGTGTTCAACAAAAAGCAAAGAGTTTCAGTACATTTTGGAGGAGAATTGCTCGTAAACGAAAACTATCCCCTTTTTTCCCCAACAGCTTCACGAGCACGTTCACTGGTGAACAAAAGTGCAAGTTTAAAATGGATTCACGGCTCATGATTCATAAGTTTATACTAAGCTATAAGTGCGATACGAAAAAAACTTTTAAAAAGTGACGTGTACACATTTAAAGGTTATAACTTACAACTTTAATTTTTAAGCTAAGAAATCTTTGTCTATAAATAGCCCCCTTTTCACTAGGGGCCCAGCAAATTTGAACTCGCACACGCCTCATTTTGCTCTAGCGCCACCCCTGTTCATGGCCTCCTACACAGAGATTATCAAACAAAGATGGCAATCCTCGGCTATTAATTGATTTGCCTACACGCTGAAAGGATTTTCACATCTATTCGTCAATACGAAATTATATTACAAATACAATAATGTAAATAAATGGGTTTCGGAGGGTAGAACGTACGAAGGATTGCCATCTTTATATTGATAATTTCTGTTCCTAGATCCGCTACTGGTGTCAAACAGGCACAGAAAAAATTTCATACAATTCGTAGCCAGTCTTCTAAACGAAGTAAGGAGGTAAATAATTTTGTTGTATTGTTTATTTTTCTCCAGCAGAAACATTTAAAATATTTCTTTACGCTTATTTAGTAATTAATTACTGTTCAAATATTTTATTTAGGAATATGTAGTTATTAGATCAAAACCAACAAATAATAAACTTTGTTTATACATTTTCATAAAATTTGAAAAGACACGGCTTCTGTTTTTACTTTGAATTTTCAGTTCTCACCTCCTGGAACAACGACGACGCTGAGTTTCTGAGTTGAATTATAATACCTATGCCAAAAGTCTCAAAAAAGGTTTTTCTCTCCAATGAAACTAAGTCCCAATTGCAATTATTCTATTTGTCTCCAGGGCCAGGGAGTATGTGTCTAAATCCTGACTGAAACTGTCTCCTATTTAAGAATTCTAAAACCACACGTTGCAAGTTTTGAGATACATTCAAAATAAGACGAATTGCCGAATGACAAATATTTTGATTAGGGGGGCAAGTACCCTTGCGTACACCTTTGAACTCCAAGCCAATACTTGTGCTGTGAGCAAGTGAAAACCAAGGCGGGAATACACAGGTCATATCATATTAAATCTAAGAAAATCTTATTCCTGACGGGCGCCTAGTTCCAAAATGTTGGGTTTATTGAATTTGAAAATATTATCCCTTTGTCATCCGTATTTTGTCGATATCAGTGTCTTTTAATTGAGTTGTATGTTTTTATTTCAGATGGTTATGTTGCAGTTATTATAGATGCAATAATTCTTTGTACGTGATTTTTTTTGTTCGAATGCATTATAGGTATGAGTTGATTAATTTATGTCTTGCATCTTTTGCTGTATACATACGTACATATGTATATGGGTGCATGGTATTTTTTTTTTTTTTTTGTAATGGAGTCGCTAAGCCACAAAGTCATTTCTTCACCCGATCCCATACATGAGCTTGCAAAAACCACGCATTTTATTAAGTGTAAATCTGTGCATACCAGGCATACATCCGGAGACCCAGAACACAAGAGTATCGTCACTATTTGTGATGAGATGAATGAAGACTTTAACTATCCATCTCGCCACCCACGAGCACTTTAAATCGAAAGCATTTTAATTTCTTCGTCACCAACCCACTCACACAGAACCACGTACAAGTTTCATCACGAGTGTTGGCATAAGCCGTTTTAAAGCGTTTTGAGATAAGACTTTTCTGCATGTCTTATTTTCCCAAAGAACACAAATTTATGCCGCAATGGTTGACAATTTTGCAATCATTTTGTTTGCAAAAACAGCTTTTATACTTTTTATTTGTTCGACCTTGAATATGCGTGTCGGGTCTGGTAAACCCATAATGACTTTCATAAAATTAGATTAAAATAGTTAACAGTTGCAAAAACGATGGCTTCATTTTGCCGTCAGAGTCTTAAACGTGAATAATATTGTATTCCCAATATAAATGCTTGCACTTCTGTGTGCATAGTAATAATAATTTATTTGATCAAACTGTAATATTTCAATATTTCATATCGTTGTTTTTTTTTTTTTTTTGTTAAACTGAATAAATCAGAAGAATGATGGAATGAACCTTCCTTTTGTTGTAAGCCCTCAAGAGATAACCCCATTTAATGATAAGGCTCTGCATAACGAAAAGAAAAACTTTTTTCGTTTCGAGTGATTTCAAATCTGAATTCGTTGCGTTTGGATTCATGGGTTATCTTCAAAAGTCAAAGAGTTTTTGATAAGCTGACGTTTGTGTTTTATTTTTTTATTAATTTTAATGATTTATTAAATTCCATGGAAAGCTTCGAACAAAAAATTTATCAAAAATGGACAATGTGTCATAAAAGTCGGTAGAATACAAATCGAAATCAAAGCAGCCATTGACAAAACTCTATAGTAGGTAGTTATAAGGTTAAGTTAAGATAATTGTTTACTCTAAAGTGCAGTGTTTTCTCTTGAAATATAAGTTGTTTTTGCGTGCTTAAAATAAAAGTACTCAAAAAACAAACGTCAACACCGACTTACTCTACGCATTAACACTTAACAGTTATTGCAGTTATAATATTCTATTTTTATATTTTGCTTAGTTTATAGGTAGCTATGTTTATCTTCTCTTGCTTAGCAGAATTGTTTTTGTTTTTCACTTCCATACATAGTACATTCTTGTGCAAGTTAGTTGGGACAAACCGATTTTTGATATTTGCTTTCATTTATTCTGAATAATCATCATATAATAAAACGGCAAACATGAATTTTGTGGTAAAATTTACGCGGTCTACAAAAGCCAAAAGCATATAAATTAAATATCGTTGGAACGGTTTTTTTGCACAGAAGTGCAGAACCCAAACATTTATTAAATAATTTCACCAAAAAAACTGAAAAACAATAAAATAAAATTGCGTAATAAGTGAGAGCAAAAGCGAGAGTGAGACCGAACAATTAAATTTGGTGGCGCAACAGTTCGTGGAGAACCGGGGCCTAGTGACTAACAACTCTCAACCATTCCTGTGTGGGTGTTGTTGGCAATTTTCTGCCGAGTCCGAACGGCTAGATGACAAGCACTTATTCATGACAAGTATACTCTTAGAGGATTTGTCAGTTCCTCGCAAGACGCAGTACCTCGGGCAAAATACCGACCAATTATTTGTTTTTATTTGTCGTAACCTAAATGTGACGTTTCGATTTTTTCCACCCACTAGCCAACCAATTTTCCAGCACTGAATGTCTGATGGCTGTGTTCAGTGCTGCAGAAAATATAATAAGTAGCTCATACCACATTCACATTAGTGGATCGAAGGATCGGATTCAATCCGGATTGAAATTTCGGCCCAGGTTTATAACAACGAACTGGATGAGAACGATTAATCCGGATTCAATCCAAATTCAGATCTACATGGACCTAAATCCTGATTCAATTCGGATTCAATTCTCCATGTAAAGAAGGTATCAGTTTTTCTCTACGCTAAAGGCAGCTTTAATTGAGTCCTCGAGTTTCGAGGACTGGACGTACTAGTATTAATAAATAATATTTTTTAATATTTTATATGCCCCCTTTAGCATCGACTACTGCTTTAACACGTTTTGGTATTGATAGTATCACAAAACTTTTTGATTTCTGCATCGTGAAACCATAATAATTGTCTTGTTGAAAATAATGTTTATTAACAAACGCAAAGCCTTCAAAGTTATATTGGTACAGACCACTTTTATATATGGGACATTCCATGCTAAATACCGACTTTTTGACCCAACCGTCTTCGATTTAGCTCATATTTTAAAATTTTGTATGTATTGAAAACAACTTGTAAACCAACTTTCAGCCTTATATTCCAAACCGGTATTGATGAATCGAATGTTTAAATTTTTGAGAAAGTTTCTTTCAACTAATAATAGACAAGTATTTTATCGATATCTTAAAAGCTGGGGTTACATTTTTTTTTGTCTCTAATTCTAGTTTCAGAACATTTTTCCAAGTAATATCATAAGTTATAACCCAGTTATCAACGTTTAAAAAATTAAATCGTCATTTTCAAAAATTATAAGAAATTCAGCATTTTAGCACATAGGAAGTTATTAAAGGTGTTCAAAGATCCTGCCCGCCTGCTCTTCAATGCCCATTTGAGCTCGTCTAATAGTACCGGCGAAAGGGTTCCTTATCAATTCCAATGTAACACTTTGATACGCTACTTGAATTAGCGCATTTAAGTTTTCTATCGAATGTATTTCATGCTCATGCTCGACTTTTTCATGGTACGTCCAATAGAAATAATCTAAGGTGTTGAGATCGGGTGACTGTGGCGGCCAATTAACAGGGCCTCTTTGGCCGATCCACCGCCCGGGAAGCTCTCATTAAGAACATTCCGCGCAACGACAGCTTAGTGGACTGGGGCAACTCAGTTTTTATTCTATTATTTTATATTAATGCAAGAATCGAATTTTCTTGGATTACCTCTTATTTGTTTTTTTTCTTGTTAAGAACTTTAAATATGTAAGCTTAAATGTAAAAAAAAATTATTTTTTTCAAGATCGAACGATTGAAAATTGTTGTTTGAATAAAAAAGAATTAAGAATCGGTTGGGGTTTGGTACTGAAATCATAAAAACCGTTATAACTGTCAGGAGAATAGGACAAAACTATCCTTAAGACCAATAACAACGAGACATATGTCGCTTGAAAGGTATTTTTATGCACCAAGTACTACGCTACTTTGTAAGGCAGCTTACTTCAAATCACTGTGTGGTGAAACAAATTATTCGCTTACTATTAACCACGTCATTTTAATTGTTTTCTACAAAAATTCACCAAAACACCGAATAACTTTTTACATTTTATTGGTATTTGTTTGACCAGTTTTCATAAATTGTTTTCCATACTTAAATGCACAAACACAAAATCTTGGTTAGCGAATAACTTTTTTCACACAGTGATTTGAAATAAGCTGCCATAGTGACTATTGTAGCATATGCAAATACCTTTCCAACAGCATACGTCTCGTTGTTATTGGTTCCTAGACCACCTTTTATACATTTCTGGCAATTGTCCTTTGTGAGTTTCAATCATTTAATGGATGCAATAACCTATAAAAATAAACTGAATGAAATTAATGATAGTATTTATTTCAATATATGCTATTATTTTATACAGAAGCAAATTCATCAAATTTTATCACCTCTTTATTAAAATGTTACTAGGTGACTTATTGCAAAAAAACGACAATGTTATACAAAAGAAAGAAATTCAAAGTTGATAAGCATTAGCGATCCAATCTTCCTAATCTATTAATAGCCCAGTCGGATCAGACAAAAAAATGAGCTGAAATGCAAAAAATTAGATAGGGGTTTTTTATTTTAATCGTTCATTAAGAGTAGAAAAAAAGTTTTCGACTTAATAGCTCCATTGCGTTAGCCGCCATCTTGAATCTAACGAACATCGGTTTTGTGAAATAACTCGCCTATTTTTAACTTTTGAGCAAAAATGAACTGAACAATTGTTGTTCAAAATTTAATTAACAACTCGTTTAAAATGCATAATAAACATTTTTCAAATAAATAAAAAAAGTTAAATATTTTTTTCTACTCATTAGAAGAGGATGACATGAGGAGTTTGAAAACAAGTTTTCGACCACCCACCCCTTTTAGGCCGCCATCTTGTTTTTGTGAAAATACTCGCCTAATTTTAACTTTTGAATATTTTGGGTTTCTTTTATAATTGGTATCGACTAAACATCAATTTATAAGTATGCTGTTTAATGTAATTAAAGCAAGTTTCAACCAATTCGAGCATTCCATTTAAAAAAATAATCGAAAACAACTATAAAGTCGATTGATTTTTTGGGGGTTCTTATGAAGATTTAAGATAAAAAGTTATTTTTGACATTTTTAGGAGTAGTTTTTTTTATGCTTTTTTCTTAGCAGCAGGTTACAAAAGCAAAAAAAAAATAATTGTTAGTAACTGTGACCACATAGCGATGCAAATTTAAATGGTTTCTCTGACCACTTTTTCGAATTGTGGTTTGTTCATCTAAAAACGGCGGCGGGAACAAAATTTTAAAATAGGTTTTTTTTTTATTCAGTCGAAGAATATCAATCGTAGACAAAAAAAAGATAATGACCAAAGTTGTAGATAATTAAATTTATTGTTAAGTTTATTTTTGCTCAAAAGTTGAAAATAGGCGAGTTATTTCAGAAAACCCGATTTTCGTTAAATTCAAAATGGCGGGGGCTAACGCAATGGAGCTAGGAAGCCAAAAACTTTTTTTTAGACTCTTAATGAATCCCTCTAACGATTGAAATAAAAAAAACCATCTAATTTCTTGCATTTTAAATGCTATCCCGACTGGGCTATAATTTCAAAATCAATTTTAGAACATTACCTATATATTAATCATATCTGTTTGTGGTTTACCTCACATCGCACATTTCTTCAGTACCTATTTTTATTTCGATATATTTTTTTTTCTTGATTTATCTTTCAATTTCCATTCAACTCACCAACAATTCAAATTATAAAAATAGCAAAAAACTTATATTTCATCTTTTGCATTTTCACTTTTGTCTATTATGTATCTCATATTTCAAAACCAATTAATCAATTTAATGTTAAATCGTTCACCAGACGAATTCAAAAATAGTTTCAGAAACAATTAACCTGCGGAAACTCACGGTTCGGCTAAAATGATTTTTGTTTTAAATTTATTTTTAAATATGTATGTAGTCTAATACACATAATATTCACATACATATATGTTAGAACTCGGAAAATACTTTCGAAGAAAACCATTCATTTAATTTTCTATTTTTGTGCAAGGATATGACGAATATGGCGTGAATATCAAAGATGACGTCCTAAAATGTGCTTAAATATTATACAGTCCGGGTTAAATTAAAAAGGACACATTCGTTTGCTTTTACTGTTTGCTAAGTGGATACTCGGCGTATGCTGTTTATTTGTTGAAAAGTTGAAAATCGACTTCATGAATGGACCAAATGTGACTAAATCATAATTGTTCTAGCAGTCTAAAACCATTTTCGCATTACCACCTTCTAATAAAACGGGTTTGGGGCACATCGGTTGGATGCTTTCAAAGTCTATAACAAATGTCACAAATATTTAGGTAAAAACATTCGTGTTGTGGATTATATATTAAGATTATGAATTTCTCTTATAAAAAAAAAAACAATTGATATCCACTGTTACAAAGTAGAATCTCGAAAAGGTGAACAGATATAAGACAGGGCCCGTTCATCCCTTTAAATTGTTCATCTTTTTGAGCATCACCATTTGGCTGATGAAAAAGATATAGTTATAAATAAAAACATTAAATATAATTTACATAAGAAGTTAAAACAAACCGAATTACATTACATAAATATAATACGAGAAGCTAAAGGCAAAGAGAAATTTAAAAATTGAGTTTGGAATAAATCGTTCATCTTTTCGAGTACAAAATTTCAACCCGTTCATATTTTTGAGCACTGAAAGTTGAAAATATTTCGTTCATCTTTCGGAACTGTTCATCTAATAGAAACGTTCATCTTTCCGAGATTCTACTGTATTTAAAAGCCATATTACTTAAGGCGATATTTCACTAGCATAGTATGAGATAGTGTAATACACTGTGTCATATATTGAAAAGCTTTGCCATATTTTATATGGCAGCATTAGCCATGTTTATATGATAGTGTAATACCGCCTTTACTTTACTTTACTTTAGTAGGAGCTGTGGAGCTCACAATCCAGCTACATAGTTGCCTCCAAGTTGATTGAGGTCGTTCTTCACTCGTGTGCGCCACCTAAGGTGGAGTCTTCCACTGCTGCTGAATAGATTTAAGAACTTGTCGGGCTGGTGCGTCGTCGATGGCCATACGCTCCACGTGCCCCAGACATCAGCCGCTTTATTTTAAACTTTTTGACCAAGTCGGCGTCGGTGTAAGCTCGTTGTTAAATCTTCTCCTCCTTACTCTATCGATACAGATTCGACCAAACATCACCCGTAGAATTTTTCTTTCAAAGTACCCAGGGCCATAGCTAGAATCGGATTGAAGTTAACGCAGTGATGGAAGGAGGTAGGGTAGAAATCAAAATTTTGCTATGTTTATCTGGCAAAAATAATATAGGTATAATATAAAAAATTATAAAATTTTGGACTTAGAAGTTGATACACGAAATTTCAGTAATATTGAAGCAAAGATTAAGCATACTACTTCAGAGATAATTATTTATAGTTATCTGAAACTTTGTTTGACTTTTTTGTTATTTTTCCTCTATTGGGCATATAAAAACAAATTAAATTTAAGAAAAAGGATAGGAAATTTTTTGTGTGTGAATTTTTAAATCAGTATCTACATTTTTGGTTAAATTCAAAATTCAACTAAAAAAACACAGTTTTTTGTTTTTTTGTTTTAGAACCCTCGGAAATAAAAATATCTTAAATGAATCCTTCCCCTATATTATGAAAAAACCGATATGAATGTTAATTGTGATGCTAAATCTTAGCATTAGTTCCATTTTCAATCCAACTCTACTTAGTAAAAATTTTTAGGGACCATCAAATATTAAAATTAGATTATATCTTTTTTAATAAGTGGGCAAAAGTTTCTTTGTTCTTGTTTATTTATTTATTTATTTATTTATTTATTTATTTATTTATTTATTTATTTATTTATTCATTTATTCATTTCATCAATGGATATTAATATCGGCTGATTACATAATTACAATTACATTCATAAATACATTATACAATATCAAAAATTATTTAATTATTAATATTACCTATGATTATTATTCATGTTACACAGTGTAATAACTATTTTTTTAAAACAATCTCTATGCATGCTAAGGTCGACTTCGCTGCAAACTGAATTGAAAAGTTTCAATGAGCGAGTAATGGGTTCATTTAAACCGTAATTAGTTCTATGTGAAGGCTCATTAAATAATTATACACGATTTCTTAAACATCTTTCGGGAACATAAAATAACATTAGAGAAAGTAATTCACTAGAATTTATTCTATTATCAAAAACGTCTTTAACGAATAATATACATTGAGTATTTCTACGACATTTAAGCGTTTGCAAATCTATAAGAGCACATCTTGAAGGATAATCAGGCAACTCACCTGACCAGTTAAGTTTTCTTAAAGCAAAACGCGTAAATCTTTTCTGTATCCTTTCGATTCCCAAAATACTGTTCTCATAAAAAGGCGACCAAACTACGTTACAGTATTCTAAATAAGGCAACACCAAAGACATAAATAATGTCTTAAGGGTATAAACACCTTTAAATACTCCAGAGTTTCGTTTTAAAAACCAAGCATGGCACTACCTTTAGCGACAACAAAATCAATGTGATCTTTAAAATCGAGTTTCGTATTAAAGATAACTCCAAGATCTTTGGTAATTTCGACTCTGAGAAGTGTTTCATCCCAAAATTTATATACATAATTTATTTGTGAAAATGATTTTGAAGCAGTGAATATTTTACATTTCGCAAAGTTTAATTGGAGATGATTATATTCACACCAATTCAAAAGAAACTGAAGATATGTCGGAGAGTAGCTTAACATCATCGGCATACATTAAACACTGACAATGCTTAAGTACAGCCGGAAGATCGTTTATAACAATAATGAACAGAAGCGGACCCAAGTAACTTCCTTGTGAAAGCCCAGATAGCACCCTTATCGAATTTGAGAAGTACCCATCAATGTGAACAATTTGTTCTCTTTCGTAGAGATAAAAACTCAACCAAGTTATAAAATTTGAGTTAAAACCTAACATTCTTAACTTTTGCAAAAGTAGTCCGTGGTGAACACGATCAAATGCCTTTACAAAATCTGTATATTAAACGTCAATTTGGCTACCTTGTTCCATTTTATTAATGAAAAAATTAGTAAAAATACTAAGATTTGTACTAGTTGAACGACCTTTTACAAATCCGTGTTGTTTGGAGGAGAGTGCATTTTTAACTGAGAAATAAAGTTGTTCCGTGATCACTTTTTCAAAAAGTTTTGGTATGGCAGAAAACTTGTTATTCTTTGATTATGCCTGAAAATTTTATTAGAATCAGTTTACTTCTTCAGATTTTATAAATTTAAGACCACCTCTCTATCTCTCTATACAACTTGAACCACTATGTGGCGGACATAAAGAATACATTTTTTGTTAGTTCCATCATCGTAACATTAGATGGCAGTTTAAACCTAGAAATTTTTGATTGACTTAAAATCAATATATGGGCTATCGTGAATTAAATTTCCCACGGAATTTTTCCCACCCTCGAAAACTAAGAACGTAATTTGTGGTCGCAGTTTCTCGTGGAATTTATTGGTATAGAAACTGAATATTCCCTAGCATTTGGGCTACCATTTTGATCGATCAAATTTGAAGCTAAACATTGGAAAACTATTAGTATTTCCAATTTTAGAAGATGGGATAAATTCCGTGAGAAACTTTATCCGCGATGGCTCGCTATATGAGCCATTTCCTTAAAATTGGCTCTTTCTGGAAGTTTAAAAAATTAAGAAAATTGTAGCGATAGCTTATGGTATTTTTTAGGGAAGGGCATTGGTATTTTAAGGTACGGTATTGCCTCAAAATGCCCTACCGAAGCTACCGCCCTGAAGCACCCAAGGAGCATTCCACGAAAAATGGTAGTCAGATGCGAAATTTAAAAAAAATGTTTCCGAGAATAATTTTGTATTGAAGCTTCTCATGCTCCCCTTATGAAACAAAACGATTTTTTTTAAATAAACCCTGGGTTCTTAATAAGCCCCATTTGTTTCCATTTACATTTTAGCATCGGAATTTTTCTCATGTGGTTTTAATTATTTTTGATTTATTTATGGACACATTTCTTTTAGTATATCTATGCTCACAATGTCAAAAAGGTCACATTTTTTGTGTTAAAATACCTTTTGAGGTGCAAATATGTGGGTCGTTTGAGGAAAAAACACTCAAATTATTGGACAAAATACATTTCATTAATATTTTGATGTAAAACCTTAATACTACACTTTTTTATATTTTACTAAAAAATTGATTTCACGAAAAAAATGCTGCTTAATTAATAACATTTAGAGCTACCTGAAAATAACGCACGAAAATGTCAACATTCTTCAGTAATTCCAAGTTTTTATAAAACGGGCTCCAACTAAATTTAAGTCCTAATAAAATGTTATACTTAATATACATAAGTATTAACATATTAACAAATTCGCGGCTCTAAAAAAAGGTCTTAAAATATTAATTTCGTACGTGCCCCACACGTAACAAGTTTGACCGGAACGTAATGGGATAATTAATTGATTTTAAATATTATTTATCTCGTAGTTTCTTAATCTTGCGATGTCTTCAAACAGTTAATCCGAGTTTCTTATAGGCTTGCCAGATTGGGCTATTTATATGAAATTGGGCTAACTTTTTCCAAAATTGCCAACAGTAATTTCAGAACGAAAGCCCAATCATAACTGGGCTATAAATAGCCCAAATCTAAATCATATAAAAACTATTTGTCTCCCCCTTAAATATATCCTTAAACCATTCCACAATTTGGCACCATTTTTAGTTCACTGAACATATTCATTAGCTTTGACATTTGAAATCAACCACAATATTCTCCACTTTAATAATAGCCCTGTTTCTTTAGATAATTTTATCTTCACTTACAAAACCATGTCAATTGCAGCAACTAATTTGTATTATTTCGTATTATTGTTGTATTTAACATGCTATTTTTTTCTAAGCGAAGATAAAAATGCAATAAAAACGGCTTATATCATTCAGTTTATCTGCTCCTCCCAGAATTCCTATTTATAAGAAAAATGTATTAGTATTGAGCTACTATTTGGGCAACTTTTTTCGGCTCCGTTTTTGGGCTACAGAATTTCTCATTGGGCTATCTAACTACCTCATTACATGGCAACCCTGGTTCTTAAGTGCACTTCAGGTTTTACTAAACTTGTGCGGTAACAATTAACAACACAAATTTAAAACAATGGTAGTTTTTATGTTACACACGTAATGCTCACCAAAATTGAGATTGCGCAACGATACTTGCAAATATTTCAAAAGAATATTATTCTATAGCGTAAAAATTATTTTGATGTATTTTTTAACGAATGTCACACACGTGACAATGGAATCCTCCCAAAGCGGATTTCCATCCGTTTTTGTCAGGGTCCATGCTTCCGTCTCATAGGCCCCGTTATTTCGAAGTTGTACCTATCCATCATGACGTTTTGCCTTAGTCGACGATAAGTGTCTTGTCCTCATAAATAGCCAAACCCATTTTCGCCGCCTCTGATTCAATACTTGCAAATAAGCCAATAACAACTTCCTTCGTTCTCCCAATAACAGACCTTTGAAAAATTAGATATACCTCTGCTATTGACTTGCGAGTTGCGTTCAATTCCTCAAGAACGATGTTAAACAAGTTGCATGATAGCTCGTCTCCTGGGCTCAAACCTTTCTCGACATCAAAGGGTTCGTTGGTGTTCGTACCAACTTTAATGAAGCAGCGAGATTTCTCCATCGTCATCCTGCATAGGCGGATGTGCTGTGCCCCAGTTTACCATTTACATACATATCTATAGGAAAATATTTGTATTTTATTTAAAAAACTCAAGTTAAAGTATATAAATTAAATAGATCAATCTTGTCTTATTTGAATTTTTCTTATCAGATCGGCATAACACTCTGAATTTAATATTTTATTTTTTTGTTTACTTTACAGCAGCAGAGCGCAAGGTTCTTAGGGCCGGCAAGGGATAGAAGTCCAACACCACCTGGAACGCATATTAGCCGCCAGTGTGGAGGATCTTCAAACAACAATCACATACTTTATCGTTCCTGTTCCTCTTGTCCTGAAACATGTGACCATAGTACCAAGACCTTTGAATCCGCACCCATATACAACGATTCGTTTAGAAGGTACCTTTTTTATCATTTAAAAAACAAAAAAAAAAAAACAACAACGCTTCGTTTCCATATTTCAAACAATTAATTAACTTTCAGCTATGATGCGCCGGAGCGAGCTCCTTTTGACGAATCATTGATAAAATATTCCGTCAGTGGGAGATTAGACTGTCCCGATGGGAGTGATGACCAAATTTCTGGAGTGTCACTCAAAACTGAACCCTATGGCCCGCCCAGTAGTCCAGAATCTTCCAGTGAGACCACATTACCTGGCCCTGAAGACTGCGCCGGGTGTGGCCGATTTATTCAGGTAATGGAGCCTAGCATTTAAACTTTTATTTTTATTTAACGAAATTATAGCATTAGCTCAAAATAAAACAAAACAAAAAAAAAACTTCATATCTTTAACTGGGCATATTGTTAGGACCGATTCTACCTCTCAGCTGTTGAAAAAAGATGGCATGCTGGTTGTCTACAATGCTGTACATGCCAACAACCATTGGAAGGAGAGTCGTCGTGTTTTTCTAAGGATGGAAAAATTTATTGCAAAAGTGATTACTATAGGTGAGTTTTTGAATAATAAAATTTCCGGGCATATTATAAAATCTACACCTACATATATCTAAGTTACATATATGTATAGAAATAAACATGTGTAAAGAAGGTATCTATGCTATTATAGAAAATAATATATTCTTAATTCTTCCTATCTACATTTTTACTTACATTAACATCACTTTTCTTCCTGATTTAAGACTCTGTGTGCAAAAGAAGTGCCAAGAAATCCCCCTTACATGTCGTACTAATTACACTTTTTTTCATGGTTATTTCGCTTCGCAAGAATACATGCATAATGTGTGCAATGTTCAAGTCTACGAAGCACAGAAAATAGTTTTCTGACACGCAACTCTGAAACGATCTAAAAGATCTAAGACAAAGCTGTTGGGAATCTACTATTTTGCGCTCTTGCATCACCTCTGATACATTTTGATTTGAAATTGCATTCTCGTCCGGCACGCTAGGTACCTCTATACATATACATACATACATACATTCTATGCATGTACATAAATGTAATATTTTTATTCAAGAAGGTAAGGTAGATTATCATTGCCTTAAAATTATACACCATTGTTTATTGCAATTAAAAACTCGAATCGAGGTCATTTTTATCATCTTTTGTAAAATATATATATTTAAGGTGAATACCACCAATGACACTCACTGAAGATATCAAACATTTTTCCACTCTAGATTGCCCATTTTCTCTTATAGAAAAATATTTTGTATAAAAAAAATTAAATGAATTTGAAAAGAAAAAAACAAAAACTATCAAAATTGTGGAGATATTTTTCAAAATATGTACATTAGGGTGGTCCTTAAATTGGAGGTCATCTTGGATAACCCTCATTCGATTCAAAACATTGAAAAACAATTTCCCTAATTTTTTTGGATTTTTATTTCACCCCCCTGGTCTCCCTATTTTCACTTTAAGGTGCTAATTATGGGTAAAGAATTATTTTTATAAAACGCGAAAATAAATCAGAATGTAAGATTAGATTCAGACGAGACAAAAATTGTACAGATGGCGGGAGAGGTAATTTTCTAGAAATTTGGCAAAAAAACAGATTTTTTTTTTTTAAAACGGGACCACTTAAATGCCACGCCTTAGCTTTTTTTAAAGTCACGATTCCATTCTATAATAAGCTTTCTAAATAAAGCTTTTATTTTAAATATTTTTTGAAAAAATAATTTTTATATTAAATAAATAAAATTTTTTGTTTTTTTAATTTTTAATTTAATCGACGCAAAATTAAATTCGTTTTTTTTTACCACTTTTTCGAACTGTGGTTTCTTACCTAAGACCGGCCGCGGGTTTTCAAAATTCATTATTGGAAAATGTCCCAGAACAAAAATTACTTCTTTCTAAATCCAGATCCACGATACCCATTTTGAATAAAAAAAATGAAAAAAAATTCCGACACCCCTTAGTTATAGCTGGCAACTAACTCGCCAAATTCCGTGTTTAAAGAGGGGAAAACTTCTTTACACATCAACGCACACAATTAGAAAATCACCACAATTTGAGGAAATGGTGAATTTGGTTAAGAGTGTTCCGAACTGAACAAAATTGTCATTTGGTAAAGGCCACTGTACACGATTATAGAAGTCATATAACTTCTCAGATGACTTGTCAAAAAAATCATACCATATCGTCTGAACATACTCGTAGATCTCATATGACTTCTCAAAAGCAAAAAGCATATGAGTTTTTTGACATTAAACCTGCAGCTTATTCCATTTGAGAAGTCAAACGGGAATCGTTTTTTTCATTGAAAATAGTGAATTCTGAGTACTGAAAATAAAAATATTTCTAAAAAATTAGAATTTTGAGTAAAAACAAAAATGGATAATTCCAAAAAAGTTATTTTGTTTTAAGAAAATTTATTTGCTTATGAGTTTTTTTTTCCTTTTGACAGATAACCATAGAGAAAATCAAATGAAAATTAAAGACGTGTAAACATAAAAATATGATAACCGTATGACTTGACTTGAAATGACAGCTCTTATGATAATTATATTTTCTATGACTTCTATCATCGTTTAAAGTGGCCTTAACTTTTTTTGTTTGCTAAAGTCTCTCCCAGACCAACGCGAATGCGGAGCGATTCGCAGCGAATCATTCACAATAGTACAAAATATGACAAATATACAAAGTTGAATAGCAACAAAAATTCGTCGCCGCTCCACATTCGCGTTGGTTTGGGAGAGCCTTAAGACCAGTTTTGTCGCTTTCGTCACTTACTTTGTAAGTGTAACTGATTTTAACTTCCAAATTTAGATGAATTTTCTGTCAAAAAGACCCTTTTAAGAATAAAAATTTCAGTATCAAATGATGCATTTATGATAAAATAATTTAAAAAATCGTGAATTATAAGTTGAATTTATATCCACTAAGAAAAATGTCAAAAAAAATACCATCATGTATAGAAATTGATTGTCAAAAGTGTTTTCTTCTTCAAGATCTATAAAAGCACTTTTATTTTGTATTATTAAAATTTTTATGTTATTAAATTTGCTTTTTGCAAAAAATGCTTAAGCTTTGTAGCGTTTTCTTAAAGGAATTTATTAAATAATAAAACATAAAATTCAATTTCCAGTGATGTTCTAGAGAACAAATGTTTCTGTCCATAGACACATTAATCATTTTGATCAGGCAAGTACACGCTTCACAATCTTTTTCATAAAACCACCAACTCAGTCCGGAACACTCTTTCATTTCAAAAAATGATTGCTTATGTACGGTTTTGCGTTGTTTATGGTTGGTATATATCAGCTCTATAGGAAAACACCAAAAGTTCTTCTTAAGTTTTAGCTTTGGCTTCAGGACTTCACCTACATGTTTGTTTTTTTGAGCATTTATGCAGTTTTGTTTATTGAAAATACGAGTATATAAATGAAGAAAGAATTTAATTACAACATAATTTCAAATTATGATAACCCATCATATGTCTGTCAAGAAAAAAAATAATAGTAGTTCTACACGTGCTCAGAAGTGAGAATTTTTAGCTGTTTTTCTATTGTGATCTTTGGAATTGTCTTTTACTGTGCCCTACAAGTTATTGGTCACTATATTGATATCCTATTTGCATAGTTACCGACCCTTTTTTTAGAGAAACCTCTCGCCATGTTATTTAAAAGTGCCGGAATGACACGAGTCACATTTTGTCATAATTTACTAAAATTGACTAAATTGAGTAAATAGTCTTTGATCTGGCAGCGTTTTCGTGATAAAGTTGACAAGTGATATATAATTTGTTCTTCATTTAAAGTACTTAGACTGTGTTTCTATTATGACGACATCATTTTGCAAATTAATAAAAAACACAAGACAAATAATCAACTTTATCATTCTTTTCTGGCAAATTGCAAGCATATTCAAAGCACCGTTACATGATTTCGTAGAAACTTATGATTTTTTTTTTAATTGATGCGGCCAGGTTTGTGGCAGAATTTGACAATTTTAACAGTTGTGTGGTGTAAATTTAGTTTAGGGGTGAAAACACACCGGTAAAAGCACAGGCAAATCGTTTTTGATTCGTAAAGTAAGAAAACGAGTGAAAACATTTGCTTTGTTGCGCATATTGAGTGTGCCTTAGCTCATTCAACTACAGTTGAGCAGTTTTGCTTGTATGTTCCTTTAAACTTATTTAAAACTTGGTTTTCTTCCAGACGCTTTGACAGGATAGTTGTACAGCTTGTAGTTGGGGTCCATAAATGTCAAACTGACATATTTTTATTAATAATAAAAGTTATAAAACGGACAAGTTGTCTAGCGGAAAATAGTTCGTTTCATTAAAAGTTCTGTGTCAGACCTTTTCAGTATCAGAGATCAGTAAACACAAATCTATGTATTATTATAATAATTATTTATCGTGACATATTTTATCATTATTTGAAAGATGTATCAAAATAATTTTAGTGGTTAAAGTTATGCTGAATTAACCCCACCTCTCTATACGACCAGAACCATGTGCTTGTGCAGTATATAAGTTTGTCAAATTGCCCTTAATGCGGTGTTAAAGGTAATCAAAACAGTAGGTATTGATGGTTTTAATTATTTATTGTGAAGTATTGTGAAATATAGCTGCTATAGACATAAATGTGTTTTTAACAAACATTCACTAAATAAGCTGGAGAATATTTGAAGTTAAGCACAACTAATGAATTCATGAGAAATATGTATGTATGTATGTAAGTATACGGACATGAATGTTAATGAGAAACATTTGTTTTGTTATAATTCGTTTTTAATTTTAACAGCCCTGTCTTCCCTTGGGCAAATTTTATTGGTCTGCTACGCTTTCCAATAATTTATTTATATTTTTATTTTAAATAATTAATTTACATATTTAAAACGCAAACATAAAAATACAACTTGAACTTGCTCTATAAGGAAAGTATTAGATTTATGTACATATACATGTAAATTAAATTCGAGGTTTTGATCAAACTTAAAATAACGATGACAGAAAAATCAAATATCTATGTTGTTTTTATCATACCATCCGTCGGCATCGGCAGCACTGCAGCGGTGGTATCGAGAGAAAAGTATTTGGATGTACGTACGAAAGCTAGCAACGTCAAAAAAGAAGTCATTTCAGTATATGGGTCTAGTCTGGCTTGTAGGAAATGTTGCGTCAATCGAAAATTTTAACTCATAAGTCCAATAGAAGCCGATAAAATTGCATTTATGTTTTTCTATATACTTTTTTTTTAAATGGTTGGATAATGCAACATCTCATAGCCGAAAATCCACAAAAAATTTTTATTCACCTGTCAACGTGCTCGTGAAGCTGTTTGGAGTGGAGAGTTTTCGTTCACGAACAATTTCCGTGTAAAATATACGGGAACTCTTGGTGAACAGTTGACAGTTCGATTACAAGTCATTTGAGGCATTATGGTTTTAAACGTCAAACATTCACAACACATTCGTAAGTCTGTACCAGTGGGAAATGTCAAAAAATGACTTTCTCCGCTGGCGATTGTTCACTTCACGAGGAAGTATGTACTAGGCTTTAAAGCGAATATATATTAAAAAGCCAGACATACTAAAATGACTTCTCGAAAACATCGCTAGACTCTTACAGCGCTATTAATAAAAACTGCTAATGCCTCCTTTAGTCCATGATTTTACTAAGCTACGGAATAAGAGCTAAGACAGGAGTTAAAATTTCTCATAAAAAAACTAAATGGTCGTGGAATAGTAAAGTGACGTTTACCGTACGAGGTCTGTTTATTTACTTTAAATTCTTACCAAGTTTCGCAAACTTGGGTTTTTTTGCATGGGTTTTGACAGCTTAAAATTTCAAGTTACCAAACACACCTCTAAGAATTTTCTTTTGTTTATGCCTAACTAAATTATTATTATTATTGAAAATTGTATTAAAAGAATGAAAAGGAGCTAGTAATTGGAGCACCAATGACCAAAAAAGTTTACACAAGCAAACTATATAAATATCTTCTTTTTTTTTTATTCTTCAGAACCTACTAAAATTATTGTGCATAGAAAAAAAACATGATATCGAAAATATAAAACTTTTGATACCAAACCAATAAAAAATAGAATCTGTTGCTTATTCCTTCGCTAAACCATCTGCTTCGGTGGTTTAGCTAAGTAAACGCCACTTAGCAGAAATTTTGTTTTATTAGTAACATTTTGCATTTAATCCACGGAATAAGGCTAACCTTTCGTTATTCCGCGTTTTTTTTAATTTGACTGTTAGACTATTTGGTCTTGAGTATTTATTTAATTCCCAGCTTTGTTCAAAAGAAAGAAGTCGATAGAGACGGTAACAATGAAGCAAGTTTACACACATTTAGTTTTTGAAATTTTCACCACAATTGTTGTATCTTGCTTCTTCGGTGATGGGTTTCTAATACCCAGAACAGTTTTACCGTCGATTTTTTTTAAAGTGGGCGATTCATTTTCTAAGAAAGGCAGCATAAATAATTTTAAAAAAAATGTGCATTCCACGAGACAAAATACTGCATTTTTCCAAAGTATTACTTTAACCTCTCTTTATTAAATTATCTTATAGCGGGAAAACGTTTTTGTTTGTCATTTTCGAATGGGATATCTTGAGTTGGGGGCTTACAAGCAATTGACTTGAGCTCGGTGGCCAAAAAATGCTAAGACACAATGTTGTCTGTCCGTATTAAAAAGCAACCTTGTATTTGTGAGTCTTCTTCATTTTGCCAAAGTACTTTTTTCACCTTACATGCTCACGTGAAATTAAGTGTTTAATTAGAAGTTATGTTTGGACGCCTTGGGCATGAAGAACGATTGAATACCAATCCAAATATATGTACCTATCTATTTTAACCATAAATACTGTTCAAGTTGTCTCTGGGTATTTTTAATATTCCCCGTTGCTCAACATTGGGCGCTATTTTTGAAAATGTTGGTTAAACGAAAGGATAACGAAAATGACTTAAGCCAAATTTCATCTTCAGTGTGTCAAAAATGAGTTGCAATCATTAAAAAAGATCCCCTCAAAGAGTGCGCTGGTTCCGGTTTTCTGATTAGATTATTATAGTCCTGGTAATTTAATCGAAAAAATGACAAGACATTCCCACAATGCTGAATTTTGGTGGAGAGCTTTGCTTTGACACCCTTAGCATTTCCAAAAAATTAAATGGGGCGTAAGATGGTAAAACTATTTTTTTTCTCTCTCTCTCTACCGAAATTCAACTTTAACATAATTTGTTCGAATCGAAGCTATCAGACATAAAATAAACTACTCAAAACAAAATAGGATCCACTAAGTTTTTACGATTTCGTTTGAGAAAAAAATAGTGATAATGTTTTTTTTGGTAAATATATTTATTTAAGCTTAGGCTTAAGGAATTGAGTACACATAATTGAAACGAAAACATTTTTTTTTATCAAATTACACCTAACAAAATATTTTGAAGGAAAATTACGGAAAATAAAGAAAATGAAACTTTACATAACACATTATAATTTTAAATGATTTACTGACAGATGGTATGCGTAATAACGAGTGGTACCTCCTCTGCTGCTTGTGCACTGTATTAGCCTATCTGGTACGCTTTCGATCAGATGGGTAACATTTTGTTCAGGTATGCGCTCCCAACAGGCTTTTAACGCGCTAATGAGCTCCTGTTTAGTATTGACGTGGCTGTGGCTCTTTTTAAGGCTTTTTTCAATTGGTCCCACAAATGCTCAATGGGATTGAGGCCTAGACTTTTTATTGGCCATGGCAATATTGTAATATTGGCATCAGAAAGAGCTCCTTGCGTAATACGGGCTGTATGTGGGCGAGCATTGTCTTGCATAAAAACAAATCCATCGCCAACTCTTTATGAAAATGGGATCAAAACAGGTCGTATTACCATTTCAACGTTACTGGCGGCGGAAACGGTATCTCCATCTAGAATTGTTAGATATGTTCTGCCTAACAAACTTATTCCAGCCCATACCATAACGCTTGGCCCTCCAAAACGGTCACTTCCGTGTTGTCCATAGTCCAATCCGAATGCTCACGGGCGTACCCTAAGTCTACTGCCCGATGGGCCGCTGTCAGTTTCGGCCGAATAGCACGCACTCTTGAACGTTGACCATCTTCGTGGAGTCGATTACGAATGGTTTGATCACTGACTTGAGTGGCAGTTGAGTTTGTAAGGCCCGAACGGTTACGGTACGCCCGGCCCCCGACGTGCAGTAGGTACCTAAATCGCAATAGTTAAATTTTATCTTAAATTCTTTATCTAAATGAATTTCGAATTGGGTTAAATTGCCTCAGTTTTTGGAAAACGTATGAAAGTTTTACCTTATTACCTTACCTATTTTCTTACTTAAGCATTTAAATTAAAAAAGGAAACAAGCATACCTACTTTACCTTGAAACTAGGAAACTATTGCCTTCTTCTATTTTATACGATCAATTGAATCAGTTTTCGAACTCTTCTTTAAAAAATAGTGAAAAAAGACATAAGTTTTGATCGATTTGTAATTAATCTTCAGCGAAAGAAATGTATTTCTTTGTCTCAAGAAATTTTCTAACTTGGTGTATCATCATGTCTCAGCAAATGGTCATTTCTTTTTAGGAAAGTACTATACAAATATAAATATAGCTTCGCTAAAAATGGCGCCCAATGTGAAATGCAGATTTGGTCTGTGTAAAAAATTCATATCTATACCATATCTAACGGGGAATGAATGTAATGTGTAAAAAATAAACCTATAGAATTATGCTGTCACAAAACCACTCCTTTCCCATAATGTTTGGAAATACATGCAAACATATAAACATGAAGTTTTTTAAGAAATCAAAAATCCACATCCTGTTCTGATAAAATCATATGTTCTTACCTTCAATAAATGCAGATAATATGTTTTCTATAACAAACCAAATAATGTTGTATGTATGCATGTAGTTGAGGCTTCCAGTTCAATATTATGGTATGTTATGCGGTTATGCCCTCCAAGGCATTTGGGTCGAAGGACAAAGATCTCAACAACTAAATTTAGACATACGCGCTTGAGCTGTGATCTGTGTGCTGCCCCGACCAATGATTTATGTTTGGTATGTCACATATGACATTGTGTCGTGTAAATTTATGTTAGATATTCATTGCGGAGTACAGAAGATAATTGATGTGATGTTTAGTATCTACGTATGTTATAAAGAGAAAGGTGGCACATAGAAAACAGAAAATTGTAATTCCTTTTCGGAAAGTTCATTTGAAAAAAAAAAATAAAAATAAGTTAAAAGGAAATGACAACATTCACACACATCGAAGGCAGTTGTACATACATATTTGTACTCGTATATGAATTTTGTCGTGGAAGCATAGGGATGGGGAGCTAATTAAAAACGCAAACTGGAAATGATGCTTGTTCATCTGCGTTTTTTTTTTGTGCAACAGTCTTACATTTATCTACAACTTGATTTATGGCAAACGGGTATCGAAAACGTTTGCTTTTCTTACGTATACCTATACACTTCAAATGAACCTATAAGTGTGTTACTACTGAATTTATGACTTATTTATTTTGTTTTTGCAAGAAATTATAGGCGTCCATACCTTCATTATGTACACACATAAGTAGGTAGGTATACAATGCGCCTCCAACTTTAAAATCTTCTCTAAAAATTAAACCTACCTACCTACAATTCTTTCGATTGAAAATAATAGAATTGAGCCACTCAATCATTCACATTATTTAATAAACATATGTATATATTCGTAATTATGTATTTGAAATCATTTTTCCTATTCCTATACCTAAAGCTGGGCATTCACGTTGAGACAGTCGAAGGGGGTGGTCGCAAGGTTCGTAGAGATTTTCAACGAACTTCAGTACAAACGTGGTTCATTCACAATAGAACTTGTCAATTTTCATTGAACATCTCTACGATTTTTGCGACAGTCCTTACGACAGTTTCAACGTGAGTGGCCTGCTAAATTAATTCAAAATATGCATTGCCATTGATTTTGAAGTCTGAAAATTGTAATCACTTGACAGTATTGACATTTTCCTGAAAAACTGGAAATTTTGTTTGACTTTTCAGTATTCACATCTCGCTCCGACTCCCACAAAATTTAGTAAAGTTTTCTTATTACCTACACTATGACTTTTTCCTTGACTCCTTGTTTCTTTTGTTGAGAGAAGAATTCTTAAGTCAAAACAATTTAAATTTGATACTTTAATATAGTTTCGTTTTTAGTTTCCAAAAAGTTAAAGCTTGATTTTCTATTCGAGTTAATTTTTGACTTGGTAGCAAGAAACCCCAATATTTTCAATACAATATTAGTTTAAATTAAGCAATTTTATTATAGGTCTGTTGCACCAGATCGACAATACAACTTTTTGTTATTGGAACACAATTTTGTACTTATTTTCGTTTGGATAGTGAAGAAATGTTGTAATTATGTACCGTAAGGAGGTCTTTTTGGCGTTGACGGCGTGGGTCCGACTCACCTTTCAAGAAGGCATACGAGGCTAAAACTCGTTTCACCCTTCAGTTCCTGACCCACCTCTCTGGGATCGCTCATTTTATTTCTTAAAGGGGAATGTAATCATACACCCTTTCGGGCTCACACTGTTTCTGGGTATCCGTCTTCTTGTTTTTTTCTGAAAATTTATTGTTCCTAAAAGCAGACTTGAGTTCAGTTTTTATGGCTGACCAGCTTCTTTCGAACGATATTGCCAATACTTCACTCTAGATCTCGTCTAACGGGTTCCATCTGTTGCAGGCGAAGAAAGTATGCTCCACATAGGTTGTTGGAGATTTTCTATACTGGCAACTTGGACTATTCATTTTGCCGATCTTGTGGAGGAAGGCGTTGAAATATCCCTATTCGATGAGTAACTGGATGACTTAGTAGTTAACCTCATCGTGTTTCCGTCCATTCCAATCAGCTGCATTACAGATCAGCCTCACTGTCCATCTTCCTTAGCAGATCAGATCATCATATCATAAATTATAACACCGCATTCAAAACACTGCCTTGTTCAAAGAGCCAAACATGTGGAATTCGTAAGAATTAGGTCGGGTGCGGCAAGATTTCCAAGGTCAATTGATTTTTTTTTTTTAGAATGGTTCATATGGTTTCATACTTCATTTTTTTTGCTAGTCCGAGAAATAATTCTTCCCTAAGCCTAGGACGCTGCTGATGTGAAACAAAATGTTTTATAGTTATTCTGCAACAAGACAACAAAATGCTTATAAAACCAAAGAAGCAAAATACTTGTTGACAACTGAACAAATTCCAAAAATTAAAACAATCGCAAATGCAAAAAAAATCACAGGCATTCATGCTGTAATGAAAGAAACAACAAAAGTATCTAAACAAATGTAATTTTTTCGCACACAATAAATGGTCTGGGTAATTAATTGTGTACGAAAAAAAGTGTGTAGACTTCTCCAAATAATCAGCTATAATAATCAATTTCGCTTATCAAACAACACATTGCAGATCGAAAAGTTGAACTTAATTGTTAGTTTAAGATTTTGTTGTGTCATTTTTGCGTTCATTTCATTGCAGCGTACTAGGTTTTATAGGTGTACGCGTAATCATAACAATATTAACTGACATATTTCCATTTAAATATTTAATTCTATACATTAAATTGTGTATCTATTTGATTTTCAAACACATATTATGAACTTTAATGATGTTTAAACACCACACAACACACCAATATACAACATGCGTTTTTTCCGCATATAAATTATTTTTTTTTTAAGAAACTACCTTCCATCCCCCTTAAAAAATATGTTCAAAAAATTCTTTGACTCGTCTCTCGTTTCAAAATTAGATGTGGTTACTTGAAAAAAGAGACATAGCTATTCGGATGATATACAGCATGTGTATGATGATAGATGGTTGGGTATGCGCCACTACCCTATTCCAAGCGTGAAACTCAATTCTTCAAGCAACATAAATTCGATACCTACACCGGAATCTTTTATGTGATGCAGTTATTAATTTTAATTACACTAGCGTCATATTCAAAGAAGAAATTCCTCTCTCGAATGTTTTAAATTCTTTAGTTAAGCTTTGAAATGTTTCCCTGATTCTGCGAATGTTTATAATATGAAGAAGATTTAAAAAAAAAACTTCACTCATGCGATTGAATATTCGAAAAAAATATTTTTTTTTTACGTGTGCTCAAGTGCTTTCAATTTTTACCGACTCTTTTAAGCAATTGAAGAGCTAGGTAAGAATGAACTAATCAAAGAATATATTGAATGGGGATCCATTCGTCTTTTTAAGCTTTCTTTAGTCGAGTTTTATCGTCTACGTATCTAGAAAAAGATTATTTTTTATTACGAGTGATTAAAAAACAAAACGTGATCGTGTGCTCCATCTATGGGCGCTTGCGCTTGGAAGCTTATCCAAAGCTATCCGGATTCCGAATAAGTTTATGTTGTTCCTATCCCTTTTGAAAAAGCAGCCGATAAATTTATATTGGGTTCGAACTTTGAACACAAAAACCTATATAACGGGTGGTTTTTTAAGAGGTTTAGAACTTTAAAAAAAAAAAAAAACACAAAAAATTCGAAAAAATGAATGAAATATTTATTTGAATCGATAGTTTGAACCTTGCAATTTAATGTTTAAAGATAATTTCATGCAAATGTTGACCGCGGCTGCGTCTCAGGTAGCCCATCCGCTGAGTCCAATTTTGGCATACTCTTTCACACATATCGGCCGGTATCTCACGAATGAATGCATAGATGTTGGCTTCCAGTGCGTCAATCGAAGCGGGCTTGTCCCTATAGACATTAGCTTTGACATACCCCCACAAAAAATAATCTAATGGTGTCAAATCGCACGATCTAGGAGGCCAATTGACCGGCCCGAAACGTGAAATTAACTGTTCACCAAACTCGCCTCGCAATTGCGCCATTGTTTCGCGTGCTGTGTGGCATGTGGCACCGTCTTGTTGAAACCACATATCATGCAAGTCAAGAACTTCCATTTCGGTCAAAAAAGTTTGTTATCATCGCTCGGTAGCGTTCACCATTGACAGTAACGCTGCGATTCGCATCATCTTTGAAGAAATATGGCCCAATAATGCCGCCGGCCCATAAACCGCACCAAACAGTGGCTTTTTCAGGATGCATTGGTAGCTGTTGCAATGCTTCTGGCTGATCTTCACTCCAAATGTGGCAATTATGCTTATTTACGTACCCATTCAACCAAAAATGAGCCTCATCGCTGAAAACAATTTTTCGATAAAAAAGCGGATCCTCGGCCAGCTTTCCAAGAGCCCATTCACCAAAAATTCGGCGTTGTGGTAGGTCGGCTGGCTTTAGTTCTTGCACCAGCTGTATCTTAAAAGGCTTTACGCCCAAATCCTTCCGCAAAATTTTCCACGTAGTGCTGTTACAAAGGCCTAACTGCTGGGAACGGCGCCGAATCGACATTTCGCGGTCTTCTGTCACACTAGCTGATACGGCCGCAATATTTTCTTCACTTGGTGGTTTAATGTCCAACAAAGTAAATTTGGTGCGAAATTCGGTCACAATCTTCCGAATAGACTGCTCAGAAGGTCGAAAATGCCGACCATAAAATGGAAGCAGCGCGCGATGAACATTTCGAACCGAGCACGAATTTTGATAGTAAAATTCAATAATTTGCAAGCGTTGTTCATTTGTAAGACGATTCATGGTTAAATTGCAAACCAAACTGAAGCTGTTTGACAGTGACACAAGGTACTAAACACACGTCAGCTGTCAAAACCAGTGTTGCCAAAACCAAACCAGCTAAAAAATCACCCGTTATAAGGATATATTCCAGTTGGACACCTGTCGCTTAGTGGAAAGTGATCTGGTTAGGTGAGACCCGTTTGGGCTCAGATCGGCGTAGAGTGAGTATGGAAAATTTCTAGGGAAAAATCACAGTCTCATCACGTTAAGCCCACTTTGAAATTTGGTGGGGATCTATTATGATTTGGGATTGCATGATGACACAATGAGTTAGGAACATTCATAATATTCAAGGTCATATGTTATAAAGATATTTTGAGTTGTCATCTCACTGGGCTAAATTCAGAATTGAAGTTTCGGAAATCGTCTTTCAGCAAAACAATTACCCGAAGCCCACAGCTAGAATTTCTCAAAAATGGTAAAATGTTAATAATTTCATAGTCTTATCATGGCCATCGCAATCCCCGGATCTGATATCTATTGAAGATTGAACACCTTTGGGGCGCGTTGAAGAGATTCCTTGCAGGTGTAATAGAGGAATTTGAGCCGAAGTCAGGACCGGATGAGAAAACATAACACCAAAAACGTGGGCGATAGTAGCTATGCCCTTTGTTTTCGAAACTCTTATAATTGATCAAGCTGGCTGAATCATGTAATGGATCAACGCCATTGATTTTTAAACTACCACTGTAAAATACAAATTTATTATTCATAATTCCAAAGGATTAGGTATACGGATACGGCCTTACTTACTATATTTTAAATGGCACTTACAGTCTGCGTCTCTAGAATGGACCACGCGGTAGCAAAAGAAGATTCTAACTACTCATTTTGGAAAGCTACAAAAGTATAACGAAAAAACCAGAGCCAACGCCTCAGATTAAGAAAGGCCAAAATGAATGGGCTAAAAGTGAAAGAAAAGAAAAAGGGATGGTATTTGCCGATTACCTGGAAGAAGCACCTGAGCCTTTCGATGAGCAAGAACTCTACGAAAATATTAATATGAATTTTACCTCAAATAAAAGCAACATAACAAGAAATGCAACACTTGCCGTATTAAAAGAGAATTAAAAAAGCTTACAGCTCCAAGATATGACTTAATCACGGCAAAAATTCTAAAAATGGTCCTTTGGAAACGATTTAGGTAGTTAATCTCCTTTACATAATAAATGGTGCTCTTAGGTTAGAATATATTCCGAGCCAATAGAAAATTGCGGAAGTTATAATGGTTTTGAAACCTGGTAAACCATCGCATGAAAAAAAGTCTTACAGACTGATTTCACTTCCTTCTATTTATAATATCAACAGTTTTTGCAAGAATACTACTCCTGCGCCTGTCGCCGATAATTGAAGAGAAACGGCTAAAGGTATGGTACGATCTCCTCAAATTGAAATAAATAACTTTTTCGTTTAAGACACGGTAGTGAATATTCTAATTTCAAAGAAATAGTGGCTGGTGTACCACAAGGAAGTGTATAAGGTCCAGTTCTGTACCTTTTATTTGGTGGTGGCAACGTTTTGTGATGATACTGCAATACTCGCAGTAGACAAAATATTAACGAAGCTACAATTAATTTATAAAATGCTCTTAATAATTTTAATGGGTGGACAAGCGAATAGCGCTCAAGGGTAATGTTATTCTTGATGATTCGAATTTGGTACGCCGCTCCGTGTCCGAAGAACAAAGCCTTCCGGTTTAGTGCGGTGAACAGAAATCCGCTTTAAAATCGCGGAATACGCGAAACTTTCACCGGAAAGTTACCTACAACACTTTATTTAACTTCGTTAAAAGTAAATTGCTGGATACGCTTCAACTTAGTTGCAATCGGGAAGTGTAAATATAGTGATCTTTAAAAAAAAAGTATTTAAAAGTAAAATACAATAGAAAGCTTTGGAATCGGAAATTATATTTCAAAAATGTTAAAGGACAACAAAATTCTGACAAAATTGAAAAGGCTTACAACCTACATATATTATATACTTCATATATTATTATATACTTTATATACCACTCAGTCCTTTTTTTCTTAGCATGTGCTTTTGGTGAGTGAGCATAAACAAAAATGCCAACAGTGCTTTCTTAAAATGTCTATTTTGAAGTTGTGTTAACCCTCGGACTCGGTATACCTATTCAATTAAATTAACCAATTTAATTTAAATAATTTAATGCAATATATTCTTTCAATGTAACTAATCAATCGGATACAAATTAAACAATTTTTATGTTAGAACAAAAAAATCTGAAAAAAAAACAAGGGGTGAATAGTGTAACAATTTCAAAAAGCGAACAATGAAACATAATCTCTGACTTAAACTTTGGAAATATCCCCCTTTTCCTTGTATGTATTAAACGGTAACTGGCTTTTGACCAAATTTTTAAAATAATGACATCGTTTTAACCGTAAGTTCAAGGACAACAATTAGTATATGTTTTTTTTATAATAAAGGGTCAAATGGTCTTCAAACACTAATTAAAACATTTTCCGAAAACATTTATTATTTAAAAATTATATTTAAAAAAAAATATAAATCCGAGAACATCGGTCTTCCGAAAAAGGTAATTCAATCCTTTTTGTAGAGAATTTGCTGATCTACAAATTTACTCATATAACTTATACCGATATTGGGCTGATGTTGAGTAGGAAGGCAATGTTCAAGGGCCCAACTTTGTAATTCGACTCCACAAAAATTTTCTAAAGTAGAACAAAGTTACATGGTAGGCCCCAAAATGTGGAGTTGCATTATTGTTCTTTTCGATGCTTTGAATCTGAATATTTCGTGAACTCCATGGTTAAGAACTTAATGGCCATATAATGAAATGATGCACTCCAATAACTTTTTTATCTTTGTATAGATATGACACATTCTTGTTTAAAAATGGACCAGCTTCCATCAATTTCTGTCCATTTTCATTTACATTTTATCTATATCATAAAGGGAAAGGCTTACAATAGAGAAGAAAAGAGATATTGGGATGATTTAAACAGATTTTAAAAGAAGAAAATTAGCCCTTATAGAAATTTAATGATAAAGGACGAAAAGGACAAATGTTGCTGAAATAATTTACTGCAAAAAAAACGTTTTTTGATTTTATAACTGGAATATCTCAAAACTTTAATCCGATAGAATTTTTCTGGCTTCAGATTCATGTTCACCCCACCAAAACCCTACGGAAAAGTATATTTTGGTTTCTGTATGAAAAATTTTCTTAACTAGTGCCATTAGTGTACCTACCTTTTTTTCCTTTAGGGGAGCGAAGAAATGCTTTATGCACCGTAAGGAGGCCTTTTCGGCGTTGACCTATTGACCATCCCCGTGTGTCGGACTCGTTCAGGTATAATCATACCGACCAAAACTCCACCTTAACACTTGTGACTTCCGACCCACCCCTCGGGACCGCTCTTTGCATTACTTCAGGGAAGTTTTCATGTTTCTCTTGCTGGTTCAACTGTTTCCCGATAATTTAATCTTCTCTTTGTTTTCTTCTGAGAATATGTTCTATGTAGCTACAGACTTTTTTCCAGTTCTCGTAACTGTGTAGCATCTTCTCTACAATGTTCTCTGGTGTGATGGCGCCAATACTTGACTTCAGGTCTTGGCAAAGGCTTTCCCATATGCTGCAGGCGAAGAAGGTATGGTTTGCGCCATCTTGTAGCGAGTCTCCGTACTGGCAGGCTGGACTCCTTTTTTTGCCGATTTTGTGGAGAAAGGCGTTGATATATCCGAGTCCGGTGAGTAACTGGATGACGCAGTAGTTGACCTCACCGTGTTTCCGGTCATTCCACACAGCCACGTTCTTGATCAGCCTCGCTGTCCATCTTCCTCTGTTTTCCGAGCTAAAACGGTCTTGCTACTTCTGTCTCGTGAGCTGCTTAGCCTCCTCGGATGCCTCTTCCGTTCCCACTTCCACCTTTTTCTAGTAGACGTACTTCCTTTCTGCCGCTAGGAGATCGATGGGGGACACTCGTGCGACTACCAGGACGGCTGTTGCCAGTAGGTTAGATTGTGTCTTCTTATAACCTCTGCCCCGATTTCGAAGTCGACTTGTGTGGGGATCCCCTTCTTCGTGAGAAGGACTATCTCAGTTTTCTCCGTTGCAAGGCTGAGTCCGATAAGGATAAGGGCAGGAGGAAAGAGGGGTGAACAAAATCTCCCTGATCGAGGATTTGAAGAGATTTTTTTCATATTTTCTTTCACATCTAGGTTAAGGTACGTTCAACCAATAGACTTTCATAGGAAATCTTAAAAGTTGTCTGGTTTTTGTGATGTTTAAGGAAATTAAAAGAAAGCGCAAAAAAAAACAGCATCTTGTTCCCTCGTATGAAATGGGACTTGTGAAAAGTTGAACAAAACAAAGTGCAAAGAACTGTTCATTATAAACAGCCCTTATTATATTATTATTATTATTATATTATTATTAAATATGTAGGTATATTGAAGATTGATGATTTATAAAACCACAAACGTTTAAAATAACAGAAATTCAAAAATGATTTAATGACCATATTCATTCATTCCCAAATCCTTAGCCAAAGAGTTAAAGTGTACCTACCATCTTTCCAATTCAATAATATTATTAATCACAAAGGAGCGATTTACTCTTTTTTCCAGACATTATAAGAAAAAAACATCCATACGTATCGGTAGGTAAGGTACATTAAAATATTGAAACGTATGAAACAAGTATTTTATTTTTATTTTAAAAAACCGGTTGTCCCGATCAACTGTGGTGACTCTATTAGAGCCATAAAAAATTTGCATTAGCACGATTAAAAAAAAAACTAATGAAATAAAAAATAACAAATATAACCACCATTACAAGACACGACAGCCACCTAAAGACATCTCTATAGCTGCTGGTGAAATAATAATGTGTCCTCAAAAGATGTGTGATAAACATGCATCCGAACAGCGGAAGAGTCCAGTCTCAGCTTTGACTCAGGTGAAACATCTCATGAAGGAAGTCAAGCTGAAACCAAAAAAAAAAAACACAAAAAACGATAAATACTAAAATGTATTCAGAAGTATACAGCAGAATCATAATAAAAGAACATGGGGTCTCTCTTTCATTTGGATTGTTATCTGCGATGAAATAAAAAGATGCCTTTAATTCGTAAATGTGATGAAACGTTATCAGCAGCGATCTTAATTTTAAACTTCTTGTGGAGCAATCAAAGATTCCAAAACATGGCTATAATTTTATTTTTATTATATAGGCAGGTAGGTAAGGGAATTCTATATATACATACATAATGCATATGCATATAGTAGTCGGCATAAGATATGTCTGCCTGTACAAAATATCCAGACTTTATTCCATAGGTTTGACATACGTTTAATTCTTAAATATATTCTAGTTGGTGGCAGTGGATTGGATAGTTTTATTAAGAAAGATACTTTAGAAATTAATGATCCAAAATTCATAAAGTTGGTAACGAATAATGAAAACAACGAAAAGAATTTAGTATAATTCATGAGTTTTTATGACCGCCACTGATTTTGAATCGCGGCTCGCTCATGGGTTTTGCAACTGCATTCCATCGAATAAAAATTCCAACTTGATAGACTAGCTAACGGCGCCAGTTATCACTCTCATTGAAATTCAAAATTGAAAAATTTAAATTTTATTTTTCAGATATTTGAAAAGCAAAATGAATTGTCATTCCGATGCCTAAAATATGTACGTACACATGTACAAAACATAACGTATACATACACTTGTGGCCACGTAATTAAGCCACTCATTGAATAAATACTATAAATTCTAAAAATATTTTTCTATGTATATCATTTTATCTCTAATTTCTTTCACGGTTACTAGCATTGGTTATCTCTGTATGAAATAAACATGTCAATATAAGAAGAAATTTTTTTTGTTTTCAAACTGCACGCTTTTATTTATGATAATGTCGTGGTGCAAGTCAAATAATTCAGCCCCTTCCTGAAATACATACCTACATGTTATTTAATTGAATCCCTCGACGATTGTGTTTAAATAATTTGTTCACTTTATGTATTTAAAGTTAATTTTTATTGAAAAAGTTTATATCATAACTGAAATGTGTAAAAATAGGAGCTACACTCCAGATGATAGAAAGAATATGATATTCCCAAAAAGAGCCGCGTAAAACAATTGCTGCTAGAGATAGGAATAGGAAACTCATCAGACCTAACAAGTCGGACCCATTTCTAATATCCGTGCAATAAAGAGCCCAAAATGAGATGTATTAGGTACTATGTTAAAATATTGACAAAAACCACATGGGAGATGACTTTATGAAAAAAAAAATTGCTGGTCAAATAACGACAAATGTGTCGAAAAAAATATAAACGAAGGCAATGGTTCCCCGGACAACATCTCCATACGAGCGAGAATTTTGGCAATTTGGCCATCTGAAGCGATGCCAGATGATGACAGATCATCCTTCACTTGTCATCCATTAAAATAAATAGACCCAAAATACACAAAAACCTGTTAAGGTTTATGGGTGTGGAGATATTTTACCTAATCTGCAGTTGGTCCTTTTATTTAGATCAATGGGAAAATAAGAGTTGAAATGCATAAAGATATTCTTTAAAATAATTTGGATATAGATTATTCCGATAATTTGCAGTTATCGTGGTCATTTTAACCGGATAACGACCTAAGGAATTGTTCTCTAATTATCAAATCCTGATTTGAATCACAATTCATCACAGTTCTAGAGTGGGTTGATCAAAGCACCAATTTGAGCCTCAAAAAGAATTTTTGGAGCAAAACAAAATGGGCAGTTTCGACTAAAAAAATCCATGCATAAGGCTTCTCCTTGGAATAAACCTAACCTAAGAAAAACAAACCCCATCCCAATGTGGAACGCTTATTAATAAAATTGGAAATAGCATGGCCGAAGTAATAACACAGAAGGAATTTCCAACCAAATACTAACTGCAAAAAAGTTAAAACGTATTCCAAAATACAGTAAATTCAATGTTTATTGGCCAGTTTATATTTCTTGAGCGCTTAGTATTTTTACTCAACTTTTTGACAGAGCAGGAGAATTAAATAGTTATAAACAGTGTTCCTCACAAGTCAAAACAACTTTCCTTTTCTTTTCTACTTGCCAATTGTTCTCGATTGTAGATGGCTTAGTTATATGTCCAGTTGACCTAATGACATTTATATTTCCAATATTTCCTAAAACTAAGCTTAAAGTAAAAAAATTATTTTAAAATATAATATATTTGAATGAATTTCTAATATTAAATGCATATTTTGTAAAACAAGTTTATGTAGTTAAAGGACTAAATTTCTTTATTTTGAACTGAACTTTAAGCTTTATTTTAGTGGCTTAGTTGCATGGCCACAAGTTGATACATATGATACCCAAATCCCAAACTATTTAATTTTGCAGATCACTTTGCATGGATCTTTAGTAAAAATTAAACGGTAAGAATCACAGGTCCGTGCCAAGCAACATTTGATTGCATAGGTAGTTATTAAATTCAAGGCCTTTTAATTGATGTCAGGATGAGAATTCTTGGTCTAAAAATAAGAGAATATTTAGGATTTGTTTTCAGAATTGACACCAAAAGCATTCACACCATATGGAATCATTATTGCGGTGAGCCACACATAGCTCGTCCAAGTTTAAATTCTCAATTTCTGGCCATAGAGCAAAAGTTGCCAATTTTGGGCTGCTCTAAAGCGAAAGCAGAGAAGCCATAACGAAGCGGTTGTCATGTTACTTCAATTGCTGAGTCAATTGACGTTCTTTATGCCAAATTCCCCTCAAAATAGTGCGACTGATTTTCAGTTGCTGAGATCATTAGAAATTTGAGGTTAAAGCACCCTTTTTGCCACAGATTAAGCATATAGAGATTATCAATCAGCAAACTACTCCCACAAACGTTCTTCAAAAACGTACCTTCGTCCTTACGTACAACAGCTTCTATTCAATATTCGCATTGTTTCGATAATACTCGTGCCCTCGATCTCATTTTAGAAATTTTGCAATATTTCTAAGCGTTATTCAAGCGCAAATCGATCCATTTCATTCCGCAGAAATCTAATACCTACACTCTCCGAAAAATGTCCTTGTTACAAGCATTGCGTTTTTAATACTGCTTAATTTTAGCAGAAATTATTCACCACCAATATTAATTTATTGGATATAGCGTTTAGCTAGGTCTCTCAAGGATTTATGGCGTTAGAACACAATTTTGGACCAAATTGTTTGTGAATATGATTTTTCACTGTATTCCACGAAGAAAAAGTTTTGTTCACAAATTGCCTAAGAATTTAACAGAAACGTTAATTGCATTGATGGGTAATTCTTTAATTGTTTGCTACAAACGATATAAATTATGCTGTGATTGACAAAGAATGTGAGGATGAATAAGTTGCGAAGTTGGTGTTAATATTCAAAACTGATAAAAATACGTGCTTTGAACTTTATCATCTTTTAGTTCACACTGTCTTATATCAGAAAAGTTAATAACATTATGCAATGTTTGTGAAATGTTTGGTAATATACCAGACAAGACTTTATGTCTTATGGTAGGCTCCAGATTGACTCTGAAATTTTTAAAACTTTGAGTACACATTTAACTATGAGTATTCAATTTAATTAATAATAATATTTTTAATAATAATGATTTTACCTTTATTTGGAAGTGAAAGAATTATAAATTAACAATTCTTCGCTTCGCAATAAATTTTAAAGGTAATATTGTTTGTCATAAACCTTTCCCTTTATGGTAAAAAAGTAAGCTTTTTGTCGTTAAAATGAAAATAGTTTTGCAGTTTTAGGATTAAGTTCTAGGGGCAAACAACATTATTCCTTAATGCAATGGTTTTAATCTTTATTCTAAGTTTTAAAAACTTTAAGAGTCAATCTGATAAATTCCTTCCACAAATTTCAAAAATACTTATAGCGAAATATTAGACAGCTAATCTTCAATGCTTATTCGCTCTGAGCTAAAAATAATAAAACGAGTTGTGAGGGTAAATATTGTTTGCAGCGAGAACTTTTCATTTGCAGTTCGAAGTTTTAGTTATTGCAAACAAAGAATCTAAAGCTGTCATTTAAATATTGAAACATTGACTACAAGAAGCTAAAGCGCTTGGTGCCTTTTATCTCTTGTGGCAAACAGTTTCTTTCTTGTGAAACAGAATTTTTTGGCTCAGTGTACTGCGTTCACATTTTTTGAATGCATTTTTGAGTTATCAATGTCATAATCACATTCGATTTTAAAGAAAAAAACTGAAGAATCATTCTTTATAGAATAGTAGCATGGATAATTGAGTAACAGTAGGTTTGATCGTTGAGCCCTGAAGTCACCCTGGGGTCGCCCCAAAGCATTTTTTTAAAAACCTGAACCCTGACGAGCTAATTCTGTGTTTTTTAAAACCTGGAGTTGTTCTGAACTCGCCCTGAAGTAGAAATAGGTTTTTTGCTGGGGCGAGTTGAGGTTAAGAATAAAATGTCAAAGTGGCAGGAGCTCTGAAATACTTTTTTGTTGTGGATTCACGTGCGTAATTCTTTTGTTTTTGAAATGGAAATTCAAGGAATACACAAATTAACTTAAATAATAAGGAATAGAAAATGGAAACTGTGGTTTCTTATTTTCATTTTTAAATCAAAATTTGTTTCATGCTTATCCAAACAACAGAATTCAAAGCCGTTTGGAATTTTTTGAGAACCGAAAAACTCAGGTTTTGTTGACAATTCTTGGGGTTGTCAAGAAAACCTGGCTTCAACGAACAAACCTAGTAATAAAGAAAAAATAACATTTTGTCAGTATTTTTTACTGACAAAAAACTCTTCATTTCCAAAAATCGAATAAGTCGATCGATCTACTGATAGTCTGGCCGAAAAGCGCCATGGGATTCGGTTTTCCCGTGGTGCTTTGTGGGCGGGATCTTTTTATATTATTGGAACTAATTCCTGGCACACTACGAATAAAATTTAGCTTGGAAGCTATTTTTGTACAGATTCAACCTGTAGTCCATTCAGGAAACGGAAATACCTGCACTCTTTGTGGGAACTCTATTTTTATATTTGTTATTTATTTTTGACATGGCTAAGGAGGTTATTTAATTTGGGAATCCGTATTGTCGCTTGAGCGCCATTTTCAAAAGTGGCTCCTAATCTGTTAAAAATGGTTAAGCTATAAAGCTCATAAATTTATTGGAAAATTTTCATTCCCAATCGAATTAATGGGTAAAATGTCTTAAGAAATAGGTGCTGACGAACCTTTGAGTAAAATTCCAATGTTGCCACTTTTCGAGAACAAACTTTGTTATGTTAACTGGTGGAATCTCCACTTTTTTGATAATTTTAAATATTTTGAACATAAAATAAGTTGTCGAAACGCCTCCAGATGCCGAACGCATCTTAAATAAATAAATAAATTTGGTGGCGCAACAGCTTGTTGAGAACTAGGAACTAGTGACTTGTTACAGCTCTAAACCATTTATGTGTGCGTGTTGTTGGCAGGAATGGAGGGGACCTACAATTTTTTGCCGAGTCCGAGGGGCCAAACGCGTCTTGGGTTATAATAATTGATATCTTAAAAAAAAAGATATTGAGATGATGCGCCTTCGGTTAAAATGTCAGGGTTGCTAACTTCTCTGGAACAATATTTTCTTATCTCCAAAGGTGGGTGCGAAGGAGAGACACCTTTTTTATCTAACTAACTATTTTCCACACATTTGGCATGAGTCAAGCTTCCGTAGAGCGCTTCACGCTGCGGCCGCCACTAAGTCAAATTCCTAGTAATGCTGCCTTAAATATTTATCCAATGTTTCGCAGAAATGGTGGTGGTGGCTTTTGGATAAAATTGAGCCAACAGAGAAAAATTCAGGAAATAAAAGACTGGATTTTCTTAAAGTTTTATTAAAACTTTAAATTCTCAAACAAAAAATTCAATCGACAAGCAAACCGCGAACTGTTTTTTGGTAAAACTGTCCCAAAGTGATAGCTTTGAACTATTAAGACTTATTACTATCAAATACCGTTTCTCACGCAGTACCTCTTGGCATGATGGTTAGTGCGTTGGATTGTCATGCAGAAGGTCTGGCTTCGATTCCCAGCCGCTGCCACAAAAAAAAACAGATATGTGTTTTCCGAGGTACTGTCTCTTGCGAGGAACTGACAAATCCTCCAAGAATATAATTGTCATGAATAAGTGCTTCTCATCTAGCTGTTCCATTCCTGCCAACTATACGTTTGCGAGGAACTGACAAATCCTCCAAGAATATAATTGTCATGAATAAGTGCTTCTCATCTAGCTGTTCCATTCCTGTCAACTATACGTACACAAGAACGGTTGAGAGTTATAAGCCACTAGGCCCTGGTTCTCCACGAGCTGTTGCGCCACCAAATTTATTTATTTTTTACCGTGTCTCACCAAATATCAAACTGCATTTTTTTTTTATATTTTAAATAACTACAAAACTAATAACATATCACACAGTGGCTACACAAACAAATCTTTCCAAAGCAAGAACACAAAAACGAGTGAAATCAAACACTTCGGTGTCAAAAGAATGCAAACATAATCCCTGTGGTGTTCCCACATACATTTCCGGACACCCTGCTGTTAGACGCCACATTGTATTTATGAATTTGTCAAGTTATTCAAGAATATGCAATGCAACCCTCTCTGCAAGTGTGTTTGAGGTCTGCAACACACGCTCAATATTTATGCTTTTTGCACCTATATATTTTTATTTTTGATTTAGTTGATGAATCAGATACTTTATATACATACCAAACTCAGTGGATACGAATATATTGAATTAAACTGGTCGATTTTTTAAAAAGAACTGTATCGGTCCATGTAAAAGGCAATTTTACTGTCGGAGTTTCTTTAGCTTTTCAATTGATAGCAGAGTTGTAAGATACATTTTCTGTGAATATAAAGTGTAACATATAATTAAGGCTTTTGTATTTAAAAAAACCAAATATATAACTACAAATTATCTCTGCGGGAATTTGAACTATACGTTTAAGTGCTAGGGTCCCTGATGCTCTGTTGAATTTCCCATGAATCTTTAAACGTAGGTATATTGCTTGGGGGGTTGGTAATGTTAATAGTGTTTACGAGTATTTATCCCTTAATCTCTTCTTATAACAAAAGAATTGCATTCATGTCGTATGTGACAGCTCTAAAGAATAGGGATTTGAGCATTTATTGTTTTGAAAACTGCTATGTTGCATTATTATCTAGGTTTAGGTTTTATCTTCTCAAATATTCAAATTTTTCTAGCTGACCTCACAAAATATGTTTACAAAATATCAAAGAAGATATCATTATTGTATGTTAATAAAAGTATATCTACAAGAACTGTATCATGTACGATGTGTTATACCTACCTAGGGTCCTTCTAGATATATAATTCAAAAGAGCGTATTGCTTGAATAACTTTTCAAAAAAGAATATTGCTAAATTGGGTAAATAACCAAAAACCCCAAAGTTTCTATATGATATTCTAAATACATTCATACATATATAGTTTCTACTTATAAACAAACATATCATACCTACTTATATGTTTTTGGAACAATCAAAATGGTAAGGGCTTGAGTAAGCATTCGCGACTGAACTGCAACGGCTTTATTATTCACTCGATTTATCGTGAACGGACGGCGTCTTCTTTTTCTTTCATGTTCTTTTGCCTTGAAGTGAAGATAAGTTCTATCCATATTTGTATCTAAGGAAATAAATGGAGTTAAGACTTAAGAGGTGTTTCATGACCCTTTTTCAAAAAAAACAATATAAATTACTGCGTGATAAAAATAATGACATACAAAAACTAACCATTAGATCCCCCCACTTTGAAGTCATTTTCCTCAGAAATATGATTTCTTGACATTAATTGAGGTCGATTATCATCAATATCAACATCATTCAATCACAAAGAGAAGTTAAGATTGATCAATATGCTTTACGATTCAAAGGGCAACCAATTTCCAGTCATATAAATAAATGACAAATTTTATTATAAACGCTCCAGCTGTGAAGTCGATTTCGGAATCGGAAATGGTTTTGTCGCGAAGTTTGGAAGTTGTGATTGTTGACGCATTGCGTAGAACCATAGTGGCCTAATCATGAAATCCGAAGCTATTCATATTTTGGAGTATATTTGATTTTTGGCACAAAATATCTATTTTTTTTCTAAGAATAGAGATGTCGAAACGTCACACAAAGATGTCACGCGAAAAATAACGAAAACATGTTCCTAAAATCGGATCACGGAAAGAATGGAAGCAATTTTAAATCGAGACTCGATTCGTTTTCGACGATGTAATAACGATGTTTCCCGCATCGGCTGTCATTAAACGTTTATTGTGTGAAAACGGAAACATATGTTCAGAAGCTCTGATGATATTCAGGCGACTTTAAATTCAAATTTGACGAACAATCAACAATGACACATACCTACAAAACTAAATCTTTTAATGTTTGTGAAGAAACTGATGTCGAGCGCAGCTGTACCTTATTTTACTCTGTGATAAAAAAAAAACTGTCTGTCCTTTTGTGTTCCTTTTAAAAACCTACCTGTTGCATCTAGAAGCCCAAAATGGTTTACCAGAGAAATAAAACGATTGCGAAATATTAAAACTAATTTATATACATAGGTCATATTTATCACCGAAATCAGTTGCTAACTATATAAAATATTCTTCTGCTAGGAGACAGCTTCATGCTACGAGTAAAACTAAGTAAAGCTATAAATTGTACCTGAATAACGTTATTCAGGTACAATTTATAGCTTTACTTAGTTTTAACATGAAGCCAGTACCAGTGATAATACCTATGAAAAACCCTGTGATAGCACCTATGAAAACATCTGTGATAATAACTGTGATAACATAGGAACTTATTTAAAAACAATATTAAACTTTTCACATCCTGACGTTGCTAGACCAGAAATGGACGAAAATGATATTAAAGCCCATGGCTCCAAGCTTAAATATTCATTGACCTATGGCCCTGATGAAATACCAGCCTTTATTGTTATATTTCTGTTTTGGCTCGTCCTCTATGTTATCTTATTAATATCGATTCAAACAGGTATTTTCCCAAAAGCTTGGAAGTCTTCATTAAACACTTTTTAAAAACGGAAACAAGTGTAGCATATCCGATTATAGGGGTATTGCTACCATTATCATGCATACCAAAATTATTTGAAAAAATTTTCTTAGAATTAATTGAAAAACGGTTCCAAAATGTTATTTTGCCATATCAACATGAATTAGTGAAGGGTAAATCCACCGCGACTAACTTGATGGAGTTTTGTTCAGATGTTCTTGTTAAAAACCAAAATGGATTCCAAACTGACGTCGTCTATTTGTATTTCGCACAAAACATTTGACCGTGTGAACTATACCCTTTTTATCATAAAACTAATAACTATAGGGCTCCCAAATTGGTTTATAGTTTGGCTGGATTCATATTTAGGTGGCAGATTACAGGTTGTTCACTTCAAAAACAAAACATCAAAACGAATAATGGTTCATTCAGGCATCCCTCAAGGAAGACATTTAGGTCCATTTTTATTTTTTTTTTATTTATAAATGACTTACAAAATGCAATTTGACACTCAGATCTTCTTCTGTTTGTGACTGTGATTTATTGCAAGCAGATTTGAATAGTGTTTCCTTCTGGTGTAATGTCAATGACATGGAACTAAATGTATCAAAGTGCAAGTATATGACTTTTACTCGCAAACGTGCGCCTCTTTTAAACGTCTATTTTTTTATGCTTTTTGGAGTTAGACGGCTGTCTAAAGTTAGATAAAGTTTATAAATACGACTGTTTCAGTTTTTAGACGGCTGACTAGAAGAAGTTTGACGGTTTCTTGAAAGTCCTTAATTGTTAAAAATATGTTTGTAATTAAATAAAATGTCAAGATAGACAAATCTTAGACAACCGATACCGTTGTCCAAGTTATAAAACTTTAGAACAACAGTAAGCTAAGTTCATAAATAACTTTTTTGAGTTCGACGGCTGTGTAAAGTTAGGTAAAGCTTGTAAATACGACTGTTTATTGTTTCGCGCATAGTTAAAAGCCTGTAATTTTCATGAGAATATCTTAAAGTTATTGGCATAAATTTGACCTCTGCAATCATTAACCTGCAACTTCATTTGCATTTTAATTTAAAAAAAAACTTTTTCACACGAATTTTCTTTTCAAACTTACATCAACATTATATGTAATACATATGTGCGAGTACCTATATTTATGGATTTTCCTTTTTAAAAAATTAAGAAATAGAATTAAGGATATGTAGATATGATAAGAAAATCATCTCAAGGTTTCAATTTCAATATTTTCAAGTTCACTTACATACATACATACCTAACCTATACGTGCTACATCTCCATGCTAGAATTTTCGAGGCGTGAATTTAAAAAAAATGCAAACCACCAACGTTTATAATAGGTCCCATCTATTCTTTCTTAAGTTGAAAAAAAAAAATCATATACGCCTATAAAATCAGAATTTGTATCCATGCAACCGTGTTCCTCGACACATCTACAAGATAAAATGTGATGAATACAGGAAGGAGCAAAAGAAAAAAAAAATATTTAAAAAGCAAAACACTAGAATACGCACTGCCTTCTGCACTCTATGATAAATCGGTTAAGAAAAAGATAATAAACATGTGACCGTATCAGATTTCGAGCCCACAAAAACATAATCATATATTAAAACATGTCTCTTTGACATTTCGCTTGCTCTTTTACATGGTAATAATCATAATTCATTTTTCTTCGTCTGCTGCTTTTTGGAATTTTAGTACAATCGTGAAAATTACGATCTCGACTGGAGATTTTGTCTGAAGTTAAGAAATTGTATGCGCAGAAAGGGAAATAAAAGCAAACAGAAAAAAATATTTTACAAAAATTTATTATTTATATCATATTTATTTCACAGAATATTATTTACAAATTAATTATTTTGTTTTGGTTGGAAAAAATGAATAATGAACTTGATGCTTTTGGTTTTGTTTGATGTTAATGTGTGTTGCTTTTAAAAATCTATTTTTATACATAAAGGTTCAAATACACATACGTAATTTTTAAAGCTTGAGAAATATACTAAAAAAAAGGAACTAACTAAACTAAAATAAATGTTTCATGTTATAAATGCTTGAAATTTTCACTATTTGCTGTCAAAAAACATAGGAGGCAAACAAAACTCAAGTTTGGGAAACTTGGTGAAAGCTTCACGTTACCAATTAGTTAAAATCTTCAAATACTTTAACTTAAGGTCATCACTTCATCACATAATTACTAAAATTATTTCGTGTGAATTTGGTAGAAATAATTTCATATTGAAAAGTTAATTTTAGAAATCAGATCAGTTAGATGAAGTTAGGATCTTCCACGAAAATATAGCAGATTTGCTCTTAAAAAACCTAGAATGCGGGTAAATCAACACAAATAAAGATGAATTCAAAAATAAGCATGCGTAGGTATTACGGGGGCGATGAAAACCACCCCACAGCGGGACTGGAAGTTATACTCAACTTGAAACCCCTAGATCTATTCATGCAAGAATCTGTAGCATGCAGTGCCAAAAATAAAGCAAAACGGGCCATAATCAGATTCTGCAGAGATATGTGGAACGACTACACAACAACCCACTTAAACTCCAACAGACCCTTCACCACCTCTTTTTCTAGTAAAGAAGAGTGGAAAAACAACCAACCTTTCAGTAATGAATCTACAATAAGTGTCTTCACTGATAGTTCTAAGATTGGAGTTGGTGCAGGAATTTTCTAACTAACTAGCTCCTTCAGGCTTCCAGACGTTTGCAGCGTCTTCCAAGCTGAGGTCTTGGCAGTGACAAAAATAGCTACGCAAATATCAATGATGGCGATACCACGAGCTGATATCACCCTTTTTATTGATAGCCAAGCAGCAATAAAAGCAATTTCTGCCACTGGGATACATTCGAAGCTTGTAACTTGCATGCCAAGCAGCATAACATTAGATTTTGATGGGTTCCTGAACACAGTGATGTACGGGGAAACGAGAGAGCTGATGAGCTGGCAAGAACGGGTTCGTCGCTTAATTCAAGTCAAGCCGAACAATATATTAATGCACTTACCTGTAGCATCAAACAGGAAATTGGTAACAAAATATTAGAAAAAATCAATTAAAGATGGAATCTGCTTGAAACATGTGGCACAACTAGTGTACAAATTTAAATAAGCAGAGAACAGACAAAATTATGCAAATGAACAGGAAACATCTCCGTTCCCTTGTCAGCATAATTAATCCTCGGACACAACCAACTGAGATATCACAAAAAGAAAATGAGGCTCAGTACTTACGACCTTTGCAGAGGGTTAATGAAGAAGTTATGTTAAGGAAGAAACATTCTGAATTTTATCAAGGCCTCTAAATGGCTTGACTGTTAACAGATAACATAGGTTCTTATATACATACAACTTCCCAGGGTATCACAACGGATCTACTAATCTAACTTTTCACAATTTTTGTGTTCGTATAATTTTTTATATTATGCTTAAGAGTTGTATAAAACAGCCTATCAAATCAAATTTTAACTTACCAACCTACCAAAGCTTAAAAATCCTACCAATTTTGGTAGGATCCTACCAAAATGGCAACCGTGGTTGAGAGATTAGAGCAGAGCTCTGAGCAGGTTATGATCAGACTCCTCAGATTTAATTATGAAACACACTTGAGCGCTAAAGGATGGCAAAAAGAAATACACTTTTTATGCTCTGATATGCCTAAGCTAAAGAAAAACATAGAATTTTAGTTTGACAGTTTCGCGATCTACTCTGAGTTGGAAAAGAAAAATGCCAATAGTAAATTTGGTAGCGCGACATCTCGTGGAGGACCAGGGCCTAGTGACTTTCAACCAGAGAATATCAATTATCAAGAAGCCAATCTTTCGTACGTTTCACCCTCCAAAACCATTTGTTTACATTGTTGTATTTGTAATTTCACTTCGTGTCGATGAATAGATGTGAATTGCAACAACAACAAGACCTGTGCTGAATGACGAATTCATTCCATGTGTGCGGCTTTCACTGCTTTTCACTAATACTTTGCAAATCTAATCATCACAGCTGTTCGCTTCACCTTGTAGGCAAATCAAACTGACAGATGAAGATTGCCATCTGTATTTGTTTATCTATGCTTGCAACTATCAACCATTCCTGTGTGCATGTTGTTAGCAGGAACGGAGGGACCTACAATTGTTTTCCGTGTCCGAACGGCTAGATGAGACATAAGAAGCACTTATTCATGACAACCAGCAACAGATAGGTACTCTTAAAGGATTTGTCAGTTCCTCGAAAGAGGCAGTACCTTGGAAAAAACTTTTTTTGTTTTGAGGTGGTAACTAACCAGCGCTATAAAGTGTCAATATCAGTTTAAGTATAGTCAAACAAAGTCATGATATTTTAAAAAAGGAATGGACTTTATTAATTATTTTAAAGTTGGTTTTCAGATATCCCAAAATTGAAGAAGGAGATCAGATTTTATTTTTGCACTCCTTATTACAAAACTCGATGAAGTAATTTTTTCACTGGATCTTTCACACTGAAAAAATCAATACACGAACAAGTCCACAGGCAGATTTAAGAAACATTAGAGTTTATTAGTATTCTGTATTCTGTTTTGCTGGATAAAATCCGTCTATTATTTGATGAGGTCCAAAAAAGTTTGCAAAGTGAGAGAAACCAATTTGGCTTTTGTTTTGGAGAAACAGAAAAGCTCAGTAATTATAACCATGATAAGTTCCACCGTGTCATTTTTAAAGTGAAGAGAAATGTAACAAATGAGCTTAAGTGCCACCAACAGGATTTAGAATAACCGCTCTAACCTAGAAGACAAATCTTAAGGTGTTTAACTGCTGCAGATGAAGAAATACGACTTGATGAATGTTTCAGTTTCCTTGTGACTTTATGTTATAGAACTTTCTACTGAATCATACGCGCTTGGTCACAATCCGAAGCAATACTTAATTCAAGAACATCACGCTGATCTGCATCCGCACCCCCGAAGAAGAGAAAGAAGAATCAACCAAAGCAGCATTCTACGATCTAATCGAGAACACGTACGTTATGTGCCCGAAGTTCGATGAGAGCAACTTTGGGTTGACAGCCGGAAGAGACAGCCTGTATGACGAAAATTCCGATAACGGACATAGTGAACTTTGTGAAAGGCCAAAATGTCACCACAGCTAGTATTCGTTTTCCACATCTTGATATACACAAAGGGACTTGGCGTGATCAAAAACCGTCAACCAAATTGATAATATCGCGATAGACGCAAGACAAGCTTCCAGTTTTTGTTTAAAAGTTTTGAGGGACAAATATGGACTGGAATCACTACTTGATAGTGGTGTCGTAAAGCTAAAATCGCAACAGATCACCAGAACTTTTGTCGAACACGTCTCTCTTAATCTATCAGCAAACCAGCCACCAACATCGAGTACAGAGAACCATCAGTGGAAACATTGTCAACAAGGCCTCAGAAGTGCAGCCACTTATGTGCTGGGTTTTAATAGGGGCCCACAATGAAACTCCTCGTTCGATACAAAGTGCCGGCCTAGCGCATGCAGCTAAGAATGACGCGTGTCATGCAATGCTTCAGACAAACACTAAAGCTGTGGAGAGAGCAGCCCAAGAAGATTTGTGGGAAAAAATGAGGGAAGAGCGCTGATTTTTCAGGAAGAAAAAGAGAGAGAAAGCACAAGAAGCGACAGGTCGATTGTTGAGTTCTCTTGGAAGTTGTACCAGTAGGAGCTGGGGAAATGTTCTTAAGTTCCACCCAAGGGTGAAATGATCTTCTAAAGGCTACAAGGCCATCCCTGCCAAACTCGTCTGCCTGTGCAGAATGACGTATGGGAAATTTCGCTGGTCCGTCAAAGTAGGTGAAAACTCCACTGAACTGTTTGATGTTGTGATATTGAGAATGGTCCATAAAGCAGTGTTTCTCAACATGGGCCCAAGCCTCACAAGAGGGGAATTTAATTTTGAATCGGGGCAGTTTTACATTCTCGGTGCATTACAGCAGTTTTAGATTTAAAAATTAAATGAGTGTGAACATATTTAGAAAAAATCTCACTTTCGCACTCATTTAATTTCGAAATAATCTTGGCTTGTTCAAACTTAAGCTTGCTCCGATTTATTTATTTTCCCGTGTTAAGTAACGTGTTGCAGGTTACTTTCCGGTGAAAGTTCCTGCTTAATCCGCGATTTTAAAGCGGTTTTGTTTTCACCGCACCAAGTCGGAAGGTTTTGTTCTTCGCAGACGTCGTACTAAATTCGACTCGTCAAGAATGTCAATAATCGTTGAATTAGCGTGTTCTAATAGTCGATTTTTATGTTTTCGCGCGAAACATTTTATTTCGTCCCGGACCGTAGGAATCCCGAGATCCCTATGAAGATCTTCGTTTCTTATATACCACGGAGCATTTACAAATGACCAAAGCAATTTATTTTCAAACATTTGTAAGTTATTTAAGTTTGTATCGCAGGTACAACCCCAAAGTTGTATGCCATAAGTCCAAACAGGTTTAAGAATCTGTCGGTATAAAATCAATTTATTTTGAATATTTACCGAGTAACCAGTTCATATCTCTTAATTTACTTTACTCGCATTTCTTTTTCACGTGCGGCTTCCATTTTAATTTCGCGTCCAGAGTCATACCCAGATACTTTGCCTCATTTGCAAATGGAACACGAGCGGTATTAAGAAAGACGGGTAATCTATTTATTTTTTTATACGTAAAGTCCACGAGGACTGACTTTTGTTCATTGAGCGCTATTCGCCATGTTTTCGTCCACTCGTTAACATTATTAAGAGCATTTTGTAATTTAATTGTAGCTTCGCTAATCGTTTTGCCTACTGCTAGTATTGAAGTATCATCAGCAAACGTGGCTACAATAGTGTCATCTGTTTGAGGTATATCGCGTGTAAATAAAAGGTACAGAACTGGACCTAATACACTTCCTTGTGGTACCCCAGCCACTATTTCTTTGAAATCAGAATAGTTATTTTCGTGTCTTACACGAAAAAGTCTTTCATTTAGATATCCGTTTAGAATATTGTAAAGTCCTTCGGGCAAAACTTGTCTTAATTTGAATTTGAGGCCTTCGTGCCACACCTTGTCAAACGCCTGCGGCACGTCCAAAAAGACAGATTTTCTTTTCTTCAAGAGCTCTCTCAATTACGTCAGTAATTCTATGCACTTGATCAATTGACGAATGCTTGCTTCTAAATCCGAACTGATGTTCAGGTATTAATTGTTTCTCTTCTATTATCGGTTGCAGGCGCAGGAGTAGTATTCTTTCAAAATCTTTTGATATTATTGGAAGAAGCGAAATCGGCCTGTAAGACTTCTTTTCGTGAGATGGTTTGCCAGGTTTCAAAACCATTATGACTTCCGCAACTTTCCATTGGCTCGGAACATATTCTAACCTTAGAGCGGCATTTATTATGTAAAGGAGGTTAATAAACCCTTTACGAGGGAGCATTTTTAAAATTTCTGCAGTAATTAAGGACTTAAGCTTCCTTATTTCTCTTTTTAATTCGGCAAGTGTAGCATTTCTCGTTATGTAGCTTTCATGTGAGGTAAAATTTATATTAATATTTGCGTTGAGTTCTTGCCCATCGAACGGCTTAAATGTTTCCCCTAAGTAATCGGCGAATACCGTCGCTTTTCCTTTGTCACTTTTAGCCCAATCATTTTGGCTTTTCTTAATCGGGGGCACTGGAAGCTTTGGTTTTTTCGTTGTTTTTATAGCTTTCTAGAGTGAGTAAGGTGTGTTATCCCAAGCTGCTTTTTGTATTATATCAACAAAGGTATCTGCGTCTTCAAGCTCAAGAGGCGTTTGGATCTTTTTTGAGTATAATTTCCAAATCCCAAATAACAACTTGTATTGTTATGCCACCCCGAACTCCTCGCATTCATGTCGATGATGGCTCCCTTCGCCTCCTCGTAATCTACGCAACTGTATTGATGTGGACGTGGAGTCCATATTTCTAAGATCTCAAACATTTTATATGGATCTTACTAATTGAGCTTAAGCAATGGGGACCAGCACTTAATTTTCTTTAATTATGTCCATTATCTATATACACCTCACCATAATATTCTAAGTTTATTTTTTTACTATAAAAGCAAGTGTACATACGTCGTGTGACGCGTTTGGGCATATTATTTTTTGCCGATCCGTTAAAGATTTCCAAACTTTGGTACATGAATTACATATGTAGGATGGGACCTAACTGATTTTTATTAAGTGTAGTGTACAAGTCCAAACAAATTTATAAACCCTTTCGAGTCTACCATAAATCCGATAATAGGTATTTATGTATATTTTTTATTTGTAACAAATCAAATTCAGATTGAACATTGAATACATTTCAATATGTATTGAATGTTCAATCTGAATTTGATCAATACAAGGTTTACTCAAAAAAAAATAATAATAATAATAACAGTCTTGGCTGATTACCTTTCGTGTTTTCTTGTGGCGATTTTCAAAACCCGTTGAATCGTTTTTATTGTTCCCCAGCTTCTGTATGAACACAATGATATTAATTTCCTTACGCGAAGATAATTCAAAAGAAGAATCTCTGCGCGTTTCGATTCAAATTATAATGACTACACCATCAGCTCGCACCCACTAAATTATTTTCAATCGAACCATTATTAGCAGTGGACTATAATTTTTTTTTGATTTTGACGACTTTTGAAGAATCATGCGATTTGATAAATTAAATATGGAGTAGGTAGTATTTTGTATATTATCAGACCTTAGTTTATTTTCTTACACATATTTACAACAACAAAAATAAAATTTGTTTTTACACATATTAATGCAAACTTAACATTTCTTTTTACTTCCGCAGACTTTTTGGTACCAGAAGATGTTCCAGATGCTTAGCATCAATAAGTTCATCGGAATTAGTGATGCGTGCGAGAGATTTAGTATTCCATGTTAATTGTTTTAGCTGCGCAATGTGCAATACACCGTTAAATAAAGGTGATCAATTTGGAATAAGAGATTCCGTGATATTTTGCAGGTAATATAACAAAAATATATAAGAAATAAATATTTTGACATTTTTTTTTTATTTAAATATTTCAGATTACATTATGGAATTTCCTTAGAGGCGCAGGCAGCGTCTACACCTTTAGCCAATTCGTGCTCATACGGTTCCCAATTTGGTTCACCTCCAAACGATTCGTCAAGTCCTAATGATCCAAATAGAATTGTTCCTGCCGGTTTGTACATGCCAGCTTCACATGTTATATCAGGGCTTCCTCAGGCGCCAAGGCAAAAAGGGCGGCCCAGAAAAAGAAAGCCAAAAGACATTGACTCTTTAACAGCAAACATAGGTATGTAACACTAGTCCTCCTTTAAGTCTGAATTTTTGGCCAAACTCTACTTCTCATTTTTGTACAAAATTAATGCCTACCTTCTGTTTGTTGAAATTTAATTAAGTTCGTTAGAAATTTAATCTTTAATAAAACTTTGCACGTTTATGACTTTGAAACATCTCTCTCTGTGCGAGCTTGTTTTGGTATATTGTTCCCACGGTGGAATAGGGATACTAGCTACAGCTCATTAAGATTAAAATTATCTTTTAATAAGATGCCAACAGAAACAACAAAAGTGTAATAAAGAAAATAATTGTAATTTTAGATGCATAGAAGATTTAATGTGTGATTTTTGTTTACCACACTTAAACATAGATTTCAAAGTTAAATTCCAAAGAAATCATCATTTTACAGCAATTTTGAGTATAACTTTGCTTGAATATTTTTTGTTTTTTTTTTTAATGATGGTTTTGTTAGCTTCAAGATGTTAACGATCAATATGATTCTCCCAAGATCAGTTTTGCACGCATGAAGACCATTGCTTTGGGCGAGAATTTCTTAACTGCAAAGTTTATGATTTCTGCGCATCATGGCGCCAGAGTTTTCTACCGGCACAGTTTGAGTTTTGAATATAAAAAAAAGCCTTCATAAACATGGCTATAAAACTGCTATAAACCTTTTTTCGCAGATGTCCTACGAAGATCAAGCATTACACACTTGTATCAGCTAAACTTTACGATGCTAAACATAGCCGCGCCAACATTTATTATGGATACCTAACTACTTCGTATGCAGTTTCTTTTAGTCTCGTCATAAAAAAAATCTCTCTAAATCAGTTTTATAGCTTTGAACAGACAAGATAAAATTTTATAAGTTTGAACTGAATTCATGAGGAACGTTTTCCTCGATTTTAAATAAGGTTAGTCAACTCATTTTATTCTAACGTAACATTGGTGAATTTCGCGGTCAATATAACTAATTTGACAGTTAGACAAATGTCTTGATAATATGATACAAAATAAAATTCATTGCAGCACGCTTGCTCTCAAAGTATTGTAGCAAACAATTTGCGGTGGATGTAGTTTACAATTCCCATTAAAAAAAAATCAACATTTTCAAACCAATCTTTCACCTTATGTACAGTATTACTGTATTAATGTTTGAGATAAGATATCGTTGAAATGTCCGCCATGGCTTCGCACGGTGGCAGAATCCGGAAGGTCAAATTTTCAATGAATCTTCCACATGAATCCGATGAGCGATGGACTGAGTTATGTTGACTTATTAGGATTGGCTTCAAAAAACCCTACAAGAAATAGTCGGCTGGCGATGGTGACCGTGTTTTTTGATGGCTCTTGTTAAATCTGTTAATTATCATTCAATCACTGATGCTAAATCACCAGGGTAAGTTGCACAATTAAGCAGCACGTGCAAGTGATATAACTTGTTCTCTCTGGTTGCAACGATGCAAACCCATTTGACGGATTACATGGTCCTCTTTCCCAGCAGATTTTCAAGGTTAGGTGGTTAAATTCAAGAGAGTTAGACCTTTGATAACCATTGTTCCAAATTGCAAGCAAAATATTTTTTGTATGCGCACTTTTGCCCTTCGACCAACAGACATTGAAATAAATCGATGCACAAATTTTACGTCAAAATTAACATCTCTTCGACACGTGTTAAGGTAGCCAAACAAATGGTTATTGGTTCAACTCCTCAAAGGCTATTGAATAAATAACTAATTTGGCGGCACAACAGCTCATGTATAACCAGAGCCTAGTGACTTACAACCATAGATAAACAAATAAAGATGGCAATCCTCAGCTGTCAATTTGATTTGCCTATAAGCTGGAAGCGAACAGCTAATGTATTAGATTTGCAAAGTATAAGTGAAAAACGCACACATAGAATCAACGCGTCCATTCAGCACATCATTCAGCACAGGTCTTATAGTTGTTGCAATTAATTCACATCTATTCATTGACACGAAGTGAAATTACAAATACAACAATGTAAACAAATGGGTTTTGGAGGGTGAAACTTACGAAAGATTCGCTTCTTGATAATTGATGTTCTCTGCTTACAACTCTCAACCATTCATGTGTGCTTGTTGTTGGCAGGAATGGAGGGAACCTACAATTTTTTGCCGAATCCGAACGGCTAGATGAGAAGTCGTGAATAAGACTTGGGGGGATTGTCAGTTCCTCGCCAGAGGCAATACCTCGGAAAAAACATTTCTGTTTTTATGGCATGACAGTCCAACGCACTAATCGTAATGCCACGAGGTACTAGCTACGATGTGAATTACAAAAGTATGCAAATGACTTGACTTTTTATGTCGTTGGCTCTCAGTCTATAATTAATATCGATATCTTAAAAAGTAAAATATAATTTTTTTCGTCTCTGAATGTAAATTTAGGAAAAAAATGTTCCAAGTAATCAAATTTAAAAAACATCAAAAATTTTACTCTTTATTACTCAACTTTTAAACCGAAAATCAATTTGTTTCCACGATTTTAACTATTTTTTCAATTTGTGAATTTTGTTGTTTTTTTTTTTTTTTAATTTTTCTATATTTTCACTTTCTTGAGTACTGTGTCAGTAATATTTAAGAACATGATTTTTTGATATATTCTGAGAAAAAACTGTGTGATGGGAGAACTCAAAGAAAGGAGGCAATTTCTGAAAAATTGACTTCAAATACATTTTTTTAATTTAAGTAGGGTTTTGTGTGTACGTGGAAATCCACACAAATGCACTATATGCAGCAAAATATACATCAATTTATATTGAATAATTTTTGAATGAACAACAACAACCTGGGGGGTTATTATGAAAAACGATAATCGTTCAAAATAAGGCGTATTCGTTAAATTTCGATTAGGAAAAAGATTGTAGTCACTTAATCGTCAAATTGCGATTAAGAGAAACGAGAATTGTAAAAATGACGATACTCGTATTTTTATTTACGAGTACCTTCAGCTCTAGTTCAGCTTTCGTTTTGGGGGTAGTCAAATGTCATTTATTTTTTATTTTGGTTTGGTTGGTTTTTGTTTTGTTAAGTGAGCGAAAAAAAGTAAGTAAATAACTTCTTAAAACCCTAGATATGTTTACAAATTGGTTAAATTTATCTTTTGGTTAATGAACTGTCAAATTTTGTATGGGAAATGATTTACACAATTTGGTTAAACTTATCAAAGGATTTTGTTGCGTAAAATTAACCAAACTGATAAACTTATCCAAACGTCATTGTGACTCTTACTGTGATTGAATTACCTAGCATTTAATCAAATGTATAAAAAAGGTCGTTCATGCAAACTTTGCGTAAACATATCATTTAACACAATATGTAAACTTACGACGTTGCATGAATACCCTTAATAAATACAATTGTGACACACATAAAAATTGACATTTGTTAATAGGAGGGAAGTAAGTTGCGCTTTTAAGAAATTATCATTTTTCGTTTTTGTCTGGCAACTTTTTTTGCTTTTTATTTTCGTATCTTATAATCGCTCTTCGCCATGACTTTCGTTTCTTCGAGTTTCGTTTTTTCTTCCGTTTGTTTCGTAATTCATAATAAGGGCCCTGTGTACGTTACCAACTGTTAAAGGCTGAAGTTATAGCTATTTCACGATTATGCCAACTCGGTCATGAGACGCCTTTAGATGTGCTTAGTGTGGTTATGCTCGTATTAATTGAAAAACACTTACCGTCATTCATCTGGGAGCGAACCATGAACCTTGCGATTCAGATGCCGATGCACTACACATCGCGCCACTGAAACCACATTATAAGCTCAATCCCAATGCAGATTTCTTTTTTTATCAATCGCAACAGCGACTGTCATTTTTACTAACACGCACAAGCTTGCTATTGTTCAGTCGGTCTTTTTTAATTACAAAAAAAATTAAAAGAGGCTGGGTGAGACCCACACAAATCGCCAATTTAAGATTTTCGAAAAAGTTTTAAGGTACCTATTCAATATGCAATCAAGTGAAGATTATTGAGTAGAAAAAAAAAACAAGCAGCCAGGGCCCGATCCAGCTTTTACGCCGCCCTGGGCAAAAATAATACTCGTAAATATAAGCCACCCTTTGCATGGACACCTTATAAGTCATATATCAGTGCAGAAATGGCTCGATTTTTTAACTGATCTTAAAAAAAGGAGGTTATAATTGCGACCGGTATGAATGTGATATGGTTGTAATTGTGTAGTATTCGCATCCATAAGGTAGTCTATCCAACAGATTCTGAGCGAATATCAAATTTTATGAGTGTATGTTATGTTTGTTTCAAATTTCTTTGAAACAACTGATGGCATTGATATAAAGCTTCGGGTTTTGGCGTACAAAAATGTCTCAAAATCGGCTTAGTAGCTTAAAAGATAAGACCAAAATGTTTTATAATTCGGAATAAAATTTATTACACAAGAAATTATTTTTTTTTATTTAAAAACAAATACACAGTAATTAAATAAGGCCACAAAACGAACAAGTCTTTCTTACAACTACGAAAAATAAATCAAACCTTTCCCGAGAATATTCAAGCCTAGTGACTACCTACGAGTATATAATAGTTTTCTTAGCAAAATTTTTAATTATTTTAAATAAATTTACGTATAGGTACATAGCAGTGCAAACCTTGTGTTCTATAGAAATCATAGCCAATCCATATTATCTTTAAACATGACTCAAGAAGACCACGGATATTATTAAGAAAAGATCTTTCAAACTTTTACTGGTAAATTCAAGAGGATTCTGAGCCCAATACTGATGTATGAACCAAATCTTAATTCTTCTATAAATTTTTAAACAATTGGAGGAGAAAAATTACTATAAAAAAACATAATACCGACAACGCATCTGAAAGTTATAATCCATGTATGGCAGATGAGTCGTATAGTGGGTTAAAATAATCCCGAGATATCAATTTTTTAACAATTACTCGTATTATCAAAAAAAGTTTTTAAATTTTTGTTCTTTCATGTTTCAGCTTCATGAACAGTTGAGGAGCTTGCATATAGTTTTTTTAATAAATAGTTTATTAAAGAGTCTTTTTATTATTAGCTTTACCAGAATAACTATGATTTATGTATGTAGGATTTTTAATTAAATTCAATTTATTTCAAAGCAAAATGAGACAATTTTATTTACTTTAATATCTAAGAATAGTTTAAAGAGGATTTAAGCAAATTCAAAAAGTTAATTTAGAAAGTTAATTAAATTGGTAGAGTTTAACAAAAAGGTTATTTAAGTTGGAGTGATACGGACGTCTTGGTGGCTGAACTTCTTATCATCCTCATATGTGCATCTTAGTTTCTTTCGTCGTAATCATCATCATGTGTGGTTTTGGCTTTTTAAGAAAGCTTTTGGGCAAACACGTAACAGGGTGATACCAAATGTATGCCAATTTTGTCGCCCTAAATATTGCCGCCCGGGGTGAAATGCCCGGCTCGCCTCCCCATAGATCGGGCCCTGCCCAAAGCCAATATCATTAGTTGCTCTCAAGATATTTGAGAACGAAAAATTTGTTTAACAATTTTTGGTAAAGTTTCTTTCAGTTTTTTTTTTCATTTAAAAAAAAAACAGTGTTTGTTGAATTATTTTACAAAACCAATCAAATATCAATTATGAACGTATATGTAGGATTAAATTAACCGGGAGCCAATATCGTTGTCGGTTCTCAAGATATTTAAGGCAAACAAAAATTCAATATTTTTTGGTAAAATTACTTGCAGTTTTATTCGCTTTAAAAGAAAACTGTTGATTTTATATTTTTAAAAATTTTACCAATTTCACATGTAAACTAGTGCATAAAATACAATACCAATAATACAATATCATTATCTGTTCTTAAGATATTTGAGAAAAACCTTTTATTCAAAAATTTTTAGCATTTTTTTTAATAACAAAAACTATAAGTTGATATGTTTTTATAATCTTACCAATTCTTTATAACGTCAATATGCATCGAATAAAATCAACTCGAAGTCGCTAGCATGATTTTTTCTTGAGATATACGAGACTAAAGAAACTTAACAAGGGGTTTTTTAAATTGCTTTAGTAAAAGAACCGCAAGTATTGAAACTTCTATCTTCCAAATTAAATTTATTTGAAGTTGAAATTTTCATTCCTTCTTGAGATATGGTGAACGAAAAAAAGATAAGGAACGTACAAACCTACGAACGTACGTACATATACAGACACAGACATCTCTCTAAAAATTATGGATTCCGATTCTAGGGAGCTCGAAGCGTGAAGATATTTCAAAATTTTTGATTCGACAAATCGGACCAATTACAATAACTTCCAATGGGAAGTTATAAAAAAATAAAAGAATGGAGCATTAGCTTTCAAAAAACACATTATGTTATGTGCTTTCGTTGATTTTTTAATATTTTTTTTTATTTTCTTTTAAATTGGATTTTCAGAAATTGCCCCCCTCTGCCTCAAGGGGTGGAGATAGAGTTTTTTGAAAAATATTGTGGGCAAAAATTGATTTTTGGCTTAAAAGCATAAAGAGTAGAATTTTTTAAATTAAAAAAAAAAAAACGAAGGGGTCACACTTTTTGAAAATTACGATTTAAATTTTCAAGCGATAATAATTGTGTTATAATAACTTCTAAGAATTTTTTTTTTATTTCTTCCCTGAAGCTACATTTAGAGACCAAAAAAATGATGACCTACTTTAAAAAGTATCGATATTAATAACTTGTCTATTATTAATTGAAAGAAATTTTCTTAAATTGGCATAGAATGCCCAGTATGAAGATCAGTGGCCTAGTATTTTTATCGGTGGCAAATTATTTATTTAACAGTCCTATTCTGCTATTCACGTGAATCGAAGATTCGATTCATCGAAACGATTCCCTTCCGAACTACCTTTACATTCTGCTATCCGTCGGGCGAACTGCACTATCACAACCCGATTTGACATTTATGTGAGCAGCAGCTGTTTATTAAAAGTGAAAATCATGTGTTGTATTCAATTCATTTATAATTTTGGTTATTTGTTGCTAATAAAACCTTCTTGTTTTCAGTTCATTAATAGTTTTGGTGTATCGTTTTAAATAACTTATTGAAAAAAATAATAAATGTATGGTGCTACGATTTTTTTTAGTTTTCAAAAGAAAAGAAAGGGTTATGACTGGGATTAATTTTAATGCAAAAATAAAAGTAATGAATTGCTCTGAAATTTATTGTTTTGATTCAAAAAACGTTAATAAACACAGTGGCGCAAAATTTTAAACATTTAAAACCAAGTCTAAATCACTATTTAAATGGGAGTCTGCTCTAAAAAAGATTTTTAGACCGAGAAACGGCTCTCTTGCAATTTAAAACGACATAAATATTCTTTAACGCTAAAGCACTCGTCAAACTTTAAAAGCAGTAAAACCCTTATTTATCTCACGAAAAACTAAAATGTTTTTAAAAGTTTTTATTAGACTTTTGTCTTTATATTAAGCAAAAACATGAAATGAGGATGAATCCAAAGACGCTATGTTCAATTTTTCAAATATTGTTGCAATGATTACACATACACTGTAACTAGAACTCAACTTAATTGCTAAAATTTTCATGGGAGTAGAAGAACAATTTTTTTAGATCAATGATAAAAATTTTGTCTCCTAAAATTAACTACAATTATATCTAAACAATCACAATCTTAATCTATATGGCACTTTCACTTTATGTTTCATAAAATTAACCTTCTCCAGCGAGATATTATTTGCTTTTAAGTATTTTGTTTGTGTTCGTTTAAAATTTGTTTCTGTTGTGTAGCTGTGTCTCTTTCTTCATCTGTCAGATTTGGCTTGTTCAACCCAAATCTGTTTACGTTACGTTTGGGAATTCATTGTTTAATGCGTATAAAATTATGCAAACAAATGGTTCGCGTGAATAGTAGAATACCGCAAAATATTACCAACATTACCGACAAGTGAATCAGATTCCCTGCGAATGTTAACAGAATGATGATTGGTGAATATTTCAAGAAAATTCCCCCCGATGAATAACAGAATAGGGCTGTAAGTGTCGTGACAATATCACTGTTTTGAAAAAACCTCACCCATTACTCTAGTACCTACTGACTATTTTTGACGGATATAAGAAAATCTCATATAAGAAGAACTCCGCTTATAACACAGACATTCTTAAGCACAATGCTTACTCCCATAAAGTTACTTGTCTTCAATGAATCTTATATAAGGAAACCACTTATAAGAAACACTGATATAAGAAACTTTTCTGGCACAAAATTTCTCTCGCAACTAGTGGTGTGGCTAATTACCCACATTTCAGTATTTTTAATTTAGTAGATAATTATTATTTTTTTTTTTTACAGATCTGAATTCGGAATATCTTGATTTCGGACGTGGCTCACACATGAGTTCATCATCACGCACAAAAAGAATGAGAACATCATTTAAACACCATCAGCTACGAACAATGAAATCCTACTTTGCTATAAATCATAATCCTGATGCAAAAGATTTAAAACAACTTTCTCAAAAAACTGGTTTACCGAAAAGAGTGCTTCAGGTAAAATTTTTATTTAAATTTTGTATTAATATTTATTAATAAGATTTCAATTAATTTCAAATAGGTTTGGTTTCAAAATGCAAGAGCAAAATGGCGTCGTATGATGATGAAACAAGATGGCTCAACTATGAACGATAAGGGGGATGGGCCGTTAGACCTAGACAGTTTTTCTGCACACAGTCCATCTTTTATTTTGGGAGGAACATCAAGTCCACATAATCTGGATTAATAACACCGACCAACCAGTTTTACCTCAGCATTATATTCAATATGATTGTGCAACATTTATCATAGATATGATTAGTTTAACGATACCATGAGTAGAAAATCAAATAAAGACTTATATAAATCATTGTGAAGAAATATTAGGAACATGGCGGCAAAGGAGCAAAACAAAAAACTAAACTTACAAAATTTAATTGAGAGTCCCAACTCATAATAGATTCCGAAAAAAACTATTATTATTGAAGCTCACAATTAAAAGAATTCATTTAAAAGTTTCTTTGAATCCATCTTTTCTGTTCCTTATAACTTTAATGTGAATTTAAAATCGAGCTAAGTTAGATATCAAAATCTATCATTATTTAGTTTTATAATGCGTCTCTCTATACATTTATTTAAATAAAACTATTCGATCTCTTTATTTATTTTATCAGGCAGACAGGAAAATGATATAGTTAAAAGAAATTAATCATATTTTATTTAAGATATTAAATTTAAGGCTTACATACATATTTTTTAATAAATGTATTTATTATTTTAGTTGTATTTTATTAAAATAACTTTCCTGTAATCTTCTGTATCAGATGCTATTTGGAGTAATCAGAAATATTGTGTTGGATTTTCTTTAAGCAAAATCCCAATAAGAGAGAAATGTGAATAAAATTACTAAATTGATATTGAACTGTGTGTAAGATTTAGAATTGTAGGTACCTACCCAATACCCCAAGGTTAGTTTAAAAAAAATTATGTAAGTATTTACAATAATGTATTATAAAATTATTAAAAACATATTGTTTTAAGTTGTGTAATTTTAGGCTAATAAATTATTTACAATAGTTGTAAAACGTTTGTACTTATGGATTATTTATAATCGTTTTAGAAATAATAAAAAAAATCAATCTTAAGCATTATAAATTACATTTCTTTTTGTTTTAATATATGAACATAATATCAGCAGCCTACTCGCAGCCCTTTATGCTCAGTGATCCTCTTAATACATTTAAAACAGCAGCAAAACTCCCACACATAAAAACTACATTATGGTTAGACTCATGATAAATTGAAATTGATGATGTAACATCGTCGAAAAGAAGTATGTTGCTGTATTATTGTTTGCATGGTTACAAAGGTGGTTTATTTTGAATTAGGCGAGAGACTTAAAACAGCAGATTCATACGGGCGATTTTAAGATTGACCCAGCATTCTTGATTCTTGCTTACGGTTGGAATGACAACGGCAAGAGCTTTTAAGGTCAAACGAAGTAAATCAGACAGCGCTATGGTTCTGAATGGAGATTCATTTCACCTGCTGCGCCGCACCAAGGAGGACTTCGGGAGGCATGAGTCAAATCTGTGGTATATACCACATATAACTGGCGCAGGGCGATCGGTCTGTACAAGTAGCTAGTTTCAAACGGTTATTGCGCAAACTAGTCCTGTTATGAACTCCCGACCACTTTCTCTAACAGAAAATTTATCATTCCTCACTCCAGTACATTCTCTTATTGGTGATCAAATTACACAACGCTGCGGAAATTCGAGGCAACCGCTAAAATCAGCACAAAAAATCCAAAAGATGGGCCAAGTATTTTGGAAGGCATAGGCCCAAATCAGACAAAATGGCGACAACCACAAGCAAATTTCAAGGTTGGTGATTTAGTTGTTATCCGTGAAGAAAACGTTCCACCGATGTGACGTTTTGAAAGACGGCACGAGATTGATACATTCGCTGGAGCCGATGACTTGGTGCGTAACGTTCGATTGTGGATGGCATCTTCGGATTGGAAGGTAAAACCAAGAACAAAACGGGAGAATAACGATAAATCGGTGTTTCTGGCAACAGTGGATTAACTGCGTGTGAAAATGAATTGTTGGGAAGTTTACTTCTCAACCAAGCTTCAATCCCACATTTATATAAACTTAAATACTTTTAATTTGTAAGTTATTTCGAATAAAAAAAAAACTATGATCAAATATGGATGATTTCTTTAATTTATTTTAAAAATTTTAGCTGATAGTGAATAATGAATTTCAGATTTGAAATCTAGTACAATAAAAACTCCTCTTAGGACATATTTTACCTGCTCCTGCCAAAAACGAGATAAGCCTTAGAAAAAAGTTTTAAGATTATGGGTGATATGCATAAAACGGAAGTACTTACTAGAAGTAAAAGGTTAAAGTAATTACTAAAACTTATTGTAAAAGGTAAAATTTGAAGTATTTACTGCATTTTGTATGCGTACAAATTAGTTTATACTAGTTTGCAAATACTTTCAGAAGATAGTAGATTCATCCAAGTAAATACTTAAATTCATCGGAAATTAATAGTAAATACTCATTTTCCATTAAAATTGTCATGTTTAAAAGCTGACTGTTATATTTCGGCTAGTTTTGATCTTTTTACTATAATACGTGAAAATGAGGATGCCGTAAGTAAGTAATACAACTAAGTAATAAAAGATTTTACTTCATTACTATTGATAAGGTGGGTCCCTTTGCTTGTACGATACGGGAAGGCCATTATCTTTGGTATATGACATTGAAAATTTGACAAAGTGAGCCTCCGAGTATTAATTCAACCTAAAGCTATGAGACTAGATATAAGTTAGTTAAAACTTAACACTGGAATTGAACTTAACGAAGATCAAGAAAAAAGCAGGCGAACGAGACGACAGAGGTAATTTCGCTTTTGAACCATGTGTCAATTGGTTTAATAATTCGTTTAAATTTGATGTCTAGTCTTAATTAAAATATTTCTAATCAAACTTGATACCAAATTGAACATGATTTCGATCCAAGTAACGTATGGCCCTAGAATAGGGTTTCCAGAACATCTCTTTTAAAGAGAACATGTTCTCTTTTTTGACTTCGATCTTTCTTATTCTTTCTTTTTTCATGAAATTCTTTTTTTGTTCTCTTTTTTTAATTATATCCTCTTTTCTGTCTCTTTTTTCTTTTTCCTAAAAATTTAAGTATTCATCTGCAAAATATTAATCTTATTCTATGTTTTCACCGAAGCGAAATCTCGGATTTCAGTCCAAATTTTCACATTTTCACATACAGTTTTGAGATTTCGAAATGCGAGATTTCGTTAAAATCTCAATTTAATCTTGTAACGATGCGAACTCTTCTTTAGAAAGAGTCCCATATCCAGCTTTTTGATAAAAATTACGATCTTTCAATCCAAAGGCAAAAAGAGATAGTATGATATTGTATTTGACATTTGAGTGGAGAGAAATACAAACACATAAACACACAATGGATGAGACGAAATCCTGATTTTGGCAGTGTGAACACCAATTTGAAATCTCAAAAGTTTTCAGCTGAAATCTCGGATCTCGCTTTGGTGGGAACATAGTATTACTCACTTTTCATTAATGTAGGTACTTTTGTATTGTCCCCTAAAATAAAGCATTAAAAAATTGAAGTTAAAATCTACGTTTCATGAATGTAAATGCATGAACACGAACAGACCAAATCAATATCAATATCACATAACTCAATAACCCACCTCGGTACTCTTCTAACCCATCTAACATTAAAAGGTAGGCACAAGAAATTCATGATCGTTGTTGAAAAGAAAAAAATAATAAAAATTAGCAGTACATGCTCGGTTTTCTGTCAAAACCTTGCCAGTGCCTAAAAAACATTTTGATGTATTACAGATCAAAACAAATCTCTGAATTTAAATATCAATGTTTCGTTATTGTATTATTATTCCTTATGGATCTATCAACCAGTTTAAAAAACTTTTATGATCTAAAGCAGCGTCCAATAGACTGGACTTACTAGGTTTTGACAGAAAGCCGACGATAAAGCTGATTTATTTAAGATCTATAATTAGGTACAAGAGAAAGAAGTTAAGCAAGCGGAAGCATGTTTTTAATCAAGGCTACAAAGGTAATTTAAATTTTTTCATCAAAAAGCCAAAATTCTTAGAATAAATCACGAACAAGGGACGTAATGACTTCGAGCAACACAGGATTGAAAAACACAGTTGAAATGCAAAATACGAATGGTTTCAGCGAGGGGGGGGGAGGGGTCTGACAATAGAAATTTGGATTTTAGAAAATTTCCTCTTTTTTATCCAACGCGTTATGGACACCATACCCTAGAACGATAAAGTTGTTTAGAATAAGACTCTGAACACGATATTCTACCTTAATAGACTTCTTAAGAATTAATGCGCATAGTTTTTTTTTTTTTTTTTCAGTTTCTATTAACACAAATCCAATTTTAGAACACAGAGACCTGATTTTGCCTTAAAATCAGGCTCAAGACTGTTAATGTTTGGTTTAACAACTCCTTAATTTCGTTCTTAAACCAAGAAAATAAGTACTATGGAATTTTCATGTTGCTATGCTGCAATTTTGAAAAAATCAAGTACTTACTAGAGAAAAATAGTACTTCCTAGTTCTTATGTACATGAAATTTAGTGTTTACTAAAAGAATTCTTCCAAAAAAAGTTAATACTATGGCCTGAAGTAAATACTTAAATTTCGGCAAAATTTGGCCTTCCCGTATCGAAAAAGCATTAACTATGTATTATGCATATCACCCTATAAATGAAGTTCAGATGAAACTAATAACTAGCTTAGTATTTCTCAAAAAGTAAAAGAGATACTCAAACGATTAAAGCTTATTTTTGAAGATTAAGATAAGTCCAATTGAAAAATAAAAATAAAAAAAAATCAATTTGCATAGTTACATAACCCCAAAAATGGTCAAAAAATGCGTTTTTTTCTATCGTTAAGGACGACGACCCAAGGAACTAGAAATTAAGCCAAGTTTCTAGTCTCTTATTGGTCAGATGTCAAAATATTTATTTCCAATTAGTTGACTTGAAAGTAAGTCAAGAAAAATCTCCCAAAATTATCAAGTCAAGTGCACTCTTATGTCAGAATAGGTCTGTTTCTTTACTTTTGGGATAAAGTTTGGGAAAAAGTTTGGGGATCAGCCTTTTGTTATTGTTGTTGTAATAGGTCTGTTTCTTTACTTTTGGGGTAAAGCTTGGGAAAAAGTTCGGGAAAAAGTTTGGGCATGAGCTTTTTGATGTTGTTGTTGTAATGTTTAACCAGAAATGAAAAGTAAAGAAACGCATTTGGGATGTTTCTGGTTTGTTGCGGTGTAAATTACCAATTCGACTTTATTGCTTGTAGGCTCAACGCATACAAAATTATGTAATTTCAATTCTTAACATTTGCACTTATCATTTTGGGCTCTATTAAAAGATACCAGAAGAAATATTTTAATTTATATTTGACTCCATTGTATCATTTTCATTTAATTTATTTAAATTAAACCATTTTATATACGCTACTTGACAAATTTAATTTAAAATTTTTCGATCAGCTGATTTCTTGTTTGACAAGCAAGAAAGTGCCGGAACTAAAATGTTCGGGTAGATTCTTGCTGAAGGGGAAATGAAAAAAAGTCAAAAGCTCTGGCATTTTCGTGTCAGAAAATAGTAAAGAAACACGTTTTGGGTAGATTTGGGTTACTTTGGGAACCCGCGGGCTGGTAAAGAAACAAACCTAATGTTTAACCAGAAATGAAAAGTAAAGAAACGCATTTGGGATGTTTCTGGTTTGTTGGGTGCAAATTACTCATTCGACTTCATTGCTTGCAGGTTCAACGCATTTGCATTTATCATTTTGGGCTCTATTAAAAGATACCAGCAGAAATACTTTAATTTATATTTGACTCCATTTTATCATTTTCATTTAATTTAATTAAATTAAACCATTTTATATACGCTACTTGACAAATTTAATTTAAAATTTTTCGATCAGCTGATTTCTTGTTTGACAAGTAAGAAAGTGCAGGAATTAAAATGTTCGGGTAGATTCTTGCTAGAGGGGAAATGAAAAAAGGTCAAAATCTCTGGCATTTTCATGTTTGAAGTAAATTTCCAAGTTTTACATGTCAAACAAACTTAGTTACCTTGGTTAGATTTGCGTTCTAGTCTCTTGGGTCGTCTGAACGTGCCCAATATCTCGAAAACTAAAGCTCATATCGAAAAACGGATAGTAGATTTGAGTTTAGCTAAGCAAAAATAACCCCTAGAACGACTCTTAGGGCCAGTTGTAAAAAAATATTTAACTCGTGGTTTAGCAATTTTAACTCACTGACTTCAGCAAACTTACTGAGGTTCAAAGATAGTTCATTCATTAAATTGGCTCCTATGACATACTTGGACCTTTGACCATCGTTGAACCTGAGTAATTCCGTTGAAATCAGCCAGTAAAAATGTGTGAACCACGGATCAAAATTTAAACCACGTTTGTACAACCGGTCCTTACAGAGTTTTTGTTTAGTCGTCCGGAAGCATTCCGAATGCTTCTGAAAACGTTCGTTTGGTATTAGATGACAGTTTTTCTTCTGGAGAGAAGAGAAAAACCATTCTGAATTTGAAGAAAGAATCAAAACCAGAAGCACTCCGTGCATACAATTGCAATGTCAAAATCGTCAAATGTACATAATTTTTGTTTGTTGTTTAATTTTGTAATTGCGACTGAGCATACTAAAATTTAGAGTTGAAACATTTCATCCTCTCCATTATCATTAGGTTCGTTCGTTGAAGTTTTACTCAGGGTTGATCCAGGTTTTCTTGACAACTCAAAAAAAAAACTAGGTTTTTCGGTTCTCAAAGCAAAGTGGTTTGCAACTGTTCGTTTGGCATTCTGGATCGGAGAGCTCTGGAGGCTTCTTCCGGATTACCAAACGAAAACAATATTGATTTCATTTATTGAAAATTTTTTTGGATGTTGCTTGTTATTTCAGAGGGTGCAATTGATTGCGCGATGGATGATGGCAAGTTGTTGCAGTTTTCATTTAGTTTTTTAATGCCCTTCTTGTTTTGTCTCAGTTATTGATTTGTCTTCATCTCCAGTGAGCAAAACCATGACATTCTCCATTTTTGGGTTGCTCTTATTTGATAGATTTTTTTGAGTTGACCTTATTTCTGACTTCTTAGATTTGTCCGCCAATTTTCCGTGCTTGGGTATTCAGGGCCCAGGGGCCCTATTTTAGAAAGCGCGGCGTATCGAATTGAAAGCAGCGATACCGCAGTTTTCGAAATTCGGTCGGGGGAACCCATAAAATGATCACTGTTTGCAGATTTTTAGGTAGCCAAATCAAAAACAAAACTTTTTATCCCTGATTTTCGAAGTAAACTAGACCTAGCTCCCCATTTTGTGTGGATTTCCATTTACACACAAAACCCTAAATTTAAAATTAATTCTTGGCTAGCGTCAACTCTTTCAAGTCACCCATCACGTATGGGGAAAAAAGAAATAAACCAACTGAGAACAACAGCAAGCTTGTGTGTTAGTAAAAATGCTAGTCGCTGTTGCAATTGATAAACAACGAAATGTTGTTGTTCATTCAAAATTATTCAAGATAGGTAACCACCTCCGGCTCCCGCCATGGGGATTTAGGATCTTATCATACAGGTTTGGGGTAGTGTCCTGGGATTGACTTCCCATCAGACACGTACAGTTTTTTAGTTAGGGTCAAGAAAGTAGTTTTGATTTGGGGTAATTGTTCAAAAAGATTCAGGACCAATTAATCCAAAACTCATTAAAACAAGTACAAAATAGGATGCATTCAAACTTGGGGGTCTTTCTATGTGAAGTTATAAAACTGAAGGGTATTGTTTTTTAGTTATTCGGGTAATTCGCAAAAAACTATTGATAAATACATGGGTTTTTACTACGCAGTTCACATAAACGGGAAGCGGTCAATAACGAATGCCAAAAATGAGAATGCGGAATGTTTTAAATCCCGAATTGACAAAATCCCGAATGCTCAAAATTCGGGAATAACTCTCGAATTCTAATACAATTTAGTACTATTTCACTGACTTTTAAAGAAACCAAATTGTTTTGTATTGAATTGATTTTGTTCGTTTTGGGATGAAGACATTTTTATCGAGTGACAACAATCTCGAATCTTAAAATTTTGAACGTACAAAAATCTAGAGTGTTAAAAAAAAAACACCTCAACCCATTTTGAATATCAAAAACAAAAATCCTCTTTCAATAAGCACAAAACAAAAATTAATTTGGGCTTTTGTCAAAATCCTCTCTTTTGACGAATCTTACAAATAATCAAATCAATTACCAAAAGAAAACCCATATTCTAAATAAGAATATATTCAACTTATTTTACGCGAAATCATCAATAAAGCATCTTGATCGACTTCAATCGTCGAGGTCAATATAAAATCCTCGAGTTTTTTTAACAACAACAAAAAATATAAAAAATAAATGGTTAGGGAGATTTTATTTTCTGATGTTAACAAAATTTGTATAATGTAACATATCGAAGTATCAACTTTATTGTACAAAATATAAAACGTAACAACATATCAGTAATTAGTGATGTGACATGTGAGTCAACAGATAGAGAGAAAAAATTACAATTAATTTAGTCTAGTAGTGAGATATTTTAGTTCCTTTTTTATTTATCTAATTTAAGAATTCAATTTTGAAATTTGATCCTAATATCATGTTTTTGCTAGTTTTAAGTTCTATAACAGAAAAATGTCTTTTCTAGCTTCATTGCATTAAGTGGAGATTTTGATTTTTTTAAAAGTTTTTTTCCTTATATTGTCATAAAAGTGTGCTGCTTGCAATTTTCGTGTTAAGAAGCCTTATTTGACTGGTATACTATCGAAAGCAAAAATGTCTTCACAGCAGACTAGCAATAATTTAGATTATCTAAATTTTCAATCAATAAACTAAACAAAACAATCAGCTATTGTTTTCATTGACAAAGATCTCTATAGCATTTGCTGTATTAGTTTGAGGTTTGTCTGTGCTCATTGCCATCTTGTTCTTTCTTCTCGCTTCCAAGAACTGCTTTCTTTGAGCTTCGCGCTTAAGTGCTGCAGCTGATGAATTCACTGCTCCATTGTTTCCGTTTTGGAGATTGGAGCCATTAATTGCAGTCTTTTGTTTAGGACCTGTCGTCTTAGAAACTTTACATGATTTCACGGGGGGAATCGTTGTCTGTTTCTCTTCTATGGGTTTCTAAAAAAAAAAATCAGTTATTAAAAGTACTTGATTAGCAATATTAAAAATTGCTTACCAACTTCCAATCGTTTTCCTTTAGTTCTTCGATCTCTTTAAATATTGTGTCTATATGCACCACTTGAAGATATACCATATCCCAAAATCCTTCCAAGTCTTCTATAGTGGTAGGAAAAGCATCCTCTGGTGATCGATTCATGTGGTTATGACATAAGCCTTGAAATAAAAGTTTGATACAAATCTGTTCAAAAATTAAATATTTAACTATTCACCTTCGAATTGTTTCATTTTTTGTGAGACCAAGAGGCGAGCTTTACCAGAAGCCGACCTAAGAAGCCCAAAAACTTCTTCTGAAACATCTTCATTATCCTAAAATTATATTGCGATTAGTTTTGAAAAGTTTTTCACTGGAAAGTTTATACATTTAAAGAACACAGATATTTCTCAGCACGATGAGCCAGCTCCAACAATCGATTCTGTTCTTGTTTTAAAATCTCAAGGAAGTGATTGCCGTCTTTCTCTTCTGTTTGTTTAGGTCTGTCCAAGAATTCATTGTTACACTTATCTAGGTTTAATATTAATGATTCTGCAGACGTTTCTGTGGAGCTCTTATTTTCGTGTTCACCTTCATTGCTATCGTGGCCTGTGTGTTGGCTGTTAATGCCATTATTGGGACAGATATTGTTCGAATTTGCATTATGCAGTTTGATATATGAACGTTTGGGTGAAATAGAGGGCAACTGTGCCCTAAATTCTTGACTTAAATGCCTCAAAACTGGAAGATCAATTGTGTTATTGACCGAGTGATCTGTGACATCAGTGGAAGTTGCAATGCTTGCAACAATTACATCATTTGCGGGTTTATTGCATTGGTTGAAATATCTACTCTTGGAAAGCTGCTGATACTTTCTACAGAATTCGGATTGCGTATTTGATGATCGCTCGTTCAGAATGAAGTTATTGGAATTTTTTGCTTTGATTTTCTTTGGACTGTAAAAAACTTGAGCAAGAGCACCAGGTCCATAAAGCCTTTCAACTCGTTGCTGTATAAAACTCTGTTGTGGTGAATACTGCACATCGACGACATCTGATATATTAACTGTGTCGTTACTTCCAATGCTGTCATTTAAATACTGGTTTGATGTCATGGTTAGTTTGCAATTTTGTGTGGTTTTAATAGAAGAAACAAAAACTGGTGGTGCCAGTGAATTATTCTTCTTGCAATGCTGAATACTGTTTGTTGAGGGTCTTATTGGAGAAACTTCTCGGGATTTATTTATATCTTGTCTTATTTTTGAATCATATGTTGTTAAATTGGAATATCCATTGACACAGCAAGCAAGGTTTAAATAACTGGGTTTTTTGCCTGGGCTAGTAGCTTGATTTTCAGTGGGGGTAACAATAGTATGAATTTGGCCAGAAAATGGATCGAGATAAGTTGTTGTGTTTTGCGATAATTGACAGCGTTCTTTTATTTTTGCAGTAAATTCTCTAGTTATATCCTTTGCCGATAATGGTGTTGCAAAATTTAAACTTCCACTGGTATCTAAAATAAACAAATAATACAAAAATCATGTAATAAAACAAGTTATCTAATTATATGTTATGGGTTAGAAGAACACTGTAGGAAAGAATATTTTTTTAACATAACGATTTCAGTATGGACAAAAATCTTCACTATTAATAAATAAAAAGTTGGTGAGCGTTGAGAAGGATCACTTGGAGACTAAGGCAGGAAGGTCAATGTTCCAAAACAAAAAAAAATTCTTAAAGCAAAAAAAATATGTATCAAAAAAACAACTGTAATACTTACAATATTAATTTGTAGCTATTTTTTAAAATCCAGGTAATATCTGTAGTGTTTGGTGGAAACGTAATAACTCCATAAATTTATTTCACACTTCACGTGCAATATACAGTGCGGAGCAAAAATTAGTACATTTTTGTACTTCGAGCATTTATTGTTGCATAAGAACAGAAATAATAAAGTAAATTAAAATTTATAAAAGTGTGGTTTTTCAACGTGAATGAAAGCTAAAAAGCTTAAAATAACTCAATCGGTGGTAATAAAAGTCCAGAAAAGGCGAGGTATTGTTCCTAAAGCCCAATTCAGAGGCCGCAAACAAATTTTAACGGATGCGGCCGCACTTTGCAGGATATTGGAAATGAAAAGAAATATGTGTTTAGGCGCTAGTTATAGCTATCATTGAAACTCATCATTCAAATTTTTAACGATTGATTTTGAGACATTTAAAAAGCAAAATCATTTATTATTTTGATGGACAAATTAAGCTAAGGACTTAGTTACTATTTCTGCCCAACTTTCCACATAAAATGACTTTTAAGATTTCAATGATCATTGGTAAGGTAGTTCAATCATTGAAATAAGAAAAGTTTTTTTATGTGAAAAGTTGAGCCTTTTTAATTTTTTTTTTTACTAGAAAAATTAACTTGGTCTCAAGATTTATCTGTCCATCAAAAAAATAATTTTGCTTTATAAATGTCTCAAAATCATGTATTGTAAAAAATTCAACACAAAAAAAAGGGCAAACAAATATTTTTAATTTGCTCTATTATTTCTATACTTATGCAACAATAATTGCTTGAAGTACAAACAGATGAGTATTTAACCATTTTTGAAATTTAAAGGGTTCGAATAAAAAAAATTTCTCCAGGTTCCAAGGTAGCACGGGTTAAAATTAAGAACGAGCCTTGGAAAATATGTACATCTACATAATATACATCAAAATGTGTGGATCGAAAATTTATTTACACATTTTTTCCTGATTAATATAAATATTATATATTTATTTAGTAATTAGGAACCTACGATATATAATCAACAACTTTGAAATTACAAATACAAATTCCTAATTACGGTAATCCTATGAAAAAGTCTCCTTTCAACTGTTTCTTACTTTTAATATTGGAATTGTAAAATATTATCCATGGTGTCAAATATAGGGGAGAAATTACAGTAATGGACATTGGACACTAAAATAGAGACAGTTGCAATTTCCTTAAGTAAAGTCAAATAAACATAACAGTGGAAAATAACAAGCCTTTTTGCTCGAGGTTACTTATTCACTGATTGAATTTTAGCAGAGGACATTAAATTAGATAGATGCTTATGCAGTTATTTTTTTTTATTTTTTTACGTGAAAAATATTAGAGATTTTACTTCTATAAGACAGGAAGGTAATTCAGAATATTAAGTTTAATTTAAAAAATTAAGTTTAAACTAATACATAAGAAAGTATGATTCAAGCTCCATTTTGCACCCCAGAAGCAAAAAAGCTCGTAATAATTTTCCTTCTCTTTACATTAATAAAATTGAACTGCAAATTTCGCTTCTGGGTGCAGACTTAGGGCTCGACTCATTAATTAACGTGAGCTACCGATTTTTTGAAACGTGAATTAATATGTATGTATTTTATATTTTTTTTTATGAAATACTTAATGAATAATTATGATAAAGCCGATAATTTATTTTTTTTTTTTAATTTCAAAATAGCAATAAACCTTTTTCGGTTTGAGAAAGTGTGTTAACTACGGCTACAAAACACATGTTCGAAAATGGTAACGTAAGTAACCACAATGTACTAGTTTTTTTTAAAAACCTATTTTTCCCAGAGTTGTTGGATTCCAAATAACATAAGCATATTACAACGAAGGGAAATGTTTAAAATTTGACGAGTTTCGTTTTAAAAATTCCAAATTTGAATTAGCTTTGGAAATAACAAGAGTTAATATGGGCTTTAAAAATAAGCTTTCATCAAATATAACTCCAAGTTTTTTAACTTCGTGAACAATTTAAGTCGTAGTGTAACATTTTCAAAAAAGGGTTTATAACTTCAGCTATGTACAAAGAAATAGTACACTTATGAAATGAAAAATAATTGGAAAAGAATCTCCTTTATTTTGAATGACCCATTTACACATTTTGTTTTGGTATGATACTAACAGCAACTGACACAACAATAAAGGTCAAATACATTCTCTTATTGCAATAGATTTTAGATTTTTTTTTTTAATTTAAATTATTTTTTAGTTAAGTATGAAGTTTTTATTTTTTAATGGAGCAATAATAATATAAACTTCTTAATTGCAGAGGAGTTCATTGAACTCTTGAAAAAAGAAGTATATTTTTGAGCTCCAAGAAAAAGGAATATCCTGCAAAAATTGCTAAATTAATGAAATGTTAGCGTGAAATGGTGTACAATGCTATTAACTTAGAGAAACAAGATCCTGAGTTTAAAATAAAACAAAACATTCGAAAGCCACCCCTCGCAAAACTTCAATACGCATTGACAGGCCGTAGTAATTAAGTGTGAGGCCGATCCTTTTAATTCCTCCCGCAATTTTGTGTTAATGTCTCCACCTGAACTGTAAGACTAAGCAATGCAAAGTAAGCAGAAACAACTTCGGCTGGTAAAAGAAAATATATAGGCTCGTTTGGAATTTTCCAAAACTCATCGCAATAAACACGTTAAATTTTTGGGTAATTGTGTACCTAAATATCGTCCCCTGATTGCAAGATTTAGGTAACTCAATTTTAAAAATCTTGGAGATAGCAATGCTCATAGATAACTATCTACTAGAAAACGACTGAATGTTAAATTTTAATTCAAGTTAAAAGTTCAAATCAGCTCAACCCCATTGCGTTTCGCCCGGATATGATAGTTGGGCTCATCAGTTAGATGACTATTATACCCTACTAAGACGCAATTTTGAATCGATGTTTACCGACTAATATAAAAATCACAAAATTGGAGATACTGCGAATTTAATTATTCTAAGGGAACTTGCTTAAATTCAGACACTCAGGGCCAGTTTCAAATGTTCTGGCTAAAGTTTCGGATAAATATCCGACACATAACGATATCCGGCAGATAAAAGTGGCTGTTATTTTATTTCTGTTTCATCTTCAGTCTTTACGATGAAAACTCATAGCAGCTAGGCATCTTCTGAATAAAATATTTAACAGCCACTTGAACCGGTGGATATGCTATCCGAGACTTTATCAGTCACTATCCGAGACATTTAGAACCAAAAGTTTAACTTAATCTGTCAAAAAAGTTCCGTAAGTCTTGAAACGGGCCCTTAGAATTTCAAATGCCCGTGCTCAGGACGAAACGCAATAGAGTTGAGCTCATTTGAACTTTTAACTTGAATTATAAATTAAGTCGCTCCACTTTTCACTTTTCAAATTTCCTTCATATTCAATGGTTTAATTTTAATGTTTCTCACACTCCACAAATGTCTTATATTTTTCTTTGGTAGACAAAAATTGGACGAAAAGTCTTCAAAATTGCACAAAATCATACCTTTTTTGCCGAGACATTTCAAAAATTGAAAATTGAGTTACCTAGTTCTTGCAAACAGGGGGCGATATGATATGATATGACCTATTGTAGGACATAGAAGCAAATTTGTTAATATTTAATTTTAAATTATTTAGGGTGCACCACATAAAAAATGTATCTAGGTCAAATCAACTGTATCATAGCCCTGTTTTTAGAGCATTAAGCTATATGCGATGCGATATTTTTTGTATCTTCATAATCGTATTCAACACTGATCCGCTTGTAAACCAAAATCATATTTTTAAGTGGGCACTCTGATTGAACAGCTGCTTTTCGGACTTATTGCTATATTGTTGCGTTACGTAAAGAATCAATTTATCCACGATAAACGATAAGGATTTTAAGTTTTGACAGTAAAATTCATTTAAAAAAACATAGACGAGACGATAGTGACTGAAGTACTTGAAGTAAATTATAGACGATAACGTTAAAGACAATCGTTTAAACGATTTTCTATTTGAAAATTACGGAATGACCCCAGAAATTCGTAAGTTTAAGCAAATTAAGGCTGTAGATTTACGTTTTCAAAACCCATGTCGAGAATTCCATACGTTCGAAAGATATAGACAGTCTAGTTAAAGGTCTAAAAATGTCCTATATTAAATTTTCCTCAGATTAATTTACGGGCGGTATAAGCGATATTTTCCACTCTTTAAGAAGTCTGCGGAATAGAATTTTTATTCTCTTCTGCGAGTTTTTGCGGGCACAGTCGGTTTAACATTGGGAAATTTCATTTTTTTGAACTATCAATCATTACACATTTTTTTGATAATTGCTTTCACATATCACTATCCCTACCATTAGCTTCCCAGGATTGTCGAGCTTCCAATCTTTCAAAACAATATTTGTTTCTGATATAATTTGTATTTAAAATAGAATCCGCGATTGGATATGCATTAAGGAGTATACCCCGCGTATACATGATATAAATATAATTTCCTGCCTGAGAACTTTGTTAATTTATGTCTAACTTTAAGATCGCGAAAAAAAAGCTGAACAGGGCGCACAATATTCACGATCCTCCAATGGTAATATGCTTTGGATGTTGAAATAATTATAAGCTGACAAAAGAAAAGGTTTGAAAACGAGTGCAATCAAACACAGATACAGAAACAGACCTATTCTTTGCTGATGTTGTTACAAAGAACATATAACTTTTTTTTTACCTTAAAAGATCTTTTGAACTACCGATGACAACACCCGAATATATAGTTACGGACGAAAGAATAGGAATTTTTTATTGGTGCGTGGTGCCTGATCTATCTCTTATCTGACCCCACCAAATTTACATTGCTTCTGCCAAACCATAGAATGTTGGCCTACTTTTTTTCATTTTTTGGGCCTCTCCATGTCAGATATCCTTTCTTTTTGATAAAAAGTGAAACTTTGCTTAGACTTCTTCCCAAGAGATGGTGATCCTTCAGTCGTCTTCGCATTTTTCTACAACAGACAGGCAACAAGATGCAACTACCTTAAATGGATCTTTCTTGGATAGGCGTTTAATTTGGACTGCATGTCTTGGTGATGATTTTCGTGTCAGATCTATTTTTGCGTGGGATTTTGGGGGGTAAAAGGCATTTAATACAAAGGTTTTTGACTTTCCAATAGTTCTGATACCTCGCGACCCCATTTTCCCTTGTGTGCGAGATTAATGTTGTTTCCACTGGATATTTATAAGAGTTCCGAAGCGTCCGGTTGTCTCCTGGACCTTTCTATTCGCACAAAAATTCTTTTCAGACGATTTTGAGGAGAGAATTTCGCTTCTCGATTTGAAATCAGTGCTAACGTTCTGTAACTCTCGCATCGACAAAACCAGTCGAGAAACGATGAAAGTTGAAACAAATTTGTATGAGTTTTGTTCCATTTTTCAACGTTTCTCGACCAATTTTATCGATGCGAGAGTTACAGAACGTAGGCACAGAAATCCAAATCCACTCGAGAAGCACAAAAACATTTAAACTTAAACGTCAAAACATATTTTGCAGTGCATCTTCATTAGGTACATTCGAATTAATTGTGCACTCGAAAACCAAGATTTTAATATAAAGAAATCAAGAGCACTTATTTGTTTTTATGAACCATAATGAGACATAATTACACCCGCGATAAAAAAAGTCTCATAGTAGATCTACTCTGTGAAATATGGTCTATTTTCAATATTCTTGAGATTAAGTAGTACAAAATATAAAAATAGTCATATTTCAAGAATTTAAAAAAAATCATTTATACTTCAACATAAATCATTTAAAAACAAAAAAAAACATTATTTTTTATGTTTAAAGTTTTTCGCAAAATTAAACCATCGGACTTCTGTAATTCTTAAGTACATAGCGCACACTCCACTCATTCTTAACAACTTGACGTGCTTTTTCCCGCTGGGAAACATTTTCTTAATGTGGCTGAAATTTTAGCCTTTGCGAAAAAAGATACTTTAATAAACAGAACAAAATGATAAAATAGTAACACCCCGACAGGAGATAATTTCCATCAGAATGCTTATCTTGACATGATATATCCAATAGAGTCACTCCGTTTCATATCTTGTTGGGATGTCAAAGATATCTCTCCGCGATTATATCTTGACTAAGATCTCTTTTTGTCTAGAAATCTTATTATCTTGTATCCTTATGCCAATTTTGATGTTAATCTCTGCATCTGCGTGTGGCAATTAATTTTTTGTATGTTAGTTAGTGTAATATAATTTTCCGATTCGCGATTTGAAATATCACAACATGATTTGCCCAGCGCAGATAGAAGACAATAGGTGTGTTTTTTCCTTGCCCGAATGGGCTTGGAAGAAAAAACGCCGCCGGGGCTAAGCAATTTACATGTTAAATGCAACATGCCTTCGGGCTTTTAGCCCACATAAAAACTGTGTTACCGGCACAAAATTCATACTTGTTATAGAGAGTTTATATGGAAACTCCATTTTTTTCTCTGATGGCATCGCTAAGCCCCGATGTCGTTCTTTTGGTCCAATTCCTCTGGGCTTGCTAAAAAACACACCTAATGTTATACTACATTTCCACCTAACACTAATCTGAAATTTAATAAGATTTCAGAGACCTCAGCAGTTTCAGTCTCGTGGACGGATTCCTCAGCAAAATTTCTCAGTTTTACTATCTAATTACTGAGGAAACAAAATATCGGATCTTCTAAGGGCTTGCGCAGGATTTCGGTTAGGGAGGGCAAACTCATTCAAGATGGTGGCAACCACATTCAAAAAATAGTTTTGGTACAGAAATCATGCTTTAAAATGCTTTCTTAAGAAGATACATTGCCTTATGTATGAAATACTGATTAGGGGGCAACCACCCTTACCCCCTTGCGTAGCCCTTGGGATCTGGTTGCTCGCAATTTTCGACGGAGAGAAATAGGCTTATTTTTTTAAGATACCCATAAATGAATACTTACTTATAAGCTGATTTTTTGAAAATACCTAATGTCTATATTTTAAAACGGTTGAATAACATTTTGCGAAATACTGGCTTATTTCCTTGTACTTAATCCTAGAACATAATAGTCCTCTTCTCACCCCTCCAAAAGACTGAAAAAGAAACCTGCCAGACTTTAGTATTTCATATCACGATACATGCGCCTATAAATCATCATACCAAGATTTTGGTTATACATCCACTTCCAAAATTTGCTGTTGGCTCTTGGTCTATAAGGGCATAGTCTGTCGCATTACATCCCCACTCCACAGGAGATAAATTCTCTCCAGCTAAACATCAGATATGGTCTTCTATCTGCCCTGCTCAAATCATATTATGACACTTCACATCACGAAAACCGGAAATTACACTAAATAACACACAAAAACTAAATTGCCAATCGCGAATGTAGATATTAACATCAATACTGGCATTAGGATACAAAATAATGAGACAAAAAAAGAGATTTCTAGACAAAAAGCTAAAATAACTTAATCTGTCAAAATTCTTGCAAGATATAGGGTCTTGTGAATAAAAAAAAAGCTAAAGCTAAAACTTGCGTTTTAAGATTGAAGCTAGGTTTTCTGTGAATAAAAACAAGCTTAAGCTAGCAAATAAAAGATGTGTTCTAGTAATAGCTATTTCAAAATATCAACGACGTTGTATTGGAGCAACCTTTCCTAGATGGGCTAGCACACAAGTTCCAAATTTTCCTCTAGGAAATGACATAAAAATGCTTTGTACTGAATTTGCAAAAAAAATCATTCTATCCATTTAGTCTGCAGATCGCTGTACAAAGGACGTACAGGCACAAACTGACGGACTAGAACTATCTAGCTTAAGCTTCTGGTAATAGCTATGACTAGCTAGCTTTAACTACTTCCAAAAATAGCTTTGACTACTTTTTTATTCACAAGGCCCATAGTCTCGGGAGATGTCTCTTACATCCAAACAAGAGATGAAACAGAGTGACTCCATTGGATATTTCACGTCCAAATGGGCATTTTGAGAAAAATTATCTTCTGTGGAGTCGGGGTGTTGTGAAACTACCGAAATCTTAACCCCCTCCGCTCACTGAACGATTCCCAAACAATCCGTAGGTACCTTCGGTGTTGGATTCATGATACCGCGCCACAATTGGAATACGCATTTGTGCGAATTTTTTCTTCGGCATAAGCAAATCATCCAGTCGTAAAGCAATAATGTGTTTCTTATTATAATGTATTACTTTTATCGGCGAAATTGGAGACCCCAACCTAGTTTAATGACCAGTTACCCAACAAAAAAAAAAAGGAAATATGCGCCGTCTACTCTAAAAAATAAGGTGTTTTCCAAGTTATTTCTGTACTCGCTGTTTAAAAGCCATGCGTAGGGAGCACCACCCAAGTATTATGATGTAAGCATTTAACAATTTAAATGTAGTTATGAAAACTTCTATGTATGTGTTCTGAGATCCTATTAAACATGTTTAATCTATTGAATTAATTTTTTTTATTGTTAAAAGGTCTGCTGGTCAAGGACCGCACCAATCGTCCACCCTGGTCCGCAACGATTAGGGAAAACTTCTGTTAGATCCCGCTTTGTAATAATTTTGATAAAGGTGTCCTTTGAACGATGGATAGCGCAATTGAAATGGCTTTATTTAAGTACAGAACTAAGATCAAAAAATCGGGCCCTATCTAAACTTTTCGTCTCGTTGACACAAGAATTAGCTTTCAGTTTTTTTCTTTACTTAGACCAAGAACAATGTGGTAATATGGATAGTTTTCTTTTTCGCAAGTAACTTAAATTTGGATCAAATCCTACCTTTATTTAGAGTTTCTCTAGATCTTATTATTGGAATTTTAATTATTATTCTAGATTTAAAATGTATGTATCACAATTAAATAAAAGAACGTTGAATGCTCGTCACACAAAAGACAACAAACAAATCTTATAGAAATACAAACCTGAGACATCTGAAGAATCTGCATCAACATCAAGTGAACAGCTTCCAATAGAGTCCACGCTGCGATCCATGTTAAGGAATTTTTTTAGCCACAACAGTTATTCAATGTAACGTGTGGGTAGGTAAGTGGTTATGTACTCTTTTTTTTTACTTTATGTTGACATTCAAATAAGGAGACTCTTGGTCTATAAGGAAAAATTGTATTTTTTATATAATAAAATCGATTTGTTGTTCTAACCACGGCTTAGTTTATTTTTAAGTATTAAAACGATTAGCAACAACAACAAACTTTATTAATATTGATGACTAGCTAAATATGTATATAAAAAAAAATTAATATTCAACAGTGTGTTCAGTGCTTTAATTTGGATATGATGCGGATAAGTGTGAAACATGCAAGAAACTCGTGGAATCATGTTTACACCAACAAAACTACTAAAGGGGCAAAGGGAAAAGTATATACAAATTATTGCTAATTGGGTAGGTACTATAGTTTTAAACAAATATAAATCTCATTTGGGATTATGATGGGCGTTTAGCTATGTACACTTCATTTTACTTGTATTACACAAAGGGAAACAAGACAACAAAACCTGAATAATTATGGTGATAGCAACTTTGGATGCAATTTGGAGCAATTGAGCGTTAAGACAAAAAGGTCTGACAAATTTATAATTATGCCATCAGCAATGACGGCATTCGGAATTTTCAAGCTTAAACTTACCATTTATAATAAAAAAAGAGTTGCTCATAGATTTGTAACAACAAAGAATTTTTATACTAATTGGGTTCTTCCTTCTCTTGTTCTGCATCCAAATGGAAAGAAAACTTCAACACACGAAAAAATATTTTCACTTTCTTTCTAGTTTTTGTTGTAAGATTGTGTATTTTTTAAGCACGAATTAAAGTTCATTTGTTAAATTTTCAATAAATACAAAAAAAATCTGAATTAATTAGGTTAAATAACGTAATTTTAATAAGAAATGTTAATAACAAAATTCCGAGATTCTGAATCTCACAAAGTTTTTACTTGTAATCGATTATTGCCTGAGAGCAAATCCAGTCGATTTTCGATAACTACAAATGTCGATTAATTTAGAGATGTGTACTTGCTTAGTTCAGGGTACAAAATTGAATTTTCCTTAGGCCGGAACCACACCCTTGACTTAAAGGCTGTCTTAAACCAACGCGAAACATTCGCCGACCGCAGTTATTTGTTCTTGTTTAAAGGCTCTCCCAAAACTCCGCATTTGCGTTGGTTTGGGAGAGCCTTTAAAGTCTTTAAAGGTTTGAAAGAGCTTTTAAAGTCTCTCCCAAACCAACGCGAATGCGGAGCGATTCGCAGCGAATCATTCACAATAGTACAAAATATGACAAATACCAACGCGAATGCGGAGCGACGACGAATTTTTGTTGTTGTTTAGCGTTGTGTATTTGCATATTTTGTACTATTGTGAATGAGAGAGCTGTCAATGTTGCATCAAACATCGAGAAGCTCCGTGTAATAACGCCTGACTCACAGAATGATTTTCAAAAAGAAATTCGAAAAAAGAGTCAGATGCAAAGAATCAACGTGTAATAGTAAGAAGTAGCGTTACTTTACAACTTTTATAGATTATTTTATTCGAGAAGTATTTTTTGTTTGCCCTCCTAAATTTTACGCAGCAAAATCTCAGAATTTTCCTTTCAAATTTTCGATCGGGGCTTAGGGACGCCATCAGAGAAAAAAAAATGGAGTTTCCATACAAACTATCGATAATAAGTATGAAATTCGTGACAGTAACACAGTGCTTATCAGGGCTAATGTTAAGCCCTGAAAATTATCTAGGCTTTGCTAAGCCCGAAGGGGCTTAGTTGTTGTTGCATTTAACATGTAAATTGCTTAGCCCCGACGTCGTTTTTTTCATCCAAAAGACCATTCGGGCAAGAAAAAAAACACACAAACAAAACAGGAATCTGTTATGAAAAAATTCCTATAGTTGTTTCATTTCAGAACGTAAGGAAATGGGGTATTATTTATTTTAAGTGAAAGTGTTTTGCTTTCTTTTAAAGTCAGACGATGGACTTTTCCACTTGCGTTCCGAAAACATGTAAAACTACACTTTTGGCCAAGCCCCATGTTTGAAAGTAATCAAGTAGCAAGGGAAGTTTTCGTTCAATTTCCAACAATGCTTTTTGTGGTCTAGCATTACTAGCTGTTATAAGGTGTCATCTCGAAATGCTTCAGGTTAATCGATTGCAGTTCCAGTATCTTTGAATGGAAAATCATTCAGGTATATAATAAATAAAATTGGTCCCAAAATTGAACCTTGTGGGATTCCCGAAGATATTAAGAATGAAAGTGATTGGTCAGAAGGTACAAATACCGAGGAATATCGATTTTTAAGAAAATTCAATACAATTCGAATAAGCCACGTGGGAAAGTTAAGTTTTATTAATTTATACATCAATCCCTTGTGCCCGAGAGAATCAAAGGCCTTTTCAAAGTCTATATAAAGACAAATAGTACAATTCTTAGACCTCAAATTATGAAGAATTTTTTTGCACAGAAGAACCGTGGGGTGTTCTGTACAATGCTCTTTTCTAAATCCAAATTGATTTTCTGGAACTATGTTCCTGTCGTCGAAGAATAAATGTATGGGTCCAGAAAGGATTTTTTCGAAGAGTTTTCCAATGCTTAAGAGCAATGATATATGTAGGTCTTAAACTTTGTATATCTTTGGCAGATTTATTTTTTGCAATAGGTATAATTTTGCAATTTTCCAATCTAAGGGAAAATAGCCATTATTATTGCAATTGTTAAATATAGATAAGAGAAGAGTATCGAGAGAATGGTAGCATTTCTGCAAAATAAAATTTGATATCCCATCAATTCCTGTTTTTTTTTGTTTTTGTTTTTGTTTTTGAGGTTAGATCTGTAAATTACGACCTGCTACGGCGAAGTAAATGGTAAGATAGAAGGATTATATGAAGGATTGGATGCTGAAAACGTAGGAGGGATATATTTAAATCAGATAACCAAACCTCGCTATTGAAATCAACATCAACATTTGTAATCTTTTCTCTGTACAGGTCTGAAAAAAAATCGTGGAAGGTGGCCATTTTCAATTAATTGTCAACCATCATGTGTGAGAACATCTTTGGAGATCTCAGTTCCGAAGAGTTGTCTTCCAGTGATTTTGTCAATTTCTTTGAATGCTTGAGAAGGACAAATTTCTTGAAGCCTTTTCTTGAACGCACTGTTAAGATCAATATTAACTTTTTGATTGGCGAGCTTGTTGAGACATTGAATTCTAGACGCGAGCTCGAGGTATTCAAAATTTACTTAATAATATGGCATAATATTACTTATAATAATGGCATTATAAATGTCATAATTCAGGAGTTAAAAGCATTTTTAAATTTTAAAACAATGCCAAATGATTTTCAAACATTATCAGTCTTTGATCTTAAATGTTGAGTTTGTGAACTTTAAATTCGATAATATCACGGCTAATTTTTGAGTCAGTTAATGTGAGTTATAAGTGATATTAGTTGAATTATAAAATAAGTTCTTTGACTGAATGAAAAATTTGTTGAATGCTTCATTTACGTATGACACTGGCCCAACGAAACAAATCATCCCATCATCGGCTGAATTGCAAATTTACGTAGGTATTTGGCTCTGTGTAAGCGGTTACTTTCAAATGTTTCAAATGTTTAAATGCACATTAATATTTGAACTAATTAATTTTTTGGTTCAGTATTTCCGAAAAAATAAATATTATTTATCAAAATTTGTTTTTCAATAATTGTTATTAAATATTGTCCAAGGGTAAAATATAAAATAGAAAAATATACATAGAGTTTGAAATCTAGCATTTTGTTTTTTTCAGGTCCCATACGATTTAGCACTATGAAATTTTAAATCCAGCATAATTAAATTTGAGATTATGGCAACACTACAAACAATTTTAAGGATTGTGTCTAACACGTCGACCCCAATCACTAAAAAAAAGGAAAATCTCTAGGTTAAGTGATTATATTTCTACATTCCAGCGAATAATTTTAATTTGTTTATAAGAAATATAAAAAGGCTCATTTGCAGTTTTGTTAAATTAATATACCAAAGTTGATAGTTTTCTCTGATGAAAAAATGTTTAATTAAATTGGACCATATGGATTTAACTTTTCATCGAGTCGAGGAGAAATAATGAGCGTTTCTTAAAACTGTGGGCTGAGTCCAAGGAAAATAAAATGCACGACTGGATCGCACGCACTTGATTTCATGTTCTCAAGTTGCTTGGAATTTAGAACTTTTAAAATATTAAAATTAATTAGAAAAAGTATTTAAATCGTTCTTTTAATTTATAAACAACTAATTAAAAAACTTAGAGCTCAAAAACAAGTATGCCATTTGATTACTTCAAAAAATATGAACATATGCAAAAAAAATATTAAATCGTTGGAGCGGGTTTCGCAAAAATTAATATTTTTATATATAAAATTTTTATATTTTTAAAAAAAGTTTTGGTATGCCAATTTTGAGTATGTATTAAAATACATTTTTAAACCTAGTTTCAAAAAAAATTAATCAACTAGTTTTTGAAGTATTGAACTTTCAAAAAAAAAAAAAAATACTTTTTTTAAATCCAAAATTTATTTTTTTTAAATTTTGATATGCAATATTATTGAAATTTTAAAAAAGCTTTGGCATAAAAATTTTGACTGATATCATTTGTGCCATTAATGAGATATAAATGAGAGGTCAAAAATTAAAAAAAAAAACCGTTATGTGGCAGTTACCATTAAAAACGGTTTTCGGTAGTTTTTTTTCTTATCAAAAAGTACACTATTCCTACAATAGTACACTGATTTTTTTCATCAAAATCTTTAGAGTCGTTTTTGAGATAAATAAACTTTTCAGAGTTACGGTTGTATGGCAAGTACCGACATTTTTGGTGCTGAAAAAAATTCAATTTCCCCTCTGGAGTTACAAAAAAAACTTAAGTTCAAAATTTGAAGAAAATTGCTTCAGTCGTTTATTTTTAAATTTTTTTTTTGCACGAATCCAAAACTTGCCGTAAGTAAAAATCCAAGTAAAAAATTTAGACAGAATTAGTTTTGAAAAAATGTTCCCTGTCCACTTTCCAAATTCCCTGACCAAATTTTCTTTTCCCTGACTTTTCAGTCGAGTGGCAACATGTTAAATCTCTAAACGAATTTATTTACTTACCTCATTATCGTCCATTTTGCAAGATTCTAACTTATAGGTAACATCTTCCCAATTAAAAAAGAAACTCAACCAAAAACGTAATCTTTTATTTAACTTGAATTCTTCTTTTCGAAACTCAAACCCATAATTTGTCGTCTTTGGAGGTTCGCATAAAATAACGGGAATCACTATCCCCAACATATTTTAAAGTTTTTGATGTCACTGGGTTTTACATTTTTGAACATTTTTTATTCATTCTTATTTGGTTAACCTTCCCTTAAACATTAAAATGTTAACTTGTTCAAAAACTAAACATCGGAAATCAATGGCCAAGGAGTCACTGGCTTAATGTTGCTTCAGGTAGCATATAACTTGATTTGATTCTATTAACAATAGAATATTTTTTCATAATCCTTTCTTCTTATTTGAACACCTCTTATAGTTCGTAAGCTCGATAGATAAAGAAATAAACAAATACCTTGATATTTTTAAAAGCCTATTTATGTGTGATGTGTCTACCTCATGCCCTAACCATAGGTAAGACTGAAGATACGCGCTTGCTACTAATGGTGAAAATATATTTGTGTCAGTTGTGAAATATAAAACAATTAATCTTTGTTGTGAAATTAAAGTTGTTTTGAGTAGACTTCGAGTGCAATAAACTTATCCAAACGTCATTGGCTCTTACTCTGATTGAATTACCTACATTATATTTAATGAAATGTATAAAAAAGATCGTATGAAAACTTTTGCGTAAACTTATCATTTTACACAATTTTTTAAATTTGCAACATTACATGAATAACCTTATTGTTCTTGCTGGCAATTTTGAAACATTGCAATAGAATACCTCCGTTTTATCAAAATCTAGATTAGATGGTTAGCATTTAAATAAACAAAATTTAGCTTTCTGCCCAATTCACCCACGAATATTTAATAAAGGCATGCCAAGAAATTTAAAAAAAGAAGTTCCTTAGTTTTTTTTATAAGGTCTCTTCGCACAAAACTAGTTTTAGCCTACCAATTTCACTAGCACTATAGTAAAAACTTCCTAAAAATTTGACTGCACGTTCCAGTCTAAAAAAAGCCTCTTACAACATATCTTTTAGTTAATAATTGACACATGAAAACTTTTACGAATGTCCCGGCTTTTGATGAATAAAGATAACATTGAACCAACATATTTCCTTTCAGATAAATTATACTAAGTTTGGTTTTGATTTTTTTTTTGTTATTTTATTAAAAAGGAATTACATACAAACCAAACTAGGAATACTACTTCTTGCTTGGACCAGTGGTCGCTGCCAAAGCTGCAACTTCATCTTCCTTAGCTTGAATAAGCACAAGTTCCTGCTTCTTGTTAGCAATACGTTCCTCTCGCCGCCTGCGTGCTTCGCGCACTTTCTGTCTGCGGGCTTCAGCTTGATCGGCCAACATTTTGCTGCGTTGTTTCTCGGCCTTCTTCTTATGGATGTACTCCATAAGGACACGCTTATTCTTGAAAACATTACCTTTGCACTTCATGTACAAATCGTGGTACAAGTGCCTGTCAATTTTTTTGTTGTCGCGGTATTTCTTCAGCAACCTACGTAAAACTCGCATCCTTTGCATCCACAAGTATTTAGTTGGCATACGAGCATTCGCTGTACCCTTGCGCTTACCAAATCCACAGTGACGACCCTTGCGCCTGGCTTCGGTGTTCTTGCGGACGCGGTAGCGAGAGTGAACCACAACTGGTTTTTTGATGATCAAACCATCCTTGATCAATTTACGAATATTTTGGCCTGCAGTTAATTGAGAATTAGTATTAGTATTTGCAAAAAACATTTAATAACAGTAGATAACTTACGTGAATTGGTGTTTGCAATCTCATTGATTTCATTCGGATCCAACCAAACCTTCTTCTTGCCACATCGCATTACCGAGGCTGCAAGCCTCTTTTGAAGTTTAAGCGAACTAAAACATTAACAAAAATACAATTACAATATTATTTAACATCCATAAAATATAAATAAGCGCTATGAAGTAAGTTTTTCAAGATATTTATATTTTATTTAGGTGGAATCGTACCTCATGGTGTTCACTCGTACTCGCAGTTTCTTGAAAAGACAGAATTATTGAGAGGGCGGAAGTAGAAGCCATTTTCGAAATTTATTATTTCGAAGTGAAAAAGTTCAAGGCTAGAATAGAAAATTGGGTGCATTCAATCAAGTAGTTTACACAGTGTAGGATTTCTGACAATTTGTTTGATGCTAAAAATAGTTAGCCGGCATTTACATGGCCACTATTTTTCAGGTCATGATTTTTTTGTTGTTTTTGTAATACATTAGTTCACCCCTCATTTTTATATTCTTCCTATACACCCCGACTCCGTAGAACATACAGATGCCCAATATCATACCCAATCCAATCCAATCAACAAACAGCAGATTTTTTCCCGCTGGGCAAATTATGTCATGTCGTTTCATTTCTCTCTCACTACTACTTCCATCTTTTGCAACAATATTCAACTCAAATTATAGGAAGAAAGGTCACGTTAAAAAACAACAACCTTTGCAGCAAATATATCTCCAGACATAATCAGACAAAAAACTCCCACGCAAGTGAAATCTCAAATCTAATGGCCAGGCTTTGAACAGCGTTCATGTGCTGTTCAAAAGTTGGTTATCTCCCAACTAACAAAATTGCGTCGCATTTCAGACATTAAAGTGTTATTTGTTTCTATAGCGCTCCATTTAGCCCTCTGACAAAAAGTAAATACCTAATTGGACTGTTACTGAATCCTTAAATATTTTCTGGGGCAAATTATATCAGCTTGGTAGAAGCAATATATCAATGTTTCTTTAATCTCTCTATAATGCTCTTATGAAATAACCAAGATACTATCGCTTTCAAAAGTCATCCCATACAATTCTTATACAATCTTTATATTAGTCTTTGTTTCTATATTACTTGTATTAGTGAATATGGCGTCACCAAGCTAGAATCAGCCATTTTATATTCAATTTCGCACCCGAGGACATATATTTATTATTATTGTCAGTTTTTAAGGTTGGTTTTTATTAATCAATTAATCTATTATACCGCTATGTATTTCATTAACATATGTGTTTGTTATAGCCATACAAATCTATTATTTTATATTTTTCTGAACAAAGTTTTTTTCTTATTAATGCAAGCTTCTTGTCTAAAATGAGACAATTCAAGATAAAAGTGATTCCAATTTAATGCATTGAAGTATATATCTGGGATTGGTGGAGCAGTGATCGAGTAAGACAATTTGTTCAGAGGAGCACGAGTTCGACTCCTGGACCTACTAACAAGTTTTTTTTTCTTTAATTTAATGTGAACTTCTTTAAGACTCACATAATTAACTCCATAAAGGTATAATAGGAGTTGAAAAAGGTCGCCTTTTCACTCTATGGAGTTTTATGCATTACTTATTTGCGTAGGTTAAATGAAAACGTAAGGCATCTATGGGAGAGTATAGAAACAAAAACAGAAAATCAGTTCTCGTCGTTGAAAATTCTTCCGCATTGTGAATTGGGAGACGATTTTATAATTACAAAAAGATGACAGTGAATCAAGTCACGCTCTCGTCTCGTTTTCTCTCCGGATTAAGCCTGATGCCCACTTGGCAACTTTAAGTTGCTGGCCCCAGCAACTTTTTGTTGCTCCCGATTCAATTACATTAGGTTATATGGTTGCCCAGTGGGCGCCAGGCCTAAGGCTTAAGTTGACTCATTTTTTACTTTTCTATGGCTCAATAACATCCCAACTAACAAACTACCATTATGCCACGAGGTACTAGGTACGAGGAGTTTTATGCAATGCTTATATGCGTAGGTTGAATGAAAACGAGAAGCATCTATGGATCAATATAGAAGCGAAATTGTTAGTTGGGACGTCTCGTTTCCTCGTCGCATGGTGAATCAGGCTTCATATGGACATGCAAAAATACGGAGCCAAGTTTTTTCGAAATTCAATGAGTGTGAACGAGAACAAAAATCCTGAACTCACCTTCACACTCTTTTTATTTCGAAAAAAGTCATGACTCATAAGTCGTCGTGTAATAGGGCACTAATGATCACAAATTATATTCAGTGAAGTCGGGGTGTAACAGGAAACTGCAGGTGAATACAAAAAAAAAATACACAAGCGAGATTACTCACACACACACGACACAACTGTCAGTCTGATATCAGTGATGCCGTATCTACTTTATCATGTGAATAAGTTAATAATTGGACTCTGGACGAGCCCATTTACTTTTGATTAAAGTAATTTCATATATAAAGTTATATATCTTTCCTTAACCTATCTGAAGACAAGGTTTGCTGGTGTAGCAAAAAATTAAGTAATGGCCCCTGGATTATCAATACCGCTCAATCGCTACGAGCCTGAAAATGTAGGAATCAAGGCTGTCCTTATTGGACCTCCAGGCTCAGGCAAGGGAACTCAGGTATGCATCTAGTTTTTTTTTTATTCATGCACAACCAACCATTAATTAAGCTTAATCTTTATTGTTGTATAACTAACTTGAATGTGTCCACGATTCAACTTTAGGCTCCACTTCTAAAAGAAAAGTTTTGTGTGTGCCACTTATCAACCGGAGACATGCTTAGAGCCGAGATCACTTCTGGTTCAAAGTTAGGAGCCGACCTCAAGAAAGTCATGGACGAAGGTAAACTGGTATCTGACGAACTAGTTGTGGATTTGATTGAAAACAACCTTGACAAACCAGAATGTAAAAATGGTTTTCTTCTTGATGGTTTTCCACGTACAGCGATACAGGCTAAAAAGGTATATTTGAGTCTAAGAATGATCTTGGGCCAGTTAGATTATGTTTGTTCATTTCCTTGTCCAGCTTGACGAGTTGTTGGAGAAGAGAAAAACTGAATTGGATGCTGTTGTCGAATTTGCCATCGATGATAACTTGCTTGTTAGGAGAATAACTGGGCGTCTCATTCACACATCGAGTGGACGGTCCTATCATGAAGAATTCCATCCACCCAAGGTTCCGATGCGTGATGATGTAAATATTAGATTTCACGGATGTGCGATGTGAAAAGTTAACTATATTTTTTATTTTTTTTATATATATTTAACAACAGGTAACAGGAGAACCTCTCATTAAGAGAACAGATGATAACGTAGAGGCTCTGAAAAAGAGACTCGAGTCATATCACAAGCAGACTAAGGTTCTGATTGATTACTATGCCCAAAAGGGACTACATTTCAGAGTAGACGCTGCCAAGCAAGCCAATGACGTGTTTGCCAACATTGATAAAATATTTCAACGCCAACAAAGCAGGCGTGCCGTTTCATGATTGATTTTAAAGGCTTTAAAATGTATTAAAGAAAAGTTATAGGAAATGTTTTTTTGTTTTTGTTATAATTTTTCTTTCAGTTAAGGAATAACCACTACTCTGTTGAATTTTATCCCAAATTAATTTCTCCAGTTTTTTCCCATATGGGATCTTTGTTATCAGGATTCATCAAACATCTTCGCAAAGAAATAAATGTATAGTTCGCGTTCGACAACTTGATATTAGGTGGTTGCCGCTGGACTGGACAGTCGGAGTGAAAAATTGATCAGGAAAGTCGGGGAATAATGAAAAAGGTCAGAGAAAATTCTTATAACGGACTATTTATTTTTCAAAGTAAAGTCTTTCCTTTGATTTCTGAACTATCATCTCGTGTAGCTTAAAATAGAAACAATTCAATATAGTGCTGGCTTATTAACATGTTTTTAGTCGAAAAAAAAGGAAAATTGTTAACAACAGTTAAACGATTGAAAATGGTGAAGGGGGTTATAAGGAATCTAAAAAAAAAGTATTTGCTAACAGAGGAGTTGAAATGAGTTTTTTTTTGGGAGGGGAAGGGGTGGGTAGTTGAATTCTTCCGTTTTCTGGCAAAAGCTTGCGTCAAAATGAAAAGTGTTAAATAGAAAAGTAGATCGAACACAAATCTACAACTTTTATATAAATAAAGGGTATTATTTTAAATAACTTTAAAGCACTTATTTTATTTATTTATTTACGTAAGTGCACCTCGGAAGTTATGCTTCAATTGTCAGTAAGTTTTATATAAATAATAATACAAACAAAATTTATGATGGATATTAAATACAAATAACTCAAATTTATAGTGAATTTACGGTCTATTATAATTCTTTTGGAAAATTGGATTTTTTATTGGTTCATCGTCGCTATTCATTAAATTATTTTTATTTTTAAATGTTAAGAGATTCCAAGGCATCTAACTCATAAGGATTATTTACATTACGAATTAATTTTACATTTTGTAAACTAAAATTATGGTAATTATCTAGGATGGGTTGTGCAACACTCGACTTTTCAGGTTCATTATATTTTACATGTGAAAAATTTTCTTTGAATATTTTCATAATTGGTTTTCAAATTAAATTCCTGATTGTTGAATTTTTTCAATTTTGTGTTTTGGGCCATTTATCACGTTTTTGAGCTTTATCTCACTACATTGGTTCATTTTGCTCATTTTGATGTTTTGTCTATTAAAAGTTGGTCTTAATTTTGATGTTATTTCTGGGTAAAAATTGAGTTTTGACAGTTTCCTTTCTTCATCTTGTTCATTTCTGATTAAGGCTTAAGTTGTGTTCTTTCTTAAGTTTTGTTTTCTTCTGTGTGCAGTTGTTAGATTGTCTATTAATTCTTTTGTATATCCATTTATTTTAGCTACGTTGTAAGTAAATTTGATCGTTGGATATTCTGTTCTATTAAGTAAGTTTATTAGACCTCGAAGTTCTTGTATTTTGACTATAGCCCACACATCATCTATGTATCTGAACCAAATTCTTGGAAAATTTATTTCATTTTTCATTTTAGTTTCTAAATGTGACATGAAAAACTTTGCCAAAAATGGACTTAAATGTAAACCCATACTGCAACCAAACTTTTGTCCATAGAATTTTTGATTGAACTGAAACTAATTTTCATTCATACATAATTTTGCAAGGTTGGTTAGTTCATTAATTTTGTCTTGTCTTAAAAAAAATTGTTTCTAACCACACTTAAAGAAGTTTTAAAGTTTTAACAATAGTTTTAAATGAGACTTGAATTTTATTAATGGCTTTTTTTAATTCTTTTACTTTTTCTGTGAATTCGATGCTATTCCTTATAGCTCTGGTTTCGTGCTTTGGTTAATATCGAAACAGCTCTTAAACACTTAAGTGATGAAGAGGAAAAAAAGCTAGTGTTAGATGTGAAGCTGTAAAATAGTGCGAGTTTACCAAATATATCTACTAAAAGAAAAGAAAACTTCAGTTATCTTCAGCAAAGCAGACAAAAGCAAAAATATTGTCATACTTGATAAAAAAGAATATACTGAAATAATTGAAGAATTCATTAGAAATGGACCATACGAAGAAATATTCTCTAACCTATTACCAGGAATGATAAGGCGAATTAATATTTAATGTTTTTTTAAAAATCCAAAATTTATTTTTCTCAGAATTTTGATATACTATATTATTAATATTTTTAAAACAATGGTTAAACTTACATTGCTATGATATTTTGGAAAGCCAGAAATCTGTTCTTTTATTTGCAGTTGTGTTAGTGAATACTAGAAATTTGGACTTTTTTTATTTCAAACAAATCTTTTTCAAAATTTTATGTAACTAAGTATAGTTTTTGTTTTCAAAAGTTAAAAGTACTTATTGATTTTCAATAAAAACAGAAAACCAGATGCTAAAATGTATATCAGTTTTTCATTTCCAAGTTGCGTATCAAATCGTCAGCAAAAAGCGATGACAAATTACTCTTGAAAGCACAGAGATGTACGCTGAAAATTTCCCCAATAGGAGATGACCCCACAATTCACTTTTTCTAAGACTTCACAATCGTCTTCGGTAACATGGATTGCTGGAGACACGAAGGATCAACCATCTGGTGGATCAACACACATACAGGAACGGATTTGGTAGTATGTAATCCCACCCTTGGGACTAAAAGGATAGCAACTATGCTTGGTATAGAGTTTGAAAAGTGATTCAAACCGATAGCCTTCACCCATATCACTTTGCTCAGCGCAAGAGTTGACATCAAACGATAAGAAATTGAGGACTGAGTTCTGTAGAACGCTATTGCTGAGGGAAGAAATAAAACATAACTTCTTTAAACGGTCGCCTGGTCAGATGAAAGCAGGTTAACAGATTTCCACAAATTGCATTCCTGGAGTAACAACACCGCACCGCTTTAGCTTCAATGTGTATGGCTTGCCATTGTTGGACGATCGGTTAGATCGCGTTTTTTTAATACGGTTTTAAATGGAGATTTCCATATGCAATTCCTAAGAACCATTTTGCCAGATTCATATTAAAAAATGTCCCTTTGGCTATAACAGACTATTTAATATACAACAAAATGGAGCTCCATCACACTTTAGCCTGGTGGTTGTGCGAGAAATTGGCTGAATATCATTTCAACGACCTGAGAATAGGAATAGACACCAAGGTCACGAGATTTAGCTCCTTTGAATTTTTACGCTTGGGGATTCATGAAGAACTATGTATATAAAGTTGAAATTTCTTCTTTGGATGTACTTAAACAATGCATTGAAGTCACTGGAGTCAAATTGCAGGAGAATTTGGGGACTTAAATTCATCTGTAGCCATAAAAAGAAGATACGACCATGGGCCGACTAAGAGGCATTGGCACCCGGGGCGGTAAAGCAAGGTTACACCCCTTAAAAAATGTAAGAAAAGTAACGAACAATGATTTTATTTAAATATGTGCTTTCGAGTTTTGATTGTAGTGAATGTTTGGATTAAATCACTAAAATCTATATTTTTCGTGTGCTATTTTTCGATTGAACTTATTTTTGTTGTTTATTCTTGATCGTAGATGAGTCCTGATTAATTTTAATTTTGAAAAGCTTCGTTCACAAAACTGACTTGGTAATGAGTCTAAAAGGTCCTTCTTAACAATGAAGCTAAAAAAATCAAAGGCTGTCCAAAATCTCTGCACATTTTAAATTTATTTTTTCTGCTCATCAACTTGAGCCTTTTTAACCACAGCACACAAATAGATAGACATATCTCATCTACGGTCTTATTTCTGTGTTTTCTGGCGAACCACGCCTTAGCATTTTTACGGAAAATGCGGGCTTTAAATTTTTTAACCGCTAAGATATAACCAAAGTCGTGCCAGGCTTGGGCTAACGGGGTTATTTATTGCTAAATAAGCATTATTTGGTGTTAAGCACTTGTTTCTTTTCATTTCTAATATCCTGCGAGGTGAGTCCGCATCCGCTTAAATTTGTTTGCGGCCCCTGACTTGTGCCCTAGGAACAATAGCTCCCCTGCTCTGGATTTTTATGACCACCGATTGGATTATTTTAAGCTTCTTGGTCCTTTTTAAATTAGGGAAAGTTATCATTAATTACATTGAAAGTTGAGCATTAAAAGTTGTTCATATTTTTATTTTCTTGTTTTATTTTGAAAAAAAGATTTGTTTGCCAATATAGAAGTAAAATAAATTAAAAATTGTTTTTTTTTATTTTTTTTTACAATAATTCGTTATAAGATTTGATTGATACATCAAAACAGCTTCATCATTAAACGCACGAAAATAAGTCTCTGTTTTAAAAGGTTGTCATCAACTCATCCTGGATACTATTAGATCTTAAAAGTTGTCTTGGTGTGGGTCCACTGCCCAATGCAGCAAGGTTTTCCGATGAAGATGCTTCGGCATCCTTTTCTGCGTGATACGCGTCAGAAAATTCCTAAAATAATAAATAAATAGTTCATTTAATGCTTGTTTGTTTTAATACCACTAGAGCATTCAATTTTGCATAAATTTTAGAGGACAAAATTAAAATAGTACTGATGGTCAACAAAATTTTATTTGATTTTTTTGCAAATAATACTTTTCTGTAGGTTTTTGATGTGCTGAACTCGAATCTAGAGTTAGAAAAATTCCATCGGGCTACGGTTTTGAGATATTCCTGTCATAAAATTAAAAAACACGTGCTTTTGCTGTTTTCAAAGTTGTATTGTAACGCGAGGTAAATTGTTTCAAAAAAATTTGTAATGGTTTTTAAAAGAACTAATTTTCTTCTTTTAAAATATGTTTACATCTTTTCGATATCTCATTTCGTCTCTGAGTAATCCTCAGTTAATTGAAAGCCATTCATTTATGATATATATACATACAATTTAAGGGAAAATGGGCACAAATTTGTGGGGGCTGGTCCATTTCCCAACACGATGTGTCATACATCGTTGAAAAGGTTATTGTGAGTACATCAGTTCATTATATATCCGTTAAGCTCTAAGCCATGGGCTCACTAGATATTCGGGTGATATTGAGTAGGAAAACAAAGTCCAAATATGGAGTTGCATTACTCTGCTTTTAAGTGCTTTGAAGTCGAATATCTCAAAACACCAGCTTAACGGCTTTACAATGTAATGATATACTCACTATAACCTTTTCAATGATGTATGACACATTCGGGCTGAGAAATAGACCAGCTCTCAAAACTTTTGCTTATTTGATACGACCAAGCTAGCAAAGGACGCAAAAAAACATATAAAACATTGCTCGATTGGATTACATTTTTCAGAGCTAATTAAAGACTAACTAACGGCAAATTATTTAGCTATATAACATTAAGTATAAGAAGTTCTTATTGCTTTTCGAGATTTGTCAAGTTAGCAAAGCACGCAAAAAAACATAGGAAACATTGAACGACAAATTCGAAATTGTCACAACTAATTAACGGCAAATTATACACCTACCCACTTTTCTATTTGTCAAAGTTGACACTCATAAAAACAAATAATCCGAAAATACATAGAAAACATGGCATTGATTTTTTCATGTCTATATAACGACTATTTAAACGAAAATTATTAAGTACTCAAATACTAGAATTTAGAAGTTTTTCCATTTTTCAACAAAAAAAAATCATAGAAAACACAGAACAATAAATTCGAAATTGTCGCAAATTATTAACGACTGATTAACGACAAACTATGCACTTATTCATTTTTGCTAAGAAGTAAGCAAAGTACCCAAAAACATAGAAAACATTGCAAGATCAAATTGAATTTTTCACAACTAATTAAGCACAAATTTTTAAGCCATCCACCATGAGGTATAAGAAGTTTTTACTGATTTTCGACAGGGTGCTTTGCTTACTTTATATCAAGTTAGCAAAGCACCCAAAAAAACATAGAAAACATTGAAAGACAAATTCTAAATTGTCACAACTATAACTAACGACTAATTAATGGCAAATTATCCACCTATTCATTTTTCGATTCATCCAAGTTGCTTTGCTAACTTGACACTCATCAAATTTTGATATTGTAAACTGTCTATATAATAGGCGCGTCTCACCAAATAAAATCTCAGAGCGCTCAGAGATTTTTTAAGTGGGACAAGAAATTTCACCTGAGCACTGAGATTTTTTAAGGAGATTACTGAGACGAAAATTTTGTTTCTTTCTCTGCTTAAACAGCTGTTAATTTGACAACCAAATTGGAGTTTCTCGCTGATGTACAAATACTAAAATCAATAAAAAATACAAAATAAAGGTGGAATGTTATTAAAAATGAAAATAAATTGAATTTGCTATTATTTTGCATTCCTTTGATAAAGTTTTGTGCTTTTACATTTAAATATTTAAGGCAAAGTTATAATTTTGTTTCCAGAATTTCTGTAGGAGAATGGTTTTTTACAATTCAACGGAGAATCTTGTCCCACCAAAGCATTCTACCTCCGTCAACTTGACATTGAGCACTCAGTGAGATTTTAGTTGGTGAGACGCGCCAAATGTTACTGGAAAACCCCCGGATTGGTCGGTAAACATAATGTACATTCTTAGAACGATTGACTATTAAAAAATTGAAAGTTGATAAATCTGTTTTTCGAATTCAGTCCTAGGATTTAGACCGATCCGCGAAGTTACAGTAACATTCCTGCATTCTCGTCAATTCACTGCTCGTTCGCTATATGACAATCGAATACGCGTGCAGCCTAGGTCTTATATGCTCTTGTCTATTGAAAATGATTTGTGAAAAAAAAAACTTACCTTAAGTCTATTTCCTAGGAATACAGATCTCTCACGCTTCTTGTTCATATATTCCGATGCAGCCAACCACCTGTGTTCAAGGCACTCTTCACTGTACGGACGTTTGCTGAAATAATATTTGAGTTAAAACAACTCTAATTCAAATTTTATTTAACTAAAATACCTTGGGTTTCGCTTAAACAAGAACATTATGAAACGTGTTGCCTCTGGGGTTACTTCACTATAAAGATTTTCAAAACGATAACGAACAAATGAAATATTCTGTCTTGTTTCTGTTTCATCATTTCCCCTAAACGGACTTGAACCGGATAATAGAATGTAAGTGATTACACCCACTGACCAAATATCGCTTTGAGGCAAGATAAATTCTTCATTTATCATTTCTGGAGATTGATAATCCAGCAAACCACAAACAGGAACTGCGCATCCTAGTTTTGATATTTTCCTTGATGACCCGAAATCAACCAGTTTAATTTGCACCGAACGTACAGTCGACATGACAATATTATCGGGCTGAATGTCAAGATGACAGAAACCCCTCCAATGAAGGTATTGTAATGCATCCAACAGTTGAGTAATAACGCTTGCAACCATTTGCTCTGTATATTCATGCCTGCTGCTGAAGTAATTTAGCACGTCAGCACCTTGAAGTTTCTCCATAATAAATATTTTAATTGGTAAATTTGGAGGACTGTATGCAGCGAACAGAGAAGCTATCCGTTCATGACGAAGTGTTCGTAAATGTTCAAATTCGTTTTGAATAGCATTTTCGTTGTTTTTATCGACTTCGAAAATTTTACCCACAATCATTGCATTTGTTGACTTTTGAATTCCCTTGACAACGGTGCTAAATTTTCCTCGATGAATTTCAGAAATAAAACTATATTTATCACTTATGTCAGAGTCGGTTATCCAACTGAGGGATTCACGTTCCAGCTGATAATCTACGTGAACTTTCTTTTCTTCGGAAACAATTTCATGCCCACTTTCGGTGAGTTGTTGCAGGTGCTTCATTGCCTTGGTTATGGTTATTTTTGGAGCATCTCCTCCAGCTGTTTTGACATTTGTAGGTATTCCCATTTCACTCCAACCAATTTGGTTTCTAGATGCAAGTCTGAATTGATAGTTTTCATGGGGCTGAAGACCATGAACTAAGTAAAATTCGTGATCAATATTGTCAGCAACTGTTGTCCATTGGTCACTTGAACCATGCTTGTATTGCAAGCTGTAGCAAAGCACAGCAGAATTTCCATCACAACGCGGCTGTTTCCAACGAAGAAGAACTTCTGTAGCACTGACAGCAGACACTTCTGGGGAGTCTGGAGCGTTTGGCAAGTTTGCTACAACAACACGACAGCGAGCCGTGGTTTGGCCGACCTTATTTCTTGCAACAGCCTTATAAATTCCAACATCATATAAACTTGCAGGATCAAATTTCAATATTGATCGTCCATCTTCGTCGACAACTATTTTTATGCGCTTGTTTTCTGTTAGAACCATATCGTTTTTGAACCATTGTATGCTAGGCTTAGGATCACCTACGGCAAAACAATGAAGATAGGCAGGCTTACTGTCTGTTATTGCTAAAGTTTGTGGCTTTTCCCTAAAGAATGGTGGATAGCCATCTCTTTGACTTTCAATCAGGGCATCTGCTTCGGCATATTGATCAAGTCTAGGCCCAAGTTCAGTTCTTAGACGACGAATCGAGTAAGATTCATTAACGCTATAGGAACCAATTCGACTTTTGCGTTCATCATCAATTTCTTCATCCATAACGTCTGTAAAACGCCTTCTTTCCCTTATGACAGGTAACTATTTTAATAAAATGAAAAAAATGCAGTTTTTTTTAAACTAACAAATTAAGTTTAGGTTAAATAAAACAGTTAAGTCAAGTTCGTAAATATAGAAGACAACGCTGCAAAATGCATGTTTCATTTCTCCAAGCAAATACGGTCCACTAGAAACTTCAACATATGTAATGAACTTTAAACCCTTAACATCATCGTCAGCATTTAAAAAAACGGTAATACATTTTTTTCGAATATTATCTGAAAAGCCACAAGAAAGATCATGATAAGAGGCCAACTTGTGTCTGTGGTTGGTCAGCCATAGATTTTGTTTGTTTGAATTTCTAGTTTTTTTTCAGGGTCATGTAGTATTAATCATTCTTCTTTGTTATATTTTGTTGTTGTTTCGAGGTGTTACGATTCAACATTTTGTCTTCTTGAACAAGCTTGAAAAAGTACTCATGTAACAAATAAGGCGCTATTATAGACATTCTTGTCAGATGGAATGTTAATCTTGCAATGGAATTTTAAACAATTGAAAATATGATTCGTTAAAGAACTTACACTCCAATCCAAGTTATCGTTCAAGGCAAACGTAGGTGATCTTCTGTGAGCAACTTTCATATACTCGCGCAACCTTACAGGGAAGCTTACATCTCTTAACTGTAGCAGATAAGTATCAGGACCATATTGATAGCTTTAAGAAAACAAAACAAAAATTAACACGTTCTTTATAATATTAGCTTATTTTAAAACTTCCTACCGACTCTCAGATTCTATTAAGCCCAGCTCATAATCAGGATGCAAATATTTCGAGCCTGTATCTTTCCATGGTGCAGATCTTTTCTTTGGTTCAGGACCAGGACTTGGCTCTGGTGAGCCTTCCGGAGTGTACTTATAACCTGGTGGGTAGACCATTTCCGAAGGATGAGTAAAAGCATCGTGTAAGAATCTTCTGCGGTAGTAATTATTGCAGGATGCATTGGCGTACCAATCTGAATAACCTCTGTAGTAGTTTCTAAGACGGTCTGAACTTATCTTATAGCCATCGTAGTCTTTTCGGTCCAACATAAAGAACCAGGGATGTCTTAATGCTGTTTTGACATCCAACCGCTCTTCAGCATTGTACACAAGTAGTTTTTTGATAAAATCTCTAGCTTCGTAGCTTATGTCCTTCCATAAAGTTTCGTTAAAGTCCCAATAGCCTTCGCGTATCTTAGTCAACGTTTCTCTATCAGTAGCTCCTCTAAACGGATTAAAACCAGATAACAGGACATATGTTATAATACCCACAGACCACATATCGTGGGAAAAGCTAACTCCTTCACGATTCACTACTTCTGGAGAAACATATTCAGGCATTCCGAAGTCCAATGTGGCTAGTCGACTCAAGTGTATTTTTCTTGAAAGTCCGAAATCACAGATTTTAAGATTATCACCACCAGGTACCCAAATCAATAAATCTTTAAGCTAAAACAAACCATTTATTCATATAATTATTAACTATACTGTTGTATTAATATACACAAATTAATTACCGTTAATCCCATATGACCAACACCAATATCATGCATGTATTCCAATCCCAGCAATAGTTGACGCATATAATTGCAAATATCCCTCTCAGTGTAATAATTTCTCTTGAGTAAATTATCTTTTACCAATTCACCACCAGACGCAAGCTCTATGATAAGATTGTAGCCATGTTCCATTTCATAAGCATCATGAAGACGTATCAGTTTTTTGTGATTCAGCATGTTCATTATTTCGATTTCATTAAGCATAAATGGACGGAGTTCTGATCTTCCATGCATTATTTTGGCTGCATAACTTTCACCTGTTGCACGCTCAACAGCATGGTATGTTATGCCTTGAGTACCACGACCAAGTTCATCTCCAATATCATATTTATCCGTGAAAGCTATTGGTTTTGACCTTACATACGGATGCCTTCCGTAGGTCTTATATATGTACAAGTCTTCATCATCTTCAATGTGTACCATAACTGATGTGCTTATTGACCCAGCAACATTTCTAGCGCTAATTGAATACAATCCTTCGTCTTTTCGAATAGCGTCTTGGATTGAAAGTACGCAAATATCAGGTTCATAGAAATTTATCTAGTGATCATAAAATAGTGAAATATGTATGTTTTGTATAAACAAAATTTTTTATAAATTTGAAAATTTAGCTAAACTTAAGAAAACTCTTGTCTTAGTAGAGACTTTTCCAAATTGTAGGTAAATTATGTTTTCGTTTTCTTCGATAAAATTTTTTAAATTATATAAACTCAAACCTTTAATCTACTGGTATCAGTTACTGGTTGCCAGTCCTTAAACCATTTTATTTCAGGATAAGGAACTCCCACAACATGTGCTTCGATTCTGCCACTTTTCCTTGACATAATATACAGTTCGTCTGGTCGTTTTTTGAATCGTGGATGTTCGGCGATTTCCAATCTTACTCTCTGTCGAGCTTCTCCATGTTCGTTAGAAGCAACTGCTTCATAAATACCAACATCACGATCTAGCATTCTAAATAAAAAGTATTTGAAAAAATATATTAATTTTACTATTTGTAGTCATTACAATTATGTACGAGATAATCTTTATTTAGAGCTTGTTTTTTATTTTTAAACTAAATTTCCAGATAAGCTTCTAAATTAATAGCTGGTAAATTGCTGTACCAGTTATTTTATCAGAGACTTTGACGATTAAACAGATACAAAATATCAGCAACTTTTATCTGTTGGATAGTGTTATGTGTCAAATTACTATGTTTACGAAACTTTATCTGGCGCTTTAATACAAGATATCATCAACAAAATATGAAGGCATCTTCGAGGTTAATTGTGTTAACCGAAATTGGTGTATAGTTTGTCCTGGCAAACCGTTTAAAAAACTCGTTTCTTCGACGAGTTAATATAAGATTTTTAGTAGGACAATTTCCAATAAAAGGTTTTTTGATGGTTTTTGGTTCCAATGGGTGTTTTCTGCGTGAGAAAAAAAGTTTACCAAAATCAGACCATCGGAAGTCACTTTTTTCAAAATGGCAGCCGATTACCCTGAAATAATGATTTGATGTCATAGAATAATGATTTTTGTATCTAATCTAAGGTTTTTAGAATCGAAGAATTTATTTCAAATAATAAATTTTGTCTGTAGGCCAGAAAAGTGGCATATTTTTAAACATGAATATTTATATCCTTTTTTGTGTGTTTTTTGTCTAGAAAAAAAGTGTTCCAAATAGAAGAAGCCTCGTGGCAAGATGGTAAGTGCGTTGGACTGTCATAGAAGGTCAGGGATCAATTCCAGCCGCTGCCACCTAAAAACAGAAATGTTTTTTCTCGAATGCTTGGTATTGAAAAATGGAAAAATACATTTTGAAGTTTTTTTTTACTTTGGTAGAGTAAATACTGCGTTTATTTGGTCATAATATACACTAGTCACGGAAATTAAAGGAAAAATTTTTTTTTTAATTATTTTTAGTATTGTGTTGAAACTAAAAAGCAATATACAGCTTTATGTATTTTGTCTTGATATTGGTTTGCAAATAATTTAGTTTACAGTACCGTTATTGCGTTATTGTAAGAACTGACACCAAATATTTTTTTTGTTTTTTTTTGTTTTTTTGAAGGTAATAATTTTCAAAGATAATTTTTTCAGATAACCTGTTTATCAAGCTTCAGTTTAGTTTTTTTTGTGGTCGTACAATTTTGTTTTGAATGGTTTATCTGACTTTTAATGAAAAAAGTATGTTTGACTTTGATAACCAATATCTTAGCCAAAAATGACGTCATATAAAAATTCAAGGACAGATTTGAAAATTTGAGTAAGTTTTTTACATGATTGTCTTAAATTTTTGTAGAAATTATTTTTTTTACTCTTCACCGTAAGTTTAAAAAAAGTACTAAAAATGACTTTTTGTGGTCTTTCGGTAAATCTTTTGTTACTTTTCAAATTTTGATTTGAGGACTTGCATTTTTGTGGAAATTTATAGACTTCAACAGCATCAATATTTCAGTAAATTTTCAAATTGATTCACCGAATCGTTTTTCTTCGCCAAATTTTCAAAATTTTCCAAACCAATTAAAGGGACAAAATTGGGTTGTTCCTATATTGCGTAGTCGCGTCATGAAAATGAATCAAAAACAACAATTTGCCTTGACTTTTATCACAGTTTCGCATTGATTAGATATTTTTTTGACTTGAAATTAAATAAAAAGTACTTTTTTCCAAAAAAAATTAAAAACAAAATTTTAAGTTATTTTGTATGAAAAATTTTCTATTTTTTCTTTTTAATTTTTTTGTAAAATGTTCTTTTTATTTTTAAAAAATATCTAACCTATGCAAAACTGTGAAAAAAGTTGCAAAGAGGAAAATTGTTGTTTTTAATTCATTTTTTTGATGCGACTACGCAATAAAAATTGAAAAAAAAAAATTGTTCCTTTAATTTCCATATTTCCGTGACTAGGAATGTTAAATTTGCAAGTGTTATCAAAAAATAGGCTTTCGATCAAAAATCGCGAAAAATGATTAGAAATTTTAAAGTTTGAATGGTTATACCTCTAAAATTTAAAATGGCCTTTTAAGATGTTATATAAAGGCCTTATGACTCTTCTTTATTTTGTTTGAGCATGTTTTGTGCGAAATAAGTAATGCACAATTTAAAAATAGAAATCTTTGATTTTTGGATTTTTATATGTTGGTTTTTGTTAACTTTTTCTGCTATAATTTTTTTCTAAAATATTTTAAATAATCCATTTCAATAGAAAATTTAATTTTGAATAAAAAGTTTTATGTGTAAAATGTTCAAATTTGGCTTAGTTTCCGAGTTATACCATAATTATTGAAAAGTTGCTGGTGTAACCATTCTCATGGGTTAATTTGGTAGTATTTTCGGTTTAAGGCATGCTTTGGGACCAAAAAATATATTAAACAATAATAATCCTTGCAAGAAATTATTCCTTTGTATAAGGTACCTTTATTCAATAGCCTATATTGCATATTTTAAAAAAGCTTATGAACTTTCCTGCATTAAGTATTTGATTAATCCATACAAAATGGTCAATAATACGCATTCTGACAATGGAAAGGTTTTTGGTTACCTTGGTGCAAGTGCCTTTCATATTGTTAATGACATGAGTGCTACGAGTATATTTCACTTATTCAACAGAAGAAAGCGTTGTGTTTTTGAAGGATTATATTTCACGCGCATTATTAATATTTCATTGTATTTATGTTTTCTTCGATTCACAAGAACACCACTCTTCTTTTACCAACAAAATACAATGCACATACTCGTAGATTGTAAAATAGTACTAGCTTAAAGATTACAAAAAGTATTAAACTAAATCACTTACCTGTTTATAAATAATGTTGCTTGGCCATTTCGGGTATAGCTATAGTCGAATCTTCCGCCAGACTCAATGAGAACATCGTTGAAATAATAAGTCATTTTAGGTTTGGGATATCCATAAACAAACCACATTAAGTTGGTGTCATGACCCTTCACACCATACGAAATATCTGCTTCTCGGCGCAGGAATCTGTAATTATTTTAATATGTAATATTTAGTAGCTTATAAGTTTACCATTTGAAATCTGAACTACATATTAATCACTTTTTACATGTTAAAATTTTTTCATACACTTTCTTTAGGACTCTAGTGTCTACTGAATTAATATATGCAATCAAAATAAATTTATTTACTTAAATGAATAATAATATTTATACCTACTGGGGCGTATACAAACTTTTTTTAATTTGTCACATTTTTTCTCTTTTTTAATTGAAAAATGATACAGAGTCGAGTTATCTGTCAGAATTTAAGTCTTCCAAATCGAACACTTAAAAATCATCATAACGAAATCATTGCCAACAGAAATCTTCATACTAATTAATAAAATGTTACACACATCAACAAAATTTGTACAATCTTTTAACTATGAGAGAAATTTGAAATGACAAAATTAGATATAGCAGAGATCAGAGCCTAAGTTAAAAGTCTAAACTAATTAATCAAATGGGAATGTTCGTTTTTTTGTATTCAAACCTCTTAAGGTTTAAATACTTGTTTTTAAGGTTTATTTTTAAATCTAGAGATACTACTTACTGAGGTGCATGGGCTAGCTTATCATGTGCAGGTCGTTCAATATCAAAATCTTTCGGAAAGTATGGTGAAATATCAGGTCTGAAATCAATTCCTGGTGGTAGATAAGGATAAATCTTTGGAGCTTCCGGAACGAGTTTTTTCCTTAAAAAAAAAACAATAAAATTAGTTAATTGATTTCGAAGAGGAGCCAATGTTAGAAAATTTCATTTTGTACCTATAAGTTTGCAAATATGGACTTGGATCACTAACACCAAATTGATTTTCTACTCGAACTCTTAGTCTATAATCTCTTTGTGGATCAAGATCTCTTATATCGAGGGCACATCCACGAATGCCAGTTTTGATAGTACGCCAATCTCCCTCTGGCATATCCATTGCTTCAACCTGTTAAGAAAAAAAAAAAGAATAATTAAGTATCAGCTCGAAGCCTACAAATGATTAGAATTTTTAAACTTACTTGATAAGTTACTGGATATCTTGGTGCTAGAGGCAACGATGGTTTCCATGCAAGGTTTAGACGCCTTTCAGTCATCTTTGCAATATATGGCCTTTCGGTCAGAGGTGCTGGAACTCCTGATCGTTTGTGCTTGTCAAAGCCAACATATTGATCACCAATCGATGCATGAGGATGAGGATCCAAAGATGCTGAAATCAAAATAAGTGTGAATTAAAGATTTCTTAAAGTAAATTTTGATGGTCTCTTTTTTAAGGGTTAAGCTTCAGAGATGTGAAAATAAAAATAAGTAAAAACTTAGGTTTGTGCTCTGCTATTTAATTAAATTTTAATTTATTTTAAAATTCCGTTCCTGGCGTAAAATCAACAGAGGAAAAAGTAGGGGTACTCACTATACAAATCTACATTAAATCAAACTTGAGAGGGCACATACATTAGCAATAAGGGTGGCTCTGATTTATATGAAAACACATATAGATATAAACTGATATCTAAACATAATTCATTCAATTTTCTGGTTACATCACATTCGATTTGGCTCCCTTTTTAGGTAAGTTTAAACTTCTGAATACCCACACTTCTGAATACCATACTAATGGAGAGTTACCCAAAATGATTGCTGAATTGAAATTGAATTGAATTGAAAACGACACAACGATAACTGAAAATCTAATAATGCAAAAATTATATGGTAATATAATTTGAAGTCAAGCTAATTCGATATTTAAAAACAAAAGTTCTATAGAATGCGATGCGGTGTTTGTACTCTAATTCTAGGTTATACGCTAGCTTCTTACAGACTATCATCTTTTATTAATGATTATGTCCTGATATGACCCATATGACTTTTTGCAGTATGAATGACGTGACGTTATGCAGAATAATGTAAAATAATGGAGACAATTTCATGCTGACGCAATCTGAAAACCGTGTGCTTGTGAACAAATTGTGAAATGTTTTTAAGCTTGCAACCTTTTGATGTTAACATATTAGCAAATATCGCAAATGTACTTTGCATGTGTATGTGTATGTATACTTTGCATGTGCATATGTATAAGACACTATTTAAAAGTACCTACACATTTCTAAACTTGGTGATATTTAAATGACAAAACTGTGCAAGAAAATCGGATGTACATAAATATTTGGTTGGTTTGCAATTTAGATACTTACAATTTTAAGACAAAAACAAAAATTATGAGCACAGTGTTCCATGGTTCAAGAAGCTTTATCACGGTACTACGAATTAAATTTCATTGTAATTTTCTTCGTTTACAGTTTTTTTTTTAAATTTCAAACAATCCATTTAGTCAGAAATTGAATAAAAAGTACAACGTAATGCATTATTCAAAAGCATATTTGAAAAAAGTGCACTTGGAAATGTAAATATTCATAACGATTTTCAGGTTTCTTAAATCTTAAAATAAAATTTTTCTGAGGGAATTAGCGTGAATGTTTTTTTGAAGTGCTTAATCATTTTCCCACTCATGTTTATTTTTTGTTTGGGTAAGTTAGTACCAATGATTATATAACAAGTACAGATGTTATATTAAGGGTATTCGTGCAACTTCGTAAAACCCTAGATAAGTTTTAAAATTGGTTAAGTTTAACTTTTGGTTAATGAACTGTCAAATTTTGTACGGGAAATGAAATTAACCAAACTGGTTAAACTTATTTAAGCATAATTTTGAATCTTACTCTGATTTAATTACCTTCCCCTTTATTAACAAAGGGCGGATAACAACGTGATAGCGTTTATGCATTTGTTAACTTATAATTTTATTAACAAATGTGTGATAGTCTGTGACGTGTGTTAAAGTGCGGATAACGTTAATTCGCCAAATTCCTCGTATAATGAACGGATAACTTATTAACAAACACACGCATATGTGTGATGGGACAGTTTACTACTACCAATATACACTTCGTACAGCATTGCATGCATGTGAAACATGTATTAGAAAATTTCCACAATTCGATGAAGTGGTGAATTTGGTGAAGTGATAAATAGCGGAAAATATTATATCTTTTCCAATAAGAAAGGATATCAAACGGACAAGTAGTCTATCCGTGTGCTAGTTAACTTGTGTGTAAGGGAGCGGATACCAGTTTTTTTTGTAAATACTGCTGCTAGCGTTTAATTGAATGTATAAAAAAGGTCGTTCATGCCAACTTGGCGTAAACTTATCATTTTACACAATTTGTAAACTTACGACGTTGCATGAATACCCTTATTATCTTTGTTGATACTGAGTCTAAAAATATTATGTCCTAAGGATTTCCAATGAGATTGGATTCATTTATAGGTCCCATGTTTCGTCATTGTTCCGAATATTCGCTTTGGTTTAGAAAAACCTTTACCATGAATTATATTATAAATGGTGATTAGTAATATAGTTTTATTGATTTAGATATATGTATGTAGTTATTTAAGGGCAAGATTTTGATTCGTGTAAAAATATTTTTTTTGTTGAGATTGCAATCAAATCAATAATACGAAAATAGAGAACACAAAAAAGTGGGAGCGTTAGGATATAACGCCCAAGGATAAGGTGGTGCGTTTTTCTTTTTTAACTCTGAGCAGACTATGGAGTAAGACTTGAGCTATTGGAGTAAGCTCTGAGCAGAATATGATCAGAGTTTTCTGATATAATTTTTAAACACATCTAGATCTGTAAGCACTGAACTGTCATACGATTGCAATACGTTCAGCACCACAAAATTTAGTACTGTCTTTTAATTTTCATCTGACAGCTGCCCATTCAAAAACTTGAAAAATATATAAATGTGAACTGAAATTGATGTGCTTACCGCACTCAATTGAAATGAGTGAAACAAAGAATGAAATAGGCTGCGCTCAGCGGTTTGTTCCAATCGCTCTTTCTTTTTGTTCTGAAGGGCCCGACCTATAGACGGTGCTCACATTGGACTGAAAAACAGGTTTTTTTTACGTTTCAGCATTCACATCTCGCTCCCACTTCTTCAGTAAAGGAAGATGTGAATACTGAAACGTCAAAAAAATCCAGTTTTTCAGTCCAATGTGAACACCGTCATAGATTCCATTCGTCCGTTGTGGCGACAGATTCATTGACGTTTGCCTGGTGCTATAGAGCTGACCTAATGAAACCACTTGAAACTCAAACACACACAATAAAACTGCTGTCAGCGTATCTAAGCTAAAAAAGAAAGCGGTCTATTTTTGACAGCTCACTGCTATTCTGGGATCTAAAAATGAAAAACGCCTAAGGTTGACATACGTGCCTGTGCCTGGTGACTGAGCATAATCAAGCATCGGAATTGCTTGAACAGTACAGAAGACTCTAAAAGGGAGTTAAAGTTCTGAGAACCGGAAATATTGCCTTAGTTAAAAAAAAAATAATCTCATGCAAAAAATGTCGGTGATATTACTGTTTTAATGTTTGGCTCCCAGGTACTTATAGATGCTTTAAAAATTTTAAAAACAATTTTAAGCCGTAAAAGCATGTAATAAATATTTAAGAAAAATCTAAGATTTTAATTTTTTTTCTAAATTGGGCAAATTTTTTTTCGGAGCAAAGATAGGTATACTTTTACAAAAGATAGAGATTGAAATCTTTAATATGAAATTTTCAAAAATTAGAATATTTACTTTCTGGTTATTATAATATAAAACCCATTCTCTTTGTTCTTATTTTTATATTTTTGTTTCTATAATTATTTTCATATTTCAAAATATCTTAATTCGCAGCAACTTGAACACGAGAGCAAATAGGTACGTGCGATCTAGTCGAGTATTTTATTTTATTAAATTTTTGAAACCATCGATTTCGAAAGGAAATACTCTACGAGTTCTTTATAACGGGTGATTTTTTAAGAGGTTTAGAACTTAAAAAAAAAAAAAAAATACAAACAATTCGAAAAAATGAATGAAATATTTATTTGAATCGATAGTTTGAACCTTGCAATTTAATGTTTAAAGATAGTTTTATGCAAATGTTGACCGCGACTGCGTCTCAGGTAGCCCATCCGCTGAGTCCAATTTTGGCATACTCTTTCACACATATCGGCCGGTATCTCACGAATGAACGAATGAATGCATGGATGTTGGCTTCCAGTGCGTCAATTGAAGCGGGCTTGTCCCTATAGACATTAGCCTTGACATACCCCTACAAAAAATAATCTAATGGTGTCAAATCGCACGATCTAGGCGGCCAATTGACCGGCCCGAAACGTGAAATTAACTGTTCACCAAACTCGCCTCGCAATTGCGCCATTGTTTCGCGTGCTGCGTGGCATGTGGCACCGTCTTGTTGATACCACATATCATGCAAGTCAAGAACTTCCATTTCGGGCAAAAAAAAGTTTGTTATCATCGCTCGGTAGCGTTCACCATTGACAGTAACGCTGCGATTCGCATCATCTTTGAAGAAATATGGCCCAATAATGCCGCTGGCCCATAAACCGCACCAAACAGTGGCTTTTTCGGGATGCATTGGTAGCTGTTGCAATGCTTCTGGCTGATCTTCACTCCAAATGCGGCAATTATGCTTATTCACGTACCCATTCAACCAAAAATGAGCCTCATCGCTGAACACAATTTCCAACATTTTGAACATTTCGAACCGAGCACGAATTTTGATAGTAAAATTCAATAATTTGCAAGCGTTGTTCATTTGTAAGACGATCCATGGTTAAATTGCAAACCAAACTGAAGCTGTTTGACAGTGACACAAGGTACTAAACACACGTCAGCTGTCAAAACCAGTGTTGCCAAAACCAAACCAGCTAAAAAATCACCCGTTACAATTGAAAGAACAAGCTTCTTGATACGTTATGCTTACTTCTCAAGTACTTCTCAAGTTTTTATAATATAAAATCTCAAAGGCTGAATGTAACATGAACTATAACAGAAGTGTACGAGTATTTTAATTTAAAGTTTTTGTGACCTAGTCCAAATACGTTTTACCCAGGTACAACAATTGGGCTCATCCAGTTAGATATTGGTGTAGGTGTACCCTTCTTTGGTATTTAAATCGCATGGAACACGTATCAAGATCTCAAGAATCAGGAATTTGAATAATAACATGTTGAAATGAGAATATTAATAAATTTGCTAGTGTGAACATTAAGTTATGCACATATTATAAATTTTATTGTGCGAAAAGTTTGCTTCAATTTTTTAATATTAGCATACCATATTCAAAATTATTATAACAATAATACAAGGTTATTTAAGTCACTTACCATCATAGAAAAGTTCTCCATTGCATGTGTCTTCCCCTAGTGGATTAAATACTCGACAAGAGTATCGTCCCACATCTGTGTCATCCACATCCTTAATGTTAAGACGAATAATTCCGTTTGGTTCATAATCCATGGATATTTTGTCAGTTGGGAAAAGCTTTTGACCATTTTTAAACCATTCGGCTTCTGGTTCTGGAAAACCTGTGGCGCAGGCTGTGAATTTAGCTGACATTCCATGTGAAACTTCGGTGTCTCCAATTTTTTTCAAAAACGTTGGTGCTTCCGATCGGGAATGTTTGGTCCTATCACAAATAAATTTATACAAACATTCTTCAATCTTAAGTAAATTTACTTACATTTCAGGAACTACATCCAAATGACAAGTGGTAATGTCTTCTCCCTCCCTATTTCTAGCAATACATTTGAAGGAACCAGTATCGTCATGAGTTAGGTTCTTTACGTGAAGTATATGGTGATCTCCATCATTCTAAGTTGATAAAATAATTTGTTACTTAAATACAATTAATTCATTACAAGTTAAAATTCTTCAAGTGAGAACTTTATAAAAAGAAAAAACCAAAAGATTTGAAAAAAAAAAACAGTTACAAAATTTAAAATTTCAAGAAGGTACTAATGATATAATAAGCAGTACTTAGATGCAGCACACGATTCCTTCACCTAGTTTGAAGTTTAACCCGAGTTATCTCCTCGAACAAATTATTCAGTAGTCAGTAGTTATCCCTCCAATATGAAACTACTTCCAAGTAAACTCGGGTTAAATTTAATTATAGGACTAGGAGTCTGTGTAAAAACGTGGTTAAAATTTTGATCAGTGGTTAAGCTTTTTTAATTCACTTATTTTGATGGATTAATGGAATGAAACAGTAAGACAATTGTAGTTCTTAAAAAATGTTCATTCGTGGTTCAAGTATGTAGGAGGACTTAGTGATTATCAACTCTCAACCATTCCTGTGTGCGTGTTGTTAAAGCCTTATAATGGAAAGGAATTAAAATATTTTGCAGAGTCCAAACGGCTATATGAGAAGCACTCTTATTCTTGACGACAGATACTTTTGGAGAATTTGTCAGTTCCTCACAGAAGGCAGTACCTCGGAAACGATTTTTTTTTATTTGTAGATGGTAGCAGCTGGGAATCGAACCCAGACCTTCGCCACGATAGGTCAACGCACTAACCATTATGCTACGAGGTACTTAGTATGTAATTTACTATTATCACATATGTATGCACTTGAACCTTGTACCATCGTTATGAACCAAAGTCAATCGACCAATATCTATGTTAAAATCGCTGAACAATGGATTAAAAATTGAACCATGTTTGTAAAAAAGGACCTAACGAACTCTGAATTAACTCAGAGTTAACTCGTAAAGCACTTAAAAACTAGCCCTACAAAATTATTTAAATATAAAATTGCTAACCTTAACATCATATTTATTACTATCTTGTAGTGGTTTATCTTGGTAATACCAAAACAGTTCTGGATATGGAACCCCAGAAACAGTAACAGCAAGCTTAGCGTCCTTTCCTACGGCTTGTTGAAGATTGATAAGTTTCTGTGTAAACTGTGGTTTCTTATATATTTTGCGGACATTTGCTATACATTCAGAAACATCTTCACCCAAAGGATTTGCCAACAAGCAACTGTAAACTCCAGAATCTGATGGCAGAGCTGGATTTATCAATAGACCCACGGATTTGCCGTCGCAAGTCATAAGAGTTCGCTCATTTGGAGACAAAGGAATGCTATCTTTGGACCAAATTGTTTCTGGCACTGGGTTACCAATAAATGGAGCCGATAAGCACAATTCTTGTCCTTCATCAGCATTTACATCACGAAGAGAAGAAGCAAACTGTGGTGGATGCTCGAAAGTCGATTCATCTGCTTTTGGAACTATATGAAGCTTGCCCTTTGATGATATTTTGCCTTTATCATTTATAGCTACAACCTCAAATAGTCCTGAGTCGGTTGGGGTGGCTTTTTCGATAATCAAGCAAATGCTTTTGTCTGGATTTTCAACAATGGCAAATCGTTTGTCCTTTGCTCCAATTTCTTCACCATTGTGATACCATTTAAGAGCTGGTGGTGGGAAACCAACCACTTTGACATTCATTTTAACTGGGTATCCTTCAACGCTTTGTATGTCTTGTAAGTCGGCGACAAATGATGGCTTCGCAGCTTGTGGTACAACTTCAACGTTAACCTTCTTTTCGATTTCTCCTTCGCTATTGGCAATAACTATCTTATAACATCCAGCGTCTTGTGGCTTGACTGGGTCAATGCTGTAAAAGTTAATTATTATTTTCAGCTTATATGGACGGATGAAATGCAACCATACCATAGACCAATCACACCATTAGGCTTATTGACGAAATTAAGGGATTGTGTTGGATGCAGTGGTGTTCCGTCTTTGAACCACGATACTTGTGGTGATGGGAATCCAAGAACTTTCGCTTGCAGTGTTGCTGAAGTTCCTTCAACGGCTTTGATGTCTTCAAATGGTTCAACAAATACTGGAGGCATGGGTTCCGCTAAAAATAAAAACAAATAGTATTGACATCACTTTTCAAAAGAGTTTTTATTAGACGAACGTTTAATAGCAACTGCACATAGAGATTGAATTTCTCCATTAGGGTTGCTAACAACAAGTTTATATGAACCGGAATCACTGGGATTAGCCTTTTCAATTTCCAAACGGATAAGTCCTTCAGGAGTTGTTTCAATTTTTAATCTGTAAATGTAGATTTTTGTAATTAAATAAAAATAAATCCATACAATTAATTAGACAATTGAATAGACCGCAAAATTAGAATAAATAAATAAATAAATAAATAAATAAAGGAACTGTTACGTGAAGGGTTGCTACCAAATTCAACCATGCCTTTCTGAGAGAATAGCAACACTTTCTAGTTTGTTCGGTTTAACTCGGAAACAAAGCTGAATTTGATAATTTAACGAATGCAACAAAATAAATTTCCTATCAAAATGAATGGTTTAAAATATTTATTTAAAAAAAAAAAATAGTAAGAAAAATTAACAAAAATCAACTAAAAAACACATTGAAGAATCAAAGATTTCAAAATTTTTTGATAAACTCAGCATATATTTTTGTTTCGAAAAAGCATAAGCTCTAAACATGCTAAGACAAAATTAAGAAGAGGTTCAAGGCCCGAATGTGGCATGTTAAAAAATCATTTTTATTCAAAATTGACAAATACATACATATATACCCTTTTCTTATAATTTTTGGCAGTTTTGCCCCGAAAGCATCTTTTTTTTGGTACTGTATGGCAAATTTCACATTCGTAAAAATATTTGAACTCAAGATTTTTATTCAATATGAATGACATTACAATCATTCAGAATATTAAAAAAAGTAGGTAGGTAAGCCAGCAATTTTGTTTTTCGGCTGTTCTTAAATGCTTCCAGTTCTACAAACTGAATGATTAGTCCGATAAATAAGGCTTGGCACTTGGTACAAGGATTGTTAAATTTGTCATTTACCTACCCAAAAATGGTATTTAGGGCAAAAACTTTAAAATATGATAAGAAATGGTATAGTTACCATGGCTATATCACTGTCAATTTTAAATTAAAACTTTTTTTGAACATGTCATATTAAAGATTTCAGCCTCTCCCTTTTTGTTTGATTTTTAATTTTATTTGTTGGGCTTTGTAAATTTTTCCTGTTTCATTTTGATATAAAATTTAATTTTGAATAAAAAAGGGTAAAAGTGTCAAAAATACTGAAAAGTGTCCAGTTTCACCATTCCCTCAGACATGAGTGAATTTAATACCATTTTCGGTTTGAAACATGCTTATGGGCCAAACAATATATTCCATAAAAAATTCTTCGAAAGATTTGAATTTATGCGAAAAAAATTGAAAGTCGTTGTGAAAGGTGTTTAAATAAAATTATTTTTTTATAAATACGCGTAGAACTTTCGAAACATTTTGGTACGCCAAAAATTTGTATATATGCGATATTATTAATATTTTTTGTGTAAAACTATAATAATAAAAAATAGTGTTCTAGGGTAGGTACTGAATAGCTGCTAAATGTAGTTTTTACTTGCGATATATTTAGGTATAGGTAGGTAACATTACGATGATAGAGAACTCAAAAAAGTCTGTGGCACAATTCCGTCTGTCTGTCTGTACCTCAAACTACAGTCTTATTTAAGCCAGTGAAGCAATTTTCTTCAAATTTTCAGTCCAAAGGGAAGGGCATATCAAGCAATTTTTGAGGGATAATTTCCATCATATTAATGCAGATTCTGGTGTACTGCAAGGTAGTCCTCTAGGTCCATTACTCTTTATAATCTCTATCAATGACGTTGTTTCTTTAATAAGATCTTGTAAGGTTCTTATGTACACTGCTGATATTAAGCTATTCAAAATCATCAGAAATAAGTTAGATTCTATTTCTTTTCAAAATTACCTAAATACCTTCTCTGATTGGTGTTCCTATAATAATCTCTTTTTGAATGTGTCAAAGTGCCAAACATTGTCTTTCCTAAGAAGCAAAATCCAATATTTTATAATTACACCATAAATCAATCTGTACTTTGTAGAGTAAGCACAACATCGGACCTGGGGCCTATTACACAAACCTACAAGCCTACAAGTCAAGAGCCACTTGTAAGATTAGACTTAACAATAGCTATAGAAAACAAAAATTTTACTGCACTTTAGCATTCTATTCTTCTGACAAAGAGTGGAGTAGCATAATATATATAAATTTGTCATTTTCCAATGGGTAAACTAATGAAATGAACTAAAAGTAAAATTGTAGAAACCCTCAATTATTATTTTTTTATCAACGTCATTCTTAAGATTAGTTTTGCTGCAAAATTGAAATCCTTCATCTGGTTTTCGAAATATTGATGTTGAAAAATGAAAAAAAAATGTTTTTTTTAGCTATTTTTGAGGTTATGTAACAACTTGAGATTAATTAAACTTGCAATCTTTCCTAAGACCATACTAACTTTCTTCTTCAAAATTTAGCTCAAATCTTTTCGATAACTTTTTAGTCTCCGAAAAAAGCTTAATTAGTCTTAAGTTCTCATTTAACCCAACATAGTTTAAAAAATACGCTAAAATAAGGATTAATATTTCTTAACACGCGTTTGCCTACGAGGCCTTAAGAACCATAGTTGCCTAACTGCAATTTTATTAAAATTGAGTTAATTACGAAAATTGAATTTGAATACATATAGGTATGTACATTAGGGGTGTCAGAATTTTTATTTTTTTTTTATATTCAAAATGGGTAGGGTGGATCTTGTTAAGGATTTAGAAACAAGTAATTTTTATTCTGGGACATTTTTTTAAAATTGAAATTTGCTCACTGTCCATTTTGTATGTCATTTGATCTACATTCATAGAACCATGGGCGTACTCAGGATCAGAGCAGTGGTCGGATATATTGTGGTAGAAATGTTTTGAAATTGGTCCTTTCGTATGACTCAGTATAAGACATTTCTTTGGTTTGCCCATGTCAAGGGTCAACAATCGCACAAGGTAAGTCGTTTTGTTCAGCTATTTCTTTCGTCTCTGTTATTTTTTTTTTTTACTGAATATTAATTTAGATATCATGTATATTGTGAAAAAGATAAGTTTCAACTAGTGTGAGTAGTTTATTTAGAAAAACTAATGAAAAAAGCTGGACAATCGATCGTTTTTTTAAGTGTTTTCAGCAATATTTTGGTAAAAATATATTTCATGACATATTAAGAAGAAATCTTTTATGCCATTTTCTTAACAGAAGGTTACAAAAGCCAAAAAAAATCAGTATAAGCATCTCTGACAGCATATTGACTCAAATTTAAATGGGTTTCCAGGCCGTTTTTTTAAATAGTGGTTTTTTAACTGAAAACGTCCGCGGGGTCTCAAATTTCAATTTTGAAAAATGTCCCAGAATAAAAATTACTTGTTTCTAAATCCTTAACAAGACCCACCATACCCATTTTGAATATAAGAAAAATAAAAATTGGGACACCCCTAATGTACATATGTATATTTAACAATATTCCTGCATTTAAATTTTAAAAATCGACAGCTCCATGTCATGGCTCTCACGGCCTCAATTATAACGGAGTTTCTAGGAGAGTTATTCGAAATATTTTAACTAAGTTTTAAAGAAACATGTTAGTATTTTTAGTCGTAGACTCAGTTACATAACCTCAAACCTAGCCTAGCTAAGAATATCTCGGAGAATAGAGAAGATATTGAAAAAATTAAATTTAGTTTCATAGTAGAAAAGTAGTACAATTCAAGTTAAAAGTTCAAATGAGCTCAACTTCATTGCGGAATTAGATATGACTTAAATATGACTTAAACTAGAGTTTCATTTTTCTTTCCCAAAATATAAAAAAGAATCGGGGAACCCATGTCTAGTCTTTTAGAACTGAAAGTTTTATAAATTTGCTAAGCGATCTAACAATATTTGAAGATGAGCATTTAAACATGGCAAACTTTCGCTAGGTGGCTCCTATGTTGTAAGGTTTTCAAAATGTTTATAAAAATTTGTTCAGATTATATTCTAAATTCCCCTTATAGAATTAAAGCTAAGGTTCTCCAAAAGGCGAAACATTCTTAACGACAACAAAACTTGATTTTCATGTTCTTTTGCTAGGTTTGTCACATGGTGTCAGTGTGTGTATTTTTTATTGAAGATAACAATGCGCTAAAAAACACGGATAATGACAGTTTTCCACATAGCAGGCTGGACCAGTGTGCACAGTCAACGACACAACATGCTTGTTTTCTTTCGTGAAGCTAACCAATTGGTTCTTCCCGTTCCCAGTTCTAGAAATTTAACTCTTTATGAAAATGCTTACCCTTCTTCTGGGAATAACTCGACTCCATCCTTGAACCATTTTACCTCTGGTGCAGGACTTCCAGATATAACGGTTTCTAAAATAAGAGGTTGACCTTGTGAAACTTCAATTGATTTGCCTAAGGGTGTTGTGAAAACTGGTGCTGTTTGAACTAATTGCAATTCAAATCTCACTTCAGTTGTTCCAACTTCGTTCTTTGCGATAGCAGAATACTAAAAATTAACAAAAAAAAAAAACTTAAGTTCAAATCTTTGTATCTAACGAATTTAAAAATTTTCAAATTGCTTACCATTCCTTCGTTTATTGGTCTAAAATCTTCAATAGATAATGAGCAGAAAATTTGATCTTCATCAATTTCCTTAAATTCTGCAACGTATGTATTTCTCTTCTTGTCATTCTTTGCCTTAAAGTCAATTGGTTGTCCATCCTTGTACCATTCTAGTTTTGGTTGTGGTATTCCATGAACTTGTACTTCGGTCTTCATTGGTTGATGATCGCATATTTTTTGGTCCTCAGGAGCAATAACAAATGCAGGTTTCTCAACTTAAAATAGTAAAGATATACAGAGGTATAGGTAGGAGGATAAAGATATTCAATAAATATTACAAATAAATAGTTTACCATGAATATTCAATTTAAAATCTTGTTTTGTTGTACCACAATTGTTGGTTGCTGTTATTGTATATAATCCTGCATCTGAAGGTACAACAGAGTGAATGACCAATCTATACTTTTCAGCTTCGACGTCAGCAATGACTTCGAAGTTTTCATTATTGCAAAGATTTTCATTTTGCCTTGACCAAGTAACCTTTGGTTTGGGATTAGCATACACAAGCACGTCATACACAACAGCTTCGGATGGAATGCAAAACTGGTCCTTTAAGCCCACTATTTCTGGTTTGGAAAGAATATCTAACCAGCAACTTGAGCTTAGTGATCCGTACTTATTTTCGATGCGGATCTCATATCGTCCAGTATCGAAATGTTGAGCTTAAACAAAAAAAGAAAAAAACAATATAAACAAAATTGTATAATATTATTAAACCTATTTCTGCATACTTTCTGCAAATGTCAACTGGCAAGTGAATTCCATAAGTCCATGCTCGAGTTCTTTTTTAATGACATTGATACTAATATTAGCATCTGGTTGAACAACATTTCCATCTTTCAGCCATGTTATCTTTGGCTCAGGATCTGCAGTAAGAACCACTGACAAGGTATGTTTGTTTCCCTTTTGTTCTGATATGTCGTGCAGTCCTTTGGTCAATATTGGTTTTCTATATTCAGCAACACCTAAAGCACAAGAAAAATAATCGAATGTGTTTTTGTCTATATTGGATCAATAAGCAAACCTTGAAGCGAGAGTACACATTGTTGAGACTGCTGCCCAACCTTGTTTTTGATAATAGCTTTGTATTCACCCTCATCTCCGAGCTTCAGAGATTTGATTTCAAATTTGTATTTTTCCTATTAATTTAAATAAATTTTAGTTTTGATTTAGAAATGATAAAGTGCGATGTTAATTTGCTTTCTGTAAAATTAGTTAGATATAAAACCTTTTTCCAAATTATTATAACTTCTTAATTCATTCAGAACTTGACTTGCTAAACTTATATAAAAGACAAAATAGCAACAACACTATAATCCTTTGTCGGAAATGACCGGCTGTATAATTTGGATGAAATCTTGGACGAGTCTATTTTTTTTTTTTTTTTTTTTTTTGAAATTCATTTTTATTTTTCAATTTTCTTAAAACTATCTTAAAGCTAGACAAAAATTCATAAAAACTAGCCTACTTATCAATATCTTAAAACTAACTTACTGGCCCCTGTCGGGCGCTCTAAGTTAAACCATAATAACTTAATGCTAATGCCTTTCGGCCTAAGAACTATCTTAATACTATATCCAGGTCGGTTTTATTTTTTACCGAGAAGAATTTACAAAAAACTCGGTATCATTGTCTTTATTTTTTGGTTTTATATAAAACTTACAAACTACATAAAACTAAATTAAAGCTAACTAAAACTAATTAAAACTACTTAAAGCTACTTAAAACTATTTACAACTAATTATAAACTAATTACAACCTACTTATAAGCTACTTACAGACTACTTACAAACTAGAACAGCCACAGCAAGCATTTTCCGGTTTTATAATTTTTTTGTATTTTTGTGGATTTTATATTTTTTTTTTTTTTTTTTTTTTTTTTTTTTTTTTTTTTTTTTTTTGGCGCCACCCTGACTGTCCCTACTTAAAACTAACTACCTAAACCTATGTAAGTCGGCCATACCTAAGAAAATAGCAAGGTCAACTATTAAATGTCTGAAGGAACTTCATCTTCGTTTTTCAACCACCAAAACTGGTTCTCCTGCTTTACCCTATCTCTTCGGTCCCGTTCGGACACAGTCCTACTGAACCGAAGGTGCTCAGCTCCGTCTTGTGCGAGGACGTCTCGACTGTAAAGGAGCCGCCGATCTACAGTTCTACGGCCGACGTGGTAGATTAGCGGAACCGCCGCTCTATCCTGGATCAGCCCTCGACTGTCTAGGTGGAGGAATGCATCGGGCGGAATAAAGCCGCTTAGACGCACACTCTCGTAGTATTCGTTGTTGGGGTAATAAGCCCCGAAAATTAAGCTGTTAGGCGAGGACATCGCTCTTGCAATGTGACCTCGAATAAGCTTCAGCAAGAAATTATCTATCCTGTTTATGTTGGCCCCGTTGTATAGAGCCAGGTTGGAATAGTAGTGTTTGTACTCCGACTCTGGTGTTCTGTGCAATCCAAGGCAGCGTCGAAGACACTGCCTCTCAAACACCCGAATCTTTTCCATTTGAGATGGGGCAACGTTGAACCAAACCGGGCATCCATAGGCAATCATCGGCCGGATAAGGGCCATGTAGCAAATCACCTTTACCCTGCTGTCAAGCCGGCTGCTATAAAACAACCGTTTCGTCAGGGCGAAAGCTCCCCTAGCCCTGGCCAGAGCAGCATTTATATGTCTGTCGAAATACAAATACTGATCCATCCAGATGCCAAGGTACTTTACTACACTTTTACTCGCCAGTGGATGTCCATTTGGCCCTACGATCACCAGCTTGCGCCAGTTCTTTCTCGTATCCCTTGTGGCTCCACGCAACGGAGTCCTAAACAAGATAGTTTCTGATTTCTGAAAGTTGATTTTCAACTTCCAGTCATCACAATATCGTTGAATCTCATCGAAGTCACTCTGCAAAAGAATTCTGATGTCCTCGACTTTTGCAGCTGTTCTGTACGCAATTAGATCATCGGCATACGCAATTGCCTGAGTTAGACTACTTATCAGATCGCTGGTGTAAATGCTGAATAGAATCGGCGAATTGACCGCTCCCTGCTGAAGACCATTTTTAATATTAAAGGTTGTGGCAGAAGTTACATTGCCACTTTTGACAACAAACTTTCTACCATTGAGCATATCATAAAGCATATATAACAGTGGTTTACTAATGCCAAGTCTGGTCAGCTTTAGATAAAGACCCTCTAACCATACGGTGTCGAAGGCCTTCTCCAAATCAACCAGACAGGCACCCGTACACTGCTTCTTAGATTTGTTCCATTGGACATCAGAAACGAGTTTCGACGCGGCATGAATGGTGTCATGTCCCGCCTTAAAACCGAACTGATTGTCCGGTATGATATTATTGTCCTCTGCCCACTTAGACAGAGCTCTATTGATAACTTTTTCGAATACCTTGCTTATGCTCGGAAGAAGACTTATCGACCGGAGATTCGCCGGATTGGAGTTGTCCTTTCCCTTTTTCGGGAGAGGATGCACCACAGCTGTCTTCCACCGCACTGGATAATATGCATTATTCAGAGCGTTGTTAAACAGAGTGGTATAAATGTCTACTGCTTCTTGAGGTAAATGTCGAAGTACAACGTTGGATATGCCATCGACTCCTGCTGACTTCTTCTTCTTTAATGAATCGAAGATGAGCTGGAGCTCCACCTTCGTAATTAACAGGGAACTGGGCCCATTTCGCTCGGCGATTATGGCGTTTGCCAAATGATCTTCATTGAACCCTGTGAAACCAAGGTTCTCTGATCGCCATTGCGTGATGTCATTCCGAAGGTAGAAGTGATGGAGCAAGGCTCTGTTTTCCAGGTCGTGATTCGGGCGAATGCACGCATTCACCTTGTACACTTGCTGGAAAGCAGCCCCCACAGCCTCCACTTTCTCCTGCGGATCTTCGACAATAAAGAGGTCATCGTCCAAGACGGCGTCCTCTGGATTAATTCCTGCTGTCAGAAGTACGTCTCTGTTGTCCGTCGTTCTCTGAAGCTTAAGACAAGGAAGGTCGTTCTGATCATTCCTTCTAAATATCTTGTTAATTTGCGGAAACATGCTCGGGTCGCTAGCATTAACGGCCCGAATTTTGTTGTCCCAATACAAATTAATTGACAACCGATAGTTCTCTTTAATTAGTTGGTTGATGTTTTTGATCGACGACTTCAGTGTCCTAATCTCCAGATGGTGAGGGTCAGTAAACCGTCGGTACAAGAGTTTTAGTCTTGTCAGCAGTCCACTTTTTTGTCTGTGTAGTGCGTCAATGGTTGCGTTTCGATACATGTCGGTTGCGTCCCGTTGCTTGTATTTCGGTATTGTTCTGTTCATTGTTCGTTTGATTGTCTCATCCATTTGTTCTAGGTATTGGTCTATTTCGTTATTTGTCAAATTCCTGTCATTTGGTGGGGATATGTTATTCGAACTGATTTCGCTCGATAAGGCGTTGGTAAAGCGTGGCCAGCGCACCTTACTGTAATTATAAGTATGCACAGGTACATACTCATCCAACTCCACGAGCTCGTTCGGAAGTTGTATTACGGCACCGAGTCCGCAGTGGTCACTGTCGTACTCGATCGTTCGTAAACAATTTCTCGGTCTTTGACCCACAGTGTCAGTTATTGTCAGTCTTGCGTCTATTAGCAATAAGTCTAGATAAGCACCGCTTCTTGGAAACGACGGCCGATCCGTAGCCAGCAGTTCTATACGATATTCAGCGTTATACTGACTCATCCAATTAAAAAGATGAATACCTCTGGGATTCTGTACTTGATTTCCCCAATCTAAGTGTTTGGCATTCAAATCACCGGCCATGAGAAAGTAATTTTCTTCCAAGCTCAAGCGTAGGCCTTCGAAAAGTTTTTCAAGCTCTGTCATAAAATCGGTTGGCTGAGGTGATTCCGGTGCATAAGCCGCGATCACATACATTCTCTTCCCCTGTTGGAGAGGAATGCATACGATGCACGCCTCTAACAGCCGAAATCTGCGCAGATCACTATTATATATAACTTTATGATTAATGCCTTTTCGTATGAAGATTGCAACGCCCCCTCCTTGAGTGGAGTTGGGTCGATCTCTTCTAACGATATTGTAATTGTTGTTAGTCAACTTATGTTTCTGGTTCAGCTTAGTTTCGCTGGCCATAAACACATCTGGACTTTGGTCTTTCAACAATTGGAAAAGATTAGCTCTGCGTTCGGTCCTAATCAGTGAATTTACATTCACAGCAAGGATCCTAAGAGGCCTCTCCGACAGCGCGCCTTTAACCTCTAATTTGCGTTAGGCTAGGCAAAACAGAGTAGAGATAGTCTACCCTAGTCGCCTGCTCCTTTATCTGGGTCTGAAGTCCTGTTAACTGGCCTTGAATTGCCAGCAACATACTTCTAATTTCGGCCTGAGCGTCCGGCGCCTTTGGCACTAGGGCCGGTTGGGCTGCCTTAGCTGCAGGCTGTACCGTTTTTCCCCTTCCTGCCGCCATTTGGGCGTAGGAAATTTGGGGATTAACGGGCGTTGCTGTGGGAGCACGCGTTGATGGGCGTATCTCTGCCACTGTCTGCTTAGCCGCTTTATTGTTGCGAATTTGCTGAAAAGCTGAGCAACCCCGATAATTAGCAGGGTGCCCCTCCTTTCCGCAAAGTGCACATTTAAGCTGGGTCATGTCTTCGACCCTTTCCTCTCCGAGCTTGCACTCTCCCTTAATGTGGTCCTCACCACACTTAACGCAGCGTGACTGCATTTCGCAGTTTGCTGCAGCGTGGCCAAACCTTTGGCAGCGCTTGCATTGAAGCATGTCGCCGCCTCTCTTTAATTTATCCCAAGTTACAACCTGGTAGTTGAGAACGGAGATACTTCTCAACCTATCCAGTTTGCTGCTGGGCGATAGCTGGACTAGGAAGAACGGCAAAGACCGCTTCTCCCGTCTGGCTCTGACTGTTGCGAACGGCTTGACCCCGATAAAGTCGAGATCGTCACTCGCTTTTTGACGGAGCTCATCTAAGAGCACCTGTGGTTCCGTGCAGGAATCTATACCCTTCAAGAGGACCGTTTGATATTTATCCACTTTTGGGGTAAAACTGAAGAACTCAGTCGTGGATTTCTTTAACAATTCTTTAATTATTTTATGCTGCGCCACTGTTGAGCAGTGGATAGCATGTCTATCTTTGCATAAGCGTTTAATAAAAAAGTTTTGGCCTATGGCCGACTTACACAGGTCTATGGTTTCCTGTAGCTCCATTTTATAGGTGTTTATTGGTGGCACCTTTTCTTTCTTATTTTGGGGCGGCTGTGGCTGCTGCTGGTGTACTCCCTGCTGCTGCTCGTTCCGCTGCTGCTGACTCTGCTCCTGTGGTTTTTGTTGTTGCTGCTGCTGTTGTTTTTTTGTGCGTTGCACCTTCGGTTGCTGCTGTGGTTGTTCAGTTGAATGGTGTTGTTGTTGGCTCTGCTGTGGCAGTTGCTGTTGTTGCTGCTGTGCTAGCCTTTGCTCTGGCTGTGCCAGCTCTTGTGGTGCTGCTTTTTGTGGTGGTGCTTTTAGTGGCACCTTTAGTGCTTTTTTCTTCTCGCACTCCTGCCTCTCACGTTGTCGTCGAGCTTCTTGCTTTATTTTTAAGGCTTGAATTAGAGGGGTAACTATAGCGTTAAGCCTTTCCATCTCCCCTTGGATGGCATCAATTTTTTCGCTGATGGCTTTCTCATCAAGCGCGACTATTGCGACTTGCGCCTCATTTTCCTCTTCGGAGGACGCCTCTGGTGATGTTACCTCCACAAGCAGATTGCTGTTGGAGTCCCCCGTTGTATATAAACCCTCACCACCGTCGGACATGTACTCGATGTCGTCATCGGATGGCGAGGTATCCAATTGTTGTTGGATTTTTGCTGCTGCTGATGTCTTTGCTGTGCGCGCCGTCTCCTTCACCCCGGCTGGCAGCTGGGCTGAGGTGGTGGTGGAGCGGCGCTTGACGAGGTTTGCGGCACAGCTAATCCTCTTCCTCCTTTTGTTTTTAGTATCGGCTGTTGTTGCCGTTGGCGGTTGTGCCGTTGTTGCTACGGCACTGGTTGATGGCATGACTGGTGGTGCCATCGCTTGCTTGGTTGTTGTTGTTGCTAGTGCTACGGCATTTGCTGTAGCTTTGGTTGGTGGTGCCATATCTGGCTTTATTGTTGTTGCTGGGACACCTTTCGATGTCCCCGCCGTGTTGTTATCTGCCATTAGCTGCTCCTCCCACTCAATGAAGTTTTCGACTTCGCGATTGTGGAAAAAAGCAGCCAAATAATAATTGTTGCCCGACTGGGATTCGAACCCACTACCCTTGGATTCTCGGTCGGCCACCTCTACCTTTGCGCTATTGCAATATTAAAAATAGCTTGGTATAAATAGTACTTTGACAAGTCACTCCGAATTTTACTTAAAGAACACTGTGAAAGCCGAAAACGTGTGTACACTTTCACAGATCGAGATCGACTGTTGGACGAGTCTATCTGAATAATAGTGTGCGGCGAATGAATTCAACATAGAGATTCAACGATGTCACCAATAGTCTTAAAAACAGAGACCTTGAATGAGCTACTCAAGCGCACTTAGGGATGAGGTCAGTCAGGATTTTTAGTACTTACCAGGGTGCTGAAAAAGAGATGGTGGGGGAAGAACCCTGCAAGGGCCAACGGCAGAGCTCATAACCCCGTAATGAACTACTGGCATCGGCCTGCTGTCCTTAGGCATAGCAAGGCTTGTTCCTGTTTAGGAGTTGGGTTGTCGGGTTACCTTCCCTACTACGAGCAAAAATGTCTATTATGAGAAAGACACAAGAGGCCTTGGATACTAACAACCCTCAAATGGCATAAAACCCGGCGTGTTAAAGGATAACGAATTGAGAAAATATACTTGGAAGTTGAGAACCCTTTACACCCCAGGTGTAACTCTAAAACTTGAATCTGTTTTCACGCGCAAGATGATGCGCCTGAAGATGCGATGAATAGGCTCAAGTATGATGACAAGATTGAGGCATTTATTACAGCTGTGATGTGACGTTAGGATTCAGATTTACTGTGGGAAATCGTACAAAGTTATCGCCTTTAAACTGACTGAAGATACAAACGATTACAGCCTGCGACTAAAATACTTTTCAGAAGCATATCCATATCATGAGAGAAACAGCCACAATATGTTGCCAAAGACCTTTAAAAAAAACGCGTGGTATGATGACTAGCTGCCTGAACAGAATGGGAAACGGAGCTGCAATAGATGTCAAAAAATGATGCAGTGAAAGTTAAAATTTGTTTAACTCTTGCAGCTCAAGATGCAGCATTTTTGACAACTATTGCAGCTCCGTTCCCCATTCTGCTCAGTCAGTAATGCGTACAGTTGAAAAAAGTGACAAAAATGCACACGCGAATACGGGAATAGTAGATTTATTCAAGTAGCATTTCTAACAAAAATATAATGAAAAGCTAACCCAACTCCAGTCAATGAACCCCTATACCATCACCACTCAGTATAGAAGAGGTAGAATTAGCTATAAAGAAGCTCAAGATCAACAAAGCCACCAGATTTGATAGTTTACCAGCGGAGCTCTTCAAATACGGATGGGATTTGTTGATAAGTTGCATGCATCAAGTCATTAACCACGTTTGGAAGGAAGGAAGCATGCCCTAATCACATGTCCTGAAAAAAGAATGGAATCATATTTCTGATAAGTGCAGCATACCAGATTCTATCGAACGAAGTGTGCGAGCGTCTTGAGCCGTTAACACAATAATTGACAAGTACCCTTGTGGCTTCTGGCGAGGCAGATCGATCATTGACGAGATATTCGCTCTCCGGCAAATCTTGGAAAAGACCAACGAATTTCAGGACTCACGATCTCTTTATTGACTTCAAAGCCGCATATGATAGCATTCAGCATCAATAGTTCTAAATGGTGATGGCTGAACTTGGGATTCTGAGAAAACTGATCCAGATGCGTCGTGTGACATTACTTCTCCGAGCTATTCCAAACATGCAAAGGGTTTCAGCAAGGAGATGCGCTAACATGTGATTTCTTCATTCTAGTGCCCAGGGGAGGCGTTAACACTAATGGCACTATTTTCAACAAATCTGTTAAACCGTAAACCGATGAAATATGATATCCACATCATCGTCCGCCCCCCAATAGACCGTTAAAGAGGCTTTCACAGCAATTGATGAACAGGCGAAACTAGTTGGCCTTCACCAAAAAAAAGCTAATTCGGAGTAAACATTAATCCCACGAATGACTTTTTAGTGGAGATCCAACGAAGAATTACCTTAATAAACCGGTTCAATCAGCTTGGCGCAACAGATGGGTTCAAAACTCATCACACGAAAGACGAAGTGAATGCTTCATAAAACCCTTATACTGCCTATCGAGCTTTATGGTGCCGAGTTTTGGGTGATTAGTTAAAAGAGAGAGCTGATACCAAAAATTCTTGGACGGATATTTAGCCCTATATGCGAGAAAGACGATTGGAGGAGAAGATACAACCGGGACCTGTATAAGCTATCAAAATGTGGATGTAGTCCAGAAAATCAAAAAACACGTCGACTGAATTGGCTCGGCCACATCGAGCGAATGGACAAGAATGCTGCAGCCAAGAAAGTCTTTGAATCTTAGCCCCCAGGTTCGAGAAAACAAAGAAAACTGAATCTCTGATTTACAGATCAAATCGACAATTATAAGCAGTATATAATAAATTCAAAATAAATACTCGAACTAAACCAATATTTGTTTTAATATCAACATACCCCTTCATTTGTTATAATAATTCTATCATTTGCAGTCAATGGTTTTCCATTGTGTAACCACTCCACTTCTGGTTTAGGAATACCACGTGCGATGACTTCATACTTGAGAGGCACAGATTCATATGATTTTGAATCGAACAAATCTCCATGCAGAAGCTGGGGAACAGCTAAAACAAATAAACAATTTGTCATTTAGAACTGAGTAAGTCAATTTTTTAAACAGAAATTTAAAAAAAAAATCCCTAAATAGTTATGTAGAAAAAAAAGTAATCAAACTTACTTAAAACTGCTACTTCAACCTTCGATGCGTTGTATCCTTCTTTATTCATTGCCCTGACTTGATATATTCCAGCATCGGAAGTCTTACACAAGTTTAATGTCATGTAAAAGTTTTCAATTCTTTGAGAATCACGACTTATTTTGATTCGCGCATCTGCAGAAACATCTTGGCCGTCCTTATACCTTTGGAGATACAACAACAAATATTAAATATAATGGTCATTTTTAATTGTCTTTTTAGACAAGTCGTCTCCTTACCAAGTAACCTCAGCATCAGGCACGCTATATATCTCTGCTTCTAATTTAAGGGTTTCTCCTTCAAGAATTTCCAAATCCTTTGTGAATTTTCTTATTTTGGGTACACCTGAAGAACGAAACAAAAATATAATTTCAAATAAGGAAAATATCGAAAATAACTTACAATGTACATCAACTTGGCATTCACTCTCCAAGCTTCCATAAGCGTTCAAGAGCTTGCATGTATAGGTAGCTTGTAAAGAAACAGTAACTTCTTTCATTATCAATTTGAAATCATCGCCCTCTTCGACACGCCTGAATTCCTTGCGTTTTTCATCAATTTCAATTCCATCAATAAACCACCTGATTCCTGGTCTTGGATAACAATCAACATTTACATTAAGCTCAACATTCGTATCACCCTCTTTGACAGTAATGTTCTGAAGTTTTTTTCTAAATACTGGAGGACACTTAATGCGTAAGTTTGTCTGATCCTTAACAGATCCATGTTCATTTTTAGCTTCCATGGAATATTTTTCAGCATCGATTCTTGTAGCATCATGAATTTTCAATGTATAGCAATTACCATCCACTGACATTGTATATCTTTTGTCTTTAGTTGAAAGCTCAGTTTTGTCTTGATACCATTTTATTGTGGGTGAAGGATATGCATCTATTCTAACTGACATTATAACATCTTCATGTTCCCCATACACATATTCCTCTTCTAGATGCTTAACTATAACCGGGCCACTACGTACTTCACATTCCCAGAATTCAGATGTTTGATTTAGTTCATTGGTGGCAGTTATTGAGAAGGATCCAGAATTTTCAAGACTTATCTTTGTGATAGTTATCTTTATTTTCTCTGTGCTTTTGCCAATGCTGGTAGAAGTTATTTTTACATAACTTTCACTCGTTATGTCTTTGCCATTATTGTAGATTTTCACATCTGGCTTTGGACATCCTTCGACTTCAACTTCCATTTCAACAGTATCGCCAGCAAAACAAGTAACATTGGAGGGTTTTTTAATTTTGGGAGGTGCTGGTAAGAAACAAAAAATATTATTATTACATTTCCAAAATGTTTGTGTTCCCCCAGTATAATGTTTAGTTTTTAACAATCAAAATTTTGAAACGTTCTCTAAAAAGCTTGAATTATTAAAAGTTGGGAAGAAATCACTAGAATCAGAAAATCTTTTTTTTTTTAAATCCTGCGATAAATTTTCCAGATGGTAAACAGTCACACCTATACCGGAATCAGTCACTTCACAATTTCGAAAACATAAGGTGTGTTTTTTGCCAGAGGAATGGAATTTAAAAACGACGTCGGCTTAAGGCGATATTACACTAGCATATAAATATGGCAAATTTGCCATATAAATATGACCCAAAACAGTCATATAAGTGTGATCGACATATTTATATGACAAAATATACATGACGCCATATTTATGAGCATTATTTTGAGACATATATATGACCCAGTGTAATAACGAAAAAAAGGCATTGTCATATTTATTTGGAAGTTTTGTGCCATATAGTCATATAAAAATCGGTTGATTTTATATGTTCATATGATTGTCATATAATTTTATAATTTATCGTTGGCAGAAGAAGAATTCTTCATAGATTTTATTCAATTTGTTCTTAATTAAGGACCTCGGCTAAGTTATTTTGTTGCATTTATGGTGGTGGAAACTGCATAACATTGCCATAATCGTGTAAAAATAAAGTCCTGCAAGACTTGTGAATTTTATGTTAAGATGCATGCACCTAAAGACCCTCATTCTCATATTTTGGTTGTGTTCAACTCAAAAATATGATGCCAGCTCCTAGACTAGCATTTCCGGGAACAATTTGGCAATAATGCTGCCAGTTTATGCTGGCAGAAGAAAATATTGGTGCTTCGTTAAGCGTTTTCCTTTCGAGGTGGCAAATTACTTGGAAGTGCTTTGCTAGCTTTTTTCAATCGAACATATGAATCTGCTTTCCCATGTAACATTTAACTACTCGCACATGATAGAATGTGCAGTTGATAGTACTAGGTAATGGTTTTTATCTACTTATGAGTATTTTGCCACCTCCAAAGGAAAACAGCTGTTAACACCTTGAAGAGCTGGTTACATTTAAAACATAAATATTCCTTCCACAAACTAAATTAAACTATCAAGAAAAGTCTTATTCGCGGAACTAAACTGTTTGCACTGCTTTTTTTCTTTTTCTCCTCATCCTCCGGTCCAACAGCAAAATGAAAATTAAACGTCAAAGATTGAAATTAATATTTACATACATATTTTGACACAATAAATCTCCAAATAAAATATAATTTGTCAAATAATTTCCTTTGGCATATGTTTTTAAATTTTGAAAGTATGTATAGTGTGATAGCCAAATTTATCTTTGTCATATATATGAACAACAATTATTTGATGAAGCCACATGTCATATAAATTGGTCATATATGTATGAGATAATGTAATATACTGTGTCATACATTGAATAGCTTTGCCATATTTTATATGGCAGCATTAGCCATACTTATATGATAGTGTATAACCGCCTTTAGCAACGCGAGGTTGACATACAAAATAGAGTTTCCATACAAAATGTTGATAACAAGTATGAAATTCGTGCTGGTAACACAGTTTTTTCTGGACTTGAGTTAAGCCCCGAAAATTTTCTGGGCTTAGTTAGGGTTAAAGAGGCTTAGTTGTTGTTGCAGTTAACATGTATGAACCTATCAAAATTTTATTTGTAAATGTATCTCTGAAATATTAATAAGGGTAGCGAAACCAAAGATCTTTGTTTTCTGCTTCCAAAAGAATTATATTTTTTCTTGAAGTTGCTAATTAAATGAGTCTCGTTTTTCGAAAATACACATTTTGTTCTTAACAGAATGGCAGGAAAAAGCGTTCACAGTAAATTTGACACAAGTAAAAGTTTTAACGAGTCATGATTGATTCTGGACTCTTTTTGAAAATAAATTTGTGCCAAATTGAGATCTTTTGATGTGTAAACATCTTAGCGCTCGGTATTAAGAAAAAAAATCTTAGTTCCGGTATGGGGAAAATTGAAAGTCGGATTAGGCGGATATGGCTTACAGGTTCCGTTCTGAACAATTTTGTTTGTTGTAGGTAGGGTAGAATTCTGTAAACTTAGGTAAGGAAGTTTTTTGATACTAAATGGTTTTGGTATTTGTTAAGTGGAGAAAGTTCCTTACACCGCGACTCCACAGGAGAAAGTTGCACCTTGAGCGACTTCATTGAAATTGACATCGGTGGTTCCTGAGACAGAATTATGAACGTCAAAAATATTTTTAATAGGGTGTTTAAAAAAAAAATTCAACTTCGTTGTTCTTTGAGCGACTTAAATGAAACTGACACAAAATATGTCACCATATGGTAACTTCGTTGATCCTTGAGCGACTTCATTGGAAATGACATCGGTTGTAGCTGGGACAGGATTATGAACGAAAAAATATTTTCAATGGGTGTTCCAAAAAAAAATGTCAACTTCGTTGTTCCTTGAGGGATTTTAATGAAATTGACACAGGTGATTGCTGAGAAATAATTAAAAAGAAATGAATATTTTCAAAACCAGACATGAAAAAAAATTGCTTTATGGCGTAAATGGCGTTTACGCAATTCACTGATACATTGAGGTGCGCTGGAGTTAGTGTATCAGCGCACGAATTTCTACTGTGTTACCCATGTCAACTTGAGATACTTACTATCTGAATGCTCATCTTGACATAAAATATCTAATAGAGTTACTCCGTTTCATCTCATTATTGGATGTCACAGATATCTCTCTGCGATTATATCTTGACAGAGATATCTGAAATAATTTTTGACAGATGGAGACTTTGTTGCTTTTTGTCTAGACATTTATTTTTCGTTTCATTATTTTGTAACCTTATGCTTCTTTTGATGTTAATTTCTGCATCTGAGGGTAGCATTTTTTTTTTTTTGATTTTAAGTGTAATTTGCGATTTCATGATTTCACCCATGGTGCGTTCTTTTATGTTACTCTCGTAAATTGTGGTTAATATGTCAAAAAGAAGAGTTGCAGTGCCATAATTAAAAAAAAGTTGCATTGAGTTTCTTTTCATTTAGGAACAACAAAAGTTTAAAATAGGGTTGATCTGTCAGGAATTAAAATCGAGAACAAAGTAACTTTTATCATCTTTTATCAAATTAAAATTCATCTAACTAATGTGAAATTAATACTTTTGGGCTGTAGAAATATGACCCTAGTCATAAATATATGCGCTGGATAACAAATCCAAACTTTACAATTGACAATTTAGAACAAGCCCTGAACACTAACTTTTTCCCATGCAATATGCTTCTTATAATGTTAAAAGTGCTTGAGAGTTTCATACCTTGAACTACCAGACTAATTTGTCCCGAAGTTTCTCCAAGCTCATTTTTGGCACTAATGATATATTCACCAGCATCCTCCGTATTTGTATTTTTAATTAGCAAAGACATAGTTTCTTCATCTTCAAACAATATCTTGTGACGGTTATCAGCTGCAATTATTTCTCCATCATGTGTCATTTGAACGGCTGGTTTTGGGAAGCCTTTGCATTGAAGTTCCAAAATTGCTGTTCCTCCTACCGCTACATTTGCTTCTCTGTGTTCTATTATAAGAGTTGGTTGTTCTGGTTCTCTATTCAGAGTTTGTATTGCTCCTTGAACCGATAATTCAGCACTACATGAAATATTTCCTGTAGTTGTTTGTGCAACACAAGTATATATTCCAGCGTCTTCAGGTTTAACATGCTGAAAAACTAATGCTAGAGAATCTTCATCTTCACCGAAGAGAACTTTAAAACGTTCCTCCGGATCGAAATCAACTCCATTTCGTTTCCAAGTAAATGCTGCTTTCTCACCAGCAGGAAGAATTTGTCCACTAAGTGAACCGAAAATATTTCTATCCTCTGAAAAATAAAAATGTAAAAACATGTTATTACAAGATATATTAGATTTACATAAATGTAGGGTTTTCATTGTTAAACTAATTTCATTATATAAAAATGTATGCATTTACCTATTGTTGTAACATTAGCTTGGCAAGATGTTTTTCCAAATTTATTTTCAGCCTCACACGAGTAGACCCCCGCGTCAGACGAAAGCACCTCAGTTATCACGAGTTCATAAAATCCAAGGTAGTCCTTATCACGATTAATTTGTACCCTTTCACTTTCATATATTTCTACGCCATCTTTGAAACTGTAAACGCATTTCATAACTATACAGTTTTATACAATTATTGATATAAAAAATGACTCACAAATGAACTTTAGGTTTAGGATCACCAAGAACTTTGACCAGAAATCTGAAGAAAGAAAACTCCAGCATTTCTGTGTCTTTCAGACTAACTAAGAATACAGGTTCTTGATCCATGTCTTTGACACCTACTGCCTTATCTATAGTTTTTGAAGAAAAGTATTTAAAAGAGATTTTCTAGTTGTTAGTTGAGTTTCAAAGTTATACCTTCACCAATAACAAGTTGACTTGAGCTCGATGTGCTTTGAATGCCTGACACAGCCTTTGCAGTATATGTTCCAGAATCACTTTCACTGTAAAAATACATAGTTCATAGTAAGTTTTTGTTTTTTTCAATTAAAGTTTCTTGGTTGAATAACTTCTACATTTACTTGCAATCAAATTATGGCGAACTTACCTACAATGCTTTATTGTTAATCGATGATAGTTCAATTCGTTGTCTGTAATGCTTACACGATCTGCTAATACATCATTTAATGGCTTATTATCCTTCAACCAAGTTACAAGACCTGGTTTTTCAGCATACTGAATTTCAAAGACTGCATTTTCTCCAGCTGTTAATAAGAAACAACAACAAAAAAAACAAACAAAATTTTGTTTTAATTCCAATTCAATGAATTTACTTCCAACTTACATTTAACATGAACACTTTTAAGATTTTTCGTAATTATTGGTTTTGATAGAGATCTTGATGAGTGCTCATCATGAATTTCACTTCGTGCTTTTGATGTTGCTCTCGAATAACGTTCTTCGTGACCAGATTGAAGACGATTGTCTTTAGATGAAAATATAGAGGCACGATCCTCTGTACGACTTGTAGCAAACCTCGATGATTGTGTTATCGATCCGCTGTAGCTGCTCTGTGAAGCTTCTCGGACGTTCCCTATACGAATTTATATTATAAAATTAACAAAAGCATTTAAATAATCAATAATAGGTTTTATAAAAATTCAAGCTACATAGGTAGGTACTTAGTCCAAAAAAAAAAGAAGTAGTTTTTCTATGTGCAACATTGAACATGTTTAAGGACATAAGCAATAAATCTTTAAGGCCTGTGATATGGAAAAAATACAAAAAAGTGATATCAAAATATGTAAGCAAGCGTTTTTAACAATTTGCTTCATTAATATCTTGCATTTTCTTTAAAAATAAAAATTTACGGAATGTTTCTTTTGATCAAAAAGCATATAAATGTTTGTATGAGTATAAGTCACTTTTACAAAAAAAAAATTCTAAAGCTGACGAAATAAAAAAGTAATTCAAATTAAAACCTTAAAATCTCAACTAATAAGAAGCTAAAATTAAGTGCGCTTGAAATTTAAGCAAGCCAAAGGTAGGTAAATAAAGTGTTTTCTTAAGATCTTTAAATGTAAACTAAGTGCTTTGAAGAAATATAGTATATAGTATATTTTCTTAGCTTACTGCGAAGGTAAATATAGAAACCTTTCCTCCTTCAAGAAGCGAATCTAGTTTCTTTTGTAAGACTCGCATAGAATCTTGAAATTTACATCCAGGGTGGAAAAGTACGTTTATTGCTGGAGTACAGCGTTGATACCTAGTTCATTATGCTTCGAGTAAAAAATATTCAGGGGCCTAATCGAATAATAAAGACAGCTTATCTTTAAAACGATATCGTCCGATCGTTTTCGTTTTACATGATTAGGCCCCAGTTTGGGTACCCCTCGTTTTGATTTTGATTTTTGAATAAAAAGTTTCTTTATTTCCTTTTCTTCGTAAAACTATTTTTCTAAGACATTTTAAGCTTTAAACTGTTATAGTACAGGAAATTAACTTTGAAATGAAATATTTGTATAATCTTAGGAAAAATATAAGAAAAGCTTAAAAGACTACAGGAAAGACTATAAGAAAAGCTTACATAAGTACATCCAGGTTTTAGAAACGCAAATTGATCTACGTATATCTTCAAACCCATTTGGTTGAGCTGAAATGTTGATAGTACCGATATTGCATTCAATACAATTATTAGTTGTTTATTTTTGGTTATGAACTTTTTTTGCGTAGGCATTTTTCGAGGTGATGCCATTTTTATTTTCTGTTTTATGTCAATTTGAATTTAATCCCTTCATACAACTGAGCATTTGTACTTAGGATGTTCACACTCCTTATCCCAACCTTACACCCGTCAAAAAGTTATATTAATTTGATCTTCACATCCCAGATCTTCCAACATCGTGATTGGTGTGAGGTTATTTCCGTCCTCTTCCGTCCACGTTCAGCAGTTTTTGAGGGTATTTGCAAGATAGTTAAGCGTCTCCAGTGTTCAGCGTAGTTAATTATACTTAAGGTATAGCTACAGCCCGAGTGGACTCCTCAACAAACAAGCTTCTTCCAGCTGACTCTGTCCCTAGCTAGTTCCCTCCAGGCTTACTCGCATTTTCTTCTCTTTCACTTGCGTGTACTATATGTTTCGCTGTCCTTCAAAACTGTGCCGATTGTCCCACGGGGCTGGGTTGAAAAAGTTTTCGGAACGATGCATTGATATCCATTCATTCTTATCAAGTGACCCTAGCCAGCCACTTCAGTCAGTTGTTCAGTTTATATTTCAGGAGCGCTCACTGAGCTGACATTTTTTTCTAAGCTTTTGACAACCAAACTGGGGCAATTCTCTGAGCACTCAGAAATATAAACTGGACAATTTTTTTATTTTTGTGGCTAGGTTTGTGTCACTGTATAGACCGTACAGTTTGTTGTTGTATCTTCTTCTCTATTCCCCATACATGCAGACCAAAAATCACCCTGTGAATTTTCCTTTCAATCCAAAAGCGTTCTCCGTTAAAAAGTGTTTCTGCTTCTGCACCAGTTATCCCCTTCTTCTTTCCTTAATTACGGATTTCAGACATTAGACGTGCTTTGTTGAACCCTATACACAGTCGGGCAAAAGCTTTTTAACAAAACGGTGCGGAACAAATTGGTAAGTAAAGCATTTTTTGGATAAGAAATCCATAGTTTCAAACTGTTCCAGAACACTCTTCGCTAGTCAAAATTGACTTCAGAAAAAAGGTAATGTTATTGGCAGCTGGTGATTGTTGTTGCACTGAGTGTAAAATTTCAGGTTGCAACTTTTCAACAAAAAACAGCTATTGTGTAAGAAGTCAAAATCATTAAATACGTGGAGGAAAATTAGGTCCTACTTAATTTTTGAGTCAAATTTCAAGGAACAGTAGAAAAAAGTGTCCAGAGCTGGTTCTTCTTCATCGTTTTTGTCAATCTTACATTAAAATAAGAATGTGATACCATACACAGTAATCAAAGCAAGAAGGTCTACTTCTGCACCTAAAACAATACAGAAGAGTAGTGCTTCTGAACAATAACTGTGTCTTCAATTGCTTCGTATTGTTCTCGTTAACCAACCAAGACAGTTCTCACCTCAAAATTTTAGTAAAAAATTTTTCTTTTAATTTTAAGAGAAAAAACTCATACAGAATTTCAATTTCTGTCATGGCAATAAATCGTTTAAAGTAAAATTCCGGAGTTACACGAGTGACAGATTGCCATTAATTAACGTCATTAAAGTGTCAAATTATTTATTCAATCAAATCATTGATAACATGCATTTACACGAAAGCAAAATAATGGCATTCTGTTTTTCTGTCATTATACTGGCAAGAATGAACAAAGTTCATTCTTTATTGTGCATTTACATATGGCTTCATATACATGGCAATATTTAATGCCCAATTGGAAAATGTTTAAACCATTTTCATGATTATATCTTTAATGGGGTGAAAATGGAAGCATTTATGACAATTTGTCACTCGTGTAAATGCGGCATTAGAACGTTTTGTGTTTCTTAAAGACAACTTTAATCCTCGCATCTTTCATCACCATATTTGTACTTAAAGCCAATAGATTCCTCCATCAATATCAAACGTAGCACGACAAACGAAATCAATAAATAGTGAGAAATGCAAATTCTATTTTGACATTGCATTTTTGATATAAAAAAGTTGCCCGGTTGGCAAGGAAAAGCAACTTAAAGTTGCTTGATGTTGCCAGTAACTTAGTTCAGTGAACAACCCCTAGCAAATTAAGGTTACCCATGAAAAAAAAAAAAATGAACTTGAATTGGGAGCAACAAAAAGTTGCTGGGAGAGAAACTAAAAGTTGCCTAAAGGACACCACGTAAGAATTTATACAAAGGTGACTGGATCCGAGAATAAGCATTAAACGACATAACCTCAAAATAAAATATTCTCTTCAAGAGACAAAAATGTAGATTCAAATTAAAAATTATTTTATTTCCAACAGTTCTGGTACCAGTAGCCAAACCAAAGGTTTGAAAGATATACTTAGATCGATTCGTGCTTTCCAAAATGGAAAGTGAATTTGCTTTTGGGAATGGGAAACGTGGACTAAGGCATTTCTAATAGTCCTCTTTTAGAAATTAAAAAAAAACCAGCCATCTTATATTTCTTTAAAAAATACATCTTTCCTGCATTATTAACTTTTTTCATTAAACAATTTAAACATTATTTTAAACAATTTATTTGGTAAGTATAAATGAAAATCTTCTTATCTAAATTCTTATCAAATCTAGTTTTTTACTAATAAGCGATTTCAAGAATACTCTCATTCTCATCTTCACACCAATAGCAAAATTAAAAATTATTTATACAATTTTTGTCATTAAAAATATATATTTCTAATATTATCTTTTTTCAGTAAAAGTAAACGTTGCCTAATTTATTCTATTTATTAATTTAATAGCCCATTCTTCATATCCTATACTATACTACTCGTACACTAGTCACGGAAATTAAAGGAACAATTTTTTTCAATTTTTATTAATGTTTTTTGAAAAGCTGCATCTTTGTATTGAGTGGTCGTATTGTGTTGAAACAAAAAGCATTATACAGTTTTATGTTTCTTGTAAAGTTTTGTACTTTTATTTCATTTCATTTCAAGTCAAAGAAATATCAAACCAATGCGAAGCTGTGAAAAAAGTCGAGGAAAATTGTTGTTTTTAATTCATTTTGATGACGACTAAGCGGTGTATGAATGAATGAATGAATGATTGAATGAAATACTGGGTGTTATCGCACTGCGACCTTAAGATCTATTGTGCTCATTCTACAATTCTTCCTCCAATTGTATTTCCCTCAGAAATTTGAATATTTGGAGGACTTTAAGAAAGGAAAGATCACTCTCTTCTACCTGGTAGTTTCACAGGTGTTTTTTCCTTTGGTGCATAATTGCATCGCATTTTCCTACTATATGGGCTGGTGCTTCCTCATGTGTGCAACAGAATCTGCATGTTGGACTGCTAACTACACCAAGGATATTCAGTTGTCTTTTAAGTTTACTGTGCCCGGTGAGGAGACCAGATATTTTCCTAAGGTTGTTTCTCATTAGGTTGATGCAGTCTTTATATCGTACTCGGTTGTAACTACCAAGTAATAGTTTTGCCTGCCTTAACTTGGGGAGTTCTTTCCAGTTTTTTGATCTTTTGGCCTCCTCTTGTTCTTTAATTTTGTATTTTATCACATTTTCTCCTAAGCCACAATAGGGTTCAGGCCCCATTAAGGGAGTCATTGCCCCTATTTTTGCTAAGGAATCTGCTTCTTTATTTCCTTGGACATCAACGTGACCAGGTACCCAATGAAGTGTGACACTGTTGTTCCTACCAAAGACATTCAGCTTGTTCCCACACTCCAAAACTGCCTTAGAGCTGATGGTGTAAGAGCTCAGTGCTTTGAGTGAGAGAGTAATTCTTTTCGAGATTACGCTCTGCGCATTTTGCTATGACATGAACTTCCGCCTGAAAGATGCTAGTACACTGTGCTATCAGTATGGAAAGTTTGGTCCTACGTCCCTAATATTCCAGCCCCAGTCCCTTCAGTTATTCTCGATCCATCAGTGTACGACTTGATGGCATTTGGTTTGAAAGTATAGTTTACTGTTCCGCCTACCCACTCCTTTTTATTACTTAGCTTCATTTGAAAGTTCTTCTTGAAGTTGTATCTCTTAATCATGCCATCTCTTGGAATGTCAATAAGGTTTATTACCGCTGACTTTGAAATGCAGTCCCTAACCCTGAGACTAATGCATTTACCAGTACCGGTTCCTTCTTTGGGAAACCTCATGATGGCTTCCTTTGCAGCACTTGCTATAGATTCATGTAAAAGGGATAGATGAAGATTAACTTCCATGGCTGCTTCTCATTGCTCCAGTTATGCATAAGCAAGCGAGCCTTTGGACTCTTTCTAGTGATTTCCTAGTTGTAAGCAATTCGGTTCTTTTATGCCATGCGAACGCACCATAGGTAAGGTGCCAGATATAGCTATCATTGAAACTCATCATTGAAAATTTTAATGATGGATTTTGAGACGCTTAAGAAGTAAAATCATTTATATTTTTGGTAAATAAATAAAGCTCAAGACTTAATTAATATTTCTAGTCATACCAATGATCATTGGAATCTTTAAAGTCATTTTATGTGGAAAGTTGAGCCTATTTGAAATTTTTGTTTGACTAGAAATATTAAATAAGTCTTGAGCTTTATCCATCAAAATAATATTTGATTTTTTTTTTCTAAATGTCTCAATATTAATCATTAAAGTTTTCAATGATGAGTTTCAATGATAGCTATAACTGGCGCCTAATGATGGGTCTCGCCATCATGGTGTACATCCACCCAAGGATATCTGATTTGCAGCCCCATGATTTGCCTACGAACAGCGATGTATAGGAACAACAAAATTTGTCCCTTTGATTGGCTTGTAAGACTTTGAAAATTTGGTGAAGAAAAACTCACTAAAAAAATTACAGAAATATTGAGGTTGTAAAAGTCTATAAATTTGCATACCAACGCAAGTCCTCAAATCGAAATTTGAAAAGTAACAAAAGATTTACCGAAAGACCACAAAAAGTCATTTTTAGTACTTTTTTAAACTAACGGTAAAGAATAAAAAAAATAATTTCTTCACAATCTTAAAAAAAATATCTAAAAAAACTTACTCAAATTTCCAAAACTGTCCTTGAATTCTTTATAACATCATTTTTTACTAAGATATTGTAAACTTTAAATTGTAAATTGTTTGGTGTCAGTACCAACAATAACGCAATAACGGTACTTTAAAAAAAATTATTTTCCAACAAATATCGAGATAAAAAAACTCAATACAAAGATATAACTTTTCAAAAAACACTAATAAAAATTTTAAAAATTTTGTTCCTTCAATTACAGTGACTAGTGTAGTTTAAGAAGTTTTGCTTTTGGAGTATTATCTGCATTTGAAATAAGGACGAATCTGAACTGATCTCCTAATAGTTTTGGTCGTATTTGGGACCACATTTTTAGTGCATGGTATTTTTATAATTCTAGATTTGAAAATATAAATTTATTAAAATATATATTTAGCTTAAAATAATTCATTATGTAGCCCTTAAAAGAATCTAAAAAAAAATATTTCTAAATACTCATGTTTTGAAATGGGTATCCTCATAGAAAGACTGTGAATGGCGCTGCATGAAAAATACAGCCGAAAGCCCACCTCATCAAAAACTTAAAATGGATTGCTGACAATTCCATTTCAATAGTAACAGCAAAACACAAAGTTCTAAAGAAAATTAAACTATCAGTCAAATGTGCCGGAGTGAAATTCACATTTCAAAGCACTTTAGGTATATAGTATATTAAATATAATGAAATGAAAATAAACTGATTGATAGATGATAATGTCTGCAGTGCTTTACTTCTTCTTTTTTTTATAGAGAGAAAAAGATTTGGGAACTATTTTAATGTTAAATTTAAATTCACGGAACCCGGGAAGTGATTACAAAGCTTAAAGCTTTATAATTATTATACACATGAAAGGAAGAGAGGGAACACAAATTTTCAGATCTATTAGCTAAAATTGTATGACAAAACTGCCATTCAAATGTGTTTATTTTTCAGTTATTTAAATTGTATTTAAATTGAAGATATAAATTGGCTGAGAGTATAACAAAAAAGAAACGTATGGAAAATGGAAATGCCTACAAGGAATTCATTTTTAATGAAGCAAATTGAAAGCAATCAAGCATGCCAGTAGGTTCTTAAAATATACTTAACATGAAAAAGATTATAAATAAAATTGGTGTCATATTTAACACGCTAAAAAAAATCTATTTGTTGTTGGGTCAGACATTTAGTTTTGATCAAAATAGTTTCAAACTATTCTCGATGCAAATGATAAATCATTTGTTTTCGATATTTTGTTTGAAAGTAATAATGGTCCGTTTTGGACGAAACTAAGAATGTTGCTTAACTTTTAAACTTTTGAAAGTTAGCAAAATTGGGTTGTAGAGGTACCAATAGTTTCATCCAAAATGTAAATTTAAGCTCAAAAATATGTATACAAAAATGAGCAGTAAAAGGAACAAAAATTGTATTAAAAGGGTTTTCTGTATTATGAGTGGGGTAAATCTGATCACACAAGTGAACAATAGCAGCCACTTTTTCAAGTATACAAACATCAAGTATAAGCAGATTTGTTACTATAACCTTCTATAGATTCATACTAACGATAATCAAAAAATTTTCCTGCACTTAATTTAAACCATAACTTAATGGATTGGCTTTAATTTAAAAATAAAAATAAGAAAATAAAAAAAGGAAAATGCCTTGTAGTAGTCATGAAACATAATGTGCATTAATTATGTTGTATTTTTTGTTGTTGTTTATATTACTTTCTTTAAATTATAATAGAAAACTTCACAAGTATTTAGAGGGCAAACATGGAAATCAAATTAATTACTGTAATTTACTGCAGGGTGTTATTTATTGTGCGTTCTACTTCAAGTGAAATATTTGTTTGGAATTATTTGTTAAATGTTCAATATTGTTTATAGTTAAATAAAAATTCATCTTACTGATGCAGAATATTTATGTTTCTATTAAAAAAAAAAGTAGCACAACCGTTTAGTTTGTCCAGTATATATCGAATATATGCAAATTGACGAAGGTGTAAATTTGTTAGGAAATATATAGATATTTTCAGCTTTAAGCTTAAGTCAATCTACTGGAAAAACAAAATTCTGAAACAATAAAGAAATAATACAATTTGATAGAATAGAACATTTAATTTAAGAAAGAGTAAGTTTGTGATACAGGTAATGTTTAAAGTTGATGAACAGTTTGTTTTTAATGTAATATTCTACTATTTATTATATTAAAATCAAATTAGACAAATAATGGGGGGTACATCACAATCATTTACAACTTTGTATTACTTTTTTCTCAAAGTCTAAAGCAAAAAGAAACAAATTCCCTTATTCCCCCAACACTACCTCCCTTACTAAAAGAAACAAAATATGGGTGGTACAGTTAGGGGATTAGCAAAATGTTTGTGTATGATTAAGATTTTGAGGAACAGTTCAATCCAAAGTTTCTCATAATACAAAAATTTTTGGTGTGACTATAGTTCGACTAATTTACTATATTTTTTAAAGATTTGTTTAAAATAAATCTGCTGAGTGGCTTCATAAATAACAATTATCAAAGTCACACTATATACATATTATGTACCTTTCTTTTATGTCTAATAGCTGTACCTAAGGGCTTAAAGCCTTTAAAGTTTAAATAGTAAAATAACAAAATACTCCCAGTATTCAAATACATAAATATTTTAAATAATAACTTTTAATTTTTAAAATTATTCAATTCGCAAAACAAACGCCAATTAAAATAAGATTAAATACAATTAATAATACTGATTTTATCTCGATTTAAGAATCAAAATAACTTTTTTTTCTTTAATGTGATTTATATTTTCTGCTTATATTTATATATTTGGTCTGCTTATATTTATATATTATGGCAATAAATTTTGAGAAGGACGAGACTAGAGGCATGCCTATAAAACTAAAATAATATCCTTTTGAAAATGTGCTTGCTCTGTGGGCCGCAAAAACAGAAGAATTGGCATGCCTTGAGTCTCTTTTAATTTTTTTTATTGGGAGCGGGTCGGAATTCTGGTTTTCAAAATTTTGTTTGGTCGAATTTCTGCTTTTTTTTGTAAATCCTATCTGGTTCAAAATACTGTAAATGCCAAATTCTGTATATCAAAATTGTGTATGTGCAAAATTCTGCATTTCAAATTTCTGTCTGGTCAAAATTCTCTTTTCCCCAAATTCTGCTCATGAGAACTAAAATTCTGTCTATGGAAATTCTCATAACACAAAACATTTTTCTATTATGACCCAGAGGCCACAGCAAATTTTGGATGTTAGTGATAGCAAAAAAAGGAGTATAGGCGTCAAAAACATGAGAAAAGGCTATTCCAAAAATTAAAGCCTTTGAGTTCATTGCCGGTTATGGACTGCAAGACTTTGATTTTGGGAATAATCTTGACTGAAACTTTGGACACCTACGAGTAGTTTAGTTTTTGCTATCATATATGTATGAAGTTTAAGGTTTTACTACGTTTACTACGGCCTTACGCTGTTGTATGAATACTCTTAAGTCGTTTTTTTATGACTCGTGCTATTTTCTATTTTTTTAGAGAACTTTTCTTTTTTTTTAATTTGCTCCCCATTTTTGACTGTACTCTCCTGCGCATTTGCGAACAGGTTGGTTATGAGCTTATATAACCTACCTTTCATTTTCTAGCCAATCTTTTTAGCCAGCGAAACACAGCATCAAAACTGTTTTATGTTCTTGGAAAAACATTCGTGTTTGGGTTTTCATAATCAAAAATAGACCAAAACTCTGCCTTAAGATAGTAAGTATATTTAGTTAATTTAAAATCGTTTCAATTATGAATGTATGTTCTTACGACGTTTAATTTAGTTCCATTACAAGAAATCTGTTTTTCAAAATTCTGTATCAAAATTCTGTAAATATGTTGTAGAAGAGAAATCGTTTTGAAAATCGAAAAAAGTGCGCACTTTTTTACATTATAAAAACGATTTCTCTTTTACAACATACTTACAGAATTTTTAAATACAGAACTTTAAGTTTTCTGTACCAAAACAATTTTTCGATTGAGTTTAAACCCTCTTAATCGAAATCCTGCGTACGCACTTGACTCAGAGTGCTCTTATGCTATGTTTCCACCGAAGGATTATCTAAGCAGCTCAGAATAAATAAATCTATTTGGTGTTTTGACCACACAAAAAGATTTAAAGAGGATTATTTACTTTCACAATCCAAATGCAAATGGTGTTTCATTTGTTTCTTATGAAGTGGAAGTGTGAGGTGAAGTGAAGTTCATTTGTGTCAAACAATAAAAATCTAAGTTCAGCCTCCAATGAATCCTGCAGTCCCATTTAAGAAAAGGCTAGTTGGACTAGAAAAAGTATTTATCCTAGAAAGATTTAATAAGATTTATTTCTAATCTTCAAGTTTTTACGAAATAAATTTGTCGAGATTTGAAGACAATTTGAGGTTCATCTTATGAAATCTGAGATGAGTGTTAGCTATATTTCCACCTAAGGTTTATTTCAGTTAAGATTTAATAAATCTGTTTGGAGTTACCATCATACAAAAAGATTTAAAAATATTTAATTTGACAGCACCTATAAAAATGCAAATGGTGTTTAATTTTTTCTTATGAAGTGGAAAAGAGATAGAATGATTCATGTATGGAGGGCTGAATACAGCCATTAATGAATCCTTCAGCGCCATATAAGAAATGGTTAGTTCGATTCGTAGTATTTGTCCTAGGTAGATTTAAGATTTGAAGAAGATATTAGGAAAATCTTATTAAATCTCAGTCTAGTGTATGGTGGAATTGTAGCATAAGCTTAAAAAGAAACACAGATATTTTTTTACAGCTACGTGATATGCTTGGAGCTAAAAAAGAAAAAAAAACCTTTTAGGTCTATTTGAATAAATAAAATAAATTTGGTGGTGTGATAAATCGTAGAGAACCAGGGAGGGCCTACAAGTGTGTATGTCACTTTAGATCTTTCTCGCATAGAGTACGTGTATTATCCCCCTTATTTGAAACTTCCGTTAATTCAATATTGGTTAAGAAAGCAAAAACGCTCTTATGTTGTTTTCCGTTGGTCAATCCTTTTCCAATTCTTCAGATTTTTCCTATTTTAGAGACACGAAGGAGTGAAAAGTGAGTTACTAACGGGAGAATAACATTCGATTAACTAAAAATGATGAAATTCCAAAAAAGGAAAGAATTGAATCCCGTTATTTCAATTTATTTGTATATTTCTAATATAAATATTCACAATAATTACTACACTTCATTGTAAAAATAGGAAACTTTAATTTTCGTGAAGTGTGCTTAAAAAACACACGCTAGGTACATTGTTGTGGGATTTTAAACAAATAATTAATTTAATTTATAAAGCAGATCCATTTTAAATAAATACTTTTAAATTTATATATTTATGTTTTGGTTGGTTTTTGTTTTCATTGTCAATTCTAAGCCCAAATATTATAAACTACATTAACTATATTCATAAAACATACATACATGTACTTATGTATATTGAATATCCACTTGTGTTCCCAAAATAGGTAGGTATACATATCTAACTTCTATGATTCATATTTCATTCTTTTTGTTTTACTTTAAAACTCCATTTCACAAGGTATACAAATATATGCTCTTTCATACAAAAAAAAAATAAACTTACTTTCTCTGGTTGATCGCCTGGAGTATCGCGAAGATGAATATTCGTCCATAGCACAGACGCTGGGGTCTCTCGATGTTAAAGTACTGTGCTCCCTGAAATCACCTGCCAAAGAATCTTCGGGTTCAATTATTAGAGGAACATCGATTAATTCATAAACAGGTTTTTTTGACATGGGTGGTGTAAAAATGTGCAAAAAATCTCTAGCTTTAGCTTTTTGTACAGTGTCTTCAGCATAATTTGTAGTTTCAGTAGATTTTAGAACAGTGTTTTTAATGTAGCGCATCTTTTGTCTAGCAGTACGCAAGGAGTTATCTAAGCCAATTGATTCGATGAATACCCCATCAATTAATTCGCGGGATTTTCTTTCAAGACTCTCGGTATGCACCAAAACCTTTTTATCAATTATGGGTGGCGGTGGTGGTGGGGGGTAGTTAGTTTTAACAAGGAGAATTTCAAAAGTGGTTTCGTATTTAATTTTAGGCAGGGGTTGGAAAAAGCCAGGCATGTGGAAGGTATTTTGTGGAGCTCTATACGGAGCCTCCATGCGTCCACTCTGTTCAATCATATCCGTTATTTTGTTATTCCAAAGCATTAGTGAATCATTATCTGTTATGTTAGTAATATTAGAAAACTGCTGTGTGCCATCATGAGCAGTATTAATTTGCGTAGTGCTTTCGGCATTGCTATCAAAGGAATCTAAAAACGAATAAGCATTAAGAAGCGTTAAAATAATGCGTATAAGCAATTTATAGGTCCTTTGTACCGTATTGAGTGTTTTGTGCTGCTTGTTGATCCACTTTTACTTTAAATTAACCTACAAAAATAAAATACCATTTAGTATTGAATTTAGGTAGTTTTGCAAACAGGTATGCGTAGTGTTTATACTTTTAAAGGAGTTTATTATTTTTTTTTTTTTAACTTAATTTACTACACGAGTATCAACAAAACAGGACAGAACGATATCAACAAAAAAGCTGCCAAACAACATTTAAAGACAAATAAAACAATATTGGATTTCTTTGATTAAATAAAATTTTAAAATAATTATTTAAATTTAATGAGTTCTTCATGTCCACAGTTTATTTTTAATAATTACCTTACGTCAGGAGTATCACTTTGTCTTGCAACAAAGGTTTAAAATAATGCGTGGGAAAAGTAGAGACTTCGTTTCGTTGAGATGCTACCTGGAGTTGGAGATGAACTGTTATATTTGACAGGGATATGAATAATTAAAGATGAGTGCTTGTATTTCGTTAATCTGTGAAAAAAAAAACGTTTTTTTATTATATTATTGAAAATATTAAAAAAAAAATGAAAGTTGTACTAAGTTTTCCAACTTGTATTCATTTTATTTAAATTTTAAAATCGGCTCTTGTATTTGATAGCTGGTAAATAAATTAATGCAAATTTTATATTTAAATAGCTTATACCCAATCCCAGAGTGGTATAGTTTAAACTTAAGTTTTAATTTTGTTTTCGATTTTTATTTTTACTTTTCTTTTATTTTCTGATAAACTAAATTTTTTCAGTCAATTAATCATTCGTGACTATAAAATAAAATGTGTGTCAATATTTTATTTTTCCATGATTGAAATTTATTTCCAGATTTTATATATTCAGTGCTAGAAATATTTCTCTAAAAAATAAACCGTTTGAAATTAAAGTACATAGTTGTTCATTTTCAACATTACACATCTGTATCGAGCTGCGTATTGAGCTGCCAAACGGAAGATGCCTAGGATCGAATCTTTTTTTTTGCCACTCGAGGTTAAAGGGTAAATAATTATTTAATTAATATTTATAATCGACAAAGGTCAAGTGACTTTCAGTAGTAGCCCTTGCTATTCGATAGTTAGTTTCTTTTTCAAAACTTTTTAATTCCCTATAGAAAACTAGATTGTTTTCCAGGCAGGAATTCTTATTTTGAATTCGGTCCTTATCTATTCTTTTCATTTTACTATTTGTCATTCAAATATGGAACCGAAAGATTATTTTAATTAATAAATAAATAAATAAATTAATAAATATCTACTGTCTCTATTTTCATTAATTATTTTCTGTTTACATTACTGTCACCTGAAATTACTTTGATCTGTTGTTTTGTGATGGCTTGTTTTCTGGATTAACGATTTAACATGTCAATTTTTTTTTTTAATTTGTTAATGTTTTGTAATCCATTGGCATCGTAGCTAATAAAATTAGACAGCTTTTGACTTGAATGTAGGTGTAAAGATTAATGAAATCTAATGGGGTTTTCTTTTGGTGACAAAAATTGATTTTTTTTTTCCCTTTCTGATTTGTCAAAACACAGATTTTGACAATAAAAGCCTTCCAGTATTGAAAAAAAATCAATCTTCTTTTATTGAAAATCACCTTTGCAGATCTGGATTTTTCGGCAGATTTACACCTCATTTACACACCAGAACAATTGACAGCCATCAGTTTGACAAGCTTGAACCGCCAAAGTTTCACAGACACAAATTCTAAATCAATACAATAGAAACGAAAAATCAATCTGTGATCCTATACCATTCGCGACGAAAAAAATCAGTTTTCATCAAAATCTGAATTCACCAAAAAAAAACCCCATAAGATTTAATGGAATTCGACAGTTTATGGCTTGACAGATGAAGGACAAAACTTATATTTTGAATGTACAAAAAAATACAAACATATTTCTTCAAATATAATCCAGAAGTATTTTAAATTCCTATTTTCAGAGCAATTAGTCAAATCCAAATTTTTTTGGATTTTTAGATGCTATTTCTAATGACAGAAAGTAGTGAACGCAACAAATAGAAACAAGGTATGTTTATTGGATATACATAAGCCCGTACCTTGGTATTTCTGTGACGTCTCAATTATCTTTTATTAGGTGTGTTTTTTTTTCAACTCAAAATAATTCTGTCTGATAAAAAACGACAGCAAAACAAAGCAATTTACATGTGAAACACAACAACAACTATGTCCATAAAGACTTAGCTATGTGAAGATAATTAAGCGGATTTTAATTTTATTGTCATTGTGTTAAAGATAATTTGTATAGAAATGTCAAATGTTTGTTGGTAAGATAATTCAATGCAAAATGGTAGACCAAGTCAAATGTTGAAATGTCCCGATGTCATTTTATTCACCAATGTCCATATGGACGTAGGTTTTTATTAAATTTTTTTCTTTTTTTAAGTGAAACTTTAATTAAGAATCATTAAATCAAACGAAACTGTTTTTAAGAGACAAAGCTAAAAATATACAAATTAGTAAAACCATTAAAATAATTTAAATTTAGTTGATTGTGACGTTACAAACTTAACTAGCATACTTTTTGTTTGCTTATCGTGGATAACGACGGCCGTGGTGTCCGCCGGGAAGGTATACTACGAGTACTTTGTTTATTTATAATTTTTGATTAAATGAAAGAGAATGGATCTTATAATTGTAAATGTTTTATTTAATGTCGGCAATAATGTATGGAATACAATATCAGGTAAATGTCCGCCTCTGTTAGTCTCACAAATGCGAGCACTTTTGATCCTCATTTTTCATTACATTCTCACACATTTTACGCGGTATTTCATCAATTTCATCACGAATATTTTGTTTGAGTTGCTCAAGCGCTTCTGGTTTGTTTGCATAAACCTTGCTTTTCAGATATCCCCACAAAAAGAAGTCCGGAGCAGTCAAATCAGGTGACCGTGGAGGCCAATCAGCATCACCATTTCTTGAAATAACTTGTGGAAAGAGGTCTCGCAGTAATTCCATTGTAATCCTGGCTGTATGCGATGTGGCACCGTCTTGTTGATACCACATGCTAATCAAGCCCAAAGCATTCAGTTGGGGTGTTAAAAACTTTTCAATCATATCACAATATCGCTCCCCATTCACAGTTACCGTTACGCTGTTTTCATTTTCAAAGATGTAAGGTCCTGACCAAATAGCTCTCCAGATTGTAACTTTTAATGGATGCAAAGGTGACTGATGAATTATTTGAGGGTTTTCCAAAAATCATTTACTACACGATAAATAGTGCGTTTTGTTGGTACGTTTTTTCTTCCAAAAATTTCACGTAACTTTCTCATCGTCACAGTAATCGTTGATTGATTTTGATAAAATGTTTTAACGATTAAAACACGTTGGTTTATCTAATATTTTTTCACAATAAATTTGCCACTAGTCTACTTCACGACTGCCAAATATGAACTGTCAAGACTAATGTTTACCAAAATGGCGGCAAAACAAAGTAGTATACCTTCCCGGCGGACACCCGTATTTCGTATGCATGTATATGTATATAAAGTGTGTTTTTCTTAGAGGTATAGAACTTTAAGTTGGAAACACTTATTGAACTGGCGGCCATTTGGTCAGCTGTCAAGTGATTTATTTTTAGTTTAGTTTGGCATTTCAACATGAATAGACTGACGCCTGAGCAACGCTTTCAAATTATGCAAATTTATTTTGAAAATCATGGTTCTGTTTGAATTACGTATCGGGCGAATTTTATTTAGTGATAAAGCTCATTTTTGGTTGAATGAGTACATCAATAAACAAAACTGCCGTATTTGCTACATCCACAAAAACTGACTGTTTGGTGTGCTTAATGGGTTGGTGGAATTATTGGTCCGTACTTCCTTAAAAACGATGGTGGCCAGAAATAAGTTTTAAGAGTTCAGGTGGAGTGGGTTCGGTTGTAGTAAAAATTGGTTCAAGGCCATAATTAGTTTGTCACCAACCCCATTTCTGAAGATCTTTGTAAGATCCGAGCAAGTCCGAGTAACGTGGTTTGGAATGGGGTTGGCGACAAACTAATTACGGCCTTGAACCAATTTGTACTACAACCGAACCCGATCCACCTGAACTCTTAAAACTCATTTCATGCAAATGCAAAGGAAAGTGTGGGGCTGCTTGTGGAAGCAGGAAAGCAGGAATCAAATGCTCCGTAATTTGTCTGGATTGTAGTAGGCAAACATGCAACAACGTCGGCAGAGTCCACATACTTTTCAACGATGATGATGATGATGTTTCGACCAGTAAAGCATCATTTCCTGCAGTCCAAGAGCCCTCACAGCTCTAAGAGTCTACCGTGGAGGATCTTCTTTAGCCAGGACCATCAAAGAGACGAAAAATATAAAAAAAAAACATTTTTTTTACACAAACAATTATTTGTTTAACTAATAAACCTCATTTTGTTTGATTCATAATTAGGCCTTTTCCACCTTAAATTATTACTTTTTGACAAAAAAAATTATTTGTTTTTAATAAATCTCACGTCTTTGATTCATAATTTGGCTGGTTTATTTATTTATTTTGTGCTGCAATAATTCCTTGAACAAATTTCATCCCTTTTGGCGTGGAAAAAAAATTCACTCAAAAATGTTTGGTGTTTTTAACCATAGCGCCGCGGTCAACTTTGCGGTGATAGCAGCGCAGCGGCACGGCTTTTTTATGAAGCTAGCTTCTTTGAATATACTAACATATAATTTATTCTAACATTTTTTTTTCAACCAATTATTTTATTATTGATTAAATCATTTTTTGGAAAAATAATTCTATGGATGCGAACTTCCGAACACCAGTTATTAAAAAAAATACGTTTGTATGTACATATGAAGGGTTCAGGCGAAGTCGACTTGGCTAAATTCCTATACAAATGAATTCATTAAGATACATTATTCATCTTAAGATACATTATGCACTAGTTTATTATTCAAATGCAAAGTAATCAATGAAACAAACTACTTTACGAGTAGTTAATAAAATTATGCCAGTTATACAAACATGAACATAATGAATCTACATTGATTTTTATTTTCATGAACTATTTTGTCTAAAACAGTGATATGATTATACGTTGCAAAACATTTCTTAAAAAAGAACCGGACATGGAAACATGTTTTGCTTCTTATTAATTATTATTGAAAAGAAAATAATTCTCTCAAATCCTTGGTATAAAATTTATTTTGGCAGAACTTCTGACTTGAAATATTTAGAATATCGGGTATGAATGAATAAATTCGGGTTGTTGCACTACGACCTCAAGATATATTGTGCCTCCACCTACAAACTGGATGAGATTGCACATATTACAGTCTTTCTTCTTCCACTTTTATTTCCCTCAGTATTATTTCCTTGAGTATTTTGGGAACGGGGTAGATCGCTCTCATGGACTTGGTATTTCCCAGGTGTTTTTCCGTTGATGCATAATTGCATCGAGTTTCCCGATTATGCGGTCTGGTGTTTCCTCCTGTGTGCAGACAAATCTGCATGATGGACTGGTAATTAGACCAAGAATTCTTAGGTGTGTCTTTTTTGTTTGCAGTGGTCAGTGAGGAGAACGGTTATTTTTCCTAGGTTGTTCCTACTAAGGTTGATGCAGTCTGTGAAACGTACTCGGTTGTAATTACCAAGTAAAAGTTTTACCTGCCTTAGCTTGGGGAGTGTCTTCCAGTTTTTGGATGTTTTGGCCTCTTTTAGTTCCATTATTTTGTTTGTTATCACATTTTCTCCTATGCCACCAAGAAACCCTCTTCTTCATTTCCCTGGGCACCACCGTGACGGTACGAAATGAAGTGTAATATATTAATATATTATATTATCATTGAAGTTATTTAAAAAAAAGTGGATCTAAGTCATTTTTCCCCTAGACCCTTCATATATGTATTTGCATCTATCATTGGAACTACTTATTTATAACTTTATATTTCATTTCATGAACCACAACAGGAGAACTTTCAAGATTATGGATATTAAAGATCTGAAGCATGAGCTTCGATGTCAGGACGAAAAACTACTAAAAAAAAAACTAAAAAATTATTATTATTAATGAATTTCTTACTAAACAAAATTGTTACGTTATAGTCTAAGAACTCGTAACATATTTTTGACGTGAGAGGAAATCAGACCACTTTAATGTTTTAAGTAGTCCTGGTGATGAGTATTAAAACAAACATCTGTCAACAAGCTCAGCTCAACCACTTATTCAGAGAGACAATTAGTTCATCATCAGCTCTCATCATAGACGCATCAAACTATATATTTAAATATTACCTCTTAAATGTAAATAATATTAGATTATTACAATCGTGTAGTATAATTTTAATTAACTATGCATTATGAAATTATGAATTAAAAGTATGAATTAATTGGTATACATTGAGTGTTTTATTCTGTTAAAAACACAACAGAAATTGGCGACGAGAAATTGTGTAAGAGTTCACGCAAATCGAAATTGCATTGAGAAAAAAAAAAAAAAAAAAAAAAAAAAAACGTGGTAACTGTGCCACATGGTAAATTCTTGATTTCTTTAATTAAATTTATTTTATTATGGCAGAAGAAATACAAAAGGCATTAAAAGACATTATATCTAACCAAAATAAATTCTTCGAAAGCTTAATAAATCGAATAGGTCGTGTTAAAACAGAAGATGCAGCTGTAGAAAATATTACAAATAAAAATGTGCCCCCATTTTATGCTTTTGATAAGGAAAAAAACTCTTGGGAAACATATCAGCAGCAGCTCCAGCAACACTTTTCAGCTTACGATGTTTCATGCGAAGATAAAAAACGAGCGTATTTTTGATCTTGGCTCGGAGCTGAAACTTACGAACTCTTAGGTAAATTATATGGTTCAACCAATATTACACAGCAGCCATTTTGTGAACTAGTTGAAAAGCTTTCCAGTTATTTTAAATCTAAAGTTCATGTGTGCACCTCGCGCTATAATTTCTTTAGAAGCCGAATGCAGAAAGACCAATCCTATGCAGAGTGGATTGCAGAGCTACGAGGGTTAGCAAAGAATTGTGATTTCAAGTGTTCTAAAGAGGACTGTACTACTGAGTACATTGATGAGATGATTAGGGACTCCATTATCTTGCACACGCCACACGATGCAGTGCGTACAGTAGCACTCCAGAAGACAAAGCCAACTCTCGAGGAAGTAAGAACAATGGCAGAGGCATTTGAAGCCACACAAAAGTCAATGCTGGTTCTTAAAAGTGATCGCTTTGAGCAAGCAGTAGAAGTTAATCAGATAGTAAGCTCATCGGGTCACAGCAGCCGTCAATTCGTAAAGGGAAGAGGCCGAAGCAAGCACCGTAGCTTCAGCAAAAATAAGCAACAGCAACATCATAGCAGTTCCAGCACACAAAAGTCATGTTCAGGTTGTTTTTATCGCCACAGTAAAGCGCACTGTAAATTTTTGAATGCCGTTTGCAGAAAATGCAATAAAAAAGGTCACATTGCCCCAGTGTGTTATCTATATAACAGTAGTAATAGCAATCGTGGTTCATCGTCTAACCATAATAATAGTTCTGTTAATCAAGATTACGTTAATAGCGTTATGGAAGAAAATATTTTTTCTCTTGGTGAATCAATGCAAACACATGGCAACAAATTATTTATGAATTTAAAAGTGAATGGTCGAGAAGTTAAATTTTTGCTTGACACAGGTGCCAGTAAATCAATCGTGGGCTTGTCTGGTTTTAATGAAATTGATAGGCCAAAATATTTCGAAACTAATCGTCGGATGAAGTCGTATGGGGGGATGGAGGTGCCTTTGCTAGGAGAAGTGATGGTGGACGTAAAATTTAATGGATTAACCAAGAAGCTACCGTTGCTTATTACTAGCTCGGTTCATGGTGACAGCATATTCGGTTGGAATTGGGCACAAGCATTTGGGATGCGTGTAGATTTTGAAGGTGCTCAGAAAGCTGATGTTTCAGAAAATGTGCAATCGATAGAGCATATAACAGTGTCTCATGGCGATGTCAAAGATTTATGTGCCAGATTTGAAGATCTTTTTTCTCCAACGTTAGGGCATTGCAACTCAGTTCAGGCAAAGTTATATTTGAAACCTAATGCAACACCGAATTTTTTTAAGGCCAGACCAATTCCATTTGCTCAAATCGATGCATTTAAAATGGAAGCAAAACGTCTCGAAGATGAGGGTATTTGGAAGAAAATTCGATTCAGTGAGTGGGCAGCTCCTGTAGTTCTGGTGCCAAAAGCCAACGGCAAACTTCGAATCTGTGGAGATTTCAAGGTCACTATCAATCCTCAGCTTGAAATAGATAAGCACCCGCTTCCCCGCCCTGAGGAAATGTTCGTCAAGTTAGCCAAAGGACAACATTTTAGTAAACTGGACATGTCAGATGCTTACTTACAGTTTGAGTTGGATGAAGAATCTCAGCAATACGTTGTCGTTAATACCATTTTAGGATTATATAAATTTGTGCGTCTTCCTTTTGGTGTAGCTGCCGCCCCTGCAATTTTTCAGAGCACTTTAGAAGCAATTTTAGAAGGTCTTTCGTGTGCTATTTTCTTTGATGACATTCTCGTCACTGGTTCTACTATCCAAGAGCACTTGTTTAATTTAAAAGCCGTTTTTAAGCGATTGTATGAGCATGGTCTTAAAGTGAATCTCAGAAAATGTGAATTTATGAAACCAGAGGTGGAATATTTGGGCCATGTGGTGAGTGCTAAAGGTGTACAGCCAGCAGGAAGTAAAGTGGAAGCTATAAAAAAACTGCCTCGCCCGAATAATCTTAAAGAACTGCAATCGTTCATGGGTAAAATGAATTATTATAATTCCTTTATTAATAATTTTGCACAGATTGCAGGTCCTTTAAATGCACTCCGTAAGCAGAATGTACCATTTCGTTGGGAAGCTCCACAAGAGGAAGCGTTTCAGAAACTTAAAACACAAATAGAGGACGCAACAGTGTTAACGCATTATAAACCTGAATTGCCGATTGTTTTAGCAACAGATGCGTCATACTACGGTCTTGGTGCAGTCATCTCGCACGTAAATCCAGATGGCACAGAGCAGCCCATAGCTCATGCTTCAAAGACTTTAAGTGACTCACAGCGCAACTACAGCCAAATTGAAAAGGAGGCCTTTTCAATTATTTTTGGAGTCACAAAATTTCGGCAGTATTTGTTTGGCCGAAAATTTATCTTGTATACTGACCATAAGCCGCTATTAACATTATTTCATCCAAGTAAAAAGCTACCAATGATGACTACAGGTCGGTTAACTCGTTGGGCTCTTATTTTAATGGGCTTCAATTATGAAATTCGCTACAAAACTTCAAGCCAAAATGCCAACGCCGATGCTCTATCGCGCCTACCAATGGGTCCAGATCTCGATTTTGATGCCATGGAAGAATCTTGCCAAGAACTTACTTTAGAAATTGAAGAAAAAGTAGAAAACTTTCCAGTCAATGCCCATGAAATTGCAGAAGAGACGCGTAAAGATATTGTTCTTAAAAAAGTAAAGTTTTATACACAGAATGGATGGCCAGAAAAACTGCTTCCTATAGAGCATAAGTTGCTGCCATTTTTCAATAGACGAAATTCACTCACAACGCACAAGGGTGTTATATTGCTCAAAACGGATTTTATTCGAGTAATAGTTCCAGATAACCTTCAAGTTCGAGTACTTAAAATGCTCCATGACGGCCATTGGGGTATAGTCCGCACAAAACAACTTGCTCGAAGGTATTGCTGGTGGCCTAACATTGACCAAAGCATTGAATCCAATGTAAAAAAGTGTTCGATTTGCCAATTATCTGCTGTCGACCCTCCAAAGCAGTTTATCCCGTGGCCGCAACCTGAGAAGCCTTGGGAGCGTATTCATTTGGATTTTGCTGGCCCATTTTTAAACCATATGTGGTTAATTTGTGTTGATGCACTCTCAAGATTTCCATTTGTAATTCCAATGAAGGAAGCAACTTCATCATCGACAATTAAAGCACTTTCGAAAATATTTGCATTAGAGGGGTTACCAGAAGTTATTGTAACTGACAATGGCAGCCAGTTTTCATCGAAAGAATTTGTACATTTTTGTCGGTTCAATGGAACGCAGCACTTACGCACAGCTCCATTTCATCCAGCCTCAAATGGAGAAGCCGAGCGGTTCGTCCGAACTTTTAAAACAAACATGCAAAAAATATACGAGGAGGAAAAGAGCATTGAGATAGCAATTTCAAAATATCTCATGACGTACCGAACAACACCGAATACCGTTACAGGGAAGTCACCTGCTGAAATTTTGCATGGTCGAGAGCAACGGACCGTGCTATCACAAACAATGCCATGCACCAAACCAGTTACTAGAAGTCGATCTCGCCCTACATTCTCTGTGAATCAAAATGTTTTTGCTCGCAACTATGCAAAAGGCCCCAAATGGATTAAAGGTATCGTAATCTCGCAACTTGGTGCAATTACTTTCCTGGTACGCACTATAAAAGGCAATTGGAAGCGTCATAAGAATCAGTTACGTGCCAGATCTGATACCACTGATGATAGTTTTACCACAGCTCGAATATTATCGAATACTATTCCTGCTTCTGATCAAACACCAAATGATCAAATAGGTAAATCAAATATGTTAAATTCAAACTTTATATTTTCCAGAGATGTTCAATCTGAAATACCAAGCCGAACTTCGGAAGAGTATCCAAGGTCAAATGTTAGTACCCCAGATTCACCCAGACGTTCAGGCCGCATAAGAAAACCCATCGTACGATTTCAGTGTTGAGGGTCTTCAAGAATTGGTGGGAAGGAATGATGAGTATTAAAACAAACATCTGTCAACAAGCTCAGCTCAACCACTTATTCAGAGAGACAATTAGTTCATCATCAGCTCTCATCATAGACGCATCAAACTATATATTTAAATATTACCTCTTAAATGTAATTAATATTAGATTATTACAATCGTGTAGTATAATTTTAATTAACTATGCATTATGAAATTATGAATTAAAAGTATGAATTAATTGGTATACATTGAGTGTTTTATTCTGTTAAAAACACAACACCTGGTGAGGGTCATAACGAATACATTTGTCTGTCAGCACGTATAGTGATCCCGTCTCCCGTTTACCAGAAAAAGTGCTATTTTGATGCACTTTTGGTCTGGGAAATTTTCCGAGACCTTTTTGGGTAAAAACAAAAACACGATCCGAAATAAATGGTAAAAAAAACCATTGAAATTTATTTCAATGTGTGGTTATAGTTACTTAAAATAATTTTTTTTTGCTATCGTAACTTGTTATTAAGAATATGACAACCTAATTTACTGCCTCATTATTCGAAAAATAGCTGAAACCTTCGAAAACTGATCGATTTTCAAGGTGTTTTTTATTATCTATTCTAAATAAGCTGAGTCAAATAAGCTAAATCTAGTCTTTTAAACATAAAAAATAGGTAAAATGTAGTTATTTTTCTTTGACTACTCATATGAGCTATAAGTCTGCTGTAAAAGACCTATATGTACAGCAAATTGTTGTAATAATAATAAATAACATATGTATTTACATTGTACATAGTGATTACTGAGTAAGTATAGATATTATGTACTAAACACGAGCACATCATTCAATGCCAGTGCAAACAAACTTCAACTTTGTATTTTTCGAAGAAGAAAACTAGCTGGTATCTATAATTAAAAAAATACTGTTGATGACATTCCCCTTCCCCCAACTACTCCATCAATCAATCGAAAATTTTCGGTCAAAGAACTTGACAAAGTGCCAACTGAATGTCAACTAATTTTTTTCAAATCAGATGTCAAGAAGAGGTTAGTCGATATATAAACTATCTACGTACATTACATGCGTTGAAGGTAGGCATTGTCTCATTCTATTTTTCTTTGTTTACATCAAGTTTTTGAATTTTTTGCTCATAACCTACGCATTCAATTTAAGAAGGTTTGTTTTTTAAACTTATTTCTTGAAGATTTGGAAATGTTAATTTATGGGAAAATTAAATTGAGTTAAACTAAATTTTGTGTCGCAACAGCTCGTGGAGAACCAGGGCCTAGTGACTTACAACTCTTTACCATCCCTGTATGCGAGTTGTTACCATGAATGGAGGGGACCTACAATTTTTTTCCGGGTCCGACCGGCTACATGAGAAGAACTTATTCGTGACAAGTATATAGTCTTGGAGGATTTGTCAGTTCCTTGCAAGAGCCAGTTCCTCGGGAAAAACATTTCTGTTTTTAGGTGGCAACGGCTGGAAATCGATCCCATGCAGCATGACAGTCCAACGCACTAACCATCATGCCACGAGGTACTACAAATTTATGGGATGTCACTCTAAATCTGTAATACGATACACCCATTGGTGTAAAAATTTAAACATCCTAATGTTTTCCCTTAAACAATTTACACTTTATGTACATTGCTTGATACTACGAGTACTACACTTGCTATCGCTGTGTACTATTTCCATAACTTTCCACTTTTAACTACCAGTCACACCAGTCAAGGTCACTTTATAGAGCAACAAACCATTTCAAGGCTGATATTCTTTTAACAATTGGCGACTCCAATGCAAAAATTGGATTTAGGGATAGAGAGAAGAAAAAATAATGGGTGAATTTGGATATGGGGAAAGTAACGCAAGAGGAAGCCGCCTAATCCAACATGCGTGGCAACACAAACTTATGATTGGACTTGGATGTCGCCAGATAGGAATTAAAAAAACCAAAATGATTACATCCTTTCAAATAAATGATCTGTTCTGGGAGATGTCAGTGTTTTAATAATTTCGAGATCGGTTAGGATCACCAATTTGTGCTAGCCAAAGAGAATTAAGATGATGATTAATTAAGATTAGTCACAAAAATAGACAACTCCACAAAGGAACAAACAAGAACGTCTCAAAGATGCTCAGCGATGAATTATAATTTAGATCTAAAACAACTATACCAAATACTTTCATCTAGGGATGAACCAGTTCAAAATATGTATAACATCATGACTCAAACAATTAAGAAATCTGCAGAAAGACACATTTTGGCAACATCAGCAAAAACTCTAATGAAACATTGGAACTTATTAAACAACGTGAGCAGTTGTGCAGTTATGGCAAGAAGACGAGCAATAGTTTCCAAATTTTTTTAACAGTGAAGTCGAGAATTTGATTCAAAATTTAAAAAAAAATCAGAAATGTTATGGAAGTAATGGAATCACTGCAGAATATTTAAAATATGCTAAATTTTCATTGACCAACTGGTTGAAAGATGTTTTCAATTATCGGGCGCTTATAGAGTCTTTGCAAAATGGCTATCAACCTTTTGGGCAAGCTGAATTCAGGTCTGGGTTTTCAACAATCGACCATCTTCAGACAATTAGCAAAATTATAGAAAAACCTACAGAGTATAAAATAACTCAATATTTAACATTTATTGATTTCACCAAAGCGTTTGACCAAATATTTATCTGGCAAGCGATAATTAAACAAGGTGTAAGGCCAAAAATTGTTCGTATCCTTCAAAATATGTATACAATGATAATATTGTATGCATTAAAACCGAAAGTATTGGGCCAGTATCTCAAACGACACGTGGAGTAAGGCAAGGTGATCCACTTTCACCAGCACTTTTTTCCGCAACCTTGAAAGAAATTTTCCGAAAATTGAAATGGGAAAACAATGGTCTGAATATAAATGGTAAATACTTATCGATTCTAAAATTTCCGGTATGGATTACAAACTATGTTGAATGAGCTAAGCTAAGAATGTAAAAAAGGAGTTTTTTCCACAAATCGACAAAAAACAGAAAGTGAAGGTACCATTTTAGAGTACCTACCTAGAAGACTACTTATTTGGGTTAAATAATATCATTCACCGATAAAGATGGGTAAAATAAAAACCAAAGAATAACAAACGCTAGGCGACAATTTTGGAATGTGAAGAATCTGCTGGATCTAAACATTTCGACAAAAACACGGAAATGCATTTTTGACTCAACAATTCTTCCAGTTGTTTATATGATTGCCAAACATGGCAATCTACAAGAATCCTCAAAAATAAACTTCAATCCTTTTAAAGAGCCATGAAACGATCGATTTTGAAGGTGAGATTATCTCAACGGATTGACCATGAAAATTTAAGAAGTCAACCAAAATTTGAAGATGTTCTTCACAAAACAAGAAAATTGAAATGGGATTGGGCTGGACACGTATTTCGGACGTCAGATGATCGATGGACCAAAGCAACAACAGAATGGACTCCACTATATAAGAAAAGGAGAGAAATTCATGCGGTGGTTAGACGAAATCCAAACTTTTTGTCCAAACAACTGGAGAGAGGCCTTAGACCAACGAATGTGGAAGATGAAGGGGGAGGCTTATACTCATCAAACTGATTATATAACCATTTTTATATTTATAAAAACAAAAAAAAAGTATTTACTTTTACGAAAGAATAAAGCTTGAATAATAATAATAACCTCTTATTCTAAGAGCAGGAAGCAATTTAAGAAGGGGAATGCGTAACGTGCATGCATCTTGATATCGAATACAAAAGTCTAGTTGTTTTTTGTACACCCTTGTTAGATACGAGGGGTTGAAAATAGCGGTTTTCCAATTTTTATGTCACGGGTACTAGCACAACCGCTTCATCTCATTTATTTAAGAAAGGAAATGATACTTTAACATTTTTCCTAAGTCCACTGATTTTAATTTAAACGATCCGCTTGAAGAACTCAAGATATGAGCTTTTGAGTCGAATCTTATTTTTCTTGTCATGAAAATGAAGAATCAGGAGTCTATTTAAAAAATCTATGGAGAACCGAGAAAATGTGTTTTTTTTATGTGGAGGTTAAATATGACTTTTTGGTAAATCCTATTAAATCTCAGATAAGAGTATGCTACGTTTTCATTAGAGCTTAAATGAGGTAGTTTCGCAAATTACACAAAAAGTATTTTCATCTGAAATTTGGTTATTTCGTTTGACTGCTCATTTCATTTTTGAATTTCAACTGGCTGTTAATTGCTTATTGTTGTTGTTTGTTTTTAACTTCCATTGAGCTTTGACATTTTCATACGAATTATTGGGTGTATTTACTAGGTTTTGACTTAGTTTCCAACCTAATTTCGTGCAAATTTTTCTGAAAATATCTCATTTTCAAATGTGGATTTGTGCAGGAAATGAGATGTTTTCGGATATAATTTGGAAATTTTCAACGAAATTACCTCATTTGACCTAATGAAAACCTAGTATTAGGTGGAAATGTATCATTAGGTGGAAATTTAGTATTATGCACTGTAGCTTGACGGTTCTTTGGATTTATTCTATCGAAATGTGGATGGAATATTGCATATGGCATAGATGTGAATAAAACTGCCAGATTTTAAAACTGAAGTTCTGATGTGCATGCGATCTGTATGATTAACAATATACATACGTTCAGTGATGTGGCCTTACTGTTAAATGTATCAAAATCAGTACTTTTTCTAAACGTGAAACATGATACAAAAATGTAAGAAAATGAAGTAAAGATTCTAAATTGAGACCGTGCATACTAGTAAAGGCTTCCCTTTATACGTCTGAGAAAAAGTGCTTTTGACTGATGAGTTCAGCTTTTGCTTCAAACCAGACAAGAATCAACCCGCCTGAAAAAATTACAAGTTTTCGTCAAGTTTAGTCAAAGTCCTGAAATGATTTCGGTAGGGGTAATCTAGACAAGTAAAATTTTACAAATACTAGTGTGGCCCTCGTTAGAAAAAACTTGTTGGATGATTCTTTTTATCCCATCACAAATACCCCATATACCTATAAAAAAAGAAACAAAAAAATGTTGTATATTAATCACACAATAGTAAGAACATAATTCAAGTAGGTATATTGTTTTTCATTTTCAACATTCCACAACTATATTGCGAAACAGCCCAGCAGCTAGCATGTTGGACAGGTTATCAGAAGATCGTAGGATCGAATCCCAGTCGAGACAACTTTTTTTTGGGCTCTCTGGGCAGAATATTACCTAGTGGACAAGGCCCTAGAGAAAATAGATAGTTATCCTTGCTAGACCCTTGCTAACATCAATTCTAAACTTTCTAAGGCCTCGCTAAGAACTAGATTATTTTTCCATGTAGAAAGGATATGTGTATAGTTGATTAAATGAAGATGGGTCCTTCAAAAGCTAAAAAGTGCGTTTCTTGAAGAATGAAACCAATAACCAAATACCTCAGCAAAACAGCATCAAACAAGAGAAATACCAAAGAGAAGTTTTTCTGTCCTTAGGGCAAGAGGAGGGATTGTCAGGTGCTAACTCATCTTCATTGAGCTTTCAACATACATATATACTCGAAATTTTGTAAATCAAGGAAGTATGATATCATTTTTTGAGGTTTTTGTGCTTTTGAGGAAAACAAGTGCAGGGAATTTTTGTATTTCAAATGATTGTAAATTGATCAAGTTATAATATTATAGTCTTAAACTACGTTTTCACTAGAACCAAAATGGGGTAATTTGGCAAATCACCAAAAAAGTGTTTTCATTTGTAATTTGGTAATTTCGTTGGACAGCTCATTTCATTTTTTGAATTTCAACTGGCTGTTAAACGCTTTTCGTTATTGTTTTTTCTTTCTATTTCTATTGAGCTTTGACATTTTTATACAAAATCTTTTCAGAGCTCTTTAAACTGTAAATAAGGTGTGTTCAATAGGTTTTGACTTAATTTCCAACCTAATTTGATGCAAATTTATTTGAAATTATCTCATTTGAAAATGTGAATTTATGTGGGAAAGGAGATGATTTTGTATCGAGTTTGCAAATTTTCAGCGAAATTACCACATTTGGCCTAATAAAAACGTAGTATTACACTACGTTTTCCTTAGAGCCAAAATGAGTAATAAATTAGCATGATTTCCAAACGTTGTTCAGGACAGGAGTAAGTCTATTCACTATGAAAAGGTAAACCAAACTGAGCTTAAATCAAGTGACAGCTGTCAAAACGAGCTACTCCGAAAAAAGAATTGAAAATAAAGATAACAAAATTTCCACAACTGCATTGCATGAACTTGATCTTCTGGTCCAAAGTTATTGCGTGGCTGGGAATGCAAGATATAGTAGTAGTCAAGAACAGTAGTAAAACTAAGATTATTAATTTGATTTTTTTTTTAGTTTTGTTTCTTAACATTTTTGCGTGCAATGTAGTTTCTGCTTGAAAGAAGTACATTTCAAAAATCGAACTATTAACGAAATATTAACTCTCGTACATGAAACTAAAGTAATATTAAATTAAAATTAGAAATTTTGTTTGACATGAAGCCAATCATGCCCTACAAATCATGCCCCTAGAAAAATACAAATATTTCTTGAAATAGTTATATTTATGGTCTTAATTTCCTTGTACAAATTTTGTATGTCTTCAAAAGATAAAGAAAAAACTCAAAAATTTAATATGTGTTCTTGATCATTCAAATTCATTAAAATATATTTATTATATACTCTAGCTAAATAGATATTAACAAACACATTTACAAAAAATAAATTAAATATAAAAAAATAATTCAGCTTATTTTGAATTCATTGTGCCAATAGAAATTCCATATTGCATTTCGTTGTGCGTCATTCATTCAAACGGAAACTCCCTTAATCCATTTGCTTCGATTCTGAAATAAGTCTCGTAAACACGCTATATTTATTCTGAAAATCGAAGGAGCAGCTTTATTTATAGTTTGCTATTTTTATGTCCAAGGAAATGTCGTAAATCATTATTCTTATTTCAACTCAATGTTATTTACCTAAAAATAAACAAAACTTTTAAAGAAGAGAATAGTACCCTTTGGTCCCACTTAACTTAATACAAAATGTTGACAATACATTTGCCAATCAGATTGGAAAAGTTCCGAACACTTCTGAAATTTTTGGGTATGATTTTTTTTACTGTACACGAATATGGATATATGGAACACTCTAATTTATTGACGTTTAAAGACCAATAGGTCAAAAAGTTTCAGAAATCGGACAGTCTTAGAAAATTTTAGTCAATGATAATAATTTTTCAAGATCACGAGTATTCTTTGACACTTCATTTGTGGGATATAATTTAAGAAAAAACAGTAAACCATGTGAAAGGCCTCTAACTCGCATATATAAGTCAACTGATTTCTGTTATGCCAGTTTTTCAATTTCATTATCGTCGGCTTTCTGTCAAAACCTCATAAGTCTTAAAATTTTATTTTTACATGTATTCAAATATTAATGTCTCTTAACTGTGTCATGGTTCCTTTTGGTTCTACCAACCAGTTTTAAAACCTTTCACGATCTAAGAATTCCACTTTAAAGTCTATTAAATCGGTTTTTTGTGTCTTCTAAGCAATTTTTTTAAAACAGACTTACGAGGTTTTGACAGAAAACCAACTATTATTATAAATAAAAATAACATAAAATCGATTATTTTCATCTCTTAAAAAAAATATTAATTTTTTTCAGAAAGCAAGAATCGACTTGAAATAAATGTCTTTTTAAATAAAGATAAGGATGAGGAGCAGCAAATTCTTTAATAACCATTTTCTAAAAAAAAAAAATAAGAAAATTTGGTTAAATTTATTTTGCTGACGCAAAGGACATAAATCAGATAAAAATGCAAATCATTTTGAATATTAAAAATTTTTTATAGAGCTAAGATATTTTTTATTTAAAAATAACTTGATTACAAATATTGCATATAAAAACGTTTATAGAACATTTTTATTATTTTCAAGGTTGATAGGATTTGAGAGGTGATTCAATATTTTATATTTAATTGTCCAAACTATCAATTAAACTTTAATGCTGACACTACAACTAATTTGTTCGATATTTAATAATATTGAGACAAAATTTTTCTCTCGCAATAGCCTTTATATGCAAGGTATACCATATAATAAGGAACAATTACGCTCAAAGTTTTTACTTACTATATAGGTACTATAGGCCAAGTTTTGGATTCGTACAAAAAAAATGTGAGATAACAATAAAACATGACATTACGATGAAAGAGAACACCAAAACAGTGGGTGGCAAATTTCTATGTCTGTGTGTCTATCTATTTGTCTGTCTGTATACCTGTCTGTCTGTCTGTCTTTTTGTCTGTCTGTATGTCTGTCTGTCTCTCTGTCTTTCTGTCTGTCTGTCTGTTACTCAACTCTACAGCCTAAACCACTTGACCGATTTTCTTCAAATTTTGAACTTAAGGTTTTTTTATTACTTTTCACAGTAGAAATTTAAATTTAGCTCCAAAAATAACGGCACTTGCCACCCACCATCCACCACTGCGGCAAATCTTGGAAATAAACAAGTTTCAAATCGATACCCACCACCTTTTAATAATTTAAATAAGGCCGCTTATGACAGCATCTACAGAGACGAGCTATATGGAACAATGTCTATTTTTGGCATCCCTTTGAAACTCGCCCATTTGTGCAGGATTAGATAGAAAATATCCAAAGACCAAACACCCTACTAAATGTCAAAAAATGTTTTCGGCAAGGCAACGCCCTGTCATGCGACTTTATCAACATCGTTTTTGAAAGAGGAACAATCTTTCAAAAGCCTGTCCAATTACTTGGTAACGCCGACTAAATTGACATAATCAATCGAAGAACGCATGATGTTAGTAATGTTTTTGTGAGTATTGAGTAGGTAGCCAAGAAGATGGGTTTAACGGTGAATGAAAAAGGGTCATCTAATACCGACGACGCACGTCTCGGACAGAACGTCACTATAAACAGCTTTAATTTTGAGGTGGTCTGAGACTTAGATACCTAGGCTCCGCTATCAGCTCAGCAAACGATACAATTGCTAAAAGCTAAGAAAAAAATTGAGGATCTATGTCCTCTCTCGATCTACTAAAGTGTCCCTGTATAAGACGCTTAAAAACGGCAGATGAAAACGCTTTTGGCTGTTTTGAGAAGACAATTTTCTTTGATCTTATCTTCATGAGTTGAAAATGAAGAAGAAGGTTCAACAACGATCAGTATGGGTTATACAGCTTCACCAATCTAGCTACAAAAGTGAAAAGCCAGCAATTAAGGAGGTTGTATCACCTAGAGCGAATGGACATCAATGTTTCGGCCTGGGAAGTATTGAATCCAACCCCGTGGAACGGCACAATAGAGGAGAACAGCGTAACTGGTGGCGCACGCAAGAGAAATGGGACCTCCACCAACTAGACGTGTGAAACTGAAAACCGCTAGCTAGAGACAAAATCAACTAACGGGTGATTTTTTAGCTGGTTTGGTTTTGGCAACACTGGTTTTGACAGCTGACGTGTGTTTAGTACCTTATGTCACTGTCAAACAGCTTCAGTTTGGTTTGCAATTTAACCATGGATCGTCTTACAAATGAACAACGCTTGCAAATTATTGAATTTTACTATCAAAATTCGTGCTCGGTTCGAAATGTTCATCGCGCACTGCTTCCATTTTATGGTCGGCATTCTCGACCTTCTGAGCAGTCTATTCGGAAGATTGTGACCAAATTTCGCACCAAATTTACTTTGTTGGGCATTAAACCACCAACACGTTTACGTACTGTGCGTAGTGAAGAAAATATTGCGGCCGTATCAGCTAGTGTGACAGAAGACCGTGAAATGTCGATTCGGCGCCGTTCCCAGCAGTTAGGCCCTTGTTACAGCACTACGTGGAAAATTTTGCGGAAGGATTTGGGCGTAAAGCCTTTTAAGATACAGCTGGTTCAAGAACTAAAGCCAGCCGACCTACCACAACGCCGAATTTTTGGTGAATGGGCTCTTGGAAAGCTGGCCGAGGATCCGCTTTTTTATCGAAAAATTGTGTTCAGCGATGAGGCTCATTTTTGGTTGAATGGGTACGTAAATAAGCATAATTGCCGCATTTGGAGTGAAGATCAGCCAGAAGCATTGCAACAGCTACCAATGCATCCCGAAAAAGCCACTGTTTGGTGCGGTTTATGGGCCGGCGGCATTATTGGGCCATATTTCTTCAAAGATGATGCGAATCGCAGCGTTACTGTCAATGGTGAACGCTACCGAGCGATGATAACAAACTTTTTTTTGCCCGAAATGGAAGTTCTTGACTTGCATGATATGTGGTATCAACAAGACGGTGCCACATGCCACGCAGCACGCGAAACAATGGCGCAATTGCGAGGCGAGTTTGGTGAACAGTTAATTTCACGTTTCGGGCCGGTCAATTGGCCGCCTAGATCGTGCGATTTGACACCATTAAATTATTTTTTGTGGGGGTATGTCAAGGCTAATGTCTATAGGGACAAGCCCGCTTCGATTGACGCACTGGAAGCCAACATCCATGCATTCATTCGTGAGATACCGGCCGATATGTGTGAAAGAGTATGCCAAAATTGGACTCAGCGGATGGGCTACCTGAGACGCAGCCGCGGTCAACATTTGCATGAAATTATCTTTAAACATTAAATTGCAAGGTTCAAACTATCGATTCAAATAAATATTTCATTCATTTTTTTGAATTTTTTGTGTTTTTTTTTTTAAAGTTCTAAACCTCTTAAAAAATCACCCGTTATAAGAAGCTTGTTGGTTAAGCCTTTGGTCTATCCTGGACTGTAGCATCACCTTAAGTCAATAAGTAAGTTATTTAAACATGGGATTCTTTTAAATAAGAAATTCCAACTCACTTTTGATATGCTTTAAAACGCCTAAAAAAATAATTTTCGATCAAAGAGCCATACTTTTTTTAAAGAAAAATTGACGTATAAGTGCTCTTTTCTTAAAAAAAAATAGGTGACTACCATTCAAGCATTAGTAGATGCGGCAACGTTAGCGATAACAACAAAAAAAAAGAAACGTTTATCTCAAAATGCCGAAAATTCAGATACGCTTTTTCTTTTAAAATTAAAAAATAGCAGTGAAGGTTTCTCCTTATTTTAAAAATAATTATTAAGAACTTTATAAAATCGGGTGTTGACAAAAGGTGAAAGGAAAAACACCTAGCCCCCACTCTTTTGAATTCTTCCTCCTAATCAAAAAATCACAATAACCGTGAATGAAATATATTATAACTATTTTTTTTATAGAAAACTAATCAACGTCATCATATAATAAAACAGCTAAAACGAATTTTGTGGTATAATTTACGCGGTCTACAAAAGCCAATAAATTATAAAAATTATATACAGTGATCCACAAAAGTTTGCGTACTTCGATGAAATTTTGAAAAGGAAAGCGATAGCACACTTATGGTAAACTATAAATTATCCTGGTGCATATATTTCAATAAAACAACTTTTTAAGATTCAGTTTTACAAAGAAATTTATTTAAAAAGTAATTTTTATTGCACCCAATTACAAAAAACCAAAAAAAAGTCATTAAATTTCATCCACAAAAGTTTGCGTACAGCTGTAAGAGAAGCAAAAACAATGGTTAAAAAAAGAAATTAATATATATAACTTCAATACTTTTGATGTTAATATTTCGTGGGATATCCTTTCATTCTTATAACATCTTTCAAGCGATTTTGCATAGATCCCACAAGTTTTTCGGTATATTCAGCGCTTATATTGTTCCATTCGCACAATAAGGCCTCTTTTAATTGCTCTTTATTGCGAATATCATGGGTTCTGATTTTTTTTTCAAGTGCATCCCAAGCGTGTTCAATGGGGTTGATGTCTGGGCTTTGCGGTGGAGTTTTTAGGAGGTGAGGGGTGTTATGCAAGAGCCACATACGAGTGTTATGTGCGGTATGTTTAGGATCGTTATCCTGTTGGAAATAATAATCATTAGCAATGCCCAATATCTCTGCACTGGATCTTAAATTTCTTTTAAGAATATCAATATACACATATTGATTCATTACTCCTTCGATTATTTCCAACTTACCTACCCCGGATGCCGCAATACATCCCCATACCATAACACCTCCACCTCCATGCTTGACAGTCTTTACTGTACATTTAGGATTTAAGGCTTCATTTGGTTTTCTCCACACTCGCAAACGACCGTCTGATCCAAATATGTTGTATTTAGACTCGTCGGAAAAGATTACCTTGCGCCAGAACTCTGGGGACTTGTTAATATGCTCTTTTGCAAAATCGAGTCTCTTCTTCCTATTGATTTTATTAACTAGTGGTTTTTTCCGAGGTGTGCGGGCCTTATATCCGTTTTCAACAATGGCTCTTCTAACGGTTTCTTGGTGCACATTGGTGTCGTGATGCGATCCAAGCTCCGACGTGATCATCCTCGCTGTTGTAAAGGGATCCTTGTCCACCATACGCTTGATTAATCTTTTATCCCTCACCGAAAGTTTCGATGGTCGGCCTGATCTAGCCTTGGATTCGAGCTGCCCTTCATTCCGAAATCGATCGATTGTTCTCTGGATTGTTGACTTGCATCTTGAAGTATGTTTCGCGATTTCCCCGTAGGACATTCTTTGTTTTACATAAAGATTTATAATTGACTGCCTTTCACTCACACTTAGTTCTTTTTTTGACATTGTTCGTGTTAAAATTTCGCGAAATTAAACAAATTATATTTTGCTGTCTAATTTTCAAACTAAAGCAAGCAAATAAATTTGTGCAAAAAAAAATCATTACTTGTAGAGTGTCTAATGCAGAAGTGTTTTTGACTGTACGCAAACTTTTGTGTATAGAATTTAAAGACTTTTTTTGCTTCTTAGTCAATGGTTTCAATTAAAACAAAGGCATTGCATTCATTAATTATAAAATTGAATCTTGGAAAATGGATTCATTGAAATATGTGCAAGGGGAAAATTTATAACTTACCATTTGTTAGTTATACGCCTTTTTTTTTTAAATATATTAAAGTACGCAAACTTTTGTGGATCACTGTATCGTTGGAACGGTTTTTTTTGCACAAAAATGCAGAATGCAAAAATTTATTAAATAATTACACCACAAAAACTAAAAAACAATCAAATAAAATTGCGTTATAAGTGCGAGCAAGGTCGAGAGCGAGACCGAGCAATTATTTGTTTTTATTTGTCGTAACCTAAATGTGACGTTTCGATTTTTTCCATCCACCAACCATCCAATTTTCCAGCACTAACTGAAAAGATAACTGGAATGTCTGATGGCTACGTTCAGTGCTGCAGAAAATAGTAATAAGTAGCCCATACCACGTTTACATGATCCGATCGAAGGATCGGATTCAATCCGGATCGAAATTTTGACCCAGGCTTATGACAACGAGCTGGATGGAGTCGAGTAATCCGGATTCAATCCGATCCAGGTCTACAAGGACCTAAATCTAGATAAAAAATTCGAATTTAATTGTCCATATAAACAAGGTATCACTTTTTCTCTACGCTGAAGACAGCTTTTTATATACAAATAATACTATGAGCTTTCGAGTTTCGAGGGCTGGATGTACTAGTACATATTAATACAAAAAAAAAAAAACAAGTCAGTGTCATTAAACAGAACTGCTGAATCCATTTTTGAGAAAAAAAAAATTATCTATAAGAAAAATGGCACGGCCTATGGAAAAAAACAAAGTCTGAAAATACTATCTTGATATTCATTTTTTTTATTTTTAAATTTTCACTATTGCTTACTTAAAGGTGAAGTGCACTGTACTGAGTACTTTTTTATTGTTAAAATATATATTTTCTTTATAATTTGTTTGCACTTTCCAATATTTAATAAAATAACTTGTTTATAGTTTTATCGATTTAATATTCTAAGTATTTAATTTATTAAGGTGGCTATAATGTTTTTTTTAATAATGTTTCTCCCAAAACATTGGCCACTCATCACCGCCATTACATAAATTAAAAATAATCCTGCAATTTTCTTTTTTATTAATAACCTGACTCGTTTTTTCAACTGCAAAAATGTCTGGCTTTCTGGATAAAAATTGCATAAGGGTTTATTGAAAGCAGTGACATAAAAAAAACACAATCAAAATTGGTATTTTACTACCCACAGAAAAATGCAACACCTCTCACCCAAATCAAGGGAGTTAGAGGTAACATAAATCAAAAAACTTTCGCTCTTTAAAAATGTCTATTTTTATGGTCGGTACTAGCTCTTTTAATAAAAGTATAAACTCGAATTTTTGTTTAAGCTTATCTATAACGTCTAGCTTGTACATACAATGATCTTGTTATTTTCAAATTTCTGAAAATAGCTCAAACAATTTTGATAAACTACCTGCAATATGTCCAAAGCGATAGAAGCGGTAGAAGAGCAATTTTTTTTGGCAAGAAGTGCATATAGTAAAAATAGAATTTTGACGTTTTTTTAGACAAGAGTGGTTTATTTTTAAAATTGTTTTTATATTTGTATTATTCCCGTATATTTTGTTAATGACTCGACCAATTTGATTCTATTTTACAAAAGCGTATACATACTTTAAAAATATTGTATCTCAAAATAATTAAGCAATAAAATTTTTATTCAAGAAAACAATTAGCGAAGAAATTAATATTTTAGTCATTTTGACTATTTTGATAATCTTCCGGGGCCATGTGATAGTACTTATACTTATAATACCTAATACCTATTTCAAACCTTTGCTTTAATGCTTGTCCATTGTATAACCTTGAATCACAAGAATAGTTTCATGCAATCCAGCCATTTTTATTCAATGGTCCAAGAGATGTGGGATGTGAGAAAACGAAATGATTCGTTTTAATTATTATTGTGTAGGCTACTAAATACTTAAAAATAACTTGTTTATTGCTTTGCTTATTAGTGTATTAATTTCGATTAAATCACTCTATCACCAAGTATAACAACAATTTGTATCTTTTTAAAGTTTTCTGTATATAAAAATCCTTATATTATCTACCTACAATTTGAAGATTATTTTCCAATATTATTATTATTATTATTTTCTGTTAAAATTTAGAGTATTCTTCCTATGACCGGCCATTTTGATATTATTGAAAGATAGATGCAATTTCAAAAACAAACTCAAATTGATGAAAAAGTCGTTAATTTATTTAAATATATTGCACATTTGCACAAGTTATGTAAACTCCAATGTTAAAACATTGCACTACTTGTTTTTCTCCTAAAAGCAAGTACAAGTACTGTTTTTTCTCTTTGGGTTTTATACTCTAAGTTAACGGCACAATTGTATAAATTATTTTTCGACAGCTTTCCTTGCTTTGATTATAATTTGTTTATCCTTGATGGGAAAATTTCTGTAGCCTGCCTCAAGACTCGAGCTTAAGCACTCCACAATAGCCAGTTTTGAATGTGAATTTTAATTTGAATAAAACAAAATAAAATTACATACAAATCGAGATAGTGAATAAGCAAATTGACTGGCAAGTATATAAAAAGTTGAACAAAATTTGGCATCACTGTTTTCACAGTCATAGCTAAAAGTGGCGTAGATGTCGAAAATTTTCGACTCGAGTCGATTGAACAAATTTTACGATGCTGGCACGGATTCAAAACTTTTTATAAATTTTCATTTAGGAAAGTCATTACTAGGGCTAGAATTTTCATGCAAATGCATATTTTTTTTGATAAGCTTTAAAAGCATGAGACCACATTATACCAAAGAATCAAGAATTTTCCTTTTAAATGGCATTCAATGGTTAGTGCATATTTTTACATATCTTACTATATAATATTGCAAAATATCCTAATTTTTTAATATCTAATCTTCAAAATTCTAAAAAAAAAAAATTTGGAAAACATTTTCCTTTAGGTAATTCTTTTTCTTGAAATAACTTTCTTCTATAGATAAAGTATACTTTTTATGAGATAAAGAAGGATTTTGCTGCTTTTAAAGTTAGACGAGTGCTTTAGAGTTAAAGTTTCTTTATCTCGTATAAAATTGAAAAAGAGGCAACTCTCACTTTAAAAAAATTATTTAGAGCAGACTCTCATTTTAACAGTAATTTATATTTTAAGTGCATATTTTTCATATTTGAGTTCATGAGAATCGTAGCCCTTGTCACTACTCTTTTGTAACGGTGAATACAATGGAATACCGTGATTTTGTTGAGAAAAATGTCTAATTATAAAATCAAACAATTTGTACGGCTATGAGCAGATTCAATACAATATTGAATCAAGAAAAGAATCAAAATTTTAAGTGTTTCCATTCCCCCCTCGAGCTCGAAGAATAATTGTAATATCTTTCTCGCATGTAAAAGTACCATGCAGTACGCAGCCTTGACCATGGGGCTCATCAGATGTTTTGCCTAAAATCACCGAAAAAAAAAAACAATAATACAACTCCGTACTTGGAAATGTCTTCCTACTCAATATCAATGTGTTGTTATATGCCGTTAAGCTGTAGCCAATTTAAGATGGAGGGCACCCCGGGCTTATCCAGCGGTGTCATCTGACATTGAAAAAGACGTAATGCAATGTGGAACTAAGGAAAAGATGCTTTGAAATCTTCCAACAGGCCACAGGATTTCAGCAGGGAGATGCGATACCTTCAATCTCGACCTGGAGCAAAAAGTGAGCCGGGCGGGCTTTTACACGGAAGGCAATATTTCCAACAGATCTATCCAACTTCTATAGGGTGGGTATCCCGATGATATCAACATCATTGACCGCTGCAAACAGGCCGTTATAAATCCTTGTTGGTCCCGAATTATACGAGAACAAGATCAAATACAATAAACAAATTATGTAAGATCTGTCAACTGGCTCACCAAAAAAATGTTTAATAAAAACATGAAATATACGATATTTTAATTAGCTAAAGCAACTTCTTTGGGAGTTTAAGATAAAACAGAACGCCATCTTAGTTCTCGATGGGATATGTATGGAAACAATTTTAAATCGTTGTAGGGTTTTTTTTTTAATTTTGTAAGTATGTACATATACATCAAATTCTGAAAACATTTTGTAAGGAAAACTTTTGGTATGCAAATTTTGAGTATTTATCTATGTGCATACCTATAAAAACAAAATTCAAAGAAAAATTGTCAACCCGTTTATGAGACATCGAATTTAGAAAACAAAACATTGAAACTTTTTTTAAAAATTCAAAATATGTAATATATTTTAATTTTATTGTAAATATTGTAAATAAATTATTGCCAATAATGAGAAAATTCAAAATTAGAACAACATTCAATAAGAGGTACATGCTATACTATTAAAAGTTGCTTTTTGACATTTTTTATAATTTTAGAAGTATGCGTACCGCACTAATTTGAGCATACAAAAAAGTATTGTAAAAATCGTAGGAACCATTTTTAAGAAAAAGAAAATAGATTGATTTTAATTTCATGAATAGTTTCAACAACTCAACCGATTTTGATAAAATTTTCAGATATGATAAAAAATTCTATAACACATCATTAGAAAAAAAGTCCACCCACTGACACTCCCACTTAAAAAAAAAAACAAATATAATCCTAAAATTGACAGCAACTTGAAGAATAAGAATATTTGAAAGATATTGTTCTATCAAATAATTCACCCATACAATGTTTTTTTGCCACGCCCACATTTGTGGGTTTTTTGAAGATTTTTGTAATCCATACATTGAGGTGCAATCGACTGTGAACGACTTAACTGCCTTTAATGATATTTTTAGACATAATCAAAAATAGGGTAGGAAATTTATTCAAAATAATTTGCGCCCACTGACACGCCCATTTTTAAAACAAATTATCCAAGCGTCACTAACTTTGGTAGATTATTTTTGGAAAATATCAATTCTCTCAGTATATTTAATGGTTTCTTAACGGTTTAATGAATATTATGGGCTATGATTTTGCACAAGGAGTTCAAAAAAACAAACATTTTTTCTTTTGAATAATAAAAAAGATACACTTAAAAATAATAAAATTATGTCTTATTATTATGTATGCACAATGCACCAAAACTAAAACACGTAGCAAAACGAATCATTAGGGTAAAAAATCCACTTTAATGGTGTGGAATTTTAGTTTACATAAAATCATCATATTTCATGAATCGTTTTTCACTCCTAAATGCATATTATTCGACCGAAAAAGATGAAAATACCAAATCTTTATTATTTTTGAATACTTTAAAATAATCATTAAATATATTTTGACAACAGTTCTTCCAAAAATCTACTCGTAGTGATTTTTACAAATAAAATCTACTTTAATCGTAATCGGGGTATAATTTTCATTTCAAAATAACTGCAGTAACCCTTATTTTAGAGGACTAAAACTGAAACGCTATGTGTTCGTGCGATTTGATCACTTCAATGACAAATATCTAATTGTATTGAAGAAAAATGTTATATATAAATTTGTTTTACTACTTATATTGAGTTTGGGTTTTTCTGAGCCAATTTAAAAGGTTTTTGGAAGGATTTGTTAAGATTAATTTTCTTAATCATGGCCTATTGTGGAACCACAGTGTTATGGATCAAATAATAATAAGAAACGATTTTTACTTTTTTAAAACAAAATTAATTTCACAATCACGACTAATTGACCTTTCATGATTTGGAAAGACTTTAACCAGAAATATTCAGAATAATAGGTAGTTTTCAAAATGCTTAGGTTGCATAAGACATACTTTTTTTAAATATTATTTTGTTTAACTATTGGAGCCAAAACAAAACTTTTGGCAAAGAATTTTTTGGAAAGTGTGCCATTTTGCGAGTTTTCAATGTTTTTTTTTGTGGAGAGAGGATTTGTACGTTAGATTGTAATCATAAAAATCTACAAGATGTCATCATTAGTTTAGACTTTCAAAAAAGCAGACTCAAGCAGTTTTTAACCAGGACTTTTCAATTTGTATGGAAAATAAATGTTCTAATTTTTATTTTGAATATTTGCTGTCATAAACTAATAAAAACAATAATAACCGTAACAAATTTTTTTGTAAGGAAATTATTCATAAACTCTTTTTTTGGACTTCTTTGGTTGTTGCATGTTTTTTTTTATCAATTGCATATGTAGTAATAGCAGTTTTTCTTAATCACCATTATACACTTTAAAACGAAATCACTAACTGGATTTAAATAATATCGATACCTTCACGTAAGAATGTATTAAAAGACATTTTAAAAACTTTTAAAATATTTTTTTTTAATTATTTTTTTGTGTAATTTGTAGTAATAAACAGAATTTTAAAAAGATATTGAGTTGAGTTCCTTTCCATACTTTTGTATTTCTTTAAATGCACATATAGATAACTAATCCAGAGGTCTAATAACTAATTCGATGTCTCTAAAATTTTTGAAATGTAGCTTAAAACATTCTTACGGAAAGGTATCGATATTCAATACCATTTAAACAACAATCTGTATCGCTTCAGATTCAAATCTTCAAAACCAGATAATATCAATTATCAAGGAAACAATCTTTTGTACGTTTCACACTCCAAAATCCATTTGTTTACATTGTTATAATAATATTTTGTTATTTCACTTCGTTTCGATGAAAAGATATGAATTACAACAATAACAAGACCTGTGCTGAATGACGAGTTGGTTCTATGTGTGCGGCTTTCACTAATACTTTACAAATCTTATCATTACAGCTGCTCGCCTCAGCTTATAGGCAAATCAAACTGACAGCTGAGGATTGCCATCTTTATAATGTTTATATATACTTAAAACCTTCATTAACGAGATTAAAACTTTGTCAATAAAACTTTTTGTTTACGTTTCTTTACTTTAAAAATCAACTTACATTCATAATTTAACGATACTGAATTTGTTTTTCTGCATTAAAAATAATTTTCTAAAAGTTGTGTTATCTGCATCTTGCATCGGATGCTTCAATTATACTGTTGAAGGTAAATTGACATAAGGTACTAACAAAATTAATTCCTCTTTTTATTTTTTTTTATCAATTTAATATAATATTAAGATTTCTAAACAAAATAATAGATACTATTTTAACTTGTTAAAAGTACCTGTGGGTACTAAGTAAGAATAAAATTTAACTAGCCATTACCGAAGTATATGGGAATAAACCATAATCATAGTTTGAAAGTTTCAATGATTGGTTTTGAAAAGTTTAAAAAGTAAAATCAGTGATTATTTTGATAAAGCTCTGGCCTTAATTATTTTTCCTGGCCAAAAAAACAAATAATTTTGGACCAGCGTTTCACATCAAATGAGTTCTGTTATTTCAAAAATTTGTTTTTTGTTACAGTAACTAAAATTTACTTTTCTTAAGGTTTTTGGTTTGCTGAACTCAAATCTAAACTCAGAAAAATTCTATCGTATCAAGTTTCTGTTTTAAAAGTTGTATCGTAAAATGTTTTTAAGCTGTTTCAACAAATTTTTTAGCTGTTTCTAAAAGAACTTATTTTTTCTTTTAAAATCTATTTAAACCTCCCCGATATCACTTTTCTTCTATGAGAAATCCTCAGTTAATTTTTAGGCTTTCATTTATGATATAAATACAATGTAAAGTGTAAAGGAGAATGGGCATGTCGCTGGTCCATTTCTCAACCCGAATGTGTCATACATCGTTGATAAGGTTATTGCAAGTACATCATTTCATTTTATAGTCGTTAAACTCTAAGCCATGGGGTTCACGGGATATTCAGCTTCATAGCACAAAAAGGACAATAATGTAACTCCACATAGCTGAATATCTTGTGAACCCCATGGTTTAGAGCTCTTCCTTCAAAATAATAAATAATTGGCCTTTCTTAACGCCTCAAAATTTAAAAACAAACTTTTCAATGATGAGCTACAAACATAGCTAAAACTGGTGCCTAAGACTTATCAAATCTATTATTTTCTCGGAAACCTAAAATGCAATATTATTTTGATATGAAGTGTACTAGACTGTATTAAAATCGTACGAGCTATTTTGGAGAAAATTTGAGAAATCGAAATCATTTGATTGCAAAATTTTGAATTTCTTCAAGAAAGTCAAAAAAGTGAAAAATTACACTATTTTGACTTCTTCATCATCGTTTTGTATTTTTTTAACGAAACCAATACTTGCCCTATAGACCAAGAAAAAAATATTAAATTAGTCCAGCATTTGGCAAATAAACAACGGAAGCTACAAAAATAAACAATTTATTTATAATTTTATATAAATAGAATATTTGCTATTATAATGTACATATTGTACATAGATCTAGATATAATGAAAACATCTATAATTTACATAGACGCATCGCTCTGAAATCAAATTATTATTTTCTGAACTGTCATTAATTATACATTTAAATATATCTACAACTGTATGTACCACATAGTTTCAAATAATACCTATCTATTTATCTTTTCTTTAAAACAAACATTTATTTATTTTCAAGTTGTTGGTGTTGTGGTATTTGTTTGTCATTTACCTTCGGGTGCGTTAAAATACAGGTAAAAACTTATATGTTAAATAGAAATACATTTTGTTTTTATTTGTTTATTTCAAGTTTTCAAAGTTTTACCTTGCCCTCACTTTTTAAAAGATTCTGAGTACCTACACCAACATTTTTCAAAATACGTTATTTTTTTTTAATTTACGAGTATCTCCATTATTTTGACCCATACACTCCACGTGGGCAGATGTACATTAAGATTGATTTTATGAACATCAAAATAAAAAAGCTATCGCATAAATAATTAAGACTTCTATCTACATATATACCTAATAGATCTTAATCTTTTCAACAAATTTTAAACTCGTCGAATGAGAATTTTCCTTGGCGATACAAATATCAGTGTTTGGGTGTATTAAATTTCATAATTTATATATTGAATGTTAAAAAGTCTATTCGTTATATACTTTCATTTTCTAGATTTTGTATTCTTAGCGAAAACTGCAGCAGAGGATGGTTTATTTTTTGATCACATACTTACGAAATTTCGTATTCCAAAAAATAATAGGTACAATTTCTTAATTGAAGTGTAGAAAAATTGACATACTACCTAAGCGGTTTTCATTTAATTTAACAAGTATAAGCTTAAGGTCGCAGCTTTAAAAATTTCACCACATAGTTAAATATCAAATACATGTGTATTTATATTATATTTTTTATGTATTGATTGTAGGTTATGGACACATACAGAGACACTTAGCAATACTTTTCATCAAATGCATGATTGTATGCAAATTTCGGGAGATTTCGAGTGGGTGTATATTTGTGGCTCATACGTTTACCCGTTTATATATTTATATATGTATTTTTGAATATATATAACTTTTTTTTTAAATATTTTTGCCATTCGTAAAATAATTGAATATTTTCTTCTTATTATTTTATTTTTGTCATCACCAGTTATCAAAATAAATTATGGCCTCACATTCACTCACAAAATAATATTCGATGGTTTTTGAATAAACTATATATCTAATAATATTAAATTTTATATATAAATTTCACAATTTTTCGTTACACAATTTTTTTTTTCTCACATTTGCTTTTTCGTTCGCTAAAACAATATTTCGAATATTGGCACGATCTTATCCCTCGCGATGTAGGAAACCGACTAGTTTTTCACACTAAAGATCTGCAGGAGCTTTCGAATGTTCAAGAATCTAAATATAAATTGCCGGTTTGTACTGAATGAACTTTTTCAAAAAAAATGTTACAGCATATCGAGCATCAGTAGTTTTTGCCATTCTTGAATAGATCTTCATCCAATATTTTCTTTACTTTTTAATAAGAACTTTTAATGAACTGCAAAAATTAAATCAAAATCAAACAGATGTGATTAAAGTTCAGAGTTGCAATTTCTGGTTAAGGAGTGTAGGTATAATTAATTGTATTTTCGAACACTTGTACTGTACTCTGAGGCTACTTTTCGATTGATTATAAAAAAGAACTCAGGATTTTAATCAATTCACACATTATGATAATATTTTGTATCATAATGTGTGAATTGATTAAAATTGATCCCAATATTGTGCCTGACTATCTGTACCTCGAACTACGTTTTTATTTTTTGATTTCCTTGGTAACGGGGTAACTGTTTTCAAAATATTTTAATTTAAAAATCAAATTTGTTGGCGCAACAGCTCGTGCAGAATCAGTGCCTAGTGACTTACAAATCTCAACCATTCCTGTGTGCGTGTTGTTGGCAGAAGTGCAATGGACCCACAGTTTTCGAGCACTTATTCATGACAAGTCTTGGACTCATCGAGGATTTGTCAGTTACTCGCCAGGGGCTACCTCGGAAAAAACATTTCTGTTTTAGGTGGCAGGGGCTGGGAATCGAACTTCGGCAGATGACGAGAGGATAGGATGAGCTGCGACAAAAAAAAATAGTACTGGAGCCTATTCTATTTCCCCATCATTTAGGCTATACAAGCTTTTTACTTTAAAGCCAAAAATCCATTCTCATATTTCATTTTTGAATAAAGTTGTTTTTTTTAAATTTATTTTTTAAACTAAAAATTTCATTTCCAAAATGTGTTAGTCAAAATAAAATACATGACTATGTCGCACATACTTGCTTTAATAATTCAAGTTGCTTGGAAATTAAAAACTTTTAAAAACATGCTAGTAATTATAGAAAAATATGAAAGACCATGAAACTCGTTCTTTAAAAGTTGTAAAAACAACTCGCTCAAAAAACAAGAAAGTTAATTGATTAATTGAGAAAATATGTGTTGTTAACGCACACGGTCAGCAAAACCTGAAGTTGGAAATTCGAAAAATTATTAAAAAATTAAAAAAAAACTTTGCGTTAAGTAATAATTAATATCAATTGAGCTCACTGTAAAGTGCAACGATATTTAATAAAACCTTATGTTTAAAGCGGAATGGTATAAAGTATAAATAACATTTCATTCAGACTTTTAAGCAGTTTGACCACGTTTTATAAAAAAACTATTTACTTTATTCTTATTTTTAAACCCTTAAGCTAAGTATACAGGATTAGAAGACCTTCCAATATTGACACATTTTTCGCAAAAATCTCTAACTAATTTTAACAAAAAATTGGCCGAATGCTTGAAACTGTGTGAACATGTGTAAACACACAATTTTTCTACTTTTCAGATAATTGGACGATAGACCAACTTATTTGATATTGGAAGAGGGTCGTGCGAAGAACATCTTCCAATTGTTTGTCGTCGAGGCTATTTATATGATTGGAAGACCTTTTAATATTGGCAGACCTGTCAGAAATCTTCCAATCGTGTAAACAGCCAATTTTTAATTGGACGACAAGACATTTTAACCAATTTTCTACCAAAATATTGGCTGATTTTTGGATAAAATTAACCAACCGTGTAAACGAACAAATTTCACTTGATAGAAAATATTCAATTGGAAGCAATTGAAAGACTTCTGTTTACTTAGTTATTATTTTAATAAGTTCGTTTTAGCTAAAAATAACCTAAATATATCTGAGAAATAGAACTTCAAGGCCTTTTTATGATTTACGGTATGCATACATTACGTGTGGGACAACTTTTGAAGTTGGATTTTAATTACAACAGATAAACTCTGTTAACCTTTATATCTAATGTTTCTGAAACTTTTTTAAAATAGGAGCAAGTCAAGAAATTGTACTGTTAGTATTACGTGCGGAAAAGGCAAAATACCTTTATTTCAACCCAAAAATCTGTTATAAATATAAATGAAGATTGTTCTGCTTTGAAAGCTTTTATTTTCTAACCGAATATTTATTTAGTAGTATTTTAAATACCTATTGTTTTGATAAATCAGATGCGAAAATGTATATGGAAACATATAATGAGTCTTATCAAGTAACCGTGGGTTATTTTTTTTTAAATAACTTGTTTAATAAAAGGGAAGCATGAGAGTTCAATGGAGATCATTTGGCAAACGCCATAATCGCCGAGCGAAATGGGCCCAGTTAATTACGAGGCCCTGTTAATTACGAAGGTGGAGCTCCAGGTCATCTTCGATTCGTTAAAGAAGAAGAAGTCAGCAGGAGTCGATGGCATATCCAACGTTGTACTTCGACATTTACCTCAAGAAGCAGTAGACATTTATACCACTCTGTTTAACAACGCTCTGAATAATGCATATTATCCAGTGCGTTGGAAGACAGCTGTGGTGCATCCTCTCCCGAAAAGGAAAGGACAACTCCAATCCGGCGAATCTCCGGTCGATAAGTCTTCTTCCGAGTATCAGCAAGGTATTCGAAAAAGTTATCAATAGAGCTCTGTCTAAGTGGGCAGAGAAGTTGGATTTTAATGACAATAATATCATAACGGACAATCAGTTCGGTTTTAAAGCGGGACATGACACCATTCATGCCGCGTCTAAACTCGTTTCTGATGTCCAATGGAACAAATCTAAGAAGTAGTGTACGGGTGCCTGTCTGGTTGATTTGGAGAAGGCCTTCGACACCGTATGGTTAGAGGATCTTTATCTAAAGCTGACCAGACTTGGCATTGGTAAACCACTATTATATATGCTTTATGATATACTCAATGGCAGAAAGTTTGTTGTCAAAAGTGGCAATGTAACTTCTGCCACAACCTTTAATATTAAAAATGGTCATCAGCAGGGAGCGGTGAACTCGCCGATTCTATTCAGCATTTACACCAGCGATCTGATAAGTAGTCTAACTCAGACAATTGCGTATGCCGACGATCTAATTGCGTACAGAACAGCTCCAAAAGTCGAGATCATCAGGATTCTTTTGCAGCGTGACTTCGAGAAGATTCAGCAATATTGCGATGACTGGAAGTTAAAAATCAACTTTCATAAATCAGAAACTATCTTGTTCAGGACTCCGTTGCTTAGAGCCACAAGGGATACGAGAAAGAACTGGCGCAAGCTGATGATCGTAGGGCCAAATGGACATCCACTGGCGAGTAAAAGTGTAGTAAAGTACCTTGGCATCTGGATGGATCAGTATTTGTATTTCGACAGACATATAAATGCTGCTCTGGCCAGGGCTAGGGGAGCTTTTGCCCTGACAAAACGGTTGTTTTATAGCAGCCGGCTTGACAGCAGAGTGAAGGTGATTTGCTACATGGCCGTTATCCGGCCGATGATTGCCTATGGGTGCCCGGTTTAGTTCAACGTTGCCCCATCTCAAATGGAAAAGATTCGGGTGTTTGGGTGTTGCACAGAACACCAGAGTCGGAGTACAAACATTACTATCCAACCTGGTTCTATACAACGGGGCCAACATAAACAGGATAGATAGTTTCTTGCTGAAGCTTATTCGAGGTCACATTGCAAGAGCGATGTCCTCGTCTAACAGCTTAATTTTCGGGGCTTATTACCCTAAATACGAATACTACGAGATGCATTCCTCCATCTAGACAGTCGAGGGCTGATCCAGGATAGAGCGGCGGTTCCGCTAATCTACCACGTCGGCCGTAGAACTGTGGATCGGCGGCTCCTTTACAGTCGGGGCGTCCTCGCACAAGACGGAGCTGAGCACCTTCGGTTCAGTAGGACTGTGTCCAGACGGGACCGAAGAGATAGGGTAAGGCAGGAGAACCAGTTCTGGTGGTTAAAACATAAAGAATGAAGTTCCTTCAGATATTTAAAAGTTGTCCTTGTTTTTTCTCTGTCATGGCCGACTTACATAGGTTTAAGTAGTTAGGTTTAAGCAGGGACAGTCAAGGTGGCACACAAAAAAAACACAAAAAACACAAAAAAAAACACAAAACAAATATAAAATCAAAAAAAAAATACATATAAAACCGGAAAATGCTTGCTGTGGCTGTTCTAGTCTGTAAGTAGTTTGTAAGTCGGTTTTAATTAGTTTGTAAGTAGTTTTAAGTAAATTTAAGTAGTTTTAATTAGCTGTAATTAGTTTTATGTAGTTTGTAAGTTTTATATAAAACCAAAAAAATAATAAAGACATAGATACCGAGTTTGTTTTCAAATTCTTCTCGTTAAAAAAAACGAAAACTGACCTGGATTTAGTATTAAGATAGTTCTTAGGCCGAAAGGCATTAGCATTAAGCTATTATAGTTTAACTTAGAGCGCCCGATTGGGGCCAGTAAGTTAGTTTTAAGATATTGATAAGTAGGCTAGTTTTTATGAATTTTTGTCTAGCTTTACGATAGTTTTAAGAAAATTGAAAAATAAAAATGAACTTAAAAAAAAAAGGGAAGCATGAGAAACCACAAAATCTTAATACAAAATTTTTCTCAGAAACAACGTTTTAAATTTCACATCTGATAACAATTTTTTTTGAGAAAGACGGACACAATTCCGAAATTTTGAATCCGGAAAATCCAGAAACCCTAAAACCCAGAATCCTGGGAACCCAAAATCCTAAAAACCCAGAATCCCAAAAATCCCAAAAATCCAGAATCCCGAAAGCCCAGAATCCCGAAAACCCAAAATCCAATATCCCAATACCCAGAAAGGCCAAAATCCCAAAACTATATTTGAAGAAAACGCGTAAATTATGAAAATACACAAAATTTGAAGAAAAAAAACATTACTGCGAACTTTAAAGCCAAATTCACATTAAAGTTTTCTTTTCGATAAAGTCTCGATATACAGTAAAGTATTTTAAGACAGAAAACAATGAGTACAGTCACATAATTGATACCTGATTCACTTTTGCTCTTTTCAATTTTTCTTATGTAAAAATATTTTAATGTAGCGATAGCTTATTGGTATCGGCAAAATGGTGTAGATCTGCCCTTATGGAATTGAAATCAAATAGTTTTAATAAATTAATAACAAAGTAAAGAAGCTCTTAGTTTTGAAGTAATTGCATTCCATCTTCATTTCAAAATAAAAAGTAAATTAGAAACAAAGCGTTGAAGTAAGAGTTGAAATAAAAGTATAATTACTAACTGTCCATACGAAATCTCGAAAAATTAATTCAAATGAAAAATTTGCGCAATTTATACAATTTTTCGGGATTTCGGGATTAGGGTCTTCGCTATTGGGGACTTTTGGATTGTGGGTTTTCGGTACTGTGGGTTTTCGGGATTGTGGGTTTTCGGGATTTGGGGTTTTCGGGATTTGGGGTTTTCGGGATTTGGGGTTTTCGGGATTCTAGGTTTTCGGGATTCTGGATTCTCGGGATTTTGGGTTTTCGGGATTTCGGTTTTCTGGATTCCTGACCCCAACCCTTCATGAAATGCTCCTGTAGTGGTTTTGTTAAAAAATAATCTTGTATATACATATATTAAATTCTTAGAAAAATGTACTGGTAACTAGGAAAGAGAAAAAGTAAGTATTGAAACCCATTTAGATATAATTATGGCATAGAACTATGGGGCTGTACAAGGAAAACGAATGCTGAACTCATCTCAAAATTCCAAAGCAAAGATCTTCGTGGAATAATAAATGCCCCTGGGTATATAAGAAATAGCAATCTACATCGTGACCTTCAAATTGAAATTGTTCCAGATTTAGTTAAAAAACACGATGCATCACACAATCAGCAACTGCAAAGTCATACCAACTCCAAAATGGAGACTGTCTTAAATGAACGAGACGATGTTCGGAGATTAAGAAGAATCAAGGCTCATGAGCTGAGGGTCTATGAGAAAGTGTTATAACTTTAAACTTACCCCAATGTGATTTATTAAATAAGAATCTTTCATAGATTGGTCCTGATTCAGCGTTGGTCTTAGTGCGGTAACAGTCCCACTCTACTCGGTACCGATTCTTACCGAGTGTCTTTTGAAAATTTCCATCGGTTAGTAATAAAAAAAAAATATTTTTAATAAAAAGTTTTACTATGCAAATCTTAAGTTTTAATTTATGTACATATAAAAATTTAATTTCAAAATTAATTGTATCTAAGATTCAATTCAAATCAAAATTGAAGCTTTTTTAAAATTCAAACATTTCTTTTTTGAAAATTTTGGTATGCATTACGAATTTAATTATTTATTATTTAAAATTTGTGTATAATAAAATTAATCTGAATTCGTGTAGCAAATGGGAAAATTTAAAATAAAAGAACTGTTCTCTGAGGGGAAGGTAATGGGTGTTTTTTTTAGACGTGTGGTTTTCTTTCTGGCAATACTTTTTTCGGAGTTGGTCTTTTTGACAGCTGCTCAGTTTGGTTTGCCATTTCATAATAAATAGACTTACTCCTGATTACCGATTGCAAATCGTGCAAATTTATTACCAAAATAATGATTCGGTTCGCGCGACGCATCGCGAAACAATCAATTTATTGAAGGAAACTTTTGGTGAGGCGCATATTATCTTCCAAGGCCTCAATCGCCTTGGGCTTTTCCCGTGGACAAACGACTTCACATAACCCCACGACGCGAGATAATAAATAATTATTTTGGTAGTAAATTTGCATGATTTTTAAACGTTGTTCGGGAGTAAGTTTATTCATTATAAAATAGCAAACCAAACTGAGCATTAATCAAGTGACAGCTGTCTAAAAGACCAACTCCGAAAAAAGGATTGTCAGATTGGAAACAACACGTCTAAAAAACGCCATTTGCTTTCAAAAGTTGCTTAAGTGTATATTTTTATAATCTTTGATCAGAAATCGCACTCAGAAAAAGTTTAACAAAAATCGTAGGAGCTGTTTATGATTAAAAAAATATTCTCCTTAATGATTTCTTAACATTTGTATCGCAGGTACCGTTTTTGTTCATAAAAGTAAAGATTTTTCTTAAAATATTGTAAAAGATGTTAAAAACATGCATCGAAATACATATGTATTTTAATTTTCAAAAAAATAACTTGGAATATTTTTTAAAAATCGGTGAAATATTTTTTCAAAAAATACTTTTTTATTATTTATTATAACCTTCTGTATAAAAAATATTATTTAAATCAGTTATGACGTTTTGAAAAAAATTGATGGTAGGAAAATATGGTTCTTTGGGAGGTACCATAAATAACCATTAATATTAACTTACATTTTTTAAAACGATTATTTAAAATTGGCAGCTACGGTTGTTTTTGGTTCTAAAAGGGAAAAAATATGTGAGGAGAATGACAAAAAAACGCTAAATACCAAGTTTATAAAATCCTCAAAAATCAATTCGACTTTTAAACCGTTTTTGGTAAGTATTCCTATGTGCAGCGGCCACAGATGGAAAACTCTTGGTTCCTGAGGTTATTTTATGTCGACGTTCTTAAGATGTAAATTTTTCATTTTCGCCTTGTTTTTTAGTTTCTTTTGACTGGGTTTTTGTTTACCAAATTACGACGGATTCTTAAAATTTTCTTAAACTAAAACTAAAACGCTAAAACGTACAGAGGAATATTTTTTTCTAATTTGCTTCAAATTCATAACTAAAAAAAAAAAATAACTGCTCAAACTTGATCTACAACTTTTTTGCTGCGAGTAACGGTTATTCCATTATTATTTTTGATTTCGCAGTTATTTGTTTAACTTTCAAATCATTTTATTCAAATTAACAAGTTATTGAGTTGGATTTTTGCTTTACTATTGTGTATGAAATCCTAAGCTATTTTCTTAAAATTTTTCACATTCCTTTCTACAAAAAGATGAAAAGTTAAATAACTATAAACCAAAGTAAAACAAATTAACCTAATTTCGAGAAATGTTTTGTTCATTTCTGAATAAAAATAAGTTTAATTTTAATGAAAACTTCTGAGCTGCTGTGGGTAAGAAGAAGTAGGCAAAGTTTTTGACAGTTTTTCTGGATTAGGCAAAAAAGCATTTTTTTCACTTCACATAACTAGGCATTAGCTATGAAATTTTATATCACGTTATCGGCACGGTTCAATTATCTCATGTTAAGAAAAATAAAATAATTGTGTGTTCTTATTTGAGGAATTGATTGCAAAGGCTTGAAACCCTAATTTTCAAAAATTCGCTAATTTTTCCTTTTTCTCGTCTTAATATGTAAAATATGTGGATTAATTCATAGTTTTAGACTTTTGAGTATCTTACCTTTTACCAGTTTATATCATCTTTTATCACAATTTCCACCAAAATCGTATTATTAAAAAAATTGGGTAATGCTTGTTATTTACGTTGACCCTAACGTAGGCCTAGTGAGGGTTACTCTCGCCTCTCGTTAAGTAATCTTTTACTTCGCTAGACAAAAAGTTGACTTAGTTAGGATTCGATCCTACGATCTTCTGATTAGATTAGTAGCCCAATACGCTAACTACAGAATTTGAGTGATGTTGGAAAATGAAAAACTATATGCCTAAGTCCTTTAATTTTTCTTAGCATTGTATGATGAATTTATCTACATATTGCCAGTTTTAAAATGTTCAGAGTGCGCATACGCCACAATGTACCATTTTAATAAATGCCGAATAACTTTTTGTTTAATGCTAAACAAGGACGGCAGTTATTTTAAAGGTAGGTTGAAGTTATATTAGTAGAAAAAAAATATTTTCTGTGAAAAAAGTATTTGCTATCATATTTACTACCGTTTAATTACTACTACCGTTTATAACTTTTACCGATAGAAACTTTATTAAGAAAACATAATATAGAATGGATTTGTGGCTTTAACAAAAGTTATAGCGTGGCGTTGACTTCTTATCATTCTTAACTAGCCAGACCACCGGGCTTTACCATCATATACAGGGTGTCCGCCGGGAAGGTATACTACTTTGTTTGTTTATAATTTTTCATTAAATGAAAGAATGGATGTTACATATATTAATAAATGTTTATTTAATGTCGGCAATTATATATGGAATACAATATCAGGTAAGTGTCCGCCTCTGTTAGTCTCACAAATTTGAGCACATTCTCACACATTTCACGCGATATTTCATTAATTTCATTACGAATATATTTTTTTGAGTTGCTCAAGCGCTTCTGGTTTGTTTGCATAAACCTTGCTTTTCAGATATCCCCACAAAAAGAAGTCCGGAGCAGTCAAATCAGGCGACCGTGGAGGCCAATCAACATCACCATTTCTTGAAATAACTTGTTGTTATGCTAGGTGTCTGAATTTAAACAATTTACATTAGAAAAATATAATATATAGTGCTTTGGCGACGTAAGTTTAATTAGTTTCCGGTATCCATCAATTGAAAATAATGCATCTTGTACCTGGGCGAAACGCATTTGGACTAAAGGTCGCAAAATCTCTAATATGAATGGCATTAAATAGTGCACAAAAAACAAAACTAATTCTCTATTATTTTCGTTTTTATTTCTTATTAAACACAAAGTATTTTAAAATTTAACTTACTTATTTATTTGAGACTGATTTTTTTCCTGTATTTTGCTTTAACTATTAGATTAAAATAAGTATTTGTGTAGTGTTTCTTGTCAGTTTTATAGTTACATGCAATTTGTTCATTTTTTTTTATAATTTGATTAACCTAAATTTAAAATGTTTGTTTCATCTAAATTAAATGAATCTCCATTTTCCTTAGCATGATGATAGCCAACGCAGCAATATTTTTATTAACTGAACCTGTAATCACTTTTTGACATTCTGATTTATGCTGTCCAATTCTTGAACCCAGCTTTTGAGTTGTTTCTCCAATATTTATTTTAGTGCAATTATTGCATTTAACCGCTATTATCCTCTTTATTAATATTTTCTTTAGATAAGCAAATTTTGAATTTTGTTTTGTTGGTTTCATAGCTGTTTTTACATTTCAGTTAAATACTCACTTAAATTTGGTATACATACATGTATATATAGCTGAATATATTTTGTTGTTTAAATTTGCTGTTAAATGTTGTGTACGATGGTTGTTATTTGATAGAAAACTGTCATTTTTTTGGTCAAAATGTTGTGGTGGATCAAATTTTGCTTGTAAATTTTCGCTGTTTACCCATGAAATAAGTTTGTTGATTATTTTAATTGGATATTTATTTTTAGATAATATATTTTTAACCCTTTTTATATTATCCCAAACAGTTTTACGGCTTAACAAAAATACTTTACGAATGAAATTTTTTACCATATTAAATTTCGTTTGAATGGGATGAGCTGAGTAAAAATTTAAACAAACGGTTTGATACAATTGGCTTAGGAAACCAATTTGTCATAATTTCACCCTCACAATTTCTTCTGACTGTAAGATCCAAACAATTAATTTCGTTTGTTGATTCATCTTCAGATTCATACGTTAAAGTGATCTTGCTGTCAAAAGATTCTAAAGCTGCTTTACTAAATCAATTTAATTTTTTGGAACGGCTGTTAGTTGATCATCAACGCATGCAATCCAAAAATGTGGAGTACAATTCACTTCACTCAAAAACACATTCGCATGCTCATAAACATTTATCATACACAAGACTCTATCACCCTTTTAGTATGAAATTTTTCTGTAGTTCTCAATAATTTTTATACTCAATTGTATTCCGAGAATTAGAAGCAAAGTGATAATTTTTTTAAACTAAGGAAATCGATATTTTTTTAATTTTGTTTTTTTTTTTAGATTAAAATTAATTTTATGGTGGAAAATTAAGATAGGTGCCCATGCCATGCCACCTCTCCCGTTGGGTTTGACTATATTCACATATTTGTAGAAGCACCTTTTGAACATAATTTTTCAAAATTGTGAAACCGATGTGGGATTCAATCTTCTCTCTAGTATGAAATAAATTAAATATTCTAAAAAATAATTATACTGGAATATAGCTTAACATTTATCCTTTCCATAAAGATCATAGCTTCGAAGATCGGACAGTTAAAACGGAAGTTATAAGATTTCCAATCGATCAGCTTGAAGGCAATTTGTCCACAATGGAACTTTTCTCTACTGAACCTGGTCAGCAGCGGTCGACGAACAACCACTTATTGTTGCGGAGCTGCTCAGCAAATATAGATATAGAGACATCGTGCAGCTCTCAAATTTGTCTACTCCCATAAAAATCAGTGTTATTTCGCAGCATGAAAAAGGCTGTACGTGTTTTAGCCATACAAATATAATAAAAGATGTCCTCAGAAGCATGGTAACGTAAGTGTGAGATTGCATATAGGGTCTTTGTAGGACCATTTCGAAGCTTGTGTATATGTTAGTCCCAAAGGAAATGATAATCAATAACAACTCGCAAGATATTTGTAGTTTTTTCCAACTTCGAATGCATTCATTGGGCGTGTGTAGATAGGAATCATATCTGAAAAATATTTCCTTGTCAGTATTTTAGAAATGTGGACTTCGGCTATGCAATTCATTTTGTTTTAGAAGCGTTTATTACCAAATCCGTTGTCGTGACACCATCGCACAGCTGCGTCAAATTCCTCTTGCATCACCATTGTCAAACCAATTTCAAACCGGTTTGTAACCAGTTTCAACCCAGTTTCAAATCGTTTTAAAACAAGTATCCACCCAGTTAGTAAATTAACTGCAGCACCGAAAAAAATGCAATGTTCACAATAAGATTGACTTTCAAAACGAATTTGAGAGTAGGGCCCCTGTTAGGTGATTTCTATTGATCAAGAAACAAAAAAGAAATATACAAGTACCAATAATTGAAATAAGTCCTAAACAACAGCTATAAAAATGTTCTAAAAGATTTATCATTTTTAAAATTCACCCCTGCGTTGAGGGTGTTTTGTTACTATTGTGCGAAATAAAGGGTCCATTTCTCCTTTTGCGTTAAAGTTTTTGAAGTTTACCCATACATATAAGCAACTTCTCTAAGCTAAAAAAAATCTTTCCGACCATTGGTATCGTTAAGATGACGGTCTTAGCTTTCATTTAATACCCCATTTATAAAAGTTGCTTATACTCGTATTATAGCCAGAATGTAGCCATTTTTAGACTAAAGCTGATACCTATTTTTGAGTAGCCGTGCGATGAGATGTGTTTTCGGCAATGATACCGTATTTTTAAATGTACGTATTTGAACTTTTGAAATACTTATTCATAAATCCAAAGTACCAATGTGATTGTTATAAAATTTAAGTGATAGAATAACTTAACGAACTGAAAGTATAGTGGTTTTCTAATGTAACAAAAATTATGCGGTTAATATTTAAACATTGTTAAATGATGAGAATTTGAAGAGCAAAACAATCACCCTTATTACGATAGTCGTTTCACTAAAACGTCAGTAAAACGATACGGCTCTAAAAGCGACACCTGGCGTTTCAGTGAAACGACTCCTGTTAAAATTGTGAGTGTCATGAAATGCGGAGAAATTGCTTTACTTTAAATTTCATTCTAACACCAATTGTCATTTCTAGAGCCTTGTCGTTTTACTGGCATTTTAGTAAAACGACTATCGTAATCAGGGTGAATTACTCCTCTAACGATTTTCTACTTTAATATCTGTGGTGTTTGGTAGAAACATGATAACTCCAAAAATAGTATTGTTATTTCCCAAGATCATTTATTTTTATTATTATTATTTATTATTATTTACCATACTGATGTGGACAACGAAGATGTTAATACTTTTTAGCTTATTACTGCTGCGATTATTTTTTGAATAAAAAATGGAAAATAAAGAAAACGGTATAGTGTAGAAAAGCTTACCCTCTATTTTGACACGTATCCTGGTCAAAATCGAAATAGTATACTACCAATAATGTTTCGATTTACAAAAAGAAACACTGCCACAGATAAAACTTCTTTTTCCTGGAATAAGATATTTTGGCAATAGTTCAAAGCATCCAGCAAAGTTGTCGCATTTAAGTATTCATTGAATATATCTGAACCGATCATCAGGAAATATAACGATGTCCAGAATCAGCAGGATCGACCCAATTTATCATGACTTTTACAAAACCTTTAAACATTCTCTGTAGCAAACAGCCTATTCTTATATCAGTGACAGCGATAAAAATTACGAAGAATAAACTTTTTCTTCAATTTCACTTTAGCTATATGTGATCTTATAATGACTTTGTGTTATGTTCAATGTGCATACAAAGCAAAATAAAAATCGAATATAAAAATTACAAACTGTCTTTCATGATAACTCCCGATTTGGCTCATATATTTTTCCTTTGTATTTGGTATAAACATGATAACTGCCAGAAACTCCAAAAATATACATTTTTTTGAAGAATCTTAAATGTACATTGGAAGATCAGTTAAATATATACATCATTAAATAGAAAGTTTCCAATTATTTGAAACAGCTTTTTTACAACATTTCAATAAATATTTAAATGCTTTTTCTGGAAAACTCAATTTTTGGAGTTATCATGTTTCTACCAAACACTATAGATATTATCTGACTCCATTATTTTCTGTCCATTAATGAATACAAATTTTACGATAGTAGTAATTTTGTGTGCATCATAGATCAAGTCAAGTCATGTCCTTCTTTCAATCAACTTCTGAATATATCCTTATAAGTATACAAGCTAAAATTTAAAGTAAGTTTTCCTAAAACATCTAATCAATTTATTTCCAAAAATTTAACAAAATACATTTGTTCTTTTTAGAACATTGAATTATAAAGTAGAAGACGAATCAATTGCTGATTCCGAAACCGCTCTTTGGTGTTTACGTTTACTTTCAAATAGCAATTCGATTAAATTCAGCAACTGTTGGTCGGACATACTTTTTGATGTTACAAGTTTTTGTATGAATTCACATTTTTCGTCATCGAATTTATCATGATTTAAAATTTCTTGTATCTCTTGGAACAACCTCGTTCTACACGATTTGTTTGTTAGTGATTTGCTGCAGATATAATCAATGATTGTATTGGAATTCAAGCGATCGCAAACAACGGAGGATAAATTTTCTTGGATTGCGTATTCAAGAAATTCCTTGGGATGTTTTTCCGCAAGAGTTTCTAGTATTGTTGATTTAAACTTTGGGCTCACATTCATATAATTCGATATGAATCTACTGAAATTGATTCCGGCTTTATCTGACTGCTCATCAGATAAATATTTTTCACATATGTCTTCCATACTAAACTGTTTCAAAACGTAACTAAGCACTTCTGTTTCAGTGCGAAACAAAAAGGGAAAAGAAGATTTTTCTGCAACTGATGGGTTTGACTCTGCATTATCTTTTGTACTATTTTCTTCGCACTTCATGAGGTTACATTTGACTTTTTTTGCTGAAAGAGGCGTTGAATTCAAACCAGAAATATCTGAGACATTATCACTTTGAATTTGGTTTTCCATTTTAGTACTTCTTCTTAGCATGTGTTTTGTTGTTCCTTTTTGTTCTTGATCTAATAGAAGGCACCTGAAAATATATATATTGATTAAGTCATCAGTAAGTCAGCGAATATATTTTAAACAAGACATACCGTTTTGAATTATTTTTGTTTTCGTCATCTTTAAGGTATTCCTTTGTAATAGATACAGGAGGGTCATGAAAGCTCACACGTTTTCGTTTGAAAGCTTGAGAATCATAAATATCATCCATACTATCGTTCTGATACTTTCTTTTTAAAATGCTTGCAGAGGGACTTGCGCAGGGCGATGGTAGTGTTTTCGAGAAAACTAACAAATTCATTGGACTGGCTTTGGAGTCGTTCTCTCCAGTGGACCAGTTAAGACACGTATCTGTTCTCTCTCGATTTGCTTCCATTTTGGTTACAGGGGTACTTGTTTCCATTTGTTTTGAACTATAACTGTCGTGCTTTTTGTTTCTTATCATATTGATAAGCTGTGCTCCTCTCCCTGTTAGGTGGGTTGTCTTGGGCTTGAGTACTGGACTCGTACTGTTATTTGTCTGCTTGCGATCAGGAGGAGATGACTAGAAATAAAAAAAAAAAAATTACAAAATTAAATAAATTTGACCTCATAAGATTTAAACTATGAATATATACAAGAACTACAACAAATTGGAAAATCTTCTCAAATAAAATGTATAGTCGAAAAAGCAACGCATATGCAAGCTTAAATTGTCGAAGGAAAGTGTAACAATAAATTGATAAATTTTCACCTCACCGATTTCACCACCAAAACTATCCCCATAGCACAAGAACAAAAAATGGCCAAACCAAAACTTTATACTGAACAGCCTAAATGGCTTATTTAAGAGACTGGGCAAGATTTGAAGGAAGTCTAACATTTCAGAAAATTGAAAAATTTGCCGTGTTAGGGAAGTGATTCCTTGTTGCTCCAAGGATAGGGCAGAGCTTCACTAAATGTTGTGGGAGTTTCTATACAACTGGTAGAGATGATGGAAAACCCATTCAGTTCAATATCTATGGAGTATAGTGTCTTTCTTCTGATTGCAAAACCGAGCAAGGTATCAGCTATCCAAAATATGAAAAAATAACTCTAAAAGGTAAAAGACCACGCAACGGTGGAATTTACAGTTTCAGCAAGGATGAACTACTTTACTTAGTGACCAGATTATGTAGAATTAGGAACTCTTCCCATTTTGTGTAGTATCAGCAATTTGTGAGAAAGGGAAGATGTAATTCACTTCATAGGTCGATATCCAACGCTGCGTGAAACCAGAAGACATTTTTTTTCGGAAATGATTTCTTAGCAGATAACCAAGTAAAGGAAACTTTAAACCAAATGAATACCAGTCAAATTTTTAATTACTGTAGTAAAGCACTAGGATATAAAGAGAGAATTTTAAACGAAAAAAATGTAATATAAACATAACTTAATCATCTTTTTAAGTAAATTATGATACTATCAAATTTTGTTAGTCTTTTTTTAATAAATCGGCACACGGCAGAGCCATGTTTATTGTACATTTGTAATTTTTTATAAAAAATAAACACTTGTTTGAATTATGAACTCAGCATAAAGGGTGGTTCATCAGAAAAGTCCTCCAGACCAAATATTCACATCAAGGCAGATCTTGAAAATAAACATTTCAATTGGTAACCATCAATTCTTGCTTGATTTCAGAGCCGCATATGGCAGCATCTATTAAGCAGTTTTTGGCGCTCTTGACAAACCTGTTCGTTTGTACTAATCTAAGAGCCGACAGCAAATATCATGGGTCATATTGATCAGATCTAATTAAAGTCTTCAAGCTATGGAAAAATGACAAGAGCATAATTTCTTATTTTTTAAAAGTGAATTGAAGTTTTAATGACCCTAAATTCCCTTTCTCACCGAATTAAAATCTAGATTTTGAGCCAAATCCCAAAATCTCATCAAAATTAACGAGATTTCCTATATATTTAAAGATTTTGTAATATACTAGATTTCCATCAAATCTTCTTAAAATCTAATTGGCTTATTGACAATCACACTTAATTACTCATTTTTTCTCTCGCGTATAACAGTTTACCCATAAAAGAGAGAAGATAGAAAAAAGAGATTATATATTTATGATTACAATGTAAATAGATTGTGGTCCTTTTCATGTTTTATTCAAAGAAAAAGTGAAATATGTACAATTGTGTCCTGGGAATTTGACTGATTGCAATGGAGTTCCTATGAGCACTTAAGTTTTTTTGAAATGTCAGACGGAATCTAGATTATATGTGATGTGAACGATTCAAGTAGATTTTGAAATTTTGTTGCTCAAAATCAAGATTTCGTTTCGGTGTGAAAGGCTATAACGAATAAATAATACACAAGTTGGTTTTAACCCCCCATCCCTCCTAAAGGCTTAGAAAAAATTGCCATTCTTTGGCATTCAATATCACGATACATGTATGCATCTATAAACCCTCATACTCAGATTTTGGTTATACAACATCCACTCCCAAAAATTGCTGTCGGCTCTTGTACTATCCAGGAAGACAATGTAGAACGCATGCTGCTTCATCAGAGTTGACAACAAAGATCTCATTGATATCAAAATATCAACAAAAAAAGTTTAAAGCACCATTCACATGAGACCAACCAACGAATGACAATAAACGAAAAAAATTCCGTTTTGTTCCTTTATTCTTTGTTCGTTGGTCGCACTCATGTGAATGGCCCTTAAGTGATTAATGATAATTAATGATGATGGACTTGAATTTGGCGTCCAAAACTATGCTAAGAAATATCTTTTTCTGCCCCCCAAAATGCTACCCAGTATTTACACGACTGTCTAATTTCATCAAAATACTTTTGTCCTCATACATTTTTGAAATACAGCTTTCCATTTCCAAAACTCTAAAATTGAGTTCTTTGCTTTATTTCTTTTTTAAAGCTTAATCTCATTTTAAAAAATATTAAAAATAAACTAATCTTAGAACTTGGATGTGATTGGATTGTTTGTATTGAATTTCTTCATAGGCATGTTTTATGAGATTTGTTCAAAACACCTCCACCTCGAAGCATCCGATTAGACAAACAATATTTTGTGTCTTTGTTTTTGACGTCCAATAACTATTACGCAAATTCTTTGCCAGAAATTTACTTTTGACAGCCGTAGTTAGGAACTATCTTGTTTTCTTTATCAAGTCAAATAATGATACCGGCGCTGAGATGCCAATGGCTTCTTCTTTGCGCTGGAAGGAAAATTATTCGATCAATTTTTGGTCTGACTGCGACTGGAGGAGTGTTTATTCATTTTTAAGCTATAAAATTACAGCTTACACTTACAATATTTCAGAAATTATAGGAAACTAACAATAATCTTCCAAATAATTTAAAAATGAAAACCAATTTTGGCGCTCAATTATAAAGTATATAGTCTGTGTTCAAATCATTAAAATAGCAAACAAAAATCTTAATGCAATAACTAAGGCAGACCCATATTTTTAGTATTGTCTGTCGAGATTTTGAGACCAGTCAAGAAAAAAGAAAATAGCACAGCCAGCCTAGCATGCTTTAATTATGACTATAACCCAATTTAAATTGTATGAAAATATTTATGCATATGAAAATTAATAAATTTATTACCAAAGCATTACTTACTGTGTCTTTAAGTATTATCGCCTCCACCTGCTCAACATAATCCTCTAAATGTCCATTATTTTCAATTTCTTCAGCTTCAATTGACGATAGTTTTCCTCTTGTTATTCGGACATTAGGCGCTGCATTAACTTCATCTAAAACTTTTGTTCGGGGAAGATTTTTTTCTGGCGTAACGACTTCTGTCTTTGTTTGATATAATAATATATTTTCTTCTTTAGGCTGAATTAGTTTTTTTGGTGAATTTGTTTTTTCTTTATTATTTTCGTTTGAATTGACTGCTGGAGATAAAACTTTACGGTCATCGGCAGATACAATTCCATGGTCATTTTCATCTCCACCCTCACCTATAACAATTTCTTCTGCAGTTCCTTTAGCAATAACAAGTTTTTTCGGAGTCCATGGTTTTATAAAGGCATCTTGCGATTGACTCATGTCATTGTAAAGTGCAGGTATATCTGATTTCTCGTAAAATTTCTCTTTCTGACGCTCAGTTAGCTTATCTGGATTGAGACTCCAAACTGCCGGGATAATAACAAACAAATCATCATTATCCAAATAATTTTTTATTTTGTTATATTGAGCCTTAGAAGCAACTCTTCTTGTATCTTCTAATAATTGCTTCTTATAATCGTCAAAGATGCTCTTTTCAATGTGATTACTTCTCTTTTTATTTATAACATGCGACCAAACATCTTTGATGTCTGCAAAGTACTTTTGTAGTCCGTTTTCTCCCAGATAATTAACAAGACCTTTCAAGCATTTCATACACAGCTCAAAATTACCCTTGTGGAAATCTCTTGCCAGATTTAATTTAAGAATACTAAAAATTCCCAATATCAATTCCTCGTCATACACAGTATGAGATGAAGCCGAAGCAAGAATTCGTATGAAAGAAGCAAAATAAGCATTCAGGTCAGAATATATGGCATTTAGATTATACATTTTCTGTAAAAGTGCCGACGTTTCTTTCAGGAATGCAGTTTTATTTATTGCATTATTCAATCGCTCCACAGCCATGTGCAGTAGTGCCTCGAACTGATCGTCGAATATTTTATCTTTCGTAGAATTCTGAATTTCTGAGTAAGCCTTCAGGGGCCAGATGATCCATACGTTTATTATGTTCAAATTAGCATCACATTCGCCTTGATGTGATCGGCCGAACTGTTTGAGAAGGCTTTTGGTTACCAATTTCCAAGTTACTAGAACAACTTTTAGAGTTTGCGTATAGTTACCAAGAATTTCTGTAAGAAATACATCCAAGACGTGTCTAAACCGATCGGAGTCTAGGACAAAAATTAATTTTATTATGTCATCAACGGCTTGCGTTTGAGTATCGTCAGTTATTACGATTTTGCAGACAGCTGCAAGCGAGGTTCCGAAAAAGTTGTTATTTTCAACGGCACCATAACATGAAGCAAATTGATGTGTTCCAACAATCTTTTGCATGTTGGCTGAAACAGTTTTGTCTTGCCAAGTTTGAAGTTTTTCAAAAAGAAAAACTTTAGCTTCAGTATTTTCAATGGAGATCACATTTGATAATAAATTTGACAAAAGCAGCTCCAAAAATTCACCGCCTGATGATACTTGCACCAAATTGCAGTCCTTTAAACCTTCGGTGGTATAGTTTATTATTGACTTCCAAAACTTATTCATAATGTTCTGGTTTATGTTCTTCTCTTTCATTATGTTTAGGTCATAGTTTTCCATTCTTTTTGTGACAATTTTAGGCTTAGAACCTCCTAGAATTGATATCAAGCAGAGAATAGCCATTTCTTTGAATTCTACGCTCCCACAACCTCCTTTTACTAATGAATTATAGCAAAAAGCTAAGAAGGTCTCTAAAATCGTATCGACGTACTGCTCGATATGGCTATCCAACTTACAAATCAAATACCACCAAACTCTTAATTTTACAATTGCAGCTTGGGGTGTTTTAGATTGGGATGATTTCAGAGGTATGTATAGGAGACGAATACGTTTAGGGGAACAGAGTTCACCGTTGTTGGCAAAGATTTCAATCAAAACCTTCCAGCAATAGAATGCCTCTGTGCGGACATTGTAGTCTGGACTACGAAATCCCAATTCAACAACCGATAAAAACGCATTTATAGTAGAAGCTCCTTTAACAATTTCCTTGTCAAGGATCCGAATTAACAAGCACCATATTTTATACCAGCAAGAATTAGATACCTCACGGTATTTAGGAATTTCCTTAGAATAGCTCTGCACTATTTTCGTTTTAAGGGCAGCCCACCCGGGCAAGCTATGGAGGATTTTAAAATCAAAGCTACGTACAACAGTCTCCATTGCTGCGATAGCACTTTTCTGAATATCTTTGTCTTCATCGAAGACCAAGGGCAGAATATCTGTTGTCCAGAATAAAATAAATTCATCAGCGTTTAAGTATTTGTCACCTGTAGTTTTGGTCGTCCTTGCCAGCAAATCAAGCATCTGTAATGTAAAATAAAGTTATTTTTAAATTACATCACGTAAGTGTTAATTTTCTTTTTAATTCCATTGATAGAGGTGGCTCGTTCACTTACGTTGCAAAACAAATGTCTCTGGTTATTTTTTATAATTTCTTTTGAGGAATTATAGACTCCACAAAATGCTTTACTAAGCCCCGCATCCATTTCTAAATAATAATATTATAAAATTGATAAAAAATATTAAAATAAATCACACAAAATTAGTACAAAGAAAAAAAATGTAGGCAAATTAAAATTGACACTACAATTCGCGGTTTCAGGTAAATAATTGGCGCGAAAGATTGGACAGCTTGATGTATTTGTTGTAATAAAATTGTAAATGAACGCATTCAGATATTTGTATGTAAAATTTTCTCTAGGAATGCTATGCCCCCTATTACACAGTGACTCTTTTCAATATTTGTGAGTGCTTTGTAAAAAAGAAAATCTATCTTCACACCCATTGAATATTTGCAAGAGCCAGACGAAAAGAATAACCGTAAAGTTGTTGTTTTTGTAATGGTTCAATGTGGTTTGAGGTGCCTCAAAGCTTCTACATGGCCGAGAGCCCACACCAGCAGATTTTGGGTGTGAATGATAGCAAAAAAAAAGTATAGGCGTCGAAAGCTTCATTTAAAGCTATTTTAAAAATCGAAGTCTTGCAGTCCATAAATGGGGTCTTTGTGAATAAACAGTGCATACAAAAAAATATGAATGCAACTTAAAAGTTAATTGATTTAGCCGAAATTGGTTTTCACCCCTTCCTAGTTAAGCTCCTCCGATCACATATCACGCAATCCAAGACCGTTTCAATTAGCCAGTTAATATTTCTGAGATCTCAGAGGACTCAGAGCGCTCAGAAATATAAACAGGATTCCTCACAAAAATTCCTCAGTTTTCCCCTTAAAAACTGAGACTGAAATTATTTTTTGTCGCAGTAAATTACATAAGAAGAAAATAAAAAGAATGTTGTTTTGACTTCTATGTGAGGAATACTGTTTATATTTAATTTTCCTGCTCTGTCAAAAAATTGAGGAAAAATACTGAGCGCTCAAGAAATATAAACTGGCAAAATGCATAACTATCGCCCTGCCTGACCGTTTAAAAATTCAAAGTGAATTACTATTTTTTTAAACAGTCGGACAGGGCGAACTATACACTCAAATGGTCTTGAATTCCGTGATATGTAATCCAAAGAGCTAGGAAGGGGTGAAACCCAATTTTGGCTAACTCGATTACCTTCGAAGTTGCATTCATATTTTATTACAAATTAAAATTTACCAAACTTTTGAAAGAATCTGGAGTTTTTGAAATAAACTGCAACTTCAGCTTCCAAAATGGAAAAAAAAAACAGCTAAGTAAGTTTGGAAAGGCGTTGTGAATTCTACTCGCAGAGTATGGGTTCTCAGACCACAGTATACCAAAATAAAGTATTATACTGCGCAGGTTGTCAAAATTGAAACTGTTGGAAATAAAAAATGGCTGTGAGCTTAAGGACTTAAACACACGTGAAAACAACAAAAAAATAAAATTTAAATTGTCAAAAAAATGTATGTGAACGTGAGAAGGAAAATACACGTAAACACAACAACAAATACTGGCATTTGACACAAATTTTGATATAAGCACTGAAGAAGAACTGAAAAAAGTCGAAACTCTAATGATAATATGTGTACTCTGTGTTCTCAAACCACAAATGGAAGGGCGTTCAACGACTTCACCCAATGACACAATCACCTAGGACTAATAATTCTCTTAATATTCTTTTAATTAATAAAAAAACACAAACTATTTATGGGCGAGAGCACCCATGGAATCGCTTCCGCTGTGATTACACTTTATGAGACACTTGGTTCCACTTCGAAGGAAATAATGTGCAGTTGAAAGTTTCATCTTATATTTTGATAAAAAAAAAACACTTATTATATATATAAGAATAGTAAGGGTATTCATGCAACATCCTCAAGTCGTCGTAAACGTTGTAAAGTTGTAAACTGCGTAATACTGTCAAATATATTCCATACAAATTGTGACAGAATTTTGAAGTTTAAAACTTTACAACGTTTACGATGGCTTTACACTGTGGTATGAATACCCATAGTGTTTTTGTTTTTAATAAATAATTTTCAAAGAACACTACTCAAATCAAATATTTATTATAACAAATTTTTACATCTTATGTGGCCATCCTGTTGCAAGGGTTTCCCGGTAGAGTACATTCTCTAGTCGTCAATAAAGCATGTGTTGACAAAATGTTGTGCCATTTAAAACCCCCAATTCAAATTGGAATTGTTATATTTTGTATCGGAGACGGGATGTTTGCGGTAAATTTTCTTCGGTGCACACTGTGGAAGGATTATCGAACAGGCCTACTGACAGTACGATAAACAGAAACAAGGTATACTCATCAGGTTTGTGACATCACCATCATCTGCTTTCGTTCGGAGAACAGCAAAAAATAATTCATTTGATTGTTTGAAATAGTTTTTCTATTCTTAAAATCCTCAAATCCCTCAAAAACAACTCGTACTTTTACTAATTTTTAGATATAGTTTCACAAAAAAGAAAATCATAACTATTAAGTGCCCTATAACACGACGACTTAAGAGTGATAACTTTTATCGAAATTAAATGATTCGAACGAGAAAAAACATCTGATCTCACCTTCACACTCATTTAATTTCGAAAAAAAGTCATGACTCTAAAGTCGTCGTGTAAAGGCTCCCCCAAACCAACGCGAATTCGCAGCGACGACAAATTTTTGTTGTTTTTAGCGTTGTGTATTTGTCATATTTTTTTTTTCTATTGTGAATGATTCGCTGCCTTTAATAGGGCACTTACAATTATAGAGTATGATTGTGACGTCATAGAAACATCAAGATTGTGAATTAGGTGAATCTAGAACATACCTAGTGTTTATCATGACTGACAACTTACTTCATATTTGACGTTTTGTTTTTGCTTCATCTTTCACGTGATAAACAAAATAGTAGTATCAGGTAATGTAAATTTTATTTATTTAAATAAAAATAAAAAAACCGCTATTACTAGGATAATTATAATCTTTTAAAAGCTGCAATGTACACATATAGTTCTCATACTATTAAGTTAATTGATGCATAAAGTTTTAAATTATCTGAAAGCCGGAGATAAAATTCAGGACTTCTATTGAATTGACCTAATAATTTTTGTAGACTTTAAATGTATGGGTATATACATACCTACTTTTATTACATTAAATTTTACCATTCTTCTAAAGTTTTAGTTTAATCGAGCTAACAATTTTCAAGGCAAATAAAATACAGACGATTTCAAGTTTAAAAATAGGTACCAACTTTGTAACAACTAGAAAAATAACCAAGTCTAACATGAACACCTACGAAAAATCGTAGTGGTAAGCTTGTTTCCTAATTCTTTTCTATTTAGAGGTTGATTGAATTACCAGTTGGAACTTCGAAGAATGGAATAAATCTCAAAATTTCCAAAATGGCTTTTTGATGCAAAAGTAATTTCTTTATGTATACGGATCCGTTTGGTCTAAGACACTAGTACAATTTTTACAGATTACAGAAATATTGGTGATCTTAAAAAGCATACGTACATTTCGTCTCTAAATTAATACATCTTATTCATACTAGAATGCATCAGAACACAATCTTATTTAACAAATAAATAAGAAATGAGTCCCTATTATAACTATTGTAGTACATACAAATACTTTTCCAATATAAAAAAACACCTAATTCTGTTTTGGTGCATAGGGTATTACCCCCTCACTTTATTTTCAAGTCAAAATAAGTCGTAAGTAATAAGTTTTAGCAAAAGGCACATACAATTAAGTAAAGCTCACACAAATGCACAGTTGCCAGTATGGCAGATTTACCACTGATGAAATGTCGACCATGACACTTTATATCTAGCTACTAGGAAGCGTTAGAAAAAAATCTATCATTCGAATCGAAACAAAGAGAGACTCATTTTACCTATATATCAAAAAAAACCGTCAAATAAAATGTTGTTCAGTTTTTTGCGTTTCCCAGATGGATTCATTCCATTAACTGGTGATTCAATTTCAGTTAATTTTGCTCATGTTCGCGTGAAACAGTTAGAAGCACACGTTTGTACATAGTGCAAATGTACCGGTTGCCGTGCCCGGTGCGAATTTCTAATAATTTCATATTTTTCTAAGAACGGGTTTATTCCTAAATCCAACGATAACTATTGCTTGCCTTTAATCCATCAAAGATCTCTTCTTTTCCAATTGGCATTTCGTGTAAATCGTTATAGTATATGCATTATATAGGACAGACTCAAGCTTTTGAGAAGCATAGAGGGAGTAAAGTGTTACAGAATCTAGATACTTAAGTACACTGAAATCGGTATATCATTGCCCGACTCTCCTCGTGTTTTTTTCTAATAATACACCAATACGTATTTTTGTGTATGCTTTAGATTTTGAGTAGGTTTAGTACTTCTATTGAAAACTCGAAATGAATTTAAAAGAATAACATACTGGGATTGTCGCACTAAGACCTAAAAAACTATTTTGTTGTAGCCCACTTAGAGTTGAATGAATGTTTTTGGGGTAACTTAAGAGAGCATACATCGCTCTCTTCTACCTGACCTGGTGCCACCCCAAGCGTTTTTTCATATCTACCTAGAATGAATTACAAATGAAAGGCACTGCTTCCTAGACCAAAAATACCTAGATGTCTTCTTAGTTTGCATTGGCCAGTAAAATTTGTATTATTCGAATGTTATTCCTTCTTAGGACTTTACCTGATACAGTCTATGAAAGGTTCTTGGTTATAGTATCATAGTAGCTTGTTTTGCCTGCTTAAGCTTTGAAAGTTCTTTCCAGTTTTTGGATCTTATAGCCTCTTTTAAATTTGTTTTACTATTTTTACTAAAGAGGAAAAAAATTGGTGCTACAAAAATATATTTCGTACATATTTTTTTTTTTTAATATTCAAATTTTTCAGAACCTTATCTCTTACAAATCAGGTAAGAGTATTCTTGTTTCGAAAAAGTGTTTCAAAGGAAAACTTTTTTTTCTTGCTTCCAAAGATTATGAACCGAATTATAACTTTATAAATTATTATAAATTACATTTGCAACTTAGTAAAACCATCGTTAATGTCATAATCGCCGACGTTAACTTTGTTTACGATAGTTTTTTTTACATTGTATGAATACTCTTATTGTCTTCTAACATATATTATTAGTTTTTATTATTAAATTTACATGAATTTCAAAGAGTATACTTGATGAAAAACTTAAGACGATTTAAATAACTTTGTTTTATAAAAAAACTATGTTTAATTTTTTTTATAGATGCCTTTTTTATATTAATTCTTCATTAAATACAAACACAATACAAGAAAGTCATGCCTGTAGAAACCATAAAATGTACAAAAGTAAAGATAATACCAACACAGGAGTTGATTGAGTTTATCAAACTCCATTCAGAAGATATTGAAGAATTGCCAGAAAACTTAAAATCTCTTTGCTTAACAAGACAAAAATCAAAACCTACAACTAAGCCAAATGATTTAATAGAAGAATTAGAAAAGGATGACACCAGTTGCAATGAAAACATACTATCCCTGAGTTTATATGACTTTTATTGCTTGAAAAAGATTTTAATTAAACTGAGAGCCAACGATAAAACAAATAGCTATGCATACGAATTTTTGGAAAATTGTAAAGTTATCTTACCAGAAAACGAAATTATTCCCCGAAACCAGGCGTTGGAAGATAGATGCGAAAAACTAAGAGCAGCGCAAGCGAATACAGCATATATGAACATAACTAAAAATGTTGACTTGAGTATCAAACAAAGACATGAGGACTCATTTGCGTTTCAATGTGAGTATATATATATATAGCATAGTCGACTTTATATCCATTATAGAAGAGTAACTATATCGAACGGAAGAGTAATTAAATCGAATATTTAAATGGAAATAAAGCAGAAAATATACAGATTTGGTGTCTTCTTAATATACCAAATAAATTGACAATAATGTAATGCAAATGAAAATAATAAATGCGAAAGCTTTGGTTATAATGTAGAGAATATTTAGGAAATGAAGTCAAAATATAGTAATGGGGCTGGGTCGCGTAGGGTAAAAACCCGGTGAGGCGCGACCAACAGCAGCACGACGCGACCAATGACGGTGCTGGAGGCGGGACAAGGAGCGAGAGCCGAGACGCCGGCGCCGGCCGTGGGAAGCGCCTTCCCAGACCTCTATGATTCGCGTCGCTTGTGCCGCGTGGCGCTGCCGGTCGCACCACAACGGGCCCCTAACTCAACGTTGCGCCCTTCCCCATTCTATTCAATTTACAAATATTTCACTGCATAAATTATTAAATTTAATAAAACTCATTATCAAAAAACAGGAAAGAAATAAGATCAGTTCATAAGTATGCAAGTACATATAAGTTTTATTTTTGGAAATAAATTCGAATTTTGTTTTGAATTTGGAAATAAAAACGATTACCAGTTTTGGACCGATCGACATTATTTCTCGTTTATTATTCTACAATTGGAATTAAAGTAGAACAAACAAAATCTGTTTTTCGACCTTTTTCACTGCACCGATTTGCTACGGACTCAACATGAAAGTCCCCTTTTACAGTTTTTATAATTTGTTTGTAATTATTTTTTCTTTCTTATGGATTCCATAGTATGTATTGATTAATTTATAATCCTCGATCATTTTTTTAAAGGTGAATATGATGCGTGCTAAAAACGTTACATTTGTTATTAGAATCAAGATTCCGATTTAACCAATTTTATTAACTTATAACATAGTTTTTTTTTATTTGTTTGATCACTTGATCAAAAATTTCAAAAATAAGCGGCACGCTAATGTAGTATATTAGAAAGTACAGAAAACATCGACGTTTTTATTTTTCATAATTGGTCTTAAAATTTCTGTATGGAATACATAAATTTGTTTCCTGTTAAAATTTGAAAATTTAATATAGAAATATTATTATAACTGTTATTATTTAGAGGTCCTCAGTGCAAAAACATGGTGACGCGTGTTGAGTATCTTATCTCTAGCACAATATGTATGAAAATTCTAAAGATATTGTTTACTCATTTTTGAAAATCATATCAGGCGGATCACACTTCCCATTGCTCATACATTGAACAATCTGATTTTGAGCGTTTTCATGACTTACCAGCATATATCAGCAAGTACGCTGACAGCTATTTCTGCCCGGAAGTCGGCCTTCAGTTCTTGTAGAGTCCATTTATGGTTAACCTAAACGTTGGATTTACCCAAAGTACTTCTTATCTAGGTAACACGATCCAACAAGTGTTCCATAAAAAGAAGTCATCATTATTCTTGAAGTGTGAGACGATTCTGCGTTTTACTAGAACCAAATGTGTCTTCATCAAGTTGTATACGCATGTTTTGTGCAGAAGCCTCAATGCTCTCATGTGATCGGATGGGCTGATAAACTCAACTTCTTCGTTTTAAGACTCTATGAATCGTTCTGGCACTCACTTCAACTGGTTTCTTACGTTTCAAACCCTTGAAGGACATAAATCGATTTTATTTAGCTTTCATAACCAGGGTTCTTTTGTCTTTAGGCGTCATTTTAAACGGGTATCCTCTGCGTACAGAAACTTTTATAGCTTGGAATGAATTGAATACTATCGTTGAATCCGCATAAGACCACAATGCTTGCACATTGACCTTAAGTGACATATTTTTTTCTTCCCATAATGTTAGTTAATAAAAATTAAAATATTAAGTTAAGCAATGTCAGTATATTAGGGCACTATTATTTACCAAAATTTTATTTGTTACAAGACCAAAAACTCGTTTTAATAAAATTTACTTTCAGTGTACCTAATCAATCATTTTTAACATAGTAACTGCAACTGTTCGCATTCTTCTTTCTTTGTGTGGAAAACCATACATAAAACTATTACTTATATACCGCTAAAATATTTGTTATGTCTTGTTTTCGGTTTATGTAGTTCTTGTTTTTTATTATGTGAAGCTTTTCTAATGTGGATCGTTTAGATGTATGTTACTTTATTTGCATTCCACCCAATGCAAATTCTTTTGAAGTGTTTTTTTTTTTTCATAACCATTTATTTGTTTCTTGCAAACTCAAGTTCCGTTTAATAAATCTTTATCAAACCGTATAAAAGATTGTTTAAACAGTATCTTCAAGAGTATGTACAAAAATAAAAAAATACTTTTCAACGCTCTATTGCAATTTTCGACTGTTAAGCTGGCTGCTTATGAAATTTTGGAGCACCATAGCGTAGATTTGAAGGAAAATGCTTTTCAATCCTATTAATGTACCTATCCTATGGGTTGAGAATCTAAATTTCACCATTTTATTTGAGAAATTTGTAAATAGTTTGAAGAAAGGAACAAATCCAGGGGCAAAATCACCTTATAATGGAGTTTTCGTTTCCCTGCTTCAAGGTCAAAAATGTTGATTTTCGTTAATTTCTGTTTACTAACATTTGTATCTATGTCAAAATAAAAATAAAATGAAATAAAACGGTTTTTGGCGCTTATTCTCTACTTCAAACTTCCGATTCAATTAAATATTTTTCATTAACTATTTGCATTTTGGCCTCATTTGAATCTGTTCTGAATGCAAAATAATAATTTTTCATACTACAATTTACATACAACAAAATAAATTATGTTTCGTTCATTATATTTTCCTTTCTAGTGAAAGAAGTCAACCGCCAAGTTATTGCAGTGGTCCAATTCGTTTGTTCTGTTATAGCAGGTTTCGTATTTGGATTTTTGGGAATTGAATTAATTGTTGGAAATCTGGATTTTGGATTCCGTTTATTATTGGGAATAATGTGTGCACTTATAATAGCGCTGGCTGAGATTTATTTTTTGGCTAAGAAACTAAATGAATGTGATGAAATGTTTTCAAACAAAGTTAAACGAGATTAATAAGTATACACTGATATATCCTAAATAAATGATAGAATACATTTAAAATTTATTCACTTATTTGTAATATTTGTCTATTATACATTTTCAAATGCATATTTAAAATTAATTTTTAAAGTCTAATTCCTAAAAGTATTTTTTTAAGTTCATTTATGTTCCTTTTTTTCTAAAAGTCTAGCACCCTTTGCAGTTTGTAAATGAAGTTACTTCAAAGGTACACAATTGTTTTTGTTTTGCTTTAAGACAAGTTTTAAATTAAAAATTTATTCAACAAAATAATAAACTGCATTAAAATTATTGATCACAAGACGATTATGTTCATTATGTTGTGTTCTTGACTTTAATTTTTTAAGGAGAAATTATTTTTATCTTTTTATTAAACTTAAGCAACTTTTGATATTAATAAAAAAGCAACCGACGTTAGATCCAGTTTTCGCTACAATAATCCGGCGATGTAGTGAATACGGTTAACTTCTAACCTTCTGCAGTTTATCAACAACTTGCGTAAGTACATTTTCAAAAACGTTTATTTTCTATAATTTTAGATTTTATTCCTCATCAGTGTTTTCAGTGGGCAAGTTCAGCAAAAATAAAAAAAAATCCAAGAGCCTGGTCACAGAATAATTTTGTGCAAAAAATCATGATCATGTTCATTCATTTGCAGTAGCTAATGAAAACCTCCTAGGTTTAACTTATGAAAAATCATCGCAGTTCAAAAAATAGTTGGATGACCCTATATAATGCGCAGTGGAACTGTACGCTCATTGACGTCTTCTGAACACAGTTTTGCTAAGATATTTTTTAATTTTGGTCAGACTGGAAATAAAATGGATATAGACTAAAAAAAATTAAAAACAACAAATGATAAGCGGAAAATAAATTTCTGTTTTTAATATTAATAATGCGAGTAGATAATACCATTTTCATATGAATTTCATTTCTATAATTAACAATAGATATGAAATACCTAATGCTCTCCTGGTTCCCTTAATATTCGGTTTCCTAAAGGGAGAGGAGGCCTGTAATTAAGAACGAGTTTTCCTTTGATCTCATTAGCAGGACATTCAGCTTTAACGTCGTAGCAATTTAAATTTCTCATAGCATCCAATTGTTCATGAGATACTTCCACTGGTGTTTTTAAAACGATCCATGTGACTGATTCTGAACAAGGTGGTGTAGTCAAAGATCCTTCATACGTCCAGTAGGTACATTCTTCTGGAAGAAAATTATTCGGGTCACAACCATTAGGCAAAGTGATGCGATCTCCTTTGTGCATTACAAAAGGCAGCAATTGAGTAACCTTTTCTAATTCAAGATGGTGATCTCCTGTCTGGTTATATAAATATTTTTTATTTTATTAGATACGTTTATATTTTTCTTTTTTAACTTTTTATACCTTTAAAAACAAGGCTAATACAGCTAACCCATCTGGATAGGCGGCTGCCTCCGTAAAGCTACTATACTTTGAAGTGTTCCAATGTACAAAATGTAGTTCACCAGAATATGATTGTCCATCAACAGTGTGCTCTGAACCCTCTTCATCTGAGCAACCCCAGTGACAATGAAATTGTTCTAAACGGTATTGATTTGTCCCGAGTGGTCCACCGCTTAGAAGAGAATCATTTCCAATTACGTCAATTTTCCAACCGTGTCCTAAAATGTAATGGTTAGGAGCCGATATTTTTTGGATTTTGATTTTGTTTGCCATACTCACCAGTATTAACCAAGCTTCGAGAATCGCTACCCACATACTTCCATACAAGAGAATTTTCTTTTAAATCACTGTCACGCTTCGCAGTTAAGGTATTGATATCAACTGGAGACTGTCTATGTCCTGATGCTTGTGGAAATAGTTTAAACCATTCCTGTGGACCTATTTGAATGAAATTACAATTAATTAGTTTCCCTTTAAGATCAAAAGCAAAAACGTTCGGTGTAAATAAAGTCGGCCATTCACATTAAAACTGTCGCAAGGACTGTCGCAAGAATCGTAGGTTTATTAAAAAAAACTAAATCTTATCTAATATATTTCAAAGAAAATTTCAGTTACGCCACTATTCCACTATTGAGGCCGTCTCAATCAGTACTTTTAGAACTTTTTATCATTTTTTTTTTCAAAATTAAAGAATATTTTAAGTTATTGATACTAAAAATGAAATTCAAGAAAATTTCAATTTTTAAATAAAATAAATGCAATTCAATAAAAACTACAGGCTTTTAGGTGCCAGTTATGGCTTTCATTGAAACTCATCATTGAAAATTTCAATGATTGATTTGGAGACATTTAGAAAGCAAAATCATTAATTATTTCGATTAACAAATAAGGATAAGGACTTAGTTAATATTTTTAGTCAAAAAAATTTTCAAATAGGCCCAACCTTCCACATAAAAAGGCTTTTCTTTTTCAATGATTGAACTACCTTACCAATGCTCATTGAAATCTTAAAAGCCATTTCATGTAGAAACTTGGGCCAATTTGAAATTTATTTTTACTAGAAATATCAACTAAGTCTTGATCTGTATTTGTCCATCAAAATAATTATTGATTTTGATTTCTAAATGTCTCAAAATCAATCAGTAAAGATTTCAATGATAGCTAAAACTGGCACCTTACAGGTTAGAAAGAGATAAATACATACATAAAAACAAACAAGTTAAACTGTTGAAAACAAATTTGATCACAATGTTGTATTAATTTTGTATTTTTTGAGATCCTCTTAATTTTTGTAGTGTTAATATCATTAAATATTCTTTTTCTTTGTGAACAAAATGCAATGAAATCTTGAGAGTTTTAATTGGGCTTTCAAAATAAGGAAGCAAAACTTATACACAATAACTTGTTTTGTTTCTGTTTTTAATAAACTGATATCAAAGAGAATAAATCTAAAAAGTTTTGAAAATGGTGTTTGGTAAACCACAAAACCGTCACCTGCACCAGAAAAAAAATTTAGTTCTGTTCTGTTGTTTTTTTTTGGAAAAATAGAGCTATTTACATAAAAGAAACATTCAAAGCAAAGCGAAAACGAGAAAGTTTTAATTTGTTATCTGTACAGATCGAATTGATCTTAATTTTAATTTAATTTTTTTATGTTAACTTCGTTTTGGGAACATTTTGAGAAATCATAGCTACGATAATATTTATTTACGGCACTGGCACAACTGATGCAATGTGCAAACTGGACAAAAAATTAACTCTTAAAAATTATATTTAATTTAGCTAATTTATCTATTTTTGCTTGCGATATATGTACATATGTATGTAGGTACTATAAGCCAAGTTTTGATTTGTACAAAAAAAAAATCGAGATAACAATCAAACATGATATTCCGATGACAGAGAATACCAAAAAAGTGGGTGGAAAAATTCTGTCTGTCTGTTCGGCTGGATAGATTTTCTTAAAACTTGGTACACAGTGGTTTTTGGTGATACTGCCCATACATTTTTTTAAAAATTTTTTTAGAACTAAAAATAAAGGTACCTGCTATATATTTTTTTTAGCAATTTTACAAAATCCTATTTTTCTCAAAAACGGCTCCAAAACTTTTCTTTAAAAAATACGATAAATTTCTTTTGGTAAAAGCTTCCTTAAGATGAATTTTCAACTCTATTTTCTGGTTCGGCACCTTTTTTCCATTCCTTTTTTTTTCTCACTTTTAATCTTGAATAAAGCAAGTAGTCAATCATTTTTATTAAAACTAGTTTTTTTTTTAAATTTTCTTCAATTTAAATGCAAAATAAATAAAAACATCATTTCTTTGATTAAATAACCGTATAAAAGCTTTAGGAACTTCAATTTACATGTGGAGAAGTACTCCAATTTACCCGCTTGTACATATATGTCACTGAAAATTCTAAATTATATGTGCATATCCAATTCAAGCAAAACAGTAAAAATCCTTTTATAAGTATATAAAACAAAACACATAATGCGAAAGAGATACACTTATACCCATTTGACATTTCTCTGAAAAAATATAAACTTTTTAATCAGAGCAAAAATTAACATCTACAATAATAATAATCGAATTGTGCAAAATCTATATAGCTCGTGAAAACATCTCAATCAAAGATTTGGCTCTCTGCCTACGTGAAACTCATGAAAAGCATCAATAACAGATCTCTAATTCTCCCCGAAAAAGGAGAAATGCAGGGGTCCACATTTCCCGCCTACTCCATGTCAACCGAACTTACTCTACCTCCCAAAAAACCATTTTTATATTTTAGATTTTCTTCAAAACGGTTACTTTGATTTATGTTAATAGTTTTTTTTACCAAAATTTTCCAAAAAATTTTTTTTGGATTTTTAAAAATATTCGATTTTTTTTTTTGAAAATCAAATATTATGAAAACTAAATGGTCAATTTTTATAAAACTCGGTACGGTTTTTTGTAGGTACTCTGTAAAGTATTTTAAATAAGAAAATTTACTTATATTAAAAAATAACGGTACCCTCCATACAAATGAAAATATTTTTTCTTAAAAACGGCTGCTACGGTTTTTATTAAACTTTTTCTTAATGCTTAAATTAGTGCGATATACTAACAAAAATTATAAAAATTTAGAAATAGCAACTATTCATAGTATACTTCTCATAGAACATTTTTTTTTTTAATTTTAAATTTTCTCATTATCACCTGAACGGATTAAGATTAATTTGTTTATATACAAATTTCAAATAAGATACAATACAATATTTTATATCAAAATTTTCAAAATACTTTTTTATTATTTAAAAAAAGTTTCAATTTTTTTTAATTATATATTTTAAAAATAGGTTGACAATTTTTTTTTTAATTTTTTAGTATGCACATATGTAAGCAAATACGATTTGCTTACCAAAAATTTTCCTTGAAAATGTTTTAAGAATTTTGATATATAAAACAATTATTTTTTAAGAAAACCGTTTTAACAATTTTAAATTTTTTTTCCAAACAATCATAATTTTAAACATTTTTCTCTCATAATTTCCATGTATTTACATATAATGTTCTTAAACCTTCAGCGTTATGAACATAAGAGCAAGTACGTGCAACCCAGTCGTGCATTTTATTTTTTCCTGGGACTATTCCGTGTTAAGTTTCAAAACAGATATCCCGTAAACAGTTTTTACATCCCGCGTTATCTTTTTTGGATTTCACCCAAGCGAGCGAGGTCTTTATCCTTATTTAATAGTCTAAGAGCCAGTGTTCGGCAGACTAACGGTATTTCAGTATGATTCATTTTAAATGGAGCAATTGTCCTGGTCCTCCTGAGCATAGAATGGTCATTCCTAATCCAAAGTCATAGTACCTCTGGGAGCACGGGGGTCTCAAAGTCGAAAAAATCGATCTAGAAAACGTGATAACAGTACTTCTGCCTCTTTAATATGTTAGACTACATAGTTTTTGCTATTCAAAAATCATAAAGGCAGACATAGGTCGTAGTACCTCTAGGAGTAACGGGATTTTTAAAAAAGGCTAAAAAAATTCTGAACTAAATTAAGCTTTTTTTTCCTAAGTGCAAAAACCGAAGGAATATGTTCAGATTTTTTATATTAATACTAACAGTCTTAACAGGAGGTTAAGACCCTCCACTTTTATAAAAAAAAATTGTTTTCAGACACCTGTTGTAGTACCTGGATTTGTAACGGAATTTTGAAATAAAAAAAATCTCCATACATTTCTCACTTTTGGTTTCAATTAAAAATAAATAGGCATCCTATTAAGCAATTCGTCTGCCTCTTTGACATAATAAGTAGTATAGTTTTTATAAAAAAAAAATGTTGATGGGAAAGATAATTATTTTTTAACGAAATTTTGAAATAAAGATCTTAAAAATCTCGATATAAATTCTGCTGTTTTAAAAAACTTAAAAAAAAACGTAGTGTTTACTAAAGGAATATGCTTGTCTCTTTGATATAATAATAATTATAGTTTATTATATTAAACAAAATTATGTATAGATACTACTTGGTACAGTACCCAAACGCACAAATTCAGCTGTTTTTCAAAAGCAAAAACAAAATGTTTTAACTAAAGCAATATGTCTGCCTCTCTGTCTCTGTTCCGTGACTCTTTATATATATTTAAAATTATGGCAGACTCCAAGTATAGTAACTGCATTTATTAATAACTAACAAATTTATAAAACGATAGGTCGATTTTGATGAAACTCGGTAAAAACACTTTAAACACCATTCAAAGCATTTTAAAAAAGTGCTTATACTTTTATGAAAAAATAATAGTTCCTTCCATACAAGTGTTAAAAACACGTTAATGAAAATCTTAAATTTCTCAAAAGCTCCTCCTAAGAGTTTATTAATTTTATTTAGGTGACATTATATGAGTGCCATTTACTACGTATATACATATATAAAAATTTACATCTAGCAACTATTCTGCCGTCCTAAGAAAAAAGAGCTTAAACGCCAAAATTCAAAAACTGAGCTAGTACGTACTATAATTGGAAACACTTAATAGTTAACTATGTTTGTGTAAAGCTTAAAACACAAAATTCTTACTGCAAATGGCTAAAACTCTCGAACGCAAGTTTCATTGCAGGTTTTAAGCAAGTTGCTTATGTGCCTATAATAAGCTAAAAAGTAACAAGTTCATTTTTCTAGGTCATCACCAGAATTACTATATAACTTAGGCGAATAGAAAAATAGCATGATTTTTTTTTAATAAAAATTCGTTCTTCACAATTTTCAAAATTATGTAATTTGACGGCGCAAATAGCAAAATCATTAAAATGCATTTATCTCAAAACTACAAAAATGGAAGTACGCCATTTTTCCTTACGACGCACAGTGGGACCTTAGTAGGACATATGTAGGTTAAAATTTTAGTGTTGGATTTATGGCCCCACACTTCCCTATAGTATTTATTTATAACCATACCACCTGGTGCCACACAAATTTCAAATCTACGAAAGAACTTAGAATTGTATCCTTGCGAAGTGGAACATACGACTTTAAAGCTCTTTATCAAAATCACGGCGCGGTGCTCTATTTCTAGTACGTTTAAAGTCTAATTTTTTCAAATTGTTTTTTTTTATGATAGTTTTTGGCAGTGGGTACTCAAATTAAAGGTATTTACTATGTCCATAAGGTTTGTTTTATCATTTTAACCACTTCAAAGCCAAGAGAAAGCCCGCACAAAGAGAAGCTAAAATTGTTTTTTTGTGTCTCTTTTTCTCCAATTCAACAACACTTTTAACTACAAAGTCATGGAAAGTCATGCATAAATCATATACCAAAATAATTATATTTATGTCCACTTTTTTTAAAGCACTCCGAATCGCAAATACTTATTTATAAAAATTTGGACACGAGTACGATATCTTTGACGCTTTGTTATGTTGAGATATTAAATTCGATTTTATATTCACTTTCTACATTATACTATCAATAACTAAGGACTAAATTTTTGTTAATAAATAGTTTTCAAGAACATAGAAAAACGCTAAAACCAATTTTTCATTAGATTTTAATGTTTGTCGGTATTAATGTTGAAAGTACCTAATAAAGTTGTCAGTTAATTTGAGTTCTGTTTGTTTCTGAATGTTTAGACAATTTTCTTTCCAACAAATAATCCACAAAATTTTTTCCAGAGCCCCAAAGAAGTTTTCTTAATTTTATTTTCATGATCTCTTACACAAAATAGTTTTAGAATAGAACATGAAAAAGAGTTTTTTTAATTCTTAAAAAAAAAAAATTTTTGTTTTTCAAATAACATGTACCTATACCAGACAAAACCAAATAATAAAATTAAAAATCTTTTACACTTGTAAAACAAAATATTGTTTGGTGTATAAAAAAAGATATGACGTCTTATGTTTGAAATAAAGTCATTTAAATTGTATAAATTCTCTTGAAATCAATCAAAAATATACCAGCTTAAAGAGCTATTAATTTCCAATTTCCAATAGAAAAAAAAAAGTTATTAAAAAGATATCTAGTTCCCAGTGTTTGATAGAGAATTATTGAAAACAGTGAATAGTATAAGCCAATTCAGTACTTATCATTTCGACAAAAATAAGTATAAGGTCGTCGTCCTTTTTTTGGCTGTTTTCCACTTTATTTTAAATCATGCCTCCCAAGTAAATGGGAGGTTAAGACCCTATCCACTTTTATAAAAAAATGCTTAAATTTGTTTTCCCTAAGAGAATTTTTTGATGCCAAGTATATATGTAGTTACCATAGTGCACAAATTTTTATAAATATTGGCGATTCCAAGTGCCTCTTTTTAAAAAAATTGTGGGCGTGTTAGGAGGCGGAAATTTTGTCCGATGATTTATTATAAAAGTTTTCGTCGTCCTTAAAAATTTCATCGAAATCGGTGCTATCGTTCAGATTCTATGAACCTATGACCGTCTCATGGAACGATTTTATTTTAGTTTGAATATTATCATTACCGCCTCAACAGATTTAACTAACAATATAAATAATATTATGAATAGCGAATCGAACGATCGCTTAAAAGCGAATGATTTAGCGAATTCCCCTAATCACGATGTAATATCGATATCGAGCTTCCACATTCACTTCAAAAATCAATGCTGCTAAAAATATTGCGAAAATAACTCATAAACACATTTTAGACGTCAAACAATGGCTATTGGGAATTCACAAAATCATTTAGGTTCTTCCTCCTGGCATATTTTCCATTAAACAATTTTTTTTTCTTGTCTAGTTTCATACATTCATGTCCTAATTTCCTGGAACATTTTACGCGAATCACCAGCAGCAACCTTAGAGGGTTGAAATTTAAATACAAAATTTGAAAAAAAAAAAGGCATTAGGCCCATGATACAAGATTATTTTTTTTACCGATGTTTTCCCAAAATAGCTTTAGAAACACGAATCGGTAAACAATGCTCCCAGATCGTGAATTGTGAAATATATTTTTTTTTAAACTGGTAGTTAGAAAGTTGAATATTTTACTGTCAATAAAAATCCAAAAACCGTTGTCAAATGATTAGTTCCTTATCAAGAAATTTTCCAAACAGAGATTTAGAATTTGGCTTGTAAGTGGAAGGCCCTTTAAATCAAAGCCGTTATAAGAGTTTTTTGATAAGATTTGTAAGTTTTAAAAACTTTTTAGTAACTAGTCATTCATACCTTCTTAAGGAGTACCTACATTTAAGAGAATATGAAAAAGAGAAATTGTGAGTACATAAAACCTTTTTAGAAGTTCCTATCCGTTTGCAGATATGGGAGCCACACCAGTAGGGCTTTTAACGTGATAAACAGAAATATTCCAAGTTCTAAAAAATACTTCAAAGCTCTTATTTTGATATAAGAATTTTTCTCCAAATATCGAAAACGCAAATTAATTGCAATTAAATTTTTAAGAGAAGTCAATATCAATAAAATCGTTTCCGAGAAAGTTAGAACATAGAAGAAAAATTGTTGTTCATATAGGAACTACCCAGGTCAACCATGAAGAAAATTTTAAAAGTTCCTCTGGGGAATAACATACAAAATGTCTGCACCGAATTTGAAGCAAATCTGTTAAGACACTCCAGCTTGTTGTACATCCACACATATATCTACCAACGGACGGTATGACAAAAAACTTTTATTGGGTTTGATAAAAACCTTGAAGATTTTCCTATACGAGGCTGGCTCTTTAGTGTCCATATAAGTCCCGTAAAAAAAATCTGGACATTACTTCGAATTTATAACCATACGATTTGATTTAATATCTTATTTTTTTATTTATTTTTTAATCACATGGCTTTAATTTAATTACGACTGCAAATTAAATCAAAAACTGTTGACGCATTATAATTAACACCTTTTCCAACTATTAACGTTATTAATTCATTGATTAACTAACAAAAACCTCTTAATTACTATACTTTGTTGACATAAAGTTCCATGTTAGGTACAGATATTAATTAATTGCTGATTGTTTTTTTTTTAATATCGTTTACTTTTTGTATTTAGTTTAACAATCGTGTTAATCATGGTATGAATTTTTTAATTCAAACGCTAATACGTATTAGAAAAATTACATACAATTTCAACTTATCGAGCGTGTGCCTTTCCAAATATTTGCTCCTACCAGCTACCAGCTACCGGCTACCGCTTATAACTTTGACATGGAATTAAATAGCTTTAAATTGGCTGAGATAGAAAAGTTCAATTGGAAGCCGGAAGATAAGTCTTAATTCCAGTTCGTTTACACTAAACCCAGCCGTAATAACACAGCAATAACAAATATTGTATACCTATCTAGATACTATATTCATGCAAATGCTGTAATTGGTTCAGAAAACAATATAATGACAGTTGAGTAGTAGTTTACTATGAAATAGCTTAGTAACATAAATTATTATTTTTTAAATATTTACACTTCCTTAATTCGAAAACCCGTGACAAATTTTCGGCATATTTCTAAAAGATATCCACACCAACAGAATGGTCTTAAGTTATTAGCACTTTTGTACAGTTTAATTCAATCATCAATCAATTACTGGCGAGAATAAGAATAATAATAAATTTTTTTTTGTTTGTTGACAGTTTCGATTTATGGACTTTTTCAGAAGCCTTTCATCTAATTATTTTGCTTAGATAACAAATAACAAACCAAAGACTGTGTATTGCACTCACGAGAAAAATGATCATATGACTTTTTTTTCGGTAGTAATTTGAATTTAACAGATCACTCACCATTTTCAGTATCATATCCCCAACTCATGACAGGAAACAACAGAACAACACTATGTATGTTGCACAGAACAAAATATATAGTAACTCAATTTAATTTTATAATTAAATTAAAAATCTTTTAATAAAGTTAAGGGGTGTAGAATGTATGGTAAGCTATGGTATGGTAAGCGTTCTCTGTCTGCTTCTGCTCACGACTGGAACTGGAAATTAATGAAGCCAGTTTTGCAAATTTATTGTGCCTATGAAAACCAAATAAAGCTTATTCTAGCTTTCGTTTTCGTCGTATATAATAATTGTTGGCTGGTAAAGAACAAAAAAAATGTCACCAGAGCTTTTAGATTTTTTTTCGAAAAACAATACTATATTTTCGTGACTTTAAAGTATGCATTTATCTCATTGAATGCAGTGAAATAATAAAGAAAATAAAAACATTTAAAACTTTTCCACATAATCTTACTATAGTGGAAGTATAGAGAGAGAGAGAGAGAGAGTAGTTTTTAAATGCCTTTAATTAAGGGTACGTAAATTAATCAATAAAAATAAAACTGCAAGTGCAATACTGCAAGAAAAGCCTTGAACAACATGAATGCAACTGAAAGATTTTTGAAAAAATAAACATTAATATTTAAAGAATATTTTGCAAAAGTAAAAATAAAATGTGTTTATCTGTAGTGAAGGGACATTGAAAGGTTTATGGTTCATTTAAATTATACTATTTGAACCAAAATCAATCCCACTGCACGCAACTGAAAATTTTCCAAAAAATTACAATGAGTTGAGCTTGACGATAACAAAGTATGTATATTTGGATCGCACGTACGTGAACACGAATTTAACACACTTCTAAAGTAGTAACAACTTATTTTTAATTTATTCATTATTTTCTTCAAGAAACGGTTAATTTTCATATCGTCAATTCATACTTTGCTCAAAAAGTCAACTGCCTTAAATATCTTGTTATCTTATTTGTACAAAAAGAGACAAAAGGGACGCAGACAAAAAATCTTATTTAGTTAATGAAAGATGAAGAAAATGGCAAAACTACGAAAAAATTCCGACAAAGCTGAATTTTGGTGGATATATTTGAAAAAAATTATATCTGCTCAGATATTAACAAAGAACCGTTATTTCTTCATTTACAGAACAAAATAAAAAAGTGTTACTTTGATACGCTATTTCTTCAAGATTAATAAACCTACAAAGCCAGTTAATAGCTCATTTTTTAGATAATTTAATTCTCTAAATGTTATTGTTTCATGATTTGTTGTAAAAGGAAATTTCATCGAGTTGTTGAACAAAAACCAAATCACTTTCTTTTTCAAGATGGCGATCATCCCCTTTTCCCGGGCACCTCAAAAACTTGGTTTTATAAAAAACAGATGTAGCCAAACTCAAATTATAAAAAAACTTTAGCCCATCGATTACGAAAATTTTAATAAATTTTTATACAAAATGTAATCCACCGTGAAGTTTTTGCATAATTTTCTCAGAATCTATTGCTTGTATGAAAAAAAGTATGTTGAATCTTTTTTGTGTAGAATGACATAAGCTACAATTTGTACCTTCACATTTTTTCAAAAAAACGTATAGTTTTCGAGAAATTAAGAAAAAACTGTACCTTGTTTAACCCCCCCAAAAAAATTAAGCCTCGCTCCAAATTTACGGAAATTTTCAGGAAATGATTAAGAAGTTAAAACAAAGCTCTCCACCAAAATTCAGCTTAGTCGGAATTTTGTTGAAGTGAGAGTCTAATTTTCCTTATTTTCATAAGGGCCACAAAGACGTTTTAACTATGTTGCCTCGGTCCGTAACACGAATTACTTCATGCAGATACTTAGGTGTTTATTCATTTTAATACAGACAATTATTAGATTTCTGAATTTTAGAACACCCTTTCAAGATCTGCGTGTTTCCGTATATATTAACCAGATTCTTCCGTTAATTTATTTCTGTATACACATTTTGTGTGAACGAAAACCATGATTCCCGAACGTTGATTCAAGTGATACTCGTATTAACAGGATTGGGGATTTTCTTTGAACGGATTTATATTTTTTTGGGATAGTGCTCCAAGTTCAGTGCTCTAAATACCATTGTATTGTAGTGCAACGAATTGTTATACTAGTATAAAATTTTTGTGTGTTTTTCCCAAATATTACCGAATTTCTGTACTTTATTTATCAGCGCCAGCGGTTAATTTCCATTGCCTTTTGAGCATTGATTGAGCTTTGACTATCTGACTTTTTCTATATCAGGAACAATATCATCATCTAAAGTACTGAAGTAGATGGAGGAAACTTTACGTCTGTTCGATGAAGTTTACACAGGGTTGACTCAGGTTTTCTTGACAACCCCAAGAATTGTCAAAAAAAACTGTGTTTTTCGGTTCTCAAAAAACACCAAACGACTCTCAATTGTGTTGTTGAGATAATCAAGAAACAAAATTTGATTTAAGAATAAAAAAAAGGAACCACAGTTTTCATTTTCTGTTTCTATTTGTTATTATTTAAGTAAATTTGTGTATTCCATCAATTTCCATTTCAAAAACAAAAGAATTACCTGCAGCACTTGAATCCAGAAAACAAAGAAATGCTTCAGATCTCCTGCCACTTTGACATTTTATTCTTAACCTCAACTTGCCCAGCAAATAACTTAGTTCTACTTCAGCGTGAATTTAGGGGACCCCAGGTTTAAAAAAACACAGCTTCAGGACTAAGCGAACAAATTTTTTATGTTGTGCCCACTCAATTCACAGTCTTATTTTTTTTCTGAATTTGTGTCGTCACTTCTGATAGCAAAACTGGTAAAACTTCTCAAAAATAATTTCAGTTTAAGTTTAATCAGCTGTCAAATTAGTGTCTTTCACACGTTAGCAAAATATTTTATTTTTCAGTAATTCACGGAAACGAAAAAACAAAGTGAAATTACTTTTATCAACTGAGCTATTTAGACTTGTCTTTCAAATATGATGTCTTTTACTGACAATCAGTGTTGTTTGGAAATGTTTCCTATTTTGGGCTTTATTCCCCATTTCCCTATACAATTTATTTATTGTTTAGGGAATTGTTTCTTTTAATAAAAGAAAGCGAAATATGGAAATAACTTCCGAAATGTTCAGTCCTTTTTTGGACATTATTCTCAAATCGATTTAGGCGCTTTTTTCAAACGCCAGTAAATTTATGCAAAGTTGGCCACTTTTAAAAGCTCGGCGGGCCACATAAGGCCAGCAGGCCACAGGTTAAGTATAGCTGTATTAGAGGAACAAACAAATTAGAACAAACAAAACATGAAGCATAATGCAAAATACACAGTAAAAATGGTAGTGACACCGTTCGTGGTGGAAATCAGCTTTTCCTAGGCAAGGTAGTGATTTTATTAGTTCAACATTATTAATTATTTGTGAATAAAAAAAAAGACTAGTAATAGTTTTGGAAAAAATTATTTTCAAGCTTAAATATTAAAAAAACTATAATTTTTTTAAATTAAAATTATTTTTTCAAAAAGTATTTATAATGAAAACTTTATTTAGGAAGCATAGAAGAGAATTGCCTGTACGGGGGAAAATAGACAACAAAAAACGGTTTTTTTCTGTCTGAATCTAATCTATACCCTCAGATTGTGTTTTGTTGCATTTTATAAGAATCACCCTAACTCCAAGTGAAAATTGGAGGCTAGGTGGGTGAAAAACGTGTTTTCGGAAGACTAGAACATCAATTAATCCCAAAAGAAATGCTGAAAACAAAAATAACCATGCAAAGGGAGGGTCGGTTATTGTTAATAATATTTAGATATTTTGAAAGTCAATTTTGTAAAAAGTGCTAAAATGCTTGGAATTGGAACACTTTCTTACTTCTATCGAGACAATGATCCGAGGTACATGTCTGAGATAAAGAGGGATTGGCTATTGCATAATTGCCTAAGGGTGGTCAAGATCGGACAACAATCACCGCATCTAATGATAATTGACAATTTTTAATAAAATTGAAATTCAAAAACATGAGATTTTCAATGAAACTGACTTGAAAAGAGTTTTGTTGGAGGGACAGAGTGAAATAAGCCCAAATTACACCAATAAATTATTTGAGGCAGTCCCAAAGAATTCTCTAGCAAATACAAAACAAGATTTCAATACGCGTTTACTAACCTTTTTACAACTAAAATGTCACTGGGCCATTTTCACCATGAGATGAAATTATTACTTTATTTTGTTATTATTTTTTGTTATTTTTTTCTCTTCCAATATAGTTCTTAAGATTTTGTATGTTTTTAAAACGAAAAAAAAAATAGATATTCTATTAGTAGTCCAGTAACTATATATATTAGACTAAAGGATTTTTGTCCAGATATTACCATTGTTTCTGTAAAGTTATTTCTTTATTTGAAGTCAACTTTTCTTAAAATTGCCCCTCCCGTCTAAACGGGGGAATATACACCCCCTATCCTATACTATGGTTTTCTTCTTTTGTCCCGATCCACACGCTCTGGTGTTTTTATGCACCATATGTCGAAGACCTTGTATTTTTTATTATACACTTTAATATACTACTTGTTGTTTTAAATTTATTATTGCTTTATTTTAGAAAGCCGTCCCTTGGAAACTGGTGGGTCTATGGAGACCGTTTTTAACTCAAATTGAAGTAAATTTAGTAAGGTTTAAATCATAGAACAACGTTGTACTCTGAAATTAAGGCGTATTGGTTAAAATTCCCAATTACTAGGAGAAACCGCGAAAATTTCGCGTTTTTTTTTGGATATTTACCAAGATTGCATTCGACGCTCGAGGTCGAAAAATTGGATTTATTACTAGGTTAACATCATAAACAACTCAGCAAAAAATCAGAACTACCGGATTTGGCACAAGGTCTCAGTCCTATGAAACTACAAGGCTACTGGACTATAGAAATAAATTTTTACTTTTTTTATTTTACTTGATTTCCTACATTTTCACTCTGAGCCACTGTAAGCCAACAAAAAATTAGCTTAAATAAAATACAAAACTGTTATGAACATTTAAATACCTCAAACGATATCTCAAAACAATATGGAACAACAATTCAAAACAAATGATTCCAACAACCAGTAAAGTAACGTAACGTAAAGGTGTTCTTAAATGCAATTCACCCAGTGATTCGTTCTTTTATGTTACTCTAGTTAACTATGGTTAATGTGTCAAAAAGAAGAGTTGCAACGTCATAGTTAAACAAGTTACTTCGAGTTACTCAAGTTACCAAAGTTAAAAATAGTTGATCCGTCAAACAAAATGGATGAAAAAAAAATCAAAGTGCATTTGGAATTAAAAATCAAGAAAAAATTGTGATTTCATTTATTTTATTGAAAAAAAAACTTTTATCAGCACTTTAAAAATGCATACATTTTAAAAATACAATTTCATATAACTTCGTTCTAGCACAACATCGAATGTCTTAGCAAAATATTTCCATTTTTTTTTTTCATTCACAAATGTCCTTATTTCAAATCGATCAAGTTGGATAGAAAAATTTCGCAAAGCATAGAAAATCATTTCCAACCTCACTATCGACGATAAAATCAACTAAATAATAAATATATTATTGCAAAAATGAAATCAAATCCAAACCGAAATATCGAGAAGCAAACAAAAGATAATCCAAAATGAAAACATTGTGATTTCAGCTGTTTTTGACAGATTAACCCTTTCAACTTATATTAAGGACGGTGTTCACATTGGATTGAAAAACTAAATTTTTTTGACGTTTCAGTATTCACATCTCGCTCCCACTTCTTCAGTAAAGGAAGATGTAAATACTGAAACGTCAAAAAAATCCAGTTTTTCAGTCCAATGTGAACACCGTCAAGGAGATGAGTTGAAAAAACTTACTCAAAGTTACTTTTTGACACCTAAACTTTGAATTTAGGAACGCCTCTGTGACGTCATAAAGTTAAATAAAGTTACTTTTCTGAATTAAAGGAACGATGAAAGTTAACTATAGTGAACTTTGGTTAGAAAAAGAACGCACTTCAGGTAAAGCTAAGTTATAGCCATTCAAAGAAATTAAAAAAATAACACAAAAATCTATACAGTCAGTGATCGACAACAAGAAATTCCTTTACTTCATTTTAACTAATTTCCTTAAAAAAAGTAATGGCTAATTTTCATAAAAGTAAAAATAAACTAAATTAAATTATAACTTTCCTAAAATTTTATATTTTAAATTAAATTTCAATTATAAACAAAAAAACTGCTAATTTAAAGTTTACTACGCCGTAAACGATAACTGTCAAAATTTGATTGAGAAATTTTTTCCAACAAAGCTTAAACTTTCCTACATGATAGTGTATCGTAAATAAAGATGGTAAACCTGGTAAGCTTTTAATCGGTATACAATGCCATTTTATGTGTCAAAACATGAAATTAATTTGAAACAAAAACAGAATTTAAAAAAAAAAAAACTAAACTTAAATTTAGGAACATCAAAACGAGAAATATTTTAATTTAAATGACTGAGGTAAGTTAAAAGCACAAATGGGCAAATCTGGCCCGGAACTAATAACCTGTTTACCCGATACGTATTCATTAGGGTGGCCCTTATATTGTTTTTTTTTTTTTTAATTCTAAGATGGATAGGCATCAAATGGTTCTACATAGAAACAAAAATAATTCCTAATTTTTTCGGATTTTTATTTCAACCCCCTGGTCTCCCTATTTTCACTTTAAGGTTAAGGTGCGAAAAAGCAATCTGAGGGTATAGATTAGACGAGAAAAAAATGGTAACGGAGGGGAGGGGAAATTTTCTCAAAATTCGGTTCAAAACAGAAAAAAACTATTTAAAAAAAACACGATTCCATTCTATAATATGCTTCTTAAATAAAGTTTTTATTTGAAATAGTTTTTGAAAAATAGTTTTCAAACTTAAAAATTAAATAACAAAAATTATATTTTTTAAAATTATTTTTTCAAAAACTTTTTAAAATAAAAACTCTATTTAGGAAGCATATTATAGAATGGAATTGTGGCTTCAAAAAGCATTGTAAGTGTTCGCGTTTTTTTCTGTTTTTGGTAAAATTTCTAGAGAATTACCCCTCCCGCCTGAATGGGGGAAATAGACCCCCCTCCGGCACAATGTTTTTCTCGCCTGAATCTAGTCTATACATTCTGATTTATTTTCCGGTTTTATAAGAATAATTCTTTTCCCATAATTAGTACCTTAAAGTGAAAATAGGAAGACCAGGGGGGTGAAATAAAATTCTGAAAAAATTAGGGAAATTGTTTTTCAATGTGTTTAATCGAATGAATGCTATCCAAGATAACGTCCAATTTAAGGACCACCCTAGTATTCATACATTCATTATCACTAGCGTACATATCCAAATTCGCTAGGTGCTCGGAGCAAATTAATTTTGAATACAGGGAGTTTCGTTATTTTTTAAAACATGACTTAAAATTGAAATATTAAAAAATAACTTCAACACTTAAAATGTCATGTTATAACTTTTTTTTTAAATTATGTTGTTTAAGTGCAAGTTTTTAGAGAAATTAATTTTAGAACTCAAAATTCTGAAAAAAAAAGTTTCAAACTGTTTTTTTTTTTAAACTATAGGTACATACGTTATTAAGTATTATTTTTATTTTCAGTATTCAATGCTCTTATTTTTCTAAAGTCAAATACTGAAAACCAGATGGTCTTAGAAAGTAAACTTTTAAGGATATAAGAACACATCAAAGGCAACTTCGTTTTTGAAATGATAATTTTGGCTAAAAAAATCAATCATTTCCACTGGTGGACTAAGGCGGGAGCAGTGGGGGGATGGGCCCGGACCTCCAGTATCCGGGGGCCAGCAAATGGATACAATTCTTTCGTAACTTTTCATTGAATAATGAAACAAAATATGTAAAATGGATGTAGGAATATTTTGAGAAATATGTATATTAATTATGTATAGGTATGAACTCGTACTATAATATATTTTATCATAGTGTAATGCATTGGTCTGCAACGAAAATCACCTTTAAACCAAGCCATACTTTTTTTTATGGATTTTGGCATGCTGAATCCGAAGTTTTCGAGATATTTTAACATAAACATATTAAAAACCCGTTTTTTGGGTACATCTCACCACCAAATATGTTTTTGCAAAACTATTAATGAGGTCTTAAAGAATTGTATTTCATCTTTCAAAATCATTTTCAATCTTTTCGAAATTCATGTTCTTCTCAGAATAGAAAAGTTTTCAAAAACAACTTGCAAACAAAAATCTAAAAACTGACGTTTTGAAACTTTGTCGCTTTGTATCTCTTATGGGGCAAACTGCAGAGAGTTGGATCTATGACAACAACTGTTTAGAATTGTAAGCTTAATATTTCTTGCATATACATTTTTTCTCCCCGACCAATAAATCAATTTTTAAAATTAATTTGGCTAAATAGGTTGGAAAAGGTTGAGAGGGGGAATACGTAAATTTTGTCTAATATAATTTAGACTGTGAGGAATTATAATATGAAAATTTCAACCTGTTACGAGTTTTTGTGATGTCAAAAACTTGTTTGACTGTACTATCAGTGAAATAAAGTAACGGAAAAAACCTTTTTGAATTTTAATACGCTTAAATGTCTTTTTCTAAATTCTCTGATCAAAAATCTTCTCTACATTCTTGCCTTTATGAATATCGAAGAGAGGTTCCACTATCTCCCAAATAAGATGTTTTTGTTAAAAGTGTAAACCATAAAAACTACGGAATTTTGAAGATTCTTCTGTATTTTTGTAACAACCAACGGTTTAATGTGAACAAATATTTAAGAATGAAGGCAAATCTAATTTAATGTGAAAACTAATGTTATTTGGAATAAGTACTACAAATTTGAGCTGAATAGGCACGATATTTTTATTTTGTTTACTATTTCAACCTCATCTAAGAGGATTTTATTCTTCAAATCGTTCATATTTTTCAAAAAATTAACTATAAAAAACTGAACGTGATAGAATTTTTCTGAACCAGGTTTAGATTCAGATAAATCAAATCTGCATTAATTTCAAAAATTATTTAAAGGCGAAAAAAAGTTAATTTTTGCAGACCAGTGTAATCTACATCACACTCGAATCAAAATTGACTAAGGCCCCCTCAACAGTAATTTAAAAAAAAAATTATTTTGCAAAACAACGGTAGCTTGGCATAGACAAAGTCTTGCTACTTATAAGGTTTTTAAAAAATTAAGGTAAAAAGGAATATATTCGTTTCGAAATTTAGATACCCATTCGTCGATTTTCTGTTTTAATTAATTTTGTACAGTAAATAGTTTTTTAAAAAAATTAATTCTTGAACTTATAATTTTGATAAATGAATTATTTTATTCAAACAAATTAAATTATTCTTAAAATTTTTCATTGCTAACGAATTAAATACCTTTTTTCTGTATCTTTCGTACTTGAGACCGCAAACATAAAATTCAGGTAGAATATGGTCAAGATAAGGAACTGAAAAGATCTTTAGAAACTACGGTTGTGAAGTGTTTTATATTTTTAAATAATTTTTCTTAAAATGGGAAAAATAAAGGCATTTGAATTAGTTCAATATTTGTCTTATGATGAAAAATCGGATAAATCGTTAAAATATACCTTGTTTTCCATCTATCTAGCCATTAATTGTCAAATTCTATTGAAAGCTGGCTATAATGTCGGTGGCTGTAAAACCTCTAAAAAATCAAAAAAGTTCAGTTTCTTTTTCTGCTCCGGAAAAAAACTTTCAAAAACGTTGTTGCAATATTTTCATTTTTGTACTTTCATGTTTCTGACATAAGCAATTATGAATGAAAATATGTTTTTTGTATTATGAAAATTGTGTAAGGTAGCTACATACTACAAATTTTGTTATACGAGGGCGGGTCAGTCCATCAGTCCCTGAAAAACAGTCTTAAACAATGGAATTCTCTAGAATTGTACTTATTATCAACCACACCAGTACTCCTTGAAATTGAAACATTAATATCGTCTGGTTTCCTATCACGCTAAAAATATGTTGCGAGCTCTTAGACTAAAACTGGAGTTTACCTGATGAAGATAATAAGATAAACTCCAAATTTGCCTAACAATGTCTATGAACATTACTTACTTACTTTAGTCATCAAAGTCCAGGATGGACTACGACCTAAACCAACAAGCCCCTCGAGCAAGATCGGTCCCTAGGTAGCTGCCTCCAGTTACGCACTCCAACTTGGTTGAGGTCGTTCTCCACTTGTGTGCGTCACTTAAGGTGGGGTCTTTCTCTGCTGTGCTGACCATACGCTCTTGTTTCCCAGCCATCTTAGTCGCTGTAGTCAGCTTTTTGACTAGGCCGACGTCGGTATAGAGCCCGGAATACTCGTTGTTAAATTCTCTCCTCCATAGCTAATCGATACAAACTGGATCAAAGATCACCCGAAGATTTTTCCTTTCAAATCACTCAAGCAAACCATAACATTTCTGTTTTCAGCGGGTCGACATTAAGTAAGCAGTTTTAGGTTCTGGCAATGCGGACCTTAATTTGTATAATATCCTCTTCTTGATGTTATCATCGAACTAATATGATTTTTGTCCAACCTAAAGATTCATAAATAGTTGGTAGTCGTTAAAATTCAAATACATCAAATTGGCCTAATTTAATACACTTAAAAAAGATAAAATATATAGTTTTGTGTCGAGCAACAGTTTATTTTTTTTTTCTATTTTTAGTTACTTTGTTTTTTTTAATTTTAAATTATTTATTTTATTTTTTACTTAAACATAAAACCGGTACATTAAAAAACATTGTTTTCCTCGTTTTAGTTCTGTTCTAAAATGTTTAGATTTAATTAGGCAGATATTTTTTTTGTACATTTTGAATGATTTTTTTTTACTTTTTCATACCTCCTTTTAACATCTCATGTTAGAATGGTTGAAAAACAAGGTGGTTTAATAATGCATTTTCAAATGAAATAATTTATAATGTAAATGTTAAATAAATATGTACGTTGTTGATTACGCTAATTGGATATATTTGATTTTGGTGATGGATTGGATATATACAATGGTTTGGCCGCTTCTCTCTCACTACCGTAAATTTTGCCTGCCAATGGTTTGGCCGCTTCTCTCTCACTTCCGTAGATTTTTCCTGCTTTGGGGGCCATATTTCCCAACAGCTGTTGAGAAACTTTGTGTGCCGAACGCAATGAGAATGCCCATTCTCTCAAACCAATTTCATCCTGAAAGCGATAGTTTTTAAATAATTTTTTTATTAAATAATATCTAAAACATTATTTATGAATAATTACTGAATTTGTTAGAATAAGTCTTCCATCACGAATCCCATCATTAATACGAATTTGAATACATTGTTCTCCCTTGTAAAGAACATAATCTGGTGAAACTTCTTCGACTTGATCCATAAAAAAGAGTTCTGGTTTATTGTTGCCACTCTCAGTATGCAGTTCCAGTCTGCAAAATAATAAATTTAAATCTCATAAGACTGTTTTGTAAATGAAATTTAACAAAATTCACCTGTTTGGATATAACTTGGCATATTTGGTTTGCCACACTGATGCAAAGGAACCTCCCAGCTTTTTAATGTAACCGTGCAGTATGCAGTCAGATTCTCGCTCGTTGGTATCAAAATGCATTTTTTGCTTCGATTTACGTTTTTGCTCAATTTTGTCTGTTTCTATGTTCACAGCGTCAAAAACAGTTTCGGCTACTTCTTGTTGCCACCTTAAGATGAAAAATGGTGTTCAATTGATGGTTTAATATTAGTGAAAAGATATGGTTCTGCTTATTAAAGAATCCTAATCTATGACACCATAAGATTGTGACTTGAAAGCTACTAGCCCTTTTTTCTCCACACGCTGCTGCGCCACCAAATGTATTTATGTTTTAAACTATTAAAGATCAAAGTGATCCATATATTGTTCCCTTGGGCACAAAAATCGAATGGCGAAAAGTAAAGCTTTCCTAACAGGTATGTACGAGTATGAATTTAAAAGTACATAAATGGTCGGAATTTTCGGAAGCGGAACAAACACAACACAAACGTAAACCGTTACAAACTTTTAGGCATTCTTTTCTAATCAAAACTTCGATTGTCTAACCATAATGAACATTAAAATATAAACAATTTACCTTTCAGAGATCGTGAGTGGAAAATATCTATATTGCTCCTGATCTGATTCCGTTAGTTTTATTCCTTTTGTATCTTCTTCATCGAATGATCCAATATCAAACGCATCAGCTGCATTCACTTCTCCCCTCGGTGGTATTAGTGGAGGTGTATATTTTTGAATATAAACCTGGTTCCAGTCGATTCCAGTAAAAAACGTATGTTGTTTTATTTCATCGGCTCTGTTGTGAAATTTATATAATATAATAACAATTTAGAAAATCAATAAAAACTAAATTATTGTTATTAAAAAAAAATGTATTAATCTAAATAAAAATGGTTTGTTTAGAAGTATAGCCATTGCGCATATAACGCCATCAATATTATGTATGTAGGTAAAAATAATATATATCATTAATATTTTCTAAAAAATAACAAATTAATTGAAATACGTGTGAACCGATGTAGTATTTATGCATATAATTTGAGCATAAATAATATAAAACAAACATTTACATTAATACCATTTAATAATAACTATTTATCAAAGCACATGATATGTACAATGCGGACCTTACTGAATGTAAATGAATGTAGAAGGATGCTTTACGAGAAACAATAGTTGTGGAATGTATTTTCACAAAACAACAAGTCATATTACGAAGTAGAAAGTATTCTGATTCTTATAAGTTAAAATTTAAAGATGATTTTCCTATTCGTGCTTTACATTGTAGAATAAACGATAATATATATTAGTGAATAGTTCTGATCGGCCAGAGTCTATGAGTTACATGTACATTATATCGTCCCCCTTATGCCAGAAGCATAGAAGTAGTTTCAAAACCTTTTACGGTCTAAGAATCCCAGTTTATTAACTGTTAAACTGATTTTTTGTGTCTTATAATCAATTTTTCAAAACCGACGTACGAGGGTTTGACAGAAAGCCAACGGTATATCGAAGAAAATATAATATTTTAAAATATCAGTATAATTTGTCAATTTGATACTCTGTTTTCATCTAGTAAGACTTTTAAAAATGAAGTTGCAACAATTTCATTTTTGCGCATTCATGTATCTGGCATAAAGAGAGCGATATGGACGCCGAGCATTGAATACAACATGAATTATTGAATTGTATAAACTGTCTAAATAGACGATGGTAAATATACTAATATACTTCATAATAATATGTATGGGCTGCGTGAGAATTTTGTTCAGACTGTTTTGTTTGCTTTTCAATGAGTATGTCTGGGACAGTTTACCATAGGGTTTTCCGTTTTTGCTTTTCAGACAGAACAAAAAAAAAACAGGTTTGTGAAAACTGTCATAATCATTAATCTCACTTACGACATTTTAGTGGAGATCAGTTAAGAATTAACCTAGAAAACCGCTGCTACTTCGGTTTGGAATTGTTGACTCAAAACTCATCATACGAAAGACAAAGTGCACGCTCTAGAAAACCCTTATACTGTCAGTCCTGCTTTATGGCGATAAGCAAAAAAGGGCTCCTTCGAAAAAAAATCTTTGACAGGTATTTGGTACTGTGTGCGAGGAGAACAAATGGAGGATAAGATACAACCTATATATACTCTATGAGCTGTATCAAGATGAGTCCTGAAAATCAAAATACTTCGACTAAATTGCCTGAGACACATTGAGCGAATGGACAATAATACTCCAGCCAAGAGAGTCTTTGAATTTCAGTCCCAAGGTTTAAAATAACGAATAAGAAGGATCCTCGATCTAGCTTGATCTAGATGTTTGGAAGCAGTGTACTTGGGATCAGAGAGGGTAGCAGACTACAGTGTCTCATACTGCGACCCTTCATGCATTATGAGCCGGATAAGTTAGTTGAGATCTCTGAAATAAAAATAACTTTTCTCTCTTTTTCTAAATTGGCGAAATAGAGGAGGCATCTGAACGATTTGCCGTTAATCACTTAAAGCCATCAGTCCATGTTTTTAAGATCTAACGAATTTTGTTTCGTCAAGAGGAAAAAACTAAAAAAGCAAGAAGTCAAAAGTACTCTACCTACTTTTACTAAATCTGATTTTTTGGTCGGCGCGGCGTTCACATTGCCCTGAGATAAAAATGACCTCAATAAAGTATTCACAAACATGTTTGCATGCATTCGCCTGTAAACAAGAAATCTAGAAACAAAAAATGTATTTGAGTTTGTCGAATGCCAACGAGGAGTTTCAGTGGAAGTCCCGTTATGTTTGTAAGTACAATTAAAGTAGTCCATTTTGTCAAAGCTCTCTCTTAATTGTAAGTACAATTAAAGTAGTCCATTTTGTCAAAGCTCTCTCTCGAACAACTAAACTTCCAATCTTCAAGATAAGATGTAGATGTTGGCATCTCACGATGGCTCACTTTTTTTATTTCAAATAATCTACGACAAAATAACAGAAAATAAAATATACTGTGGGAAAGCATCTAGCACACGAAGTATTAGTTAATTATTACAATTATATACTTGGCGAAAAGTCAAATATACTGACACAAAATGTTTTCTTCATTTTTTTTTTTACAATAAACAAAGGTTTGTAAAATTTTGCAATAATTATTTGTACTTCTTTTGTGTAAAATTTGAATAAAAGCAGTGGAGCAGCAATTTAACGAGATATAAGAAATTGGTTCAAAACTTAAACAATTTCCTCAAAAAACTTCAAAATCCTATTTTCATTGTGCGAAACTTTTACCAAAAACACAAAACGCAGTTTTATTACTATTGCTTTTCGCATTACAGGCTCACAAATTTATCAAAATCGTTAGAGCCATTTTCGAAAAAAAAAGACCCAAAGTTTTTGAATCATATCGTCCCCTGATTGCAAGAACTGGTAACTCAATTTTAAAAATTTTGGAGACAGAAAGGTTCATAGATACCTGGCTACTAGAGAATGAATGAAAGTTTTACTTTTTATGTTTCTCACACTTCATAAATATCTTATATTTTTCTACGGTAGAATAAAATTGGAAGAAAAATCTTGAAAATAATACCGTTTTTGCCAAGATATTGTAAAAATTTAAAATTGAGTTGCCTAGTTCTTGCAATCAGGGGACGATATGAAAATGGTCTGTATTTAATTTAAAGCAAACTAGACCACCCGTTGAGGCACTAGCTTGATGTACAGTGGTCGCACAATCAAACAGAGTAACGACGCGACGGAAGGTACGAAAAATATCGTTATGTTGGGTTTATGTTTACATTTGATTACAACCTGATTACGTTGGTTTTGTAGCTAAATAAATAAATTAATACAAGTAAGAGCAAGTAAAAATAACTCAAAGTAACATTTCACATTAATTTTGTTTCACACCAAATATACGAAAGTTGATTGAGTTTTGCATAGTCATATTTTATGAATTTTTAGTTATTCTATTTTTTATAACAATGTGAAGTATGATTATTTTAATAAAAGTTAGCAAATATATTATATAAACCTAAAGCATAAATTCACCTATTCAATTTCTCTATTCTATTATGAAAAGAAATACAAAAAATCACAATATTGGTAATAAGGAGGTCTATATATGACAATCGAGAGTATGAAACCGAAGTTTTACACAACATATAAGACTCGGTGTAAGAGATTTTTCACTATGTGTAAGGAATAATTGAAATTTGGAAAGGATCGGTGATCGAATTTAGTTGCGATTATTTGCGAATTTGCAAAAAAAATATTTTAAAAACTGATGTTTAGAAACTTTGTCACCCCCATTTATTGAATTGCTTGACTGTGCTATTATATACTTAATTATTTCATACTAAGTAATACTTTCAAATTTTTTAAGATATAACTTTTTGTTGAATACAAAAAATAAACTGACAAAATTATGTGTTCGAACCTGTTGTCTCGTTAAGCAAATGGTATATAACATTCAGGACAAAAGCAAATAGATTAATAAAATTACCAAAATATTAAGCAAGAAAGATCTTAAAATATAAACCGCATATACACCAATAATAACGCAAGTGTTAATAAATAAATATTGTTCATACCCTTTGCCCATACAACCCAAACGTTTTTCAGTATCTCTCTGTAGAAGACACTCCAAAAGATTTTTTAATTCCGCACTGAAAACATCCGGAAATTCGATATTCTGAAATACAAATTAATATGACCTTATTTAAATAAACTTACTTTTTCTAAGATGCTAGTAGCAAAAATAAGAGCTTTAAATAATATTGTTTAAAAGTTTCCAACAGTTTTTTTTTTTTGTAAGGTTTTTCAACCTGATTAATTGTATTATTAATTACAATTATAATTATGAAATAATGCCCCGAATTTGCCTTTTTTAACCTTGAAAGCATTAATATATGATCTTACCACAGCATTTTTTTTCAATTACTGCGAGATTAAAATTTTCGATTATTCAGGAAAGGTTTTACTGTGACGATTGATGTATGAGATTTCAATCAATTGATTCTATATTATTTTATGAATTGCGTTCAGATAAGTTATTTTCATTTAAACAATGCTAAGACTTTTAATCTTATTCCACACTATGTACTATACCAATATCATCCCACAAACAGCATCTCACTGAGAAATGAACCCAAAGGTATTTCGTCTCTAAAACTCCATAAACAAAAAATAAATACGCTTAAGTGAGATCTTTTGCCTAACGTCCCTGCACTCGTAGACTTCTCTGTGGGACGCGCCAAAGGGTACGTTAATGTTTGAGCAGTGATAAAAGATTCGAGCAGCGATGTGAACAAAGCTGAGCACGGCCAATGACAATGACCGAAGAACATTAGTATGTTTACGGCCTCAACATACATTTTACCCAGATTCAGGTTTCCGTAAGCTGATAGTGTCAAAAATGGATACGGATGAATTATGTTGTTGACGGTTGTCTAATTAAACAGTTTTAATTATTTTTTTCTAAATTGGACAGCTTTCTCAAGTTAGAAGGTCTATAAATATTACTACTAAAAAAGTTTTACTAAACAAAACAATCTTATATTATTGCTAGCCTCTCCAACCTTAACGGGTAAAATAGGAACCCCGATTTTGTCTTGTTTGATCAAAGCCTTCAAGCCAACTCTCTGTCGGATCTTGTTCCAATCTACGTACATGTAAATAAAAAATAGAATTATTTATTTAACTGCTATCAGCAAATATGGAAGATACAAATACAGATCTTTAAAAAATAGATCAGTTTTTTGAGCTGCTTAGGGCTCATCTAATACTTCTTTTTCTCTAACTAATAAGTTCAATAAATGAATATTAATTATAAAACGTTATTGTAAATATGAAATCACAAGAGAATTAAGATAAATCGCAAACCGACGAACTATAGTCCAGTTATTGGAAAATAATACAAAATTTAATAACCCCTTGAGATTGTATTATTATGTATAACACAAATGTAACTTTCAATGAAAAATCACAAGAAAATTAAGAAAAATCACCAACCGACAGTTTCAATGGAGAACAATCCCGTTATGCAGAAATAATTCAACCTCTTGAAAAGTCTTTTGTCACTAGTCTCAAGTTTTGAGAATCGGTGGCAACACTGCCAATAAACCATAACCCATCAGAGATGCCGCTTCTAACGCGTTTGGTTTTATAACGCCACCCTGGTTTGATGATGTATTCCAAAAAGTAAATGCTAACCAATATAGATTTCAAAAACTCATAGTTACTCGCATACGCCGACGATATTGACATAGTCGGTAGTAGATTTGAACAGAGATACAATTTTAACAAGGGAAAGAGATGAAGTTTTATACGAAATCGAAATATTTGCTCAAGCTGCTTCAACAGTAACCTTATAATCGTAAAAAAAATCATTTTATTGATTATTGACAACAAGAAAAATGCATGGTCTTAATAAAATATTGAATTTTCAATGTGAAAGAAACTAGAAGAATATTGATATTATTACTTAAAAAATATAGTGATTTTTGAAGTTTTTAGTTCAGGTACTTTCCTTATCCAATTGCTGTTGCATTAATAAATAGCTCTTAGTTAATAGAAATTCTTAAATACTCTTTTAGAACCCTTACTTACCATTGTTAATGTCATGCGATCAATTTCATGTTTGTCCTTTGTTTTGTGTTGCCGGAAAGGTGAATGACCTTTCAATAGCTTATATAACATGCATCCGAAACTGAACCAATCAGCACTTGAGTCATATGGAGTTCCTTTGGATAGTACTTCGGGAGCCATATAGCCGTGTGTCCCTACTGAGGCATGCGGTTTTTTTCTTGAAAAATCACAAGCCAGACCCAAATCTGAAATTCTAACGTGTCCATTTTCATCTAAGAGAATGTTTGCGGGTTTCAAGTCTCTATACACGATAAAACGTTTGTGCATATGTTCCAAACCAAGTATTACCTTAAATGACAAAAACAATGCATTAATAGAAATAATGTATTTAAACATTTGGGAAATGTAAATAATATAACTGTTCCTGTGTAAAATTCAATACAAAAATATTCATAATTATGATTACTGTGAACGGATTATAGTGTAATTAACGAAATTTCAAAAATGTGTAGCTTATCAGGACATTAGATTTTTTTAATGAGCCCTTCAATAGAATTTTTTTTTTTTAAATCTTCGAAAATTATCATTTTTTAAATCGCTTATATTGAGAGTGGGCCAGTAAGTTTCCGAAGCGGATGTCTCACGGGTACTAACAGAACCGTTCATTATAAAGAGCAGCGTCGATTGTAGTGATATTACCTAACAGAAAAATGAAATATGCAACTCAAGTTCATTGGCCATTAGGAAGAGCAGGAAATCTTAACAGTTATATTTGTTTTTTATATGAACTTCTTGAGTATGCGAAAGCCTTTGAAATAAAATTGATAGAATTTGGCAAAGTTAACAAATAAAAGGGCAGGCCTTTTAGTAGCTACAATCAAAGAATAATTATGGGTCTGCTTATTAACTTTAATCTCATAAGATACCTACACAAATATGATTGGCCAATTACAAAAGTTCTACATTAAGTTAAGATTCTGTGATATTCATGAGTAAACATCGCCAGAGGACCATAAGCTGATTTTATGTACTTATGCTCTTAAGGAAGATGTACTTAGGACATGACCAGCTAAAAAAGGGCCATTTATAATTTATAATGGCACTTCAAATGTTTTATTTTTTTGGAGGAAATAAAGTAAAAAGCATTCGAATGGTTCCCAACCATAAATCCATTACTTAAAAAATTATATACACATTTTCAACGATTTACCCTGACGGTTTTTGAAATATTTGTGTAAAAGTTTTATAATAGGCACTGATAAAAAGTTTTTTTATTCTAATTATTTTGTTTCCACTAAACTTTTTTATTTGTTTAACTTACCTCAGCTGCATAGAACTTCATTTGGGCCTCATTGAAAACACCGTGCTGAGACAAGTGGTAGTGCAAATCACCACCATTCATCAAATCGAGGATGAAGCACAATTTATCTGGAGTATGAAAAGCGTAAGTCATACATACGATAAATGGACAATCGGCCTAAAAGAAGAAAATAAAAATTGTGATGGATTAAATATTTAGCAAAATTAACTGAAATTTTTTTATACCGACAGTTTACAAAAAAAATACTGTCCAAAAGGGGGAATAATTAAATAAAATGTGCCTCAATATAAAAAATATTATCCATACAAATTTTGGAATATTTTTCAAAAAGTATTAACGTTAATACCGGTACTTGTCACACAAATCGGTATCTCTCAGCTGTACGTACTTGTGTGTCACAGTGAACATTGAATTTAATATCATTGTATTTTGTATTTACGTTCTCACGTCCACAGCTATTTTTTATTTCTAATAATCTCAATTTTAATTTATTGTTGTGTTTCACAGCCATTTTTTTTATTTCCTACACTTTCAATTTTACTAACTTGCGGAGGTTAATTATGTGCTAGTGTGTAATGAAAGATTAGGAATGTTGTATCCTTCTGTTCAAGTGAGGGCTGTAACACATTTATTATGTTTTTTGTTTGGGCTTAAATTTTTTGATTTTATCTGGCAATATTTTCAAGCATCCATTCTCGTAAATCATAATCGGTCAGTGTCGTGACTATCGATTCATTGAGTAACGTTTTTTTGTTTGCCTTCGGTCTCGTAATTCGTGATACTCGCCCTGAACAAATCTTACTACTCTGCCAAGAAATTTGCTGTTACACTATTAGCACCTTTATTTTTTCAATGAGAAAAATTTAAGAAATTTCAATTATTTATCATTTTTATACATACCCCCGTGCTTACAGCTGACAGCATAGTCCTCTCATTTAGAGCTAAGGTTTCGCCTTGTTTCATTTTTATTCTCTTTTTATCCAAACACTTCATTGCATACATCTTGCCACTATCAGCTTTTCTACAACCATAAACTTCTCCAAAACCACCACGTCCGATTATTCTGTGAACACTAAAATCATTCATGGTAAGCTGAAATAACAAACAATATTTATTCAGTTACAATAATTATTGAAATAAAAATTTAATTTTTTTCTAAGCAAATGAAGTTGTCATTTTTTCTAAATAAATAACTCATTAACTTACTTGCATATTAAGTTCTAAGTTTTTCCATTGACAAAAACGGGTAAATTTATCGCTGAAAATAATAAAACAAAGTAATTTTTTATAAACATTTTGAATGTAAGCGAGTTTGATAAAACTTGGTATAGTAAACTACAGATAAATTTTTAAAAGGCTTGAATTGTTATGCTTCCAGAACCACGTCCGATTATTCTGTGAACACTTTGTATAAGGATTTTTTATAAATTTTATTAATGTTTAATTAATTTAATCGTTATATTTTTGCGAAAAGAACACATTTTTATTTTTATTTTACTAATATACATACATTTTTATTGTTTGTTAACATTTATTTACTTATGTTGTCATTCGTTAAAATTCTTATGAAAAATTTGATTAATTAAGCATTTATCTATGGCAGCCTTAGTAGAGTATATTCTTAGTGGTGATAATTATGGGGTCTCATTTGGTCAATTCATATTTCAAAATAACAAAATTCTTTTTTATTTGCCAATGTATTTGTGTAGTTTTATGTCTATCTCCTTATACTTAAAAATTTTAATCCATTGACCTACTTTTGGTAGAATAATATTAGCTTCATGAATTTCCCAATTCATTTAAAACAGCTACCTTTTTTATATTAAAAAATATTTTCTTTTTGATCGCAATTTTTGCAACCGAAATAAAATATGTAAGCAAATCAAAATCACATTTGAAAACAGAATAAAATTGTTTTAATATAAGTGCAGGGAGGGATAAATCTGCGGAAAAAATTAGATTCACAAAATTGATTTTAAATCCAAAAAATAAATCAATTTTGTCGACCACTGGCATTCGAAATTTGTCAAAATTAGCTTTTTGACTGATACAAACCAAAAATAAGTTGATTTATTTTACCAATGGAAAACCCCATTAGTCAGATCTATTCCAAAAACGGTTCCCCACATTTTGCTAGTTTTACTTCTCTCTGAAAGGAATTCATTCTTACTACTCAACCAAAAATTGTCTAAGAAATCTGGGCAACAAACCAATTTTCCCTAGACTACTACAAAGCAAACATCACCACAACACAAGAAATCTGAAAGACTATGACATCTACTACGGTGACTGTTACCGAGAGCAAAGGCAGGGTCTTTTTGGATTTGTCGCTAGAGGCAGACTTGGGCAAGAAGTCTTAAGTTTCAAATATGTGAACGAACGCCTCACGAAACGCCTCATATGCGCGCTTACCCCCACAGAGGAGAAAGATAATGACACCAAGGACGAGTTTTACGAGCTCCTGGACAAGACATACGACATGTCCTAGCTGTTATATTATATATTAATACGACACCACTTTCGACAGCGAACTCAGGTTAAACGACTTTGCTGTGGGGCAAAACGTTGTGGTAGCTAGCACGCATTGCAAACGACGCAAGGAAGTTTTACTAAAAGGTAAACCTCCCAGGATTAAAAGGCCTGAACCGAAGCCTGCAAGGACGCATCGTAGAAGAATTTCAGTCGGTGCTGAGGATATCGAAATATCATTTCCGAAAACTGTAAAACGGCGATAACATACCAAACTCCGCTGTGCAGATTGTACCATTCAACCTTTATGACATAGGCCAACAATACCGTCCACCAAATTTTGAAGATCCACCATTTTTTGAAGATAACTATATCCTAATTTAAGTCCAAGAAAGCTGCTGGAGCTTAAGCTTATGCACTTGCGGCCGACCTATTCAAAGCGACTGTCATGCGATTTCTTCAACATCGTTCTTGAAAGAAGTGTGTAAAACTCTCACGTCGACACTAAAGGCACAATCTTTCAAAAGTCCGTCCAAATGATGATATAAATTGCATGAAAATATATTTTACATCTTTATTCTTTCTCAGACTGTCATGATAGAATATGAAAAAAAAATTTAAACGAAAATTCCTCTATTTGAGTGCAGTGACTGAATATAATTCAAATTAAAAGTTGAGCTCACTTGAACTTTTAATTTGAATTAAATTCCGACAATCGTGTACATTATTTTGTTTAAATATATTTACCTTTCCACGAATTTTTTGAAAGGCTTCGATTTGAGATGATTAAATATTTCTTCGATATAAGGCTGAAAATATAAATCATTTAATAATTTTGTCTGTTATTTTATTGTCAAAACTTACCTCAAATAAGTTAATTGGAACTTCATTTTTTAATAGATATTTCTGAACGTTAGCAACGGCCTCTTTCGAATATTCCTAGTGATTAAAAAAATAAATACAACAGGATTTATGTATGCGTCGTCAAATTTGTATAAGAAGTAAAACATTAACATATAATTATGCTGAAGTTTAAAATGCAAATTTATAACTAATAAAGATTATAATAATAATAATATTTTAAGAAGAAATGGTGAACGATCTCTGCTGGCAGTGTCAAGCTTCCTCAGAAACAATAGACCACATATTAGGTGGATGCACAAGTTTAGTAGCCCATGATTACACGACAAGGCATAATCAAGTTGCGAAAATAGTTCACATGAAGATAGCTAGGGATTTAAAACTAACAGTAGGTAATGAACCTTACTACAAGTAAAAACGTTCTGCAGTCTTGGAAATAATGAGTTCAAATTATACAAGGATAGGTCAATAACAACGGACCAAACTATTAGATCAAATAGACCAGACATAGTAGTATTTTAGAAGAATACTAACGAGATCATTAGTTATGATGTCGCGATTCCCCTGAGTCACAACCTTCAGATGACATGCCACAAAAATAAGCACGTACACTGAACACTGAACTAGCCAACGAAATGAAAGCTATGTACCTCGCAGAACGCGTACCAATTGAAATTTCGGGAATTGGAGTTATCATGAAAACCTTTGTTTCACAAATGGAAAAAGAAAATCCAAGCGGTGAGCTGGAAAATATGCAAAAGTCCGTTATTTTAAACTCGCGCAGTTTAGCTCGGCGGTTCTTACAACTTTCATAGCCTAACAATAATTCATAATACGCTTAAATACAACAGAGCCTAATCCCTTGGCAAAGTCCGGGATAAGTATTTTTCAACCTCATAGAGGTTGAGAAATTCAGAAACTCTATAATAATAATAATAATCATAATAATAATGGTAATAATGACGAAGGGACAATTATTTGCAGAGACCGAAGGATTTTTCATCTCAATCCAGTTGTTGCCAACAGCAATTACAGGACTGTACTAAAAGAAACGATGACAAATGACCGCTGTAGACGATGCCAAGTTTCATCGGAAACACTGGAACACATACTGGGCGGATGCACTAGTTTAGCTGCACACGACTATACAGCAAGACACAATCAGGTTGCTAAAATCGTGCACTTGAGTTTAGCTAAGGATCTAAAGCTAACAGTAGATAACCGACCCTACTATAGGTACAATCCTCCTGCGGTTCTCGAGAGTACCACCCTCAAATTATACTGGGAAAGGTCAATAGTTACAGACCAGGCCATAAGGGCTAACAGACCAGACATAGTGGTTTTCAAGAAGCGTGCAATTATTAAGACACTTGTCTCGAAGATGGAAGAGCAGAATCTAGTCACAGAGCTGAAAAAAATGAAAAAATCGGTCATACTCAGCACATGTAATATTGTCCGCCGCTTCTTACAATCTTCCTAACAACCTGCGATATATACCACAGAGCCTAATCCCTTGGCATAGTTCGGGAAAGGTATTTTCCAGCCTCATAGAGTTGTCATAGGTTGAGAAATTAAGAAACTTTATAATAATAACAATTAATTAAGATCTTGACAAACTGAGAAATTTGTCGACGTTCCGATACCGGCTATATTGGTTACATGGACAAAAAAGTCATGAAACCAGGCTTAAATATTACATATTTAAAATTTATTTAATATTTCTCTTATCCTTAATTTAAATGCACAATAGTGCGGAAGAGTACAAATTAAGAAAGATTTATTTAAGAAGATAGAATAATTGGAGGATGATTCGTACTTGTAGATAAATGCATCAAATACATATGGCGAAAAAAACTTTTTTTCACTCTTACCTGACTTTTATTTTTGTTGTAGTCTTAGGCGTCAGTGATTTTGAAACGTTTAGGAAGTAAAATAATATTATTTTGATGCCAAAATAAAGCTCTTATTTTGATTATTTTTTTCTGTTCAAAAATAAAATGCATTTTGGTTCAGTCCTTCACATAAAATAAGTTTTTTATTTTAAGGATAGAACTACCTTACCAATGATCATTGATATACCCAATCAACGTTTTTTTTATAGGTAGGGTTGGGCCTATTTAATATTTTGTTTGGCTAGAAATATTATTTAAGTCTTGAGCTTTATTTCTCCATCATAAAAATAGACGATTTAAATGCCTCAAATTTGACGAACAAAATTTTGATATCAATAGCTACTGTGAGATTAGGTTTGAACTTAATGGTCGCAGTGCACTTATACCCCAAATCCTTCATAGGTCATCAAAAACTTATAGTTTTCTTTGTGCCGCAGAAATTTTGTTAGTGGTATGTGTTATATAATTTAAAAACTTGGTCAAAGAACTTTTCAACAACATTCTTTGTATATAAATGAAAACATAATAAAAACTATTAATTTCAACGTGAAATTTATCATACGAGTAATAACTTACGTGTGTATGAGAGAGCATTTCTTTCATTATAAAATTGTCATAAATTTCACGTGCCAAACTTTTTCGATCATCGCAGCATTCAGTTTTTTCAAACGCTTTTATCTACATATTTATAATAAATGATATTATTTTTTTATTATTTTGTAAATACTATGTACAAAAGTCAACATAACCTGTTCATAAAATTTAAGATGCTGTATTGGCTCTTCAAAATCACCTTCACAAAACTCTTTGAATAAAAGATACCCTATACAAAAAAAAAATATAATAGTTTTAATTTTGTGGAACCTTTTAATTCCAAAATAAAGAAAAATATAACTTAACATATTTTTAACATATTTACCAAAAACTTGATTGAAAATTTTATGAAAGTTTAATTCATTTTCCTTCTCCATATATTTGTACATTACACTACGAACACTGGAAGAAAAAGAAAATATTTGTTTTTGTAATTTATTTTAATATGTATGAAGATTTAGTTGTATAAAAACATTATAGTCAAGTAAATCCCTGATTTGACCCGAAACAAATTTTAACAAAAGAAAATTTTGTGCGAACAGATAGAATCAGAATACTGACACTAACTTAACACAAATAAAAATTCAAATCTTGTTTCTTTGGTTTTAATAGAAATAATTGTGTCCTAAAAATAATTGTTTCACGTTATTGCTTAAAAACTGCTAAGCATGGCGGAGGAAATGTGATAAGTCTAAGAGCCGACAACAAATTTTGGTAGTGGAATTTGAGCCAGTTCTTTTTTTTTATTGTGAGGGTAATAACCACTTTAATTTATTTAATTAAAGTCAAATATGGTGCTTTGTTTTTTTCAAGCATAAACACCTCAATCCTGACGGTCTCATGAATAGAACTCAAGATATAACCCTTTTATGAGAACATTATGACTCCTTTTTTGGAGATTTCAAACAAAACTAAATATTTCAAAAAAAAATCCGATAAGGTTTGCTTAAAAAGCTTATATCCTATGGATCAGATCATCAAGATAAAAGTCGTCAGACTTAAAGAAAATGACAGAGCATCTTATTTTTAAAAAGTGAATTGAAGTGTTAATGCCCCCAAAACATATAGAAAGGAAACCAAGATGGTCGTACCCCCCAAACAGGTCGAGAAAAAAACCTGCCAGACTATCGTATTTGATATCACGGTACATGTACCTATAAACCCACATTATCAGGTTTGGTTATGTATCCACTCCCAAAATTTGCTGTCGGCTCTTGTACTAGATAGTAAGGGGTTGTTATTTTGCTGCTGGTTTAGGGCCATTGCAACACATTAATGGAATAACGTACCAATACGTTTGCAAAAGTATCTTACAGGTTGTTATTTTTCAGTTTTGAGCATGGGAAATGCATTTAGTTTGTGTCATTGTGGAACATGACTTAAAGCAAACGTCGTGGCTAGTCAAAACGTGATTCAATCACAACAATTTCTCGGTTATGATTTGGCCACACCTTAGTCACTAGATTTAAACCCAATAGAAAGTCTTTGGTAGATCAAAAAATCCAACATTAATGAGGATTTTCCCCAAAAAAAATTACGGACTATTTGTAGGAAGAATAGGGATGTTCTGGAATGAGATTCAACTTAATTTTATAAAAAAAAAGCAAAATGCAATGCAGTGATCAAAAACAAAGGGGAAAGCACAAAATATTGATTAATTAATTTGTGTTTTTGTACCTGAATTGATTGTTGCAATTGTTTTGTCGCGTGTTAATTTGAGTTAACTTGATACATTTCATCGTAGATAACTGAAAGTTCGATATTATTTTTAAAAATTATATATTTTTACTAACGCTAAATATACAGCTTTTAAAATATATGAATATTTGTGGAAAAAGTTATTCACTGCTTTAGTAAATTTTTGTAGATTTGTAATTAGCTGCTTTACTAACTATAGTAGTACATAAAAATACCTTTCCAACGACAAAAATAACTATCGAATAATTTTTTCACACAGCGATTTGAAATAAGCCCCCATATTAACTATTGTAGTACATAAAAATAACTTTCCAACGACATATGTCTCGATCTTTTTGGTCGTTTTGTCCTATTCTACTTTGAAGCCTTACTGTTAGTTGGTAGCATACTTGGTCCTTGAGATACACTATTTGACCTACTAACTTAATTGTGAAGGACTTCAAATTTTTGCACTTAAACTGTTCTTGCAATGCAAACAACAGCAAATTTGAAGCCTTATTGAAAGTACCTAGCTTGCTTGGTTCTTGAGATACACGATTTGACTTACTAACTTCATATTGAAATCAATTTTGTGTCAATTTTCAAAATTGCAAATTCCTGTCAAAAGTCCCATTTGCATAAATGAAAGTTGCTCTGCTAACTTCACAGACGTATTTTCGACACCAGAATATTAGCAGTGCTAGGACGATATGGAATACCGAAAGATTCAATCCAACTAATCAAATACAAAAAAAAAATAAAATGCAAGACTGGATCGCACGTTATTGCTCTTATGTTCTAGTTGCTGAAAATTAAGAACTTTTAAAATATGATATTCGTTATGAAAAATATATAAAAATATAGAAAAAGCATTTAAATCGTTCTTTTAATTGTATAAACAACAACAACAACCAGTATTTCATTTGATCACTTGAAAAAATATGAATATATACAGAAAAAAAAAATTGAAATCGTTGGAGCGGTTTCCTAAAAAAATTATTTTTTTATATATAAAATTTTAATAATATTTTTAAAAAAGTTTTGGTATGCCAATTTTGAGTATGTGTTAAAATACATTTTTAAACTTAGTTTCAAAAAAAATCATCAACTCAGTTTTGAAATATTGAATTTTCAAAAAAATAAAAATATTTTTTTTTTAAATCCAAAATTAATTTGTGTACACAATTTTGATATGCATGAGAAAATGAGAAAATCGAAAATTAAAAAAATTGTTACATGGCAGGTACCGTTAATAACGGTTTTTGGTAAATTTTTGTCTGACCTTAAGTTCAAAATTTGAAGAAAATTGCTTCAGTGGTTTTGGCTGTAGGTCAATATACGGACAAACAGACAGAATTGTGCCACCCACTTTTTTGGTATTCTCTATCATCGTAATGTCATGTTTTATTGTTATCCCGAAATTCTTTTTGCACTTGCCCTATACTACCTAATGTATGTATACCGCAAGTAAAAATTGAATGACATGCTTTCGGCCTTTGCAGGCAAGATTTTTACTTAATATTAAGTATTCAGCTTTTCTCATCTTAAAATCCAGAATTGCACTTTTGAATGAAGCATATGGGCATCAGTAAAGAGGTATTTTAAACACAAAACTATCACAAATAATACAAAACGAACAAATTTTCCAATTTCGATTTGAAGTTAACAGGAAAATGTTTGCAGAATGAGTTAATGGAGATCAAACTTTTTTGCCAAAATAATTAAATATTTGGAACAGTTAATGATTTAGGGTGAATATATTGCATAGAACACAAATCTAAGCTAATATACTGCGCAGATTGTCAAAATTTAAAGTGTCGGAAATATAAAATGGCTGTGAACATGAGGACTTAAACACATAAACAAATTAAATATGATATTTTCATAAATATAAAGTGGCTGCGAAATTGAGGACGTAAGCACAACAACAAATATTGACAATTTCGATATATGCGCAGAACTGTTTAAGAGTCAAAACTAATAATATTACCTTAAATATTTGTACTGTGAAAGTTAATTGGGTGTTTTGATCAAAGTAGTGATTGCATAAAGGTTAACTGCACATTTATTCTGAAAATATTGACAGGAAATTGAAATATATAGATTTTATCCAAAAAATTGAAAATATTTTATAGCTGTTAACAATATTTACGTCTTGAATATGTATACATATGTATATATCTGTGGTATTTGGGAGAAACATGATAACTGCATTTTAAAATTTTCTTCTATACGTCCACTTTAAATCGAGCTAGAACCTAAACGAGTTTACCGATTTTCTTCAAATTTGAAAAACTTATGGAAAAAGTCTTTAAAAAATTGTTGTCTAAATTTGAAGAAAATAGGTTCATCCGTTCAGGCTCTAGTTTGATTTAAAGTGGTATACGTCCAGCAAAGCAAATTTTAAAATGCAGTTATCATGTTTCTACCAAACACCACACATATGTAACTTAAGAAAAAAAAAACACTTTCCATTTTAAAATAGAGTTCCGGGCAAGTCATATCACTGATTCCAGATAAAAGGCAGACTTATTGATATTAATCCCATGAGCTTAACAAAATAGCATTTAAATTTACACAATAATTTATTTTATTTAAATCTAAACATTGTATTCCAAATTTTAACAATAATTTTTAAAATTATTAGATTTTTTAGTTAGTCACAAAATTAAACGAAATAAGAATTTAACAGGGAAATTAATGACCACATTACACAAATCGAAACTCAAAATAGTATGAATAGTTAGATTATTAAAAAACTTCTTATTCTTATACCGACACCATTTTGCTTTTTCGAGAGCATAGATTTTCATGTTTTCGAAAAGTTTTGCAAATGAGGCAAAATACTGTATAAGAATAAAAGTATTTTAATTTAATTTACATAAATTTAAAACTGTATAAATAGATCATACTATTTGAACTCATACAGTTAAGTATTTTACATTTTTTTTTTTTTACAATTTTGTAATAATGTAAGAAACTTAAATATTAATACAACAATATAAAAAAACAAGAAATACGAAACAAAAAGTTACACAGCTAGGTACCTACCTATTTAAAAAAAAACAATTCAAAATTATTTAAATAAACAGAATTCAACAATCTGACAGTTACACTGACAGATGGTTACTATCAAATTATTTTGTTAACTGAATAGGTACATTAATTAATACAATAATTATGAATCTTATTATCTATCAATCAATAAAAAGAGTTCGGAAACGGGTACTTTTTCCTTCACACTAGTTTTTTTTTAAGTTTATGTAAATAAAAAAAAAATAGAAATGAATAATTTTTCAATATCAACAAACCAATTCAAGCTACTTATCTATGTTAGAAATTGTTTACACATCTATTTGAAATGTGTGTGGCTTATTTATTGTACATTTTTTTTCAATTTGTATTTTTGCACAGAAAATATCTTCAAATATGTGTTCTCAAGTTGAGTGTTGAGGATTTTTCATTAAAGAAACAAATAATGTATCTATCATGTGTCATCCCAACATCTACGTAAACCGAAATCTAGGTGAAATAAAATCAACCAAAAGTAAGATTTTAATTCCAAATACCTACGAATAATACGAGTCATACCAATAATATTCTCGACGGATTATTCAGCTAAACATAAATTCTTGTATAAAAGTGTTTTTGTGAAGCAGGTACCTAAGAAAAATGTATTGTGGCCGGCTAAATTTAAACAAAGTTTATATAAACAAAAAATTTAAGTGCACAATCGAAAAAAGACTAAAGAGCTTACACTACACGGATGTTTTTTTTTTGCTTCTCTTGAAATAAAAAGGCAAGAACCTAATTGATTTACAGCTTTTAGGTAATCTTAACAACTATTGCAAACAAATTTTCTTTGAAAGGCCAAGTATGTAAAAGTTAATAGAGCTTAGATTATATTGTTGTTTTACAAACTACGTATAATAAGGGAAAAATATAAAACTTCGTTGCGATAAGTTTTGTCGATTTGTAATATAGGTATGTATAGGTAGGTACATAATTTTATGGTTTTTGCCTTTGTTTGAGAGGAGTTCTTTAGCATTGTTTAACAGTTAATGAAGTATAAAAGGATATAATTATTTTCTTTACCTTGGATCGGGTAATATTAACTTTTTGCTTGCTCTTGCTGCGGGGGTGCACTTAGATTTTTCCATTGCCATTAAATAGCTGACATCGGCCAAAACAGCCTCGAGATCCGCCATTTTAGTGCAAATCTAATTTATACCCCAGGCTTTGGTGTTGTGGTTTTTGAGTTTATTTTCGGCGATTACTAATGGTTAATGTGATTGCATTATCATAACTCTGTTTAGTGTTTTATGTTAATATTCAAATTAAAGGACAATTTAAAATACAACATTTGACAAAAGGCAACGATAACGACACGACGTAAGTTGGTAAATTTTTCTGTACCTAAATATTTTTTTTTCAATAATCAAATGCCATTTTGACAGCTCATTTGGTAATAGATTTTTCTTTTATAAAAAGAATAGAATGCTGGTAGGACTAACATCCCGTACACATAGTCCCCTTTCACATGAGGGAATTTTTGCTAGCTCTAACTTTCAGTTCCTAGGTACCCTATTAAGGGCTCTCCCAAACCAACGCGAATTCGCGGTGATGGCGAACTTTGGTTGTTGTTTAGCGTTGTGTATTTGTCATATTTTATACTATCGGGAATCATTCACTGCGAATCGCTCCGCATTCGCGTTGGTTTAAGTCAGCCTTAAAGGCTCTCCAACCAACGCGAATTCGCAGCGATGACAAATTTTTGTTGTTGTTTAGCGTTGTGTATTTGTCATATTTTTTTCTATTGTGAATGATTCGCTGCGAATCGCTCCGCATTCGCGTTGGTTTGGGAGAACCTTTTCGCTTCTATATTCCTCCATAGATGCTTTTCGTGTTCATTCACCCTATATGCATATAAGCATTGCATAAAACTCCATAGAGTGAAAAAGGGCGACCTTTTTTTCACTCCTATTGCACCTTTATGGAGTTAATTATAATAGTCTTAAAGAAGTTCACGTTAAATTAAATAAAAAATTGTTGCCTGAACCAGGAATTGAACCCGTGTCCCTCTGAGCCAATTGTGTTAAGGCTCTCCCAAATCAAGGCGAATGCGGAGCTATTCGCAGCGAATCATTCACAATAGTACAAAATATGACAAATACATAACGCTAAACAACAACAAAAATTCGTCATCGCTCCGCATTCGCTTTGGTTTGGGAGAGTCCTTAATCGCTAACCGCTCCACCAATCTCAGATATACAGTTCAATGCATGAAACTGGAATCACTTTTATATTGAATTTTATCCTATGAGACAAGGAGCTTGCATTGATAAGAAACATTTTTCTTCAAGAAAAATGTAAAATAATAGATTAGTATGGCTATAACCAACACATATTTTTAATTGGATAAATAGAGATATGATAGATTAATTAATAAATTAATGCCAACCTTAAACATTGACAATAATAAGAAATATATGTGCTCAGATGCTAAATTTAATATAAATCATAAAATGGGCGATTATAGCTTGGCGTCACCATATTCACTAATACAAACAATATATAGAAACAAAGACTAACATAAAATAATTTTACGGGATGACTATTGAAGCGAAAGTATCTTGGTAACTTCATGAAAGCATTAAGGATTCAGTAATGCTCCAATAAGGTATTTACTTTCTTTCAGAGGGCTAAATGGAGCGCTATAGAAACAAATAACACTTTAATGTCTGAAATGCGAAGCAGTTTTGTTATTTGGGTGTGAACGGAATGTGTACACGGAAAATCATTCACACTTGCGGAGTTGGGCCCCTGGCGATTTTTTTAGATTGAGAAAATTGAGTGAGTCTCATCCCCCAATTCTCTTGTCCAGAAACAACTGTGAAATCAGCCCCAATCTAAACAGCATCTAAGAGAAACCTTCGAAACCTTAAGGCTTGGCTAATCCCAGAGAATTTTCGGGGTTTAACTTTAGCCAAAATAAAATCTGTATTACCGACACAAATTTCATACTATTTATCGATATTTTGTATGGAAATTCATTTTTTTTTGTGAAGGCGTTGCTAAACCCTGATAATGTTTTTTTTTCCTCTTGGCTTGTAAAAAAACACCAATTGTGTGTAGCCAAAACTTACTGACTAACCAGTACTGGACAGTTATGGTTATGGACAGATAAAAGATTCCGGTGAATGAGATGCGGAGGAAATCTGACAAAATTTCTTATCCATATCGATAATTTTTTTCATCAGTCACTGAATTGATCCATTATCATTATATTGCTGAACGCAGACATATAAGAAAGGTGTCAAAAAGTCAAATAAATAGTAAACCAAAACCCGAATATGTTTTACGTGCTTTAAAATTTTTATCCAAACACAGAAATAAGATTAAATCTATTAAAAAATAATACAATGGCTGATCAAAGTAAAAATCGTATGAACCTAGCAGCCATCAAAAGAGTTGACCCTTATGCAAAAGACATAGTAGATTCGACAGCACATGTGGCATTCTACACATTCAATTCGGATGAGAATGAATGGGAAAAGACGGATGTTGAAGGAGCTTTCTTCATTTATAGCCGCAATGCCGAACCATTTAATAGTATTTTCATTAACAATCGCCTCAATACAACTTCATTCGTGGAACCAATAACTGGGCAGCTAGAAATCCAGTCACAGGCGCCATTCCTATTGTATCGCAATGAAAGGTCCAGAATCCGGGGCTTTTGGTTCTATAACAGCTCGGAATGCGATCGCATTGGTGACCTCGTTTGTAGCTTGATTCAGGACTGTGTTGTAAAACAGAAAACATCTGGAACTGCTGCCAACCAGAGTGTCAATATCTTCAACATGTTAAGCAGAGCACAGCAAGATTTTCAGAGTGGCCTAAATAGCGGAGGTAACAATCAGGTAGACCTGGGTTCCCGTAATGTGATGAATTTCTTTGCTGCTGCCAAGCCGACACCATCGTCTGAACTGCCACTCTTTAGGCGTCTTTTGTCAAATACGCTGTCTGTTGAGCAATTAGAGAAGCAACAAGTTAAGGCGCCACTCAACGAATCCTTGCATCAATTACCCAAAATGGAACCTGAAGTAATGATCAAAATGAACTCGGTGAAGAAACCAGAACAGCCTAAATGTGATTTGGAAATGTCCCCCCTTGCAAAGTTCCTTAACTTACAGAATATTATGAAACCACCCTCACTGAACAAGGATTCTGAACTCCCAAGGGACGTATGCCACCCTGTGGAACAACTTAATACCACTAAGCCAGCTTTAATGCCTCCTACAATGTTTGAAAAGTCTATAAAACTCGATAAAACTCTTCAGGAGCCAAGTGTAACTTGTAACCCTGTTAAACCCCTAACACAGGCGCAGCTCGTGAAGACTATTTGTTATTTAATCAAAAACGATTCAGAGTTTGTAAGGAAAATCCACGAGGCCTATGTGAAGCAATTCTCTGAGATATCTAATGATTTCTTAGATGATTAAAGTATTTATTCACACTACACCACATTAGTATGTTACTTCATTAGAAATGGTTTATAGACATGTATTCGTAAAACGTTTGTTGGCGTTTTTCTTTAAAACAAAAAAAAAATGTCTACTTTTTAAATTTTATTTGTTTCAATTTTAAAAAGAATGCCTCGAATGTAAAAGTTTTTATCAAAACATAAATATGAATAAAATCTAGTGCGAACAATTATACAGCACAAAAGTATTTACTTTAAATATAATTCTTTTTGAGTAATTCTTAGGATATTTTTAAAATGATCACAACTCTTGAGCCATATAAAGTAAAATTGGCATAAATGGAATTCGAAGACAGTTGTTTTATGTGACCTATTATACCTTTCACCTTTTCTTCTTTTTTTTTTATTATGTCCAATTACAAAAGTTGGACCTTACATAACATTTCATTTGTTACGTGGATATTCTATTGTTTTTATCTATGCATATGTATGTATTTATTTTAAAATATTTATTTGCATGAAGATCGATGAATCAATCTGTTTTAAATAAAACAAATTTAATATAAAACGTTCACTCGGCGCATGGAAGATCAATTTTTCGAGAACATTTAATTAATTTACCAATTTTTTAAGGATTATTACTTTGTTCATGGAACTCATAGATAATATTTCTTTTTTCAAAACTTTAATGAACGCCTTACATTTTGGAATCACCTGTTTATATTATCGTTCAAAATCCTATCTGCCTGTCTGTAACTCCACTCTCAGACTAAATTGGCTGGCGCTTAATTGCATTCACGTAAAAAATATTTAAATTCTAAGCCATTTGGAACTATAAGATCGAGTTTATGTGACTCAATAATTTATTGTATATCAGTTACACTTTGGGTCAGGATGTTACGTAATATATGAAATTTCAAGTGTAAGTTCTGCGCGGATAAAAACAGCATAAAATACCTAAATTTGTTATGTACCGGATTAAATATTTAGAAAATGTTACATCAAAAAAAGTTTTCTTTTGTAAATTTTCTTTTTTTTTATTAGCATTTAGGTAAATGGCCTCAAAGAATTACTTTTATTTTATGCCTTATTTTGCTGTAATGGAAAATTGGCAGAAATTGAAGTGCCATTGTTTTACAGAACGATGGACTATAATTTTTTTTAAATTCGGCCCTCGTCTTTCCAAATTTTATAACTTTCAATTCTTGATCAATGTACATTAGGGGTGTGCGAAACTTTTAAAAATTTTTTAAATTCAAAATGGGTATCGTGGATCTTGAGAAGGATTTAGAAAGAATTAATTTTAGTTCTGGGACATTTTCCATAATTGTATTTTGAGACCCCGCGGCCGGTTTTAGATAAAAAATTACAATTCGTAAAACTGGTCAGAAAAACCATTTTAATATGCATCGATATGTGGTCAGTTACTTAAAGTGATTTCTTTTGCTTTTGTAACGTGCTGCTAAGAAAAAAGAATACAAAACTGCTCCTTAAAATGTCATAAAAAGTTTTTACCTTAAATCTTAAGAAAAGTCCACAAAAAATCAATCGATTTTCTAGCCGTTATTATTATTTTTTTTAATGGAATGCTCGAATTCGCCCGACAACTTTATACAGCGTACTTAAATGGATAATCGGTCAGTAATTCAAAATAAAACATAGTAAGTAATTTTGACCACATATGACGCAAATTTAAATGATTTTTCGGACAACTTTTTCGAATTTTAAGTTTTTCTTACCTTAAAGGGACCGGGTGTCTCAAAATTCAATTTTGGAAAATGTCCCAGAACAAAAATTACTTCTTTCTAAATCCTTAACTAGATTCACGATGCCCATTTTGAATATAAAAAATTAAAAAAAAATTCCGGTAAAGTAAGTAACGTATAAAAGCTTCATTGATTGATTTGTTTGGCCTTTGGCATAATGTTATTTATGTGCAAATGTAAATAGTAATAATATAAAAATAAAAACCAAAAGCCAGGCCAAATGTAAATAAACTCTTATTTTCCCTTTTCAAACCTTTTTTATTGAATTGTTGATGCAGAAAATATTTATGCACATCCCCAAACAATAGAAGAGCTTTTAAATCTGACTACAACTGACCAAGTTTCCGACCCTACAAAGGAATATATCTTAAACAAAATGTTGGGTAGACCAGTGAAATACTTACTTATATACTTTTTATTGTTCTGGCAAATAAGAATTGACTTATAAACTTTATTTTTATATAGTATGCGCGAGTTAAAGGTACCTATCGTTAGAACTAAAAACTGTGTGAACACAACAGAAAATTAAAGATATAAAAAAAGAAAACTCTTAGCACGAAGTTTTTGTTTTCTATTGAAAAATAAGAACACATGTCTTTATAGAGTCGAGTTAAACTTTGAGGGGCTTCTAAAAAAGAATCTCTGTGTGTACTACTGCCCTATTTATATGCGATTTTTTTGTTGTCAATTAAATTCAAGAAAAATAGAATAGAGCTTGGTAGAACTTTTGCCTCAAAATATCAAATTTGGGTATACCTAGATACCTCGATCCACCTTCCTTTTTGATCCACCAAAAAAGGTGAGATCAAATATACGCCTGCTTCTAAGATTAATTTTTATTTTGTAGGTACATAAGCTAGAAAAAAGAAACCTTTAATAAGTTTTATTTGAAATGTTTTTGAAAAATGGACATTATATATCTATGGTATCTGGTAGAAACCTACCAACTACATAAAATAATTTGCGTATTTACGTCCAATTTACATCAAGCTAGAGCCTAAACGGTTACAACGACTACCTTCAAATTTGAAATATTAGTAAGAACGCAATTAATTAATGGAGTCATCAGATTTCTACCAAATACCACAGATATTTTTCGGAGAATTAGTTCGAATGGGCAGTAAAACATTTTCTCAAGAAAATTTTACTCGCCATAATTCAAGAGAACAAACTCCTCTCATCCAGTCTATACCTTACATTTCACAACAAATTGGAGAACCGTTATCGAAATACGTTTAATGTACCTTCTGAAGACAGTTATAATAACAAGAACATAAAATTGGTTTACAATAAAAAAAATCCAACATTTTGAGAATATATCCATACACATTTTTTTAAATGTAATTTCAGACTTCTCAGCTTCAGACAACATGGGCGCAATTTAATTAATTTAATTTAAAGTATGAAGATATTTTAATAAGAAAAATTAAACATATAAATATATACTATGGTTAGTTTCACATTAAACGAAAATATGCAAATATTTTTATTCTAGATACATGACACATACACAACACAGAAACATTTATGTATGAAAAAAAAATTGTCCAACTTTATGGTTCAAATACTAGGCTGATATAACGGTTAACTTGAAAGGAAGTTTAATGCTTTTAAATTGCCATGGAAGTTTACTGTTTATTTTCCATCCAGATTTAACCCTTTGAAAGAGTTTATCAGTTTTGCATCCAAGTCCCAAATAACAAGTTGACCATCAGTGCCTGAAGTGCTTATTTTCTTGCACGAGAGCTTGTCTCCGGAATAGATTCGAACGCACGAAATTGCATTTTGATGAATCGATTCGATGAAAGAGTCTGAATTTTCCGATCGCGAATTACGATCTAGTGACTGAAAGATTCGCATAGCTGATATTCCACTAGATTCTTTTTTCTGCGAAGTATCGAGCTTAGCAGAAAACCCTATTTTGTTTCCATCTAAAGTAAAAATAAGAGGAACACAGCTATGTCCCGCTACTAGAACTGAGTTCAGACTAATCCAAACACAGCTTAGGAATGGAAGGTGCTCAGTCTTGCACCGTATAATATTTCCATTGGTTGAGTCTGCAATATTAATGCAGCTATCATGACCAACCCAGCATATACGATTGCCATCACCTGAAAAGCTAACACTATGAATCCAACCACCGCCAGTGTTGGCTGCATTTTTAAACTCGGCCATTAAATGTCCCAAAGTCATGCGATTACCCCATGGTGTTGGAGTTGGTTGTTCTTCAATGTCCTTTATGTATGCTGAAAAAACGCGGACCTGAAATAAAAACAAAATATGGAAAAGGTTTAGTTGACTTAATGAAATTATTCTTGAAAAAAACATATCTTTTAAGTTTGTAAGCTAGAAAACATCACTACTAACAGCCTAAAAAGTTTTTAAATGAAAGTTCAGAGCTAAAAAAAGAGAAGGGGGAAAAAAAGAAAATCTATTCAAGAAAAATATTTTTCAGTACAGGGAAGAAAGCACGTTTGCCTTTCAGTTTGGTTGAATCAGCAATATTATGAACAGTGAATTGCAATTAATTGAAGTTTAGTTTAAGCTAGTTATGGCATTTTCGATTGTTAATTCGGAAGAACTCACCGATCCGGAACGCCAAAAAAACAAACAGGTACACCCAGCTTGATTCTTAAGTTTTCGTATCCCTTTATTTGTGCAACTTCACATGCGGATGCCGAAATAATTCTTTACATTTGGAAACTTGGCGGACACAAATGTGTACGAGTATGATAATTTTCAATGAAAAAAAATGGGAACTGTGTATATTCTAAACGGAAAATAATTGTTCTTAGGAGCAGTGAAATGTGTAAAATTTACTTTTTTTTAAGTAAAATACCAGTAAAAAGATATTCCTACTTCAAAAAGGTAAAGTATCGAAAATAATCATTTTTCGCTAACCACTCTTAAACAGTAAATGTTAGAAAAATTAGTTTAACACAGTTTGTAGTTCATTCAACTTTCTATAAGAAAATATAATTTTTTTTATTTCATTTAGCAGTCATTAAAAAGATATTATTTCTTATATGAAATAGATAAATGTCAAAAATAACGGTATTTTACGTTTTTCTTTTTAAAGTTGATGTTTTCGACAGATAATTTATGCCTTTCTTATAGACAATAATATTTTCTATAAGAACTCCTAAGAGATCTTTTTCGATACGAGGCCCCATTAAAAAGATATTGAGATTTCAAAAAAGATCAACTTTCAAGTCAAAATTATGAAATCAGGTACTGTATTTTTTTTTCTTTATACACTTCCTCTTTGAATTTTTAATCGAACACTGAAAACCAGGTGATCTTATGCCATCTAGTTTTCGAAAAAAATGTAAACTAATGTTGAATTCCTTACAACCATTTTCAAGTCGATTTTTTTCCGGTTGCAAGGAACACACAAAAAATCAAATTTTTTGCGTTCGATTGTGTGTGTGCCATTTGACAGTAGCTTCGGTGCAAAAAGTATACAATCTAGTGCACATACAAATTAATTAAAAATATTCAAAAGTGCATCCAGTTTATCAGAAGTTAAAAATTTTACTTCGAGTTTTCCTCAAGTGGTAATGAATTTTTGTCCTTGATACTATCCAAAAAAAAGATTATAAGCAAGAAAAAAAAGGACGTTTGACCTTAAATAACTCCTAGCACAAGTTAGATTCGTCTGTAGACTTTTGCACGAGTATTGTTTATACCAAAATAAAGATAATAGCGTTTAAAAAATTTAACTTGGAATTTTTCCCAAGTTGAAGTTTTCTTAGTTTACAATTTTTTCGAAAACTAGATGACATCTGGTTTTCAATGTTTGATCAAAAATTTAAAGAAGAAGTGTACAAAGAAAAAAAATACGGTACCTGATTTCATAATTTTGAAAAAAAAACAACAGTATACATATAATTTTTTGAGTTTTTTTTCATATATTTTGAGTTTGAAATTTATTTTTTCGAAAACTATGGAAAGGAATAACTTATTTTCAAAAACATATTAAAGAACAGACCTCAAGGTAAACAAAAATATAGCACTTTTTTGTTAGTGTTGCCATTTGTTTTAGATTATATTTTTTTTTTTATTTTTTTTATTATTTCTAGGAAATTGCCTCTCCTGCTTGAATTGAGGGAGATAGACCCCTCCCTCTGTGTTAAAAAATATTTGTACTACGATCCTATAAAAAACCCTATCATTATTTTATGACATGGTGATAATCATTTTTTTCCCGAAAAACAAGCACTTTAAAAAATATTTCTTTGTTGAAATCTCAATATCTTTTTAATGGGGCCTGATATCGAAAAAGTTTTTTTAGGAGTTCTTATAGAAAATATTATTGTCTATAAGAAAAGCTTAATATATCTGTCGAAAACATCATCATTAAAGAGAAAAATGTGAAATACCGTTATTTTTGACTTTAGTCCATTTTATATAAGAAATAATATCTTTTTAATGACTGCTAAATGAAATAAAAAAAATTATTTTTCTTGTAGAAAGTTGAATAAACTACAAACTGTAATAAAATGAATTTTCTAACATTTACTGTTTAAGAGTGGTTAGCGAAAAATGATTATTTTCGATACTTTACTTTTTGAAGTAGAAATATGTTTTTACTGGTCACTCGTATGGAACAAAATGTGTTAATATTTTTTGTAGATTACATTGTAATCTATAAACTGAGTATAAATTATTTTATAAAAATTTCTTTATTTAAAATCTGGAGTTTTGGGCTTTTAATGAAATTTTTCAAATAATTACGTTTTTTCAAACGCCTATATCTTCTTAACCATCAGTCGGAAAAAAAGTGTCGCAATATTTTTTGTTGAAAATTATGTTATGTACAAGTTGTTCATACACTACTTTTTAATAACATGTACCGTTTCAAAGTTATAAGCAAAAAAAAACAGTATTTTTGACATTTAACCTGGAATAACTTTTTACGCAAGCCATATTCGTTAGTAAGCTTTCGCATGCGTTTTACTTGGCTACAAATAAAGATAATTGCATTTAAAAATCTTCACTTGGAATTTTTCTGCAGTGCAAGTACATTTTTCCTGGCCTACTTTCATTCAAATTAAAACCGTTAAAGCCTCATTTTATTTTGTAAGTGTGATACTCGTACATAAGCTTTTTATAACAATAGGCTTTGGAAAAGTGAATGGAAAAGTTTTAAAAAGGTTCTTTGAAAGGAATTGTATTTGTGTTTTTTTTACAACTTCCGTTATTTCCACCAAAAACCATTAAATATTTTGGACATAACAGGTACAATTTTTAAATGAATGTCTTTCAGAAAATTTGACAAAAAATTGAAGTATGATGGCAGCTTCCCGTTCGAGATATGCTAAAACAAAGATTCGAATTTTTCTTCTAGGAAACCACATAAAATGCTCTAAAATTCGAGTTAAAAGCAAATTTTCGATTAGGATCTATGTATGAAGCTCGATAAACAGTCGTCGTATAAAATCCATAGACGCTAAGACTAACAGACACAAAGGCCGACGGACGTAATGATGAATCCCCCTTTTTTTCGTTATTTTATCATCTTAATTTTATATTTGATTAAAGCCCGGAGATTTTTGTTCAATATGAAATGAATATGAGCCATTTCCTTTAAATAAGTTTTTTGATTGTGTTTTGATCAATAAAGAAAAAAGGAAAATTTTTCCTTTTATGGTGTTTTTTTTAGATGAAGCGGCAAGGGTGGGTATTAAAATAATAAATTTAAATGTTTTTCTAGATGAAAAGTCTTTTCATTCAACTTACCAACTTTCACAGGAGATGACATGAAATACCGGAAAATTTATCAAATAAAGCAATCACTTAAAAAGAATGTAATTTGTGTATATGATATTTGAAATGATTTCCATAAAAGTGAGTTATTAACTTTCCTTATTTCATAAAAATAATAATTGGTTAGCTGTGGGTATCTACTTTAATAAACGCAATGAGTCAATTCCTGCTTACACCCTGAGTCATCGTTATTCATTAGAGATAATATTTTTCGCATTATTTAACTAACCTTATAGTCTGTTGATCCCGCAACCAATAAAACATTGTTTGGATGCCAATCCAAAGATGTAATTGTAGATCGAATTGGCTTTTTTATATGCTTAGACACCCACCAATCGTTCTCAGATTCGAAATAGCAAACAGAGATCAGACGAGCACCCGACCCAACAGCAAATTTGTTTTCACTGGGAGACCATTTGACACAAGTAGCTGCTCTATTAATGCGGAGCAATACCAGAGTCGGTTTCCATTTGCCATCTTCACCTTGTGACCACACGTAAGCATTCCGATCAGCAGCGCAGCTAACAATACGGTTTGTGTTCCTAGCCCAATCAATGTCCATAACACGTAGGTCATGCTGGTTTAAGACATCCACCAGCTTCCAATTAGATTCGCGAGAGTAAATGTGAATCTCATTATTGTTAGGAGATAGTGCAATCTCTATAGAAAGAAAACTTGTAAAATGGAAGGACGAAGTTTTGTATACTAACGTGAGCGATCCTTGTTCCAAGCGTGACAAGTTATTGCATTAAGCGATCCTCCGAATGTATAGCGTTCTGTCATTTCTCCTTATTAAATGATAAGTCTTCTATTGTAATTTACTCGTGGACTCTGGTCAGTCTACACGAATTGAAAGAGGAATAAACTTTTTTTAATTTAATAAAAAAACCTTCGGTGTTGGGCACAGAAGACAAAAGATAACAGAGAAAACTATCGCAGAACACACACCCTCAAACGTCATGTGATGAATGAATTCAGTCTTGAATTCTAAAATTATAGTAAAGTGAGCTCATACAGTCGTATTTGGCCAGTTTATATTTCTTGAGCGCTCAATATTTTTTTGACAGAGCAGGAGAATAAAATATAAACAGTATTCCTCACATAGAAGTTAAAACAACTCTCTTTTTCTTTTCTTCTTATAGAATTAACTGAGACAAAAAATAATTGAGCAAGCGAATCCAAAAAATTTCAGTCTCAGTTTTTAAGGGGAAAAGTGAGGAATTTTTGAGAGGAATCATGTTTATATTTCTGAGCGCTCTGAGTCCTCTGAGATCTCAGAAATATAAACTGGCTAATTGTGTGCGGTCCCATTGACGGTGTTCACATCGGACTGAAAAACTGGAAATTGACATACTATATATGGACTGCTAGTCGAATTTCATTTCCATACAAAAGCTGTATTACTTGTAAAAGGTGTTCAAATCATTTTAGCGAATAACTTCTTTTCTTCTCATGTGATTTACTGCGACAAAAAATAATTGAGCAAGCGAATCCAAAAAATTTCAGTCTCAGTTTTTAAGGGGAAAATTGAGAAATTTTTGAGAGGAATACTGTTTATATTTCTGAGCGCTCTGAGTCCTCTGATATCTCAGAAATATAAGCTGGCTAATTATTCTCAATGCCATCTCTTTGCCACTCTTGACCTAAATAGGATTTTTTGACATAGAAACTAAGGCCATCTGTTATTATATTCAACTTTATTCTTTGACGTCTGACGTTTATTAGATAATAGATATTAGTTTCTTAAAGATAATATATATTTTTTAATTTATTAATTAATTTTTTTTATTAATTTATATATTATACAATCTATTTTTCAAACAAACCATAAGTTGGTTTTGCAAACACCACGGAATAGTTTGCTGAAAATCAGGATCTCTGGGGGTAAGTTATCTAAAACATTATTAGAATTATTCAATTCATTCATAGCAGTCGGTTAGCTGACTCAAGATGATGTATTCGGCCTATTCGAAGCTATGATTGCAATCGAGATAATGAATCTAAAAATGTACGTTAGAATGGTCATTTGGGACACACGATATAGGTAAATTGTTTACTTACTTCAATTGCGCTTTTAAATCCCTCACAAGCTCCGATTCTGTTGTTTTATTTTCTTTAACTTTTTCAACATCTTTTGGCTCTCTATTTAACTTAACGTTTGAGCTACTTATTCAAGTTTGAGGTTCCTTCTTTTCGATATTGCCGACATTGATAGATCTTCGGGCTTCATTTGTGAGCCGGCAGGCTGTTGATGTGACCCAGACTATACTTGCTGTGGAAAATTGTTGCGTCTCTGCTCGAGAAGATGTAATATCTGAAAAGAGTTAGTTTCAATTAGAATATGTTGGCTGCGATAAAAATATTTTTCATCTTCTACCTTCTAATTCTCCCAGTTCTGTGTGAGATGTGGTAAATGTTGATGAGGCATACTAAAGCTTCAGTCGCTGGTACATGCTCGAATACCCTCTAACCGATTAGACTGGAGGTTCCTTAGGCTGCATTGGGTGAATGTTGGGTTCCTGTTTGATCTCCTTCGACGTGGATTCGCTTTTGATCATCAACACGAATAGGAATTTGACAGTTAATGAGTGTAGCCAACTGGCTAGCCAGTACTGGCACGTGTGGCCAGTTAGCAAAGCACTCAAAAAACATAAAACCACAAATTCTAAACTGTCACAATTAATTAACAACTAATTAAAAGCAAATTATTCGTCTATTCATTTTTCGATTCGTTCGCTTTGCTAACTTGACACTCATCAAAATTTTCGTAATCTTAGTGACTTTCAGATAGGATCAAAAAGAAAAAACTAAAAAATATGCCTGGCAACGTTACTTACAAAAAATAGATCAAAATCCCACAAAAATTTAAATGCTTTAAATTTCTATGTTCAGCATAGAACCTTTTACGAACTTTTTGTAATTTTTATAACACAAAAATTGAACACAGTTTGAGTTTGATGGTGGACTTACATGTATCTAGATTCTTGATCTTGATCTTCAAGAAAAGTAAAGCAGGTCAGATATAATAAGGCTATTCATACAACAGCGTAAAGCCATGGTAAACGTTGTAAAGTTTTATACTTCGTAATTCTGTCATAATTTGTATGGAAAATGTGACAGATTTACACAGTTTACAACTTTACTACGTTTACAACGACTTTAAAGTGCCTCTACACTATCTCACAAAGTATTAACACATGTCAGAATTAAGTGGGAAAGAATTTCATACGACTGCCAAATTTGTGTGCTGAAAATGATTTTCATATTTTGCTTTCACACTTGTATCTAAATAAATTAGTTTCCCCATAACCTTAGACCCCCAAGTGGAATAGAAAGTGTGATGGGTTAGAACCGTCCCTAAATATTTTTTTGTATTAACATATGTCAAATCGTGTTGGATGTGCGCTATTATACGCTATTATACATGATTATCTTCACACTTTTTTGACATATGTTAATACTCAATGGGATAGTGTGAAATGGCTACTACGCTGTTGCATGAATACCCTTAATAACAAAATATGAACGTGTGAATGAATGCAAGGGTAGTAACTCTATTTTAATTACTATGATATAATCCACTTGGCTGTCAAAAACATATGTTTTTGTTATTTTTTAATTTTATTTGTAGATTAAGATTCGATTTATAATAGTTTGTATTGTCATTCAATACCTAATTTAACAAAATTTGTCGCGTTTTTTCACAGTTTGTTCAGTAATTACTTTGCACGGACATCTTCAAGTCTTCAAACAAATTTATTTACACTTTCATATATCCATTATTGTTTTTTTGTCTTTGACACTTCACTTCTTTCTTATTTATTTTTTAGTCAAGCCAAAAAGTTATAACAAAATATGCACATATACACAACATGAACATGTGCACACAAATACAGACGAAGATGCCATAATCAAGATGAACATGGTCGTCTTTACTATAAACTTGATCTTGATTTCTATGTTTTACTAGCTACCCATTGAGTCCATATAATTTACCCTTAAGCCTAGTACGCAGATCGAGCTAAAATTTCGTTCACTCTTTTCTCTCCAAACACCAGCTAAAACTCCTAGCTAAATTTTGACATAAGATTTTTGTGGAGATTACATCACAAAAAACAGCTGTTCTCTTAAAAGAAATTATATTCAACAATTTCAAAGAATTTTAGTTCAATATTTTAAGTGAATGCAACCAAATAAAATAGATTTTTCCCTTTGGCATTAATAAATCCTTTGTCTTAGAATATTTCTCGACTCAATTTTCTTTTTCACAATGTACAGCAAACATAAATCTTACAAACAAAAAAACCTCCCACAATTTAGCTCAATAATTAATGTCCCAAACTATTATTTCACGCGCTAAATTTTGACAGATGGCCCCGTACAGAAAGAAACGAAAATTTGATTTTTAAGCTGGAGCTGCTTACCTCGCGGCTAAAATGCTTGGCTTAATTTTAGCTTGGCTAAATTTTGGAGAGATTTTTGTATGGGAACGGAATTTTAGCTCGATCTGCGTACTAGGCTTTAATTAATAAACTGTAGGCCATACAAATTTAAAACAATTATTTTTGTATGCAAAAACATTTTTAAAAATGATGATTTTTATTGCTTCTAGCATACAAATAAAATAAATGATGGACAATTTTAAACTTTGTTGACAACATCGGAACCGGAACAAGTTTTCAAAATATTTTGAAAACATGCTTTTTTTGCGTTTAAATGATCTAAAATCGGTGGTTGCCAACAATGTTGAACGATATATGTTGATCCATACTTGGTTAAAAATTTAAACTCGGTTCAACTCGAATGAAGTGTTGTACAATCGGAGTTTAGGACTTAACTCACCGCTGAGCCAAGCAAATTTTAACTCTCCCATTTTGTTGAGTTAAATATCCTTGAAACGTGGTTCGTGGTTTTTTCGTTGCCATTGGAACGCGATTTTACATAGATTTTTTTGCCAATGTATTTGTGTAATTTCACTTATATCACATTATTATTAACAATTTGCACCGTTTGGTCCACTTTTCGTACAGTAATATTAGCTTCATGATTTACCGATTCACTTAAAATAGCTTCATCCTTCTATTAAAAATTATTTTCTTCATGTTTTGAGCACAATTTTCACAACTGAAATAAAATAATCAAATTAAAATCTACATTTGCTAACTGACAGCTCAAAATAAAAAATTAATCAATTTTTGCGTTCCATTTGGATCTGTTAAAAAGCTGATTTTGGCAGATACAAATCAATAATAAATTGATTTATTTTACAAAACCCAACTAGTTCTGCAAAGTTGATTTTAAATCAAAAACTTAATCAATTTTTTCACCCAATGGAGGGCAAAAATTCATTTGAATCTGTCAAAAAGGTGATTTTTGCAGATCCAAATCAAAAATTAAATGATTTATTCTGTCAATAATGGAAGACCCCATAAAAGATGAAAGATATGCAACCAAAAAGTACAGGCGCACCATTGAAATTTTATGAGGCGTGTGACTAGTTCCCTAATATTTACAACAGGCATAACCAACTGAGCAAAAACTTTGACGTTTGTTGTTGTATTCAATTCGACGATGAAAATTTGTAAAATATTTTTATGAAATGAAAAATATTTTGCTTGCTGTTTTCGGTCTTTCACGACAAGAGTGCATTTTTTGAGAACATTAGAGGAAAATTAAAGGGGCTACTAACCATTGATGTTCTGACTGGTACCCAAAAAGTTAGTGCTGTAAATAGAAAATTGTTAAAATTATTGGAAAAGGTTTAATCAGTCGATTCCCTGAGGTGCTATTTTCAACGGCCAACACTACAATTGAAACATAAACGGCAAAGAAAATAGGGTATGATCACACAATCATCAATTCCCACAGCATGACCGAATTTCAAGAAATAACACAATTATTTCAAAGTGCTAAAGAACAACAAAAATATGTGAATGTTGCTGCTCCAATGGTACGCTACAGCAAGCTAGAATTCCGGCGGCTTATACGTCAAAACAATGTAAAGCTTTGTTTTACCCCAATGATTGTGGCGAACTCGTTCAACCACAGCCAGGAAGCACGTGTTAGTGAATTTTCTACCCATAAAGCTGATCGGCCACTAATCGCGCAGTTTGCAGCTGATAATTCCGTTGATATGTTGGCTTCGAGTGAACTCATTAGTCCTTTTGTTGATGGCGTTGATTTAAACTGTGGCTGTCCTCAATCGTGGGCCATATCCAAAGGCTATGGATGTGCTCTACTTCGAAAGCCAGAATTGGTGGAAGATATAGTTAAGACACTACGCCGAAATCTCCCATCTGCATTCAGCGTATCTCTTAAATTGCGTCTTCTCCAAGGAGATACTGGGTCAACGATTGATCTATGTCGTCAGTTGGAGAAGTGCGGAGCTACTTTTCTGGTCATCCACGGTCGAACACAATGGCAAAAAACCTCACACCCGGTTGACGTTGGCGCCATGGCAGAGATAAAGAAATCAATTCAAATTCCTCTCATTGTCAATGGCGATGTAAAAACGAAAGAGGACGCTGACGAAATTTACAAACAAACCAAGGCGGATGGCGTTATGGCAGCGAGAGGACTTTTGGCAAATCCATCCCTTTTTAACGGCACCAATCAGACAACAGATGAGTGCCTTCAACAGTGGCTCGACATAGCACATGCTGCTGGGGAAAATCTGTCCTTTCAATGTTTCCATCACCATTTGACATTTATGTGGGGCAAGCTTATGCGCCGACGGAGGCGGGTGATTTTCAACAATTTCTCAACGAAACAACAAGTTTTTACATTTTTCGATGAACAGTATGGCATTCGTCCAAGAGAAATCGACGATTGGATCCCAAATTCACCATGCCACTATCCTGAAAATATAGTTGCTAAATATTATCCACAAAAACCCGAACCTATTGAATCGTATTTGCATTCTAAGAGCAACGGAAATTTTTTCACGAATTTTCAAGAAAAAATACTGGACGTATCGAGTGGTGTGGATGATGAGAATGAGTTGTTCTTTCGGAACGGATCAATATTTGATTTTTAATTTATAATAATGGAGGACAAAAAAATTGCAAATAAAAAATTGTGGAAATTGAAACCAGACAAGAAAAGGGGTTTGAGTGTCTCCTTCATCCATTTAAGGCGGGACCAATTTCTATGAAAAAAGGTACTGCTCGTAATTTTAAATTTTTCAATCGATTATTTACTTTAGTACTTAAGTCCATTTGTTTTATATTAAAAATTGATGAGAACACTGAATACAAGAAACAAAAAGTACCTACTTAAAATATTTTAACGTGATTCTTATGTACATACTATACATATAAATTTATATTTATGTATATACTATATATGGTTTAAATTTTATATCCATCCTAATTCTAGCTGAAAGAAGGTACTGATCAGAACTAAGATTTAAACAATTTTGTAAATCTGTATAATATTATGTATATTAGTCTACAAAAAATAAATAAAAAGTCAATAAATAGCTTAAAAATTCAACTTAAAAGACGTATTTTATTAAACATTGCTCATGAATTTTGAGAAAGTATTAAGTTCACTACAAAAAATAAATAATATTTCTACACACTAAAATCTGTCGAGAATTTTGTTTCTAGATCTAGACAGTTTTTTGTTTCTTACTTATTTTACAGCACACGGGAATTTTGCAGCTTCAACGCTTCTTTTATAATTGAAATTAAATTCAATTTCAGATAGCTCTTCACTTATAATGGAATAAAATACCTACATATGTATATTATAATCCTTCCAAAAATATTCCTTGTACCTTTGAATGGAAATCCTGTCCTGTCCTGTTGAATGGAAATTAAATAGTTTTTACATATTAATAACTGTTATGTATGTCTAAAAAATCTGAATCTAGACTGATTTTCGATAGTTCAATTGAATTTAAGCATGTTGCTGTGTTCAATATTCTGAATTTAAACAAAATTGACGTTTTCGTGTTTTGCTTATTTTTTTAAATAGGCATATGATTTGCCCAAAAAATTAGTTTTTATATAAAATATAGCTTTTAATTGAAACATAATATTAAAATGGCTTTAATAAGCGTTCAAAAAAGAAAAGAAGTACTTAATTTCGAAGTTAGAACATTCTATCTACATTTAAAAGTAAAATATGATTTGGAAAAAAGTGTGAGAGCTGAGAGCATGGGTTGGTATAAAAGAACATTCGTATACTGTACATACAAACATCTTATATCCGTAAAAAACTTATTTAGGAAACATTTTAATTCCGTAACGTTCCGATTTATTTTCGCTAATCTTCTTTGTCTCGTTATGTTTTACTTAATTATGTCCTTCAAATCAAATTATTGTTTAGGTGCAAATTTTAACACAATTTGAGCATTTCCCATATAAAATAGAACAGAAATTTACATAAAAAATCTATAAATACTTTTTCCGAAATCAAAATTGCGAAAATTATATGAAATGAAAAATTTGTGCGAATTTTCGATCCCGGGATTCTGCGCTTTCGGGATTTTGGATTTCCGGGATTGTGGGCTTTCGGTATTTTGTGTTTTCTGGATTTTTGGAATTCGGTTTGCGGTCTTCTGACCCCAACCCTTTTAGAACCAAGGTACAGATTTACTTTATTATTATTTCTCGTGGATGCACATTATACTACTTTAAGAAGATTTGAATTTCAGTGTTGTGAAACTTAAAATTTATGAATAAAGCATACGCTTAGACCTAAATATATTGATAATGATGATGATGATGATGTTAAAGACGATGATGATGATAATGATGATGATGATGATGATAATGAAGATGATGACGACTATACTGTGTCGAAAAAAATTTCAGTACAGGGAGTATGAAGGACTTTGGAATCTCAGTCTGGTTGCATTAACTTGTATAAATCTGTTTCAAAATATAGCTCTTACAGGGTGTCCTTCTTTGAATTATAAATTGCCCCAAATCGAAAACAATGTGCATATGTGTTACCAATGTCTAATTTCATCATTAAACAAAAAATATATTGAAGCTTGTTGAAAAAGTTAGCTATCTTTAAAACCTAAACAAGGTACAAAGATTAGCCTGTATAGGAATAACTGGGGCGCAAGAGTACACCCAAAAGGAGGGCTGGAAATTATTCTTAACCTTCCAGTCCTGGACGAGCACATTATATTCACAGCAATCAAAAACGCTCTTCGACTCAAAGAACTGGGCTCTTGGAAGCACAGCACCTTTGGTCATGGTTGATGGGTCTATCTTGCAAAGATATGGTATAGCTGCTGGACTCGATGTAACGACTGACTACTTACCACCTAAGATCTAATAGATTTTAACAAAAACTGGGAGTCCAACTCACTAATCACTGAACAGGGTATCCTCTTTTACACCGATGGGTTAAAAATGGAAGAAGGAATAGGAGCTGGGGTATTCTGTGGAGCTCCAGTAACGACTACGTTATCTCTAGAAGTTTCTGGCCTAGAATAAATGAAGGCCGAACTTAACTTACGTGGGTGACAACACCGCATAGTTGATTTTAGACTCCAATTTTATAGAGATACTAGAACACAAAATATACTTTATTTTCGTGTACTTTAATTATTCAATGAATTACCTTCTATAATTAAAACTTTTTTAACAAGATTTAAAAAAAACTACTTACCTATACCCCATATTAGAGAAACAATTGTTTAAGAAGTGTTAAGTTTTCTATTTTTGTTGATATTTTAAATAGTCACAGCGGTAACGCTTGTCCGATGTGCCTATAGCTAGTTGATATTTTAAATAGTCACAGCGGTAACGCTTGTCCGATGTGCCTATAGCTAGTAAAAATGTGGTATTGCACGGGTTAGGTTAGGTTAGAAGGAGTGATAATACGGCGAGCCGAATCATCTCACTCGGATCTCGTTGAATCCATTGCGCTCCCCAGGGTAAAGGTGGGAAGTGAGGAGGGATACGGAGGAGGTTAATGGGAAGTCTTAGGTGAGGGTGGCCTCCCTGAACCATCCTGAGCTCTGAATGAATTTTAGGATGTTTTTTATTGGCAAGACAAAGATGTCGCCCAGTTCGTCGAAGAAGTATTCTCCTAGGGCTTCTTTTCTGTTTCTAGCTAGGCTAGGGCATTCACACAAGGAGTGAAAATAGCCCTCCTCCGCCTCTTTATCATGACATCCTCTATATAAATCCGATGCACATTATGTTCATGTGGGTCCCCATTGAATTGTGGCCCGTTAGGACTATGAGAGATAATTGAGGCCTGCTTAACTTGAGTAAATATTCTTTTTTTTTTATGTTTGGCCAAAGGTTCCTCGAAACCCGACAAGTGTCGATAGATGACCATCTGATATTTGCAGCTTCCAATAAACTTTGGTGTGTTCTACTTTTTTTCTTGCACCGGTGGCATGAGCACCGAGACTTCTATTTGGCATCAAGAGATGATCCGCTTTACACGGGAGTGCAATGTGGTTTCATTGTTGAACAATATTTAAAAATTTGAAAGTTTGGTGAGCAACATTTCTTAAGATAGTTATTTTATTCATCGAATATACAGGACAGTTATGTATGGAATAGTCCATCGGTTAAATGGCCTTTTGGGATTTTTCTGCCATACACGCCAATTTTTGTCGAAATTTTCCTTGACCATTTTTTCATTATTTTTGAAATATAGTACAACAATGGAACAACACGTTTTTCTCTCGTGTTATGCTGCATTTTTTTCTAACTGAACTGAATAAATCAGCCAAGTAGAAATCTTATGGCCGCCCAGTTTCACCAAACCCTTAAATCTGAATATTTACGTTTTTGGAATGATATAAAATTACTCGATTTAATCAATAACATAAAAATGGGTACTTTTCGCTAATGTTTACTTATTTTCATTTTCATGTACAACTTTTTGATTTAAATTTTTGTGTTAAAGGTGAACTGTTGTCCTTTGCGTAGCGAGCTAAAATTTCTTTTTTAAAGGACTCGAACCTTTTTCGATTTACATTGTTTTGTTTTTCTCTCCAAGCTGGCTTCATTTTTTTCATTTGAAGACCCCAGTGACATGTGAACACCGGCGATAAAACATGGAACGTATAACCAGCTATAAACATTTCGTAAACCTGAAATAAATGAAATTAAAGAATATATTTATCGAAAGTTTTAGGCAACATGCAATAGTTCAATATTTTAACCTTATTTTTTGATAGTAATAATTAAATTATTAAAAGAGAAGGCAAGGGTACATAAATGCATATCTGTTATGAGTAATTTCCTTACCGCCAGTTTCACATTCTCGTTTAAATTTTGAACTGAGTTCTGCTGAACTAAAGTTTAAACCAAAAGTGGAGTTTAAACTCTCACTGTGAAACTGGGAGTTAGCCAGTTATACTTTTGAGATCTCAGAGGACTCCACATTCTCATAAATATAAAAAAAATGTCTCACTTCTTTTTTTGTCTGAATGAATTTTTGTGGATTCGTTGCTCAATAGCGTTTTAATGTGACACTCCTGCTGTGTAAAATCACTGGCTAACTCTTAGTAAAACATGATCTTTGTTTGGACGAATAATGTGCACTGAATTCAATTTTGTAGACATAAGGCTTTGTTGTTGAAAACGTTTTGGGTCGAAAAGAATTAAGAAAAAGTGAGATCTCGAAGAAAGCAAACAAAAATTGTGGATTGTTTGCTCACGTTGATAGAGCAAAATATGTGTTATCTCATTTTTCAGAACATACAAAATATTAGTTTACATATATGTACATAATTAAGTATCACAACATTTTCATAAAATGTCTTACTGTACTGTCCTCTATATCGATAGTTAAAATAACTGTCGGTTTGAAAAGTATAAATAAAGATACAATTTTGGAAACATAATCAGATCGAAGGTTCTCATCACCATATTGTTGTGCTTCACCATATTATCATCAGCTATGAAGAGGTTAAACTCTTCGAGAGGTTCATCTTAAGAATATGGACAGGAGTTTGTCAAGCCAAAAGAAGTAATGGCCAAATAAGATGCTGACTTGTGTACACTTTTGTTAAAAAAAAAACAAAATAAAACAATCGTAACAAATTTTGCATGTATGGTTTCAAATTATCACAAGAATATTTTCAAATAATGAGCATTAAAATTCAAGCAACTTCGTATTTTACTTCAAACTTTAAAATTCGGAATGAAATTTATCGATATTAGGCACTTAATATTCAGGCGGATATTCCAAATCGGATTACATACCTAAGGGCATATCTACAAACTTTGCTCAGTAGAACAATAAATACTAGGATTAGAGTAATTATTTCAAGTTGAGGAAATCGACCAAAACAATATAGGTAGAAATAAATACGTAATTCATTTAAGTAGAAAATTAGCAATACCTGGGAATTTCTGGTAAATCCATATCCCAAAAACCGCTCATCATGAGCAGGAGAATCATCTAACGCCACATAAAACGGTTCATATAAAAACTCAAAGTTCGTTACATTATGACTAATAAAAGTAGCCAGATCAGATCTTGAATCCTTCTGCCATCTGAAGTGAAAACATATTATTAAAACAATACAAATTATAGTACGAATTTTAAACACTAACCTTGAAAAATTAGTTGCATACTGATTGTAAATAAACACATTCTCATGGAATGGTCTTGCAAGATTTTTCTTTACCAGACGAAGAAGTTCAAATTTGTCAACTGGAAACTTAGCTCGAATATCAATCTCGTAAGTTGGAATCACAAAAGCGCACATTTTTCCACAATTTGTTTCCCTCAGAAACACACTCAAATGTGTGAAAATATCTTCGCTGGGCACAATGTCCACATCCGTTAAGAAAACATACTTTGTTTGGCAACCTTTTCTAGCCAGGTTTCTTAAATGGTTCTGTGGATAGACATTCCTTAGTCTCCATTTCAAGCTTTCAACGCTTCTTGTTTTTAACATCTTGCTTAATGTGACCTTCGGCGAGTGACAATCAAAGCTTGTGGTGTACGCGAAATGCTTTTGGGATGTATTTAATGGACTTGTTGATTGCGGAACAAGAACGTGAAAACTAATGTTGTCATTGATGAAATCAAAACATAGTCTCAAATATGTAACATAGTTTTGTAAAATGAAAAACTCTTCATTATCCGACACAAAAACTGCCAAAGAAATGGGACCCATCCAATGTTTGCTGACTTGAACAATGGAATATAATCTTTCTATGGAGCTTTGAGTGGCTAAACAAACTATGCTGCTGGCCGATAGCTTTCCAAATCTGTCTCCAACCAAAGCAAAATCGAATATTTTGTATAGTCTCTGATTGTCCCATCTTCCAATTTCGGAATTGATGCCACTAAAAGCCAAATTGTACGGATAAAAGACGGATACTTTGTTTTTTTTAGGAACAACTATTTCATTTGTTATTCTTTCGTCCAAATTCTTTGTTGCTATCAAAGATATATTAGGACTTTTGTTGTGAAAATAGTTTTTTGTATTGAGGAAATGAAGCGTCCATAAAAAATTGCAAACCACAAACACCGAAACTATTCCAAAGAACGTCGATTTGAACTGAAACACAAAAAACGTATGCCTTGTTAATATTTTAAACTTTATTCAAATAAAAATACTTTACCATATTACTTCCATCCAACGCGTTGTACGTTTTTCTTGCAAGCTATTAATTTTTTTTTGGAATACGGACTGATGGGCAATACATTTTAAGAAATGGGGTTGGTGATGGGGTGGTTAGTAAGGATAGTAATAATTTAGGCCATGGTATTTGGAACGCATGTGTGGAATATAAAACAAAAAAATTTTTACCTTATCCTGGATTCCATAATTTTAAGTACCACTATGGCTTTTTTCACTTGATTTGTTTTAGAACTTTAAGAAATTTCAAAATTAAAACAATTGAGAAAGAAATTTATTCATGTTTTTATGGACAAAAACAAAACCAATCCATTAAACTTGTCTAATCTCTGAAATTTTTAATTGGAGCCAGATGACAGCCGGCTTCCAGTGGAATGGGCCATGAGGTATGTTCCGGGGTTTTGTAAGTCGGCAATTACATTGCCGATTTTTTCCACTGCGTTTTTTGTTGTGGAGGGAATATGAGGGAATTAAAAGCCGTGTTCCTTTGGGGGAGGCAAAGTACTCATGAGTGGATGAAAACTATGTATAATGTAGTACTTCCATGTTCCATCTACTCATGCTCTCATCGCGAGTAGAAGAGCGGAGTAATTACGCCTAACACCAGAGGGCATCTGAGAGAGTCTTCTTTCTGACAGAGCAAAGATTTTTTTCTTTAGCTTTTGACAGCCAAACTGGGGAAATTCTCCGATCTCTCAGAAATATAAACTGGACAATTGTTTTCAATTTGTTTACAAATAAAAACACCTTGCACCTAGTTTTTTATGTTGATTAACTTTTCAACATAATAACTTTTTTATTTGTAAAATAAAATAAAATGTATGCAAAATTCTGTGCAAATACTACAATTTTAATAAATATTGTTGTTGTTGTTTTTTTTTATCATCACACCTACTCGCACTTCTTTGGTTGGTCATCATGGCTGTCAATTTATCCAAATAGTATAGAAACGTGTGAATTCGAAACTATTGTTCAAGAGGCAGCAAGTAGCATAAAAGAGTCGAGTAAATTACACCGAAAAAATGAATCGTATGACCACACATGCGAAACGTTACGAAAGAAATCTTTGGCCCTTCAACCTTATAAGGCATTACAACTTAGCTTCTTTTAAAGTAGATTACGTAGAAGTTGACTCAGTGTAGGAGTTCAGCGGAGTTTTGGGAGCTAACGAAAAAACTAAACATTGGAACGTGCAGCAGTGGGCACATGTTCACTTGCAGTATTGGGCTCTCATGCATTTCACATGTGCATGTGGCTGTCACAAACGTGCCACTCACATAGAATGCGGCAGTTGGGACACATATGTGATGTAAAAATGACATCACTGCGCGCACACATTGCATTTTACATGCTTTCGCTTATATTATAGCCCAGTGAGGATAGACACTAAAAATGCCAAAGAAAAAAAAAAAAAATTGTAGCGGGCTGATTTTTGGCACGCACGTTGGAATTGTTGTTACTTATAATCCGAGAAAAGACCTCGAAAATCCGATGACCACTAGGTCAGTTATATGGGGTCAAAGTACAAAATATATCGAAAACGGTAAGTTTTTGAAACCTCTGCCCTTTTTACTGACCTTTTCCACCGCTGCCTTTTTCCGCCCACAGAGTGGGGAGGGGGGAGATTGAAATAATAAAATGTCGTCCTATGGTTTCCAGCATGCTTTGTGAATTGATTTATAAAAAAAATAGTTAATTTATAAAAAAAAGTAGCCGACGATCATTATTCGAATACCTATTACATTGAAAAACAAAAAAAAAATTTTAAAAAATTTAAGTTTATATCGTATTCCATACACCCTAAAAAAATTTTAGATTGAAATCTGAATTTATCAAAGGACTTTGAACTTATCTTGGAATACATTTTTACGGATCCTAAAAATTTATAGTTTTTTTTTTATGAAGATTTCAAAATTAATGCATCAATTTTAATCAAAAAATATAAATACATACATTGGAAGGTACCGGTTTTTTTAGAATTATTTTGTATATTTCAACTATCAGGAGAAAAACCATTGAGAAGGTAATTTAAAAAAAATTAAAAAGGGATACCTACGTTGAATTTTAAGATTACCACCATCTTCAAAACCTACATATTTTTTAGTGGGCACAAAAAATCCATACAAAATATTTTTGGTGCACAAGAAGCATGTCTTCAATATTATATTAAAATTCGGGAGTGGATCAAAATTCTGTTTACCAGTTTCAGCCTTACAAAATTTGGGTTTTACATACAAAATAATACAAATAATTTTCAATCTTTGTCAACAAATAATACTTAATACAGTAGACGCTCGATTTTGTGAATCTAAAAAAATTAGTTATCCACAATACTACCGTGGTAAAAAGAAAAAGCCTATCTGACTTTTTTGATTTAGAACCAGTTTCGGCATCTTTGATATGTTTACTATTTTATTTTTTGAAAATAAGAGCCCTTAATTGCTTTTGTAATAGTTAAAAACGCTTAAGAAAAATGACATTTGGTCAGAAAACCATGTTATTTTTGAGAAAAATTGATCTTTTATAAGAAAAAAAGTGACTTCCATACAAGCATTTGTAGATCTTACATTTTTGATAAAATTCATCTTAAGAAAGCCTTTTAAGAGTTCTGCTCGAAAAAGTTAACAATCTCAATAAAGTAAGCAAGCTGGTTTTTATTACTTTACTTTATCGAGCGTCTACTGTATTTTATATTTTATTTTAAGATGATAAAATGGGTAATTGAAAAAAGAGGAAAAAAAAGACATCCTTTTTAACAATTTCCAAAGTTCTCTTTATTATTGTCAGAATTATGCAAACGGAATTAAGAAAATCAGAATTTTGAGAAACAAAATTTCGAAAGAAAAATTTTGCAAAACGAATTCTGATCTTACGAAAAATGTTGACCCCAACTCTTTTAAATTACAAAAAAAAATTGGTAAAATATGTTGAACAACCAGAAATTGATTACAAAAAAGATTGAACCGTGGATCAGTCTTTTAATTAATAAATTTACTGTTTAGAGTATTTTTTTTTTTTTGGTGCGAGTTTCATGCCAAAAAAAACCATTACTGTCATGCAAAACAATGTTTATGTTAACATTGAACGACAAATTCAAAATTGTTATGACAAATTTAAGACTTGTTGAAGACAAATTATTAAGCAAAACACCATTCGGTATAAGCAGTTTTTCTCATTTTTTTAGGTGATACTTTGTTATCTTGATATCAGGCTAGGAAAGGACGCAAGAAAATATAGAAAACATAGTGCGATTAGATTACATTTTTCCCAACTAATTAAAGACTAACTTACCGAAAATTATCGCATGAAAAATTAATTTTTGACAACTAAATAACGACTTATTAACGGCAAATTATTTAGTACTAAAATATTAAAATTTATAAGCTTTTACCACTATTAAAAAAAAACATAAAAACATAGAATAAAAAATTCGAAATTGTCACAACTAATTAACGACAAATTAAACACCTATCCATTTTTCGATCCGTGAGAGTTGTTTTTCTAACTTGATATCAAGTTAGCAAAGCACCCAAAACAACATAGAAAACATTGCACGATCAAAATAGATTCGTCACAACTAATTAACGGCAAATTATGTAGCCATCAACAATCAGGTATAAGAAGTTTTTACTGATTTTCAATAGGGTGATTTGCTAACTTGATATCAAGTTAAGGCTTAAAACCAAATTTGCACTACCTTACAACTTTATTGGTAAAAATGTGTTTTTGCCACTTTTGGGTCTTTTGTGAAAATCTCGTCTGCAATATGCCGCACAGAAAAAAAATAATATATGCATTTATTGATAATATTTATAACATAAGCTTTTATTAGGAAAATAATTTGCTTAAACAAATACGTAAAAAGTTATAGTTACTTAAAGTAATTTTTTTTAACTTGAAAATCACTTTTCATGTTATTATTATGAAAGAAGCCCATCGAACGATGAAGTTTTTATTTTTATTTTTAAAGGCTTTGTTAATAACTACAATTTAAATTTTTTTTAGCCCTATACTATGAACATAGGTAAGTCAGTGCACCAATGCCCCAGTATGTCGCCAAGTAAAAATAAAAAAAACTTAATTGTTTATAGTAATATTTTATCAATTCGCTTATATTCATTTCGTTTGAACAAAAAGTTACCGTTGGCCTAAACGTTTTTTTTGTCTTGCTTTTAATAACTTTTTTTCTTAACTATTGAGAAGAAACTATATTTAACGGATATTTTTTTCTAGATTTTAATTTTTATTTTTAGTTCCATTAATTTTCTATAAAATAGTCCTTCACGACTAACGGGAGTAATAATCATAATGGTTTTAAGGCTTTTACATAAGCCCCTATCAATCCATGAAAAAAAAATAGACCACGCCTCTGCTCGCAAGGTCAAATGACGCTTTGACTGGACTATATGGTTACATATTGTAGATTGGCAGAATAAGCTTGTAAGAGGACCGAGATGGTAATGCTAGTGTGATCAGGGGTCGAATCGGCTAAGGTGATTTGTGATAATTGACAGTCACAACGCCATAGCATTTCTATTGTGCTGTGACTACAAACTATCACAAATCACGTTAGCCGATTCCACCCCAGATATTTTAGGAGCCTTAGTAGCGTTAGCTTTTACGGAAAAAAAGTACACATTAGACCAGATCAACGTCCTTGTAAAGTCCGTAGAGTTCGTTGTTAAATCTTCTCCATACTCCATCGATACAGACAGGACCGAAGATCACCCGCAGAATTTTCCTTTCATAGCACTTCAAGCAGATTCTCATCCGATCTTGATAGGATTCTGCCCCATACAGCAGGACTGGGATGGTTAGGGTCTTATACACACTACTTGGTTCTTATCCCGTTTGATCTCTGCACTGATGTCATTTTGCTATGTACATAATAGTGAAGACCGGGGCCTGTACTATAAAACAAGTGTGGATTAACAAGGAAAGTTTAAGAATTGACAATATTTTCTGTACCATATAAACATAAATTAAGAATTATCTTAACAATATGTAACATGTGGAAGATTTGATGAATTCTAGTGTTCTCTACCACAAGACGACAATTGTTAAGAATGAATAGGAACGTTTTTCAACAAAGCAACTGAAATAACTTTTTGATAAGTAATTTATAAATATCCAGGGTTAGAAAGATAGTTAATTCGCTTCAAAAGTTAATTCCCTTAAAACTTGTTGAATGAGATATTAAAGAAAAACAGGGCTGAAGAAATTCGCTTGTTGCTTTTTGCACAAAGCAATGATATTTAACATGTGATACGTATTTTTTACTTGCGATATATATGTACCTAACTATTAAAACTATAAAGCATTGATTCGTGCAAAAAAAATATTCGAGATAAAGTGGGTTACACAATTCTGTCGGTCTTAAGTGCCAGTTACAGCTATCATTGAAAATCATTATTGAAAATTTTACAATGGGTTTTGAGACGTTTAAAAAGTAAAACCATTTATTTTTTTGATGTCAAATAAAAAAATTAGTTTAATTAGTAACTATAGTCAAAAAAAATTTCAAATAGGCACAACCTTCCACATAAAAAGACTTTTCTTTTTTCAATGATTGAACTACCTTACCAATGGTCATTGGAATCTTTAAAGTCATTTTATGTGGAAAGTTGGGCCTATTTTTAATTTTTGTTGGCTAGAAATATTAACTAAGCCTTTAGTTTTATTTATTCTTCAAAATAATAAATGATTTTCCTTTCCAAATGTCTCAAAATCCATCATTAAAGTTTTCAATGATGAGTTTCAATGAGAGCTATAATTGGCACCTTACCTTGACCTACAGCCTTAACTACTGTATAGCGATTTTCTTGAATGTTTAAACAAAGTTTTTTTTTTTAATTCCGTTATCATGATAACGTGTCTCCTTGCCTTAAAGCTTTCCCGAAATCAAAGTGTTCAGTAGTGTTCTTACCAACTTTGACGGAGCAGCGAGATTTCTCTATCGTTATCCTGCAGAGGTGGACGAGTTTGGCAGGGATACCAAGATATGACATGGCTCTATGACTTTGAAATCGACAAAGACGTGGTGTGTATCGATTTGGAACTCCTTGGTTTTCTTTCAAAATCTGTCGAGTGTGAACATTTGATCAACCGTTGATTTGCTGGGCCGTTGACAAATGGTTTTAAGCGATCATACATTACAGAAGACAGGATTTTTATGCGACGTTGAGGAGACTTGAACCTCTGTAGTAAGCACAGTACATCTCCTTTCTTGTGGATGGGACACACTATTCCGAGGTTCCATTCATCGGGCATACTTTCATCCGATCACATTTTGGAGATAAGTTGGTGTACCTATACATATACACCCTTCCAAGTTATCTCCCTCTGCTTTGAATAGTTCGGCTTGCAGTCCATCCGCACCATCAGCCTTGCACGCTTTAAGCTAGGCTATCGCTAACTGCACTTCAGTCAGGTTGGATGGACGGAAATGTTGACTATCATCGTCCAGGTTGAATGGAGTGTTCTGTCTAACTGCGGAATTTTGCCCAACTTTGCCGTTTAGCAGCCTAGGAAAGTGTTGTTTCCAGATCCTTAGCATGGACTGATTATCTAACACCATATTCCCATTTTCATCTCAGCAGGCTTCCGTTCTGGCCTTGAAGCCCTGGGTAGATTGCCTTACCGTTTGGTTGAACTTTCGAACATCCCCCTTGCTGCTACAGTCTTCAATAGACTCGACAGTCTGCTTCGTATGCTCTCTTTTTCCTCTTGAGGAGTCAGCATTCATCACTTCGCTTTTGCCCGTAGAGCTCCCGGGCTGCTCTCTCAGCAGCTCTGGTTTTAATCTACAGCATTGATTGTTAGGCCTCATTGTCATCCGTTGCTGCATGGTTTATGCATGGTAAACGTATATGGTGGATATTAGGTATACGCATGGTACATATTCACATAGTATAAAGACCAAGGCCCACAGCAGATTTTGGGTGTGAGTGATAGCAAAAAAGAAGTATAGGTGTCGAAAGCATCATTAAAAGCTATTGAAAAAATCAAAGTCTTGCAGTCCACAACTGGGCCTTTGTGATTAAACAGTGCATCAAAGAAAAAAATGAATGCAACTTCGAAGGTAATCGTATTAGCCAAAATTGGTGTTTACCCCTCCCTAGATACGCTCCTCGGATCACATATCACGGAATTCGAGACCATTTGAAGTGTAGTGTTCACCCTGCCAGACCGTTTAAAAAATTCAAAATTCAAAGTGAAGAACGTGTTTTCCATACAGATGGCATACGCATAGTAAACGTATAGTACTCGCATGGTATACTCCCGCATGGTTCCACTCAGGCTTATGTCTTTACCTGAGTTGTTTTTGGAAACTTCATTCCTCTCTATCTTCTTAGTGACTAACTATAGACAACAATTGTTCAAAATTGCTAACTAAATATTTTCTGTATGTGTACTTTTTCCCTTCGACCAATAGGCATTGAAGTAAATCGATGTAGAAATTGCACGTCAAATTTTACGCCTGTTAGACATGTGTTTAGGTAGGCAGACAAATGGTTATTGGTTCAACCCCTCAAAGGCTATTATTAAAATGACTTACATTGTTATGCAAATGACTTGACTTTTTATGGGAAACGGTGGCGTATGAGTGATCATTTTAATATTTATGTTTTTATTTTCATATTCATAACATATGTACCTTTATTTGCAGTTACTGTTATGCACATTATAAATGTTAATACATGTTTTCAATTTGAGTCTACTATAATTAGTTGAGCAGAATAAATTCTCAACTCACTGTCAAAAATAGATGTCACTCAAATGCCAAAACAATCAGATGATAGTTACTGACGAAAATGTTAAAACTTATAGTGGAAATTTCAGATTGTACCTGGAATGCTTTAAGCTGCCAATGATGGAACTTTGAATCGCTAACTGAACTGTGTACTCTATTAAATATTCAAGAAAATAGCTTGTGTCAGCGAAAGAACTCACTTAGAATTATATACGTGTCTAAGGAACCTTGGTTAAAGTTATGCACTCAGGCTTGGTCTTGTGATACCTATGGCTCAAATAAGTTAATTTATAAGAATTATTTTGAAAAAAAACATAGAGAAAGAATTATTAAAAGTTAAAATCTACACTCCCGTTCATTCGAATAGGTACAAAGTTTTATAAAGTTGCCTTTCAGGTTAAAGTGTTTTCTTTTTTCTTTAATTAAAAACTTAGTGATGTTTTTTATAAAAATTACAAAACCTCATTGACAATTAAATTTCGATACAAAAGTGCACATTTTAGGAAATTGTAGAGTTCAGTGTATATCTATTGATAATGTTGAGAAATTCGTCACGCTTAAGCATCTCGGTTCCGAGAAATTGTTTTCTGTATGATTTTTACATAAAAAAAAGTGGAAATAGATAGCTCAGTTTATAAACCAAACAACATGGCTTTCAGGGTTGTCCTATGACGTTCTGCGTCATGGAAGCACCTCAACAAACCATATTTGCTTAAATCATATTGTTTTTGTAGGCAGTATTGTAATTTACTGTCTTTTCTTACATCAATTCGGAGAAATAATCGAAAATAACTCAAATTATTTTTCAATTAGGAAAAAAAATTTAGACTTTGGCGTTGGATTGAAGACACAATACGTGGCCAATAACATCAGGCTCATTTAATAGGTAATGTAAGTGACTTCAAATTATTCTCTAAGTGTTATTAAAAAAAAAGACAAAGGAAAACGAGATATCACAAGAAAAGTCATACTACCCCCAACACATAACTCATTGGTGAACTTTGAACCACTATAACTCTAAGATGAAACAACTTTCAGAGGTCGTTACAAGATTTATTATTTGCTATATTGTTATTTATATTTTGGTTGGACATTTTGTTGTTAAATTAAATGTGAAAGAGCTGTTTAATAAAAACCGTACCAACTTCTTTTTCAAAATGTCTACTATTCCCTAACCCCAAAAATTCAAATAACTGCCTGAACAGAATGGAGACGGAGCTGCTGCAACTGGAGCTGCAACTGGAATAGCTGTCCAGATGTTGAATACACACAAATCCATAGATACGAACAGAACGCGACGCAGCTGCAGACGGAGCTGTATACGCAGCTGGACAAGTTGGCCAACTTTTAACTTTTGCATGCAGCTTTTTTGACGTTTCAAAATTGTGAGCGCAACCAATTGTTTACATGGGGTTTGAAGAGAATTTCAAACTCTTTTTAATCTCTGATAAAGACGTAAGGTAATTTTAGCTTCCATTTCATCACTATCCACTTTTATTTTTGTTTTATTTTCTATTGTTGTGTTGAGGAGGGCGCGACAGTCCCGTTTTTTAGGTTTCTGCCCCGCGTGCAGATCTCTACAATTCTCAAAACAAAGCATAAATACTACTTTACATCCCTGTGCATACAAATTGGTGCATATAAAACAAACGTAAGAGCTGTTAAATGAAGAAAATGAGACAGTCAGTCAGTTTTGCTGTCATTTTTAATCAGCACTAATTTCTGATTCTTTAAAAAAACTCAACTGCCTCTGCCTGTCAAAAAAGTTTAAAATAAAAATGAAATTCTAAAAGAAATTGATTCTGAACATCCAAATATAAGAATAAATTTTAAATTTGCAGTTAAATCGAAATTTGAAACTCTTATTAAATACTCATTTTTATTTAATTTTATTAGAAAACTATTTATTGCTATGTTACTTTGACTCTGTTTGTAATAATATTGCGGCTGATTTTTTTAAGTTTAAACTTAAAAAAAATATGAATTCTATTATATATTTTTAAAATAAATATGTCATTTGTAATTTATGTTGTGTACTGCTTCAATTTTGTGCGGAAAAATCATAATTCCTACTCCTTGGTCCCTGCACATAGATTTGAAAATGTGTCCCGCTTTTGCTGGTTATGAAATTAAATGAATATTGGGATACTTAATTTGTATGCTGTTCTCTCCAAATATAAACAGTAGATAACAACTAACAAATAATAATGTCATAAAAAGTCAACTAGTTTCAGGATAGTAATTGGTCATAACTTTGTTTTAATTAATTCTGAAAGTTTTTTTTTTTGAAATTAGTTTAGTAAAGTTTAGTTTATTTAATAAATATTAAAATTCACAATTAGAGAAAAGTACACTTTTAAGCCTATGAAAAGTTAACAACTATAAATAACAGTTTTAAAATGTGAAACAAAATTTAATAAAAATAAAACAACAAAATTATAACATTCAAAAATTGAAATGATTAATTGTATAAAAACTCATATTTATCATTGCATTTAAGTCCTTATTATATAATTTGAGTTTGCTTGATAAAAAGTAAATGGAAGGGAGGGGAAAGGAATCAAAATTAGATGCCTTGGTTAGAGAAGAACAGCCGTAAATCATCGCTAAACCGATGCGTGTCACTATGCTCTCTCAAGTTGCGCAAGTGTATTCCAGCAGAAATATAAATTTTCTTTCGGATGTTAGGCAAGCAAATTGTTCAGGAATCTACTAAGTGAATCACTTTTACATTCACAGATTCTTTTCTTTAGTTCATTGTTAAGACGGTTAAAAACTGCCTTATCCTCTGGAAATCTCGTAGCTTGCCATTTTCTTCGAGGTCTTCTTTTCTCCAAGATCAGCTCCTTTATTTCGACAGGATATTTTATTTGTTTTTCTCTTGAGTTCGAAATTGTTGGAGTACTTTCTTCTGCAGCCTGTTGCACATCAGCAATAAATTATTCTATCTGTTCAATTGTTTGCATATGGGGTCTTAGGTTTATAAATCTTTCAAGTTTATCTCTGAATTCGTTCCAGTTTGTTCTTTTATTCACGAGCTTAGGATTACTTTTTTCTATTATTTCTGCTTCGCTCAGTGATAATATTACTGGAGTATGATCTGACGATAAATCGTAATTACCTTCGACACTTATATGGTTTCGTTTAATACCTTTTACTACGAAAAAGTCTGGTATTTTTGTTAGAATCAGATGGCCAATATGTTGGCGAGCCAGAAGAATAAAATTCGCAGTTGTATTTGTGGCCTGCCTACTATAGCTGTTTGCCTTTCGTTGTTATGAGCCTAGATCCCCATTGTGTGTGTTTAGCATTGAAGTCGCCACCAAGAAGGAAGTTATGTCCTAACAAATTTAGGAGTTCTGCATAGTCTTCTTCAGTTGGAGAGCGCCTCGGAGGGCAGTATATAGACGCTATCTTAAACTCTTTCTTTTTTATACCAATACTAATTGTTGTTACTTGCATGTTTTCATTAGTAAACTTAGGCTCTTCATAGCGTGTTAAGCACTTTTTTATTAGTATTGCTGATCCTCCCCTAGCTTTGTCAGCTGGGTGCGGAGCGTGATAACACGTATAGTTAGGTAATTTATTATCAAGATTTTGTTCTATAGCGAGGTGAGTTTCGGACACCAAACAAATGTCTATATGCTCTATGTCTAAAAAGATGTTTAGTTCTGATACATGTTGTAAAAGACCGTTTGCATTCCATGTTGCGATTTTGAGTGTTCTGTCAATCATTGTTTTTTAAGAGCGACTTCTTCGCTTAGCTGTCTTATGTTTAAATCTTGTTTGTCAATCCTTTTCAGGATATGTTCAAGCATTTCTTTAATAGATGTTTCTTCGTTCTTCCGCACATTTTTAACAATCTGGGAATAGGATTTATTTTCACCACTTTTGCTTAGTGCAATTGCTTTTGGAGGTTGATTTTTAGTTTTGTTTTCAACGGCTACTTTTTTGCTTTCAACTATTGCTTTTGTGTTTGTTGGGTCTCTTAGCTTATTCCCAGTTTTGTTTTTTCTTTTTGTGTCTTGGAATTTTTTGGCAACTGGACATCCTCTGTAACTTGCAGGATGGTTGCCTTGTCAGTTAACACATTTCGCTATCTGTTCTCTGCCCATGGGACAGTTTTTAGTTGCATGCTTGCCTTCACATTTAACACAAGCAAACTCACGATTGCAGTATTTTTGTGTAAGCCCAAAGGCCTGACAGCGTTTACATTGTGGAACAATTTTTGACTTTCGTAGTGGTTCAATTTTGACAACTATGCCCATAATTGATTTTATACTGTAGATCTTATCGAGACTTTGTTTATTTTCAAAGGTGAGCATAAACAAAGGTAGAGATCTCCTTGTTGTCATTGATACCCCAGTGGAGTCTTTGATTATCTCATTTTAAATAAGATTATTTGCATCGGTATGCACATTGCAAAATAAATAATTTTTAATGCTTTAAGAATCTCAAGTGAATTATAATTTTTTCACCAAAAAATTACTTAACATTTTGTTATGTTTAAATGGGATAAAAATTTAGAGGCTATGAAGTAATCAGTTAGTGAAGACAATTTCAGGGTTTTAATATAAAATTGTTCCCATGTACATTAGTGTGTTCGTTTTATCTCAATTTTATTTTTGATTTCAGGCATCCCCTCACTCAAAAGGTTGGTCTTAAAAATAAGCCATTGACCAGAAAATACTTCCTCTGAGGTCTTTAATTCGTGCCTCTGAAAAAAGAGAGTCGAGCAAACCGTTAAAGGACCTTAAAAATATAGGGAGTTTGCAACCATAAATTTAAAAAGAGCCAAACTAACTTATAAACAAAAACAACATTATCTTCCAACAAAAAAACATACAGGAAAGCTTATCATAGATTTTTTTGTATCTACCTTATGCTAAGCGTATCACCCTTGATCAAAGGGGGGCAGATTGGGGCATAATTTTGTTCTTTTGCCTTCTTAACAAAGTACCTACTTACGAACCATCTGCACTAAAAAAGAAAGCCGCAACAGACAGCGCAACAGTTTAAAAGCTCTCTAAAGATTTAAAAAGATGACAAAAATAAGGTGTTTGAAAAATTATTTTTTTTAATTATATCAATATCTTTAAATATGTTTTCAATAATTCGTATAGCCCTAATTGCAATCTTTCCAACAACAATTAACAAATTGTTTAAAAAAAAAAATTAATTTAGTTAGTAACTTCATTTCGTTATTCAGACAGTGAGATCTCTAGCGGCCACTTTGGGTAGTGATATCTATGTAATGGCTAGGTTCAAACATAAAATAAATAAATAAATAAATTGGGTGGCTCAACAGCTCGTGGAGAACCAGGGCCTAACGACTTACAACTCTCAACCATTCCTGTGTGCGTGTTATTGGCAGGAATGGAAGGGACCTACAATTTTTTGCCGATTCCGAACGGCTAGATGAGAAGCACTTATTCATGACAAGTATACTCTTGGAAGATTTGTCAGTTCCTCGCAAGAGGCAGTACCTCGGGAAAAACATTTCTGTTTTTTTTTTTTAGGTGGCAGCGGCTGGGAATCGAACCCAGACCTTCGGCATAACTGTCCAACGCACTAACCATCATACCACGAGGTACTACAGGTTCAAACATACAATTTGTAGTGTTATCAAAAGTTTTATATATTTTTCATACATTCTCATAAAAATTCAAGCATTTATAACATTTTTAAAAATACAATTTACGAGACGCAAAACGTCATCTGAGTCCACTGTGCGTCGTGTCGCCGTTTAGAAGTGAATTTTACCTTCAAATAAAAAAAATAATGATAAAAACCTGCAAATATAGCGTTTAATTTGTTCAAAAAAAATATAAATTAGCTTTCATTTATAAATATTTAACAAAAAATGTTTTATTAAGAGTAAAATTGAAGTAAAGATACAAAAGCCTTGTGATTTAAGCTTCAACTTTGTATCTTTACATTCTGTATGTTCAGAGTCACGATCGCGCCTTTCAATTCAACCTCAAAAGTGTGTACACAGCGACAAAAGTGAAACCAGTTGGTAATGGTATCTGAAAGATGCATGCGCAGTCTGCCTGGTTTTTAATTCGTTTCGTATTGGATTTGATTGTGTTGTGTGCAATTATTGAGTGACTTTTTCAAAAAATAAATAAATATACTAATCCTAGTGTATCTATACATACATTATTGTTTTATTATTGTTTATTTAGAACAAAAAAACAAGAGATTTGTTTAAATTTTTGTTTAAAAATCTTGTGTAGTGATCACTCCCTTTTTCATATAAAAAAAAATCAAAACCTAGGTACCTTATAAAAAAAATATTTTTCTGTATTGGCTAACCAGATCAACTTTCACAAAGTGCCTTGCCAGTGTTGTATCTTGTATTTCTTTATGTATATAGAACGCGAAAATAGTGCCTACGTTGATCAACAAAGAAAATAAACGATCTCGAACTCTATCAATATAGATACTCTGGAGCATGAATTATGGTGTAGTCTGTAGTGTTTTTACGGATAAAATTTTTATACATTCACATAGCTGAATGAGAGAGGTTAGTTTTATTATTTGTTAAGTTTTGCTGAAAACTAAAATTTGGGAATTGGAAGATTGGGAATTGGGACTACAAATACAAACATTCACTGGCAGTAGCACTGTGCTGTGCAGGCTTAAGCGAAATGTAGTAATAACAACTTTTAGCTTCGAATGAATAGTAGTACGTAGTACCCCTCTGCTTTATGTAGTAGGTTAGGTACATAATGTATGTAGGTATAGGATTATGGTTGAAATTTAGATGAAAGTATTTTTTTTTTTGCACCACAATGGATGGATGGAGAATGGATTGAATAAAATGTTGGTGTTTAAATGTGGAAATGTGGTTCTGTATTATAAGTGCATTTCTCCAGAGACTCTAAAGCTAAGCTATGTATGGTAAGAGCGAGAGAGAATTGCTTGAAATTTTGTAATAAGTTATCTGGTTTGCTGGTTAGGGTTACAAAAAAGTTTATTAAGTAGATTATTTAAAAAAAAGCTATAATTTTTGTTTAAAGCTAACTATTTAGGTTCGTAGGTACTATACCTTCACTTTGAATGTGACAGTTTTAATTACTTTCTGTGTAGGTATATAAATAATTTATTAACAAAATATTTAGTAGGTAGGTACATGCATAACCTCGGTATGTAGGCCTTGCCTAATTTTTTTTCCAAGGACTTTTTGTATAATTAACAAAAATAGTCGGAATTTATGAACCTGATAAAAGCTTGGTAGGTGGAGGTACTTACATATATAGGTACATTCCTAATAATCTAATATGTACCAATTTAGAAAAAATTACAAAAATTCTGAAATTTTAAACAAAAACTATTGTTTTTTTAACACGCATGAAAAATTAAAAAACTATAACAAAAGCAACTTTAATCGATTTTAGTTTAATTTAATGTTGATGTTTTTTATAACATTTAGTTGTTTCTTGCTTTTTTTTTAATTTTGTTTTTTTATTTCGTTTGAATTTAAATTATTTTAATTTTTAAGACTAGGTACACAACTTTTTTATTTAATTTAATTTACTCATAAATACTTACTTTCGTCTTAGTTTTTTTAGAAAACCCCAAATTCAATTTTGTATCGATTTTATTGAAACGTTGAAAGACATGGGATTCATTTTAAAAAATGCTAAAATAACTCCCTTACACTAACATTTTAAGTCATGCTAAATACACGTTGATATGTAAACATTATTAACAGTCGTATTTATTTTCTTAGAACACGCTTGTACAGTTTTCCAGTTAGTCAATGCCTAAATAGCTAAGCCAACTTGGTGTTCATAAACGCATTCAAAGAATTGCCCAAATGTAACCTCATTTATTCCATGACATTATAAACCCGTTTTCTTTCATTTTTGAGTGAATTAAGGCCTTGTCATTGGTCAAACAGAGCGCGGTCTGGGTCTTTGTAGAAATTTACAAACAAAATTTGACCGCCAAGTTCTTTCTTTCCCAGTAAAGTATTGACCTTTCCGTGCGTCGCACTATGGGCCCAAGTGACGTTTTGCGTCTCAAAAATCTGTATTTTTTTTGTCCTTCGAGATAATTGCTGAAATTTTGCACAAATCTTTTTGAATATATGTGCTACTTGTATTTAAAAATTATTCAAACATTTTCATTCACACAAATTACGGAATGAACACATCATATCGTATTTTTTTTTTTAAATGTTTGTAATGAAAACAAATTTAGCTAAAAAAAAGAATAAATCAAAGGGCACGGTAATGGGTGGCCAAGTTCTCGCTCTACACCCCCTTTTTACAGAATCAAACTGAGGGTATTATTAATCTCCCTCTTACTCCAGTACCAAGGGAGTTATGTACTTCAAATAAGCAACATTAATTTAACTTATCAAGTCCAGACGCCACACTTAATTTAAATTTTTAAGAATTAGTGGTTCCTGAGATATAATAAAGATCTTTAAAAATCACTAAAGCAATATTACTGACTGACTCATCGTCAAAAGTATGGAAGAATTTTGTGGCTTCGTATAACGAAAGGTCTGTGGTGCATATAATAGAAAACAAAATCAAAATTTGATGTTTTCCATTTAGGGGGCGTGTTATCCACCATTAACACCCAATTTGTATCTACACAATTTACATACATATTGAGTACTTACACATTTTAAAGAAGATCTTTGAATTTTGCGGAGTGCATGTAAAAGAAAATTCTGAGATTTTGCATTCAGGAGGCGTTACATCTACCCACTTTCTCAGATTTGTTTAGAATATGTACAATGATGAAAGTTGATAAAGCAGTAGAACTTGTAAGGCATATAAAGCTAACAATTAAAATCTTGAGAATTTCTATTAAGGCGACCTGACATCCACCCACCTTTTAAAATCTATCAACAATATGCCGATTTTTTAATACAATGATAAAATTTGGTAGAATATTAGGTGTTTTGCATTGAAAAATTAAAAATTTGATGTTTTTATTCAAGGGGCGTGGCTCAACCTTTGTATTTCTTCAAAATAAAAATCGTCACAAAAAATGCAAAAACTTGATCAGCGAAATAAAATATAAACATAAGACAGACTTTGAAAGTTCTAATCCACCCATTTTTAAGCATTTCGTTTTGCACTTTATTTTACAAATTTTAATTATTTTCACGCACTTAAATGACTGCTACCAATTTGGTATACAAGAATTATGTAAACATATGAAACTAAAAAAAGCTTCATTATAAAAAACCAAAAAAACTAAGGAACATCGCCTCTAGAGAAAAGTGAGTTCTACATAGGGTAATTTTTTTTAACAAATTATTGTATTATATCTTCCCCTAAAAAAAATTTTAAATACAAACTTTTTAAATTAAAATTTTTAGTGCTTATTACAAATAGTATAACGACGTACAATTCAAATAAAGTAACGGACATCGCCCCTAGAAAAATTTGTTCTGAACCTTTTGGCGTTGAAGATTTTTCAATATCATTGATAGTGAATTCAATTTCACTCATTTTAACTTTATTTGGTGCACTTTATTTGAATAATTTATTATATATTTTTGAACACTTTAAACTGCTTGGTTATAATTTTCTTGGGCACACAACAATTGAGGAAACAAACAAATCTTAAAAATGGCCGCCTGAAATATCAATAGAAAGAAAAAAGCTGACCGAAAGCAGCTGTTGGCGCAAAAATTCAAATATTTTTAGACGCACTTTATGAATTCATAAGAATATTAATGAAAGCTGACTTTTTGTTTTTCACGATCTTATTTCAGTTTTTAAATTGATTTAAATAAAAAAATAGAGATTTTTTTATTCTAGACTCTAAACTCTATACAGCATTCTTATCGTTCTAGATCAAATAAAAGCAATTAAAAGCATGAAGACTTCTTTGTATTTTCAAGTTTAGAAACCAAGGAATCAATTGCAGTACATATCTAAAAGGCGGAAGTTGTCGGAAATGTTTAAAAGTCCATTTAACTTAAAAAAAACTTAAATAAACATGTTTACAAAAAAAAATAATTTATATAATACAAACTTTTCAAAATTTAATTTATTTTTATCGAATAGTCATAAAAACAAGCTTTAAAACGATGTGAGTTTACTTCACCAATACTTTAAAATAAATCCTCCAAAAGTAAGCTTCAGAAAGATATGTATAGGTGCTTGCACAATGAGTTCTAAAGTTGATACTTACCAAGGGGTTAATTGGGAGAAGGGATCACTTTAAAAATAAATTTTTTACGGAAACGAAAAATTTTACTTTTTCTGTTTTTATTTTCACACAGAAATCACCCCTATAACCCATTTCAAAAAATGCATTTATGGGACGCAAATCGTTATTTGGACCCATAGTGCGTCGGTCCACGCTCTGTTTGACACGGCCTTTAATAAATTTTAGTACGCTTTGGGGAATTTCCAACTAGCTTTTCATTCAGTTCAAAATCTTAAAATATTTGCCTTACCTTATTCGTTGAATGTGTCTTCTTTAAAATGAGATTTGACCAGCAAGTTTCAGTGGCTAAGTTAGCAAGTTGGTGCAAAAGGTTTATAAATAATATTTTGAAGTTAGAAAAGAGTCTAAAGTTAGATATTGCTTGGAATGGGTTTCTGTAACCCATGGTAATAGTTTAGAGTTTCGTGATACCCGAAAACTTACATTAAGAGTCAAGACATACCAAACATGGTAAAATCATATCAGGCCAAGTGTAACGTTTCAATATTAGCCGACTATATTTATCGGGATGTCCCAAAACTAAAATAAAAGATGGCAGCGAAAGAACCACGTGTCGAAGTTCTGCTTCTGTTCTGAGTACAAAAATGTACCAATAATTATTGTTATTTTTTGCACACAAATAAAAACCCTATTTTCTCGAAATAATAATAAAAGTAAAATAATAAATAATAAAAGTAATATTTTCTATCAAAAGGCTATTAAATATACTCTTTAAAAATTAATAATTACGTGCGAGAGATTTTAATATTGAATATGTTTGTTTAGTCCATTAGACTATATTTTTGAGATAGCTCGGAAACTTAGCTGAATTTGTTCAAAATTAAATTTTATATCGAATTGGATGTTTTAAACAATTTGCCAAGTCTTATGATGTATTTCGATAAAAGCCAATAAAAGATTTTGGTTAAATTATTTATTAAATTAACAACAGCTCCTCTTTTATTAATTGTTGAATTTCAAAATGAATTAATTATAAGTAAAGATAATATACGTATAGTACTATAGTGTATGAAAACAAAGTAAATTTAAAGTAGATGTACAGATATACTCTTACAATTAGGCCATCCTGACCTTTTTGATCGACTCGATCAAGACATTAATTTTAGTACTCTAAACTCTAAGTTTAAAAAGGTTTATTAAAAAAAAAAACAAATTAAAATTTTGAAAATATCAAAAAATTAGAAATCACCTTAAATGTATTACCTTTCTGAAATTGAATTTAAATTAAATAAATAATTAAATAATACCATCATAAGGAATTTGTGTTAATTGACAATTTTGAATATCTCTTATAACGCATCGATCATTTGCAAGGATTTTATGGGCTTTGTATGGACCACGGAATTTGGGAATAAATTTCTTATTATAGCACCAGCTGTTGTATCAATATTTTGAATCATAATAAAGTCTCCTTCTGAAAATGTTATATGCTCTCTGTGTACATTTGCATGGTATTTATAACTTTTTGATGATGCTGATCAATATTATCTGAAACTTTCTTTCTTAAAGTTTCTAGGTTATATTCAGTTGCGTAGCGTTTACACTAAGGGAACAGCACAAGGTTAATCCCTCAGTGTAAACGCTGCCAAGAATTCAATCACACCCAAACTTATTGCAAAAAAGAGCCAAGGTATGCAAAATGCGCTGGAAAACATCTAACCGTTGACTGCAACGGAAAAGGTGCAAGTCCACCAACGTGCATTAATAATTGTAATGGAAATCACCCGGCAAGCTATAGGGGCTGCGAAGTAGCTAAAAAATTACAAAAGCGACGATCAAAATCTGCCCAAACGCAGAGAAACCAACCAAAGCAACTAGAAATCGTAATTCCTGAGACTTCCAAATCTACGAAAGTTCCAAAACCTAGTAACTGTAAGGAAAAGAAAACAGTTTCAATATCTTCGGAGAAAATATCGAAGCAAGGAAATGCAGAAACGTATGCCAAAATACGGGTAAAATAATTTACCCGTAAATAACGACACTAAAACAGACTCGGTTTCGAAAGTCTTTTCAATAACAATTTTGTCAAAACTTGAAGAACAATGTGAAACAAATAAACTTATCTTTGATAGTTTGAGTAAGCTCAAAATTTGTTTTCCAAAAATATATGATGGAAAAGCTTAAAATTCTTACGTGGAATGCCAACGGATTATGGCAAAAACTTGGAGAATTGGAGATGTATATGCGGGAAAATGATACCGAAATATTCCTCTCAATGTCTCTTCCATGTATTGCCCTCCGCGTTGCAAAATTGATAAGAGTGAATTTATGACATCGATTAAGTTAATAAGCCTAAATTTAATTGTTGGTGATGACTTTAATGCAAAGCACACCTTCTAGGCCTCACGATGCATATTTCAAAAAGGTCAAATACTATATGAACCAGGAATGGAAAATAATTGTAACTTTCATTCGACTGGCAAACCAACTTACTGGCCAACTGATCCGTCGAAAAAACCTGCCCTAATCGATTTATTCATGGTAAAAGGAATACCCTCTAGAAATTTCAGAGGGCTATGACCTCTTCTCAGATCATTCTGCCGTCATACTCACTATGGACGAAAGCCTGGTTCAAATTGAAAAACCTCCCAGGTTAATAAACAGTAAAACCAACTGGGATGGATTTAAAAAGGATATCGAGGACAACGTTGAGTTAAGAGTATCATTACAAACGCGTCTTGAGCTTGAAGACGCAGTAGATACCTTTGTTCATATAATACAAAAGGCAGCTTGGGATAACACACCTTATCAAAGGCTAATGCCTCGCTTTAAAGATATAAAATATCCGCAAGAAATAAAAGATTTAGTGAAAGAGAAACGAAAAGCACGTACAAAATGGCAGCAAACCCGTGCTCCTCAACACAAAGCTTATTTAAATCGCCTGAGTAATATGCTAAAAACAGCGATATCAGATTTCAAAAACCTTGAAGTTGAAAATCACCATGAAGGCTTGACAGCGGGGAAAGAATCCAACTACTCACTCACAAAGAATCCAACTAGTCACTTTGGAAAGCTATAAAAAACGAAAAAACCAAAGCTTCCATTGCCCCCGATTAAGAAAAGCCAAACTGAATGGGCTAAAAGTGACAAGGAAAAAGCGATGGTAATCACCGATCGAGCAGGAACTCAACGAAAATATTAATTTGAATTTTACCTCAAATGAAAGCTACATAACAAGAAATGCTACACTTGCCGAATTAAAAAGATAAATAAAGAAACTTAAGTCCAATAATGCTCAAGAATATGACATAATAACGGCCGAAATTTTGAAAATTCTCCCTCTTAAACGATTAATTAACCTCCTTTACATAATAAATGCTACTCTAAGGTTAGAAATGTTCCGAGCCAATGGAAAGTTACGGAAGTCATAATGGTTTCGAAATCTTGCAAATCATCTCCCGAAAAGAAGTCTGACAGGCCGATTTCGCTTCTTCCTATAATATCAAAAGTTTTTGAAAGAATACTAACCCTGTGCCTGCAACCGATAATAGAAAAGAAACTAATACCTGAACATCAGTTCGGATTTTGAAGCAAGCATTCGACAATTGATCAAGTGCATAGAATTACTGACGTAATTGAGAGAGCTCTTGAAGAAAAGAAAATCTGTACCACAGTCTTTTTGGACGTGTCGCAGGCGTTTGTTAGACAAGGTGTGGCACGAAGGCCTTAAATTAACAAGTTCTGTCTGAAGGACTTTATAACATTCTAAATGGACATCTAGATAACAGATTTTCCGTGTAAGACACGGAAATGACTATTCTAATTTCAAAGAAATAGTGGCTGAGGTACCACAAGGAAGTGTATTAGGTCCAGTTCTGTACTTTTATTTACACGCGATATACCTCAAACAGAAGACACTATCGTAGCCACATTTGCTGATGATACTGCAATACTAGCACTAGGCAAAACGATTAGCGAAGCTACAATTAATTTACAAAGTGCTCTTAATAATGTCAATGAGTGGACAAAAACATGGCGAATAGCGCTTAATGAACAAAAGTCAGTCCACGTGGACTGTACGTATAAAAAAATAAATAGATTACCCGTCTTTTTTAATGCCGCTCGTGTTCTTTGCAAATGAGGCAAAGTATCTGGGAATGACTCTAGACACGAAATTAAAATGGAAGCCACAGGTAAAAAAGAAATGCGAAGAACTTTTAAGTAAATTAAGAGATATGAACAACGTTTTTTTTCATTTTTGATTTTCTCATTAACGGCACTACCGATTTCATTTTCTTTGATTAAAAGCACTTTCATGTTAATTCTATAAGAATTAATAAAATCAACTCCAAGAATTAGCTACCTAGCTCATAAAAGCCCAGCTCCTGGAGGACGATGAAAAGTATTATTTGTATGTCCCTGGAATATCCCATATTTATGTCTATGGTAGAACAAAATTGGACAAAAAGCTTTTTTAAACTCTACAAAATAAAAATACCGTTTATGTCGATATATTATAAAAATAGAAAATTGAGTTACCTAGTTCTTGCAATCAGGGGACGATATCACCTGACAATAAACTATTCAACTGTTCTTTTATGAATTGTGAGGCTGAGGCTCATTCTGTCAGTTCAGGTATTTTATTTAATTATATTTGCATAACGCACTTTCATTCTTCTTTGATAATTTCTCTTTCGCCTTCGGTGACATGAATTAGTTTGTTTGCTGGTAGAAACAAAAGAGGGCTATTTATTTGCTTATAGTTGTATTAATTAATAATTTTTCCAACAAATTATGTATAGTTATGCTTTAAAGTTTGCAATAACATCTGCATCATCACATCGTTTTTTTTTTTAATACATAAATGAATATGAACAATTTTTAAATGAATAGTTGCTTTCGCCCTCTAATGTGTTGAGGTTTCCTCAAAAGGTTTTAACACTTTAATTAAACGCACTAATGTGACTTAGAATAATATTAACAATTCTTTGTAATTTAATTTTGTTCTTGTAATTTGTGAGAGATTTCTAGCCAGTTGTTTTTAATTGAATTCAAATACATGGTATTCCAGCTTGTACATACACAACTTTTTAAAGAAGAATTGAAACCTGATTTCATAAGGTTTTTGACAAGCTTGAAGCCCAAAATTTATCTACAAAATCAGCAATTGGAGTGTTGACAGATTTTTCTATGGCGTGATGTATTAAATGGTTGATGCACAATATATTATCAAGAGACCTTTAACCGTTAAGCTCTAAGCCATGGGGTTCACGAGATATTTGACAGATACTAAGAAGAAAGACTTTTTCCAAATAAGGAGTTGCATTATTGTTCTTTTAAGTGCTTTGAAGGCAAATATCTCGTGAACTCCATGGTTTAGAGCTTAACGCCATATAATGAAATAATGTACTCACAGTAACATTTTCAAAAATTTACCTCGCGTTACAATTCAACTTTGAAAAAAGCAAAAAACGTGTTTTTTGATGTTATACCGGGAATATCTCAAAAACTTACCTCGATTAAATTTTCTGACTTTAGATTCGAGTTCAGCACACCAAAAACCTACACAGAAAGAATTCTTGAATCAGATCACGAAAAATGAGTTGCAAATTACGAAAAATTTATTTTATACCTTGGCTTGGGATTTCGGCTATTTGTTTGCAATTTGCAAAACTGAGGAAAATAAAGATATTGATACTAAAAAATCGTAAATCAATACTCTTAAGTATCAATTATTCTATCGACAGGAAACAAAAATTGCGAACAACAAATCGCAATTTGATCCAAATGTTCCTCAATCCCATGGTTTTGTAAATTTGCAAAAAAGATTTGTGAGCACCACTTTTATTTTGTGATATTGCAACCTTGAAAGATCCAATCTTGCTTAACTCTTTATTTTACAGGTATACGCATTTAATTTTATTTATTTTATTTTTTAATTTATTTGAAATAATAACTTTACGCTTGACTCTATTTGGATTTGAACTCGCAACCCTCTAGTTGCGGAGCGGGCATGCAATCACCATGCCAGTTTGCAATAAAGATCGTTGGTGTCACACATTAACGATTAGACACATTCCATGTTGTAGTGCTTTATCTCATCGAGAAGTAAATTGCGACAAGAAAGTTGTAATTTACAATTTTTTTGTTGGTGATTTGCAACTCTTCTCTAATTCTAAATGCTGTTTGTGAAATTATTCTTTAGGAGAGTAAATTACGCCAAAAAAAGTAGTATTTTGCTATGAAAAGTACAAGCTTGAATAATGAATTTTAACTGCAAATCACTGAATGTGAAATTACCAGTTTTTGTATTAATTTGGGATCAATATGCCTTGGCATAACCATATTAATTCTCTAGTTGGCAAAGTATATGGTGTATTGCGTACATTATGGATAACTCAGTCCCTTACACCGGAAAACACCCGCTTATTGCTGGTAATACAAACTCTTGTTATTCCGATATTGATTTATGGATGCAAAATTTATTGTAACTGCATCTCTGTAAGTATGGGTTAAGAAGATATGACAAACTGTCTGGTTTTGTATCTAGTCCGCTTGGTATGCCTTTTGAACATTATCGTCAGTATCGTAGTTTGACTTTCAGACATTTTATTGACTAGCCACAATTTCTCGTTTTTATAGAATAACTACCTAATATCTTGCTCGAATAGATCTCGTCACTTGTAGGGCTGGCCACGATACTAGAAAAGTCTCCGTATCGTTTGGTATCGGTATCGGAAACCGAAGCGATACAAAGACGATACCAGCTCCAAAGCATCCGGAACAATACCGAGACTATACCGAAACCAAACCGTTCTTTGGGGACCGAATTTTACCGATACTTTCGGTAGTATCGTTTGGTATTATTAGAAGAAAAAGATTTTTAAATATTGTTATTAACTCATAACAAATAAAAATTCTCGTAATTAGTTTCTCAGAACTGGTTCTTGTGGTTTGAAAGACATTTTCACAGTTTTTTCTCCTTATTAAAATGTTTCTCTTTATTCTCCATGCCCATTTTTCTTTCGCTTTGTTTCTCTGAAACCAATTATTTGGATGACATTTTTATATCTTGTTTCTCGGAAACGGCTCCAATACTATTCATATTTCTTATATAATGATTATTAAATCTTAAAAATACCAAGCGAGCTCAACTATAACTTTAAGGATATGTATCCAAGTCGAGCATTTTATTTTTGGGACTGATACCAGACGAGACTGATATCGCTACCAAGACGAGACTTTGATATACGAGACCAAACGAGACTGAGATATACGAGACCGATAGCGATACCGAGACGATATTAAAAATGTTCGATGTTGATGATAACGAGACGATACTTACAAAAGTATCGTTTGGTTTGGTATCACGGCCAGCTCTAGTCACTTGATTCATCCCCGCTGCTCGTTTTAAACATTATGAGCGTCAATTTTTCGTAAATACCATCTGTTTGTGAAATTCTTTACAGCAATATATTAAAGAAGTACCAAACACAACAAGCATACAAGTATTTATCAGAAAACTTTTAAATCAAAATTCAAATTAAAAGATATGCATCTTATTTTTTTGTCCTTTTTGAATTAATTTCAATTGTACTAAACAGAATTTTCTAACTTATAAGATACTTATACATATAAGATACTTAAATAAAAAAATAAATTAACAATTTTTAGGGGTAAAAGGGGGTTAAGTTTAGTTTTTTCTTAATTTCTCGAAAACGATTAATACAATTTTCATACTATCAATAGATTCAGAGAAAATCATGCAAACACTTCACGGTTGGTGGAGCAAAATTTGTCAAAAAAAAAAATTATTAAAATTTTATTAATCAATGGGCAAAATTTTGTGTACCATTTGTGCTTGGCTAGATCTCCTCATTATAAAACCGAGTTTTTTTACAATATAAAATCGAAAGTGTAACTTTGATACGCTATAACTTCAACATCAATAAATCCCTAAAGTTCGTTAGTATATAGTTAATTTTTTAGATAGTTTTATTGTTAAAAGCATAGTTTACAGTTCCCTTGCGAACAAATCTAAAATTTAAAAAAAATGTTCACCTATTCTGTCCACCAAATTGTATAATATTCAAGGCAAAAAATGTTTGCATTGGCCCAAATCACCCATTGAGTCATTAATTTAAAAATGAGAAATAATTATTTTTGGATGCAAAAATCATTTGCATGCAAATAATGCCTTTGAAGCGAATATTTTTTTTTTTGAAGTATAAGCCGACCATCCAAAAAAATATATTTTACTCAACACATTTTTTGTCATGCAAAACAATTGCCGGTCCATGGTTTTACATGACATTCCATGACAACAATGGTTTTTTTTTGCATGAAACTGTAAACCAATTAGGCAAAAACAATTTTCTAAATTTCACGTCAATCTTTTTTGACATGCGAGAATATTTGCATAGATTTTTTTTTGCACACGGGAACTGTAAACTAGACTTAAATCAAATGTTATTCTGTCATGATTTTGTTGTAAAAGAAAATTCAATGGGCCAAAATTTTGAAAAAAAATTAAATTTGGATTTTTTAAAAAATATTAAGGGTATTCATGCAACGTCGCAAGTTTACAACTTTTGTAAAATGATAAGCTTACGCAAAGTTTGCATTAACGACCTTATTAAAACATTTGATAAAATGCTACGTAATTCAATCAGAGTAAGAGTCACAATGACGTTTGGATAAGTTTAACCAGTTTGGTTAATTTTACGCAATAAAATCCTTTGATAAGTTTAACCAAACTGTGTAAATCATTTCCCATACAAAATTTGACAATTCATTAATCAAAAGGTAAACTTGTCCAATTTATAAACTTATCTAGGGTTTTACGAAGTTGCATGAATACCCTTAATTATTTTTTTTTCAAAATTCAATATTTCAAAAAATTTAGGCTATTATATTATCTAGATTCTAGAACATACCACCATCCTCAAAAATTAAAATAACTTCTATTGAAATTATACTCAATATTATTATATTTATTTCCACTTTTTAGTTTCAACTTCAACTCTTAAAAAATATAATTTTGTTTGCCCTCAATATTATTTCACAAGAAATATCGAAAGTAATAAAATTCTAAATCTAAATATATTGAACGTACTCACTCCAAGTCCATTTTCAAGTACAAATCTATTTCAAGTACTTTTGAAGTACAAGTCAATTTTAGGTACTTTTCAAGTACAATTCGTTGAGTATTCTGGTTAAGCTATCCAATAATGACTGATAGCTGATGGCGTCTCGTTGTCTTGGTGTCATTTCGCTAAAGTCTCGCCAAGGTCATCATTATTGGAATTGTACGTGAAAACTACTTTGACTTGTATACTTGAAAAGTGCTTAAAATGGATTTGGACTTGAAAAGTACTTGAAAGTGTACTTGCACCAATTACATGTACTTGAAACACAGTACTTAATAAAGTCCTTATTCTTGGTGAACATTTTACTTGTTTTTTTTTTCAAGTACAAGTACAAAAGTACAAGGTACTTATAAAGTATCTACTTAAGTACTTTACAACATTATTAAAACTATTTATTTTAGGTTCTTTTGATTATTTTTGATTTTTTCGAGTTTTTGAGATTTGATTGCCAACTCCACACCATTAGAAGAATAATTAAAAAAATTAAAAAGAAAATTCGTCTGTTTAAGTGGAGCGATAGAATATATACTCGTAGGTACTTTTAAGTTGAATTTTCAAATTCCCTTCAGATTCGGTCAGTTAAGGTCTAAAAATAACACTGGTCTGCAAAATTTTACCTTTTTCTCGCCTTCAAATAATTTTTTGAAATTGTGACAGATTTGACTTTTGTAAATCAAAATTTGGCATAAGAAAAATTCTATCACATACAGTTTTTTAAAATGATTTTTGAAAAACATGAACAAATAGAACAAAAGAGTCCTCTTAGATTAGGTTGACCTAGTGTAAAAAATCAAACTATTATGCCTATTCAGCTCAAACTTTTAGTACTTGTTTCACATAATATTAGCTTTTATACCAGATTATGTTTTTATTTATTAATGTTTACTTACATTTTAAAGCCTTCATTTAGAAAAAACTGCAGAAATTTCAAAATTCCGTAGTTTTTATGGCTTAAACTTAAAAAAAAATCATCTGATTTGGGAGATATTGGAACTTCTCTTCAATATTCATAAAATCAAGTACACATATAAAGAAAATTTTGATCAAAGGATTTATAAAAGAAAGCGTATTCAAATCAAGGAATTTTAAGCTTACAATATTAAACAAGTATTGTCATAGGCCCAACTCTCTGTAGTTTGTCCCTTAAAAGATAGAAAGCTCCAAAGTTTTCAAAAAAGAACTTTTTTTCATTTTTTACCCAAGTGGTTTTTGAAAGCTTTGCTGTTTTACGAAAAAAAAATTATTTAAAAAAATTGAAATGATTTAGGAATCCTGTTTGCAAACAAAAATTTAGTGGAAAAGTAATTCAACGTTAAATGTACCCAAAAAAGGGGTTTTTGACATGTTTATGTTGAAATTTTCAAAAACGTGACGAGCTAGAGCAATGTTGATTCAGCATGCAAAAATCCTTAAGAAAAGTATGGTTTGATTTAAAGGCAGATTTCGTTCCAGACCAGTGTAATTTGCCATAAAAACAATATTATAAACTAGTACTGAAATTAAATCTAACCCCTTGGTTAAATTTCTCAATATTTTGGCTTATATTGTTAAAATTTTGTACCAATGTATTGAATTAATTTTTATATGAAAGTATACATATAAGCACATATTGTAGAATATTTTGAACATAAACTTCATTCAGTTCCTGACTTCGACAATACTTTTTTTAAATTTGTTTTATTTTGGACCATATTCTGACCTAAACTGTGAAGCTTAATCATTATTCAGCCAAAGTACGATATATCGCTTACCTAGACCTTAGAGTGAATAGTGGCTTACTCTACATTTTGTTGACCATTATAGACCACTTCAAAAATTGCTAAAAGATACAAAAATCTATCAAATCTATTCGATTTCACTGAATTTACACAATAAGGAGTGTAGAAAATAACTAAATGTAATTTTTGTTTTATACAGGAGGATTGGTATAAGATGCACCAAAAAGCTGGAGCGATCGTACGGGAGGGAGGGGTCTATTTCCCCCCGTTTAGGAAGGAGGGGCAATTTTCTAAAACAATGACTTAAAACAGAAAAACAAATATTTAAAAACAACGGTACAATTTAAAATACCATGCTATACCTTTTTGGAAAGCCAAAAATCTCTTCTTTGATTTTCATTCTAAATTAAGTTGTGTAAGTGAACAGTTTTTGAAAAATTAATTTTCAAACTCGAAATAAAAAAAAAAATTTAAAAAAAACTTTCAAAATTTCATTTTTTCCTTGAAAAAAATACTTTTATTTTTGTTTCAATTTCTCAAAAACTAAGATACATTTCAACATCCGGTTTTCTGTGTTTTATTGAAAATTAATAAGAGCATTGAATTTTGAAAATAAAAATTATACTTATTTACATTAAATTTTGAAAAAAAATTAATTTGAAAGTTTTTGTTTTTTAATTTCGAGTTTGAAAATTAATTTTTCAAAAACTGTTCTCTAACACAACTTAATTTAAATTGAAAATCAAAGAAGAGATTTCTGACTTTCCAAAAAAGTATAGCATGGTATTGTAAATTGCACCGTTGTTTTTAAATACTTTTTTTTCTGTTTTAAGTCAATTTTTTAGAAAATTGCCCTCCTGCCTAAACGGGGGGAAATAGACCCCCTTCCATACGATTTTTTTCTTGTCTTAACCCAACCTACTCGCTTCAGCTTTTTGGTACACTTTATACCAATCACCCTGAATAAGTAATGCGAACACTTTTTTTAAAATATTTTTTTTTTGTAAGAAATGCAAACCAGGAGCTACCTGATATGTACCTTGTTACAGGGCTACATTTGAAAAGCATTGGAAGTGCAGATATTTAGCAGACTCAAATTTCAATTAAATATAGCTTGAAAAATGTACATAAAAACAGGGTGTCCGCCGGGAAGGTATACTACTTTGCTTTGCCGCCGTTTTGTTAAATATTAGTTTTGACAGTTCAAATTTGGCAGTCGTGAAGTGACTCTTGGCAAATTTATTATGGAAAAATATTCGATAAAATTTACGTGATACTCGTATTGTATTCCATACATAATTGGTGGCGTTAAATAAAACATTTATTAATATAAGATCCAATCTCTTTCATTTAATCAAAAATTATAAACAAAGTAGTATACCTTACCGGCGGACACCCTGTACAACATAGATCTGCTGCACACCAACCCCTTATAACTCACTTTGAAGGGGAAATAGGATTTTGTAGAGTGAGTTCAAGTTTCATGTCTATACGAGTATCTAAAGAAATAGGATAACCAAAACCTACTGCCGTCATGAACTTATGTATTATTCAAATTATATAATCAGTAAATCAACTTTCGAATATAAGAACCAAAACTTTCCATTTTTTGACAACAATAATGCAATAAATATATTGTACCTTATGTATGTTGGGACCTTTCTATTCTACATTCATATACTTCTTTCTTACTGTTAGTTAATTTCTAATTTCAAGGTTATTCATTGAGAGATAACATACAAAAAATTAAATGGCACACCCAATACGAATACCCAAGAATAAAATCAAGGTCAGTGAGTGCAATTAAATCCTTCTTTTTATAGGCCTAACATACATCAAGCAACAAAAACCAAAGATTCGAAAAGGACAATAACCGTCGCTAAATTGATGCGTAGCTCTATGATATGTAAATTCGAGGAGCTCAACATTAGTTAATGTTGTTGGAAAAGAGAAAAATGTATCGGATTTTGTAAGAAAGAATTTTCTTTTATGGGGAACGCAACATGGTTCAACAAGTTAAAAAGGCAATAAAATAGATTCAATCCCTTCCTATGAGGATTATGTGTTAAGGATTATGTAAACAAAATTAAATAAGTTTGTGTTTGAAATTCAGCAATTAGTTTTTTTGAATATCTCCAACTAGGTAGTATCATTTGATTCTTGACTTTTGACTTACTCATACCTATGTCCTTGTTGTTCAAGATCAGATCTGCTAGAAAAATTATTCATGTTAATTTGTATCGTTTTGTGCCGCTGTGTTATTATTATTTGTTACTTACATAATATTGTTTCATTTTTTGTTTGAAAAATAAAACTTATAAGTTATATTATTTCATGGTCAAATTGAATAACTTTTACAAACAGTAATTTGATGGATCGACCGGTTTGTTAAAAAAGTTTTCCCCTTTGTCCCTTAAGAATCAATACAAAAAATTAAGTGCACCTTATGTGAGTAAAAACACAAAACAAACTGTTTCGGAAAGTCCAACTGATTTGAAGTCAAAAACCTTATTTGTGTAGATTCTTTTTGTTCTTAAAGAGTTTAAAAGATTAAAGTGAAAAGACGTTATCGGATAAAAAAAAGATATTTAATTGCTTTGACTATGGCTAGTCATCAGCTGCGGGAAAAGACATTTGTGTTAAAAAATGTGAAATGTATTTTCAATATGTTGCCAAGGTTGAAATGATGATTAAAAATTCAAGTTTTTGCCCTTGAGGTGGATTAGCATAACATTTCATCTTGGGCCAAAGCTCCAAAAATATTTTTTCAAATGGAATAAATTGATAACGGTAAATCATACACATATACACATAAGAACATTATTTTTTTTATTTTTTGTTTACATATTTGTGTCTGCTTACCTACCTATTCAGTTTATTTAGTTTCAATAAAAGTCTACTAGGTTTTGCAGGTATTTCAAGTCAAGGAAAAAATCATTGGAGTCAAATTCAAAGAAAATTTGTATTGAGCGTCAGATTCTTCCACCATTTTAGTTTGTGCAGCCAATACTTTTGCACTTTTGAATCCAAAAACGAAGACTGGGAATAGTACCAAATGGCAATTATGGGCGCATTATATATTTCCCTTGGATCCGCTCGTTTCGTACGACCACTTGCATGATCTTCAGACTATAAAAACACTGGACAACAAATTTTGACTTTGTAACGGTATTAGCCCAGGAAAATTAAACTTTCACATCGAAAAAATTCTGACAAAGCTGAATTTTGGTAGAGAGCTTTGTTTTGACGTCTTAAACAGCGGTTCCCAAACTTTTTGAGAGTCGGAATATATTTTGAAACCCCAACACTTCACGATAGCCAAAAATAAATAGCCCAACATTTAAAAATCTATTTACTTTGAATTGAAGATTAATAAATTGTTTTAAGGGAAAGAAAGAAGAAATGTCTGCGAACTGTATTCGAAGATCTGTGGAGCGACCACAACCTCAATCTTTATTAAAAGTTTACAGGATAAAAAACACTTATTTTAATGAATTTTTCAGTTGGAAAACTTTCAGCTGGCTCATCATGACATTCAAATAACCTGAATAAAGCTTTTCCTCAAGAAAAAATTTACCAGAGAGAACGCCTTTTCACAAAATTTACAATCTTAAAAGCTCATCAAGAAAGAGGACATATCAATGCTAAATGCGCTGTTGTAACTTCTGTAATGTTTTTCAATTATTAAAAAACACGAAAGTAGGAAGTTTCACCAAAAGTTACCTGAAAGTTCTTTTCTTGTTTTTACTTCAAGAAATTTGTGGAACCCTGAAGATTGTTTCACGAAACCCTAGTGTTAAAGGGGGTAAAATTAAGTTTTTTCTTAATTTCTCGAAAACTACAAGTTTATTTGAAAACATGCCAAGATACAAATTGTAGCTTATATCATTCTACACAAAACAAATTAACAGAATTTTGTTCATAAAAGCAATAGATTCTGAGAAAATCATGCAAGAACGGTGGAGTAAATTTTGTCAAAAAATTTGTTAAAATTTCATTAATCGATGGGCTAAGGTTTTTGTACGATTTAAGTTTGGCTACATCTGCACTTTATAAAACCAAGTTTTTGGGTTGCCCGGGGTAAGGGGAAGACCGCCATCTTGAAAAAGAAAGTGAGTTTCTTTTTATTCAACAACTCGATGAAATTTCCTTTTACAACAAAATCATGAAAAAATTACATTTAGACAATAAAATTATCTATTAACAAACTCTGTAGGTTTATTAATCTTGAAATTAAAGCGGACCAAATTAACATTTTTTATTTTGGACTGTAAATGCACAAATACCGGTTTTTTGTTAATATCGCAGCACATATAATTTAAAAAAAAAACTAGTGAAATAATATTAATGCTCATAAAATTCTGGACAAAAAATATTATAACCCTTTTTTTTGTAGGAGCAACAGGTTTCAAGAAAAACGTGCCCAAACGACGTATATTTTTCCAGAATTTTATGAGCATTAATATTATTTTACTAGTCTTTTTTTTTTTAAATATATCGGCTGAGATATTACTCGTAACAAAAAAACGTTATTTGTCCATTTACAGTACAAAATAAAAAATGTTACTTTGATCCGCTATAACTTCAAGATTAATAATTTTCTCAGAATCTATTGCTTGTATGAAAAAATCTGCTAATCTTTTTGTGTAGAATGACATAAGCTACAATTTGTATCCTGGCATTTTTTCAAAAAAACTTATATTTTTCGAGAAATTAAGAAAAAACTTAATTTTACCCCCTTGACCCCCCCTAAATTAAGCCGTTAAAACAAAGCTCTCTACCAAAATTTAGCTCTGTCGTAATTTTCCTGGGCTATATTGTTCATGCAAAGTAACTTTTCTAATAGTTTTTGATGCGCTGAGTTAGAAAATCAGCATGAAAAAATTTAATTAGTTCACGTTTTTGAAATGTGAAATGATTAAAATTTTTTTCACAAATATTAAATAAAGTAAAAAAACATTGTTTTTCAAATTTGTTTTTTGGTAGAATTTTTGAATATCAGGGTAATCGTTATGGAGGGAGCTACACGGCAATAGGGTATTTTTCAGTTATTGACTTATGAGTAATATGATTATTAAATAATAATTAATTTAAAAATATTTTGTATTCACTTATGGGAAAAAGTTGTTATAACTAACGACTAAATCTCCAAAATCTGAACCAAGATATAGGTCTTAAACATGGATCTGTATTCAGGATCACTAGACGAGTAAAATTTAGTTGAAATTGTCCATGATACTTTTTCACTGTTTGCCCAGTGTAATTGTAATTCTACCTTAATGGTCTAAGTCCATTTTTCCTCGGATTCAGTTTATGTATTATGAGCTTTTCCGTTTCAGGGAGGTAATGGGTGCAATTGATTTCATGGAAAATGAAAACTCCTTCTCAGCTTCAACCATTGTCATTGCAATTGTCAATTTGCAATGAAATCGCTCAAGGAACAATGAAATTGCAATATAAGGTGTGTTCCTTAAATTCTTCGCACTATTTTGTCAAATTGTGGCAGGTGGGAATAAAATCCTCTCAGAGAGAAGAAAAACTGTCAAAATGTCGGGAACGGTTTGGGCACTAATTTACACCACGTCAAAAGAAATATTTGACTAGAGCTGCAGGCAATCATAAGTCAATAAATTCTTTTAGAAAATCACTGTACAAGAAATTGAATGGAAAGAAAAAAGAATCGTATACGTATAAAAATAATTTAACTTAAACTTAATTTAAATCATTAAACATTAATTTGTTTAAAAAGAAAAAAACAAAAGGCGGCTAAGGAAAAAAGTCTTTGCTCCGTCAGCTAAGTGAACGCTCCTGAAATATAGACTAAAAAAATTTCAAAATCAGTTTTTATAGATTTTTTGTGACATTTTTACATTTATACGTCATATGTTCTTACTCACTCACACCTATGTATAAGGTTCATATAAGAAATTGTACGTTCTGCTTAATTTCATTTTCAGTTTATTAAAAATGAAACAAACTGTTATACAGGCCTTATATTGTTTTAATAAAAATTGTACGTATATACATATGTGTGTACATATTGTACACCTAGTGGGAAATTTTCAAAAATTCACCGAAGATCCCCAACTTTTTCCTCAAGGAATGTAAGCTACACCCAAGGAATTTGAGGTGAAAGCATCGAGGAAATTAACATGGGGTTGTCATTGGAGCTCACCAAGTGACTTTTTTTGGTAAATATCCTACATCCAACTAATATAGGAAATAGCAGTCAATAATTGTTCTTTTCTTTAATAGGACAGATATAAGTAAAGCGTTGGAAGGTTTAATATACATGCATAGGTAATTATGTACACCAAATTCTGTCGTTATTTATGCTTTTTACTTTGAGTAACAATAAATAAAAAATTCATCCCGTTAATTTTTGTTATGTAAGGTTTGATTGTAGAACCTATATTATAACTTTTGAATTTAAGTTTCAATTTTTATAATTTTCATGATATCAGATTTAAAATTAGTTTTGACAGAACTTTGGGCTTAATTCGTAGAAATTCGAACAGACATGTTATTTTTATTCATGCAACTTCGTTAAACCCTAGATAAGTTTACAAATTGGTTCAGTTTATCTTTTGGTTATTGAACTGTAAAATTTATGGAAAATAATATACACAATTTGGTTAAACTTATTCAAAGATTTTGCTGTGGAATATTAACCAAAATTGTTAATGTTAAATGTTAAAAAAAAGGTTATTCATGCAAACTTTTGGTAAACTTATTATTTTACGTTGCACGAATACCCTTATTATATTTTTGTAAACAAATAAAAACAACTTGAATGTGCTGCCACCAAGTTCATAAGCTGGAGTAGGAGTTATAGCTTTTTCACGATTGCTTATACTTAATCTTAAAACACCTTTTAGTGGTGCATAGTCTGGTATGTTCAGTTTATTATTTTTAGTCATAGTTTTTTTTTTTCATTTACAGGCATTACTAAAAGCCCACATCGTGGCAAGTATTCTTAAAGTACCAATGATTGGGTGGTTTACCCTAGGTTTGGTGTTTAATCTTAAATATATAGCGTATCAAATAGCCCAGTCGGAATTAACATTTGAAATAGAAAAAATGTGTCGTACATTTTTCTTTCACAATTCGTTAGAGTGGGGTTACAAAGACCCTATGTATTTCAATTTCTTTGGCCATCCACACCCCCCCCCCCCCTTAAGTGAACTTACGTGAAAATGGAAAATCTTAAATAAACCTCACTTAAGCGAAACTGACGACGCGAAACACAAGGAAAAGGAAAACGGATTCGAATGCAGTTTGCTCTTATGAACTAATGAGCTCAATGATTGTGATGAATGTTTGACTCTATTCATTAAATGAATCTGTATTAATTTTAATTTAATTAGCATACAAATTAAAACTTAAAAATATCTATTTTTTTTCTAAATTCTTAAAGGCTCGCGAGCGGTAAATTGGCTCGCCTCGCGCTTATGGGCGAGCAGTTTTGTTATCGCACATAATGAGAGCGCTCTTCATGTGAGCGTTTGGCTATCGCACATAATCTCTTGACGTGAGCGTTTATAAATCGAACGCTCGCGAGCGCCAGCCAAACTTAAATCCCTGACACCTAATGGATCATGGGCGAGCGTATCTGGTACGTGCTCATTGCGTTTCCGAACCCTGTATTATTTTTACTTTGTATAGAAATGGAAGATTAATTCCATCAGGACCAAAGCAAGACGAAGATCAACACTAGGCTCCGATAGAAAGGCACATTAATAAACTTTTGTTTTTCAATGCCCAAGTTAAAACATAAAAAATGTTTTGGAAGGGCAGCTCAGAGCCAGCCAGGGGGTGACAAGTGGCTCTCTTACTCTCACCTTGCATAGGCCTATGCAAAATTTTGAACACAATCAAATTAACATTCAGTTCTGCTTTAATTTTTCTATCAAAAGTGAAAAATGTAAGAGTTATTCAGTAAAACGTTGTTTTTTGCCAAATCCAAGATGGCGGCTTAAGCACCGGCACAATTTTTCCGAAAAACGAGTTCAACGAATTATGAGAGAAAAGAGCACGATAATTTTTTCTCTTTTTCAGCCAAAGTTTTTGTACATTGCGGCTGGACTTAACGTTTTCCTACGTTTATGGGTAATGTGTTGGGGTGGTTTGATGTTTCTTGTGAAATCTCGATATTCCTATTTTTGATAATTTTCAAAGAATAGTTTGTTGTCATTTTAATAACCTATAAAATGAACCCTTAATTCATATACATAATTGCTGAAAACAAAAATAACACATTTTTCAGAATCGAAGAATAAGTTGAGTTGTGTACCTGTGTATATGTAATTTCGAAATTTGTTTCCGAAAATTCATACGGAGAAACAGTTATAATTACAATATTGCTCACACAAGCAATATGAGTTCAACAGTTATGATCCGTTGAGTTGCATCTGCGATACAGAACGTCTAATGTTATATATCAACGGTGAAGGTCACGAAACCGAGCGACGTTATTTGCTTTTAAAGATTGAGCTATCTACTTTCACTCTTAAGTTAAGACGACGATATTGCAAGTTGTTTTAATGTGAAATTTGTTAGTGTTTACTGTTCTGACTGACGATGATGATGCTAACAAATAAAGAAGTAAATATCTTCGTATATTCCATATCCGTCTGTTTTTTTAGGAAAGCATTTATAATGCATCATCTGTGGTTTGATATTTGTACTGCAAAACTTTGCATTCGCCAGACTTTCGCGTTTTTGAAATGTACCCTACTCCCTATATAAATTAAAATTAATTCGTTTTCACGATCACAAGCCAAGTTTGAAAAGTAACGTGTTAACCGTCTCTCGTTCCTAATTGCAATTTGATTTGAGCACAAAAATGACATCGGAATGACATGACAGCTGGAACTGAACTAAATGCTGCCAGGTACTTCCATGTTCCATGGGCGTTAAAATCAAAAATTTTAAGGTGCGTATAAACTTTTATGAAAGACAAATTTATAGATTTTTAAATTATGCATTTGCTTGATGAATAAAACTTAACTAAACTTAAAACCATTTATTTACATTTAAACATAGAAATAAATATGTAAGTAGTTATTACGAAAAATAATTTTTTTTAAGAGATTTCGAATGTAAAAGGGAAACAATTTAACATTCTCTAGTTCTGAATTGGTAGTTCTACAAAAACTCAACAGGGCATCATCATAGATGTTGTTTAAGCTGGTCGTAGGAAAAGTTGAAGTTTGTCTTATTAAAATTTCATCAGGTAAACTCCAGTTTTACCTAGAAAGAGCCTAATAAGCAATGTATGAATAGGCCTCAATGGTTTACATAGTTAAGAAGGAGTTTAGATAAAAAGGATTTTTGTTTAATTTTATGGAAACGACCATGTGTTTATGTTGTAAGATATATTGTTATATAAATAAATAATTGTACGAGTATTAGTAACCTTCAAATCAAAAGCTGAACCACCTCACTACTTGTTCAGTTTAAGCTTCCGGTTGCAGTAGTAAATAAAATTGAGACACATTTTTTGTCTTGATCCTCTTTCTTGAAATAGATACTGTGATTCAATGGTTAAAAATATAAACTTAAACTTAAATAAATGTAAACCTACATTATAATTCTACCTACCTATTACATTTTTTATAACTTAACTTCCTATGTACCTACATACATACTTATTTATTGTTAAATAGGAAGCTCTAACAACCTTTACTTTATCTTTTATTTAAAAATTAATAAAAAAAAAAGAAAAAGAATGTTAAACACATTTACGAAACAAAAGAAAGAAAATACCAAGGTCAGATTCATCTACTTCTACATGCCTTCATGCATACATGAATATAGGTAGGTATGACATTCGAACTATCAGAAGAGCTTAAGTTTGCTTAATTTTAAGAAAGTAAATTAATCTGGTATTTGTTCAACTTAACAAACACTTTGTATAGTTCCTAGAGGTAGACACACGAAAACCAGTGCTTTCCTTTTCTTTTTCGACCTTCACATTCCATTTTATAGTATGTATGTAGGCACCAAGCAAAGGCAACAACCAATCGTTGCTTTTCATTCTTCGATTGTTTTAAAAGTAAAACGTTAAAAGTCATTTTTATAAATTTGAGATTTTCATAAGAAGCTTTTTGTCGATGGTTTGTTCATTATTATTTTCTTTGTATTGATGGATGGATTGATGAAAAAACAGAGATATTAATACCTACCACCTAATCTATACATACTTTTCATAATAATAGCTCTTCTCCGCCTGCATTTTAATTTCAATCCAACAAACGCCACAGATGATAAAAGTTTTTAGTTAATAAATACAAATGTAAGTATAGGTAGGTACCTTCCATATTTATTAAAGTTTACAATAATAACTATGAACACAAAGTTGGTTGTTGGTAACGAAAGAAGACTCCAAACATTAAATCCAATACAAAGCACAGCTAATTTTCTATTAAAACGAGTTTTTCGTATAACGCGCGCTTGCCCAACATACTTGGCCTAGTATTAAAGTTATGCAATTACTCCACTACCCTTCTCCAACGGAACGGTGTACCAGTACCTACATACATACATTTGTTTGTCTTTTTCTCACTCTTTCCTCCTATCTTTATTGTGTTCCTTTCTCATATTACGAAATGTAAACAAACGCAAACAAGTTTTATTTTCAGATTCAGACAACTCAACTTACTTTTACTTTTAAAAACAGCTAAACAAAAATCTCTAAGTTGATGTTGTGTTGTAGTTGTAGATATCGGTTGCTCTGTTGCTTTTGGTTTGTAAATTTTGTGTTGAAACCCCGGAGAAAGCTTTTATGTGAAGAAACTTAAACACAAAAAAAAAAAAAACCTATCTACGTGTAGCTACATAATCGTCCATCCGTTGTTTCGCGTAGCCTCCACCGCCGCGACGCTTCCAAATGCACGTTATGTGAATTGTATTGTAATTCGGAGTGCTCAGAATAGTAAAATGTGTGAGGTACTAATATTTACCTTCCGCTAAATATGTAATTAAAAAAAATTGTTGTTATACTAACAAAACACTTTGACGGATAGAAATAAATTTGACCCTTCGGAAGATTGCTTGCAGAGTAAGATTAGTAGTGTCAGTATGTATTTTTTTGAATTGATGTTGTTAAAAAGTTAAGTGTTCTTGGTAATATCATTTACCCTTTAAACAAAATTACTTGCTATCTATACAGATAACCTGTGGTCATGTGTATGTGGATATCTTACCTATACACTTAAACACACATTTCTTGTAGTTTGATTTGATTTTTTTGCCTTGGAGAGAGAAGCTTTTGGTCATTTGTTTTCTATCGCCACCACCGTGGGTTACTATTACTATTACTAAATTTTTATCATTACTTCAATGTGAATTTCAACATCTAAAGAGAGTTCGTGTTGAGTGTGGATGATCAAGTCGAGCTTTTTCATTGAATTTAATTTCCATGATGACATAGTTTTCAGTCAAGTTGGAAGGTATTAGTATTGGGAAATATGTAACTAGAAAAATGAGAATCTGTGGAACTTCCGAATGATAATAGGAAAATGTCATCATGTTGAAAGTTTAAAAACCTAAGGCATTTTAATTAATACGCGTTTAAATTGTCGAGAAATTAATTTTTTGCTAACTTTGGAATTTACTTGAAATCAGTTATTGATATTCAGTCCATAGTTGAAATTCAAAAGTTCGTCTAATTGCAGTTTCAAAAATAACCCTGGGATATTGGATAATAATGGTGACCATTCGTCCTCTTTTGGAAAGGATTGGAACCCTCTTCAAAGCAATATCAATTATGTCCTCTCCGTTTTTTTTGTTGGTATGAAACTATAGGTTATGTCTTCTTTTTGCACAACTTTTCCGCTAATGTTCTCTTTTGCTACCTAAGGCCATGTTTGATGGATTCTGTGGTATTTATTTTAGAGATTCGTAACAACTATTCGATTACGATGAAATTCGCGATAAGGCTGCATATCGTTGGCTTAGAGTGTAAAGCAGCTAACTCACATTTTGCATTTTTTAGAAACAAATTTTTTAAACATAGTGTTCGCAATATTTGAATAAAACCAAAATTACATAAAATATTTTTCAACACTCGTTATTGCCAAATTCAGTGAAATTGAAAAGATTTGATAGATTTTTTGAAAGATTTTGCTTCGGCACCAATCTTTAAAATTTTATGACAGAAATGTTTTTCTTACTCTTTTTGGCTTTGCATTTCCCCTTCCCAAACGACGTTTTTCCACCTTCCTCATGCAAGTAGAGGGGAGGAAGAAAATTAATAATGTGATCCTATGGTTACAAGATTGCTGAATCCAACGGGAGTTCTCTGGTTCTCGATTTATAGGCCAACGTTTGAAAAAAATAACAACCCTTTTCTTGTTCTTCTGACATTGTTGCCACCTCGGCAATAATTCTTTAAAGTAAAGTTAGAATATGGACTACCTACTAGTATACTAAAGCCCACAAATGACAGGTATGCCCTCATATTGTGCACTAACGCCCCTACTATGAATTTAGTTAAAACGATTGTAAGAAAATACTAAGAGCCAGTTTCAAATGTTCCGGTTAAAGTTTCGGATAGATATCCAACACATAACGATATCCGGCAGATAAAAGTGGCTATTATTTAATTCCTGTTTCACTATCAAAGTCTCGGATAAACTAACCGGTGGATCAATTTACAGTTTGAGAACAACATAAATTTAATTTTGGTGGGGGCAAAACCCCCATTTATTCGGCTTAATACAAGCTAATTCTTAATCTAACTTAAAACTAAGAACTTAAGCTAACGTTAGTGAGGGGGAGGGCGATTGAGAAGACGGAGTTTTAGGGATGGAGTACTAAGGTGAAAGTCAAAGGAGTTCATGTTCAGATTAACATTTCGCAGCATTCGGGAGATAGGTTCGTTGGAGCCATAGGAGGTCCTGTGGGTTGGAAGATAAAAAAGACGAGGATTTCGAGAACGAGGGTTAATGTTAAAGGAGATAGAGTTGTAGAGTGAAATGCAGTCAACGGAACCAGAGAATAATCGATGAATGAAGAGAATGTCTGATATTTCTCTACGTTCTTTCAAAGAATTCAAGTTGATTAGTTTAAGGCGGTCTAGATAGGGAGGCAGGATCAGGGGATTGGTCCATTCAAGGCCTCGAAGAGCAAAGCGAAGGAAGCGACGCTGGACGCTCTCGATTCTGGAAATGTGTATAAGTTGATAAGGGGACCAAACTTGAGAAGCGTATTCGAGGAGTGGGCGAACGAATGATATGTATAGGGATCGAGTCACATAAGGGTTAGAGAATTCCTTTGACCATCTTTTGACGAAGCCGAGGGCTGAATTTGCCTTGAGAATGATATCATCTACATGTGAGAGAAAATTAAGTTCCGGGTCAAGTATTAAGCCAAGATCACGAATAAATTCAACGGTGGGTATGGGTTGATCATGAAGGAGGTAAAGACGGGGAGGAGATTTAATACGCTTACGCGTAAAAGTGATTGATTGGCATTTGCCAACGTCAAAAAAAACATCAAAAGCATACTGAAAATTAAATTTGTCTTGTCAAAACAAAAAAATCCTTATCGTTTTGATTTAAAATGTCACTGGTTTTTAATATTTAAATTCAGTATGAACCACGAAGGATTAATTCAAAGCGAAATTCAAAATATTACGATGGAAACTCATAGCAGCTAGACATCTTCTGGATAAAATATTTAACAGCCACTTGAACCGGTGGATATGCTATCCGAGACTTTATCAGTCGGATTTCACTATCCGAGACATTTGAAACCAAAAGTTTAAATTAATCTGCCCAAAAAGTTCCGAATAGGCTATCCGAGACTTTATCCGTTAGTCTTGAAACTGGCCCTAAATGTAACTTATTTTGGTTTTATTCAAGTAATGCGAACACTTTTTATAAACACGTTTGTAGGAAATGTAAAATAGGAGTTTGCTGTTTAACACTTTAAGTCGACGTTATATAAACTCATATAACTTATATGTGACTTAAGTGGTACAATTGAACGCCCTTTTTTGCTTTCTGGGGTGGGTACATTTTCCTTCCTAGCTGCTTAGCATCAGAACAGACCCAGGACGTCTTCCCTCGACCACTCCTTTCGAACATTCATTAAAAACAGGTTGAAATAATTATTGAAGACACAAAACAAAATATTATTATTTTTTTTGGTCTGCCATTATGTATTGAATGTCAAAAATTTCACCTTTGAAATTTTGATATAAATTATTTATAATAAAGATATAAATTATCGATAACACATCAGTAGTAGTTTGGTTTTACCGTTTCTAACCCAGTAAATTATCTGGAAATGGTCTTACTCTATATGGACATAGTTGTTGTATTTGGCATGTAAATTGCTTTGATGTCGTTTTTTTTTCATACAATGTTATTCCTACTTGTAAAAAAACACAACTCCTTCGCACCTAATTTTCTTTATATTCTATAGGGATAAAAACAAGACAATGTAAAGAGAAGCGTTGCCAACTTTTTTGAATCGTTGATATGATTTCAGAAAGGATCAATAGAGAGAACAGTTCAATCAAAAAGAGTATACTTAACTTATTTCAATAATTAAAAATGTATTCTTTAAGTTTTTTTTGCCGAATTTGTTTTCAAATGGTGAAATAGTAGGAACATAGAATATATGGGTAATAACTTTTTTTAAAAAATATAGTTTCTAATTTTTCTGCAGTATTTTTTATTTTATTATTTTTAACTTACATAAATAAGTCAGTACACATTACAACAAAATCAATATTAAAACATTAAAGTTAATTTAACAAAAGGAATAACAATTGTTGTTTTAGGGGAAATAGAAAGCTTATTAGAATCTCCTTCAAACAGGTGTACAGCCAAATTGAAAAAAAAAAATAGAATAGCAAAAGGTTAGCCTTATTCCGTGTTTTAAATGCAAAGTGTTACTTATAAAACAAAATTTCTACTAAGTGACGTTTACTAAGCTAAACCACCGAAGGAGATGGTTTAGCGACAAAATATATAACCCCAAATTTGCATACAAAAATGCATGTTTTGTATATCTTTAAATTCGAATATCTATAAAAGGTGACATGCTAGAGGAATTTCAAGACCAGATTCAAACTCAGCCCATCAAAGACCATTAGAAAAGTATATCTCGGTTCATGTCATAGACAGAAACTAAAAAATTTCACATAAAGTATTTACTTGGTGCTTTGGAGTGGATTTTCGAAAACAGTAAAAATACGTCAATTTTCAACTAGCGCTTGAGTCCAAAATGGACTGTCGCAGAAAAAGCATTAAACAGAGATTTATTAGAAAATTCCAAGAAAATGCATTTATGCATCATTTTTTGAATGTTGCGTCACGAAATTTTAGTCGCAAACCTCAGATTCGGATAAGGCACCCCCGAAAACATAAAAGAGGGGCCAAATCAAAACTACCCCATAAATTGCTCTCTATGAGCCCTTTTGAGCACAAATTGACTTGACTATTGGTGCTTTAATTTTTCATTTCTTTTTCTTTTAATTAAATTTTCTAGAATAATAAGTAGACATTAAACAAAAGAAAGTTCTTAGAAGTGTGTTTAGTAACTTGAAACTTTAAGCTGTCAAAAGCTATACGAAAAAAAACCCAAGATTGCGAAACTTGGTAAGAATTTCAATTGGATGTTACCACTAGTCCGACCACTTTTCTAAAATTAGGGATTTTGTGTACCCTTGGATTAAAATGAAAAAAAGTGGTAAAGGCAACTTTCCCAGCTATTTGATATCTCTAACTTAAAACGCACTCTGTCTATCCAAGCCACCAGCGTAAAAACTAATTTTTGGATCATTGAAATAGATCCAGGTAAAAAGCAGGATCCCATGTTGTTTTTGTTATTATTTGTTAGAAATTTATCCGGATCACGTCATGTATATACCTTAATGGTTATTGCGAATAATTAGAAAACAAAGATCAATCAAAGGTTTCTAAAAAAGTTCTTTTTTCAGTTGGCCTGATCTCAAGTCTTTTCACACCGAATCCAAGTTATTTAGCTTGGGAGTCATTGTTGTCGCCCTGCCACTGGGACGTCAAATGGTAAAATAAAAAACTCTTAAATTACTTGGAAAAATTTCCTGGTTGAAGTAACGGTTGATGTCTTAAAAGATGAGTGATGAGTAGACACATCTTCGAATTAAATATTAGTGTTGCCACTTATCAGGAATTTACTTTTATTATGTCAAAGGGTGGTAATCTTTAATCATGACATTTGACCATCCTTAGCATGTCAAAAATAAATTACAAATATTAAAATAAGGTCCTCGCAAAAAGGGATTTCGGTGTTCTGGCTAGACAATTTGTAATGCTTAACAATTCTAGTTTCATAACATCAATGTAGAAAGGTTAGCTTATTCGTAACCTAGAAAACATTATACCGGTTTTTGTTTTTAATAGTGTCATTTACTTTAACAACAATTTTTATAATTTTTTTTTCAGAAACCTAGAATGTTGATGCTGCAATATAGTAAACATGGAGAGTGTATTCTCAAAGAAATTAAAGCTGCTTTCAGAGGTGAACACCCGGCTGATTTATTAATTGTATGTGAAAACAAAGTAACACTTCATGCACACAAATTGGTCCTTGCGGCTGCCAGCCCCTTAATAAGGTACAAATTTAATCAAAACATATGAAATACCTAAATTTTTAACAATTTAATAATATTTTAGGATGCTCCTTGAAGAAACTCAATTTTTGGACTGTACAACAACAGTTTATTTCCCTGATGTAAATGCAAATTATTTCCGGTCTCTATTGGACTTTCTGTATTCCGGGCAGACGTGTATTCCCTCAAATGATATAAACTATTTGCATGATCTCTTACTTTTATTACAAATTAAATCCGATTATTTGAAAACTTGCGATTCTCAATACCTAAATGTCGCAAAACACGAAAATGAAATTGAATTGTACAGCTCTTCTTACTGCAGCAAGGACATTAGGCGGAAAAAAAGATTATCGAAAACGGAGCCACCCGCCTCTCAGAATTCCGTTAAATGGGAAAACTTAAGCGACGAATGTAAAAAGGAGGGCAGGAAACCGAATCCATCGAGGGAGCATCACAATGATCGGGTGACGGAAAAATCACTAGCATCGGAAGACAAAAGGTGCGAGGAACCGTTATTTGACAAGGCACCGACTCGAACTGAAATATCTGAAAATAGAAATTTGAACATTATAGGCGAACGGAGAATGTCATCGGATCCCGTAAATTTATCACTTGGAACACGAAATATGGACGAAGAAACCGACTCACTTACAAAATCAAACGACGACAAAACAAATCTATTATGCAAAGGACAAGAGAAAAAGAAAGGACTATCACTGCTACCGGACTCAGAGGTTCTCAAACAATTGCCAGATCATCAACTTTTGCAAAACTCTCCAGAAGATTACGTTGTTACACCGCACAGAAAACGCAGGCCAGGTTTTCATAACTCGCCTAGTCAAAACCAGCCTTTTCTTCCGTACCATCCTATGATAATGGATGAGTTGAGCTCACAAAAATCGTCTTCCACATACACATCCGAAAGAAACATGCTGAACTCAACAGCAAGAAGTCTCATAAACACCGAAGACCTGTTTGTATACAACCACAAAAACGTAGGAGCGAACAGAGAAAAAATGACAAGTCCTGATCAAAACTTACAGATAAGCTCACCGTTTATATATCAGTGGCAATCTTCCCACAATTCAACTGCATCGTCTCAGATTGATATGTCACCCAACATGAATATGTCGACGTTGGGTTGTAAAATTGATCCAGCTGAAGCTGATGGTCCCAATTCCAGTGTCAGAAGTAATGCGTCCGCAAATCAAATATTCAACAACAGCGCGGGCAGCAGCACCGTTCGAGAATATCGATGTGAATACTGCGGAAAACAGTTTGGCATGTCGTGGAATTTGAAAACTCATTTGAGGGTTCACACGGGAGAGAAACCATTCGCATGTAGACTTTGCGTAGCAATGTTCAAACAGAAAGCCCATCTTCTTAAACATTTGTGTTCTGTCCACCGTAATATAATAAGTTCGACAAATGACTCCGAAACAATAAAAGCATACAGCTGCTGTTTCTGTTCAATGGGATTTGAATCAGTGCAAGAGCTCATTAGACATCTGTCAGGCCACCATAATAATCTACTTTTAACAAAAAATTTAAGAGATTAAGTTGTATAATAATTATATATTATACTTTTATACATAGATAAAATCAACTCACAACAAAAAAGTATTGGAAAAATGGCATCTTTGGATTTGTTGATGTGATACAATTAGACTGGGAGATATCATATTTATTGAATCCGAATTAAGCTGAATAGGTCTCCAGGCTATAATAGCACAATCTTCAAACACTTCGTGCTTTACCTTTATATTATACTACTAAGTTGTAAATGCTTAGGTATTAGATTTACTTGTAAGTTTTTTTTTCGCTCGATATAATCACATTTGGCGTGTAATTAAGACATTCAAGTTTTAGAAATTGTATTCCATTTGTTATATTAAACTAAATTTAAAATGAATTCCATAGATTTTTAAGGACACTCTTTGATTAATAAAAACAAAAATTCACTGAACAAAATATACCTTTTACTATATTATTTTTGTTTTTGTTTTATTATTTTTTTTCAAGGACACTAAAACATCATTAACAAATTCAATTCATTCAAAAGCATTTGAAACATGCTAGAAAACTTTAAAGAAAATATATATGTGCTCGTCGTTGATCTTTGGTATACTTGGTAATAAGCATTTAACAATATCAAAAAAGTAACAACGCTTACACTCGTTCACCGGGACAGCGGGAACTTCGATCAATGGGGTCATTATTGACATCAACCCTGTGGGTCGAGCTTTAGTACACTAGTATTATGTGTCCTCACTTTAAGAAGTTATATTACGAAGGCAACACTGATAGAAGGACGAGCGGAGAGCTGCGTTCTTACCCCACTGATCTCTATATACACTGGATAGTGTATTCCTTATAATGTATAACAGTTTTTTTGCTTCCACTTGAAGATGACAATAAGGTGGTCGGCTTCATAATTTGACGTCTAATGTACACATAAATACGTGTTTCCAAGATATAAATCTGAAGAAAAAGAAACAAACCAATGACATGAAAGGGAAAAACTTTGTGGAAGTTTGATTTATTATTTTTTATCATTAAGTTATTCACTGTGTACATTTTTTTGTGCTATTATTTTTCAATAGCACTAGAATTATATCATTAGAAAGGTGTTTAAATAGGTAATAGTAAATATGTAGATGATTAGTCATTGTTTTTTTATGATTTTACCGCCTTTTCACACTCTTTACCTTTGTAGTTCCGTTTCATTTAACCATTTATGAATGAAATAAAGTTACATACACAACAATGTTAGCAAACGGATTTGGGGGGAGCAACGAACGGAGATTTGACGTCTTCATAGTGGATTATTTTGTATAACTTGTTATACAGTTATATTGTTATACAAAAAAGTGGTCAGCTTCATAACATAGCAATTCTTCAAACGGAAGCAACTTTTTTATGTCGATACGCTATCCAGTGTATTATAGAGATCAGTGTCTTATCCACGTTAAAAAACTAAAATTTTTCCTTTGTTGGACTGAAAATCCACAAACAGATAATGAACCGCGGCCTCACGTTGCATTCAGCACAATTGAAAACATAGGAAACACATCACTTATTTAAACCTCTCTTCCAATGCGTGATAGAGGTGGGAAACAGTTAGTTAGTAGACGTTAGTTACTCAAAAAACAATAGAAAAAATTAACAATATTTTTATAATACAAATTCCATGGCTTTAAAGATCCAACGAGACTTCTCACGTCATTGTCCGACACGGTTCTCGACTTATAGGTCAATTCACCTATGCAACATTTCGGGACTTAAACTGGTAAGGGACAAACCCCTCTTTCACTTCTCAAAAGTAAATTTAGGGCATAATAAACTATTGGTATTATTAAGTTCAATCCATTAGAGAAATTACTATTTTCAGTGCTTGTATCGTCTTTATTTTTGAGTCAGCCTTAAAAAACATTTAAAATCGTGTGTTATAATTTCATATTATCGTTAACAAAAAATACGATTTTGCGCCACAGACTCATACCTATTTTCCTTCCAATAAAAAGAAAGTACCCTTTCATTCGTTTCAAGCTTAAAAAAAAAGAGTTAATAAAAGTTTTTTTTTTAATTTTATTTTCAAAATTTAAGTTTATAGTCCAGTTTATTTAGTCATAGCTCTTTTATGGTATCATTATTATATATGAAAGTAGATGTAAAATCAAAATAAATGAATGAGTCCTCAATGAACTCTGTACGATAATTTTTTGAAGTATATTTAAAAAAAAAAATACCAACAAAATTGAATATTTCGTAAACTACTTTATGATTTTACTTAAAGAAAATTATAGTAATTAAAGACACAAGCAAAGGCGAAAAAAAGACTGTTGTAGATTTTTGCGTGATTTACAACTTTTTATTGAACACTTTTTATTTTGACTTCAAAATTAGTTGGAAAACGAAAGAATACAATTTCTCCGCCTTTTTTCAACCCCCAAAAACTCCTTCAAACCCCGTCTCCAGGGGAAAAGATTTATTTTTCATTACTTATAACCCCCCTTCACCATTTTTAATCATCAAGGCTCTCCCAAACCAACGCGAATGCGGAGCGATTCACAGCGAATCATTCACAATAGTACAAAATAGACAACGCTCAAAAATTGGTCGGTGCTCCGCATTCGCGTTGGTTTGGGATAGCCTTCACACAGCCTTGCTGCTAATAAAAAGTAGAATGTTTATTTAAATCGAAAAAAATAATTTTAAAATCATAATGAGTGAGGAAATAGTTTAAAAAAAGTAAATAATTGAAAACTTAAACTAAAAAAATTACAAATGTATATGTACATATGTAAATATTTAATGAAGATTCAAAAAGCTTATTGAATTCATGAAGCTTAACCCGTACCTTGCTACCTCCCACCAGCCATCCAATGATGAAGACAACACTGGTTATGAAAACGGAAACGAGTATGAAAATTGGGAACCGGAACCGCAAGAAGAAACCCGCTTCGCAAGAAAATTACGAACGGAACAAGAGCTGAAAATGACCGCCTGGAATTAAAAAAAAAAAACAAACCACAACTCCAAACGAATTGCTTGATACAGCAAAGTCGATTCAGAAAAGCTTAAACGAAATCGCAAGATATCAAAAAAAAAAAACAACATATGAACTTGAGAAGGAACAGGTGGGGATATCGAAAGCAAGAGAAAAGCGGAAGCTGAAAGAAAACGAAGATAAAAACAAACGCCACCAAGAGAACATCAAAATGAAATTAAGAAAAATAGATTTAAAAGCGGCGAAATACAAAATCTCTTAAGATAAGACAGTTTAATTGTTAAATGTTCCTTTTTAAATACATTTTTGTTTTAATTGAGCTCATCTCACAATTCCATTATTAATAATAAAGAACAATTAAAATAAAAATTTAAAGAGAATCTCTTATTTGATTTCTTAAAGTCTGACCCTCGAATGTATTGCTGGTACTATGTGCTTAATTCTTCAATGCTATTTCGGTATCATTTCTTCTTTCGATTTGAAATGTTTCTAAATCTGGAATTTTGAAATGTTTTCTAATATTATGCAGAGCACAACAAACGATTTTTTTGGAAAATAGTAGTTTTCGTTCATTCAATAGGCTTCTTTCAATACACCTATTGTCCTTTCAATAATATTCCTTCCTTTCCTTTGCATCCGGTTAAATAAATCCTCTTTGCTTCCGGAATCAACATTTCTATACTGTGTCAGTAAATATGGTAACCAGGGATATCCTGAGTCTCCTGAAAGAATTTGATTTTTTTTATGAACTATGCGTACATTACATTAAAATACCCAACATGGCACATTGTTCACCATTTCGGTACCACGACTCCAACATACTATTCAGTTGAGTGCAGTTCCAAACAAAAGCATCATGAGTGGAGCCAGGATATCTTGTATCGATGTATCGGATCATCATATTGTGAACGGAAGCCTGATAAACAGAAAGTACATATGCAATCACAAATTTAAAAGCTGGACTAGAATAGATACTTACTATTAAAGCGTTCAAACTAAAGTAACCTTTTCTGTTTAGGTATTGATGCCTTAAGTGAACAGGAGCAATAATACCTATAAGGGTTCCATCGACACATCCTGGAATTCTCGTTTTTGTATAGAAAAAATTTCTTGCATCTTGTTTTTCAGCCGCAGTCGTGTTTGTTTTTATACATTTCGCATAAATCCTATTTTTAAAAATGCTTAGTACTTCACTTAAGATAACTGAAACTGAGGGTTGAGATAATCCTAGGTTGAAATCGTTTCCTTCACTTTTTTGATAGCTTCCACCAGCGAAAATTCGTAAAACACAAGCAAGTTTTAGTATTTGGGGTATCGCACAAGAGCGCGTATAATGAAGCTATCTTTTGTTTAATAGATATTTGAAGGTTTCTTCATTCAGCATAAAATATGAAATGAATCTGAAAAGATTTGATAAAAATTCTATTTCTTTTTGCATTTTTTACTCACATACGACACGTCTTCTTCGAAGACGCAACATATTCAAAGTCGATAAATCATTATGGTCCTGATCATCGCCAAAAAACAAGTCGACGGAGCTCAACATTTGTTTTTTTAACTAAGCTCAATAAATATATTTAAAGAAAAACGGAATTCTAAATGTTTGAATTATTAACATTTTAAATATCAATTTGTTATCACTTTTGTTATCTTCCCGAATAAATTTCACTTTTATTTTTTTGTTTAATTTGTGGTAGCACTGAATTCTAAGCGAATGAGTTCATTCGACAACTGAATTCCTAATTAATAGATCGTTGGCCAAAACGTTCAACTTGAAGTGAACGTTCGATTCGCGAACCGTAAAAACCCCCTAAAATTCCCTTTTGAATTTTTCAAAAAAGAACGAATCATATTTTATCGTTCTCCGTACGTTGCCATACAGTGAATGATGAATACAACGGAGCACGTACTCAGAGCAGGTGCTCCATAAGAATCAGAGGAGGTACTCATTTAAAAAGTACCTGCTCCAGTTTCGTATGAATAAAATTATAACAAGATCGAGAGCACCTCCTCATTCAAACGGAGTAGCTGCTCTCATACATCAAACCAAATTATATTGTTTTTGACATTTAGAAATATTTTCGATTATTTTTAATAAAAACAGATCATACAAGATTTATATTTGACTGCTTTGACACGAAATTTTTTGTGAATGATGGGAAATCGTTGTTTGATTTGTCCGAAATATCGCTAAATATATATGTATGTACATAGCTGCTTCATTTTATAATTCATGATGAGAAGCTTTAATAGCCATTTCACACCGAACCCAAAACGCGGTTTTCGCGCAAATATCGCTTTTGCAGAAAAACCTAATCGATAACACAAGTTTTCCCATAAATTTTTTTATACTTCAGGCTTTCGTAAAACTCAAGTTTTATATAAAACCGGTGGAAAACATGTTAAGATTCAGAGATGAATGAAACAAACGTACCTTTTAAAAAGTTCAGTGCCTAATAAAATGTCAAAAAAGAAACTGATTGAATGCTTTCAAATAAAAATTAAAAACAAGCTGAAATTCTGTCATATCAAACATTGACCTATTAAAAATACGCACACAGTAATGTTTGAGAGTTGTTAGTCACTAGGCCTTGGTTCTCCACGAGCTGTTGTGCCACCAAATTTATTTATTTATTTATAAATGTAATTTAATTTAATAAACTGAAAAATATACAAAATTTATAACACGCTGACGTGATTATTGTAATTAAATAAAAAAAAGCTAATAAACGTCAGGCGTCAAAGAATAAAGTTGAATATAATAATAGATGGCCTTAGTTTCTATGTCAACAAAGCTTGTTTAGCCCAAGAGTGTCAAGAGATGGCATTAATAATAATAACTCTTTTTGCCACTTTGCTCCAACAAGCAGCTATGTCGGTTAAAAGATTTGAACACCTTTTAATACAGCTTTTGTATGGAAATGAAACTCGACTAGGAGTCCATATATAGTATGTCAATGATATCAAATATAAAATTCCATTCTCAAAATTATTTTATTTATTTAAAACAGATAATATTTTGCCTGTGGTAATTAAAATTGTTTATATGTATGATGTATCAAATTTGTATAAATAATCACCATTTTACTTTCATAAAATGGAGGAAAGCAACAAAAAAAATTAAAATTGTGAGTGTTTAGTTAATGAAAAATTGTAATGTCAAACGAAAACGTTTAATGTTCGGTTTGAATGGCTTTCGAGTTTTTGAAATGTTTTCGCCGAAAACCGGTTTTGGGGTTTTGTGTGAAAGCCCTTTAAGCGAAAATCCCACTCAATATGAGACGGATAAATTTTAAAACTAAAGTAAATATGTATATATAGCTATGTATATTGTTTTGGTATTTTTCTGAAGCCAAATTCATCACAAAAAAGTACTTTTGTGCAGAAATTTCAAGTTTTTCCATAAATAATTTAAGCGGTAGTTTAACGGTGTTTTCCTTGCCATTCTTGATTTAAAATCTGCAGTTCTTCAGTAGTTGTAGGGAATTCGATACAATTTTAGAGTTTTTGAGCGACTACCGCAGTTCCAAAATAAAAGGTTTTGAGTAGCGTGGACTGATGTTACTTACTCCAATATCTTCCCCAGATGGAGTAAAATGTCTTTTCATTATTTGTGAAGGCACCACCACATTCTAAAATAATTTAAAAAAATGTTTCATTAAGAAATCCAAATTTTTTGTGCTGAATTTTATAGAATGTGATAGTATTTTTTTGGGAATGGGTCCTTATTCTGTATTCCAAGTTTGACCGAAATTCTGTATATGGATACAAAATTCTGTATGAATATAACTCTGTATTCCATTATTTTGTTTTTTCATTATTCTGTATTCTTAAATTCTGTGAATTCAGAATTCTGTATTTCAAAATTCTGTAAATCCAAAACTTTGTAAGTTTCTGTTTCCAAAATTCTGTAAATCTAAAATTCCAATATATCTTCAATGTAAAAATAGACTTCCCTCCCCAGAAGAATTTGAATGACAGTTTTTTGAATTCTTTATTCCAGTTGTAAATACAAATTTGGTTCAAATTTTAATCTGTAGCTAAGCAATTTTTACTGACTGATTTTGGAGGAATAACTGAGGTTCAACGACGGTTTAAGTATGTTTTAGTAGCCAATTTAATCGTTGAACCTCAATTATTTCGCTTAAGTCGGTCAGTTAAAATTGCTGAAACATGGATTAAATATTTGTACTGAAAGTTCATGGATCGATCGACTTGTTTCGAAATATGTTTTTATTGGTTTGCTTATTTATCCTATTTGATTAATAAAAGTGAATTAACAAATGTTTTGGGAATCTAGTAAACGAAAAAAATATTTCACTTGGATGGTTAGCTTTGTAGAGCGAGTCAAAGTTGATAAATTTTTATGTTGCGAAAGAAAGTATTAAAAAAAATTAAACGTTCTGTATAAGAACTAAGGGAAGATTGCATTGTTCACTATAAATACAATTTCTGTATTCCAAAGTTTTGTAAATGATAAAGAAAAATTGTTTTGATAATGAAAAAAAGTTTCATGATCAAAACAAATTCTTTTATCATTTACAGAATTTTAGAAAACAGAATTTAGAAACCTAGAATCTTGGAATACAGAATTTTAGAAAACTGAATTTTAGGTTTACAGAATTTTTGAAACTTAGTTTTGGCACTTATGGAATTTTGTATTTACAGAATTTTGAAATAAAGAATTTTGTAATCCGAATTTCGGCACATACAGAATTATGACCCCAACCTATTTTTTTTTTCAAATTCTTGTCTTTTTCTTTTATTAAATTGAACCTTGACCTTAAAATTTGGTATTAACTCTGCCATTTATGAAGAAAAAGATATAAAACCTTATTTATTTCAACGTTAAGCAACCAACTGAGCTAACTTGCAAATGAAGAGCAGGTGTTCCTCTCGAAAGAACACTTGCTTGGGTTTATTCATACCTTACAATGGAGCATGTCCGTACCCTGAGAAGGTTCTCATCAAACATGTAGATGCTCAATCGTTCAGCACCGACTTAAGTATTTTATTCATAATAAATGAAGCACCTGCTTCGAAAAGTTGAGTTTTGAGCAGGTACTCGGTTTTAATCGACTATCTCTTATAAGAAAAAAAAACCTTAAAACGGGATGGAGGCGTCTACAGTCCACATACGAGTATATGACCCTAACTAGCAATTTAGTGAACCACCAACACGAAGTTTAAGTAAACAGTTAGCTTTAAGTAAGTACCCGCCTGGAAAAATGGCAAGTTTTAGTTAAGTTTAGTTAAGGCCTTAAAAAGGTCAAATACTAGTGAGGCCCTTGCTAGTGTATTGGCTTCTAAGGACTCTCCCTCTATATTCAAGAATCAGTGAGATCAAAATTAAAAATTAAAATAATAGATAGAGCACCTCCAAAGGAAAAAAGAGTCTGATGATCGGCTTGACAGGCATGAAATAGCTATAACTCCAGCCGAGAGAAAACTAAGGCTTGGCTCAATCAAGTTTGTGCAATTACATTTAAACCTTAAGCTAGATTAAAGCACAAATAATCATATGATTAATTGTGATTAAAGTGTAAATTAAAGTTTTATTGAGAACCAAATGTGTGACACCTAAAATGAGTTTTGGTTCATGTGTAACTTATTTTGAAATATGAACTATTGAATCAACGTTTTAGACTGGAAAATAACATAGCTGTGGTTGAAGTCTAATAAGAATTAAAAATAATTAATTTTATAAATTCAAAACATCTTCAGTCGATGGTGCTGATATGATCTGGAATTTGTTTATGTTGAATGTTCAATTAAGTTTGGAATAATTAGGACAAAAAGCATTTTAAGAACTTAAAGCTTTATACAATCCGATGCCATACGGCCATACAACAAATCGATCGATTGATATTATGTTACAAATAATACTGGCCAGCTGAGCGAAGAATAAGCAACTACAACGGAACTATCATTTTCCAAGAAAAAAGAGTCTAAACAAGTCTAAACGTTTTTTTTATTTATTTAATATTCAGTATTGTTTTCAAAATGAAAAGAAAAATAAATTAAAAAAACGTATAAATATAATTTTATTTTATTTTGTAAGAAAATACATAATTAAAATTAATAAATAAATGTTTTTAACGCAACACATTTCAGAGTGTTCTCCATCATCGGATGTTTGCTATAGTAACCTGTAGTAGACACCCTAAGAATTCTAACGGTTTTAACAACAACATTCATTACTTTTTTTAATAAATAGAAACAAATATTCATAAATTTTTTTAATGCAAGATATTTTCAAATTCTATTTACATTATTTTAAAAGAAAATTTTTGACTCACGTTAACATTTTTTTATGCAAAAAATTTTCATATTCCATTGACATTTTTGCATTAAAAAATGCTTTTTACAACTCTGAACTCTGGTTCCGATTGCCCAATGCAACACCTACGTACGCCATACATGTTAAATCTGGTATAGCACCAATTATTTATATTGAAAGTCTTTCTTAAGCAACATTCCGATTATCTTAACGGACACGGACTTAACAAGATGATTTTGGTAAGGCTAGTCATACATGTCTCTTTCATGCAACTTGTTGCAAAAATTAGTCCTATGTACCTACTCATATGCGACTCCGCACACATGCAGAAACTATTTGGTCGTCGATTCCAGCAAATTTTCAGTTTTGTGTTTTCTTAACACAAACTGCATGATTGCCCAAAATCGGTTTTTCAGTTTGTATGTAACTGCCCGGACACTCAACTAAATAGTTGAGGATATTTAACCATATCGTCAAAGAAGAAGAAGTAAAGGAACTGGTATATCGTATTATCGTGGAAAAAGTGACTGTCTGACGAGAATAGAGTGCTGCAACTGGAGCTGCAGCTGCAACTGAATAGCTTTCAAAAATGCATCTTGAATGTGAATCTTTTTACTCTCCCACAATGGCATTTTTGGCATTTTTAATTCAACACACAAATACAAATTAAAACAAAAACAAACATGGATAGTGATGACATGGAAGCTAAAATTACCTTACGTCTTTATCAGAGACTAAAGAGTTTGAAACTCTCCTCAACCCCCATGCAAACTATTGGTTGCGCTCACAATTTTGAAACGTTAAAAAAGCTGTATGCAAAAGTTAAAAGCTGCGTCGAGTTCTTCTCGTATCATTTAGCCAGTTTATATTTCTGAGATCTCAGAGGACTCAGAGCGCTCAGAAATATAAACAGGATTCCTCTCAAAAATTCCTCACTTTTCCCCTTAAAAACTGAGACTGAAATTTTTTGGATTCGCTTGCTCAATGATTTTTTGTCGCAGTAAATTACATAAGAAGAAAAGAAAAAGAGAGTTGTTTTGACTTCTATGTGAGGAATACTGTTTATATTTAATTCTCCTGCTCTGTCAAAAAATTGAGGAAAAATATTGAGCGCTCAAGAAAAATAAACTGACCAATTGGATTTGTGTGTATTCAACATTTTGTCAGATATTCCAGTTGCAAGCTCCATCTCCGGCAGTGAAGCATTTTTTAAAATAGTGTGAGTAACACAAACACAAATGCATTGACACAGGGTCGCAGTCCAGTTACCAGGCTAAATACTGGGGGCCCAAAGAAAGGAATATTTAGAAAAGAAAAATGATCAATGAGATGGTTCTGTCATTTTCCCAAGCTGTAGGAAAGTGTGCAAAGGTTTTAAATCAATAAAATAGTTTAAAAGCTTGTTAACCTAAATAAAAAAGTTAAATAACTATGAATATAGTGAATACTTTGCAATACTTTATTTAAAAAATATATACAAAGGAACATGTGGCTTTGCATAAAATATTGTGTATACATTTTTATTCCACTGGTAAGTTTTTTCTCATGTTCTACTACATAATATAATGTAAAGTGATGTCTTTTTTATACTAGCGTACTTTTAAACTGACAAACACTTTCTGACGAAGATACAAAATTAACATGATAGGAAGGGCAACAACAGAAAGGCCTTTAAAAATATTTTATTTAAAGCGTTAAAAAATAATTCTTCATTACGGCCGCTAAACGGATTAAAGCGCCTTGCTATCACCAACAAAAATTAGTTCGACCCCGTTAAAGAATTTCTCATTTGACAGATGAGTCTCAACAAAACCACTTAATTGAAGTATATTTGTATTTTCAATCAATTTGCTTTTTTTAAAGAAAATTGCCTTAAAATATCAATGTTAAAGTATTCTACTATAATTTATTTACCAAAATAGCATCACTTTACCTTACCTTATACAGAAATATCAGACAAAACTTGCTTGTGAATTGAAATATTTGTACACTCCTTAATGTAGGCGTTTTTAAAAGATTTAACGCAGCACCGCATGTTGTTTGATAGTTTGTTAAGTAAATTATTGAAACTATTCACTAAACTAAACTTTATATAACTATTTTATTTAGTTTAATACCCTTTTTCACTTGTTTAAATAATTGCAATCTCAATAAACTTAGCTTTGGTTTGAAAAAATGACAGATGAATCTCAATGTGTTGGCTACGTTTTCCCGAAAAACGATTTCCCGCGCCACGTTTGCCCGAAAAACAATTTCCAATCGATCTTTTTCCCCAAATCATGTTTTAAGATGTAGACTTTGATGCCTTAATGACGTTCAATTTAGCCGCAAATAGCGTTTAAAGATAAATGTTTTTCATATAATTCGATGCATCAAATGAGCGCCAGTGTCAAGTTTTCTTGAGCAAGAGTACCTTGGTTGGCCCGCTTCGCAGTTATCTGGATTTTAACCCTCTGTCCTGCTCACGTAACTGCGTTGCTCAGCTTCGGGTATGTAAAGTCGTCAGGCAGCGCCAAGGTCAACATTATATTGTGTGGCTCAGAAGCGTATAAAATTACCTCATATTCATAGCAAAATAAACTGAATTTCCCATTGCAATGCTTTGTATAGCCCTAGAGAGAACTTTTTACTGCTGAAACTGCACTTCAATAGCGTTTCAAGCTGTATAACAGAGAAATTCTTGGGCTATTTCTATCGTTTACGCTGTCATCAGCATTGAAATCGCCCTTGAATCTTCACCACGTCACTGTTTAGAGAATTTCAATAATAATTATTCATTTCATTTTAATCTGAAATTTGAAACTGTGAGAATCAACAAGAACGAACATCCAAAGAAGTTAACAGATAAAAGTAAAATTAATTCCGGAATAAAATTCAGTTCTCTCTAGGACTCGAGTACCTCGTGACATGATGGTTAGTGCGTCGGACTGTCATGCCGAAGGTCTGAGTTCGATTCCCAGCCGCTGCCAACTAAAAACAGAAATGTTGTTCTCGAGGTACTGCCTCTTGCGAGGAACTGACAAATCCTCCCAGAGTATACTTGTCATGAATAAGTGCTTCTCATCTAGCCGTTCGAACTCGGCAAAAAAATTGTAGGTCCCTCCATTCCTGCCAACAACACGTACACAGTTGAGTTGGTTGAGAGTTGTAAGTCACTAGGCCCTCGTTCTCCACGAGCTGTTGCTCCACCAAATTTAATTTATTTATTTATCTACCACGACTCGGAATTTTCGTTTGGGTTGGCTGGGTGACGTGGACGCTTAAGAGAATTTTAAGCGTTTAAGGCGATTCCTAAGAGAAATTTGCTTTTGCGCAAAAATTTTTCTAAGCGTTTTGAAGAACAAACAATTATTTTATAGTAAAATTTTTTTCAACCTTAAAATGTTTTTTAAGCATTTGGAACAGGAATTATGTTTTCTTAGCTTTTTTGAGAATTTTAATTTTTTTCTCGCTTAAAATCTATCAAAATAGTTACTAAAATAAAATAATTGTTCGCGCTTAAATCCATCAAAATATGTAAGCTACTAATATAAAATATTTTTTCAACAATACGCCAGAAAATCCATATGATACTGTGCCACGGAATACGTGCTGCGGGATTATAGTCAAAAATGTACATTTATAATCCGCGAGCAAACGTTGCACGGGCAAATGATTTTCGGGAAAACGTAATGTTCCCATCTCAATTTGTTTTTTTTTTTTCAATTCTTCCTGCTTCACTCAAGTTCACTGGATATGTGACATACACCACTTCCTTTTACTTCATTTTCTATGTCAATTCCTTTACTCCTTTTTCTATGCATATCGTTGAATTTTGTTCTTTCCAAATGGCCATATATGTTCTCTGTGCGAAAGAGAACAAACGTAAACGGATACCTAGAAATTGCATGTAGTGGATGCATCGTTCTTTTCATGGGTGAAAAATCTGCCTTTTCAGCAGTGAATATCCAAATGGTGCGCAAGATATTTAATGAGTAAAGATTATTCCTTAAATTTTACAACGCCTAACTTAAATTTGTTTTTCTTTTGGGGTTGAATAATTTCAGCGCACTTATCATAGTAAAACAATTAATCTATAGCAGTGACTTCGGACTGATTGAAAAATAGTTTAGGGATTATTGTTTGTTTCTATGCTTTATGATTTTATGATTTGTGACAAATATGTTCCAAGGGCGATGTGTTTGTATTTATTTTATGGTGTAAGGTTTTATATGATATATTTTTTAGCCTGCAGGGTTTTGGGAAATCATTAATAGATCAGTATTTACGATTTTTAATAATTTTTACCATCGACTTTTTAAAAATGAATACTTTCTTGAGAGAGAAAAGTTGACGCAACAAATAATTTTAAGGAATAATTGACATTGATTTATTTTATTGTAAAATAATTATTATACATAACTATGTATTTAAAAAATAAATAGCAAACAAAACAATAAAATATAAATAATATAAATAACAGTTATATAGTTTAAATAATAACTGTTCATTTACATATATTAAATTTTAAGAACTAATGTCGGTTTTATAATCGGTTTTAGAATCATCACCTGGATTGATTATATGTAATTGAATCCGATATTGAGACATAATCAGGTCGTGATAAAAGTACTCTTCTTCAGTTCTAATAGCTTTTTCACATACCTTTCGTCAATCTTCAGTCGTTATTTTTGAAAATTCTTCCTCTGCTAATTTTTTAACATCTAATAAATTGAATGTTATGTTTCGTCTGCCTACTCATGCCTTGACAGTTGCCCAAATATTCTCAATGGGATTGAGGTCGGGATGAAAGGGTGGTAAACGTAGAACCTCATGCCTCATGCTGTTAATGATATCGTCAATCTTATGATTTGGGTTGTGTATAGCTCGGTGTCATTTTATTACCTCATACAGTTCAAGTTTCAACATCTGTATAGTATGGGGAATATTGTTTTCGGTCATTGTATCATCTCATTATTCCAATTTATTGTGGTACGCGGCGTTGTCCATTACAATAACAGAAGTTATTCAAAACTTGTTTTTGCATCCATTTACAGAAATTTTCGAGATTCACGTCGTCGTGATAGTCTCCCGTTTTCGTTCCAGATTCCAGAAGCCTTTTTCACCACCTGCATGCGCCATTATCAACCTCTGTCCCTTTGAAATTAGCGTCTTCAATCCACTTTTACTGTCATCAGTCCATGCCCTTGGCCTTGTATGAGAGCTATGAATATAACTTTCGTCCAAAAAAATGATGTTATATCCTTTTGTTGTGTACTCTCGGAGTTTGATATCATTTCTTTTACGAAGAAGTTTGCGGTTGTTTTGCGTTTTCTTGTAGCTAAATCCGTTTCTTCTTAGAATCCTGTTTAGGAATGTAATACTTAAGTAAAGCTGTAGATCTTCCTGGACTCGTTGTCATAACATTTTTAAGGATATCATCATTCTTTCCTCCGGGTGGAAGTTGTGCATTATACGCCGAATAGCTGTGATGTCAAATTCATCTAGTCCAGTTTTCCACTTCGTATGTGGTACTTTTTTACTTGGTGATTTAACAACTCCTGTCTCTTCGTATTCCTTAATAATCCTTCTGATTGATTGTTCTGAAATCCCAGTCAATTCCTTGGTTTGCGAGGTTGCGGAACTCACAGGATTTTCAAAAAAACAAACTCCTTGCTTCTTCCAACTTGTCATTATATACCTTAACAACTATCTTACGCACCTGGCTTCCAATAGGTTTTCCTTTTCTTAAGGGATCCATGGAATTTTTTCCATGTTAAGCTTCTGGTTGTTTTTTAAACTGATTTCCAAACCAAAGCAAATAACATTTAAATATGTAAATTGCCTTTGGTGAAAAAAAATTCATTCTTAAAAACTCGTAGGTAAAACTATTAAAACTCATAAGCACTGATCGATTTATATTTTCCCCAAACGCCACAGGTCAAAAAATATATCAAATAAAAACTAACGCCATAAAATAAATACAAACATATCGCCCCCGGAATATACCTCTCTGCTAAGCCGCAAATCATAAAACCATAGACAATAATCCCTAAACTATTTATTAATCAGTCCGAACTCACAGGTACTTTTTTTTATATTTAACCCCATTGCATTTTTCAATAGATTAATTTTTTTATTGTAAGTGCACCGAAATTTTTCCCATTGATAAAAACAAAAATTCTGAATTTTATCTTTTCGAAGTAAAGTTTATACCTAAAAATCTTTCCTTTTTATTCTACCAGAGATGAAATACTTTTTTAGACATTAAGCCATGAAAGAAAAATAATTCATGATCAAACCTCATTGAAAGAAAGTCCATCGCTGGAAATTCATCTCTATTTTAGTGTGCGAAGCTATAAACAAAACTCACCCTCCTAAGTGCCTCAGTCCATTGACAACCGAGAATGATCACCCTGAGGACGATTAAGTCAGCCGACTTTTAATTTAAAAATTAATTTTGACATGTAATTTATATACCTATAATTTGTTAAACTTAAGACATTGTATAACGTTAGGCCCCCTATGTGCCAACAAATGTAAATTTAGTACTCATTTTAGTTATAAGCCAGATTGTATACAAATATTATGTTCAATAAAAGAAATTTAATTGAATTGAACTGACTTAGTGCCTCAGTATTTCCACAGCAGCGATAATGACAACAACGCCAGTATGCACATCATTTTTTTTTTTCATATATTTTTGTGTATCTTTCAAAATTAAAGAGATGAGCAGAGTAATTTAAAGAGGTCAAGTGATTTGGTTTAAGCTGTAAACAAAATTGATAGTAGGTATATAAGAATTTTATAGATTTTTTTCATTTCTTCTTCATAGTTTACAGTTAGTTTTTACACAAATGTTATGTTATAGAAGTGAATTGCAACGGTAAAATTAAGACTATACTTCACAGGATCATTTCTGTAGTCAGTCTTCTCTTACTTTTGAAGAAAGTTAGAAATAAACGAACCTGCGATGAAGAGGTATATCGTTTTATTCACAGCGTGAGGTTAGACTGTTGTCTGGCAACTTGTTTGCATTGGATAGCATGTCGTCGATGATCGCTCGGTAAAATGGATAAAACGACTTCTGAGTGGTTTACCCTTTTAAAAAATGTTCAAAGTTCAAATTAAATTCGAAGAAATAATAATCTAACAAAATTGGTAGGAAAAAGCGACGCAACTCTTAACAACGAACAAGAAAACGAAATAAAAGTAGAGTAGCGGCACTATATATAACCAGAAGCTTCGCTTTGAATCGGCAAGAAATAATGTTGTGATTTTGAAAAATGAAAAGTTAAGAGGGGACTTTTGTTCTTATGATTTAATCTTTCGTTCGGTGTGACGTTGCGTCGCGACGCGTCGTCGTAGAGTTAGGTGCTGTTTGCTATCAGCATCAGATCTCAGGTTAGGTTTAGTTTTAGATTAGATTAGGTTTAGTAATGTAAATGTGAAAAAAAAAACTATTTTTAATATACCCATACGCAAAATAAATTGGTCGCACATCAATCTATTTTATCATTTTTTCATACTGCTCTTCTTTCATCTTAGAGGCCCATTTGCTGATACTTTTCTTAATGTGTGTCATAACTAAGTTCATCTTTAATTCTAAGTGCAACATAGTTTATTTTTGGTTGCTAGAAAATATTTAAGGTACTCTTAATTAAGGTCCACATAGATTGAAACGCAACTAACTTCGTGTCATTGCAAACAAACAGATATCAATGTATGTACGAAATTTAAAAACGGTAAATTTAATTCTGAAATTGTGGAAAGAAGCAAATAGTTAGATATTAAACATTAACGACATGGCTGATAAAAAAAGAGGAAGAAACCCAAATTTTTCATCAAAAAAAAAGAGGACGCTTTAAGAATGCGCTTTTGATGAAAAAAATATCATCGAAAACAAAAAAACTGATGGAGTTACATGGAAAGAAAAAGAAGCGGCTTGGGAACGTATCACCGCAAACTTCAACTCCCATTCAAATTCAGCGTGCTACAGGACCACTGAAGCACTCAAGAAATTTTACCAGGGGTACAAAAAGAAAATACGGAAAGTAGCGGCGGATGAAAAAATGTCGAGAGTTCAGATTGGTGGTGGCAAACCCGAACATGTAGGTGATGAAAATTTTGACCTGGCCATATCTATTATGAGTAAAAAAATCATAACTGGATTTGGAAACAGTTTTAATGGGGATGGTGCTGAGTTTTTGGAAGATGAAGCCGATAACAGTAGTAAGATAATTTTTTTTACAATATTTTTGCTCATACCTATCTACGAGTACTTAACATTTTCTAAACTAACAGATCGAAGAAAAACCAAAAGAAACAACATCTGATTGGGGAAAATATAAACCCAGTCAATTAAGAAATCCGGTCCACCCAAAATTAAAAACTACCCTGGCTCACATATCCGATGAGCAGGAAGCTAAATCCTAACATCAAAACAAACATCCCTATGTCAAAAGGATTTCAAAAACAGTTTTCTAGTTCTACCCCGGCAAAAGAGAACGAAAGCAAATTGTATGGAAGGCGCAGACCGGTTGCTTCAACGTTGCCTAGGACTAAAATAACGGAGCAATATTCGCAGCTATCTGCAATAAAAATTGAGCTTGCGAAGCTTCAATACGACACCCAAAAGGAGGAAGCTATTCAAAAAAAATATTCCAATTCTATTGAACATGAGTCAAGAAAAAGGTCATTGGAATTGGACATTGAAATCAAAACCCAGGTTCTTAAAAAAGTAAAAAGTGATTCCTTCACAATTTTTGAAGCGTGCATTGTGCTGAAGGATTTGGGAAACCTAAATCCATAATTTGTTAGTAAGGATTAAGGTTTCCCAAAAATGTATTCGTTCTCAAATTTTGAGGCATTTTTTACTTTTTTAAGATATTCGGTTGTTATTTCAATGAAATGAAATTAGGTACCTTTTTTCAAACTCACCCTCAAAAGAATTGGAATACTAAGGATTTTTTCTGTTTGGTTTTCTTGTTCTTGAATTCTCAAGAATTAATTAGTATATAGTAAACCAGTTCCTTGTATGTAATTGAGGCATGATTCATAGTATCTTATTTTTATATTTTTTTTTTCATAAATGAAGTTTATAGTTTTTTGTTATGCATTGTATTTTATTTGTTTTCGTTATGTTTAGTTATAGTTTTCTTTAATAAAGTTTGGAATAAAGTATTTTCTGTTGTTTTCTTCCCAGTTATGTCTTTTTTTGTTTTTACAGCCTTCCGAAATAGTTATTTATTAGATCTTTGCGTTTTTGTATCCCTCCGTTGGATGAAGTTTGACTTTGAGAATTATTAGCGCATGACATTTGCCCAGAGTTTATTGCATTCTGAAGGTCTTCTGGATCAAAATCCACGCTTTCAGGAGGTTCTAACGACTCACCATTCTTTCTTAATATGTTGTGCATGACACACGTTGCCATAATAATTATAAAAGTTGTATTCAATTTAAGACTACAACCGTACGCCAGAACAGGAAATCGTCTTTTTAATATCCCAAAAGCTTTTTCTATAGGACCTCTTGTGCGTATCTGAGATTCGTTATAAAGTTGCTCTGCCGGACCACGGGGGCTTAGTAATGGTGTCATCAAATATGTTTTTTGCGGGTATGCGGAATCACCTTCGATTAATTATAATGAATACTTACATACATACAATCACATAAAATGAAGTCCTTACCCAAAAAAACGCAATCCGTGGAATCTCGACTTTCCATCCTCGCTCTTATTCTACTACCATTAAAAATTGTTGCATCATGAGCTGAACCAGGCCACCTTGCAACCACATCAATAAACACCATTTTTGCAGTGCATACTCCCTGCACATTTATTGAAAAATTGCTTTTTCTATTCCCGAATATTTCCGCGTCGGGTCCTCCTGAGAAAAACTTGAATTTCGTGTGAAATATAGATAACCATATTTTATTTTACCGGGAGATTGAATTTTAATATGGGTTCCGTCAACAGCACCAATAACAGAAGGAAAAGATGCTATGTCAAAAAAATACTTAAAAGATGATTGCCTGTGGCAAAGAATCGTAGAGCCACCAATAACTGGTGTATGGGTGCAATTGAATTATTTCTAGAGGATGGAAAATTTTGTACAATTTTTTAGAAAACTAATTATATCAAACCTATTATATGGCCGCTCCAGCTCTCTATCGATTTGTTCTAAAACATACATAGATAGTCACATTTTTGGTGAGACGAAATCTTTTGTAGAACGCCAGTTGATCGAAGCTAAAAAAAATACTCATTTCTATCGTAAATTTGGCGGGGAACTCCAACTTCAATCAATTCGAGGACCTCAACATCATCTTCTAACAAATCCATCAATTCAGAATTCATTTTTTTTATTTTTATTTTAATTTTGATCAAGAATGAGTTTTGTGGCACAGCAATTCACTATAATGTCATCAAAGAACATAACCTAACAAATTTCATAAGTACAACTTAAGGATTTTATGCACTACTATTGCTTCCCCATAAAATAAGTTCCACTTAGCGCCATTTATGACAGACTTTGAGTTCGGTGCAAACCATTAAGTAGGACACAGTATCTTATGTGGAACTTAAATAGTTATGAGTCGTATCAGCAAACGGGCCTTAAAGATGTTTTGGTAATTTAGCAACTACGCGTCTGCATGTAAAAATAATTGTATTCCATTTTTAGGCGTATGGTAAGTTACTTTAGGTTAATTTATGACTTAGTAGGTGATTAAGGCCAAATAAGACATTTTTCGTCTTAAATATAATGCACTGAATAAGTCCAAACTCGTTTTGAAAATTTTGATTTTTTTTGCACATGGAACTGTAAAGTATGCTTAAAACGATGAAAAAATATGAAATTTTGACTTGCACTTTTCTTATGGAAAACAAAATTTACAGCCCTATTCTGGCGTTGAGGTCTCACAAGTCACTAGCTCTTGTGAGGCATACCTTGTGAGGTTTGTTGTGATTCGATAACATTTTCGTTATCGAAAGAATCCTCACAAGAAACTCACCACAGTAAATGGGCAGGTTCAAGCATGTCAGATTTTTTGATTTCTTGGGCTCTGATTTGCTGACTGTCATTAAAAGAAATATAAGTGAAACTAATATTTTTCTCGATTTATGTTGAAAGCACCTATTTACTACGAAAGAAGAAACATATGATTTGTTAGATTGTTTTTTTTTTTTTTAAATAATAGGCAAGCTAAAATCAAATAATACATGCTTGCATGTTTATTTTTCAATGAGATATATTATTTAAAGTGAAAGTAACTAGAAATAAATATAAATGAACATGTTGATGTCGTTATATGTGAAATCAGAGGTGTTTATTTTTAGTTGTGACCTCCTCCGAGGGAGATCACAGCTTCGATATTTTTTGTGAGGATCACAACTTGTGATGTTGCTGCCAGAATACGAAAACCTCACAAAACCAAATTAGCCTCACCTTATGAGGTTGTTGTGCCTTGTGAGGTATCAGTGAGGTATCAGTGAGGTTTGCCAGGATAGGGCTGTTAAGTTAAGGTATGTGGTACATAAATAAAAAAAGTCATTTTCATTGATCAATATTATTATTCTTAACTTAATCTCCTTGGCAATCGATAGAATTGATGATTAAGGACCCTATTCACCCAAAAAAAATTATCAAAAGTGAAAATGTCACCTTTTGTTCCTAAGCTCCTAATACCGTAATCAATGATTGTGATTTCTGATTAAACAACCTAATGTAGCTAGTCTCTTTAAGATCCTCACCACGGAAAAGTAAGTCAAGTGCATAACGGTTGGTTATGATATTATTTAAATAATAATGTTCGCACATAACTGCACAGTACACAATCTAAGTGGTCCGTTCTTGTTCTCTATAATTTTAACAATAAATTGTTAACACCGATCATTCATAAATTCTAAAATTGTTAGAAAGCGTAACATTATAACGTCATAAAATTGTTCCTAAACTCAATTTTGAAGTGTCAGAATGTTACATTTTGTAACAATTTCCAACTCATATCTTCGACATAAATTGAAAATGTTAATCTGTCAAAACACTTGTTTACTTTTGTTTACTTGTCGTTCTTTCGATTTTGAATTATTTCCATTTCATTTGTAAGTATGTTTTCAATTTAATTGATTTTAGCATTAAATAAATACAAATAGAAGGTGACACCCGGCAAAATGCCCGCATCATTTTAAAAAAGCTCTGCTTTCGCTCAATATAATATGATGAGGTGGATGTATTTAATAAATTAAATTTCCTAAATTATAAAAAGTTTGTGCATTTGAAAGGGTATTTTTCAATAATTGTTTAAATTATTTTTGTTTATTCCATGAATTACCATGGAAACGATGAGTTTAGGGACGAGTGTTGTGTTTGTTTTGTATGCTAGTTGTGTACTATCTGAAATTTAAAATTGCTTTTTGAATTTTGTAGAAATTAATGATTTTCGTTGACGTTTTAATTTAAACAAAAATCAATACAAGGGCTTAGAACATAAATAAGAAATATACTGATGTTCTTTATACGAAAGCTGCATTGCTTAGCTATACAACTTAAGTTCTATTGATCTGATCTTTTATTTGAAAGTCTTATAAAACAAGAGATAAGAAGCTATGTACATTGTGGTACCATTTTTTAATATTATAGGATGTGGGAGGGAGGGGGAGGGAGGGGGGGGTTGAAACACAGAACTTCCAAATACTAAAGATCACTTTATTTTTTTTAAATGCTGTTAAGTTAATAACTCTGTGTTGCAAGGTTTTCTAACATGCATAATTTGAGCTAAGTTGAATTGTTTATTGAATTAAGACTAAAATTGTCGAACAATGTGGGTACCCAGCACGTTAGGTTTCTAAGTTATGATGTCAATTTATTTATAATAGACAAAACAGATTTGTAAAAATGATATAACTTTAAAACGGAACGTTTAAGAAAATTTTGGTGGGTATTTTCGTTTTTAGCGAGTCCAAATTTATGAAAAGTATCTTTTTTTAATGTTATTAAGAAAATTAAGTTTCAGTGCCGTGCTAAAAAAATATTTGTTTTTAAATAATGGAGAAGTGTTGATTATTTAAGTTTTAATTTGTATCTGTTTCTGCTATATAAACCAAAATATACTTTTGTGGTGGTGGTGGATTCTGGTACGCTGAATTCGAATCTGGTCTAAATTCGCTGAATTCAAAATTGCTCTACCACATTACGTTTTTCAGATAATCCATTCTAAAACATCTCTTTTTAGTTGAAAATTGATACCACAAGTTCATCTATATTCACAAAACTTGCAACTAAATTTTAATAAAATAAACTTCCTTTATAAAATGTAGTTAGATTTTAATCAATATTTATATTACTTTCTTCGAAGCCGTCAATTAAAATTTATGAGTTTAGCATATTTTGTTGTAAAGCAGTTTAAGGTTAAGGTTGACATATAATTAATGATTTCCTTGTACTTTTGACTAACGATAGAAATTTATTCGAAAAAACTACTAAGAAATAATATAACTTCAAATTTGCATAAGAACCCATATTTTCAAATTTTAGATTCGAATATCTCAAAAACGTGACATGTTAGAGCAATGAGACCAGATTCAGATTTAGTGCATCTAAAGCTATCAGAAAAGTATAGTTAAATTTATGTTAGACATAAAATAAAATTTTGTTACACAGTATATATAGGTATACGAGGGCGGGTCAATAAGTCCCTCAAAATTAAAAGAAGGGACGCTCTTTTTGGAAAAATAATAACATTTTTCTTCTCAACATAGTTTTCTTTAAGCTCGATACACTTATCCAACGTTTTTATAATTTTTGATTGCTCCAAGAAATTGTTTTTTTTTTCAAAAGCCTGAAAATAAGCCCTCCGCATTTAAGCCAAATTTAATCCCACCGAGCCATTTCTTTATATTGAGAAATAAAAAAATAGTCGTAGGGGACCAAACCCGGTGAATAAGCTGCATGGGGTAGTAACTCGTATTTAAATTCATGCAATTTTGCCATTGCAACTGCAGACTTGTGGGCAGAAGCTTTTTCTTGTTGAAAAGGAACATTTTTTCTTGCAAAAACTCGCTTGGATTACGGTTGAAGGTGGCCAAATACTCCAATGAAATCTTTAAACGGTATCGATTGTGGTTGTTTGGAGCTTTTGTTTTATTTCTGTATTGTTTTTTTTTTTGCGAAAAATAATGTTTTATCAGCCCTCGAAATTCGAATTTTTGCACTTTGTTGAAAACTTTACAACCACTTCTGATAAAACCGCTATAAAAACAAAACTATTAGATAGATATAAATTAAAATTTCAGGACATTCATTTCGAATATACTTTATGACAATCCAATTGTTGGATTTGGGATTGCAAGGTCATAAGTATAAATTTTCAGGGACTTATTTTCCAGCCCACATAAATTTGATATTGAAATAAATTTTTAAAACTAAGAAAGATTTTGTTCTTCACTGATAGACCAAGAGCTGGTGAAAGTTTTGCTTAAAGTGTTTTATACAGCGCCAAATTTTGTGGCCGTACTATTTGCATCAGTATACAAACTACATGGTAGCACCCTGGCAGCGATTTCTCGATTCTTTGACCAGCAAAATGCACTTTAAAATGTAAAAAAAAATGAGCGAAGTAATTGTGTTTTATACGATGAAACTATCTCATACGAGCGTTTTATTTGTTGCACTTCAGTAATTTTTCATACATTTTTCACGAAAACAAAATTGTCAATCACATTTATGTACCTCGAAACAAGAAATTTTTTGTTATGACGGTGTTCTTTTTAATGAACGATATGTTCCCATCAAAAAGCAACTCTTCTTTTACCCACGGCGGTAAAAGAAAATTATGAAACTTTGATGTAAGAACATGTATATTGTACATACATACATACTCAGGCGTGGATCCAGGATTTCGTTCAGGGGGGAAGCAATTTTAATCTATTTTTGGTCACACTAATGAGAACTTATTTCCAGAGTTTCCATAATCTTGATAAAATCTATAGACAATTGGAATACTTTTCATACTATTCAAAATTTGAAGAACGCAATTACCTCATTTATAAATGCATCGAAACTTCTTGAAATGAAGTTATGCAGTTTGTGGCAGTAACAGGGTGTTTTAACAGCGTTTTTGAATTCCCTCTAGATCCTCGAAGTACCACCTAGAATTTTGGAAAGAATAACAGCACACCGGTATGTTCATATTCCCACACTTAACGTTCGAGTTCGAGCAAAAGTTTCAGCCATTGCTGGGATAAGATTCTGTGGCCAAAGATAAGTTAAATGCCGTTATCTGAGTCAGTAATGCATTTGCAGAATGTTCCCTGAAAAAGTCTTCTATTCAAAAAGCAAATAAAAGTGTTCGATATTGCAGTTTGCTAAAGCCACATGTTTGAAAATATCATCTACAGTACAATTTCACCGCACCATAAGAAAATCGAGTTGACGGAACAAATAAGTATTCAGAAGCCAGAGAATGTGTGCTTTAACGTCAAATGTGCTTGCAAGCAAAATTGACTGCCACCGTGTCGTTAACAATCAAACAGAGGCAACAAAAAAAAACAAGTAAATGGGCAAAAGCCTGTAGTTTCTAAAATATTCGTCGAAGTAAATTTTGTTTCATTTGTGGATGAATAGTACGGAAGTTCTTAAAACTCATCCATGAAAGTGAAAAAAATCTTCACGAATACAGTAAACGCTCGATTTAGTTAATCTCAAAATAGTTAACTATCCACAATAGTAAACATACGAAATTTTCTATAAAATTGGACTTGTTTATAAAAATAACTCACAAGCATTTTGAGAACACTGGAGAAATGTTTCGGTTTTTCTTAACTTATAAATATAAAAACCATTCACATCGAACAAAATAAACATTTTGGATCAAATTCATCTTTAGAACGCCTTTACAAACTTCCGCTTGAAAAAGTGAACAATCTTGAAAGAATGAACACTGAGCAGGCCTGGTTTTTATTACTTCACTATTTCTAACATCTACTGTATTACCATCAGAAACGTATGTTATGGCTAAAAAAGATGTGCAACATAGTTACTGAACCGCACTCGAAATACATGAGGGAGTCAAAAGATGGGGACAACCTCTTGAGTGTTACGCTCGCAAGTGGACACATTCATGAAACTAGCTCACCAGGGGGAAGACATCTGAAAGTTACTCTCGAGAGTTTTCTAGTGAAAGTACTGTCAAATGGATACGCTTCTTTTTAGAATGACATTTTGTGGTACCTATTTCTCAATAATTTTTATACAAAATAGTAATTTGTCATTTTTAATTTATTTCAATATCTTAATCTTGTTCATCTGAGCATTTGAAGCAAAGTTAGAATTTTAAAACTAATTAAATTGTCCTTTTCTTTGAAAGTATATATAAGTGCCACTGCTGCCTTCCGCGTTACATAACTAGAACCTATGAAAAAAACACTAACATATTTGTAGAGAAGGGTTGGGGCATTCACTTTTTGGAAACTGTATCATTTTTCATTCACATTTGCATTTTGAAAAGTGAAATCAGATCGATGTGGGATTAAATCTGCTCTCTAGTATGAAATTATTTGACTATTCTCAAAAAATATTACATAGGAATGTAGCCTGACATTTATCTTTTAATTAAAGACCTTAAATTTGAAGATTGGACGTTATAAAACCGATGTTAAAAGCTTTACAATAGGTCGATTAGAAGGTTATTTTTACATATCGGAATTTTTCTCCACTTCACATCTGGCAGAGGCGAGATAAATCGTTGGTTTTAATATCTTTAAATTATTTCGTGAAATGAAAAATCAGGAAAATAAAAACGTATAGTCTTCTTTTCACTGCCAAGAAAAAATTTTATAAACGTATAGAACGAAAAATCATTTTTTGAGGACATTTTAATAAATGTATGCTTGGTTCGTTCCTGCTCAGGGGAGGAGGGGTCTTGAGATTTAATAATGTGAACGAGAACCTCACGATTTGCTAACATTAACCTGATATGTGCGCATATAAGCACAGAGGAAAAAATGTAGTGATTTTAATGACATAATTGACGAGCTCATCCATCTCATAGCCTTAGCTTCCAGCAGAAACTTAACCAAATTAAACCCTCAGCACATAAGACCTAACATAAATAATCAAAATCATCAAAATATTCTAAGTCCTTAAACACATACATACTCGTAATATGTTTTGTATCTAAACATTTAAATAATAACAAAATTATCCTCAAATAATTTTGTTCTTTAAATTTATTCAATAGGCAAAATAAAATCTTCTGCATAGTTTGAAAAATCAAAGCCAAGGTAACAATAAATACAAACAACCCATACCATCATACCTCATAACTTAAATTGTAAACAAATTTCAAAACAAAATATGGACTCATATTCGTCATGGATACCAATAATAAAAGGAAAATTAAATAAATAAATATCCCTTTGAGAATTGGCTTGTGTACTCAAAAAACCCATACAAATCTATTTATTTTTTCCTATTGGCTAGGTACCATGCGAACAAAGCGCTTTGAGTAATAAGGTGTCACTTCTATATATAATTATTCAATGGTGATATTATAGTGAATCAATCACAAACCGTTAGTTTACTAACTTACTTCAACACAGAGAAGAATTGCAAAAACTATTAGGTATTTATATCGTACCTTAATAATACCTAAGTACCTATAAATTACATGTAGTGGGTGCAGCTTCTTTTCATGGGTGAAAAATCTGCCTTTTCAGCAGTGAATTTTCGACAATTTCCCCCAAGGCTAAAACGTGTCATTCTCATTATTTTTATGAGTTTTTTTTTTTTTTTTAATTTTATTTTCCATTTTCTTAAAACTATCTTAAAGCTTTTGTCTAGCTTCATAAAAACTAGCCTACTTATCGATATCTTAAAACTAACTTACTGGCCCCGGTTATGAGTACCTAGACTATGACGTGTTCTTCTACAAAAATTGTTTGGGTTTTGTTGTTATTGTATCCGAAAGTAAACAAAGTTGATAGTAGGTTGTAGGTATATAAAAATGTTATAGATTTGTTTCATTTCTTCTTCATAGTTTACAGTTAGTTTTTACACAAATATTATGTTATAGAAGTGAATTGCAACGGTAAAATCAAGACTATACTTCACAGGATCATTTCTGTAGTCAGTCTTCTCTTACTTTTGAAGAAAGTTAGAAATAAACGAACCTGCGATGAAGAGGTATATCGTTTTATTCACAGCGTGAGGTTAGACTGTTGTCCGGCAACTTGTTTGTTTGCATTGGATAGCATGTCGTCGATGATCGCTCGGTGAAATGGATAAAACGACTTCTGAGTGGTTTACTTTTTTTAAAAAATGTTCAAATTAAATTCTAAGAAATAATAGATAATCCAGCGAAATTAATAGAAGGGCGACGCAACTCTTAACAACGACCAGAAAACGAAATAAAAATAGAATTAGCAGCACCATATAACAGAGCATCGCTTGAAACATAGATAAACAATGTAAAGATGGGGAACCGTACGTCACCCTCCAAAACCCATTTGTTTACATTGTTGTTTTTGTAATCTGACTCCGTGTCATGAATATGTTAAGTGGATTTTAATATAATTTATTAATTTTGTTAAATGGCTTTTAATATAATAAAGAAGAAACTGTTTTTTCTATTACTCCAACCGGAGCAACCTTTTTATTTACTGTCCAAATTACAACTGAATACTTATTTCTAAAGAAAAACTCATCTCCATCAAATCTTATACTTTAATTATAAGTATATACATACATGGAAAAGGGAAAAGCATATTTGGTCGCCATTAGCGACAATGTGTATTGCAAGACAACAATATCAAGCGTGGGGGTAGGTGGTATTGATAATTTTGTGTGCGCGAAGCACTTATAAATCTTGGATGGTTGATGTTGTGTTCAGGGCTGCCAGAAACCATGATTTATCATGTTTTTTGGAGCCAAATAATGTTTTAATGATTTTGAGTCCCAAATCATGATTTTTCTAATTTCAACCATTTTAACTAGTCACCACACACACTTTTTATTTCTCTATGCTCAAAGAATAATTTTCTAACTTATTATTTGGCTTTTGGCATTTCGCTTTTGCACTATTTAATATTTTTGCGATGGCGATATCAGGGCTGACAGAAATCATGATTAAGCATGATTTTCATGTTTTTTAGACCTGAAATTTTTTAATGTTTTCGAGTCCAAAATCATGTTTTTCTTAATTCCAAATGAAAAACTATTATTTTTATAGGCACTTTGTAAAAACCAAGTCTTACGTACGCTACAGTCTAAAACAAATTGAGCCAGCCTAAGTATTTGACGACGAACGTAGCGAAATAAAACTTGACTCAATTGTATATAACTACATTTTTGTTTCTGTAAGAAAGAAGCACATCCTATTATACAATTCATCACTTTAAGCTGCTCACCGCGCACACACACTTTCTCAACGTTAAAAATCCAGAATTTGTAATTTACTCTTTGCCATTTTCCCAGTTCCCTTTCAAACGAAATTTTCAAGTTTCTGTTGATATTTTTCCAAAGTTTTCTTTAAATTTCTTTAAAAAAAGCTGAATATGGTTTCATTTTTTTTTTTTTAGATCTCATTTCTCTCTGTTTACTATTTTTTAACTCCAGAAGTGTGGATCATGATTTTTGAACTGAAATCATGATTTAAAACTATATTTTTTTTAAATTTCTGAGTGGCAGCACTGTGTGTTGTGTGTTTGAAAAATAAACACAAATTCGCTTGCGAAGAAATTGGATATAATTAAGTACAACAGATGGATGGGATGTGGAAGTAAAGTATAAAGTTACTTTATAAAAAAAAGTCATTAGGAATTCATGTGTATATGTGAATATATAACAAATAGATGTGAATTGCAACAACAACTTAACGCGGTGAATTTGATTTGTTTTGACAGACTAATTTTTTTCCAAACTCTTTTGATATACCTATTTTTTTTTTAATGCGTCTGCCACTCTGCATCGTTGTTTTATTAATTGTTTTATATTTGTTCTAAGTGTTTTCGTTTTTATTAAATAGTAACAACAAATAATTTTGATAGAAAATTTGAGTCATATTTTTGATTGTATCAAAATTTTCCGGCAGCGACTTTTCATTGAATTCAACAAAAAAAAACGTCGTGACATTTCTGAATGCACCTCAGGAGATGTGTTCTAAAAATTCTTGTTTTGAGGGTGCAAACACACTTTTTTTAATGGAATATTATTGAAAGGTACGACTGCACCATCAATATATTTACCTAAATATAATTGTTTAAAACGCATTGTAGCCGAATGGTTTGCCGTTCCAATTAAATTGAGTCGTTAATTATATAAATCGCTAACTGGCCAATATTGGTAAGTTAGATGCATTTAACCAGATTCTGTGACTTACTTACTTCAAATTTAACCTAATGTGAACAAACTAGCCCTGATTCTCCACTATCACTTACTTGAACTTAACCATCATTTAACCTAAGTTAATCCAATTTTAATTCGCCGATTTGGTGAATTGTTAAATTTGATTTGGTAAAATTTAACCATATTTTGATAAAGTGTGCAATTTTTTTAAACGAGTTACATAATTAAGTAAAAACTAAATTCAGTATGATTGTATTAGTTGCGTTTTTTGTAACTCAAAATAATTCTGCCTGCGCAAAAAAAAAACGACAAGAAAACAAAGCAATTTACTAGTCAAATACAACAACAACAATATTAATTCAGAATTAAGGTAGAACTAGAATAGGTGGAAGCCAACGTCGTTGGTCGTTGGAAACCGGGCGAAAACAAGTAATCCATATGACGCGCGAAGTGGTACATAGTTTTTCAGTCTTTTTTTTTGTTCAATGTACCTATGAGTGAAAAAAAATCTTAAATTTAATTTTATTAAATTCAAATCAAATCGAAGTTTCGTAGTTTCGCAAAGTTAATAATTTAAGGATATCACTTTGTGCTATAAATAAGTAAAAAATATTAACATTGAACAAACAACAATTAAATGTCACATGTTTGATGGTTATATAAAGTGGCAGACCAAGGCAAATGTTGAAATGTCCCGATGTCGTTTTTTCCCCCAAATTTATTTGTTTATTTATGGCTTGAAGCATCAAGAAATGAAAAGTTAAAAGGGCTAAGGGGGCTATCATTCGTGGTAGCGGCGCGTCGTCGAGTTGGGTGCTGTTTGCTATCAGAGATCAGGTTTTTTAGGTGTTTCAATTCATGAGGTTTAGCTTTAGATTGATTGGTTTTAGAATGTTAATACAAGAAAAATCGATTTTAAATACGAATACGCAAAATAAATTGGTCACACATGCATCTACAATGATTATCATCTTTTTTCAAACTATTTTTTCTTTTATCTCAAAGATAGGTAGGTGTGTCTAATATTATTTAAATTATTTAGCCGTTATAAGAAAAAGAAAGACACAAGTAAGTACCCTACTAAGGGGTAGGTAGTTAGGCCCTGTACTTCCTACTTACTTCACTCGTGTGATTTTGATTAATCGCTACACCTTGGCGCGTGTCCGTTGCATAATCACGAGATCTGAGGGAGATACGGGGGCAATCAGTAAGCATTTGAAACAGGATTGTCAAGTTATTAAACTACTTAAAATTTAAATTTATTACGCTCTCATCGATGTTTTAAGTGCATCTAGGCTTAAAAAGAATTATAGCATATTAAATAAAATACAATAACAATTTGTTATAATTCTTTATTGTTGCTGTTTTTTACGAAAATAAAAAATTAACTAAAAACGGGCTATTATTGGTTAACAATTTCATGCAAAAAAACCATTGCTGCTATAAAATGTCAGGCAAAACAAAGGACCAGCAATTGTTTTGCATGCGAAAAAAAGGGTGGTGTATAAAAATTTCATTTATATTCTATATTCACTTCAAGGCATTATTTACATGCAAATGGTTTTTGGCCTACACAATAGGTACACACCTAGGTAGTTTATAATTTTTGGGAAAATAAATGACTTAATGGGTGGTAGGCCAAGGCAAATAGTTGGAAAATTGTTTTGAAAATTTTGATTTGTCTTTCGCGTTGGAAACTGTAAACTAGGCATATGCTTATGCTTATGCTTTTACACATGCAAAAAATGTATGTCAAAAACTTGGAATTTTGATGGAACGTCTCAGGAAAATTAAAAAAACAGGTATTTTGATGACGGAAATATAGATGCACCTATGTATAGCTTATGAAAATGAACTGTGACAAAAACTATTTTCTTCCTTAGACTATGGTTAAAGTGGAGGTGTATTGTGACGAACAATAGTTCTAATGAACAATTTATTGTTCTGACGTATTGTCGTATTCAGAAATGTTCATCTGAATTGTTCGTCAAAACTGTGCATCCAAATTATTCACCAGAACGCTGCAGAAAAAATTAAATCGATTTACACAATCAATTGATTAGACTAAGTTCTGAGGCTTCGGAAGAGCAATATGTTTGCACTGTAACCGGCTTAATAAGACCATAATAGTTTTGTTTGTTCGTTGCTGTTCGTTGTTATTGTTCGTAGGAATACGCATAAACTATTTCCACAAACTTGCATTACTATAGAGGCATATAATTTGCATTATGTATCTGTCAGTATACTTTTTTCCCAAAATTATATTTTTAAACAAATTTCATTATTTGATTTATTGATGAATTTAATTAATTAATAAACAAAAATAATGTCAGTACCTAGATGAAACATTTCCAAAGCCTAAAGAAAAAAAATGGTATCGAATCCTGTTTTCCTGAAAATTTAAATAACAAAAGTTTAATGGAAATTACCTATAGCCCAGTCAATTAGTCAAAAAAAGACATGAAATCGCATTTTTGAATGTACAAAATTTTTGTATGCAATCTGCTTGTGTACGCCTCTTCATTATAAAAACGAGTTTTCGGGACTTTCGGGCTAAGGGAAGAGCCACCATTTTGAAAAAGAGATTGGTTTCGCTTTTATTTAACAACTCTTTGATATTTCATTTTACAACAAAATGCCCGAGTTAAATATTATAGAGGATTAAATCATCTACAAAATAAGCTATTACCGACTTCTGTAAGTTGTTCCGTCTTTATGTTATAGTGGGTCAAAATTCACCTATGAGTCATGTGTGGGGGTGGTATGACGTTTCTTGTAATATCTCGCTTTCTCGCTTGCAATATCTCGCTTTGACTTTTTTGGATTAATTCTAATTTTGTCATTTTAATCTTATTACTTTAAAAGAGCTCAATTTCTATATATATATGTATAAGGGTGGTCCTTAAATTGGACAGTCCTCGATAGCCCTCATTCGATTCAAAACATTAAAAAATAATTTCCCTAATTGTTTCTGATTTTTATTTTTATAGACCCCCCTCCAGAACAATTTTTTTCTTCTCTGAATCTAATCTATTCATTCTGATTTATTTTCACGTTACCAATAATTTGTACCTTAAAGTAAAAATGGGGAGACTAGGGGGGTGAAATAAAAATCTGAAAAAATTTGTTTTCCTATGTAGAGCCATTTGATGCCTATCCATCAAAGAATTCCAAAAAAAAAAAACAATATAAGGACCACCCTAATATGTATGTGTATATATATATTTGCACAGTTTGTTGTTATAAATGAGAAAGAAATAGCTATATAAATAAGTTTTTGTAAGATACACCAACTGCAACGCCCTCTTTTCTAAGTTCTTGGTTCCTAAAAAAGGCTTTATTTAGTAGAATCCGCTCACTACCATTAAAATATAGTTGTTGGTTTGTTTTTGGGCTTCAATTCAATTTTTTAGTTCAATTCATTAATACATACATACATGTATACGACAAATTTGTATAAACAAAAGTACAAAAAAACGGTAAGGAAAATATTTAATACAACTAAAATAAAAATTATATTTGTTTTTAAAATGTACGCTTACTTCCCAGTGTATCATTGTTTCACATTATTTAAATATTTTACGATACAGATCTAAAATGCGATTAATTAAACGAATTCAAAGAATTAAACTTAAACTTCAAAATAATATAAACATTACATGAAAACTTAGATTTCATTGTTGTTAAAATCGCGGTTTATGAATAGTGTATTGCAGCTCCAATATTAACTTTTAGTAAAATATGTAATACACTTACATAATAATGTACATATATGATAAGTGATTGATTAAGCCTTTTTTTTACAAAAATACTACATAAATTAATGTGAAAAGCCGAGTGAAGCTCGGTCTCCCAGATATTTACCTATTAAATGAGCCCTCGACTGATGTCATTGGTTTCGTATTGTTGGACCAATCTAACGCCAAAGTACAAACTTTTTTCAGAATCGAAGAAAAAGTTGAGTTATCTTCCTTTTTGTTCTAAAATTGTTGTAAACTGTTGTTCGAATTGTTGTAAAATAAAATATCAAAGAGTTGTTACATAAAAAACAAACCAATCTCTTTTTGAAAATGGCGGCTCTTCTCTAAGCCCGAAAACTCGTTTTTATAATGAGAAGCCGTACACAAACAGATTCCATAAAACAAATGTTGTCCATCGGCTACTTATCAGAGTTGGGAAATAATGATTACTTTTTGTAATTTATTTCAACTTTCATTTCAATTACATGTAATTGGTAATTGAACTTTTTTCAATTACAATTACACATGAAAACATGAATTTCAATTACTGGTAATTGTAATTGAAAAAATTCACCCACAAATATTACATGTAATTGAAAATAGCAATGGGTTTTCGCAAGTAATTGAAGGAAACTCAGTTTCAATTACATTTAAGGTAGTTGATTACTTGGATTGAATTACATTACATGTTTTTATTAATTAAACATAATATTAATAATAATAAAAGTAAATAAAAGGTATTCTTACTACCAAACTTATACAATATATTCATTTTGAAGACTTTAAAATGCAAACAAAAATTAATTAAAACATTCTAATCTGAGGAGTTAGAGCAAACAATATACAAAAGCCAGCCATACTAAAATGACTTCTTTTTTGAGTTACTAGCTCTCATACTGTGTGCAATTCCAAGAAAAATGTAATTGGCAAAAACAGTTAATTAATACATTTTGTGTAATGATTACTGAAAAAATAATTATTACAGATTTTTTGACGATTTTTTTTTCAATTACATTAATGTAATTGAATTATAAGTAATTGACTAATTGACACTTTTCAATTACATGTAATTAGTAATTGAATTTCTTCAATTACATTTAAGAGTCAATTACAAGTAATTGAAATTTAACTTTTTATTATCATTACTTCCCAACTCTGCTACTTACCGTTGCTTATGAATTATTTGATATCCTTACGTAGGTACCTAAATTGAGTTCGCTTAGAGATTGGGCAATCTTAAAATAAAAAATTTGGGGCTCCACGTTTGCTTCATTTGTTAAAGTTGTACGAACAGTTGACAAAATTGTGAATAGAAATTATTTTACCAAGTTTATTGACATATGCACAAGTACATGTGTATTTGTAGTAGGTATAACAGGTTGAATCCGTAGACAATTATTTTTATTAGTGTGTGAAAAAATAACTAGGGGTGGCATAAATTGGGTCTGCTCCGGGCGAATCTCGCCACTGATAGTAACCCTTGTTTGGTTTCAAAAATTTAAGTTTTACAAAAGTTGAAACTACTTATGAGCTAGTTAAACCTAACTCAGGCAAAATAAAAACATTATGTGATACTTAAACAGAAGAAAAAAGTTACTTGAATGGACCAAAAAATGGAAAGTCTGGACCTTAACAGCCTTATTTATAAACTTTATTTAGCGATGGAGTAAAGTTATTCTGAAAAATATACGAGGAATAGTAAGCTAAAAATGGTTCATAAGAGGTATAAAGCCGTAGTAGAGCTGTTTTTATATGTAAATGTCATTTACAAAAAGGAGTGTCAATGAATTTTGTTTTACCCTTTTTACTAATAACTTTTTCTTTAACTTTATTATTAATAATTTATTAAAAATAATTTAACCTAAATTCAACCAAGAATATTAAATTGAAATGAATACGTTTTTAATAACAAGAGTTTTAGATTTGTCGATTTTTTTACATAAGGAGGGCGTAACTAACACGGCTTTGAAATTTTTTTATAAATTAGGATTAGATTGACGTGGCGTAAGGATGACTTGGTTTAAATATCCCAAGGTTAAAATGAGTATTGATGAAATCTTAAAAATAATGCTGTATGAGTTTTCCGGAGTAAAATGACGATATCAAAAATAAAATAAATAAAACGACTGTCTGTCTATGAACAGAAAAACTTGTTCTCTTCGGGTAATTTTATTCTATACATTAGTTTATACTTAATAATAAATAATTGGTAAAATTTGTAAAAATATTGAATGAGCAGTTTTTATTACAAGAAATTTTACCAAAAATTGTCGATTTTTTTTTTTTCTTTTGTCTCAAATATCTTGAGAACAACCAATGATATTGGCTTTGGTTTAGTCTTATTCTATTCACTCAACTTCACTTGATTGCATATTAAACAACTTAAAATTTTTGATCTTGAAGTGGTGATTTTAAAAATAAAATAAGATCATACCTCTATTTTTCGAGGGCATCTTTTTTAATTATATAAACTAATTTTCATGATCACATTTACATCATTTAAGATACTTCATGTAATCTTTGTAAATGTTTGATTCTTTAAATAAATATTAATTATCAAAATAGGAAAAAAATATTTTGATAGAAGCCTTTAAAAAAAACGGGAATATGTCGAAAATGGGTACAAAACGAATGTAGCTTACACTATAGCATTTTTTGCACGTTTAAATGTTTAACAACAAAAATTTCCATATTTTTGTTAGGACACTATCGAAGAAAATTTTTTATTTTATACCTACCGATAATTTAATATTACAAAATAAAAATGCTTGTAAATTAAAAAACAAAAATTACAATCAATTTTTTATACCTAAAGGGTATAAAATAAATCGATAACCCTAAGCTCAGCGGTGGGTGTGGTTCTTGGACCCTTTACGTCGCATCCCGATAGTACTGATGTACGAGAAATCGCCTTCTCCTCCCTTTCAGCTCTTAAATAAATTTACTCACTTATCATCATGAAAATATCTTCACTTGACATTAAAAATCTCGATACATTTTCTTTTCTTAATTTGTTTGTGCAGAACAATTTTATTAAATTCAATTCAATTATTAAACTGGTTTACTTGCTAGCTATTGCACCTGAGCAATAGTTTAAATTATGTTTTTTGCATACCTATTTTTATCAATTAGAAGTTGGTAACTTTTTGACTGAAAATTAAATTAAGTTATTTCTTTTTTTGGTGTACCCACATATCTACATATTTATTTGAATTTTTGAAACGCGATTTTATTCATTTTTGAAAACAAGTAGGTATGATATTTTATTGTATGTTATTATTAGCGGGCTTGGCAATGTCAGTGTTTTTAACACTTTGGGAAGAAAAGAGAATGCATTGAGGAAACCATTCCAAATGCTTTCTTCTTTTTAGGGACAATAAAGGAGTAGATTGTTGCCTATTTATTATAGTTGAATGAATGAATGAAAGAAATTTTTGGGGGTTGTTGCACTGCGACCTTAAGATCTATTGTGCCCCCACCTTAGACTGGATGAGGTTGCTCATTCTACAGTTCTTCCTCCAATTTTATTTCCCTAAGAAATTTAAGTATTTGGAGGACTTTTAAAGAGGAAAGATCACTCTCTTCTACCTGGTAGTTTCCCAGGTGTTTTTTCCTTTGGTGCATAATTGCCTCGCATTTTCCTAGTATATGGTCTGGTGTTTCCTCATATGTGCAGCAGAATCTGCATGTTGGACTGCTAACTACACCAAGGATATTTAGGTGTCTTTTAAGTTTACAGTGCCCGGTGAGGAGACCAGATATTATCCTAAGGTTGTTCCTAGTTAGGTTGATGCAGTCTTTAAATCGTGCTCGGTTGTAACTACCAAGTAATAATTTTGCCTGCCTTAGCTTGGGGAGTTCTTTCCAGTTTTTGGATCTTTTTGCCTCCTCCAGTTCTTTAATTTTGTTTTTTATCACATTTTCTCCTAAGCCACAATAGGGTTCAGGCCCCATTAATGGAGTCTTTACCCCTATTTTTGGTAAGGAATCTGCTTCTTCATTACCCTGGACACCAACGTGACCAGGTACCCAGTGAAGTGTGACACTGTTGTTCTTGCCCAGGACATTCAGCTTGTTCACATACTCCCAAACTACTTTAGAGCTGATTGCGTAGGAGCTCAGAGCTTTGAGTGCAGCTTGACTGTCTGACATAATGGCAATATTTTGGTTTCGGTAATTTCTTTCAAGATTACGTTGTGCACATTTTGCTATGGCGTGAACTTCCGCTTGAAAAATGCTAGTAGACTGTCCCATCGGTATGGAAAGTTTGGTTCTAGGCCCAAAGACTCCAGCCCCAGTCCCTTCAGCTGTTCTCGATCCATCAGTGTACCATTTGATGGCATTTGGTTTGAGAGTATAGTTTACTATTTCGCCTACCCACTCCTTTTTATTACTTAACTTCATTTGAAAGTTCTTCTCGAAGTTGTATCTCTTAATCATGCCATCTCTTGGAATGTCAATAAGGTTTGTTACCGCTGACTTTGGGATGCAGTCACTAACCCTGAGACTAATGCATTTACCAGTACCGGTTCCTTCTTTGGCAAACCTCATGATGGCTCCCTTCGCAGCACTTGCTATAGCTTCATGTAAGGGGGATAGATGAAGGATAACTTCCATGGCTGCTGTGGGGCAAGTTCTCATTGCTCCAGTTATGCATAAGCATGCGAGCCTTTGGACTTTTTCTAGTGATTTCCTAGTTGTGAGCAATTCGGTTCTCTTATGCCATGCGACCGCACCATAGGTAATGATGGGTCTTACCATCATGGTGTACATCCACCAAAGGATGTTTGGTTTGCAGCCCCATGATTTGCCTGCTAGTCTTTTGCAGATCATGAGTGCTTTTGTGGCTTTCCCGACGGTTATTTCTACGTGTTTATCCCAAAGGAGTTTACTGTCTAGTGTGATACCTAGATATTTAACCTCACTTTTTGTTTGTATTACTTCGCCCCCCAACCGAATGGGTTTCATGCGTGGCAGAAGTCTTTTCTTCGTAAATGGTATTATCGTCGTCTTGGTGGGATTAATAGATAATCCAACAGATATGCACCATTTCCTTGTAATAACTAGCCCTCTTTGAATAATGTCACAGAGGGTTTCTTCAAACTTCCCTGTGGCTGTGATGACGATATCATCAGCAAAACCGATACAGTTAATGCCTTGAGAAGTAAGCTTTTCTAGCAGTTCATCAACTACAAGACTCCACAGCAAGGGTGATAGTACCCCTCCCTGCGGACAGCCTCTTGTTGTTAAGATTTTCCGCGTATTTGGACCTGCTGGTGCCTCAGCTGTTCTAGTGGCTAACATCTCACCAATCCATGTGGATATGGTGCTGGGCACACGTTTCCTTACAAGAGCTTTATTAACCGCATCATGGGAGGTATTGTCAAAAGCACCTTCTATATCTAGAAAGGCTGACAATGTTATTTCCTTATCGTCTAAAGCTTCCTGTAAGACGTTAGTGAGTTCTCTACAGAACGGTTTCTGTAGATCTGCCCGCTCTGTAGGCATGTTGGCGTACGTTAAGAGGCCTATCGACTAATACTTCCGATCTCATGAAGTTGTCGATTATTTTTTTCCAGAGTTTTTAGTTCAAAGGACGTTAAGCTTATCGGCCTAAAAGACTTGGGGTGGGTTGTATCTTTCTTCCCTACTTTAGGAATAAAAATCACTTTAGCTCTTCTCCATACGCTTGGTATATACCCAAGAGCTATACTACTTCGAAGTATGCTAGTTAGATAAGGCATAAGGTGATCTTTACCCTGTTGTAATAGAGCTGGAAAGATACCATCCGCACCTGGTGATTTAAAAGGTTGAAAGGTGCTAATTGCCCATTCAATCCTTTTACTTGAACAGATTGTTGCAGCTAATTTCCAGTCCTCTTTTTTAGGTTTGAGAGGTGTTCTCTCTACCGAGTTCCCTTCTAGAGGTAGACTACCTGGAAAGTGCGTATTAAGTAGGAGAGTAGACCTCTGCTCTTCATTTTCTGTAAAGCTTCCATCATCATACCTTAGAGCTAATTATGAAATTGTCTTATCTTTTGCAAGAGCTTTATGCAATCTAGAAGCAGCAGGGGTTGAGGAAATATTCTCACAAAAAGATGTAAAATTAATCCTCTTGGCTTTCCTTAGCTCCTTGTTATATATTGTAAGCTCTGCGGAATATCTATGCCATTCCCTCGTTCTTTTTGCCTCATTAAAAAGTTTTCTTACCTTGGATCTTAGTGTTGACAGATTATCATTCCACCACGGAGCATCTTTCTGTCTTATTTTTGGTCTAAGCGGACAACTGAGTTCATATGCCTCTTATATGGCCTAAGAAATTCACTGACACTATATTCCAATTCAAAGTGACTTATCATCCTGCTAGCTGGGCCTATACGTTCCAGGTTTGATTTCAGAACAGTATTGTATAAGTCCCAGTTTGTTCTCTTTGGGATCCTCCCAGAGGTATTCTCTGTAAGAAGGCCTTCCAAGTCGAACACAATAATTCTGTGGTCGGACATCGAGGGCTCCTCAGATACCCTCCAGTCCCTTATAAGACAGCCTATATTCGGAGTTCCAAAAGTTATATCTAGAACTTCTTTTCTTATTCTAGTAATAAAGGTAGGGGTATTCCCCACGTTAAATATATCTAGATTTTTAACCAACATAAAGTCTAAAAGGTACTCACCCCTTTGGTTTATGTCGGTGCTACCCCATGTTGTATGGTGGGCGTTAGCATCGCATCCAACAAGTAGCGGTAGCTTCCTTTGTGTGCAGTGATCCACCAGCCTTTGCACTTCGATTGGTGGTATGTTGGCTTCGTCACCGGCGAAGTAGGCCGCTGCTACTACCATTGTCCTGGTACTGCCCTCGATGTTGATTTGGGCTTGTATCAAAGATATGTTATTCCTTATTTTAATGCAAGTTCTGGGTGAGTCTACTCTCGTGTCCCATATTAATTTTGAGTCGCTACTTGCTAACCCTCTTACCTGACCCTTGTAGGTCCAGGGTTCTTGGATCAGTGCTAACCCTAAGTTATCCGCCGTGAACTTCCTTGCTAGGACGGCCGAAGCCGCCTTTGCATGGTGGATATTCACTTGGGCTAGCTTGATACTGAACCCGCGTCTGGTCATTGTATTGATTTTTTCAGCAGATGGGGGCAAAGGCCCCATCATCTGCCAGCAGGTATTCTTCCTCCTCTTCTGTAGGAAGCGTTTCCTCTTGAGCCGTTCGAATCGGAGAGAGGTCCGTGCCCTCTATCTCTCTGTCTGGACCTGAAATTCCCAGTGTTTTGGCCTGGCTTCTTGGGGATTTTAATTTGTTGATTGAGGGGGTAGGGGCAGGCGGTGGAGAGGTGGGTATTCCAGGCAAGGTTTCAAGGGTTTGGGTGTGGGTGGGGAAGAGTTGGGGTCGTCGGTGAATTGGGCAAGGGTGGTTATTGCTGGTTCATGGAAGGAGCATTGACCTGTCACTTTCCGAAGGCCGTAAACAGGTACCTTCCCAAATTTGTAGTGGAGCTGGTGATTTGCTCCTACTATCGTCTCCACAGACCGAGCATCGATGGTGATCACCAGCAGCTGGCCTTTGCCCTCTTTGGTGCTTTTAACTACCCTCCAGGTTTTGACATCAAGTCCCTCGTTTTGGGATTGAATTAACGCCGAGGATTTCTTGTCGTCCTGCCCCATACTCCTTGGCAAGAACAGCGTGATAGTGTGCAACTTCGGGATTTCATCTCCCTTGCACGTTACCAACTTCATGCCCTTCCAAGTGCTCAGTTTCGGTACACTCTCCCTTAACCACTCCGCTGTTTCAATTCCAGAGCAGTCAACCAGGAGCAGACCGGTTCTGAAGTGCAGACCATTGAACTTCAGTTTATGCTTCCAGCCAAGAGAAACTTCTTCAATTATGGCCTCCTCAAGTGCCGACAGCTCGCTGCCATTCAAGGTTACCTGAGGATAGTTCTCCGGCAGGACAGCTATTCTGACGCTCAAGGCTGCACTTGCATACGAGAGCCTTCCTTCGACGGTTTTCGCGGTATTAGGTCCCGCATGTTTCGTCGTCCTGGCTTTTTTGGCTTCTTGCCTTTGGAGAGGAGTTATGTGATTGCTTTATTATAGTTGCTACATAATTGCATTTACCCGATAAAAACCTCTGTTTAAATGGCTGTCAAGATTAACTCAATGTACAATTGGTGCCTTTCAATGTTTATTCACGGCACTATTTTTATATGATTTGATATTTATGTGAACAGCAGCTGTTTAATAGAGGTGAAAATATTGTGCAGTATTCGATTAATAAAAAGTGAGTTGGGTGCGAAATCTCGAATTGCAAAATCTTCATTAGGGATTTTGTACCCATTGTTTTAAATAAATTGTTGAAAAAAAGCTAAATGGATGGTGTTGGACTTTTTTCTTTTTCTCAAAGAGAAGTTGATGACTTGGTCTAATTTCTGTTCCAATCAATTCAATTGAATAAAAGGATTGAATTGTTCTCTGTTTTTAGTTTTGCTTTTAAAATATTTAAAAAAGAAATAATAGTTGTAACAATCAGCAATTTTATTAGCAGCCAAAAACTACAAATCCGCATATTTTAATATGCCGAAGTTGTATGGACAAAATTAGATCAGCTGAATAGTAAAATACCGCACATTATTACCAACATTACTTTTAAGTGAATCAGATTCATTATGATGTCACGTATGATGTAGGTATTTCTAGAAAATTGCCCTGTTGGATAGGCGAATTAAACCCTAATACCTATACCCGTTTCCATAAAAATGTAAACCAGTTTACTCTGGGCTCCAATTTTTAACATTTAACAAAACAAATGAGCAATGCCTTGCCTAGCTCTAATATTCACTTTTAATACAATATTCACAAATTCCAAAACAATGCAACGGGGTTTCTAATTAAATCCTACACATGCCATATGATTATAACGCCCTACGTTCATCATTTTCATTACAATCATAAACCCTTGTCTGCGGGCGTATTATAAAATTAATACCTGGAGACCAAATAACAAAACAAACACCATTTCTTTATATAAGTTGTTGAAAAGCCACTAGCTCCCGATTTATTTACGACAGATTTTATAATAATTTTTGCAAAATGAAAGCTTATCATAATATATATATATATATAAATACAACAATTTAATAGGTAATTCTAAATTGTCATACAGTTTACATGTATATATATTTATTTATTATTAAATAAAAAAAAAATAAATACACTGTTTTCAACGTGACTCATTCCGTTTAGACTTTTTCTTCTTCTCGGTTCTACTCTTCTTGTGTTTACCAGAACTCTTTTTTGATGACTCTGCAGATGAGGACCGTTTGGAGGACTTTTCTTTCTTATGTTTACTTTTCTTCCTTCGTTTCTTACTCTGTGGTGTCTTACTCGAAGACGAGGATGCTGCTTCGCTAGGCACTGGCGAAGGTTTACGGGATGTTAATTGTGTAGTCATTTCAGACCTGCTTTCCTTGATAGTTTCCTCGTGTTTCGGTCTTCTCTCACTTCTCTCATCGTGTTGATGTGAGCGGGAATGGGAATCTTTCTTTTTATTGAAATGCCTTTTCATTCCAAATTGGTCGTTTCTCAAAGAGGGCGAACTATTCTGGAACATATGCGAATTATATTCTAAATCGCGATCATTATCTCCTCCTCCTCCTCCTCTGACGTCTTCACTATTTGGCATGGAAAAGTCGAAATTATCCCATTTTCCAGCGTAGTTTTCTGGTGTTGTATCGATAAAAGAAGTAGGTGTGTTAAGCTCTGAACCATTATTGTCCATCATTTGCTTGCACCTTTCAATTTTGTAATTAATCGGTGATTTTTCCGTTTTAAACGGATTTTTAATCTCCCTCCTTATTTCGGTTTGTACATTTTCTACAATGTGGTCATCATCATGGTGGCGATTTATATTTATCTCAGGCGTAAAAGTTTCAGCTTTATCGTCCATGGATTCATCATTCGATCCTTTGTAATTATCTTTCCTGCCAGTGCGGTTTCTTTCATCACCACCCTTTTCATTTGCGTTTGCCATTGAATCTGTATCCTTTCGTGACTTTTTGTGGTCCTGGTGCTTTTTAGTTTCATCCTTATGACGCTCCCGCTTTCGCTTCTCCTTCTTATCCTTCTTCGATTTCTTTTCTGCTTTTTCATCCTTTTCTTTCTTCTTCTTTCGCTCCTTGTTTCTTTTTTCTATATCCGGTTTTGGAGGTTCTTCATCAGGTGTCTGCATACTGTGCCTTCTTTCATTATGATTTTCTCGACTTCTTTTTTCAGGTCTAGGAACCTCTTCGAATTTACTCATAGAAACTTTACTCCTTCTTTCATGGTGAAATTCATACGGCACGTCCCTATTTTCTGGTATTTCAGTCTCAAAAAACATTTTTCGGGAACTGGATGGTGCATAATTATCAAACATTTGGTTGCCATTTTCGCGCATTTTAGAATTATGTCTTCTATTTTCTTTTGGACCGATTTCAGAGAGACTTCTCGTTTCACTGAATCGTCCTGGGGGTCTTTTATTATAACGCATCATATCCTTTTCGTGGTCGATTCGATGACTCTGTTGCAAAATATGCTTTGGATGTCTGTTATCATGACGGATTAGTTCCATTTCTCTTGAATGAGACCTTAAAAAAAAACAAGATTTAATTTTTTAACCGTTAAATTATATTCTAATTATTATATAATAAGTATGCTCGTTTATATAATTTTTATAATTTTTTAAACAAAGTTTTAATTAATAGACATATTGCTTTTTAAAGCCAAAAATGTGTGTTTACTGCTTTTTAAGGATAATTTTTGCCATGGTTATAATTTTTTGGATTATTCCTTCCTGGGCAGTACGGCGAAAAAGCCGCCTGTAACTTTTCACCTCATTATTAATTTCCCCTATAATACTTTTTTTCTAATATTTTTGTAGTTGTAAAGCCTAAAACGACCCATACCGACATCATCCACCCTGGGCTCAGTTGTTAACTGAGTATCCGGAAGCCTGGTAGCCTCCGGATATGCTATCTTATATCTTATCTGAACATGCCATGGACCACTTCTGTAAGGAGGCTGTGTCTGCTCATGTTCCCTCGGTTGAAACAGATCACAGGGAGGGAAGTAGGTAAAAACACTTAAGCTCAGTAGTGGGGGGTTGTGCATTATGGTCCTTCCACTACTATAGAGTAAACTCCTCTCAAACACGCCCCGCAGAACCCCTCAGCAGTGCTGGAAACATGATCTCTTTTTTTCTCTGAATACATCCTGTAGTCTAAGAACAGCTAAAATGAAACGCGGACAGCTGCGAGGCTGAGCTCCAGGGTAAAGTGGGCCAAGAAAGAGCATATCAGCCAATGCCAGACCAGCGGCTACTCAACGTTAAAGCGACAATAGTGGTCACACCCTGGTAAACAAAGGATGAGTTAGACGCGGAATGCACCCGATCCTTTTAAATAAAAAAAAAAATATTATAAAACCAGCAAACCCTATTCAAATCGAGCCATTCATTGCCACCTCTACGTGCTACGTTATTTTCAATTTCGTTATTATGTTGGCTAAAAAATTTGAGCCAGCAAATCTCATACAAACTACCCTATATTCCCGGTGTGCTCACTTATTCTATCTCTAAGAACAGACCGAAAATAATAGCCACACAGATTGGCTCTACTAAAAGAGCCAACTTGGGTAAAAAAAAATGAGTGGAGAACCCAGTTATCTGAATCAAATGTTTAAGTTATTTTTTTTTATATTTGGCTTTAAAAAATCATAACTTCTGTTCTACTCATCCAATCTTCATGGTTATGGTATTTAAACTAAGGTCTTTAAACATGATACGGTCATTGTGTGAAAAAATCACTTAGATGGGGCAAACATTTTTGTACTAAGGAGGTTCAGGGGACTGAATCCGGTTTCTGCAATCAAAAGAAGAATTTAGATGCTTTTCCTATATTTTTTTAAATAATTTTTCTATAATAACTTGCATATTTAAGTTCCAAGCAACTTGAAAATAAGAGCAAGTGCAATCCAGTCGTGCATTTTACTTCAAATGGATGCACTTCGTTATCATAGCCAAAATGCAGCAGATCAATCAACAACCAAGGCCTTTGCCTCAATTATTCTACGTCTGTCCCGGATAGGTTAAGATTTTGTCATAAGCAAAGGGTTAGGGAAAAATTATATCATACATATTCGTGCACAGTAGCACTAATTAATATACGAAGGTTTGTCATTGGGAGTGATGCTAATGCCTAATCGAGCTAACAGTACAAGAGAAGTTGGGACTCCCATAAGGAATATCCCAAATTATGTAAGAAAGAATTCATGAAGAAGAAGATTGGATTGGATACCAAACCTCACAAATAAGAACTTGTTCTCTTCATCAAGAAATATAAAATTCCCCATATGGACCCTTTTTCTATCTCCCGGAAGAAAAATAAAATAAAAATATCGAGTTTTATCATCGATAAATTTAGATTGTAATCGACAATCACAACATGAACGACGATCGATGATCGAAAAAAGTCCTGCATCGACCAACAAATCGACAACCGCAATCATGTGATACCATATTTATAGAAGTTAGATGGGATAGATATATGTACTTAACCAGAAAGGCATCCTACAAAGTGCATTTTCTTACCAAAGCAAAATTTTCGATAATTTTGCTAACTTCATTTGTACTTATTTGCTAAATTTAATATAAAAACATGAAACCGTATAAATACCTTGGGTGAGACCTGCTTCTAGAACGTCTTCTCATGGGCGATTTTGAAAATCTTCTCAGTGGAGGTGAGTTTGATCGAGAAAAGGACCTTAAAAAGAATAAAAAAATATATTTAAAAATTTATTATGACTCCACATAATGTACATACATTTGTATATACCGGTCAAATTTGTTAATTCAAACGACTGGTAAAATTTTTTCTTTTATTTAAAATAAAATAATACAACATAATCTTATTCTATCAAATATCACTTTTAGTCCAGTAAGAATAGACATTAATTGCTAAAGAAAGGAAAAAACTTTTAACAAGCTGATTTTTGGTATGCAAGTTGGAATTGATGTTACTGAAAAATGTCTTCTTCTTCTGACAAACATCTCGAAAACTGTAAATTTTAGAAAAAAAATTGAGGTAATTTCCAATAAAAAAACGTATATGAAGCTTGTTCGTTACATTAACCGTTAAGAAGTTACACCGCTTCAACTATAATAAAACAAACAAAAAAATATGAAGTTATTGGCAACTGGTGATTGTTGTTGAACTACGTGTAAAATTTCAAATGGCTGGGTTGCAACTTCTCAACAGCACTTTTTCTTATTTCTTGCACTATCGCCCTAGGCATGTGCGCGTTTCTATTATAGTTAAAGTGGTGTAACTTCTTAACGGGTAATGTTACGAACAAACTTCACAAGCATTTTTTATAGCAAACATTCTGAACTACCTGCTTGTAGAACAATTTTTTCTAAACTGTTTTCGAGATATTTGCTAAGAACCCATTTTCATGACCTTCGACCTCTTATAACCGAACTAGCGGTCATCGGGATTTTCTGGACTTTTCTCAGATTATAAGTAACATCAATGCCAACGTGCATGCCAAAATCAGCCTGTTACAAATTTGTTCTTTGAAAAAATATATTCTTACTGGTCTTTTTATATAGTAATTACGAATCATTTGAACATAGATATTAAAACAATACTCAAAATTTAATAATATTATGTTACCTATTATTGCCTGGATAATGATTTCGATGACTCCTCATAATTTTTTCTCGTTCAATGTTTCTGTGGCTAGGTGGTTTTTCCTGACGCAAAGGGGAACGGTTTCTTCTTTCATTGATGGGAGAAACCCTATGTCTTACCCTCTTCTCAGCCAGCGGAGAAGGATCTCTTTGGCCTCTTTTGCTGATTGTAGGCCTGTTCCTTTCAGAACGTTCAGTAGCTAAACGTTTCATTTCTTTCCGCTTTTCTTTTTCTTTCATTATCCTATTAAAAGCCTCCAGTGGATCTTCGATGATACTGTTATAATTTTAAAATAAAAACAATAAGAAAATGTTCTATGTACGCTTCAAATATATATGTATAGTGGGCTGATTAAATTTTATTGTTCATACAGTCCTTAAAAACCTATTACATATTTTGTTTACAACTCGAACTATAGCCTTGTGTAACATATACATAGTGCAATTTGAAATTGATTTATTTTCTTTTTTCCAAATGTTAAAAATGTTTGTATTTCTGAATTTGGAAGCCTCCAAAGATTTATCAATCAGTGAAAGTGTTGGCTTTATTAGTGTTCGTTGTGTTGAACATCGATTGTGCCTTTTTTTGTTTATTTGTTTGAATTTTGCCTAAGCCTAAGCCTAGTAAGCTGCTAGTGCGAAACGAAAACCTCATACCAAAACAATAAACAAAAACTTTTTTATGAAGTACGCTAGTAAACGAGCGAAATTTATAGTTGTACCAGATTATTTTGCGAAGTAGATTCGTAAGCATTTCGTTTTCACATTAGGAGCGCACTAGGCTTTTATGTTAAATAATTTAACTTAAATTTAGTGATGATTATTACATAGTTTTAAATATTTTGCTTAGTTAGTTTCACTTTTATTAATATTATCAAATAAGAGTACTTGCACGCAGTGACTTAACTCTACCGTGCTCAAAATTTCATTTTAAAAATGCAAATATAAAGATAACTAAAGGGGTTTTCAACAGGGACGCTACAAAAGTAGAGCGACAGGGACAGCAAACGACGCCATATTTCTTGCCGCTCTTTTGACATTTCTCTTCAGTAAGGTTTGCTATTTCATGATGGAAAGATATACGAGCCAACAACGAGTCGAAATTATTGAAATTTACTACCGAAATTCGGAGTCAGTGGCCTCAACGTTAATCGCTACGTCCAATTTATGGTCGTCATAATCGTCCTAGCAGATCAACAATTGAGCGTCTAGTGGAAAAAAAAAATTTGAATCCACAGACACAGTACAAAATGTTCCCGTGCCAGTGAGACAAAGAAGTGCCCGTAGTGTCGAAAATACGAGGGTGGGTCAATAAGTCCGTGACTTTTTGAATTTCTGACCTCTTTACTGAAACAGCAACACTGCTCCTGTCAACAGGCATCTGTCAGTTGACTCCTGTCAAAATTTGAACTTGCTGCGTCAGTTAGTTTGTGTTTGACAGCTATTTTTATCAGACTACTCACTAATTTGAGGAGAAAATGGAAAAAAGTGAATTTCGTGTGCTTATTAAGCATTATTTCTTGCGAAAAAAAACCATTACCGAGACCAAGGCTAGGCTTGATAAATACTATGGGGACTCTGCACCATCGATTTCAATGGTAAAAAAGTGGTTTACTGAATTTCGTTGTGGCCGTTCAAGCACTAAAGATGCCGAACGTCCTGGACGCCCAGTTGAGGTCTCTTCACCCGAAACAATCGAAAAAATTCACGATATGGTGTTGGCCGACCGAAGATTGAAAGTGCGAGAGATTGTGGAAGCCGTAGGGATCTCGCATGGCTCAGTGGTTTCAATTTTGAATGAACTTGGACATGAGAAAGCTTTCCGCAAGATGGGTGCCGCGTTTGCTCACAGTCGACCACAAACGCAATCGTGTAACAACTTCACAGGAAGGTTTGGTGTTGTTTAATCGCAATATGGAGGAGTTTTTGCGCCGTTTTGTAACCGTGGACGAAACATGGATCCATCACAACACACCAGAGACCAAACAACAGTCAAAACAGTGGGTTTCTAAGGGTGAATCGGGTCCAAAGAAGGCTAAGGTGGGTTTGTCAGCCAATAAAGTTATGGCGACTGTTTTTTGGGATGCACGCGGGATAATCCACATTGACTACCTTCAAAAGGGTAGAACAATCAATGGGGAATATTATGCCAACTTATTGGACCGATTCAATAACGATTTGAAAAAAAAACCGACCTCATTTCGCCAAGAAAAAAGTTCTTTTCCACCAAGATAATGCAAGGGTGCACACATGTGCAGTTGCCATGGCAAAAATCCATGAATTGGGCTATGAATTGCTCCCTCATCCACCCTATTCTCCAGATTTGGCTCCGAGCGACTACTTCTTGTTCCCAAACCTGAAGAAATGGCTTGGTGGAAAAAGATCTGACTCCAATGATGAAGTCATCTCGCAAACAAATGCCTATTTTGAGGACCTCGACAAATCATTTTTTTTGGAAGGGATACAAAAATTGGAGAAGCGTTGGACAAAGTGTATAGAGCTCAAGGGAGACTACGTTGAAAAATAAAATTATTTTCTTATCAAAAAATCTGTGTTTTATTCCAAAAGTCACGGACTTATTGACCCACCCTCGTATTGCTGCCGCTGAGGCTTCAGTTGCAGAAAGCCCAAGTGTGTATCTCACACGTCGTTCTCAAGCGTTGGGCATCTCTGTGACGTCGTTGTGGCGAATTTTGCGAAAAGATCTTGGCCTAAATCCTAACAAGATTAAATTGGCGCAAGAACTGAAGCCGCTTGACCACCAAAAGCGTCGTATGTTCGTGAATTGGGCTGAGCAACAACTTGAAAATGATTCGGATTTTCAACGAAAAATCATCTTCTGCGATGAGGCTCATTTCTGGCTGATTGGCTTCGTCAATAAACAAAATATGCGGTATTGGTCAGGCAGCAATCCACACATACTCCATGAGTCATCATTGCACCCCGAAAAAATTACGGTTTGGTGTGGTTTATGGCCCGGCGGCGTCATTGGGCCGTACTTCTTCCGTGATGATCAAGACCGGCACGTTACTCTGAATGGGGATCGCTACCGTTCAAAGATAACCGAATATTTTTGGCCCCAATTGGATGATATGGACTTGGAGGACATGTGGTTCCAACAGGACGGCGCCACAAGCCACACAGCGAATGTCACAATCAATTTATTGGAAACCAAGTTTGGAGAACGTGTTATTTCACAAAATGGTCCAGTCGCTTGGCTGCCTCGGTTGTGCGATTTGACGCCATTAGACTATTTCCTGTAGGACTACGTCAAGTCTATGGTCTATGCCAACAAGCCAGCGACGATTGATGAACTTCGTAAGAATATCGAACGTGAAATTGCAGCATTATCGGCCGATTTATGCTTGAAAACCGTCGAAAATTGGGTTCAGCGTCTGGACTTCTGCAAGCGTGTCCGTGGTGGCCATGCAAAAGAAATCGAGTTCCATACATAATGACATGGAACGTACTTTCACAGGAATAAAGAATTTCATTGATATTCAAAACCGTTTTTGTTTTATTTAGAAAAAAACTTTTGTAGCGCTCTTATTGACAAACCCGATACAATATCACACGCACCAGGTTGGCGAGAGTAAATGAATTAAGTCAAAATTTAATGAATAGTTTCAACTATATTACTTAAAATGTTCATACTAAGAGTAAGCTTTAAACTGAACAAATAAAAACATTGATTACCCTGACTCCATTGGTCCAGCCATTCCTTGATAATACGGTTGAATATTGGCGTGAGGGGCCATCTGACGGCATCTTGGATTTTGAACATACGGATACGGAGCAGCATTTATATTATAGGAATCTCTGGGATAATAATACCTGAAAACAAAAGTCTTATTAGTTTTGTATTATATGACTGCATTTTCAAATTAAAACCTTAATTAATTGTATTAAGCCTATCGTGTGAGCGAATTTTCTTACTTACTTTTTGATGGGAAATTACGCGTTTAGAAGAAAGTTAATGGGAAACGGACATAACGAACATTTTAAGACATTAAAATTGGATATTAGGTTATTAGAACTTGTATTATAGGCAATGCGAGGGACTATTTTTAATCAATTATTTGCGAACATAATGGGAGTCTCTCCAGAGAAACTAGTCTCTGGAAAACGATCACCACATTGAGCTGAACCAAATTAACAACAACCTTGATTATGTCGACCAAACTCGATTGTATCAATTAAAGTGCTTGACCCCATTGATGAAATGATAGGAAACAATGGGGGGAAAATACGCAATTTAGTTTTTATTTTTTGGATTTTGAGGAACAATAAAATCTTAAGTTTTGCCAAAGCATATCCCATATTTTTTGTACATATTGAATATGCTAATATTAATACATTTGTATGTGTCATATTAAAATACAAGATGTAATGAATTACACTTTTGAAAACAGATCTTATTTACGAATAAAGTTCAAGTTGACTTTGACTAAAACTAACTTTTTAATAATATTAATGTATTTTTTAAGCATAAATTTACTTTCAATAATATGCATAAGTTACCTTTCAGTTCGATTGCCGTAGTTATTGCAATATCCCATATTTGGTGCTACAATTCCTTGGTTATGCTTTGGATGTCGCATATAAGAATCTGGTCTAGCGGGATATGGGTCAGATGTATTTGATCTGTGTGGCAAGTCTGGAACCGAAGATCCATAATTAGAATAAGATGATTGGTTTTGTTTAAATGGTTCTTCTCCTCTTTGATGAGAATCCGAGTTGTGTAAATTTTCTCGTTGCGGTATAACCTATTAAAAATAAAAATTTAATAAAATAATTATTATTATTATATATTATTCAAATATCTAAGAATAATAAATGGATTTGAGTTATAAGAATCATTACTACCTTAACAAAATATATGCATAAATGTATTAGTCAAAGCCCAATAATATAAACATATTTCATGGATGTATGTGACCATAAGAATGTGCCAAAAAAAGAAAAAATTCATGATTGGCTTCCTAAAATTCATGCTCTTAGTATTAATATTAGGAGTTCAAGCAATTAGCCTAACCTTGCAAGACTACATCCACAGTTCATAGCGATTCTTATTATTCCAAATAAAGTAAGTTTAACCTCAACTATGTGTGAAATTATCAATTAAATCTTACTACCACATGTGATAGATAGTTAATTTTGGTTTGAGCGAGGGAAAATAACTAAAATCAAAAGAAATAACACTCAATAAACAGAATTTCTTTTCAAAATAATTGAGCTATATTGCCATTTCATAATTTGGCCAAAAGGAGTTTTATTAATATAAATAGATTTACATCCACCTTTTATTTTTAGGCTGTATTTCGTAGCACATTTCGTAGAACGCAAATAACGGACTCTTTTACTAGATACTCTGTACTTCCATGTTCCGGGAAACCATGTGGTTTTCCGTTGGGAATTTGAAGAACAAACAAAACCAGATTTTGACCTATAGAAACATGGCTTCCCTCGAACTATGTTTTCATGTTTTCAACAGAATCCTTTGCTGATGACGACAGGATGGCTTTCTATACAATCGGTTGGGCACCGTTCAAAATTTACCTCGATTGGAACTATTTTACTACCTTTGGAGTTGGAGACCACATCGTCAAAGGCGAACGGGTTTCTCGAATTCGTAATCCTAATAGCGTTTTCATAACCCAGAAACAAACTCAATCGCAAGTCAATGGTGTGCTTTGGAATTTGATGAAATTCAGGACTGAAAGAGTTTTAGGTCGATCTCAGGGACACAAATTAGTTTGTTGCTTTCAGAATAAGATCAATGAAAGAAAAAAAAAAAAACAGAAATATCCTACTTCAATTCCAACATTAAAAAGTTACGAGCTAAAGTCTAACCATAGCACGAATATGAAAGAAGTTCACTATTGTATCAAATTTGACAAGCTACTCGTAGTTACATAGACAGAAAATGGTTCACTTATAATTCACACCTCGAAGCAATACCAGGTTATTACTTAGAACAATTTAAGATTAATATTTTAAAATACTTACAACTTCAACACGTCTTTTAGGAGAATTTGGTTCAATTGCAGGCTCTTTCTCAATTGCTTCTTTTTCTTCTGGTTGCAATTTTTTAATGTCCTCTTTTTTAGGAGATAAAGATTCTTCCCTCTCTGGAGATTTTTTTGGCGGAGTTAAAGCCTCATCTTCACGTTTCGGAATTTCTTCCTCCTTTAAGCTGCTTTTTTCAGGTGCTTCTGTTGAAACATCTTGCTCTTTTTCCTTTTCCTTTTCTTTTTCATTTTCTTTTTCAATTGGTAATGTCTCTTCCTTTGTTTCAGCAGTATTAGAAACGGTTTCATGAACTCCTGGGTAAACAAGAAAATAAACAACGTTAAAAAAACTGATGGACGACTATTTTTAAGATGATATTTTCAAATGTTGAATTACACAAATTATATAACTTATATATGAATTTTACCATTATTTTTTCTCCTCCTCTCATAACCAGTCTCATTTTTAAACGTGTTAACAGAGCTTCGTAGAAATCTATTTGGAATCAACGATCCAGGAGAAGTTCCCTTTTCTTTACAATCTGGGCATTCATTTTCTTCAGATTCTAGTAAAGCGGTACGAACACCTTCAATTGGAATTGAAAGAAAATATATTGAGCATGATATTTTATATTAATACCAAATTTAATTAACACTTACAATCGTCACAAAATGAACTACCACAACATGGTATCATTACGGCATCACGGAAAATGTCCTTACAAATGCTGCATAGCAATTCATCTGGTACTTCTGCTTGTTTTTCAGGAATAACAATTTCTTCCGCTATTGTTTCACTGCATAAAAAATATATATGATATATACGATCAACAGATAATAATCCGAACATTTTTTTCTATTATTTCTTATAAGCCACACATTCATTTCAATCTATAATTAATACAATTTATTTATAATTATGCTATTTTTTATACTTAAAAATTAATTATTTCGTTTCTTAATAAGCTGGATTTTTCGTTCTTAATTTCTTAGCATGAAAATTAAACTCGTTATTTTATTTTTTTTAAACTCAAAGTTTGATTTGAAAGTTTTATTTTGTATCGAGCGGTCATTAAAGAAACATATTTTTTATAATAGTGTTATACATGGTATCAAAAAACCAAGCTTTAATTTTGATTGTTCTTACAAATACATGTAAACATACATACAACAAAAAATTACATTAACATTGTACGCAACACTTAAAGATTAATATTTTGGACTTTGTTTCAGTCTGAAATGCCACAGAATAGCTTTTTTTTTAACCCCTCAGTTTAAGATGAGTTTTGATGTCATTTTTTCTTAAGTCGAAATCTGCGTCACATTAAGACATCGTCATTTTACACCGCAAAGGCTCGAATGTTTTTATGAAATATCCAAAAGTTATTAAACAAACACTTTTTGAAAAAATTGTTTGTTGTCCTCAAAAGTAGACATTTTTGTTTTTGTGTTAAACAATTTTGCAGTGAGCGCCGAAAGTGAAACTTGCAATGAAATTTGCGTTCTTGATTTCGAGCCATATAAAATATTAACAAAAAACAACATTTAGATAGTTAAATTAAATAAATTAAAAAATCTGACAAACCTGGCTTAAATAATTATGAATATAAGAGGGTTTAAGGGTAATTGGAAAAAAAATTCTTCTGAGGGAGGATGAACTAAGGATTGTTATGGCCATAATTTGTGCGGTGGATAGGCAGGCGGAGTTAGAATTTGTATCAGACAGTAAACTTTTATCATTCGCGTTTAAGAAAATTTTACAAATGCATTTTCGAAAACAATCTAACGCAAAAATAGCAAATAAATAAAATTATCAGGAAACCATCAAGGAATTAGTCAAACAAAAAGTTATCAATTTATTCCTTCTTTATTATATTCATACTTTGTATTATTTATTTAGCTATTTACTCATATTTATGTAAATATAATTTGAATTTATTTCAGAAACTTATTGTGGGACTATTCTAAGTTATAACACATTTACTTATTCTTAAACAAAATTATATAATTTAGCTCTGTAGCTTATGTACAATTGATTGATGAAAGTCACAGTTTCCAAACGTATTTAATCCGATGAGTAATTAATACTTTGCGTAGTCATAGTTATTTTTTGGTTCCAATATCGTCGATCTTGGACAAAACTCCGAAAATTTGGCTGCGTCGAAAAAGTCTTTCATACTGATGCTTAGCAAACTAATACAATTTTAGAATAACCAAATACATTAAATAATATAATATTACTATGCACATCCTTTGTCCTTTGTCTAATACTCAGCCTGTAGCAGTCAGTGATGGGCAAAACAAATAAATCATTCATTCATTCATTCGGCATTCCCCGAAATAATTACTAATTTTCATAAATAAAAAAGACGTTTACAAAAATTAATAACAATTTTTTCTTAAAAAATAATAATTAGATGAAAGAAACTACAGTATTTTTTTAAAAAGGTAAAAAAAAAAATACAAATAGCCATCAATTTTTTACAAAATTAATAATATGTTATTTTTTTTTACAAAAACCAGTAATCAGCTGAAAATAATTACAATTTTTTTCAAAAATAATTAATCATCTGACATAATTGTTCTTATTCTTCAAAATGTTATAATTATCTGGAATTAATTACTTATCTTAGTAAAAATTGATATCTAATGATAATGATTAAATTTGTTTTTTCTTAAAAGTGAAAAAAAAGGAACTTTCTTAGTGAGAATTTTTCTGACTCGGACTTGTGTAAACAACCGAAACAGGCTGTCCACATGTTGGTATCGTGAAGAGGGAAGTCTTACCTTTCATTTAATGTCCCATTTAAAAAAGTTGGTTATATTATACTAAGATACACTTTGCCAAAAATACAACCTGAAAGGTGCATGTTCGAACCATTGCCACCAGATAAAACATTCCCGACCAGTAGTTTTGTAAATAAATAAGATAGTTTACCTTACACCCCGACTCCACAGGAGATAATTTTTCTCCGACTAAATATCACATATTTTTATCTAACATTGTCTTCTGTCTGCGCTGGGCAAATCATGTTATGCTATTTCAAATCACGAAACCGAAAATTACACTAAATAACAAACAAAAACTTAATTGCCACACACAAATGCAGAGAATAACATCAACACTGGCATAAGGATACAAGATAATGAGACAAAAAAAGAAATTTCTAGGCAAAAAGCAAAAATATCTTCATCTGTCAAAATTCATGTCAGAGATCTCTGTCAAGATATAATCGCGGAGAGATATCTCTGACATCCTATCAAGAGATGAAACGGAGTGACTCCATTGGGTATTTCATGTCAAGATAAGCATTCTGATAGAAATTATCTCCTGTGGAGTCGGGGTGTTACGGTCAGCTCCCGGAGTATTAAAGTGCCGCTACACTATCGCATAAAGTATTATCAATGTCAGGATAAAGTGGGAAGGAATTTCATACGACTTCCAAATTTGTGTGATGAAAATAATTTTCATATTTTGCTTACACTTGCATCCAAACAAATCACTTTCGCCATAACCTCAACGCCCAAGTGGGATAGAATGTGGGAAGGTTTTACAACTGATCCTAAATATTTTCGTGTAATAATACATGTAAGCCCACATACAACTAATTTTTTCGAGGAAGTAACTTAAACGCTGAGCGCGTTCGAATACATTTGTGGGTCAGAATCAAAACCCATTTTATCCACTTTAAGAAATTTCGAGTAAATCGAGAAAAATTTGTATCTCCTAAGCGAAACATTTTTTTAGAACATTTTTGTCTGCAGGATTGTTTGAATTGGTACTCCCCACAGTTTGAATATAAAAATCGTGATTTGAGGGTTTTAATTTTCAAGTGGTACCAAAAAGAAATATGGATACAATGGGTTTTGAAAATTACCTCTGGATTTCAGACTAAAATAAAAAAGTGTAGCAATTGAAAACTTGGGCCCCGATTGCGGTTGTCCATTTGCTGATCGATGCACGACTTTTTTTGATTATCGATCGTCGTTCATATTGTGATTGTCTATTGCAATCGAAATTTGTCACTGGTAAATTTCTGATCGATGACCTAGGAACACAATTTATTTTGGGGGAATTGAAACGCTAGTATAAATGAACTTTGAATTAAAGATATGGACAATGGATTATTCATAACAAAGCATTTTCATTCGATTAAGTTACACAATGTCAAACATGGAAACCAATCGATACAATCGACAAATTTCGATTCGATTGGTAATCGACAACCGCAACCACGGCCTTAATTTTAAAATGTCAAAACCTTATTTTTTTATTTAAGTAAAAAGTAAAATAATTTTGGGAAGAGGCATTGTGGGTTGGTACGCAGAATTTTTAATTTGTTTAAACTCGAATTTCATTAAAAACTGGTTAAGGTTCACGTTAATGTCCAGTATGTGCCTTGAACCATTAACTTCCTCGGTATTTTTGTAGAACTGTAGACCCCAATCTTCTCCATAGAGTTTGGTTATTTTCAAATAAGGTAGTTTAGGACGAATGTTAGCAACTAATTATTGATTTCTCACAGATGAATGGAGAAATTTAAAAGATTCAAAAAGAATTTCGAAGGAAAATGATCATACTTCTGGGAGAAAAAATCTTATTTGAAAAAGAAATGATGTAACCTCAAATGAGAATGGGCTCAATGAAAGGGTCGCAATGAGTATACTATTTCTGTATGTCGTACAGGGAAAGTGTTATAGCACAAATTGAGTCTTAATTGTTGTAACACTTTCTGACATAAATCATTGGAAAGATTTCAATGTCCTATATTTTGCTATAGGCATAAGTCTGTATCTAGTGCTGGGAAAGTACGTCCAGCCCTCGAAAATCGAGAGCTAATAATAGGTTTGTTTGGTTACTAAAAATTCGTACGAATTCGTACGACATCGCACTACATTTCACAAATTTTCAGTTTGTTAACCCCAAAGTGTAGCAGCGAGAGAGCAAAATGAGAGAACAAGAAATTACCCCTCCATGAAAATGCTTGCTACACTCTGCTACAAAAATTTCTGTATGCAGAAAGTAAAAAACTGTCAAAATACGAAACTGACATTTTGTCACAATTTTTTTTTTTTGTTTTTTAATAGATTTTTCATTTGTGATTTGACTTGTTTGATAGCGGATGCTAAAATGGAAAAAGTAAACAAATTTAACTTTCAGATATCCCCGATATCATTCAAAAGACTTGGAACAGGCAAGTCTAATTTGCAACAAAAGTGTAAATAGGTTAATATTTATTTTACTCATATTCATGTCTTTTTCAGATCAAAAATACAGAAGTGCCCTACCGGAAATGTGTAAGAAGAATTTGGCTGACAAATTTCATGATGCAAATTCTTGTACAAGTGCTTCCCATCTATGAGAAACTCGTCCTCTTCTGAATCATCAATACATTCCAAAATAACGCTTTCAGAAATTGAATCGATTTCAGATTCATTAAAAGACGAGGACTCTATCAATTTCGACACCACAGTAAAAATATATATAATAGTATATAGACATTCTTTTCGTTTTACTTTACACAACAAATCAAATCAAATCACGTTTGACGTTTTATATACAAAGTGCTACAAAACTGGTTTTTCGCGTTTGTTAACTTTGTAGCAAGATTTCCCCCTATGTGAGAGAAATTTCCCCTCCTTTCTAAAATTTGACAGTTATTGAACATCGTGCTACAAAAGTAACCAAACAAACCTAATATTATTTGTCAATAAAAGCTGTCTTTAGCGTAGAGAAAAACTGATACCTTGTTTACATTGAATTAAATCCTAATTGTAACAGGATTTAGGCCCATGTAGACATGGATCGGATTGAATCCAGATTACTCGATCCAATCCAGCTCGTTGACATAAACCTGGGTCGATGTTTCGCACTTATTACGCAATTTGATTTTATTGTTTTTTAAGTTGCTTCTCTAATTTTTTCAAATTTTTATTTCACCCCCTCATGGTGTCCCTATTTTCACTTTAAGGTGGTACGAATTATGCGAAAAAGTCAGAATGTAGAACAGATCCACACGAGAAAAAAAAATGTATTGAAGGGGTCTATTTCCCCTCGTTTAAGCAGGAGGGTCAATTTTCTAGAAATTTGCCTCAAAAGAAAAAAAATTATTTGAAAAAAACGGGAGTACGTACAATCCCACGCTATTACTTTTCTTTGAGCCTTAAATCCATTCTTTAATATTGAACGGGAATACGTACAATCCCACGCTATTACTTTTCTTTGAGCCTTAAATCCATTCTATAATATTCTTTTTAGATAAAATAAATAGTTTTTGAAAAAATAATTTTCAAACTTAAAAATTAAAAAAAAAATATATATTTTTTTGAAGTTTAAAATAATTTTTTCAAAAGCTATTTAAAATAAAAACTTTATTTAGGAAGCATATTATAGAATTGAACTGTGGCTTTATAAAAAGCTAAGGCGTGTTAGTATTTGATAATTTTTAATTTTTAGAAAATTACCCCACCCGCCTAAACGGGGGGAAATAGAATCCCCTTAGTTTTTTCTCGTCTAAATCTTATCTATGCCCTCAGATAATTTTTTCGCGTTTTATAAGAATCACCCTTACCCCATAATTAGACCGTGTTTAGATTGGTTAGTTTCACTACGTAGTGAATAATCATGTCATGTATTCACTTGTAGTTTTCACACAAGTGTATCTCTGTTGCTAATGGACTATTTGCAAATTGGAACATTCGATTTTGGTCAGCGTATATGCCTTTCTGCTACTGATCTCGTCTAACTACATGTCAAGATAGAACCTTTCTGCTCAACGCGTAAGCAAAAATGAATAAACTGGAATGAAATGAACTAATATGGTTATGAAACGTGCTGCTCACTCATATTTTTATATTTTCTTCTTGACTAATCCCTCCTTTCCCACCTCATCAATTTCACCATCGAACTGCCGTCATGCTGTAGTGAAATCAACAAATCTAAACACGGTGTTAGTTTCTTAAAGTGAAAAGGGAGACCAGGCGGAATATTCTGGTGCTGTGAAAAAGTGAATCGAATCAATAGTTTTCACATTCGCTGCCGAGCATTGCTTTCACTTTTTCGATTCATTACCATACCTCCTGAAAACTGCACGATTCTCTTAATTTGCTTGTGTTTTTTAAGAGAACAGAGAAATGCATGAGAAAGAAACACTTTTTTCCTTATGGATTTGACAGAGAAAGAGATATGATGGAATTTGGCATTCTTTGTTCGTATTCACGTTTTTATTTAAGATATTCACTTCCAAATAACGGCGTGAAAGAAAATTATTCATATGAAAGTTGTTGATGTTTGCTTTCACATTTGCACAGAAAGGAAATAGGATTTAGTGTGAAAGCATGAAAAGTTTTTCACTTCACTTTTTCACAGAACCAGAATTGGCGCCCAGGGGGGTGAAATATAATCTGAAAAAATTAGGAAAAAAAATTGTTTCAATGTAGAGCCATTTGATGCCTTTACAACTCGAAATTTCAAAAAAATCCAATATAGGGACCATCCTAATACAAATGCATTCATATCCATACACACTCAAAAATGGTGAATTTTAATGAAAGAACAATTTAAGCCCATTATAACAACCACTTCCTGGAAATAATGGATAGCTTTGTTGAGCTAAAGGAAAAACAAATAAAATTTCAGTACAGATTTCGCACATACGCCACTTCGTGTTTGAAGCAACGATTTAAAAAAAAATATATTAAAGGTATTCATGCAACTTCTTAAAACCCTAGATAAGTTTACAAATTGGTTAAGTTAATCTTTTGGTTAATGAACTGTCAAATTTTGTATGGGAAATGATTTACACAATTTGGTTAAACTTATCAAAGGATTTTGCTGCGGAAAATTAACCAAACTGGTTAAACTTATCTAAACGTCATTGTGACTCTTACTCTGATTGAATTACGTAGCATTTTATCAAATGTATAAAAAAAGGTCGTTCATGCAAACTTTGCGTAAACTTATCATTTTACACAATTAGTAAACTTACAGTAGCTTATAAGTAGGTTGTAACTAGTTTATAATTAGTTGTAAATAGTTTTACGTAGCTTTAAGTAGTTTTAATTAGTTTTAATTTAGTTTTATGTAGTTTGTAAGTTTTATATAAAACCATATAAAAATAAAAACAATGATACCGAGTTTTTTGTAAATTCTTTTAGGTGAAAAATAAAACCGACCTGGATTTAGTATCAAGATAGTTCTTAGGCCGAAAGGCATTAGCATTAAGTTATTATAGTTTAACTTAGAGCGCCCGACTGGGGCCAGTAAGTTAGTTTTAAGATACTGATAAGTAGGCTAGTTTTTTATGAATTTTTGTCTAGCTTTAAGATAGTTTTAAGAAAATTGAAAAATAAAAATGAATTTCAAAAAAAAAAAAAAAAAAAACAATTAGTAAACTTACAACGTTACATGAATACCCTTATTATATTAATTCCAAAATTAGTTAAAATTTAAAAGTTCTAATTTTTTGCTTTTAATTTTTTTGCGAAATGATTGAAAATAAATTCAAACAAAAGCGAAACATAAAAGTGAATGAATGATGGAAACTATAATGAATGAATAAGAAAACGTAAATTGCCAATCAAATATTACGAGTTGAATGAAATATTTAACAAGTAATATCTTTTTAATGATCGCTATAATGGAACAAAGTCATATTTAAAAAAAAAAAAAAACTATAAACAATTTAATAAGCATAAATAATTTTTTGACAAATTCGTGATTTAAGTGTAAATTAAACGCAAAAAAAGCGATATTTTGGCTTTTGACGAATAAATAAATAAAGATATTCACCACTGTTCTGGATTCCGATTCACTAAAAATGCTTTTGTTTTCAAATTCTCGGTGTTTTGAAATACTTTTCGTTTTCAATACTTGCGGAATCAGTGTGTTTTGATTTTCGGGTGGATTGAAAATCGGCTTCACATTTTGGAATATGTAGTTTGAAGTTTTATTTGACATAATTAAAAAAAATTTATTTTTTTTTTGTTAGAAGTACGGACAGACACACCACTAGATTGTCACTAAAAACCCCCACGGAGTACGATATCACTTCCATTTTTGCTGTTGTTTTAAAATTTAATTTATTTATATTGCGGAAGTCAATTAATACTTAATTCAGAACATGATTTTTGAATTCGTACGGAAATCAATTTCGTATACGGATTTATTTGATTCCGAACGGAAATCAGAACAGGGGTGCTTGAGTTAGTTTTCGATAGTATTCACCGTTTCTGATTTAAATCCGGCATCTTTGTCATTTTACTATTTTTTGAATTGGTGATATTTTCTACTAGATCAGTCGGAGGAGAAAAAGTGCCTTAACCTCTTTAGATGAGAAAATGCTCGATGTAAAGTGAACGAAAATTTATTTATGGATATATTAGTTTTATAATTGATGGAAGTTTTAAAAGTCATTCAATATATCATTAAAGTTCAAAAATATTTTTTTTTATTACTAGTAGTCTAATGCCCAGTTTCACAAAAGACTTTTAATTATTTTAATAGCCGTTTAGCCTTTAAATGATGTTTTTTGGTTTGACCAAAAGCTTTTAAATATAAGAAGATTTCAAATGCCCTTGTACACTAAAATCTCGTTTTTGTCTCATTAAAAAGCTTTTTTTGTTCAGCCACTCCAGTCAGCAACAGCTGATATCTTCCTGTCAGAATAATTGTCCCCTCATCCATAATGCTTTTTCAGCTTTTCTCATACACTTCGCATGTGCGAGTGAAACAACATCTTCTTTATATCCAGGGATGAGAGTCAAACTCAGTTTAATAAAAATGTCCCTAAAACATCCCTTTCTACATTGGTGAAAATGAAAAATTTTAAATGTCTGATAAAATTTAGAAAGAGTTTAGAAAGCAATTTCAGTGTTTGTTTATGAAGGTGGCCAAGATTCCGTAAAGAGTTTTTATAAGATACGATAAGAAATAAATCATCGAAAATCTTAGGAAAACTTAAGCTTGAGTGAAGATAAATACCAAGTAGAGCAGTGTTATTAAAGTTAAATATAACAATAGTACGGAATTATACGAAACTGCTGTTGTATTTAACATGCTACTTTTTTTTTAAGCGGGGATATACATGACCAAAAAACACGGGTATTGTATGCACATTTTTAAATGATTTTTTGTAATTTAAATATATTTAGCAGTTTGGCGAGGCACTTTATGTTACATACATCCGGCAACATCTCGCATAAACTTATTGCTTAACATTTTTGAACATAGAACATTTTTCTTTCATTATGGTCTATGGAACATGATAGGACAAAATGAATCGTTGTTTTGATGACTGAAATTATTTGTAATGTAAACAAAATATTCAGCTTGTAGATTGGGTTCGAGGAATTTATTATGCATATAAATGAGGCTGTGGGCAAACGTGGTGTAACCGACTTTTTTTTATTATTTTTTTCATCTTGAATCGATATTAAATACTTGCTACTTAATTTGAGATTCAAGGGAGTTTAATCACATTTTTGGAAAGCTTAAACATTAAAGAATTAAGAATGGTGACTTAGATGGCTTTTGATGCATAAATGTAAAAATAAGAAACAAAATATATTTTAATTTTGCCAAAATTGGGTAACACCACTCCTGCACTCACGACCGCAAATGCACTTGCTTTTAGATTGGCTATGGTATCAGAAAAAGTTTTGAAAGGGAAATAAAAATACTGACGAAAACTGTTTAGAAGTCTGGGGCCGTATTACGAATAACGATTATCGTTTAAAACTACCCTATCATAAATACTCAAGTTTCTTAAGGAAACCAATTTGCAGGATGAGCTTCTGAATGAGTAACCTCTTCTCCTTGAAATATTTCATGTTTGTGGAATTGGTCCCTAGATCAATCAATAGTTGATAATTTCAAATTGATGTGGTTGCGATTGACGCAGAGGTTCAGTGGTAACACTACCAACAAGCATTTCATTGCAGACTAGACCTAAGTTGCTGAGAGAGAGTTGCGCGTTAGCGCTACGGTAAAAGAAAGAAGGAATACTTACTTCTCTATGGGAAAAAGAGAAAGGACGAGAAGCGCGTGATAGAGCTTATTGATGGAAGGTAAGACCAGGATAATGATTGGAATTTCTACAAAATGCAAGACTCGAAGACAGAAGGCTTTTGTTACAAAAAGCAAAACATCATATTTGATGTTTTTACTTTTTTACTCTTTTCAGCTATGAACCCTCTTAAAAAGTTACATTTAAAACTTAAAACAAAACATTACCATTTGGGTTTTTAATTTAGAAGCAATCATTTCCGAAACGACGAACAATACTTGGATACCCTTAATTTCCGTATCTTACAGGTTAATTTTTTGAGTAAGATGTTTTTACCATCCTTGTGGGATGGAAATGATTACCCACTCCTGAGAGATATGAAAAACTGCATAAATATATGTATATACGTGTTGTATGTATCTGATTATGAATAATGTTAATGGTTCAAAATAAATGCGATGAATGTTTAGAATATACAAGGACGTTTTTTAAATTAACAAATCAAATGATCAAATAGTACTGCACAAATAGCACCGGCATAGGCAACTTCAAGAATGTTTAGCTTTTGAAAATGAAATAAATAAATACAAAAAAGGAAAAAAGTAAACAAATAAAAACTACGAAAAATTATATCACCGCCTCGTTATCGTATTCCAGCCTCTTTGCTTGCATCTAGTGCATCTAGAGCCCCTGCTTAGACGCATTGACTTCCAATTAATTTTCAAGAAAAAAGTGGTTGTCACAATTTTCAAATTTCTCGAAAACAAGAAAAAACTAAAGACATAGAACCGTGTTTTTTTTGGATTACAGTAATGAGATGAGAGCATTTAATACACAAAATTAAAAATTGTACCTTATTACATTCGATTTTGAAAACAATTTATGTTCAAAATGAAAAATGTGCACATTGTTGTTTTTACAAATAAACGTATTATGAATGATTCTTAACAATAATTATTGGAAAATAAAAAACCAAAACATGTTAATGAATAGTCTTTATTCGAATTGTGTTAACGATAGTTGGCTAATACCATTAATGAATGTACTGGCAAAATATTGCTGCAACCCATGCAAAATAGGTGTTTTTCAGGTTCTCTGATAGCGTTACATAATTTCGGAAGTTATATGTAAAGTAACAACAAATAATTTAAGTAAAGTTAAAAGTTCAATATGAAACTATAATTGCCGAATAATGTGGGTATCCAGCACGCTACGTTTCTAAATTAGAACGTCATAACTATTTCATGTCAGTTTATTCATAATAGAAAATAACAGGTTTGTAACAGTGTTTAACTTTGAAAGGTAAACAATTTTCTTGGAATTGGCCTGGTCTTACAAAGCAAGTTGGTGTGAGAAGAACTCTGCAAGAATTCATGACAGCTTTCAGTACTTGTCTTTCAAAGTGATGAAAATTTTGTAATAATTTCTGGTGATCACCTTTAAATATCATAAGTGTGACAACCACCAATCGCCATAGCCGATTCAACCCACGTTATAAATGATTCCTCATTACAAAGCTCTTGAAAACGAAGCTTAGTAACTCATGCAGGGTATCCAATATTTATTCATATAGCTCAATTAAAATGTCCCCAAAAACTGTTAAGTTAAGAAACTTAAGAAACGTTATTTAAAATCCATATAAGATTGGTATGAAAAAGATGTAATACAATGGCTTAAAGTGGTAATAAAAATGTGTTTCTTTTTATGCTATTTAGGCACACTTTAAAGATTGTAACTTGTTTTAAACAGAGCGAGCAATGAAGAACTGTGGAGAGGATTTAACATAATAATATATCTCGGTGTATATTAATAAGTGATTTATTTCTTCAATTCTTAAAATTTAATTCCTGATACGTCTGAAGCATTCACATTCATTAATTTTTGTTTTGAGATTCATAAAATACATAATTTTGCGGTTCATGGTTGGAACAGGCATCAAATAAATAACAATTCCTTGCAACAAATACATATGTACATATTTTATTTGTAAGCCAAAGTTAAATGATGCCCTAACTTTCTGACCCATAACCAAAGCTATTTGTTTGTTTTAATTGGTTCTTAAAATAGAATGGCAATGTTTCGACAACGTTTCGCTTTAGATTATTTTTAACATAATTCGTACGTACTTCTCGGCACCTTTCTCATGAAGAAAAGATTTTGGTATTCCTGTATTTCGACGTATCTCAGACTTTTTAGCACTGGAATGTGGCAAAGGACAATTCTTTATCCAATGTCCATTTTGATGACATTTATAACAGCGATATGTTGGAGGCACTTCCCCCGTTTGGCCTGGACCGCGTATTTTTTGATACCTGATAGAAAAACAAAATCCTACATGTATTATACAGTTTAAGGCATGTCGAAGAAATGCTTTTTACCAATGATGAAAGCTTATATTCGTATCCAAATATAGATTGCATAGTAATTTTAAAGGAAACAAGTGACAATCATACAAACTATAAATTAAATGTATAACTTACCCCCTGGGATCATAATCGACAGTGCTCTGGGCCATCATAGCTTGTATTTTGTCTTCTTCGCTAGCATTCATTTGCGATAAATCTAAAGTATTACTGTCAAATTTCGGGACATGGCTTACAACTGGAGTATTTTGTGGTTGAGAAGAAGTGTCTCTTGATTTTTTCGAGATCTGAGGAATTCTCGATATAATTAAAGATGTATTTTTTGGTATAAGATCATTGTCATTTTGATATTCTGCAAAAAAAAAAAATAAACAAATACATTCATATTTTTCTGAAGTACACATGCAGTGAAAATGTAAATTTAAGATAGAATGTATGTATGTATGTCAACAACATTTGTTTCTTTTGATGTGTAGGGAGGTTTAGTGTGAATGTAAAAATCCAATTTTCAAAAAGGGTTTTTATGATATATTGAAAAATTGAAAATAAGGAAGTTACAGATAAAAATACACAAACGTTTTCCAGAAAAGTGTTATAACTTTTTTTTCATTAATTTTTTGAGAAAATACCTAAGATGTTTTTCTATTTTTATCCGTAACCTATATCTCCATTGTATGCGATAGATAGTATGCTATCATCGCATGCTATTTATCGCTTGCTTTATAGCAAGGAAAATTGTCATTTACTTCATCGCAATAGCAAGTGCAGATAGCAAAAGAATTATCGGATTTTTTGAATGGGAACTAAATCCAAAACTTTTTTAGTACAGTGAAGAATGTCAGTGAAAAAAATTATAAATAAAAAATAACACTGGTCTGCAACAAAAATCGCCTTTAAAGAAACTATACTTTTCATATAGATTTTGGCATACTGGATTCGAAGTCAACATAAACATGTTAAAACCCGTTTTTTTTGGTACATTTGGAGTCGAATTGCCTGACCACTAAATATGTTTTTATTAATGAGATTTCAAAGAACTGTATTTCATCTTTCAAAATAATTTTTAATCTTTTCGAAATTCATTTTCTTTTCAGAAAAACAAAGTGTTCAAAAATCATTTGCTTTAAAAAATGTAAAAACTAATGTTTTAAGGCTTTGCAGGCTTGTATCATTTAAGGGACTCACTGCCAGGACGTCGAATATATGGCAACAAATGTTTAAAATTGTAAGCTTTTTTTCTTGCATACCCTTTTTCTCCCCAATTAATAGGTATTGAAATAAATCAATTTAAAAAAAAGTTGGTAAAATGTTTGGGGAAGCTTTGGGAGGGAGAATTCGCCAATTTTGTCTGTTATAATTTAGACTTTGAGGAAAGTCCTATCTGTAACAAATTTTAGTGATGCCAAAACCTGGTTTGACCGTACTATCAGTGAAATAAAGTAATTGGATTTTAATACGCTTAAATGTCTCTTTTTTTTAATTCCCTGATCAAAATCTTCCCTACTTGACTTTAAGAACATCGAAGAGAAGTTCCACTATTTCCCAAATAAGATATTTTTTAAAGTGTAACCCATACAAACTACGCAATTTTGAAGTTCCTTTTGTTAAAAAAAAAAACAACGGTTTAATGTGAATGAACATTGAAGAATAAAGACAGATCTAGTTTCATGTCAAAGTTTATATTATGTTGAATAAGTCCTCCAAATTCGAGCTGAATAGGCAAAATAATTTAATTTTTTTTTCTAGGTCAACCTTATCTTGGAAGGCTCTATTCTTCAAATCATTCATTTTTTCAAAAATCATTTAAAAAACAAACTAAACGTGACAGAATTTTTCTAAAATTAGATTCAAATTTAAAAAAGTCTAATCTGACATAATTTCAAAAAATTATTTGAAGGCGAAAAAAAGTTCATTTTTTGCAGACCAGTGTAATTGGGTATGGAAGAATAATTTATTAATGAGTTTAATCAATACCTTTTTATACAATTTCCAATTAAGCATTTTTTAACTTTTTTGCGTGAAAAACTCAAATAAATAAAATTTGGAAACTCGAAATTTTTTTGAAGGAGTTTTATTTTATATGCTTGCGTGCACCCCCAAACATTACCGAACCACCACCATGTTTTCCAGCCAAGTGCCTTAGGATCTAACGCCGTATTTTGTTTTCTCCAAACTTTTATACGTTAATCAGAGCCATGGATGTTAAATAAAGCCTTGTCGGAGAATAATAACCTTGACGAACGTATAAGAGTGTGGAGAAAACCAAATACGGCGTGAGATCCTAAGCACATGGCTGGAGCTGTAAAATATGGTGGTGGTTCGGTAATGGTTGGGGGTTCACTATCATCCCTGTTCTGAATTCCGATTCACTAAAAATCCTTTCGTTTTCAAACTCTAGGTGTTTTGAAATAATTTTCGTTTTCAATACTTGCGGAATCAGTGTTTTGATTTTCGGCTGGATTGAAAATCGACTTTACATTTTGAAGTTTAATTTGATATAATTTTAAAAAAAACCGTATTTTGTGTTGCAAATACGAGCAGACACACCACTGGATTATCACTATAAAGCCACGGACCACGATACCACTTCCATTTTTGCTCTTGTTTTTAAGCTTAATTTAGTTATACAGATTTTTTTAATGTATTTGATGTTTCGAATTTTTTTACTGATTTCGAAAGAATAACAGGTTAGAATATCGACTATTGCGGAAGCCAATTTATACTAAATTCAGAACATGGTTTTTGAATTCGTATGGAAATCAATTACGTATACGGATTTGATTCCGAACGAAAATCGGAACAGGGGTGAATGAGATCTAGAAATATAATTTAAAAGCAGCTAGAAGTGAAAAATAATTTTTGTGAATTATTCTCGCTGCACTACGAACATTTATAATCGGCTGTGAGGGGTCATTTCGTCTTCCATCAAGATAGTGATTCCAAGAAAACCTCGCAAATCTTCAAAGAAAGACATGTATAATGTGCGTAAACAACTCAAAACTCCTCCGCATTTATGAGATTTAAATATTATTTAGAATTTATGGAGTAATCTTGAGCGTCACATCCGCAAAATTAAACCGGAAGTATAGGTCAAAAAGATCTTTCAAGAAGGATGGACCAAAATAAGCCCATATAATATGCAAAAAGGTGTTCTGTCGATGTCCTCGAGAGTAGTTAAGTGCAGTTATTAAGTCAAAAAGTTTCCCTTTAAAGGTACTAGGTTTGTCGAAGAGTGTATATTTACTTTTGTAACCTGAATTTAAAGAAAATTTTACTAGCTATCTTAGCCATTTTTCGAAAAAAAAGTTTAATTTTTGGTTACATGTAAAGATGATAAGAAATCCTAAAATATATATGCCATATGTATCAATAAAATATGCTTATTTAATTTTCTCTCTTTGTTTATCATTTAGTCGCATGGTGTATACTAAACTTTTGTGATTGAGTGTATATTAGACTGTTTCAAACAAAACTGTTTTCTTTGGATTTTTTTTTTTTGCAACAGGCTCAAAAGATTCAGTTAAGCGAAAAAAGACGTCTGTGAAAATTTGATCTCATTTCGAAGCAACTAATTATTGTGACATAATTGAGTAGTTCAGAACCAAAACTCGTCATATCCAAAATTTTCATTTTCATAGAAAAAAACTTAACAAGGCTAAATGATAGTTTTTAGAAAAGATTTTATTTTGTAAAATAAAAGATTTTTAAATCATTATGTTATGATTTGGCAAAAATATATTGAAAGTTCCGTTTAAAAAATATTAAACAATTTAATTTGGATATGAAGAGTTTGGCTACAAATGATTGGATATGGCCAGTTTTCACACCATCCCTCCATCTCCCAATTTCACCCTCTACTATAATACCACTCCACATCTTTCCAACCTTCAATGACCCATTTAAAGATTTTTACCATAAGAACCCATGAACGTTTTAGTTCCCTCTTTTATGACATTACCAATGATGGATAAGAAGAGTTTTGAAAGCAAACCTACTGCAAACAATGGATATGGAAAGTTGTGATGCAAATCGCAATGTGGACAATTACGATTTTTGACATCAATATTAAAGGGGATTGGAAGGGTAAAGCTGTCAAATTTACCTTAAAAACTTCAATAAACCCAGCTTAACAAAACTGCATCAAAATATCAATTTTTGATAAAAAAGGATATGACGAGTTTTGGTTCTCACCTACTCAATTGTATTAATTGAAGTGAAGTAGTATTGTTAGACACCATGTGAAAGACAAATTGAGAAAAGGTCTTAAGTTATTTTTCGATAAAAATGATATTAGTTCTTCTTCAATCAATAAAAAAATGCTCATTTAATGTTAAATAAATGTATGATAATTTTATCGAATGAAGTTGATAAAATGAATGAAATGAAATAAAATATTTGGTTATACCCCTACATCAAAACTTTTGAGCTTTTGCACCGTCTGTCGGGTTCTTGGTACACTTAAATTGACTGAGGTGATTTTCCCGATTTTTTGACATTAATTTGAATGGTTATACCACTGACCGGAATAAGGCGTTTTTTGATACTTTTTGTGGTCGTATGGTTTGTTTCGGCAATACTTAAAACTTTTATGACTCTTAAATTCATAATCAACGCTATAGTTTCATGTTATGTAGAATCACTGTTTTCAACCCCCTTCTTCAACCCTGGCGAAAAAAAATTCTGCCAGACGACTGGATTCGAAGTCAAGGCTCTTGTACATGCCAGCTCTTTGTCCATTATAAGCGCTAACATAAACAGTACCTTCATAAACGAAATTGTTATAAATTGATAGATATGTATTTCTTTAGTAATTTCTAAAAATAACAGTGTATCACCATGAAGTAGTATAAAACAGTAATACGAGTAATTCTGTTTTTATATCTGCCTTGTTTATTAGCGGAGATCTTTATATTTACCCATTTATACTTCTTCTCAATAAGGCATTTTTCTTTTTTAGCCCAGAGCGGGACACTGAGTTGTCAAAAAAAAATAATATTTAATTTGTTAACTCGGACCGCTCTGAGCACTAAATTTTCATTTCTCTTTTAGCTCAGAGCTCAATCGGGGCTCTCTCGATGAGCTCGCTTAAATCGAACCGAGCAACATGATTAAAAATCTGAGCGTAGCTAACTTCATTAATTTTGTTTTTGTAATGGATTACAGTAATTAAAAAATGAATTTAAGAAAAATATTCATGAAAAATAAAAAAAAATACACAAAAATAATAAAAAAATAAAAATCTAAACAAAGCTGACAAGCCAGTATATATTTCTGAGATCTGATAAATAACAGGACTCCTCTAAAAAATTTCTCACTTTTCCCCTTAAAGTAAATTACATAAAAAAAAACTTGTTTGGACTTCTGTGCCGAATTCTGTTTATATTTTGCTCTCCTGCTCTGTCAAAGAACTGAAAAATTAAGATATAGGGGACAAGATTTCAAATTTCATAATAAAAAAAGCCTCTCTTATTTTCCTCACTTTTTACACCTATTATAAATAACTGCATCAACAACGGTTATTTTCTCAATAGCTGGAAAGTAGTCAAGCTCATAACTATAATAAAAAGGAAATTTTAAAGATATTGGAAACTTCAGGCTTATGGAAATGATCCTACCTAATTTAGGCAATTTCCTTAAAAGAGTACTTTATATTAAGATTGAAGATTTTGTTATAGAACACACTGAACATGCTCTCATTCATCTTCAAAATGAAATCTCGTGAACAACTTGAGAAAAAGTCTAGCACTGCAGTTTGTGCTCTGGATTTAACTAAAAGTGCTTCTAAACTATCTCACAAAGTATTAACAAATGTCAGAATAAAGTGGGAAAGAATTTCATACGACTGCCAAATTTGTGTGCTGAAAATGATTTTCATGTTTTGCTTCCATACTTGTATCCAAAAAAAAAATTGTTTCACCATAACCTCAAACCACAAAGTGGGTTAGAAAGTGTGATGGTTTTAGAACCGTTCCTAAATATTTTCATGTATTAACATATGTTAAATCGTGTCGGATGCGCTGTCAAGTTATGTGTGATAAAATTTCACATTTTGCTTCCACACTATTATACATGATTTTCTTCACACTTTTTTGACATGTGTTAATACTCAATGGGATAGTGTGGAATGGCTATAAGGCCTTTGACCTAGTCTGACATGTTGGGCTGCCGTCTAAGTTAATCGCCTTAAACTTCCCTTCGTTTTTTGCAATTCAATTTTTAGGTTTCTCGCCAACCGGTTGCTCATTTTTAACTTACGACACTTGTCGTTCTTCCCCAATTCCAGTAGCTTTAGGTGTGCCTCAGGGATCTATCCTAGGCCCCCTTCTTTTTAATATTTATCTTTATGACTTCTCTCTTCAATATGATACCTCAAAATACATTCTATATGCCGATGACACTATAGTGTACGATTCCTATGAAAGACCCCATACCGCATTAGACGGTATCAAAAAGCATTTATGGAGTCAATACTTCTTTACTTTAAAAGATGATATGAGCTTGAACACCTCCAAATGTGAACTCATCTGTTTTCGAAATGCTTCAACCAAGGGTCATGATATTGCTTTAAGGGAAAGTAAATAGCTTATCCTCAAAATTGAAGGAAATAGTATCCCTTTGAAAAATTCCATTAAATACCTTGGTATTTCACTACACCAAAGATGGAAGATGAATCCTCATAGCTCACTGCAGGGCTGCCGGTGCCAAACTAAAATCCCTTAACTCCCGCGATGTGAAAATGAAAACGAAGTTACTCATACGTAAAACGCTGATCCGACCAATAACCCTTGCTCAAGAACTTAAAAGATTTTAAAGATATGTTTTGTGAAAATACTTTCAAAAACATGAAGGCCACCCGGAAAATGGTTTAGGACAAGGTTCTCTATGATATTTCTAGGGTCGATCGGCTGTTTAATTACCTATCGTCTCTAGATTAACGCAGCCTTGCCAATTTCATACAGCACCCGAACCCTCTAATCCAAAAAAATTATATTGACAATATTGTAGAACATTATTATATTTCCCCCATTAACATTCTCAATGAAGCATCCACCCCCCTTTTTGAGCTAGATGATAAATATCTTTTTCTTTCAAATTTCTTCAAATATAGTAACTTCCTCTCATATAGGGGCTAAAGCTTTCATCTCACTGTGCCCCAACTAAACAAATATGTTGAAATGATAAAACATTACCGAAAAATAAAAAAATTGTCTAAATAAAAGTAAAAATGTATTTTCTCTTCATCTACAGCAAGAAAAATAAAAACAAGTAAATTTATGTTCAACCTTTACTCAACAAGTATAACTGTGAAATAAATAAAAATAACTATGTATAGTTTATAAGTTTGTTTTTTTTTTATTTTTGAGAGCAAAACTTCTGCCAAAATTTTCATTTTAAATTTGAAATGGTCCAAATGAATTTATTAGTTTTTGAAATTTCCCAATCGCCATGAAAAAGGTGCTAAAGAATATAGAAAATATTTCTAAGAAAATTCAAAATTTCATTCATTTTTATTCATTTTTATGTTCCTACTCAATTTGGAAAGTATATTTGTTTTTACTAACTTGGTGTTTTTTTCTATTCTAAATGTCAAGTAGTTTTTTTTTAATAAACTTTTGAACTAAATTGGACTTAAATGAACTAACTAGCTAGTTCAGTAGCGTGAATTGAACTAAATTGATCGCTCACTCAAATGAACTAAACTGCCCAACTTTACTTAATTGTGTTTCTTAAATAGATTGGAGCTCTCGGTTCGGAGCAAGCTCTATTCGCTCAGGATTCGCTTGGGGCTTAAAATGTATCTACACTTCAGTTAATTTTCTTTCGCGGGAACGAAATGTATATTTAATTTCATTTCATTTCATACCTGATTTTTGTTTGTTTGTTGAAATGAAAGCCTTTTATTTATTTTGATCTAGAAAGCAGACTTAAAAAAAAAAAAACTTGTACATTTATTAAATGTTATATCAGACAATTTTGACTGGGTGACTTGCATATAGCTATGTAATGTTAAATGTATATTGTTTTATACAACAGATATTTTTATTATTGCCAGATTCGATATTGAAGGGATTTGTATACAACACGGATGGGCCGCGGGATTACAGATTTGTTGATCGGAAAAATTGCAAAAGAATATCCGACTCCCACGATCGGAATCAGTAATCAATGGTGAACAAAACAATATGGTTAAGGAGATATTCACCCTTCCCCTCGGAACAACATTTTGTAGATAAGTGAAAGTTTTCATTATTATTAAAGCGAAACATTAAAAAAAAATATTTGATGTCAAAATTCAAACTTTGAAAAGTCTTACCTTCTTTTGTCTGGGCATTTGTAATTTGCAATTCAAAATCGTTTGTTTTTCCAAGGCGTTTTTGCTGAACAACCGCTTTTCGAAAATCGTTTACTGATATGTGAAGTCCATCAAAAGTTATTGTATCGAAATCCAAAGAGCTCTTGAATTTGTAATGCACAGACATATCCTATAATAAAAAATAATTTTGAAAGAAAAATAAATTAATTTAGATTGAAATCCAGACATGGGATCCACTTTCAAGGAAAATAAATAAATGTAAAGCTAAGGCGAAATCAAAGGGTGCAGGTAGGCGTCGGTGAGGTTATGTATATTATCTATAATAATCGATAGCAAAAAACACTCTTCAAGCTTTCCAATTAATATAAACAATAAAAAGTTAATAAATTTTATCATTATATAATGAATTCCACCAAAATTTAGCAATACACATACGTTTAAGAACGCGTGCAGATTTTTTAATAATTTTTTTTTACAAAACAGTCACCCCCAAACATGGAGATTTTCAGTTCGCGGGAATGAGTATGCGGTGAAATAAATGCAAATAATAAATAGAAAAAATAATTCATACACAAAATAAATTGGAAATTTTATAAGGGTTTTGTAATTTCCGTGCTTTAAGTTGTAATAATAAATTTTGTTTAATTTGTACCAAATTCCGACGTTTGCGAAAAAATATCCATCCGAAGGAGGCAAATGAAAAATTGACAGCACCAAGATGCTACCTGGATGTGAAATATAAAAGCGTAGCTACCATAAAATTCCGCTTGAGGATCATGTGTACGAAAACAGTTAAGGTGTAACCAAAATGTTGTATTATAAGGCTGGACACGCACCTATCGATTTCGTGTCAGCAAATAGGGTTCTAGATGATTGTGCTAAAACTAAACTTGAGACATTTAATTATATTTTCTCCACTCAACTCATTCTTCTCACTTCTTAAAATGAGAATAAGTACACTACCTGATGTTTGAAATATTTGTTGAATATTCATTTAAAAACAAACACCCATCTCACTGTATTGTGTCCTATTACACGACGACCTTAGAATCATGACTTTTTTCGAAATTAATGTCGTTTTCGATTGGATTTTGGAATTGTTCCATTCCTATCGAATTTGAAAAATTCGGAGTAGAAGGTTTTCCATATTCGATAGGAATGGAACAATTCTAAAATCCAATCGAAAACGCCATAAATGAATGTGAAGGTGAGATCAGATGTTTTTTCTCGTTCGCACTCATTGAATTTCGAAAAAAGTCATGACTCTAAAGTCGTCGTGTAAGGGTTCTCCCAACCAACGTGAATGCGGAGCGACGACGAATTTTTGTCGTTGTTTACATGCCGGCCCCACTAGACATGAGCCATGATCGGACTATGAACCTGTCGAGAAAAAAACCAGTGGAGGCAGAAAAATCCATGTCTTGTCGACGACATGACGCTGTTCAAAGCTTGGCCATAAGATTTGAATATTTCACGTGCGTGTAAGTTTTTTGACTGATTTTCGTAGTATCTAGAGGTAAATTTTGCTACAAAGTTGTTTTTCATTTACATGACCTTTGTTCCTATAGATTGAGTTGAATATTGTTGTAAAAGATAGAAGTAGTAGTGAGAGAGAATTGAAACGACATGTCATAATTTGCCCAGCGAGAAAAAATCTGCTGTTTGTTTATTGGATTGTGGTTGTGATGTTGGGCATCTGTATGTTCTGTGGAGCCAGGGTGTTAGTGTTATGTATTTGTCATATTTTGTACTATTGTGAATGATTCGCTGCGAATCACTCCGCATTCGCGTTGGTTTAGGACAGCCTTAATTGGGCACAATACAGTGAGATGGGGTTTTTGGGCCCAATTTTGTAAGTGTGAATGATTTTCCGTGAACGCATTCCGTTCACGTCCAAAACAAGTGTGAATAAATTTGACTTATAGTGCATACGATATTTGCCATACAACTTAAAACCCACTCATGCGGAATCACAAAAGTTAATGTGTACACGATTTTCTATGTACACAGAAAGAACTCACTCTTGCGGAATTGGGCCCCAGATGCACTCACAAAGAATGAGTAGTCATTTGTGAGTGTTCAAAATTTAGGTTTGCTGCACTACTTGAGAGAAACCTGTGTAGACCTCTAGAGCGCTCTGAAATTGTCCTTCCATTTTTTTGACAGAGTAAGAGAGTAAAATTTAGCCATTCTTCATATAGAAGTCAAAACAACTGTCTTTTCTTCTCATGCAATTTACTGCGACAAAAATAATTGATCAAGGGAGTCAAAAAAAATTTCAGTTCCAGTTTTTAAGGGGAAAACTCACAAGTCACAAGCTTTTGTGACTACTTCTTGTAAGGATTGTTGTGATTCGATAACTTTTGGTATTCTCCCCCTAATCGTCACAAGAAAACTCACAACGAAACTCACCACATGATCTTGTTTGTAGTTTCGGTCTCATAAATACAAAGCAAAAGAATATCGCGCCTTTGTCCTATTCTTTTGCTTAAGAAATAAAGGAAGATATACATTTTGTTCTCTTTTGCACAGAGAACATATTATCCGCTTTGAAAGAGTATAATTCAATGATTTGTAAAAACCAAATTAAATTGTGAGTTGTGACCTACTCTGGAGGGGATCACAATTTCGATGATTTTGTGACTCTCGCAAGTTGTGATTTTAGGGAGAGAATACGAAAAAGTCACAAAATGAGATTCACCACTACTTTGTGACTTGTGAGGTGTCAGTGATGATGGGGAGAATAGGCTAGAAATGTATATTGGAACGATTTTTTTCTGACCTTAGTAATGTTTTTTTGCAAGTCAAAATAATATTGTCTGAAAAAAACGACAACGAGGAAAAGCAATTTACATGTAAAATACAATAAGAACTATGTCCATATGGATTATACTACGTTTTTATTGGAGCCAAAATTAGTTAATTTCGCAAATCACAGAAAAAGTGTTTTCATTTGTACTTCCACTTGACAGCTCATTTAATTTTTTAATTTTAATTTCAACTATCACCTGTGTCAGTTGCAATAAAATCGCTCAAAGAACATTGAAGTTAAAGTATGGTGACATATTTTTGGAATACCCTGCCTTGCAAATATTTTTTTTAAATTCTGTCTCAGCTATCACCTGTGTCAATTTCATTAAAATCGCTTAGTGCCCTATTACACGACGACTTTAGAGTCATGACTTTTTTCGAAATTCAATGAGTGCGAACGAGAAAAAACATCTGATCTCCCCTTCGCACTCATTTAATTTCGAAAAAAGTCATGACTCTAAAGTCGTCGTGTAATAGGGCACTTAAAGAACAAGGAAGTTGACATTTTTTTTCGAACACCCATTGAAAATATTTTTTCGTTCATAATCCTGTCTCAGCTGCAACCGATGTCAATTCCAATGAAATCGCTCAAGGATCAACGAAGTTACCATATGGTGATGTATTTTTGGAACACCCTGTTTTCAAAATATTTTTTTCTTTTTAATTATTTTATCCATCCCCTGCGTCAGTTTCATTTAAATCGCTCAAAGAACAACGAAGTTGAAATTTTTTTGGAACAGCGTATTGAAAATATTTTTGACGTGTTCATAGTTCTGTCCACCGATGTCAATTTCAATGAAATCGCTCAAGGTGCAACTTTCTCCTGTGGAGGAATTTACTCCACTTAGCAAATACCAAAACAATTTAGTATCAAAAAACTTCCTTACCTATTCGAGCTTACAGTATTTTACCTTACCTACAACAAACAAAATTGTTCAGAACGGAACCTGTAAGCCATATTCACCCAATCTGACTTTCAATTTTCCCCATACCGCGCGCTAAGATTTTTTTGATACCAAGCGCTAAGATGTTTACACATCAAAAAATTATTTTCTATTTTCAGGACTGGTTTACTAGTTTAGGGTTAATTAATGACTCATTGGGTGGTTAAGGCCAAGGCATACTTTTTTGTCTTGAATTTTATACAATTTGGTGCAAAATAAAAAGGTCGAAAATTGATTTTGAAAATTTTGATTTTAGATTCGATCGAATTTTTCATTTGCAGATATGTGGAATCCGCCTTGATGTTGTGGATTGCGAAAAAATGTTACGCGGTTCGCAGAAAAAATCTCGTTGGTGGTTAAGAATAATAAAAAAGTTTAATTTAACAATTTAAACTAATTTAAGGCCGTATTTTCTTTGTAAAAGTGTATACATAGATAGGATCGTTTATTCAGTTTGTCGAAAAGTAAAAACCAGAATTTTTTTATATTTGCGCTTAGAATTGCTTGAACAAATTTATTTGCATGTGTGAGGCACAATAGAGTTAGCAACTGAAGTTCAAATGTGAAGTTGAGTTGTTGTTGTTGGAAATTTGTATTGGAAAATTTTCATTGAATGATATCAAATTGTTGTTGTATTTAACATACTACTTTTTTTAAAGTGGAGTAACCTGGCTAAAATTGCTTCTTATCTGTTGGGCAATACTGCCATTGCCATTGACAAAGCGTCCCCATTTCTATAGTTCAAAGCAAAAGAAATTAAATATTGCCAATGACGCCGTTGGGCAAAACCTAATAAACCGGGCTCACACGCACATCATGGCTGATCCACGAATCAACTTACAACTTTGCCTTACATAAATATCGCTAGATGTTAACATCTCCTTAAACAGTAAAAACGAAAGTTTGAGAGCCTGCGTTTGACAAAATAAAAGTACTAGATTCTTCACTTTGTGTGCATAGATATTTTAGTTGCAGTTTAGAGAGACGGGCAATGATCACTCCTTTCATTTATATATTTTCGTGTATTTTAAATAATAATGTATAAAAATAATTAAAAATAATAATTCATTGCACTTGAATTCAATGGTTTTAAGTACAATAAATCTCTAACTCTCCAAAAGTGCAAGTTGAATCGCTCAAATGTAAAATAATATGAATTGCAATTGCACTGATATTGCTTCCATAAATTATTGTACTACAACCCAATCCAATCCAAATACATACATACATACATACATACCAATGTATATACTCAATTAATTGGATATAACTATTGAATTTTCTAATTAGGTTTTTTTTTTATATTTAATTAAAATTGGATATAATATATCTACTTGACAAAGTGCTGGATGTTGTGAAATTTAATGCTTTTGAATTCTTTTGTTTCGAATGCGATTTAATTTAAGACCAAGTCGATAGTTTATTACTAAATTAAATTAGATAAGCGGATGCGCAAATACCTTATATATATTTATACCTACAGGTATATAGATAGATTCCTGTGGATAAGCAGCAGTATATAATCCATAAATATTTGGACTAAACTCATAGCTACTGTTCATATACGCTTTGGAAGTGGAAGCTAAAGTATAAAGAACAATAATTTTGTTCTCTTGTATATACTTGTCTAGAAACTTAAAAGAATGTATATATAGGTACATAATATACAGATTATTCTGCGTGTATAAAAGATAATTAAAAAAGCATGTTTACATAAAAAAGTGATTTTTAAAAGTTGTGTGTGCTGCAACAGGTATAAAACGAGAGAAAAATATGTCAAAACGTTCTACAAATAAAATAAAAGCAAATGACAATAATTATTGTGGCTCAATGCACTGAATGCGGAATAAATAAAACTATCAATCGCGAAACGAAAAGAACAAACTCAAAGAAACTGCATTTATCAAGATTTCTTCTACAATCTGAATTTGAGCAGCAGCAGCGTACGGAGCAGCTTCTGTGCCTTTTGGAAAATTATCACACGAACACGTCGCATGATTTGTTGTAATAGGAAAACAAGGAATTGTTAAGGTATGTCAGGTTGCTTACACAAATACTCTCATACAATTGAATTTTATATAGGTATGTACATATTTTATATATTACAACTTTTTTAGCGAATGTACTTGTTGATGCAACATGCCTAATGTATATGGGTATTTATTATTTATATGGGAAGTAAATAAATTGAGCATAAACAAAGTATAATAAAAGCATTATTTGTAATAGTTTTTTTGTTAGTTGTTTATGAGGAGGGGCATTTTTGTATTTTCCATCATACCATTTACCTAATTGCCTACATTAAATAAATTAATTAATTACCTTAACGAATACTTTAGAATTATACATTTTAATCTTGCCGAAATGTCTATATTCAGTATTGAGCTCCTGTTTACGATTATAGCTGGTTCCTCTATCTTTCATTCCAGAGAAGAAGGTTTAAAATACACAAAAATATAATCAACCAATTTGTAGGTATACAATATACATTGGGCAAAAATAGTATTACCTATACATGGACTAAATAATTTGCCAATTCAAAATCGTTTGTATTGAATGAGCTGCGGAGCGAATCAGACTCAATTTTGACAATTTTATTATGAGCCAAATCAAAACACGTCGAAAAACTGCCTGAAGAAGAATGCTAGACGGAGCTGGATGCAAGAGTTGAATAATTTTTAATTTTAATTTTTAGTATTTTGACATCTATTTAAGCTCCGTCGCCAATCCTGTCTAGACAGTAAGACTGCATCCAAGATCCCTGAATCTTACCGAAATTACTGATCGGTTACCATTATCGATATTTTCCAGGACTATTCTTTTTTGTCATTCTGTCGTTAAGCTTTAAGAAAAAATATCTGCGATCCACTGGATAAAAGTAGACTTTTTGATCAATGAACTTTTTCGCTTGCATAACCCCTTAAACAAACCGTCCAGTAATTCAAACTGTCTTGAATATGAATATCTTTTTTGAAGGCGCTAAAGACAAGGATTCCGCCTTAGTTTAGCTGGATCTTGCAAATTGTCTTCCTTACACCCCGACTTCGCAGTGTAACTAAATATCAGATATTTGTATCTGACATTGTCTTCTATCTGCGCTGGGCAAATCATGTTATGCTATTTCATATCACAAAACCGAAAATTACACTAAATAACATACAAAAACTTAATTGCCACACGCAAATGCAGATATTAACATCGACACTGTCATAATGATACAAAATAATGAGACAAAAAAGACATTTCTAGGCAAAAAGCAAAAATATCTTCATCTGTCAAAATTCATGTCGGAGGGAGAGGTCAAGATATAGGTAATCGCGGAGAGATATCTCTGACATCCCAACAAGAGATGAAATGGAGTGTTTTCATGTTAAGATAAGCATTCTGATAGAAGTTATCTCCTGTAGAGTCGGGTGTTATAGTTTAAGAGCTCCCGGCTGTTGTTTCAAAGGAAAAAATTTAAGACAATACTATGAGTTATTGGTGAAGATTGTAACGAAAATTTTCGTCTGTAAGCATGTATGTATCTAGTCAGCAGAACTGAGAAATTTTGCTGGATATCTTGTTCCTGAGACCTAGATTTCTGATGCCTACAAGATTTATACTTTACTTTATACTTTATTTGTTATATAAATTTTTGGGTTGAACGCAAAACCAACAAATATATGCCTGTAAGAGTTTGTAGGTGCATGGATCTTGATATGTTTAGTAATCCGGAACAAGCCTCCGGAGCTCTCCGATTCAGAATGCCAAACGAACAAGTTCCAAACTTTTTTTTTCATTCTGAAGTTTGAGTTTGGTTGTATTTGTGCTTTTGGTTGTTGCATTTGGGCGATGAAACATTTACAGGTGTTTCTCTGAATTGTAATATTCCTCATCACTTAGGGATTTTACTTTGAGTAAACTTTTTACATAAACAAAAATTCCACAGCATGGTATAAAGATAATGGAGAGGATGAAATGTTTGGTCTATCCCTTTTTTTAAAAATAATTTTCTCGTTTCAAACCCAAATTTTAGTATAGTGTATGGTCGCAATTCCAAAATTAAATAACAAATAAAAATAAATTTAACGATTTTGACGTTTCAATTGTATGCATGTGTGTGTGCTTCTGGTTTTGATTCTTTCTTCAAATCCAGAATAGTTTTCTCTTCTTTTCAGAAGAATGCTTCCGAACGGCCAAACGAAAACGCTATAAGATTGTTGTCATGGTGAAAATGATAACTAATACGTTCGTCTGCCACAATGTGTCTGCTAACATATATTGGTTGATTTTGGCAAATATTTTAAATTTTGAAAAAAATCATTTCAATCAATCAATCAAAAGCGAAAAATTTGAATTTTCTTTTATTTTTGACTTTAATGGTCAAGAGTTAAATCATACAACCAGTTTAAGCGCATTATCCAACTAAATAGCCATAAATGCTATTATACTTTTAAATCTTAAAATCAGCTTGGTTAACTTTTTCTGAATATGTATGTCATTTTAAAGAAAATTAAATTATCTTTCTTTTATATGAAGCAGTGCCTATAAAACCTATCTCTGCAGATAAAAAAGTTATAGGGAAATAAGTAAACAAAAATGTAATTTTTCAACATTCTCTCGAAATTTTGCTCCGTTTTGGAGTTTTAGGCAAAAACCCGAAAAGGTTGCTTTTGCACCCTTCCTCCAAAATGCAACCTTTAATTTAATAGCACTACGTGGTTTTCCCATCTTCAAAGACCCATTAATTGTTTTTAACAATAAAAACCTATTAACATCTTCTTTCCTTTTTAAATGACGTATTCGTAAAAATTGTCTAGAAATGATTCCAAAACCACAAAATTTCTAAGAAAGTAACACAAATCTTTTGTTATTTTTGGGGATAAGGTGAGAAGCGAAGTTCAGTATTATTTAAAAAAAAAAACTTTTATTTCCCAATAAAGAGACGCGTAAAACAATTCCTGCTGCAGATAGTTTACTCAACAGACCTAGCAAATCGGATCCTTTTCGAATATCGGTGCAATTAAAAGCCTAGATTGAGATGGGTTACTATGTACAAATATTGGCAAAAACTGCATGTGAGATGACTTAATGAAAAAAAATGATAGACGAATTACGAGACGTGGTGTGAATCGAATGTGTCGAAAAAAAATATTGCCTGAAGACAAATATTAACAAATGCCAACAACATAGTCATGAGACTTGGTCCACATATTTTAATTTGTCATTAGCAACAAGAATGAAAAGAGTCTACAAATTTCTTTATAGTGAAAGGGTGTTTTTTCAATGAAACGGAAGCATTTTGAACTATCACCAAAAATAAATAGATTACCCGTTATTAAAACACGCTTATACCACGATTGTTAACATTCTTGACGAGTCGAATTTAGTTCCCCATCTGCAAAGAACAAAACATTTCGACTTGGTGCGGTGAACAAAAAACCGCTTTAAAATCGCGGAATAAACAACACGTTACTTAACTTCGTTAAAAATAAATTGGTAGATAAGTTTCAACTTAGTTGTAATTGGGAAGTGGAGGTGGTTTTAGTGTAGTAAGATTCTAACACAACTTGTCGAACGCTTGCAACAGATACTAAAAGAAGGTCCAACAAATGTTCTTATCTTCAAGAGCTTTCTCGATTACATCAGTAATTCTGTGTAATTGATCAAATGTCGAATGCTTTCTCCTAAATCCAAAATGATGTTTAGGTATAAGCCGTTTTTGTTCTTTTATTGGCTGTAGGTGCAAAAGTAATACTCTCTCAAAATCTCAAATTTTAAATCCATTACAACTTCCGCAACTTTCCATTGGCTGAAAATATTCCAGTTTTTTAGCGGCATTTTTTTTTATTATATAAAAGAGGTTGATTAATCCTTTATGAGGACTTTAGGCCCATTCCTGTTGGCTTTTCTTAATCGGGGGCATTGGAAGCCTTAGTTTTTTCGTTGTCTTGAACGTACCAAAATCTCTATTGACACAATCTCGAAAATGAAAAAAATTCTCAACAAATGTTCAGGTTTAAATAGACATGTTCAGGAAAATGAGATTTAAGCAAATGCTCCATCAAAAACAGAGCAAGCGAATCCAATATTTTTTATGACAGCAAAACTGAGAAAGTTTTCTGAGGACTCCTGTTCACGAGTTTGAGATTGCTAAGGTCTCTGTGATTTTATTTTCCTGAAAATGCCTAATGAAAAGAGTTTTAAACTTTCAAAACAGGCTAACTAAAAAGGAGTGACTCGAGACATGCATACAGCGTTATAGTGTGACAGTGGTATGATTTTGGTTATTTTCTGTTGCAAGGGTGGCAGTGTGGTAGTACGTTGTCCACAAAATTTTTTAACGAAGGCGCCTACCTGACAATCCTAAAAGGAATTTAAAATCCCTTTCAAATTTTTGTAATCGTAGATGTAGATTTTGATATTCTAATCCGGCATTATTTTGTTTTTGTTTTTGTGTCTCCTTTATGATATTATACCTGGGGCCTATTTCATAAAACTGCAAGACTAATTATTATTTGTAAATTATAGTTCGAGAGACGATCTTAAGATTTCTTATCTCATTACGGTTCCTGAAAAACAGGACACCAGTCGAGAGCTTTATTACAAACTTTTATAAAACCGCTGGTCGGATAAGATTTCTTGGTTGCTAAGGTTTTATAATGCATTTTTCGGGTATGCACTTTCGACTAAGTATTCCTTTCACATAAAGAGCTTCTATCAATTGGTTATCAAATGAATGCTAAGACTGTCCTCTATGCTTTACTGATAGTCAGACAGACTTTTAAAGGTCTTAGCTTTGAGTCCGATCGCTTCCCAGACTATAATTCACAAATAATTATTACTCTTGTAGTTTTATGAAATAGGCCCCTGGGTCGTCAAAATACTTGTGATGACTCGAATCAGGCCGCAGTATTCAAACTAAGTTCAGTCGAACCATGCTAGAGTTGGATATAAAATTAATTTTATGTTTTAATTTGTATGTACTGATACTCATGATTTTAATAATATATTAATTGATAAAATAAATCTAGTAATTTCTAACTCATGTCCGTTACACATGTGCGTTATGAGTGTGACATTAGAAAACTGGTGCAATGCAATTAGCGTTGTATCTTTCCTTGATCTACTAAAGTTAAGGTTTCCTAAAAAAACGTGCCCTCTAAAAAACGGTTGTTCAAACGAATCATAGTATTAAGCTTAAATTTGCATTAAAAACTCTTTTTTTAATGTTAAAATTGAATATTTATAATTTTCGGTTATGATAAGTTGGTCTCTTGCAACTTATCATATAATTATCAAAACATGAATTATATAAATTCTTTTTTAATTTTTTATTAGATTTATATTGTTTTTATTTTCTTAAGAATTAAAATTAATCATACATTATTTGATATACAATTAACTGGTCTTTTATTTTATTTTGTCTTAGAATGGCCTTAAATAAAGATTGCAATAAAACAAACATCGCAGAAGTGGATCCATCGAATCAAGTTGGTTTAGTTGTGAGAATCGATGGTGATTCAGATAACAATTTACAAGCTTTATTTGATAGTGTGCTGAAACCGGGCGATTCAAAACGACCCTTACAAGTGCCATTTCGAATGCGAAAATTACCGAATTCATTTTTTAATCCGCCGTTGACAGGTTCAAAATCTCCAACTGTTTCACATTCACGAGCAAATAGCACTGATTCAGCATTTAGTACGGATTCGCAATCAAATACTTGCAGCGAAAGCCAAAATGTGCATCACACCCCAGCGGTAGCACCGTCGGGTCTGCTTATTAGCCATTCGCGAGCTCATAGTAGTCCAGCTTCTCTTCAACAAACGTATGCCGGTTTGAATACACAGCCTGCTCCCGCCACTGGCACTATTGCGAAAAATAATTGCAATCCAAATGCCAATCCACAAAGCCAATCCGACAATAGTATTCAACGTATACACATGAAGCAAAGATCATATGATGTTATAAGTCCGATCCAACTACAAAATGAGCTGGGAGCTCTTCCTCCAGGCTGGGAACAAGCAAAAACAAATGACGGACAAATATATTATTTGAAGTAAGTAAAGCAATCCTAATTTAATTATGTATATTCATAAAAATTGAAATAGAGGGTTTAGTTTATATTTGTACATATCTTCCCCCTCAAGCCAGAAACATGAATAAGCAAAAATGAAAATATTGCAACATCGTTTTGAAAGTTTTACAAGATAAAAACAGAGTCTAAAATCAATTAATGGCTTATAATTTTACTGTAATATCATGGAATACTGATTAATTTATAAAACTAACTAACCAACTCGAAAAAATTTAGTTTGAACATTGATGCTTCTGGCATAAAGGGGACTACGTATGTGAACGTAAGGAGCAATATTTTTGTTTGGGATATATATAAGGTTTTAGGACCTCATACAAAATCTGGGCCGCTGAATCCGTGCTTGGTATGATAGGCTATTTTTGGATTACTTTCTTTACTTGCGATATATAGGTGGGCGATTCCGATTTAAAAATTCAAAAGATTAAAACTAGGCCTTATTTAAAGAAAACAGTTTGTTTGCGTCGGTACGAACTGCAATTATGATAAAATGTTACACCCACGATTGCTTTAAAAATGAAAAAAAATGTTAAAATGTTGTTCAATATACTGCAAAAAGAATTTAATAAATGTTGGACAATTAACAGACGTTTGTGTTTTTTGTTACTATATCTAGGAAGGTGGATTAATTGAATGAAAATGTAAAATGCATCAAGTAATAATTTCATTAAAATATTTTTTTTATTTTTATTATTAATTTTTCTTAAAATGAGTCTAAATGCTGCAATCGCGATAATATATATATATAGGGCAAATTTTGGATTCGTGCAAGAAAAAAAATTCGAGATAACAATCAAACATGACCTACGATGATAGAGTCATCAAAAAAGTGGGTGCCCAGATTCTGTCTGGCTGTCTGTTTGTATTTGGATCTATAGGCGCAACCAATAATGCTATGTTCTTAAAATTTTCAACTTAAAGCTTTTTGGTGATTCTCCAGAGAGGAAATTGAATTTTGTAACTCCAAATAAAACGGTAATTGTCATAATTGATAAAAAAAAGTGTGTTATGGCAATGGTAAGTATAGTACTTTTTGATAAAAAAAAAACAATAAAAACTATTATTTACGGTACTTGCCGTATAATAGTTTTTTGATTTTCGATACCTCATTAACGGCTCAACCGATTTCATTCAAAATTTGTATGAAAAGGCTACTTCAAAATGTTATAATCACCCATATTTTGCAACTCGTTTTTGTGACTAGTATTCGACTTTAGTCGTATGTTCCAGGTATCGTACATTCGACTTCACTCCTATTAGAATTAATACGCACAACATCGCATACGACTTTTCGTATTTCATCATATTCCAAATCTGGTATTTATTTGAATTGATGTTGTATTTTTATCGTTTATTCGTCGTGTAATATTTTTTGAACGAGATAAATTTGTTTGGGCTAAAAGTGGACAAAAACAAATACTACTCAAAATACTGCCGATGTAAAAGAGATTAAGAGCAATCGAAAGACTGCAGTTTTTCAACTGCAACCAAAAGACTTCAAGAGAGCATTCTTTTCAAAGGCATTTAAAAGGCTTCAATGCACTAAAGAAGTCTTTAGTAATGCATTCCCTTGAATTTGAGGTGGCCTAAGCTCTTTGGACTTTAGCATCCCTACCAGGTTGATGGCATATAGTTTGCACGAGGTTACCGCTGTTCGGTATCGCTGCACTTATGCAAACGGTACGTCTACAAAATTTGGAGTGATACAAACGTTCACTCAGCCCTCTGACTGGCCAACATCTGGTAAATCTATTGGATTCCATATTTATGGTGGATAAACTCACAACGACTTTGTTGTTATCCACAGAAAAAAAAATCCATCCATATTTTATAAAATGTTTTCTTTTTTATTCACAAAAAGATTAATAAATTTGAGAACAAATTTAAGAAGAGTTAGAATTTGAAACATGAATCCGTACCTATAGTTGGCGAGACTTCTGTTGTACTGGATCCTTTGCGTGACCTGACTAGGTACTTCTTCTTTTCTTGCTTCTCTAGTTTGAAAGTCTTCTCTTGAGCTTCCCGGCGCGAACTTAAGATCCGTGCACTTTACTTCCGAAAAATGGTACAATGACTTCCAATTCGGAGGATGACAAGCTGCTTAATCAGGCACCATTCTCCAAAGCGTGTTTCCTTCACAATTAAGGACAAACTCTTCTGTGATTGTCTTTTTATCGTATAAGGAAATTCCATCATTTTGACCCTTTAGGACCCTATTGGTATCCAAACCACGTACAACAAGCTGTATGTTTACTACTTTGAGGTAAATTATTGTAAGATGTATTGCGGACTTGCGAAAGGAGAGGGAAACCAGCAAAAATGATTTCATTTAATGATATTTTAATTATATGACAACTGTCTACAAGCAACGATAGACTTTGTTTTTTAAAGCTTTTCGTATCTAACGTATACGACTTGAAAAATAACGATTTTGCTACGAGACGAATACGAGTACGAGACAAAATACGATTTTAATTTTTTTGTATATATTCATATTTTTCTAAGGAATTAAGTGGCATACTTATTTCTGAGCTCTAAGTTACTCAACGGGTTGTTTATACAACTAAAATGACGATTCAAGTTTTGTTTTTGCTTGTTCTATAATAACTTAAGTTCCAATCAACATGAACATAAGAGGTACTACGTGCGATTCAGTCTATTTCAATTGTTTAAGGTTTTGTTATCAATAGTACATGCATATATTATTCTAAAAAAATAATCTTACATAGAAATTCAATACTCTCGGATTTAAATGGAACATTCTGTGTATGTTACTGAGTATGAGCCGTTTTCATTACACGTAGTCTAGTCATAAATGATGATACAAGTCTAAACGCAAGAATATTTACTTACTAACTTAAGGTGGTGCTACAGTCCGGGTTGGACCGGAGGCTCAACCAACAAGCTTCTTCCAGCCGGTTTGCTTTCTAGCTAGCTGTCCCCAGTTTCGCACACCAAGTTGGTTGAGGTCCTCTTCCACTTGCGTGCGCCACTTGTTGCGCTGTCTTCCTCTATTGCGCTGTCTTCCTCAACTGCGCCGTCCCACGGAGCTGGATTCAAAGACTTTCCGGGCTGGAGCATTATTGTTCATTCGCTCTAGGTGACCCACCCATTTCAGTCGTTGGCTTTTCACTTTACTGACTAGATCAGTGTCGCTGTACAGCCCGAACAGTTCGTTGTTGTATCGTCTTCTCCATTCCCCATCTATGCAGACGGGACCAAAAATCAGCCGGTGAATCTTTCTCTCAAAATAGCCTAAAGCTTCTTTCTGTCTCTGCACCATACATAGATCAGAACCATGATGATAAGCGTCTTATACAGGGACACTTTAGTTGCTCGAGAGAGTTCTTTGATTCTCAATTGCCTTGTTAGCCCAAAGAAACAGCGATTATTGGCCAGAGTTATTCTCCGTTTGATCTCAGTACTGGTATCGTTCGCTGAGTTTATATCGGAGCCTAGGTAAACAAAGTCTCTGACCACCTCAAAATTATAGCTGTTTATAGTGACGTCCTGACCGAGACTTCGGTGTTGGGTGTCCTCTCTTGTTGACAGCATATGTTTGGTCTTGCCTTCATTCACCTTTAAACCCATCTTCTTGGCTTCAACTTCAATCAATACTCAAGAAAGCATCATTGACATCACGCTTTGTTCATCCGATTATGTCAATATCGTCGGCGTAAGCGAGTAGTTTGACGGACTTTTGAAAAATTATGCTTCTAGTGTTGCTCGGCCGCAAGGCCATCAGCTCCAATAGCTTTATTGGACTCAAGTTTATATATAGCTATCTTCACTTCGTCGAGATCGGGTGGACGAAATTGTTGGCTTTCGTCGTCCAGGTTGAATGGTGCAATCTGCAAGGCAGCGTTATTCGGTTCGTCATCTTCGTTATACAATTTGCAGAAATGATTTTTCCATATACTCAGCATCGATTGCGTTTCTACCACGATGTTCCCCTGATCGTCCTTGCAGGCTTCGGTTTAGTCCTTGTTAAACCTGGGAGGTTCTTTTTACCTTTTGATAAAACTTCCGAACTTCATTCCTGCAATGGGATCCCTCTAATTCCTCGATCGCGCGCTTCCCATGCTCTTTTTATTCTCTTCTGAGAAGCCTGTGTTCCTCTTCTGCTTGCAGACCCGAGAGCAGCTCTGGTCCTTCTATGCATCGCCGCTTTTAATGTCTTGTTGTTTGGCTGCATGTACTTGACGGCATTCTTCGTCGAACCAGGGGTTTCGCTGTGGGGGTTGTGTGAGGCCCAGCACGTCAGACGGGGCATCTCTGATGGCTTCCTGGCAATCCTTCCACTGGTTCTCGATGCTTGAATTGGCAGTATAGGACTTTTTAAGAGGGCGCAAGAGACTCGATTGGAAAAAGACCTTGCGATTTTTTGCGACTATAGCCGTAAGACGTCGAACTTCCTCACAGCATTTCCCTATTTTGGCCGTGGCCTGGATATCGGTAGCATTACCTTGGCTACAACAAAGTAATTGTCCGATTCAACGTTGGCTCCTCGGAACGTTCGGATATACTTGATACTGGAGAAGTGCCTTGCGTCGATCGCAATGTGGTCAATCTGGTTAGCGGTTTATTGTCCAGGAATTCTCCATGTCCCCTTATGTATGTATATCGAGATGCGGGAACTAAGTATTAGCTACCACAACGTTTCCCCCCGCAGCAGTCAATTAACCTGAGTCCGTTATCGGAGGTGGTGACTCGGCATTAAAATCACCCAAGAAAACTTTAATGTCATAGCTAGGGCATTGCTCGTATGTCTTGTCCAGGAGCTCGTAGAACTCGTCCTTGGTGTCGTCATCTTCTTCCTCTGTATGCGTGTTTATGAGGCTGATGTTAGCGAATCTAGTCTCGATTCGAATTGTCGTGAGGCGCTTGTTCACGTTGTTGAAACTCAAGACTTCTTGCCTAAGTCTGCCTCCAACGAAGAATCCACGTAGTAGACGTCGCAGTCTTTAAGTTTTCTTTTAGCCCGCCCATCCCATCGCAATTTTTGGATGGCGGTGATATCTGCTTTGTAGCAGTCTAAGGCCTCCGCTAAATGTTCGGCTTGGGCGTAAGAGAGACAGAACATTCCAAGTGCAGATCCGAAGTTCGTTGTCCTTATTTCGTTTGCTAGTATCGTCAACAGTAAATCCGTCCGTATGTTTGTAGTTGCTTCGCAACTAAATAGCTTAACGTGGCCGGGAAGTCACCCCGACGGCACGACCCCCAAACCTGGAGGACAAGACCCTTAGTATGACTCCAAGGGCGGGGAGACGGATTAACCGCTCCTTATAGTCCTGAGCTCCGAATATGTTGTAGAAGCCCGTATAAGTCTCAAAAAACGATTATTAATGTTATTGGATTCTTGAAAATGGCATGACTGATTTAAATAACTTTTATTAAATAAAATAACAGAAGCTCCTAAAAAATTTTAAAAAGCATTTTGTATCAAAATTTTTAAATAAATGTTTTTTTTTTGAATAAAAAAAATTAGTTTGAAAACTTAATAGCTGTGTTTAATGAAAAAAAAACTAGATCAGAACAGAGCAGAACAGCACAAGTGTGTGAAAACTGTCAGAACAAGAAAGAACAGATGTGCAATTTCAAATTTAAAGTGTTTCAGTTGTTATTTGTTTGTATTTATTTTCAATAGAAATTCATTATCAATTCACACTTTTTATTCTCTTTTGTCTTTTTCTTCATGTTTAATCCAAAAATATAAGAAAAGTTCTTCTGTGATAATATTTATTTTTATCCCAAACAAACAAATCAGCTGGTACTTTGACATTTCTCACTCACTTGCTCCACCTCAAAAGTAGGTGCAGGAAATATTGTTCTAAACTGTTCTGAAATATGTCATGGAACACAAAGTGACAAAATGTAGAACAGTTTAGGGCAAGATTTGCACTCATGGAACACACAATCCTGTCCTTTTCTCTTCTTTTCTGTAATTTTCTTTTCAGAACAGGTTCATTTAACACACCTAATATTTCGAATTAATTTTGGAGCCAAAATGTCATCAATTTTGTTTGTTTAACTTTCTAAAAATTGAAGCAAAACATTTTCAATTATGGTTTTCACTTTAAGCTCTAACTGACGCCTTAGAATGAAATCAGTTTTTTTTGTAAATACAAAAAAAAGTTCAACTTTTTATATTTTTATGTATGTATGTACATTAGGGTGGTCGTATAAATAATCCTATAGTCGCCGTAAGGAATAATTTAATTTCCCTTTTTTGTTTTGCATAGTAAGTGATTCGCGTAAAATCTCGAACTTAATTTAAAAAAGAATCGTAAGATTGGACTCCTGGCTTTCCAAAAAGCTACAAAACAATACTGTAAGTATTGCCTTTGTTTTTTAATTATTTTTTTTTCTATTGAAGGTAATTTTTTTAATGAAATTTCCCCTCCTCTCCAATCGGGAGAAATATAACCCCGCTCGAAGGGATTTTTTTTGTATTGTTCCAACCTTCATGCTTTGAATTTTTCGGGCAGATTTTACTCGAATCACCAAGTATGAAAATAAATAAATAAATTAAATTGCATCCCCTACAGCGACTGTAGGGGATGCAAATACAAATATGAAATATTGAGATACTTTTTAAATTCCTTTAAAGCCCATTTAAACGATCATTTTAGTTTAAGTTTCAGTTGAACTATCGGTTAAGTTTTCAGTTAAATTGATGTCTACATGCAAAAACTGAACCGTTTAACTGCAACTGAAACTGATGAAATTCCCATCAGTTGGCAGTTAAGTTATCAGTTAGACAGCTGTCTAAATACGTTTCAGTTCAGATGTCACTTAAACTGCAGTTGGCGGTGAGTGTTTGTTTTTTGTTCCAATATGTCGAAACGGAGTTATAATTCGGTCTATTTCAGTGAAATTTATTACGAGTGTCCGTTTTCGTGGAAGTAAAGTGATAATTTTAACTAAAAGATTAACTGAAAGCTCAACTGAAACTGAAACGGAAATGATAGTCTAAATGGGGCCTAGGCATCAGTTTAGCTGGAAACTTGAGTGAAGTCTAAATGGAGCTTTTGAGTTGATTAAGGTCCATCCAAAATTACCTTTTTTTTAACGACCACCCTTATGTACGTATACAGGGTGATCGGTATAAGGTGCACCAAAAAGCTAGAGTGAGTAGGTTGGGCTAAGGGAAGAAAAAATCGTATAGAAAGGGAGGCATCTCCTATTGGGGAACCTTTCAGCGTACAATCTCTGTGCTAGAATCATCCGCTAAACCGTAGCAGTATTGCATATCTGTCAATTCTTCCCAAAAGTAATTTGTCAATGTTTTGTGTTGACGATTTGATTCGCAATTTAGAAATGAGTTTTAAACAGAATATCCTTCCGTATTTATTTGTGGTTAAGTAAAACATAAAAAAGGTATTTTCCTCGGAAAAATATTCTTTTTAATTTTTTTTATTTTTCAAAAACTAAGATACATTTTAGCATCTGGTTATCTGTTTTTATTGAAAATTAATAAGAGCATTGAATTTTGAAAACAAATATTATACCTAATTACATAAAATTTTTAAAAGAATTAGTTAGATTTTTTTTCGAATTTCGAATTTGAAAATTAATTTCTCTTATTTAAAATGCAAATAAAAGAATAGATTTCTATCTTTTCAAAAAGGTGTAGCATGGCATTTGTGTTTAATAAATGTTTTTAAATATTTTTTTTTCTGTTTGAGTCAAATTTTTAGCAAATTGTCCCTTCCGCCTAAATGAGGGGAAATAGAACCCCCTCCCATACGATTTTTTTCTTGTCAACCAACTCGTTGTAGCTTTTTGGTACACCTTATACCGATCACCCTGTATATAAATTATTCATCAGTCATCAGCATCACAAATAAATATCCGATATATTTATTGGGGCATTCCATTGTCACGTACCCGACAATCGTACGTAGTCTCCACAATTTAATTAAATTTAAAACTTCAAAGCGCTTTAATGAGACGAAACATTTATAAGTAAAAGTTCAAGAATCTACTGATTATAAGCAGAGTATTTAGTGCCACGTCCCCGACAGTAAAATATCCAAGGATTTTAGCTTAATTTCTTCTTATTTTATTTAAGCTAAGTATCGAGCAAGTACAACAAAAAAGCATATTCTACAAAATACACTACACACTCAGGTTTACTTTAGTAAACCCTTAGACCGGTATTCATAAACGTGAATAAATCACGAATTATCTTTAGTGAGTGAGTAAAGTGCCAAATCTTATCAATACATCAAAATGCATGGTAATAAACTAACTCACCAAAATAGGTACATTAAACGAGTAATTAAGTTAAAAATACTTCTGTCATTGTTGCCAAATACTAGAAATAAAAGGAAACTAACGCTAGTGACACATACTTCTTACAATTTCAAATGAGAGAGTGTATGTGCAAAACCTCAATTTGTGAGAAGGTATATGTGCAGTTCAAAAAATAGTCTTTGTAACAGCAGAGTTCTTGTTGATTGTAGTAGATTTTCGTTAAGATTTTGAACTTAACGTGGATTAGCAGTTTATATTTTTATTGCTATGAAATTTTATTTCGTGAATTAACTCCTGATCGATATTTTATTACTTTACTTAAGTAAACCTTTAGTACTTTAGTGAACCTGAGTGTGTGCGGCAATGAGAGTGTAGGTGAAGTAGCTCTTCATCTTCTTTCTTTTTAACATTCGTCTTAAATATTTCTGATGAAGAACGTAAACACGTTCGAAACGTTGCAAGAATCAACATCTTTTATTGACTTACAGCCCGCTTAAACTATATTTGAAAATAAAGGTGGACCAAGCTAGAGTTAATCACTAATTCAAAGATTTATGCAGCTCATTTAAACGAGGTTTTGATATCAGAAACATTTTTAATTGGCTCACCTTTCCCCAGCGCCACTTTCCTAATTTGCACTTTTTATGCGCTTATCGATTAATTTCTGTTGTTATGTGTCGAAAATAATCATCTTGAAATTTTGAACATCTCTTTTTTTATAAGTATTTCTGTAGTAAGTTCGCAAAATGGTATAGGGGGCAAAGTTGCCAAAAGGCAATTGACTTAAAATGGGGAAAAGAGCCGTAACTGATAAAGTATATTTTTTTTATTTAAAGTTTATTGCGTCTATGTCTTTGTTGTCAAACTATGAAGAAGCTGATTTTTGAAACTTTTTATAATTTTGGGATATTTTGATTTAGTATTTTGTAGTATAAAATGATAAGCTTTTTCTTTGTAGAACTATCAGAATCTGTTTGTTCTAGCTTTGGATGCATTATTTCAAGTAGAATTAAAACACTTTTTTTAAATTGTACAAATTAGAAAATAATTTAGTAAATATATTTCTTGGTCCATTTAAAATTTACTTTTAATGATTTGCGCGTTAAAAAAAAAAACTTTTATAAAATATAATGTGTTATTATGTTAGACTAAGATTTCCATACAGCATGTAATGTAAATCTTCGTAGAGTTCTAAATATTTAAATTTGATAGCAATAACATGTCGCAACAGACAAATTGGGTATTGCTGACCTAAGGTAGTACGATCTTTTTGCCTATCCTCTTGTTTGTAAAGTATACCTTACTTCGTTGGACTCTTTATTCTTGTAATACCTAACTCGCTGGGCAACAGCACTTATGGACTCATTGATTAGATTCATATTTTACCTTTAAGCATGGAGATTAGTTGGGTAGATTTTACTTTCAGTGTTATTTCAAGGTCTTCAAGATAGTTATTTTTTTTATAATGCTAGTACTGAATTTGTGAAAACGAAATTTCAACTTCGCTTAAAATATTTAATAATGAAATTTGTTTAAAATTTGTATCCGTTTTTTATTTTGTATTTTTTTTTTACCACTTTTGTGTTTGTATATCACCGAAAGATTGTAGTTTCCTTAAAGTGTATAAACACAATAATAAAGTGGGAAAGAATTACATACGACTGCCAAATTTGTGTGCTGAAAATGATTTTCATATTTTGCTTCCACACTTGTATCCAAACAAGTTAGTTTCACATTTCACTACAACCTCAAACCCCCAAGTGGGATAGATAGTGCCATGGTTTTATATTCGTTCCTAAATATTTTCATATATTAATATACATATGTCAATACGTGTCTGATTTGCTGTCAAGTTTATGTGTGATTAAATTTCATATTTTGCTTCCACACCATTATACATGATTTTCTTTACACTTTTTTGACATGTGTTTGAATGGCTATTATTAAACGAAGAGTTTGGTTTCAGGAAGAACAGTGAGAAATTAATACATAAATTGTTTGTCTCAGTAATCTCCGCAAAAAAACCTTACCGCTCATTTTTGTTTAAAATAAATAAAATAAAAAAAAAATAAATTTGGTGGCACAACAGCTTGTGAAGAACCAAGACCTAGTGACTAACAACTCTCAACCATTCCTGTGTGCGTATTTTTGGCAGGAATGGAGGGGACCTACAGTTTTTTGCCGAGTGCGAACGGCTAGGTGAGAAGCACTTATTCATGACAAGTATACTCTTGGAGGATTTGTACTGACAAGAGGCAGTACCTCGCGAAAAAAAACATTTGTTTTTAGGTGGCAGCGGCTGGGAATCGAACCCAGACCTTTGGCATGACAGTCCTACGCACTAACCATCATGCCACGAGGTACTACAATCATTTTTCATTTTTGTTTGTCCCACTTAAAAATCTCTTGTGACACGCCAATTTGGTTTAGAATGGAGACTTTTTTGATTTCTCGGTACAAAACCTGGAAGTAAACAAGTATTTTCTCACAAAAATGCTCATTATTGATTTTTATACTTGCAATCAGATATGATTTGGTATAGGATTTGGAAATTTTCAACGAAATTACCTGATAATGACCTAAAAAAAACGTATGTTGTATAGGAATATCTAGGAGAGTAACAAAAATATTAAGAATGAGATAATAGCCTAAGAGCTAGCCACGTTTTCGAGAAGTCATTTTAGTATGTCTATATACGGTAGGGGTAGTAGTACCTCGTGGCATGATGGTTAGTGCGTTGGACTGTCACGTCGAACTTGGATCACATATCGATTAAAATTTAAATGGTTTTCCTGACCACTTTTTAGAATTGTATTTTTTTTTTACCTAAAACCAGCCGCGGGGTCTTAAAATTCAATTTTGGAAAATGTCCCAGACCAAAAATTACTTCTATTTAATCAAGATCCATGATACCCATTTCCGACACCCCTAATATACAGTCCGTAACATTTGGATAGCCTCACTTATACTTATAATTAAAATAAACTGTTTTTGATACTTTTTACTGTAAGCATACGGAATTGTGTATTGAATCACAAGCCTTCCTGAGATTAAGTTAAGTTTTATCTGATTTCTACAAGCTGGTGGAGTTTTTAAGCTAATTTGGCTTACTGTCACTAAAATTCACTTTTTTTTTTGTAACATTAGAATAGCCTCACCGTGTTTATTGCAATTAAAATATTAACTTATCGATTTATTTTTTGCAGTTGGGACAAATTATATTAGTTCTTTTTATTGCTTCCATTAATTTTAATTATCTCAAAAATTGGGAGTCTTGAAAGAATCTTACACAAATTTCAATAGGTCCGATGAAATGATGCTGCCGGGAAACTTTTGATGTTTTAATTGGCTCTTATTTACTTGAGTACTGCTTCCTATCTTCATAAGTTTTATGTTTTAGCCAACCCAATAAATTTTTTATGATCCTCAAATCTAAAGAGTAGAGTAGAAAAGCGAGTTACTGTCCAAATTTGAATCGGACCATTGTTCTACAGAAAATCAATCAGCAGATGTCCGAAAATATCCTTAAACCTTCGCAAGGATATTTCCAATATGGTATTATAGAATCTCGGCATTTTTAAGAAAACAAAACTAATTATGTTATAAAGAATAACGAAAACCAAAATTTGTCTCTCTTAGCTTTGTTGGAAATGTAAAATCGACTTTTCCTTTCTTAACTAAAGACAATAGGCTTCCAAAGGTTAAACTTTTGCTCCCCTGAAAAATATTTGTTGTAAAATTCCTGAGTTGGATGCTGGTGTCAGTATTTCATGCAATGTGGTATGATGTAAATTAAGAAGATGTAGAAAAAGCACACTGGTAACTGGAAGTTTTTTCGTTAAGTATAGCCATTTAGCTCACCCTTGGTCGTTTGACTAAAGATTTTCCGCTTGTCTGGTATGATAGAATAGCGGGCGCGCAACCATTCCATATTAAAACGGATCTTTAAATTAATTAATAACCAATTTAGGGTTTCCAATGAATTTTCCGAGCTTGAAAGCGATGAGATAGTAATTTATCGTTCTACAACTCAATTTTTCCAAATTTCGATGCAGCTAGCCATTTTTCCTGCTTATTTAAAAAAAATACAAATTAAAAGCCACCAATCATCATAATCTTACCATTCTCCAATATGTTTTCATTAATTAAACTGGCAAGTTTTCGATTAAAATGGCAAAAAACCAAGTGAGGCTATTCTAATGTTACAAAAAAAAACTTTAATTTTAGTAAAAGTAAAGTAAGTAGCTTAAAAATCTCCACCAGCTTTAAAAAATCAAATAAAACTTAAGTTAATCTCAGGAAGTTCATCTCATCTTGTGACTCAATATTCAATTCCGTCCATCCATTCCATTAAAAAAAGTGCCAAAAACGGTTTATTTCAATAAAAAATATAAGTGAGGCTATCCAAATGTTACGGACTATATATTTTCTATATATTTTAGCTCTAATTCCTTAGATTTGTGCAACGGCAGTCTGGCTCTGGCTGGAAGGAGGTGTTGCGTTTTTCCGCCCTTTTAAAAAAGTGTGTTGAAAAACATAAATGCAATTTTCTCGACTCCAATTGAACTTAGAGTAACAATTTTTATTTGATTTTGTAGGTTAAAATATCTTTGTTTGTTTGTTTTAAAAAAATGGTTTTTAGTCGCCTCCTGCTCGTCTGAACGAACAAATTATTAAACAGTTTTTTTGAAGAGTACCGGTTTTGTATCTTTAGATTTTATGTGAAACATAAAAAGTCTTAAATATAGGGTAACAAAGGTGCCAACATACAGCAAATAACACTGGTCTTAACCGAAAATCACTTTTAAACCAAACTATACTTTTCTTATGAATTTTGGCATGCGGAAGTGGAATCCGAAGTGAGAATTGCTCTGGCACTTCAAGTTTTTATAGCCATTAAAGTCAAATTGCTTGACCACTAAACATGTTTTTACAAAACTATTAATGAGATCTCAAAGGATTGTATTTCATCTTTCTTAATCAATTTTAATCTTTTCGATCTTTTCGAAATTCGTTTTCTTCTCAGATCGTTTTCTTCTCAGAAAAATAAAGTTTCAAAAATTACTCATTTATAAAAATGTAAAAACTGATGTTTTGAAACTTTGCCGCCTTGTATCTTTAACGAGACTAACTGCAGGGAGTCAGATACTCGTATATGTCAACAATTGTTTAAAATTGTAAGCTTAATATTTCTTGCATACACATTTTTTCTCCCCGACCAATAGGTATTGAAATAAATCAATTTTAAAAATAGAGTTGGCAAAATGGGTTGGGAAGCGTTGGGAGGAAAAATACGCCAATTTTGTCTGTTATAATTTAGACTTTGAGGAATAATAATACGAAAAGTCAAACCTGTAACGAATTTTTGTAATGTCAAAACCTGGTTATATTTTATTTACAGTGTAAACCATAAAAACTACGCAATTTTGAAGTTTCTTTTGTTAAAAAATAAAGACAAATCTGGTTTCATGTGAAAACTAATATTATGTGAAATAAGTCTTCCTAATTTTAGTAGAATAGACACAAAAGTTTAATTTTTTTCTAGGTCAACCTAATCCACAGTACACTTATTAGAGGTAATATCATTTTGAATTTTGACTTTTGTTCAGTCACTATTGTTGTTGTATTTACGTGTATTTTTTCCTCACGTTCACAGCCATTTTTTATTTCTCACAATTTCAATTTCAATTTGTTGTTGTTTTTACTTGTGTTTTCAGCCTCACGCTCACAGACATTTTTTTATTTCTGACAATTCCACTTCTGACAACCTCCGGAATATAATACCTTCTATTTGTGTACTGTGAACCTAATCTAAGAGGGCTCTATTCTTCAAATCATTCAATTTTCAAAAATCATTTGAAAAAAAAAGCCGGACGTGGTTGAATTTTTCTGAAACCAGATTTAAATTTATTTGAAGATGAACAAAAATTTAATATTTGCAGACCAGTGTAATTTGTTAAGTAGTTTTACAATTCGTACGGTGCTGCAAAACATAAACAACGAATTCTTGCTGATTAATAAACAAGTATTTAATTACTTAAGAGGGGGTCAATCTACTTCCGTTTATAACGGAGGGGAACTTTTATAAAAACAAAATTTCAGTGCAAAAAAAATGTTAAATGAGCTGAGAATTTGCGAATTCGAACATTTTTATTTTAGAATCGAGTTACATAATAAATACAAACTTTTGATCCAACCTCATTATTTTAATATTGATCTTTGATTTATTTCCTTTTATTTATGTTGTATTTCTTTTGTCACTTCGTTTTTAAAATTGAAGTTTATGTGTGATATTATTGGTATGTAAGTTATGTTTATAGATATTATTCATCATTTAGTTTGTTAAGTTTTTTTCTTTGGCTTTATTTTGTGCATTTTATTTTTTTTTATAGTGCATGACATTTTGTTATATATGTAATTATTTTTTATTTGGGTTCTAGTCATATTACAAAAACAACTCAATGGGAGGATCCCAGAGTTCCAATACAACGGCAGCAACATCTCACTAATAGAACTGGTAATTATTATTTGAATTTATCTTTAAATTATTATTTTATTTTTATTTATTTAACATCTTGGTATGGGTTAGGATAACAAAAAATATGAAAAAAAATGTTTAATGCCTCGTCATATGTATTTTATGTCCGATTACATCAATGTTATATTTATTTTCAGTTAACCCACGAAGCGTGAGTAAGGATTCTGCGGCCTCTACTGATTCTCTGGGTTCACTTCCAGAAGGTTGGGAACAAGCACTCACAGAATCTGGTGATGTTTATTTTATTAACCATATCAATCGCACAACATCTTGGAATGATCCACGCATACGTACGTTTTCTAATATTTACAAATATTTCGTACAATAGTTTGCAAAAGTCTGCTTAGAGAAATTTCTATTTTGCCTAGTTATGTATGTGATTGGGAAATTAATTGATTCGCAAAGCTTTACGTTTTGCTTGGAAAACTGTCAAATGTGCCTGCCAAAGACAGTTCAACAAGCGCACCGCACGAAGTGAAATCTCAGTTTAGGGCTCAGAGATCTTACTAAGTGAACACAAATCTCAAGCACATTGCTTTTCTTGTGATGTTTGTGTTTAAATTTGCACTTAACATGTAGGTATATTTTTCGGAAAAATATTTCAAAGCTAAACATTTTCGTTATTTTCGAAGTTGTATTTAAATATATTTTGTATACGACTCTATTATAGTATACAGCTTTACTCAATGATGTTGCTTAGCTTTTAGTCCATTATTCTTCTTTAAATCGATGTACATCGTAAATTTCCAAAACATTTCTTTTATCTTAAATATGTTAGCCACTTATTCTATTATGGTGAGCTGTTGTGAATCAAGCGGAGGCAGGATCATTTCTTGGGGCAGTTTCCTTTCCTAACTTGTGAAAACATAATAATATTCTCCATTTTTGTATTTAAAAATGTGAGAGACAAATAAAATTGAACTAGCTCACATCAACGTTTCCTATGTCTATTTTTTGTATTTTTAAAGCTAATATCTATTTTTAAGAATTTTTAATCAAAACCGACTCCTCCTTATACAAAGTAAAATATATTGTTTCACAAAACTTTGTATCACAAAACGTTGTATAATAAAACATTGTACGACAAAACGTTCTAGCACAAAACGCTGTTTCACAAAATGTTGTAGCACCAAACTTTATAACAAAAACGGGATCATAAACATTTTATGGGACAAGTTTGCTTTGATTCGCTAACTCCTCATACACAACTGCCTTACGAATTGAAATTTGGTGTGTTTTTTGTGCCCACTTCTTCGCTTAAAATAAAAGTGCACAAGAAAATATCATGGCGCTTACTCTATATATAACAGTAATAGTAGTTAGTGGAATCCCAGACACTGCCGCCTAAAGAGAAAAATGTTTTTCCCGAGGTACTGCCTCTTGCAAGGAACTGAAAAATCCTCCAAGAGTATATTTGTCATGAATAAGTGCTTCTCATCTAGCCGTTCGGATTCGGCAAAAAATTGTAGGTCTCCTCCATTCCTGCCATCAACACGCATACAGGAATGGTTGAAAGTTGTAAGTCGCTAGGCCCTGGTTCTCCACGAGCTGTTGCGCCACCAAATTAACTTTATTTAATTCCTTTTTTATACTTGCTAAGTTCATGAGCGGATACGTTTATTTCAGTAAGCAAGCGGAATTGTTGTTGTATTTTATATGCTTATTATTTTTTTAAGTGAAGATACGTTAACATAAAAACACATCTATTAACAGAAATAGCTTTTGAAACAATTCTGTTTAATTTGAGCAGAAAATAGATTTAGAATCGAAACAAACTTAATGTCACATTACTGAGAAATCATGTGATATTAGGCGCGTCTCACCAAATAAAATCTCTGAGCGCTCAGAGATTTTTTAAGTGGGACAAAAAATCTCACCTGAGCACTGAGATTTTTTGAGGAGATTACTGAGACGAAAATTTTTTGGATTCATTTCTCAATGCTCTTTCTCTGCTAAAACAGCTGTTCATTTGACAGCCAAATTGCAATTTTTTGCTGTTGTATGAATTCTAAAATCGATAAAAAATACAAAAAAAAGGTGGAATGTTGATAAAAAGGAAAATAAATTGTATTTGCTATGATTTTTCATTAATTTTATAAAGTTTTGTGCTTAAATATTTTAAGTAAAGTTGAAATTTCGTTTCCCGAATTTCAATTCGAGAATTATAACACGTGTTTATACAATTCAACGGAGAATCTTGTCCCAGCAAAGCATTCCGCCTCCGTCAATCTGACATTGAGCGCTCAGTGAGATTTTAGTTGGTGAGACGCGCCTATTGTGTGCCCACATTTCAGCAACAAATCTCTGAGCCTTCTGAGATAATAGGCGCGTCTCACCAAATAAAATCTCTGAGCGCTCAGAGATTTTTTAAGTGGGACAAAAAATCTCACCTGAGCACTGAGATTTTTTGCGGAGATTACTGAGACGAAAATTTTTTGGATTCATTTCTCAATGTTCTTTCTCTGCTTAAACAGCTGTTCATTTGACAGGCAAATTGTAATTTCTCGCTGATGTGCAAATACTAAAGTCGATTTAAAATTCAAAATAAAGGTGGAATGTTAATAAAAATGAAAATAAATTGAATTTGCTTTTATTTTTCATTCATTTGATAAAGTTTTGTGCTTTTAAATTTAAATATTTTAAGCAAAGTTGAAATTTGTTTCCAGAATTTCAGTACGAAAATTTTAACACATGTTTTTATACAATTCAACGGAGAATCTTGTCCCACCAAAACATTCCGCCTCCATCGACTTGACATTGAGCGCTCAGTGAGATTTTAGTTGGTAAGACGCGCCTATTACTTCACTTCGTGATAAGCGCCTTTTGATTTTTTTTTCTTAAATCTTCATGATTTGAAAGTTTATTACATTCGTGACTCCCATCCCTCTAATTATTTGTTTTGTTGCAATATGAAAAGGTAAAAATGTGTGCTACTGGGAAATGAGTTACCAAATCGCTATTCACATTATATATCTGAACTGATTACACATTAAAAAAATACTAACTATTACTACTTTTAGTAGTGCGTTTAAGTAAATATTCTTAGAATTTGACTAATTAAAATTCACAAGTAGCTGTAGCTCTTGTATAAACAAAAAATAAAAACATCAAATGTTTAATCTTTCGTCTTTTTTAATTAATTGAAACTTAAACAAATAAGTGCATGTATGTTTGACCCGCATTTATTTATCATTGCTTATACTAACTCAGTGATGTAGAAACCTCAGAAATGAGTTACAGTGAAAGCTCCCTTAGGCGGAGCCGAAGGAACCCCTTTGGCTTGCCGGTGTGGTATCAATAATAAGATTAATGTAATATGGCTATTTTCGGTAAACATATTGTGGTACCGAACGTAAACTGAAGACATGTATTTTAAAAGAAAACATAAAAGTGTAACAATTTCTGGTATTTTATCTGTACCGATAAGAAAAATCAAATTTCAATATCAATAAGGAGCAGCAATCTTTAAAGCGCTTAAACGGGTCATCCACGATAATTCATGAATGACACTCCTAGCCTGTGTAAACTCATAGAGGCGGATGGGTGTACCGGATTGTCATAATAAATTAATAAATAATTACAATTGGTGATGCGACAGGTCGTCTGGAACCAGGGTCTAGTGACTTATATTTCTTAACCTGTGTGCATGTGTTATCGTACCTCCGAAAAGAAATTTGATTTAGGTGGCAGAGGCTGGGAATCGATTGCCAGACCTTCGTTGAAACAGTCCAAGCACTAGCCGCCTCTAGGAATGATGGTGCTGAAAAGATACTTTTTCCGGCAAGGTTAATATTTGCAGGATAATTGCTGAGAAAATAGAGTTACATACATTATATGTAGATAGCATCAAGTACAAACAAAAATTATCATTTTGTTTAATAATTTTTGTTTCGAGCACTTTTTCTTCTTCCTCAAAAGTGGAGTCGATTGATCGACACCCTGAAATTTACATAGCTATTTACTTAAAGTGATTCTACAGTCAGGGGAGGACCAGGGTTTCTGCAAACAATCTTTTTCCAGTTGGCTCCGTTTCTAGCTAGATGTAATAAGTTTTGCACACCAAGTTGATTAAGGTACTCTTCCACTTGCGTCCGCCACCTGTTACGTTGTCATCCACTACGCCGTCCCACGGGGGTAGTGTTCATATCTCTACACCATACATCAGGTCCGGGACGATAAGTGTTTTATAGAGTTGCTTGAGAGAGAGCTTTGCTTCTCAATTGCCTTCTTAGCACAAAGAAGCAGCGATTGACAAGATAAATTCTTCGTTTGATCTCACAGCTAGTATTATTCACTAAGTTTATAGCAAAGCCTCGGTACATTAAAGTCTTTGACCAACTAAAAATTTGTTGACTTTGTCTTCATTTATCGTTGAACCCATCTTCTTGGGTTCCTTTTCAATACTCACGAAAGCACCACTGACATCACGCTTTGTTCGGCCAACTATGTCAATATCGTCGGCGTAAGCGAGTAATGGAGGGACTTTTGAAAGATTTGGCCTCTATTGTTAACGTCAGAGTTTTGTAACTATTCTTCTTTTTAGATCTAGCTATTTTAGATCTAGCTATTATCCACTTCGTCGAGATTGGGTGGACGAAATTGTTGGCCTACGTCGTCCTGGTTGAATGGTGCAATCTGCATGGCAGCGGAATTCGATTAATACCTCAGAAATTATTTTCCCATATTCACTGCGATTCTACTACAATGTCCCCCTGATCGTCCTTGGAAGCCTCGGTTTTTTTTTAAACCTTTTGGCAAAACTTCCAAAACTAGCATATTTTCTCGATTGCGCGCCTCTCATGCTCTCTATTTTACCTTCTGAGAAGCAGATATTGCCAACTCGTCTTCCCCTCATAGGGCTGGGAGCTCTGGTCCTTCAATGAAGGGCCCCTATGTATAGCTATTGATTTGCTGCATGTACTTTCCGGAATTCTTTGTCGGAACCAGGGCTTTCGTTGTGGTGGTCATGTGGCTTCCTGGTAATGCTCCCACTGCTTCTCAATGCTTGAAGTTGGTGGCATAGGACTATTTACAAGGATATGAGAAACTCGATCGGAAATGGACCTGGCGATTTCTTGTGATTTTAGCTGTCCGATGTCGAATTTCCTCACAGTATTTCCCTGTTTTGACTTTGGTCTAGGTATCCGTAGTATTACCTTAACTAGAACGTGGTAGTGGTCACCACCGAATCCTCGGAACGTTCGGACACCATTGAAACTGGAGGAGTGTCTTGCTTCGATCCCAGTGTAGACAATCTGGTAGGATTACCTTAACTACAACGTGGTAGTGGTCACCGTCGAATCCTCGGAACGTTCGGACACCATTGAAACTGGAGGAGTGTCTTGATTCGATCCCAGTGTGGACAATCTGGTAGGAAGTTGGTTGACCTCGAGATCACCATGTAACCTTGTGGTTATCGAGATGTGGGAACTGCGTATTAGCTACCACAATGTTCCGCCCGCTGCAAAGTTTGATTACCCTGAGTCCTTTATCAGAGGTGATGTCGTGCAAGCTGTATATTTCCGATTATGCAACCAAAGACGTCTTCTCTTTCTAGTTTGGTATTCATCAAGACAATTTTAATGTCATAGCTAGGGCATTGTTCTTATTGCCCAAAAAGACGATTGCTTTATTATCTGTAATAGTCGCCCTAGTTGATATCGCAGTCTTTTAGTTTTCTTTTTCCCGGCCTATCGCACTTCTTGGATGGCGGTGGTATCAGCAGTAGTCTACGACTTGCGCTAAATGTTCGGCTGAGAGACAGAGCATTCCACGTGCAGACCCGAAGTTAATTGTCCTTATTACTTTTGCTGAGTCCGACAACACTAAATCCGCCCGTATCCGAGGCTGAAGGACCAGACCATTAGTATAACTTCAGTCGGATAAACAACTCCTTATAGACCTGAGCTCCGAATATGCCGAAGTATCCCTATAAGGTGTTCACTAAGTAGTTCAGCCTCACTGGAGTTGTAGAAACCACCGTTGATTCTATCTGGGGAATTCTGCCGCTGCCGCCTTGATGACAGAAGAAGTGCCTTATTGGAAATACTACCCCCCCCCCTCCCCCCAATTTTGATTCCTATTTCGAAATGTAGCACTATCAAGTACATGAACAAATCAATATTATGTTTGTAGATTTATATATTTTTTATTTACCCGATCATATCGAAAAGACTACCAAAAATTGAAAGTTGATTCCTTAATTTCATAAAGATGATTTTCTCGTATGTATAACAATACTTAAAACATAATTCAAAATTAAATTTAAATTACTTCAAAAAAAAAACAGTGCAGAATTCTTGTTCCGCTTCATTAGTTACGTTTTCTTAAATTGTATATGTTTAAACTTTAAGTAAGAGTTAATGAATATTAATCCTAATCCAAACGTTTCTTAACTCATTTACAGAACTTATTTTTTTTTTAATGCAACAAGATTTTAATTGACCAAGATAGTGCAGGTAAAATAGCAAAAATAAAATAGTCAAATTTTGTTCTCATCGAATTTTGGTAAGTAGCTTGCTTTTATAGTATGAAGATAGAAATAGTGGCTAGAAAATAAGCTGGTTTCATATCCCCTCTTGGCCATTTTAATTACACTGGTCATCAAAGGCAATACATGTGGCACCCAAGGGATGAAATCCAGTAAAATTACTTATCAGAGATAAAAATTGTTCCAACGATCGACTGCTGAATAGAAGAGATAGTTTGTGTGCACTGGAAATCTCTTCCAAGGTTAATTAAAACATAAAATGGAATGATTAAATAAGTAGAGAATCTATCTATCTATTGAAATACAAAATATTTGTGTCCTTCTTGGACTATCACTCTAGAGATCAGTTAATAATCAAAGCAATTACAACTAAAATATTTGTTTGCAACCACCAAGAATATATCTTTTCTTGTTGAATTTCCTTTCACAAACGATTGTAAATCCATAACTTCATTTCTCGGCTTATGGTATGATCAGTCGTCAGACAGGTGCCTATTTCAACAGTTTTCATGAATATCAGTACCTTCCGTTCAAAGGATTTTATCTCCCTCTTTGGGGCATCTGCTGACTCACGCACTCCCTTGATCCGATTAGGGTGTGTAAACTCGCCAAGCAGTCCCTCTTACCTTGAGTGCTCCTTTTGATCTGGAAACAAATTGTGTGTGACAACAGAGCACTATGCTATGGGTGTCTGGGCTGAAATACACTTTGACAATACTTTGAAATAGATTAGGAACTAGTAGATTTTTTTTATTGAACTAAGCATGGATACAAATATGTTAATTATATTTCACTCGACTAATTTCATTCAGGTTTTTTTATTTGTGAAATTTCGTTCTCTCACCTATAAAAACAATGTAAATATACAATTGAGGGTACTGTTTAGATCTATTATTCTATTATCAAATTGAGAAGTAAAAACAAAGTTTTATGGGTAACTTATTTTTAAAGATTTTACCTGCACTAGAAGTCAAAGCATTCAATTTTGTATCTTTTGATCTGTTTAAAAGTTCTGCAAACGAATTACTTTATATTAATTTCATATTTAACCTTGACTTTTGTGAACTACTGTATACATATCAATAACAGTTGGTTTTATGCGTAATTTTTTGTATAACGTCATTTCAAGTGATATTAACTAAAATAACTAGAAATATTATTTTTTTTGCACAAAAACGAATAATTTGATTTTTGTTTTCTATTTGTTTATTTATTGAAGCCATTTACATGCAAAAACCCTCATCTGCTGCTCGTCCAGAAATGAACTGGATGGAAAGCAAGAGTATAGATAAGGAGCGTGATTACTTAAAAGCGCGCGACAGCATTCAGGTAATAAATTTTCCAATTTACAATATATGTGTTAATAAATTCTTCTAATTCTTTATGTACAGGAACAACGTACTCGACTTGTTCATAAACTTGATTTGCAAATGGATCCGTTTTTATCAGGAATGCCCGATCATAGCAGACAAGAGTCCGCTGACAGTGGTTTGAGCTTATCATCAAACAACTTCTCAGTTACCCCGGACTATTTATCACAGATTGGAGACAGCATGGATTGTATAAGCGGTAAAAATGAAAATTTAAATTAAATATTACAATTCTAGTTTAACTGCTTTTAAACGTCTTCCGATTTGTAAGCTCGCTTTAGAGAAGCGTATAACCCGCTTCATCATAATGACCAATATTTACTCTTTTGATGTGAAACATCCTATCTATTGGATAGGAGCGAATTTGTTTGAATAAGACCTAATACGTCGCGACATACAATTTCGTTAAGCCAAAAATAGGTGCACTGGTGATCTGATGGTGCATCAAAGGGCACGGTAGTGCCCAGCCAAGTTCGTGGCGACTACACCCTTTTTTCAGAACAAGATTTTCAACGCCCCTCTTACTTCAATAGCAATAAAGTTAGAAACTTAAACTTCTCAGTATTTGCTGAGCTGATTAAACACAAGTGGTTAACCAAATTTAAACTCTTTAGGATTTTACGATTTTCCGATTCAAAATCGGGAAAACCGTTACTGACTGACTACTCACTGACCGATCATCCAAAATCATGGAGCACTTTCGATTGTTTTAGAACCATGAAAATTGATAAATAGGCAGGGCTTGAAGTACTTAGAAAAAAAAACCAAAATTTGGAATTTTCTGTTCAGGGGCGTGGCATCCACCTACCACCTTGGAAGTGCTCCATATAAATTATATGGAGCACTTCCGATTGTTGTAGAACGATGGAAATTGGTAGATCGGTATGACTTGAAGAGCATACAAAGAGAAAAATAAAAAATTGAGGTTTATCCATTCAGTGGTGTCGCCTCCACCGACTTTCTCAGCATTGCTATTATTTATATGGTGCATTTTCGGTTTTCGTAGAATTATAAATCTTTGTAGAGAGGTAGGGCTTGATTTTCACCTGGCAAAATAAAATCTTTGCAAAATCGAATGAAATCACAGCAAAAACATAAATGTTAAAAAAAGAGCCAAGTTCTTATGTGTACAAGAAACCTGTGCGTAAAATGTCAGCTAAAGAAAGTAATAGAAAATGAGATCTCAAATCCCTCAGCAATCTCAGTCTCGTGAACAGGATTCCTCCGAAAAATTTCTATCAAATTACAGAGGAGAGAAAATATTGGATTCGCTTGCTCACTATTTGACAGATAAAATTTGCTGAGCCCTCCGAAATTTCATTTTCCTGAACACGCCAATTGAGATCTAAAGTATACGTTTTCGTTTCGTAAGAATTCCTTACTTCTTCAGGGGATTTTTTATTGAATCTATTAAATATAAATTAACAATGCAGTAACTTTACACAACGTAGTTTATGAAATTAAATGCGAAGGAAAAGAGAACGAAGAATGTGATTTAGTAAACATAGGGCAAACAAAGAGAAATTTAGGGACAAGAGTAGCGGAACATGAAGCAGACGTAAGAAAGAAAAAAGAGACAACAGGGCTTTCGCAACACATAGCACAAAGTGGACACTCGGTGGACCTCGAAGGGGTAAAAATACTGGATAGAGAGAGGAAGCTGAACACCCGGCTTACATTGGAGAGCCTACGTATCCAGCAAAAAATAAAACGGACAATGAACACAAAGAAGACACCGACAGTATAAAACAAAGCTATGCTGTAGCACTATAGTCAAAAGTACCTGCTGAAACTGTGATAATTTAAATGTCATTTTGTCCTTTTTGAAAGTTTTTCTTGTTTCTATTTATTTTGTTTTTATTTGTTAATTTATTTTCAACTTTGTGTCAGTGCCGTCGAAGGGATGATGCAATAATGGAATAGTGTGATTTAGTACAAAAGTAAGAAAAGATTTGTAATTGATTTAATTGAAGAAAGTTACTGCATTGTTAATTTATAATTAATAGATTCAATAAAAAATCCCCTGAAGAAGTAAGGAATTCTTACGAAACGTTGGGAGAAGAATGGAATAAGTTTTTTATTTGTAGTCAAAACAAAAACAGACCAAAAGAGCCTAAACAAAAATGTATCTTAAGTATAGTTATATGGAAACAACTCCAAATTATGACAGTAATTTGGTATTTAATAGTAACTTTTTAAAATTTGGTTGATTTACTTGGCAAGTTTTCTCCTAATTACTACTTAATGACAAATTTTTGAATGTATGAAAACTTGACCAGTTAATACTAAATTTCCACCTAACACTTATCTGAGATTTAATAAGATTTTCTTCAAATCTCGGACATTTACCACACAAATTTATTTCGTAAATCTTAAAGATTAGAATTTAATCTTTTTAAATCTTCCTAGGGCAAATACTTTTACAAATCGAGCTTACCTTTTCTTATGTGGCGCTGAAGGATTCTTTTGTAGCTGCATTCAATTCTCTCACTTCTTATTCATAGTAAAAAAATTAAACACCGCATTTTTAAATGTGCTGTCAAAATAAACCAAACTTTAATACCTAATTTCTGTCATAATTTACAGTTATTTCGATATTACTCTACTTTAGATGTTAGATATTAAACTTCATGAACTTTAAACTTGGCATACATATATGTACTTTATCTCACTACTTTTTTTTTGGCTGACTTTTTGCGCTCAGGTTTCTTGTACATATAAGAACTTAGCTCTTTTTTAACATTTATGTTCTGGTTGTGATATCTTTATATCATCGAATATCGAAATGAGTACATTTGATATCGATTATTCATTTAATGATTGGATTGGAAATTACCTTTCAACCGATCAGTGCCTGTCGTAATGAGTTTTTTCAAGTCTTCATACAATAAATCCTCTTGTGGCCCTGAGCTCCGTTTTGTCTTCGATTGTCTTTCCCATATTCATCAACGACCTTTTGGATAAAATTTCTCACGGAATTTCTCCCATCTTCTAAAATTAGAAATGCCAACAATTTTCCACTGTTCATTGCAAGTTCAAATTTGGTCAATCAAAATGGTACCTTGGTCATGGAATATTCATTTTCGATGCCAAAAAATTCAAGTTCCCAGTTTTCAACGATGGAAAAAATTTCGGACTACTACTGCTACTACTACTACTACTAATTACTGGCAAAGTTTGATAAGTTCATTAAATTAAAATTAAAACCCATTTGTTTAAACAAAACTTAAACGTTTAATTTCAACTGGAGCTCTTGACACCCGGGTACCTGGGTACTCGAAATGGGTAGACGAGTACCTGTGGTACCCGGGTATTTGGTTACCCATTTCGAGTACACAGGTACCGAGACATGGGCTTTCAGGTAGTCAAGGATATCCGTGTTTTTTTTTTTTTTTTTTTTGAAATTCATTTTTATTTTTCAATTTTCTTAAAACTATCTTAAAGCTAGACAAAAATTCATAAAAACTAGCCTACTTATCAATATCTTAAAACTAACTTACTGGCCCCAGTCGGGCGCTCTAAGTTAAACCATAATAACTTAATGCTAATGCCTTTCGGCCTAAGAACTATCTTAATACTATATCCAGGTCGGTTTTATTTTTTACCGAGAAGAATTTACAAAAAACTCGGTATCATTGTCTTTATTTTTTGGTTTTATATAAAACTTACAAACTACATAAAACTAAATTAAAGCTAACTAAAACTAATTAAAACTACTTAAAGCTACTTAAAACTATTTACAACTAATTACAAACTAATTACAACCTACTTATAAGCTACTTACAGACTACTTACAAACTAGAACAGCCACAGCAAGCATTTTCCGGTTTTATAATTTTTTTGTATTTTTGTGGATTTTATATTTTTTTTTTTTTTTTTTTTTTTTTTTTTTTTTTTTTTTTTTTTGGCGCCACCCTGACTGTCCCTACTTAAAACTAACTACCTAAACCTATGTAAGTCGGCCATACCTAAGAAAATAGCAAGGTCAACTATTAAATGTCTGAAGGAACTTCATCTTCGTTTTTCAACCACCAGAACTGGTTCTCCTGCTTTACCCTATCTCTTCGGTCCCGTTCGGACACAGTCCTACTGAACCGAAGGTGCTCAGCTCCGTCTTGTGCGAGGACGTCTCGACTGTAAAGGAGCCGCCGATCTACAGTTCTACGGCCGACGTGGTAGATTAGCGGAACCGCCGCTCTATCCTGGATCAGCCCTCGACTGTCTAGGTGGAGGAATGCATCGGGCGGAATAAAGCCGCTTAGACGCACACTCTCGTAGTATTCATTGTTGGGGTAATAAGCCCCGAAAATTAAGCTGTTAGGCGAGGACATCGCTCTTGCAATGTGACCTCGAATAAGCTTCAGCAAGAAATTATCTATCCTGTTTATGTTGGCCCCGTTGTATAGAGCCAGGTTGGAATAGTAGTGTTTGTACTCCGACTCTGGTGTTCTGTGCAATCCAAGGCAGCGTCGAAGACACTGCCTCTCAAACACCCGAATCTTTTCCATTTGAGATGGGGCAACGTTGAACCAAACCGGGCACCCATAGGCAATCATCGGCCGGATAAGGGCCATGTAGCAAATCACCTTTACCCTGCTGTCAAGCCGGCTGCTATAAAACAACCGTTTCGTCAGGGCAAAAACTCCCCTAGCCCTGGCCAGAGCAGCATTTATATGTCTGTCGAAATACAAATACTGATCCATCCAGATGCCAAGGTACTTTACTACACTTTTACTCGCCAGTGGATGTCCATTTGGCCCTACGATCACCAGCTTGCGCCAGTTCTTTCTCGTATCCCTTGTGGCTCCACGCAACGGAGTCCTAAACAAGATAGTTTCTGATTTCTGAAAGTTGATTTTCAACTTCCAGTCATCACAATATCGTTGAATCTCATCAAAGTCACTCTGCAAAAGAATTCTGATGTCCTCGACTTTTGCAGCTGTTCTGTACGCAATTAGATCGTCGGCATACGCAATTGCCTGAGTTAGACTACTTATCAGATCGCTGGTGTAAATGCTGAATAGAATCGGCGAATTGACCGCTCCCTGCTGAAGACCATTTTTAATATTAAAGGTTGTGGCAGAAGTTACATTGCCACTTTTGACAACAAACTTTCTACCATTGAGCATATCATAAAGCATATATAACAGTGGTTTACTAATGCCAAGTCTGGTCAGCTTTAGATAAAGACCCTCTAACCATACGGTGTCGAAGGCCTTCTCCAAATCAACCAGACAGGCACCCGTACACTGCTTCTTAGATTTGTTCCATTGGACATCAGAAACGAGTTTCGACGCGGCATGAATGGTGTCATGTCCCGCCTTAAAACCGAACTGATTGTCCGGTATGATATTATTGTCCTCTGCCCACTTAGACAGAGCTCTATTGATAACTTTTTCGAATACCTTGCTTATGCTCGGAAGAAGACTTATCGACCGGAGATTCGCCGGATTGGAGTTGTCCTTTCCCTTTTTCGGGAGAGGATGCACCACAGCTGTCTTCCACCGCACTGGATAATATGCATTATTCAGAGCGTTGTTAAACAGAGTGGTATAAATGTCTACTGCTTCTTGAGGTAAATGTCGAAGTACAACGTTGGATATGCCATCGACTCCTGCTGACTTCTTCTTCTTTAATGAATCGAAGATGAGCTGGAGCTCCACCTTCGTAATTAACAGGGAACTGGGCCCATTTCGCTCGGCGATTATGGCGTTTGCCAAATGATCTTCATTGAACCCGGTGAAACCAAGGTTCTCTGATCGCCATTGCGTGATGTCATTCCGAAGGTAGAAGTGATGGAGCAAGGCTCTGTTTTCCAGGTCGTGATTCGGGCGAATGCACGCATTCACCTTGTACACTTGCTGGAAAGCAGCCCCCACAGCCTCCACTTTCTCCTGCGGATCTTCGACAATAAAGAGGTCATCGTCCAAGACGGCGTCCTCTGGATTAATTCCTGCTGTCAGAAGTACGTCTCTGTTGTCCGTCGTTCTCTGAAGCTTAAGACAAGGAAGGTCGTTCTGATCATTCCTTCTAAATATCTTGTTAATTTGCGGAAACATGCTCGGGTCGCTAGCATTAACGGCCCGAATTTTGTTGTCCCAATACAAATTAATTGACAACCGATAGTTCTCTTTAATTAGTTGGTTGATGTTTTTGATCGACGACTTCAGTGTCCTAATCTCCAGATGGTGAGGGTCAGTAAACCGTCGGTACAAGAGTTTTAGTCTTGTCAGCAGTCCACTTTTTTGTCTGTGTAGTGCGTCAATGGTTGCGTTTCGATACATGTCGGTTGCGTCCCGTTGCTTGTATTTCGGTATTGTTCTGTTCATTGTTCGTTTGATTGTCTCATCCATTTGTTCTAGGTATTGGTCTATTTCGTTATTTGTCAAATTCCTGTCATTTGGTGGGGATATGTTATTCGAACTGATTTCGCTCGATAAGGCGTTGGTAAAGCGTGGCCAGCGCACCTTACTGTAATTATAAGTATGCACAGGTACATACTCATCCAACTCCACTAGCTCGTTCGGAAGTTGTATTACGGCACCGAGTCCGCAGTGGTCACTGTCGTACTCGATCGTTCGTAAACAATTTCTCGGTCTTTGACCCACAGTGTCAGTTATTGTCAGTCTTGCGTCTATTAGCAATAAGTCTAGATAAGCACCGCTTCTTGGAAACGACGGCCGATCCGTAGCCAGCAGTTCTATACGATATTCAGCGTTATACTGACTCATCCAATTAAAAAGATGAATACCTCTGGGATTCTGTACTTGATTTCCCCAATCTAAGTGTTTGGCATTCAAATCACCGGCCATGAGAAAGTAATTTTCTTCCAAGCTCAAGCGTAGGCCTTCGAAAAGTTTTTCAAGCTCTGTCATAAAATCGGTTGGCTGAGGTGATTCCGGTGCATAAGCCGCGATCACATACATTCTCTTCCCCTGTTGGAGAGGAATGCATACGATGCACGCCTCTAACAGCCGAAATCTGCGCAGATCACTATTATATATAACTTTATGATTAATGCCTTTTCGTATGAAGATTGCAACGCCCCCTCCTTGAGTGGAGTTGGGTCGATCTCTTCTAACGATATTGTAATTGTTGTTAGTCAACTTATGTTTCTGGTTCAGCTTAGTTTCGCTGGCCATAAACACATCTGGACTTTGGTCTTTCAACAATTGGAAAAGATTAGCTCTGCGTTCGGTCCTAATCAGTGAATTTACATTCACAGCAAGGATCCTAAGAGGCCTCTCCGACAGCGCGCCTTTAACCTCTAATTTGCGTTAGGCTAGGCAAAACAGAGTAGAGATAGTCTACCCTAGTCGCCTGCTCCTTTATCTGGGTCTGAAGTCCTGTTAACTGGCCTTGAATTGCCAGCAACATACTTCTAATTTCGGCCTGAGCGTCCGGCGCCTTTGGCACTAGGGCCGGTTGGGCTGCCTTAGCTGCAGGCTGTACCGTTTTTCCCCTTCCTGCCGCCATTTGGGCGTAGGAAATTTGGGGATTAACGGGCGTTGCTGTGGGAGCACGCGTTGATGGGCGTATCTCTGCCACTGTCTGCTTAGCCGCTTTATTGTTGCGAATTTGCTGAAAAGCTGAGCAACCCCGATAATTAGCAGGGTGCCCCTCCTTTCCGCAAAGTGCACATTTAAGCTGGGTCATGTCTTCGACCCTTTCCTCTCCGAGCTTGCACTCTCCCTTAATGTGGTCCTCACCACACTTAACGCAGCGTGACTGCATTTCGCAGTTTGCTGCAGCGTGGCCAAACCTTTGGCAGCGCTTGCATTGAAGCATGTCGCCGCCTCTCTTTAATTTATCCCAAGTTACAACCTGGTAGTTGAGAACGGAGATACTTCTCAACCTATCCAGTTTGCTGCTGGGCGATAGCTGGACTAGGAAGAACGGCAAAGACCGCTTCTCCCGTCTGGCTCTGACTGTTGCGAACGGCTTGACCCCGATAAAGTCGAGATCGTCACTCGCTTTTTGACGGAGCTCATCTAAGAGCACCTGTGGTTCCGTGCAGGAATCTATGCCCTTCAAGAGGACCGTTTGATATTTATCCACTTTTGGGGTAAAACTGAAGAACTCAGTCGTGGATTTCTTTAACAATTCTTTAATTATTTTATGCTGCGCCACTGTTGAGCAGTGGATAGCATGTCTATCTTTGCATAAGCGTTTAATAAAAAAGTTTTGGCCTATGGCCGACTTACACAGGTCTATGGTTTCCTGTAGCTCCATTTTATAGGTGTTTATTGGTGGCACCTTTTCTTTCTTATTTTGGGGCGGCTGTGGCTGCTGCTGGTGTACTCCCTGCTGCTGCTCGTTCCGCTGCTGCTGACTCTGCTCCTGTGGTTTTTGTTGTTGCTGCTGCTGTTGTTTTTTTGTGCGTTGCACCTTCGGTTGCTGCTGTGGTTGTTCAGTTGAATGGTGTTGTTGTTGGCTCTGCTGTGGCAGTTGCTGTTGTTGCTGCTGTGCTTGCCTTTGCTCTGGCTGTGCCAGCTCTTGTGGTGCTGCTTTTTGTGGTGGTGCTTTTAGTGGCACCTTTAGTGCTTTTTTCTTCTCGCACTCCTGCCTCTCACGTTCTCGTCGAGCTTCTTGCTTTATTTTTAAGGCTTGAATTAGAGGGGTAACTATAGCGTTAAGCCTTTCCATCTCCCCTTGGATGGCATCAATTTTTTCGCTGATGGCTTTCTCATCAAGCGCGACTATTGCGACTTGCGCCTCATTTTCCTCTTCGGAGGACGCCTCTGGTGATGTTACGTCCACAAGCAGATTGCTGTTGGAGTCCCCCGTTGTATATAAACCCTCACCACCGTCGGACATGTACTCGATGTCGTCATCGGATGGCGAGGTATCCAATTGTTGTTGGATTTTTGCTGCTGCTGATGTCTTTGCTGTGCGCGCCGTCTCCTTCACCCCGGCTGGCAGCTGGGCTGAGGTGGTGGTGGAGCGGCGCTTGACGAGGTTTGCGGCACAGCTAATCCTCTTCCTCCTTTTGTTTTTAGTATCGGCTGTTGTTGCCGTTGGCGGTTGTGCCGTTGTTGCTACGGCACTGGTTGATGGCATGACTGGTGGTGCCATCGCTTGCTTGGTTGTTGTTGTTGCTAGTGCTACGGCATTTGCTGTAGCTTTGGTTGGTGGTGCCATATCTGGCTTTATTGTTGTTGCTGGGACACCTTTCGATGTCCCCGCCGTGTTGTTATCTGCCATTAGCTGCTCCTCCCACTCAATGAAGTTTTCGACTTCGCGATTGTGGAAAAAAGCAGCCAAATAATAATTGTTGCCCGACTGGGATTCGAACCCACTACCCTTGGATTCTCGGTCGGCCACCTCTACCTTTGCGCTATTGCAATATTAAAAATAGCTTGGTATAAATAGTACTTTGACAAGTCACTCCGAATTTTACTTAAAGAACACTGTGAAAGCCGAAAACGTGTGTACACTTTCACAGATCGAGATCGACTGAAGGATATCCGTGTACTCAGGTACACGAGACACGTGAATACCCAAAGACTTGCCACTCTAGTTGTGAAATTGGGTACTTCCCGGATAAAATCAAGAGCCCTAATTCAACATAAGAGCTTATCTGCCACTTTACTATGAGGAAAAAGTAGTACACAAGTGCTAAAGTTGAACATAAATATTTCGTTTAGTTTCAGTAGACGGCCCTTAATACTTCAAAGACTTAATGTTGCTCCCTGTCGTTGTCTGTGGAACTAACCCTCATGCCGCTTTACATAAGCGACAATTGCATCGACAAAAGCGGAACAGCTTTCAGTCATTTTCAGAATTCTTGATTTTGGTTTACAGGATTTTGACCTCAACCCAAAATCGAATACAAATATTTGCAGCCTGCATGAAAATTGTGTATCAATGAAAATACTTTCAAAGTTGTATTTAATTTTGTATGCTAAATACTTCTTTTGTGTTTTATATATATTCTGAATTCAAACCAAAACTCATTAAACAATTTGAAGTTTTTTTTTTTAATGGACACGAACAGAAATTATACCTTAAATATATATCACCAGTTAAATGTATTAAATTAAGTATTTTATTTTAATTTCAGAAAGTGGAGGGGATCTAAACTCTGTAAGTGGCCTGGAGTCACCGGATAATTTAGTTTCATCACTACAGGTATGGTTTTTAACTTAAATATTTATTTTATTCATTCCTGTTTAAACCCAATAAAAGTGTGAGAAATAATCACTTACAAAATGGTAATAAGCCACCTAGCTCGAAAATCTAAAGAAGTATCTACGGACAATGGTCCTTGTTCAATCTAATTTCATGAATTAATTATTCTTATTCAATTATTTAAGTTAAAATGTATTTTGCTTTGATAATCACTATATAATCATCAATCGGTAGGTTTTCAAAGGTTTTCAAAATCGACGTTTTCTTAACTCTGGTTGGGGAAACACCAGCTTATTAAAATTTTATTAAAGATTGACTTCTTACTATGTTTCATCTATTTGTATTTGTTACCAAGCTGGCATTTTCGTGTCATTCTAATCCATCGGGATTTTAAAAAGAAGAACTGACGAAAGCAGTGAATACTAAAGAAGAAAAGGACAGCATAAAGTCTAATTACAGTGTGACAATAAAGAAAGTTCTGTGATATTCGCATTCAAGTTCTTGTCTGTTTTATTATATTGTTTAACGTTTATATTTATTGTTTATATTTGTTTGTTTCTCTCGTTGTGCATTATCAGTTTTCAACGTAAAAGTGATATTTGAATATAGATTATAAACATGAATGCAAAAGTAAGGAACATTTTTTAAAAAGAAAAATAATAATTGTGTAATGGGATTTTTTACAGTTAAATACAATCATCTTTTGAAAAAGTTAAAAAAAAAAAAACAATGAAATGTCGAGAAGGAATGAAACAGTTATCTTGCCCATATAGCAAGAACTGGTGTCATTCTTTCAAACAAATTTCAGGACTTAAGTCATCTTTCCGCAGCCAGGAGGTACTATTTTCTTAAAACTAAAACTCAGCTCGGCTTTTTATATCTTTAAAAACCCCTAATACGTGCATAAAATATGCACATAAAATGAGAAATATAAGTAAAAATATTCTCAACAAAAAAAGTTTTAAATGTAATGAAAAACCATAGAAAACTTATCAAAATGATAATTTATTGAAATTTGCAAATTTTTAGTATTTGTCACCAATTGTTGTCCAATTCCTGTTCCACAGTATACTCATCAAAAATTGAGTAGTTGAGAGCGATCACGAGAGAGTAAAGCATTTTTCCTTTCTGACAAATTCAAAGTTTTCTATTATTACATTCTTCTATCATGATAGTTTTCTATCATGATGGTTTTCTATCATAACGTTTTTCTATCATGATAATTTTCTATCATAAAAGTTTTCCTTTATAACATTTTTCTATCATCTTGATTTTTTTACCATAACGTTTTAATATTATGATAGCTTTCTAACTTGAAAGTGTTCTATCATCAAAAATTTTTGTGGGTAGAAAATGTTTAGTCGGTTAAATACCAAATTGACAGGGGTACATTTTTCGTATTCCCAATAAATTTTTTTTCCCATACAACTCCGCTCTAATTGTACAGCTATGGACAAGGAAATAGCATACTTATGAAATTAAAAATAATTGGAAAAGAATTTCCGTTATATTTTTTAGGTATGATGTCTACAGCAGCTGACCCAACAAAAAAGTTTTAATGCTACTCCTTATGACCCGTAGATTTTAGTTTTTGGTCGTTTAAATTATTCTTTAGTCTATTAGTATTAGTAGTGGACAGAAAAATAGCACACTTGTGAGTTTAGTGTGAGGTTTTTATTTTTATTCGATTGCAGGCGAAAGTTGATTTATTTTGATTGTGAACGATTATGTAAACAGAGCCTTCATTGAACTCTTGAAAAAAAGGAGTATTATTATTGAGCTCCAAGAACAACGTAATAATCCTTCAAAAATGGCTAGATTAATTAAATGGTCTTGAAAGATAACATACAATGGCATTAATTCAATGAAACACGATCCTGAGCTTGAATAAAAAAAAGAACATTTGAAAGCCATCCCTAACAGAGCCGTAGTTAGAAAGGGTAAGTCCGATGATTTTAATTCCTCCCGCATAATTTTGGCCGAAATTAATGGGGAACTTGGTGTTAATATCTCCAGCAGAACTTATAAGAAGACGACTCGACTATACAAAGTTATATGGAAGCGTAAGCAAAAAACCTTGGCTGGCCAAAAAAAAAATATTAAGGCTGGTTTGGCATTATTTGCCAAAACTCATATCGCAACAAACAGGTTATATTTTGGAAAAAGGTGCTTTGGCCTGCTTCTTGCTATATGAGGTTTGGCAAATGCCAAATGAGCCTTAATATTTTTCCTGTCAAGGTCCCATTTGCGTGAGTGAAAGTTGCCCTGCTACTTTCACAGACGTGTTATATTAATCGGACCAGCCGTTCCGACTTTAGGTTTTGAAGCATTTAAAAAGATCCGGAAAACAAAATTGTGAAATTAACAACTTTTTAAATATTCTCAATAATTGTAATGTCGTATTTGATCAAAATCTTGTGTTTGAATATTTTTACCAATATGAATTTTGTCATATTGAACCGAAAAAAAGCCCTAAATTGCCGTTCATCTCTCTTGGAGATGGCGCAGCAGTTTAACATTCACCTGTGTTAGGTGCCGGGGCACAGGGACATCCCTGGTAATTGTAAGGCCGATGAACTCGCTAAAAGTGGAACAACTCTACAAGGCAGATAAAGGTTTACCCATCGCTACATGTAAACTTATGCTGAAGCAAGATGCATTAGAGAGAACAAACCTTAGGTGGAACAATATCACTACTTGTTTGGGAACAAAACAAATCTGGCCAGTAATGGATTTAAAGCAGTCTAAGTGTTTGATATCTCTAAGTAGAATGCACATTGGCTCCATGATTGGTGTCTACCCGGACACTGTCTTATAGGCAAGCACACAACGCGTCTTGGCGTGTTTTCTAACGGTTTTTGCAGAAGTTGTATGGATGGGAATAAGATTGAATCGATCCCTCAATTTCTATGCATGTGCCCTGCTCTATCTCATAGACGAAGACTTCACCTTGGTGATTTTTACTTCAATGATTCCAGTGATCTAATAAACTTGGACATAAGCAGTCTACTGCGCTTCATAAGAAGCTCCAAATGGTTCACCGAGTAAGAAATAGGGTCTTCCTAGATTCATGTGGTGTCACATTGGACCAACTCATGGTCTAAGTGTGTCAGTCTTCAAGACTGGCAGCCACTTCAACCTAACTTAACCTAACCTAACCGAAAAAAGAGCTTCCGGGCGGCCAAAACTGCAATTAATAATAAGAAATGGTAAAGTTCAAATAAGTATTTCTCTGCCAATTTTGAATAAAATGTCTTTTTAAACACGCTATATTAAAGCCTTAAGTCTCTACTTTATTTTGTCTATGCATGTCTTAAGCCTATATTTGCTTCAGTAAAAGTTATGCGCAATTTATTAAAAAAAATAGGTTGGTATTTCTTAAATTTACCTGCTTAAATTTTGTTATACATCTTTTTAAACCTCCATTTGAATAGAAAATTTAACTTTGTAATTTTGAACAAAAAGTCTTAAGAGTTAAATTGGCAAGTTCGACTTAGTTCATCATCATCGGCTCGACAACCGGGGTCCGGTCCTGGCCTCTTTCAACAAGTCTCTCCACCTATCCCGGTCTCGAGCCGACGCCATCCAGTTGCGCACCCCAAGGCTTCGGGCGTCCTGGTCTACGCCATCTCTCCAGCGCAAGCATGGTCTACCACGCTGCCGTCTACCATAGAATGTACCACAAAAGACTTTCCGAGCAGGTTCCTCTTCGCTCATTCGAGCTAGGTGCCCTGGCCACCGGAGTCTACCGAGCTTAATTTTTGTCACTATGTCTGCTTCAAGGTAGATTGCGTACAACTCATGGTTGTACCGTCTCCGGAATCGTCCTTCCTCACATATGGGGCCAACAATTCTCCGTAAGACTTTTCTCTCGAACGCGGCTAAGAGGTCACAGTGCCTTTTGCTAAGCACCCAAGTCTCGGATCCATACATGAGTACTGCCAGGACCATGGTCCTGTACAGCAGCAGTTTTGAAGTTATGGTTAGATTTCTAGATTTGAATAGCTTTGACAGACTGTAGTAGGCTCTGTTGGATTTGAGAAGCCGCCCGCGTATTTCTTCTTCTATATTGTTATCGGCTGCTACTGTTGACCCAAGGTATTTAAAGGATTGCACCACTTCAAATTCGTGCTCCGCTACCTTGATTGTTTGACCAACTGTTCTTCTCGCATTCGACGCCACCATGTACTTTGTTTTACCTTCACTAATGTGCAGCCCCAGATTTTGTGCCACCTGCTCGATCTGGATGAAGGAATCGTGTACAGCTTGTTCGGTTCTTCCGATGATGTCGATGTCGTCTGCGTAAGCCAGTATCTGGCTGGACCTGTTGACGATGGTCGCTCTTGTTGCCGTGCCAGAGTCACGGATTGCTTTCTCCAACGCCAGGTTGAAGAGGAGGCAGGCCAAACCATCCCCTTGTCGGAGTCCATTAAAGATGTTGATTGGTCTGGATAGCAATCCGGCTATTTTTACTTGGCTTGTTACGTTGGTCATGGTCAACCTACATAGTCGTGTCAATTTATTTGGGATGCCGAATTCTCTCATGGCTTTGTAAAGTTCTACCCTGGCTATGCTATCATAGGCGGCCTTAAAGTCTATAAACAGATGGTATGTTGGAATGTTGAATTCAAGACATTTTTCCATCGCCTGCCTAAGGGTAAAGATCTGATCAGTTGTTGATTTGCCTGGAATGAAACCACACTGATATTGGCCGATGATTGTTTTAGCGTATGGGGTTATCCGGTCTTGTAGGATAGAGGAGAGTATCTTATAGGCGGTACTCAACAACGTGATACCTCTATAATTGCTGCACGTTGTGACATCTCCCTTCTTATGTATGGGGCATATGATACCTTTTCGCCAGTCTTCTGGCATTTCTTCATGCACCCATACGTGCAGTATGATATCATGAATTGCTTGACGTAAGGCTGGCCCGCCGTGGTGAAATAATTCGGCTGGTATGCCATCGGCTCCCGGGGCTTTTTTTCGTTTGAGCCGTTTTATAGTCTTCTCAACCTCTTCTATGCTTGGTGGCGGTAGCATAGGGTGTTCATCTTGAAGTAGTGGAGCCTCCACTTCTGCTGTGAGCTGACCATTTAGCAATTCATTAAAGTACACTTCCCATCGCTCCAGTATGCTTTGTAGATCGGTGATCAGATTTCCCTCTCCGTCCTTGCAGTATGTGCAGCGTGGTGTGTACTGCGTCATGTTTCGGACGGATTGGTAGAACTTCCGCGCCTGGTGCGGACCTCGACTTAGTTACCGAGTTAAATAAGTTAATTCCAGAGTGACCATTCCCCAGAAAAGCATGGATTAATTTAATAGCATTTTTGGTTCTAAACATATTTTTAAGCCAAACAAACCTATTGGATAACAAATCTCTTGCAAATAATTGTTCCTTTATATCCTTCATGACTTGCAAGTTTAGAGACAGAGTATGAACGATTTTGTATTTTCCGACTTGTTTCGAATATGGTTATATTCAGAGCTGTAAAGTAATTAAGAATATTGGTACTTAAGTACAATTTAATTACAATTACCTTGTACTTGAAATTTTTAAGTACCAATACAATTCCTTGGTACTTGTATTTAAAAATTCCAAGCAACAGTACATGTTCTTGTACTGGTACTTAAATACCACAAAAGTACTTGAAATTTTTGTATTGATTACTTTTGTACTTGTGACTTGTCTTTTCAATTCATTTTTAATTCCAAAAGTACTTATAATTCCTTAAGGATTTTCTATTCTTTTTAAGTATAGAACTTATTGTAATTGATATTGGTCATGTAAGAAAAACATGCAAGAGTGGCCTATCTGATCACTTATAACAGTATTTTAAAAAATCATGAATACTAAATCAAAGACCTATTATTTGTTGATCATATTGCAAATAAATAATAGTATTTTAAGTATTTAAACATTTTTAAAACAGTAAGCGTGTTTGAAAATAAACTGTTTCTTTTTTGTGCTCCACTGAATATAGTGAAAAATGCAGTAAAGCCTTTTCGTATCTCGTTACTAATTTTGTAAAGAAAAATACATACATACATTACATAATCTCAAACCTTGCCTAGTTAAGAATATCTCAGAGAATAATGAAGATATTGAAAAAAAAATTAGTTTTAGAAATCGTTAACAATTTTTGCTTTTAAGCTACCTCACTTGGCATTAAAATTTAAAAAAATATTTCGAAATCTCGAGCTGAGAGTAGAAAACGGTTGACGGATTTGAGTTCAGCGCCCAAATATACGAGTATGGAGTTTTTTTCGGTAAAAAAAACAAAAATCACTATATAATATTATTGAAATGATGGTTGATTGAAAATATGGTATTTTTGTATTAATTCAATACATCTTCTGCATGCTGCAAGTCTTGAATTACCTGTGAAGTTTTATCGATTATTCTACAAGTAAGATTTATTTTTTTTTCACCTGTAGCTTTGTGTTACAAAAAGAGAATATAGAATTTCCCACTTGTAATAATGGTTCATTATATTTGTAGAAGGCCCAGCTGACTAGTAGCTTTGTGTTACAATTGTGGGGACTCACTTGTATTACAAGTACTTGTAGCTTTGTGTTATAGACCCCAGGCACTACGTCGGGTACTAGGAGCTAACTAAAAGTTAGTACCTGAACATTTCTTCACATTACTTGTGCCAGATCTGAGTCCATACATCGGTACTAGGAATGTATTAATAAGTCTAAAACTAGTCTAGTAATGATTTTGACATATTTTTGGTATATTAAATACTATTTTGATATTAATTTAAAATAATTTAAAATTCAAAAATTACCGATACCTAATTCTAAAGACGAATTGTCAAAAATGTATGGGAGCTGGTCCATTTCATCTTTGTAAAGGTTATTGTTAGTACTTCACTTTTGTGTATGGCCGGTTAAGGACTAAACTATGGGGCTCGAAATTTATTCATCTTGAAAACACCGAAAAGAACAATAACGCAATTTTTCATTGGCTAAGGTACCAACAGAACCCGAGTAAAACAATGTTTATAGGAGAATGCATCTAAAATTTTGCAATGAAAAGTATAGAAAAATCTGCTTACACAAACCAAAATTTGTATACTTTACAAACAATTTTTTGCACCGCTTTAATTCAGCACTAGTACCGGTACCAGGGTTAATATGTACTCTGAAATTGGCTGTAAAGGAATCAACATTATAAGTACTTTTGGCATTAAAAAGTATTTAAGTACAAGTCATAAGTACAAAAGTAATCAACAAAAAAATTTCAAGTTTTTTTGCGGTATTAAAGTACCAGTACAAGTACATGTACTGGTACTTGGAATTTTTAAGTACAAGTACTGATGAATTGTACTGGCACTTAAAAAAATTTCAAGTACAAGGTAATTGTACTGGAACTTGTAAATACTTATGCTTTGGTATACCCAGGTCTGGTTATATTAATATTAATTAAGCCATACATACAATCATAAGTACCATACTTAATTAAGAATTTCTTATAATTTTTATGGTATAAATTAAGTAAAGTTTTACTATATAAATTTCATACTACATATTTTTACTTTCAAAAGTATTTAAAAAAAATTATAATTTTGTACTGTACCTACAAAAATTGTTTATTAATTAATTTCTTTTCAGTTAACGGACAATTTGTGTAATGAGATGCTTAACGATGTACAGAGCCTGGTTAATCCCGTTTCTACCAAGCAAGACGATATAGATTGGTACAAGATAAATTGATATATGTTTTCATTTATCATTATATTAATTTTTTCCAATGTATTCTTACATGGCAAGATAGATTGGCAAACACGAATTAAGTTTTAATATATATTTTTTTTTCTAATTGAGCAAAATTCTTTATGATTTAATGAAAGATTAAGCTGAAGTTGTTCCTGAAAACAGGTAAGCTATATAAGGCTTGGAAATTTTAGAAGGACTAAAAATGTTTAATAAAACGTTTCATAATAGCAATATGCTCCAGGAAAATTAGACAAAAAAAATGTCAAAATTATAAAAATAAACAGCTGAGTTATATGCACAATATTAAATTTAACACTTTATTGTGTAAAAAAAAAATAATTATGTTAAATAACAAATTGAAAATAAAATAAAATTAATTCATAAGAATTTTATTAGTTTATAAATTAGCCAGTTTATAATATTTCTTGAGGGCTCAGTTTTTTCCTCCGTTTTTAAACAGTATTCCTCACAAAGAAGTCAAAATTCTCAAATCTCTTCTTCTTTTGTTCTTATGGGATTTACTGCGAGAAAAAAATAATTGCACAAGCGAATACAAAACAATTCAATCTCAGTTTTTAAGGGGAAAAGTGTGCAATTTTCGTGAGGAATCCTGGTCATTCAGTATTTCGACTATCGCCAGAAGATATTGCTAAGACGATAATCTTGCTTAACGTAACATTGATAATGAATATCGTCTTCACGATCGCGTTTTGGCAGTTAAATATTTGATTTACGTAAGTCAATAATCGTCGAAACGCTATCGTCCGTCAGGACGATAGATAATGAGGTATCGTCTTGTAATTATTTGAGTGCTTTAAGGGCGATAAATGTTTTTTAATAAATACGGAAGTAAAATAATAGTTGAATAATTAGGACATTTATGTATATCAGTTCGTAGTTTGAGCTTTCAGAAAATATCCTACAAACCAATCAAATAACTAAAAAGCATATTTTTGGTTGGTTTTTCAAAGGAAGTACCGTATAAGAAAAATATAATTTTGGTTTAAAATAGCATAGGTTGGAATCAACAATCGAGCTCCGTCTACGCGAAAGCGACTATGCTTAAGGAGAGTAAAAGAGCTATTAGTTATGGAACAAAAAAGCATATCTTTGCTAAAACTGATGCATATATTTTATTCAATCTTTAATAATTTTGATGGGCATCATACTTTTGCTGACAACCTTGCACTTTTTAAATAACCAAAGAACTGGAAATCGCAGGTGCTGAGATATGTTTTGGAAACCGTTATTAGCCCGCACCGCGTTAAAGGGTATTGTCTTGCTGCTAAATGTATATTCGATCGGATATTTTTTGTATCTTCATATTCATATTCACCGTGGGCCACTTGTAGGAAAAAAAAATTAAGTGGGCACTCTGACCAGCTGCTTTCCTGTATTATTGCTAAGTAAATTATAGGCGATATCGTTAAAGACAATCGTTTGAACGGTTATGGTTTTGAAAATTACTGAATGACCCCCTATTTATATTTCATAGTCCTCTGAGACCTCATAGAGATCGGGAATATAAATGGCTAAATGTAATGCTTCCTTAAAATTTACGAGCATCACAAAGAACCGAAGAAAGGAAACCAAAAGACGAAATCAGCTCACTAATGTCGTTTTCGTTTGGATTTTAGTTCTGTTCAATTCCTTTGGCTTATGGAAAAATTGGAGTAGTATGAGTGAAAAAGGAGTACTCCAAACATCCAATCGAAAACAACATAAAATTTAAGAACGAAACATCACGAATGTGCTGCACAAATGGAAAAGTTAAAAGCTTTTTAAAACCTCAACCTATAAACGTAATACAGTGGAACTTCCATAAGTTCCAAATGAATGAACAAAAATTCGACTAATAGAAACTTCGATTTAAAGAAATGAGACAAAATTTTAAGTTTCACTGTTTTTTTTTGTATTCAGAAGTATAAAAAAGAAGTTTACTTGCAGCAAGTCAGTATCTCCCATTCCCAAAGCCGTCTCTCGTACTTAATGGGCTTTAGGCTAAAAACGTCGAGGGGCCTATTATCCGGCAGCTAAAACCGCGAAAAATTCAAACTTTTTAGCCCAAATACCACGTAAACTAAAAAAGCCTTGTGTACCACCAAACGATCCTTTTCAGCTTCAAGTTATTTAAAGAATGACTGGCGTAGCAAGATGACACAAAAAAGATTAAATAGTTTAGCGTTAATGTTTATTGAATCTGATATTCTGGATATTATTGATGTCGAACAAATAGTTATTCACTTTTTTTACCAAAAATGAGAAAAAAGATTGTGGTTAAATAAAGAAAAAATTTACATTAGTCTTTTGCATTTTGATTTTACTTTAAAAATAAATTCCTTTTTTCGTGGTGGAATAAAAAATAATTTTTTTCACCTGGAATCGTTAAACCCGCAAATTTGGTGCACAGAGAAAACTCTTGTATCCGATTGAAAAAAAAAATTTAATCTATCGTCTACGGGGGCCCGACCTCCTGCGTTTTGGGTTTGTGGGGTTGGCCTCTCTGAGCATTAGGTTTATCGTTTATGGGGATAATAGCTTTGGGGAAAGGAATTAAAATTTGTTAAATCTACGAGAACTTGGCCTCTCTGAGGTCCGAGTTTATTGGGTTAGTAGTGGAGTTGGGGGCCCTTACAAGCCTGGGGCCCTAGGCTTGAGCCTAAAGAGCCTATGCATAAAGACGGCACTGCCCATAACCGTTACAGTTCTTTTAGCTTGTTTTTAAAAAGTTGTCCCTGAAACTGTTAGTATTTTGTTCCTGGCCATTTAGAGAGACAACTTTGGGAACACTTTCATATTTAAGGTTCTCTTCTTATTTCGAATTTTTTGTTTCGTGAAGTTTTAGAATTTGTTTTTTTTTTTTTGTACTGTCTCTGTTCTTCAGTATGGAATGTGGATTCTGGGGTAAACCAAATTGTAAAGTCATATTTTTTTAACACCACTCCCAACTTCATTTATGGTCTTCATTTTTTGTTCGAAAGTCAAATGCATTAATTTTCTTCCTAACTTTCTTCGTGAATTCCTTTTTTTCCAACAAATTAAGAACTTCTGCTCATACAAACTTAAAACTCGTCCAAAACCAAAGTTCAAATCAAAAATACACAAACTCTAAGCTCAGCCATCCCTCTTCGAATTATGGAGGGCAAAATTCATGAAAATAAAGTTGAATTGCACCACATCATTGATCAACATGTGCAAATTCATCGCCCATATGAAGCAGATTTCTAAAATGAATGTCCAGCATCAAGCACAGGTAGAAGCGATCAAGCGACACCAACGTGCGGCGAGCTTTCGAACTTTTGTGCTAAATGTCAAAATAAAAGCCCGAGAAATGGAAATTATGTACATAAATCTCCTATAAAAGCAAAACCACACACACCTGAAATAATCCGGCTATAAAGTTCATGGTTAGCCGAAGCGCCATATAATGAACATAAACTAATAAAAGTTGCCCAAGCTTTCTTGACAACCCCAAAAACTGTCAAAAAACTCTGGGGGTCAGTCCCTCAAGTGTGAATGATTTTCCGTGTAGGATATTTGTCAAAAACTTAAGTGTACACGATTTTCTGTATACACAGAAAAAACTCGCTCATGCGGACTTTTGCCCATAGAGTACCTATATTATCTAGAGTCGCGACTCGTACCCCTCTTACCTGAAACACCCGCAAATTTTATTTGGATAATTAAGAGAAAACTCTCTTAAATTCCCTGTCCGTGAATATGTGTGAAAATACAAAATGACATCAGTAGCTCAAAAGGTGACGTTTTGTTTTTTTCCATTATGCAATGTCAAAATGACAATTCTCGGTTGTGTTTGTAAAATTCCATTTATAAATTCAACGGATTAATATTTTAAATATCTGAGCGCGGTAGTCCACAAAATTTGCGCACTGAGCACTGTAGCAACATTTCTTTTATTGTGTTGGTGCGGTCCCCATTTAAAATGCACGGAACAACCAATACATGCTAGGAAATTTGGACAAAGTGCTCTCAACTCAGCTTGTAGGGTGAAAGAGAACCAACCCCCTGAGTCGCGACTCTAGATAATATAGGTACTCTATGCTTTTGCCCTTGGGGTGGAATCGGTTAAGGCGATAGTTGATCATCAAAATAAATATTTTTGCTCCGCGTAAGGTGGTTTTTGGGTGACAGCTATTAAGGTGTCGCTTTCATACATTTTGTATTTTTTTTTAGAAATATAAGTTGTACCAGTTTCACTCTGCTATAAATCGAAAGTTTTGTAGAAAAACAGAAAAATTATCAAAGTTAAAATAAAAAGTACTGAATAGAAATATATGAATATATTAATCCATCTAAAACTGATTGAGATGATATGGTTCTTATTATTCCAACAATAAAACAAATTTTCAAGTACTCTCTAAAAACCAACGCGAATGCGGAGCGATTCGCAGCGAATCATTAACAATAGAAAAAAATATGACAAATACACAACGCTAAACAACAACAAAAATTCGTCGTCGCTGCGAATTCGCGTTGGTTTGGAAGAGCCTTAATGCTAGTTTTCCAATCGTGTAAAGTAGTAGTGAAATGTTTGTAGACAGAGTGCGAGCGTACCTTAGTTGTTCTTTTCTACTATGGTTCATGTTCTGTGTTTCCTCCCGTTTCGTCTATCTCCATCTTCACAGCCAACCAAAATGTCAAACGCGTTATCAACATGTCATTAGCGAACAACATTCCGTAATATATATTTTTTTAGTTTAAAAAAACATGAATTTAACATTCAAATCGAAATAAGTTATATTTTTAAAATCCGAGGAAGTGGTATTCGCCTCAAAATAAAATAAGTGCATTAAGTTAACTATAGGTACCACATCAGTCAAAAGGGCAACCGCAGTGTTTCATTTTAGGAAAAGGTAAATACCCTTTTGTGAAGAAGCAAGAAAGATTATTGCAATATAGGAGGGGCATCCACTACTGAATTTCTTTTTTACTTTTCACCTTCAAGTGGTTTTTGTGATGTTTCAACTTATCAACTTGAAATTAATATATTATCGAGTTATTGTTTAGTTATTAAATGGAATTGCTGTAGTTTTCCAATAAGAAATGGTTAGTTTTGATTTGGTATTAAAAAAAAAGAAAATAACCTGAAATTTGTTACTTTACTAGAATGAAACATCTCTATATACAAATATAGTTATAACCATCTACATTTATTATATATATTTATGCTCATATGGTTGTGTAAATTTGCATGTATCAATGAATACATGCACGTGTAAACAAATTTAATATAAGCCTTTTAAAATTGATTAAAACCCAGATTTAATTTAAATCGTTTGAATTAGAGCGCGTATCCATTTATCCAAGCTTTCCCCAAGGACAGTAATTTGAGTCAAGAGCGCTCTGTCTGTTCGGAACTTTTTGTTTTCATGGACAATCAAAATTAATTATGTAGATGCCCATAGTTTGACCATGGCCACACAGGTAAGATTTGCAGAATAGAAGATGACGTATGTGAGTTAAGCTTTCCTTACAAACAAAATGTGTTGGCTTATTCAAAAACCTAAAGTAAGGGTCATACAATGACAACCTACTGCCTTTTATTTTATTTTTCATACTACTCACAAGATTGACTCATCATAAAAAAAACTAATTTGAGTATAAGAAGTTGTATGTTTTCTATGTAGTTAACTCCTGATGCAACCTAGGTTCGTGGATTGTGGTATGTAATTGAGGGTTAGTAAGAAATTAGGTATGATAGTTTGCGCTTTTGTATCAAATTTAGGAATAATCGATGTGATCACGTTTCGCTCCAAAGAAAATTGATTTTATTTTGGGGAATTTAATTATTTTAGTAGCAAGAAGAATTACAGTAGAACATTTTATTTGAATGAATGTCTCGTCAGCGTTTGGCCTTATTGCTAAACGCCATAGAACCAAAGAACTAAATCATTGCAAAACTAGCTTTCTGGATAATTTTACTTTTCAGATATAAATTTCTTCTCTTATAAAATTGAAAATAAATGTAGATGTTTCATGTTTTGCAATCTGTGTTCTTTATCAGTTGGTTGATTATTACTTGATGTTAACATACATAAACATATACAGTTAATATAGAGCAAGGTTTGGATTAATATGTTAATCGAACTAGAAATTTTAATGAAAAATTATTATTATTATTATAACTTTTTCTTTCTGGAGGTCACTAACTTGTTCATTTTCGGTACCAAATAGTGTGACAAAATGTAGCGCTAAAACCAAAAGAAAACCAACCAATATATCGTCGCTCCAAGCACGTAGTGGCGAATGTGCATAATCTTAATTTTGCAGTAGAGCCAAAATAAAAATTACCGAAATTTTATTTTTTTCTTCAAGTCAATACTTACGTATGTCTAAGAAAGTAATATATACTTATAGACGAAATAAATAAATAAATAAACTCAAAAAGTTTTAAAATCCATTATTCCAGGAAGTGGATATGATATTGGGTTTAAATTTTACCTTCATAAAAATTTTCCATTTTTGAGTGTGTAATGCGTATGGGTATGAATATGAATGCGTACATTCGTATTTTACGTAAAACATGTATCTAAAATCATTTAAGTCAAAACTGAAAGTATTAATAAAATTAAAATGGTTGCAGATACAGATGCGCCACTTGGTGTGATGATAAATAACAATCGGTAGATAATATACGCTTAATATCTCAAAATATCAATCAAGATCCACCAAAGCAAAAAGTTTAAATGCTCTCTTATTGTTTTTAGACCATCAAATCAACTCATTAGGCTTGGTTTTCGAAATCCTCCAATATGTACAATATGTAGGTACTATTTCCCACCTTTAAGACTGCATCCATCAAAGTTAATTGCAGTACCTGATAACATCATACGTTATATAATATTTTTGAAATCAATATCTTAGAAAATAATAAGGGTCGTTTTTTTTCCAAAAAGGACTTTGGATGCCTTTAGGTCTAGTATAGCTTCAGTACTTCGTTCGTTTATCTTAATTTTGTTATGAGTCATTTTCCATCAAACAGAGGCCTTTTTCATAGAACTACCGTGTCGTGAAATAATACCCAAGTGACTCAATTGTGAATTTTGAATTTTAAGAATAATTATGGTAGATATTGCATATTTTTTGTTAATTTCAATAATTAAGCTGAGTCATCATACATTGTATGTGATGTATGTAATGTATGTAAAGGGTGATTTTTTAGCTGGTTTGGTTTTGGCAACACTGGTTTTGACAGCTGACGTGTGTTTAGTACCTTGTGTCACTGTCAAACAGCTTCAGTTTGGTTTGCAATTTAACCATGGATCGTCTTACAAATGAACAACGCTTGCAAATTATTGAATTTTACTATCAAAATTCGTGCTCGGTTCGAAATGTTCATCGCGCGAAAAATTGTGTTCAGCGATGAGGCTCATTTTTGGTTGAATGGGTACGTAAATAAGCATAATTGCCGCATTTGGAGTGAAGATCAGCCAGAAGCATTGCAACAGCTACCAATGCATCCCGAAAAAGCCACTGTTTGGTGCGGTTTATGGGCCGGCGGCATTATTGGGCCATATTTCTTCAAAGATGATGCGAATCGCAGCGTTACTGTCAATGGTGAACGCTACCGAGCGATGATAACAAACTTTTTTTTGCCCGAAATGGAAGTTCTTGACTTGCATGATATGTGGTTTCAACAAGACGGTGCCACATGCCACACAGCACGCGAAACAATGGCGCAATTGCGAGGCGAGTTTGGTGAACAGTTAATTTCACGTTTCGGGCCGGTCAATTGGCCGCCTAGATCGCGCGATTTGACACCATTAGATTATTTTTTGTGGGGGTATGTCAAGGCTAATGTCTATAGGGACAAGCCCGCTTCGATTGACGCACTGGAAGCCAACATCCATGCATTCATTCGTGAGATACCGGCCGATATGTGTGAAAGAGTATGCCAAAATTGGACTCAGCGGATGGGCTACCTGAGACGCAGCCGCGGTCAACATTTGCATGAAATTATCTTTAAACATTAAATTGCAAGGTTCAAACTATCGATTCAAATAAATATTTCATTCATTTTTTCGAATTTTTTGTTTTTTTTTTTTAAAGTTCTAAACCTCTTAAAAAATCACCCGTTAGTTATGTGAAAATGATTCCAGCACATTTTTAAATGTTTTAAGTTTCTTCTCTTTTCCTTTGATGTATGCTTTTTTTGTCTTAGTTTTGAGTCTCAAGTCATTTCAAAGTAAATATTTGACCGTATTGAGGTAATAGTACAAGAGTCGACAGAAAATTTTGGCAGTGGATGTATAACCAAAATCTTAGTATGAGGGTTTATAGGTACATGTATGGTGATATTAGATATCAAATGGCAAATCTTTGTCCCAGCCTTTGGGAAGGGTAGATGGTTAAAACGAGCTTGGTTTCTTATTTGTTTGTAAGGGTTATTAACACTTCAAATCACTTTTAAAAAATAGGAAATGATGCTCTGCTATTTTCCCTAACCCTGAAGGCTTTTATATTGTTGATCCGATCAACAGAACCCATGATATAAGCTTTTTAGGCAAACCTTATCAGCCTTTTTTTTTGTGACTTTATTTTGTTGATTTTTAGTTTTGGTTGCAATCTAAAAAAACGTGTGATAATGTTTGAGGGAAGTTGTTGTATCTTGAGTTCTTTTCATCGGACCATCATGATTTAGGTGTTTATGCTTAGGCAAAGTGACAAAGCATTTAATTCAATTGTTTTAAATAAATTGAAGTGGTTATAAGCAAGACAATAAATAGAGGAACTGGAGGGAGGGCTAATTTTATTAAAAAAAAAACTTACAATGCCACGCCTTAGCCTTTTTAAAAGCCACGATTCCATTCCATAATATGCTTCTTAAATGAAATTTTTCTGGCAAATAGTTTTTGAAAAAAATAATTTTCAAACTTAAAAATAAAAAAAAAAATATATTTTTTTATATAATAAAAAATAATTAAATTATTTTTTTATATTAAAATAAAATGAAAATTATTTTTAAGGGAGCATATTATAGAATGGAATTGTGGCTTTAAAACAAGCCAAAGCATTGGCATTGTAAGAGTTCCCGTTTTTTTTAAATAATTTTTGTCTGTTTTTAGCCAAATTTCTAGAAAATTGCCCCTCCCGCCTGAAGGGGGGGGGGGAAATAGACCCCCCCTCCGATACTATTTTTTTCTCGTCTGAATGTTATCTATACATTCTGATTTATTTTCGCGTGCTATAAGAATAATCCTTTACACATAACTAGTACCTTAAAGTGAAAATAGGGAGATCAGGGGGGTGAAATTAAAATCAGAAAAAATTAGGGAAATTGTCTTTCAAGGTTTCGAATCGAATGAGGGCTATCCCTTTATAAGACTACGTGCAATTTAAGGACCACCCTAATGTACATAATGTTAATCTAAAGAATAAACATATACTGCCCGAATGAAAAAAATTCTTCACTCAAATCCACATCAGCCAAATTGTGTTTTTATAAGAGATTTAGCTATTTATTTATAGGGTGAAATGGGGTGAAAGCAAAAAATTGTATTTGGTTTAAAACATTGTTTTTCTTTTTGAATGGCGATCGGTATTTCCAAAAAGATATATAAATTCTAAAAATTTAAACGCCGTAAAAGCAAAAAATTGTGATTTTATTTGGTTTGTGAGCTACCTAAAATTAGACTTGATTAAGAACGGCGTTTATATTAAAAAATACTGAACATTCATTCAAGAAATAAGTCGTATCTAAAAAAACTGTTGAAAACTTAGGCGGATCTGTCCTGAGATATGACAATTCTATAAATAAATATTATTATTCTTAGTATTATTTATTAGGTACACTCAACATAAATGTATAGAAAAATACTTAAAACTCAAAGCCACCGTTTTTAGCTTATAAAATGGTTCACAGTCGTCGGTTGAGCGTTAAAAAAAAGATGCCCTTGGCAGAGTAAATGTTATCCATAGAAGTAAAAGCAAGTGTTTTCATCTAAGAATCCTCCTGCAAGTTGGTAAAAGTCCCATTTTTTTTTTTGAAAGTTTAAAAGCTGTACAAGGACTTACTAACGCTATCTTTTAATCTACGTACAAAGCTTTAGGTTTATTGGAGGATGACACGCATTAAGACAGTAAACTGTCGGAGGCTGTATTATTCAGTGCAGTACAGTCCTTTAGATATTTATTTTCTATCCTGATTACTTTTTTCCAAATCTCTGACCTGCTAAGCCTGTGGAATGATCGCTGTGAAATTATGTCTGAACATGTACTAGATCGACTTCATAAGGCGACAGGATATGAAAATTTAAATTATAACCAAAACGTGCGTTACTTGAACTTAACAAAATAGTAACATCTTTTGGAGAAAAATTCATAGCGAATTATTGTCTCCTATACTAGTTGACCCTAATTCAGACCTAAATAATCCTGAATTATTAAAGAAGACGAATCAATTTCAGTTGCCTTAAGACCTCAGACAGAAAGTCTTAAAATAACCTGGTCGCATCCATAACAGACAAAAAAGGCAAGATATTTTCTTGGATGCGCCTTAGGGAACTAAAGTCACAGACGTAAGATCAAGCGGTAATGTTGCCTTCGCTGTAGCATCATCTGGAATCGCAAATACTCTTTTAGAAAGAAAAAGAACGACACACGCCACATTTAAACTTCCCCTGAAGCTACTGAGGATGGTACAAGCGTATATCACATTTAAAAACAAAGTAACACGTCTAAGTTATTACAAAGTTGTTCCTTGGTCGTTTGGGATGCTTTCATTGGAGCTCTGTATAGAATTATGCGTGATTTAAGAAATACAATAAATGGGTGGCTGCACATTTTTATGTTATGTTATGACCTAATGAATTAGCTTGTAAAATTCAATGCAGGACCTCAAGTCTATTACTCACTAGATACAGTGCTCGACGAAGAAGAAGCTGTGCCTTATCTTTCAGAATTTTTCAATTCATTTAATCCTTTTAAAAGTTGGAACTCCAGTTTTGTTATTGCGAAACATTAATCCACCGAAATTATGCAACGGGACTCGATCTTAAATTAAAAGTTTAAAAAATTATGATATTGAAGTTACGATACTGCTGGCTGCGGTACTGGCAAAACTATTTTAATGCCTGAAATAACAATGATTTCATTAGATTTTATTTTCATTTTAAAAGAATTAAATTGCCTATAAAAATTTGTTTGTTATGACTATAAATAAGTCACAAGGGCAATCTCTCAACGTGGCTGGAATCGATTTGAGTGGAAAATATTTTTCACGCCGGCATTTTTACATAGCCCTTTACCTTTTCGGTTGGATGAAAACAAAGAAATTTTATGAACTAGATATCTACTATCAATGTTGTTATTTTATTTTATCAATTCACTTTATTTATAAGTTTAAAAATCATCACTAAAAAATCCTTAACCTTAACTATTATAGAATGTGGATACATGTATTCCCTTTTTCAATCAATTTATTAAAAACAAAATTTTACCCGCGCGAAACCGGGATGGGTCGTGTTGCTAGTTCAATATAAACGAATTTTGGATCATTACAGTGACCAGTATTGAAGTTTGTTCTCTTATAAACTTTGACTAACACTTTGCTCTAACTTTAAAGGTTTGAATGTAATAACAGAAACATAAGGGAGCCAACACTTAGTTTTCTATAAGCTGGAGTTATAGCAGCTATCTCATGGGTGCAAAGGCGGTCATGAGACTTATACAAATGGGCTATTTTTATCTATTCTATGTTTCTATGATTAAGAAAATTAAGCTGTCACTGAGACTTGAACATTGACGGATAGTCTTCAGAAGTGCTCTACGCGCTACTTAAAGCTTACAATTCGCTTAAACTTCGTGTTGGTGAAAATTGTAATTAAGGTCATAAAATGGATAGTGGACACCTCCTTTACGTCTGTTTTATGTATTATTTGTAAGCAGATTGTCGCAGAATCATTAGAAGAATGGTTCAAATGCGCTCTGCATGGTTTAAACATTAAAAATTTGACAACAATTCTTAACCCCTAAAATTTGAATAACTCAGACAATTTTTAATTTTTGTTTCTACAAACAAAGCTCTTTTAACAACACTACTCTGATCGTTCACGGATTACAAATCCGGGATATATACTATTCTTTCATTCAATCCTGGAGGCCTACTCTAGAAAGCGTAGCAGACCGAATTGGAAGCCATAGCTCAATTTCGACTGTCTTCGCTTTGGGTTATTCCCAAAAGCGAAAATGAACGAAAACGATCGCTTCAGTTTTCTCATTCCTAAACACCTATCGTTTTTAAACACACAATAACAACTAAAAAAATCGTTTATTTGAGAAACTGTACTCAAAATGGCAATAAAAATTAAATTTTATTTGAAAAACCAAACTTTTTTGAATCAATGTGATTAATTATATTTTGCTTCGATCCGCCACTAAATCGTCAGCTTTAAACCTATCGCTTTCAAAACGTATTGACAGAATGAAATTTAGTTGGAAAGAGCTTTCGCTTTCCATATAAGGTCCAATGTAAAGCGATCGCTTTTGAGGATAGAAAAATGCTGATCAGCCATTGAAAGCGATCCGCCACGCTTTTTGGAATAGGCATCCTGGGTTTTGAGAGTTGTAAGTGAGTAGACCTTGTTTCAACCAGCTATCGCGCCATTAAATTTATTTATTTTATTTTATTCGAGAGATTTCCAGCCTCACCTTGGCCGCTACAAAGAAGCCGTCGGAATCATAGTTGTCTAAATTAGCCTTAATGCAACTGTCGTGATAAGCTCATTCACATAATTGAAAAGCAAGGCTTCTGACCAAAGTTTTTTGCCTATCACATTTATGGAATGATAGTGCTATCTGCTTTGCACCACTAATTGTTTGGGTGCACGTGGCCTATTTGGGTATCTCCCATTCTTCCTACAGATCCTAAGTTCGATATCCTTATTTTGTTTGCAGAGTTTGTCTTCAACAGGCGTCTGTCCGAATCCGAGGCTTCTTGATACTTCGCAACTTAATAGCTTTACGTGTACATGAATTCACCATCAGGAGGACCAAGCCCCTTATATAAATTTAATTATGGAGAGCCAGATGAACGGTTTTTTATAGATTGAGATTTGAAAATCTTGTAAAAGCCTGATTGGAACTGTAGACGACACTGTTCATTCTATCTGGGAAATTCTTCCGCTGCCACTTAAATACAAAGAGAAGTGGTTTAGTGAAAAAACCCACTACCCACAACCCCACTATTGTTTGCCTCACAATCTTCCATAGAAGTTAAAACCCGATCTTCAGTTGAGGTAATATCCACCGGATGCTCACCGCTGGGAGGTGAGAGTAGGAGTTGATACACAGAGGTGGGTTTTCAAACATACCTTTGGCTGCAGGTGTCATTTTGATTTAACACTATAAATTTGAATTATAATCATGAATATTACTTAAATTTTCCTTGTATTTTACAGATCGGCTGCGGTGTCAAAAAATAAAAATGGGAAAACTCCTGTCAAAAATATTCGGCAATAAGGAAATGCGAATATTAATGTTGGGACTCGATGCTGCTGGAAAAACTAGTATCCTTTTAATATAAAACTAATAGCATCGGAACTTTGGTTAAATGTTTTGAAACAAGCCTTTAAAATCTGTCAAATTTTATGTTTTGATGATTTCGTATCAAAAAATATTGAGTAATGAATTATTGGCAGTTTGGGTAGTTCTTAAAAATTTACAATCATTTAATTATATTTAAATACATATGTATGTAAAACAATTCGAATTTAATTTTCCTTAACTGTATATGTAGCTATTTTATATAAACTTAAATTAGGCCAATCTGTTACAACAATACCAACGGTAGGATTCAATGTAGAAACTGTCACGTATAAGAACGTGAAATTTAATGTTTGGGATGTTGGAGGGCAGGATAAAATTCGCCCTCTGTGGAGACATTACTATACAGGTATATTATAAAGATTTTTGTATTTAAATTTTATATTTAAAATTTGAGTTTCATTATAGGAACGCAAGGACTAATTTTTGTAGTTGATTGTGCGGATCGAGATAGAATTGACGAAGCGCGCACAGAATTACATCGAATCATAAACGACAGAGAAATGAGAGACGCAATTATATTGATTTTTGCCAACAAGCAAGATTTATCCGATGGTAATAATATTAAAATTATTAATTATACCCGTTTGTTTCAAGCCCGGCATAACTAAAAAAATATTAATTTTGAACAAATATAACATTGTGATTATGATGTTTTTTTATGTCCCTTTGCTGTCAATTTCAACGCATTGAAGGCTATACACAAATCCTCACTTTAATGCACTTTCACCCACAGGTTAAATGATTTGTGGTATCAAAATGGCGCAATTCAGCGCTAGTTAGGCACCGCGCGAGTGTTACGCTCCTGCCACCATTTCTACCTACCTTGTAGTACATAAAGTCCACATCTCTTATTAATTTTAAATACGAGTGAATTATTAATTTCACTACAGTCTCACTACAGTGTGATCCCCTTACGAAATAAAGCAGAGATGCTTCTAAACTAATGGTTTACATAGACTGGTTCGTTTGCAAACCAGCCTGTACTATCTATGAATTTTCTCATGTTTGCCATTGAGACCTGCGGGGGACCGTCCAGTTCTCCAAAAAACCTGTTTCTAAATTAACGGAGGCGATTTGTTTGGAGGTTTGGACAATCGCAGAGTAGGTTTTCAATAGTTTCTATTTTTTCGACATCCTGACAGCTCCTACAGAAATCGGATGAGAATACACCCAGTCTGTTGGCTATTGAGCAAAATGGCTAAATGACCCTTTAGTACATATATTAAAATTCTAATACTCTTTTTGCTAAGAAATAAAATTTACTGAGTTTTTTTTCACTAACCATTGGCCATACACTTCTATGGATAACGCAGTCATCCAGGAGTTATTGATTTGCTCCATCGTTACTAGTTCTATTTTCCTTTTAATCTCGCCGATGTGGTTGTCTGGTCACGTATCTAATTGGATAGTAATATTTCTTTTTGATATTGACACTTTCCTTCGTAGTTCATCTGCTATATTATTCCCTTCTGTATTGCTCTACCCAGGAACCCAGCAAAGTTTGACTTGGTTAGAGTTACAAATATTATTCAGTATGCCTCGGCATTTTTCTACTGCCTTGGATCTTGTAGTCACACAAGCTACTGCCTTGATAGCATCTTAGTTGTCAACGAAAAATTTGATATCCGATGAGCTCAGTTTTATCTTGTGTACCAATTCTGCCGCTTTTTCAATAGCGTAAATGTAAGCATGAAAAACACTACACTCATAATCACTTGTTACATTTTCTGTTAGATTCCTTTCATGTTAAAATCTTGTACCGGCTCTCGGCCAAATTTTGTTTATAAAATTCTATTTCTAATTTTTTTTATTTCAGCCATGAAACCACATGAGATTCAAGAGAAACTAGGACTCACAAGAATACGGGATCGAAACTGGTATGTGCAGCCGTCATGCGCAACATCTGGTGATGGTCTGTACGAAGGTTTGACATGGCTGACGTCGAATCATAAGTTATGAGAATCAATTAGAAAAATTAATGTTTTTACGATTTAAAAGAGAAAAAAAGTAGATATATATATTTCTGATCTAGTGTTTTCCCATACGAGCAAACAATTATTGTATGTATGTTAAACATTTCAAACGCGTACACAGTTTTAAGATTCCAGCGTTAGACTTATGTACATGTAAATTAATTTTAATTACACATTTATTCTCATGGCAGATTTTTGTTTTGCCTATCGTAGATCTAAATATAATTTAGCTTTCCATATTAAATAAGACAAGCTCTAATTTTGATTTCACGTTCAATCGCTTTTCGAAAATAAAAATAAGTGTATACACTGCATTCGCTTCAATGCTCTTTGCCTAGGAAAACAATAGTTTAGAAAATATGTATAGTAATTGTGTATATGAATAAATTGTATATAATATAATATTAATTTTCGGTTCAGAGCTAAAAAGCTTATTTTTATTTGCCCTATACGTAGTGAAAACCACTTTTAAAAGTATTCGATTGAAAGATATTCAATAAAAAAAAATAAAATATTTCAGTTCTAATATTTTATCTATAAGTATAATCATGATAGAAAACTATCATGATGGAAAAATGTCATCATAGAAATCGTATCATGACAGAAAACTTTAATTATAGAAAACTATTATGACAGAATCATACATATCACGGTGTTGCATTGTGAAACGCTGAGCGGCAACGGCATCGCCCGAGCAACAAACATGCATACCCCACCATTGATCAGCTAAACCAATAACCACCCAACAACATGAACGATGACCTAGCTAGCCTATGTACATTAGGGTGGTTGTTATAATGGTTTTTCTAGTTTTAATATTTAGGTGGGCCTAAATCAGCTCCAAATAAAGAAAAAAAATTCTTTTTTTCTGATTTTTATATTTATCCCCTATATTCGCTTTAGGGGTTAATTAAATTTCCCTTTTTTATGTTTGCATACTAGGTGATTCGCGTAAAATCTACCAAAAATTCAGAGCGTGTAGAAAAGAAAAATATCCCATTGGAGAGGGGAAATTTTATTCAAAATTTCATTAATAGAAAAAATTAATTAAAAAACAACGGCAATACTTACAGTATTGCTTTGTAGCTTTTTGGAAAGCCGGAAGTCAATTCTTATGGTTTATTTTCAAATAAAGTTTGTTTGGAAAGCAGTTTTGGCAAAACATTGTTTCAACTCAACAATTTGAAAAAAGTTCAATTTTGTAAGTATTGCCGTTGTTTCTTTAAATAATTTTTTGCCATTCAATGTAATTTTTAAATAAAATATCTCCCCTGTCCAAGTGGGGGGGAAACATTACCCTTCTCCAATGGGATTTTTTTTTCTTGTCTACTTCCATCCTTCATGCTCTGAATTGTTTGTGTGGCACATTTTACGCAAATCACTTAGTATTCAAAAATAAAAAAGGTAAATTTATTTAAATTCGACAACGGGGATGAAAATAAAAATTAGTGAATTTTTGTCTTCATTTAGGTGATTTAGCCCATCCAGGGGCCCTATTACGTAAAACGATTATCGTTATCGTTTAAATGCGATTATGTAAAACGAGAATCGTTTTTAATTAACGATACTCGTTTTTCGTTACGACTGACATTTGGCAGTCGTATAGCTTTCATTTTCGTGTAGTTATCTATTTATAATTGTGTCTGCGTTCTGCCAGTGATTTGTCTATCTGTTTTTTTTTTCGATTAGCAACATCTTTCTACCGCCTTTCTCGTTTTACATAATAGCTCTGCGTCGTGACTATCCTTTACTTCAGTATCATTAACTTGCCGTTCGTTTCGTAATACGTTTTTTTTTTTTTTTTTTAAATATAATTCATTTTTATTTTTCAATTTTCTTAAAACTATCTTAAAGCTAGACAAAAATTCATAAAAACTAGCCTACTTATCAATATCTTAAAACTAACTTACTGGCCCCAGTCGGGCGCTCTAAGTTAAACTATAATAACTTAATGCTAATGCCTTTCGGCCTAAGAACTATCTTAATACTAAATCCAGGTCGGTTTTATTTTTTACCGAGAAGAATTTACAAAAAAACTCGGTATCATTGTCTTTATTTTTTGTTGGTTTTATATAAAACTTACAAACTACATAAAACTAAATTAAAGCTAATTAAAACTAATTAGAACTACTTAAAGCTGCTTAAAACTATTTACAACCTACTTATAAGCTACTTACAGACTACTTACAAACTAGAACAGCCACAGCAAGCATTTTCCGGTTTTATAATTTTTTTTTTTGTATTTTTGTGGATTTTATAATTTTTTTTTTTTTTTTTTTTTTTGGTGCCACCCTGACTGTCCCTACTTAAAACTAACTACCTAAACCTATGTAAGTCGGCCATACATAAGAAAATAGCAAGGTCAACTATTAAATGTCTGAAGGAACTTCATCTTCGTTTTTCAACCACCAGAACTGGTTCTCCTGCTTTACCCTATCTTTTCGGTCCCGTTCGGACACAGTCCTACTGAACCGAAGGTGCTCAGCTCCGTCTTGTGCGAGGACGTCTCGACTGTAAAGGAGCCGCCGATCTACAGTTCTACGGCTGACGTGGTAGATTAGCGGAACCGCCGCTCTATCCTGGATCAACCCTCGACTGTCTAGGTGGAGGAATGCATCGGGCGGAATAAAGCCGCTTAGACGCACACTCTCGTAGTATTCGTATTTAGGGTAATAAGCCCCGAAAATTAAGCTGTTAGACGAGGACATCGCTCTTGCAATGTGACCCCGAATAAGCTTCAGCAAGAAATTATCTATCCTGTTTATGTTGGCCCCGTTGTATAGAGCCAGGTTGGAATAGTAGTGTTTGTACTCCGACTCTGGTGTTCTGTGCAATCCAAGGCAGCGTCGAAGACACTGCCTCTCAAACACCCGAATCTTTTCCATTTGAGATGGGGCAACGTTGAACCAAACCGGGCATCCATAGGCAATCATCGGCCGGATAAGGGCCATGTAGCAAATCACCTTCACCCTGCTGTCAAGCCGGCTGCTATAAAACAACCGTTTCGTCAGGGCAAAAGCTCCCCTAGCCCTGGCCAGAGCAGCATTTATATGTCTGTCGAAATACAAATACTGATCCATCCAGATGCCAAGGTACTTTACTACACTTTTACTCGCCAGTGGATGTCCATTTGGCCCTACGATCACCAGCTTGCGCCAGTTCTTTCTCGTATCCCTTGTGGCTCCACGCAACGGAGTCCTAAACAAGATAGTTTCTGATTTCTGAAAGTTGATTTTCAACTTCCAGTCATCACAATATCGTTGAATCTCATCGAAGTCACTCTGCAAAAGAATCCTGATGTCCTCGACTTTTGCAGCTGTTCTGTACGCAATTAGATCGTCGGCATACGCTATTGCCTGAGTTAGACTACCTATCAGATCGCTGGTGTAAATGCTGAATAGAATCGGCGAGTTGACCGCTCCCTGCTGAAGACCATTTTTAATATTAAAGGTTGTGGCAGAAGTTACATTGCCACTCTTGACAACAAACTTTCTGCCATTGAGCATATCATAAAGCATATATAATAGTGGTTTACTAATGCCAAGTCTGGTCAGCTTTAGATAAAGACCCTCTAACCATACGGTGTCGAAGGCCTTCTCCAAATCAACCAGACAGGCACCCGTACAGTGCTTCTTAGATTTGTTCCATTGGACATCAGAAACGAGTTTCGACGCGGCATGAATAGTGTCATGTCCCGCCTTAAAACCGAACTGATTGTCCGGTATGATATTATTGTCCTCTGCCCACTTAGACAGAGCTCTATTGATAACTTTTTCGAATACCTTGCTGATACTCGGAAGAAGACTTATCGACCGGAGATTCGCCGGATTGGAGTTGTCCTTTCCCTTTTTCGGGAGAGGATGCACCACAGCTGTCTTCCACCGCACTGGATAATATGCATTATTCAGTGCGTTGTTAAACAGAGTGGTATAAATGTCTACTGCTTCTTGAGGTAAATGTCGAAGTACAACGTTGGATATGCCATCGACTCCTGCTGACTTCTTCTTCTTTAATGAATCGAAGATGAGCTGGAGCTCAACCTTCGTAATAAACAGGGAACTGGGCCCATTTCGCTCGGCGATTATGGCGTTTGCCAAATGATCTTCATTGAACCCGGTGAAACCAAGGTTCTCTGATCGCCATTGCGTGATGTCATTCCGAAGGTAGAAGTGATGGAGCAAGGCTCTGTTTTCCAGGTCGTGATTCGGGCGAATGCACGCATTCACCTTGTACACTTGCTGGAAAGCAGCCCCCACAGCCTCCACTTTCTCCTGCGGATCTTCGACAATGAAGAGGTCATCGTCCAAGACGGCGTCCTCTGGATTAATTCCTGCTGTCAGAAGTACGTCTCTGTTGTCTGTCGTTTTCTGAAGCTTGAGACACGGAAGATCGTTCTGATCATTCCTTCTAAATATCTTGTTAATTTGCGGAAACATGCTCGGGTCGCTAGCATTAACGGCCCGAATTTTGTTATCCCAATACAAATTAATTGACAACCGATAGTTCTCTTTAATTAGTTGGTTGATGTTCTTGATCGACGACTTCAGTGTCCTAATCTCCAGATTGTGTGTGTCAGTAAACCGTCGGTACAAGAGTTTTAGTCTTGTCAGCAGTCCACTTTTTTGTCGGTGTAATGCGTCAATGGTCGCGTTCCGGTACATGTCGGTTGCGTCCCGTTGTTTGTATTTCGGTATTGTTCTGTTCATTGTTCGTTTGATTGTCTCGTCCATTTGTTCTAAGTATTGGTCTATTTCGTTATTTGTCAAATTTCTGTCATTTGGTGGGGATATGTTGTTCGATCTAATTTCGCTCGTTAAGGCGTTGGTAAAGCGTGGCCAGCGCACCTTACTGTAATTGTAAGTATGCACAGGTACATACTCATGCAGCTCCACGAGCTCGTTCGGAAGCTGTACTACGGCAGCGAGTCCGCAGTGGTCACTATCGTACTCGATCGTTCGTAAACAGTTCCTTGGTCTTTGACCCATAGTGTCAGTAATTGTCAGTCTTGCGTCTAATAGCAATAAATCCAGATAGGCACCGCTTCTTGGAAACGATGGCCGATCTGTGGCCAGCAGTTCTATACGATATTCAGCGTTATACTGACTCATCCAATTAAAAAGATGAATACCTCTCGGATTCTGTACTCGATTTCCCCAATCTAAGTGTTTGGCATTCAAATCACCGGCCATGAGAAAGTAGTTTTCGTCCAAGCTCAAGTGTAGACTTTCGAAAAGTTTTTCAAGCTCTGTCAAAAAATCAGTTGGCTGAGGTGATTCCGGTGCATAAGCCGCGATCACATACATTCGCTTCCCCTGTTGGAGAGGAATGCATACGACACACGCCTCTAACAGCCGAAATCTACGTAGATCACTATTATATATAACTTTATGATTTATGCTTTTTCGTATGAAGATTGCGACGCCCCCCCCTTGAGTGGAGTTTGGTCGATCTCTTCTAACGATATTGTAATTGTTGTTAGTCAATTTATGTTTCTGGTTCAGCTTAGTTTCGCTGGCCATAAACACATCTGGACTTTGGTCTTTCAACAATTGAAAAAGATTAGCTCTACGTTCGGTCCTAATCAGTGAATTTACATTCACAGCAAGGATCCTAAGAGGCCTCTCTGACAGCGCGCCTTTAACCTCTAATTTGCGTTAGGCTAGGCAAAACAGAGTAGAGATAGTCTACCCTAGTCGCCTGCTCCTTTATCTGGTTGTGAAGTCCTGTCAACTGGCCTTGAATTGCCAGCAACATGCTTCTTATTTCGGCCTGACCGTCCGGCGCCTTTGGCACTATGGCCGGTTGGGCTGCCTTAGCTGCAGGCTGTACCGTTTTTCCCCTTCCTGCCGCCATTTGGGCGTAGGAAATTTGGGGATTGACGGGCGTTGTTGTAGGAGCACGCGTTGATGGGCGTATCTCTACCGCTGTCTGCTTAGCCGCTTTGTTAATTCGAATTTGCTGAAAAGCTGAGCAACCCCGATAATTAGCAGGGTGCCCCTCCTTTCCGCAAAGTGCACATTTAAGCTGGGTCATGTCTTCGACCCTTTCCTCTCCGAGCTTGCACTCTCCCTTAATGTGGTCCTCACCACACTTAACGCAGCGTGGCTGCATTTCGCAGTTTGCTGCAGCGTGGCCAAACCTTTGGCAGCGCATGCATTGAAGCATGTCACCGCGTCTCTTTAGTCTATCCCAAGTTACAACCTGGTAGTTGAGGACGGAGATACTTCTCAACCTATCCAGTTTGCTGCTGGGCGATAGCTGAGCTAAGAAGAACGGCAAAGACCGCTTCTCCCGTCTGGCTCTGACTGTAGCGAACGGCTTGACCCCGATAAAGTCGAGATCGTCGCTCGCTTTTTGACGGAGCTCATCTAAGAGCACCTGTGGTTCCGTGCAGGAATCTATGCCCTTCAAGAGGACCGTTTGATATTTATCCACTTTTGGGGTAAAACTGAAGAACTCAGTCGTGGATTTCTTTAACAATTCTTTAATTATTTTATACTGCGCCACTGTTGAGCAGTGGATAGCATGTCTATCTTTGCTTAAGCGTTTAATAAAAAAGTTTTGGCCTATGGCCGACTTACATAGGTCAATAGTTTCCTGCAATTCCATTTTGTAAGTGTTGATTGGTGGCACTTTTTCTTTTTTATTTTGGGGCGGCTGTGGCTGCTGCTGGTGTACTCCCTGCTGCTGCTCGTTCCGCTGCTGGTTACTCCGCTCTTGGACTTTTTGTTCTTGCTGTTGCTGCTGTTTTTTCGTGCGTTGCACCTTCGGTTGCTGCTGTGTTTGTTCGTTTGGTAGCTGTTGTTGTTGCTGCTCTTTTTGGTTCTGCTGTGGTATTTGCTGTTGTTGTTGTTGAGCTTGCTTTCGCTTTGGCTGTGCCAGCTCTTGTTGTGGCGCTGCTTTTAGTGGCGTTGCTTTTTGTGCCTGCCTCTCGCGTTCTCGTCGAGCTTCCTGTTTGCTTTTCAGGGCTTGAATTAGAGGGGTTACAATGGAATTGAGCCTTTCCATTTCCCCCCGAATGGCATCAATTTTTTCGCTAATCGCTTGCTCATCAAGTGCGATTTGCGCCTCAGTTTCCTCTTCGGAGGACGCCTCTGGTGAGGTTAGATCAACAAGCAAGTTGCTGTTGGAATCCCCCGTTGTATATAATCCCTCGCCACCTTCGGACATATATTCGATGTCGTCATCGGATGGCGAGGTATCCAGTTGTTGATTGATTTTTGCTGCTGCTGTTGTTTTGGCTGTGCGCGCCGTCTCCTTCACCCCGGCTGGCAGCTGGGCTGAGGTGGTGGTGGAGCGGCGCTTAACCAAGTTCGCCGCACAGCTAATTCTCTTCCTTCTTTTATTTTTTGCATCGGCTGTTGGTGCCGTTTGTGGGTTTGCCGTTGTTGCTACGGCGCTTGTTGATGGCATGGCTGGTGGTGCCATTGCTTGCTTGGTTGTTGTTGTTGTTAGTGCTACGGCACTAACAGTGGCTTTAGCTGGTGGTGCCATAGCTGTCTTTATTGTTGTTGCTGAGGCATTTTTCGATGTCCCCGCGGTGTTGTTGGTTTGCATTTGCTGCTTTTCCCAATCGATAAAGTTTTCTACTTCACGATTGTGAAAAAAAGCAGCCAAATAATTTTTGCCCGACTGGGACTCGAACCTGTGATCCTCAGGTTGTCGGTCGGCCACCTCTACCTCTGTGCTATTGCACTATTAAAAATAGCTGGGTAAATTTAAAACTTTGAAAAGTCACTCCGATTTTAGTTAAAGAAAACTGTGAAAGCCGATAACGTGCGCACACTTCCACAGATCGAGATCGACTGTTTCGTAATACGTAATAGGCCCCAGGATAGCCTTTTTTTTAACGACCACCCTAATGTAAATACTTTTCATATCAAACACATTCAGCCGAAACCAAAGCCAAGCATTTGGGCAAGCATCCTTTTGACCTATAAAAATACCTGAAAAAAGCATTTGAGAGGCCGCCGAACAGTAAACCTCTCCCCATCAAAGCATATTTACGACTGAAAAAATTCTTATTCTTCTAAAGAAAGTGAATGCTGAATGCTAACACAAAAAATAATAAACAGAGGGAAAGAAATGTGTGAATTTATCGAAATATAAAAATAATTGTCACTTACTTGAGATGCGAATTTAAAAGAGATCAATTATATGAATATCTGCATACGGACTTAAGAGCTGTTAGGCCGGATGCAAGATAAAAGTTTCTAGTAAAGATTATTCGAAAATATTTAATACTAGCTGGTCCGCCCGGCTTCGCTTGGGTAGGGACAAAAGTTTCTTAAAAATAACAAAATTAAGTAAATAACTTGAACATTATAAATTATCAGAATTATTTCGAGTTTCGCCGGGAAAATATTTCACCCGAAAAAAATGTGTGTTCCCCTGTCATTTCAAAAACTATTATGACTTTCGCCCAAAGTTATCTTGCCTTAAAAAAAAAACAAAAAAAAGCACCAGTAGGTGCCCATTCTTTTGAAATAAGTAAACATTTTGTCTCTTAACTACAATACATTTTGCAAAAAATGAGTAAGTACTCAAAATAAATGTAATTTTCGGACATCAAACTTTTTTTCGGGTGAAACTCATAAAAGTGAAATGTAAATTTTTTCGAGTGAAACTCACAGTAAGGCTGTATGTGTTGGAAATCATTTCTTAAGCAGCTTCCATGGGCCAACGCGACCAGTGTGCATTATATAAAATGATGATATCGATAACTTCGCTTGGCTCACTGCAACCAAGAATCTGAAATGAAATAAATACGTCCAGACATTCGAACTTGCTTGAAGGGCAACTTATAACGAGCACAAAGAAACTTAAAAATTGGATATCATTTTTTATTTTAAACCCATTTTCCCTTTAAATAGAAAACATAAAACCAGTGGTTTTCAAAGTCCATCCTCTAAATTTAACCTTCCAAACACAAAAGCATTGTTTTAAATAGGAGTCCCAGCTGTCCTTTCAGCAAAACCTTTCCAACATTAAAAGAATTTGAAATAGTAGTTTAATTTTGTATTTCCTCTCCATTTTACCTTATGTTTATCTTCTTAGTACATTAAATTATGAGAAGACTTTAAAATCGGATAGGAACCTCTCACCCATTTCACTCTAGAATTATGAAGCTAAATTTTGACAAATATGTGGTCCTAAAACCAACCTCTAAGAATAACTTTAAAACAAAGAAATAATTCGTCGGCTTAGAGTGTAAATCGGCCAACTCCACATTTTTTACCATTATAGACCACTTCAAAAATTGCTAAAAATTACAAAAATCTATCAAATCTTTTCCATTTCACTGAATTTAGCAATAACGAGTGTAAAAAAATATTTAATGTAATTTTGGTTTTATTCAAGTAATGCGAACTTTTTGTTTAAAATATTATTTAAAATATTTGTTTGTAAGAAATACAAGCCGACGATTTGTTTCAATTGTAATAACTTAATTTTTAAAAATAATATGAAGTCGGTGATTTAGAAACCTATTCTATATAACCTTCCATGCACAAAAAGTGTGTATAAAATCTAAATCCATATTTCACCCATTAATATATAAAAATAAATATTCTTTAATTACTCATAACTTTTCCAACAAAAATAAAAATTATCAAAATTGGATTTCCTTTATATGTTCTTACCTCATTGTACCCCTATAAGAAAAGCTTGGTTTGAAAAATGTGTAGCAATAAACCCATCCTGTAAAAATAGCCTTTATATGTAACACAAAAAGAAATCGAAATCGGATACTTTTTAGTTTTTACCCCATTTTACCCTATAGAAATGAAACTTAATTTCAGTAAACATTTAGCCTCTAACCCATCCTCTTAGTAAACTCTTTTAAATATTTAAAAACAAATTAAAATCCGACACCATTTTTTGTTTGTTTTTACCCCTGTTCACCTTTCAAATGCAAATTTCTTACAAAATTGTTTGCTTTAAACGATCCTCCTAAAATAATCTTTCACTTCTCTGATCATATACATTCAATACATTCAATTCAGCTTGAACGATGAACCTCCTAGCCAATTAGCTTTTCGAAATCATAGGAAAACTGACTAGCCCAAGTACAGAGAAACACTTAAGAGTTTAAGCAAACCTGATCTGTTAGGTGCTCCAACTAATAAAAACGATCTTGACAGCAAAGTCAACGATCTAACCTTAGCCCTTAATAAATCGCTAGAAACCTCCTGTCCTCTTATTTAAATAAGGGGTAAAAGGAAGCAGCATTGGTGCACTTCGGGGCTCGAAATGTTCAGGAAAAATAGTAGGAACCTTTTCAATCGAGCTAAAAGTTGTAGAGTATTGTCCGATTGGGATTCCTATAATCTGGAATCGTATAAAAAAGAATTGAGGAAAACCAAACGATCTTCGTGGAGGACATTCTGTGGAAATATAGAAGAAGCCTCCGAAGCATCAAGGCTAAGAAAAATCCTCTCCACAAATGCAGATATGGCTAGTTGCCTCAAAAATGTTGATGGCTCCTGGACTAATTCTTGCGAAGAATTGCTTAATTTGCTACTGGATACTCATTTTTCAGGCAGCTCACATTCTGTTAATAGAGCTGCCCTACACAGGATGAGCAGAACTTAACTTTTCCACAGAGTCTGATTACAAGGGAAAAATTACAATAGGCTAGTGCTGGGGTGCTTTTTTGAGAGAGTTCCCTTTTAAAAGCCCTCAAGATCCCTTTTTTTCCATACAAATCATTTCATTTTTACCTTTTATTTCCCTCAGAAAAAACCAGCAAAAATCACATTATTTATGTACAGGGCAGGTTTTAAAATTATTCTTTGATAAATTAAGTTCTTTTATTTACAAAATATACACCTACAGGTAACGGGTGATTTTTTAGCTGGTTTGGTTTTGGCAATACTGGTTTTGACAGCTGACGTGTGTTTAGTACCTTGTGTCACTGTCAAACAGCTTCAGTTTGGTTTGCAATTTAACCATGGATCGTCTTACAAATGAACAACGCTTGCAAATTATTGAATTTTACTATCAAAATTCGTGCTCGGTTCGAAATGTTCATCGCGCGCTGCTTCCATTTTATGGTCGGCATTCTCGACCTTCTGAGCAGTCTATTCGGAAGATTGTGACCAAATTTCGCACCAAATTTACTTGTTGGACATTAAACCACCAACACGTTTACGTACTGTGCGTAGTGAAGGCGGCCGTATCAGCTAGTGTGACAGAAGACCGCGAAATGTCGATTCGCAGCGTTACTGTCAATGGTGAACGCTACCGAGCGATGATAACAAACTTTTTTTTGCCCGAAATGGAAGTTCTTGACTTGCATGATATGTGGTTTCAACAAGACGGTGCCACATGCACACACAGCACGCGAAACAATGGCGCAATTGCGAGGCGAGTTTGGTGAACAGTTAATTTCACGTTTCGGGCCGGTCAATTGGCCACCTAGATCGTGCGATTTGACACCATTCGATTATTTTTTGTTGGAGTATGTCAAGGCTAATGTCTATAGGGACAAGCCCGCTTCGATTGACGCACTGGAAGCCAACATCCATGCATTCATTCGTGAGATACCGGCCGATATGTGTGAAAGAGTATGCCAAAATTGGACTCAGCGGATGGGCTACCTGAGACGTAGCCGCGGTCAACATTTGCCTGAAATTATCTTTAAACATTAAATTGCAAGGTTCAAACTATCGATTCAAATAAATATTTCATTCATTTTTTCGAATTTTTTGTGTTTTTTTTTTTTTTTAAAGTTCTAAACCTCTTAAAAAATCACCCGTTACATATGTACATAAGTCAGCATAAATATAATATAATGTTTAGCAAAGCAACTTTGATGCATCGAAAAATGAATAAGTGGTTGATTTGCCGTTATTAGTTGTGACAGTTTCGAATTTGTCGTTCTATATTTTCTATGTTTTCCATGTTTTTTGTTTAAGGGGTAAAAACTTCTAAATTTTAATACTTTAGTACTTAATAATTTGCCGTTAATTAATCGTTTTTTGGCTGTGAAAAAATCAATTTTTCATGCGATGTTTTCTATGTGTTTTTGGATTATTTGCCGTATTTGGAGTGATGATAATCTTCAAGTAATGAAGTTACATCCACAAAAACTGACTGTTTGGTGTGCTTTATGGGTTGGTGGAATAATTGGTCCGTACTTCTTTAAAAATGATGCTGGCCAAAAGTTGCAGTCAATGGTGACCGCTAAAGAGCCATGATTACTGACTTTTTCGTTCACCAATTGAACAAACATGATGTGCAGGAGCTGTGATTTCAACAAGATGGTGCAACATATCATACAGCTCGGGCCACAATTAATTTATTGAAGGAAATGTTTGGTAACTGGATAGTTTCACGTACCGAGACCCGTGAATTTGCCTATAAGATCGTGCGATTTAACGCAGCTTGACTCTTTTCTGTGGGGGTATGTGAAGTCGCTAATCTAAGCTTATAAGCCCGAAACGATTGCCCAAATGGTCACAACATTCGCCGCGTTATTGGTGGTATACGGCCACAGATGTTGTAAAAAAAATATCGAAAATTAGACCTCCAAATTCGACTACGTCCGACCCAGTCGTGGCAGTCATATACCAGAAACCATATTTAAATTAAAGGGAATAAGGGTATTAATGCAACTTCGTTGAACCCTAGATGAGTTCATAAATTCGTTAAGTGGGAAATGATTTTAATCACAATTTGGTTAAACTTATCCAAGAATTTTGCTGCGGACAATTAACAAAACTGGTTAAGCTTATCCAAAGCGTACCTAGCATTTAATGAAATGTATAATGTATTTTACAAAATTTTTAAACTTACGACATTGCATGATTACCCTTAATATTCAATGTCCCAGCTTAACTTTTAAGAAGTGTTGCCATGGTGACAATACTGTCAGAAGGACAAGACGAGGGTTGCCACTTTCAAGGTTTCAAAACTCCGAAATTCAGTAAACATTGAACTATAAATCGAGAACCAGGTGTCGGACGATGACGCAAGAACTTTCGTTGGACTCAACACACTTGAAACCATAGGACCACATTATTGATATTCACCCCTCCCAACCATGATACAACTAAATAAGATAGCGCATTGCGCATCATTCACATAAAATGACGTCATCGACGCACACAAATATTTTCTCCGAGGTTAATAAAACAAAGATTTTTTGACTAAAATCTATAAATTTAATATGAAATATCATTTCCTCGAAACAAGGCACTTGTTTTTAGGATCCTGAACACACATTTTTATTATAAAAAGAACTAAAATATTAAGGAAAATTGTGCGTCGATGACGTAGATGCGCAGAACGAAACAAAAAGAAAACAGGACGGCGTTATCTGTTTAGTTGTATCATGCCTCCCAACCCAAGGCACGTAGGGAAGAGAAAAAAATTCGTGATGGGAATGGGCATTTTCAAAGTCGAGAAGAGTTAGCAAAATATTTATGACAATAAAATTTAAGGATTTAAGTCGATGTAGAGTTTTACTATTAAATCAACTATATATCTTAAGATTTTATCTTGGTCCGTTTTATAAAAATGTTAACTGAATTATCAGTGAACGAGTAAAATATTACGAAACTCCAACGGCAAAATAAAGAAACTTGGAATTAAATGAGTGTACAAAAATATTTGTAGAGAAAGATATTTGAATTACTACCATGAAACCCCTCTTGAAACTGGTACATTGAATTGTAAAAACTGGGTATAAAAATTGCGCAGTAATAGTGCGAAATTCAAAGTATTCTGTTGAATTGACCACTTTTCTCTGATGTTTATGCTTTTCTTTGTGAACTTATATTTTTTTACCATAGTGTTTAGTATCTGCTAGACAGCCTACATGTAGAAAATTTTTCAAATTGTGTTTTTGTGTGATGATATATGGGAAAAAATTGTGAAAAAGTAGTTTGTCCTCCCTTTTTCTTCTTTCAATATTTATATCATCTGATAAATATTTCTGCTAAAAAATGACCAAAGGCGGATTTTTTATTTTTGGTGATTTTGCAAAAAATCGAAAAAGGGGGTTTTAACCTCCGCCCCCATATAACCTATTTTTAGTTTTAATTTCCTTTGACCATAATTTATATTAAATATACAATCGCGTCATCAAGGTTTTCAAAATACATAACATTTTTAAACAAAATACAAGAAAAATAAAAAAAAAATCAATCTTCCCACTTTTATCCCCTCTTGCATGGTTTGCCAGCGTTTTTTTGAGACTATTGAATTCTATAGAATTTAGTAAAATCATTTTCGCTTCCTCAAACTTAAACTTCTGCTTTGTATCTTGTTGTGGTTTTTCAATAAAACATAATTTGTTTTAAGCTTTTACCACAGACCCAGTTCCAAAACGAAGTTGTTTTCGGACACTTACTGCCCGAACGGAAAAGAGTGAAACTGGAACTAGAGATTCAGCTGGTATGGCTGCCAAAAAATGTCGTACCGTACGTGATTTGTTACGCGCCCACAAAGTGCTGTACATCATTCTGACATTTGATGAATTAAGTTGTTAATCTTTTGCGAATATAATTCAAAAACAAAACGTATTGAAAGTAAAAATTAAAACAAAAATAAAACTGTATAAATGGAGGCTTAAATCCTTATGTGAGATTGAAAAGAAACCCTAAGCCCTAAACCCTAAACCCTAAACCCGGAACGCTAAGCCCTTAACCATAAACTGAATACCTTGAACCCTTAAACCTTTAATCCCTAACTCCTTAAACAAACCTTTATCCCTAACTCTTATTTAATTAATAGGAATAGATAGTTTAAAGTTGATTCTCTCTTTTGTGAACGTAGCTGGCGCTTTTTTCGGTTCTATTTCTTTTTTAATTTTCTCAGGATAGTCAATTATTGTCAATGTTAAATCAATATTTGTGAGATAGGAAATGAGAGTAAAACTTTATTAAGATTTAACATCGAAGATTTTAGGGAGTGAGAAAATTTTACTAAGCCCCAAACGCTGAAACTTAAATCCTTAACTCTAAAGCCTTAACCCGCCTCAACCATAAAATCGTAACTCTAAGCCCAAAACTCAAACGATTAATCCTTAACTCTAATTTAAATAATAGGAATAGATAATTTGTTTTATTCTGATTTTGTTAACGTAGCTGAAGCTTTTTCTCGATTTTATTTCTTCTTAATTATATTAAGACATATAATTTGTTGAATCAGTGTTAATCAAACAGTGGCTTAGCAACTTCAGATACATAAAATATCTAGTTACATTATCTTGCATATTTCGGACATTTCCCTAAATTTTTGTAATTCGACTGCTTTAGGACTTTTTTTGCGACATTTTAAGATTCTTCAACGGCAACACTGCTTGCTTGCAGTTTATTTGTTTTAAGGTTAAAAATAACGGGATTTTTAATTTCTTCAATAAAAAAACTCAAGTCAATTTTAGCGCGATGCTCGTAAGCGGGTGTTTTCAATAGCAAAAGTTGGGTCAAATATAGTTGATCCAGTACAATGAATCTATATTGTATGATAATAACACTTTTATATAAAAAAAATAATAATAAGAAAAAAATATAAAAACTGAGATTCATTATAATCCCCGAAATTCTTTCTTGCACGAGGTCGGTCCGATAAGTACTTAGCCTCACTGTCTGATGTCGCAAATATCGCAATAGCAATTTACTATTGTGTAATACGTTCTCGTAGAGGGCTACTGTGACTCTTCTCCTTCCATGGCAACCGCCAAAAATTGGTTTTCTATGAGCCACGTCCAGGTGCAAAATGGCTACCACGGAGACTAACGTGACAAAAATCCACGATGTCGTATTGGCAGACCGCTGATTAAAGGTGAGCGAGATAATTAAGACAGTAGGCATTTCAAGAGATCGCGTGGGTCATATCCTGCATGAAATAATGTTGGACATGAGAAGGCTGTCCACGAGATGGGTGCCGCGTTTGTTCACTCCCGACAACAAGTGCAATCATGAGACCACTTCAGAGCAGCGTTTGACGCTGTTTAAGCGCAATCCGAAGGAGGGGGGTCTATTTCCCATCGTTTAGGCAGGAGGGGCAAACTTCTAAAAAATTGACTTAAAACTGAAAAAAAAATACTTTAAAATAACGGTAAAACATAAAGCCAGAAATCTCTTCTTTTACTTTCACTTTAAATTAATTTGTATCAGTGAATAGTTTTTGAAAAATTAATTTTTAAACTCAAAGTTTTGGAAAAAGAAATTTTTAATTTCAAACTATGAAAAAATAATTGTGTATGTTTTACCTAACCACAACTATGGAAGGACATTCATTAATTTTTAACTCATTTTTAATTTGCGTATCAAATCCTCAATACAAAACGATGACAAAAGCCGTTTTCCTTTGGAGGTGGCAAAGTACTTGTGAGTAGATGAAAACCCTAATCTAGTACTATCAACTGCACATGCTTTCATGACGAGTAGATACATTTTACATGGGAAAGCAGTTTGATGTGTTCCATTGAAAAAAGCTGACAAAGTACTTGCAAGTACTTCGCAACCTCCAAAGGAAAACGCCTAAAGATACTCTCGGGAATATGAAAAATTTAAGTTTCGTATGAGATTACTTATTAGATTTTTTTCTTTATTTTATAAAAAGTATTACAATGTTTCGATTAAGAATACGTACATGACAAAATATGCCGTTTGCCGGATATGAAATTTCATAAATAAGAAAATATAATGAAAAAAGATAGTTATAATATTAATAATATACATATATAATAGAAATATATATATTATTAATATATATATAATCAAAAAGATAGTTATAACTAAATTAAAAGCTAAATTAATAAATAAAGGGATAAATTAAGAAAAAAATATTTTTTTTAATTTTATATTGTGTTTGCTAATATCTAAATCAAAAAGTCTTGAAAACCTTTTTCAAAAAGCTAATTTATTACAATCCATGAAGGGCGTATACCTGTTGCTATATGTATTTTAGATAAAAATTATATCGGTACTTTCTTCACGATCAACTGATGTAAATGTTTGAAGTAAAGTTCCAAGTTTGACATTTTAAGCAAACCTTGTTAAATTGGTCAAATTTGCGTTCAATGAATGCAGTTGACCGAACTGCCAAACCGTTGCAGATAAAAGGGGATTTTCAAAAATGTTCAGTAACTTTTTTTTATTAAAAAGAACTGTAAGTTGTTGAATTATTTTAAAAACCCTATCAAATATCAATTATTAACTAATATGTAGGATTAAATCAACATATTGCCTCAAGATATTTTAGGCAAGAAATATTTTCAACAATTAATTGTTGGTAAAATTACTTGCACTTTTGTTCTTAAAAAAAAAACTGTTGATTCTATATTTTTGAAATTGCTATAGTAAAAAACCCCTCATTGAATTTTTTTGAAACTTATATCTTTAAAATAAAGTTTATTTGAAGTCAATATCTTCATTCGTTCTTGAGATATGGTGAACGAAAAAAAGCGAAGGAACGTACGAACGTACGTACAGACACCGACATCTCTCTAAAAATGATGGATTCCGATTCTATGCAGCTCGAAACGTGAAGATATGTCAAAATTTTTGATTCGACAAATGTGAACAATTACAATACCTTTCAATGGGAAGTAAATAAAATAGGGTTAATCCACAAAATTAATAACTGACCCGGGCAGATTAAACTAAGGAAAACCAACTTTTTATATTTTTTATTTCTCAAAAGCTGAGATACATCTTAGCATCCAGTTTTCAGTGAACCTCTGGGATCTCTTAAAATGTTTTTATACTTAACAAATTTATTTGAACTGACCCAAACAGAAGATGTGCAAGTACTTGCACATCTTCTTTTTGGGACTTTATTTTCAAAAGATTTTGTCTTTACTAAGTTTCAAATTGGGGATTTTGTCTTTGGAGATTATGTCTTTTGAATTCACATCACTAACCCGTTTGAAAAGACGAAGTTTCGAAAGACAAAGCTTCGAAAAACGAAGTTTCAAAAAGTCAAAGCTTCGCAAGAGAAAGTATCCAAGGAGAAAGCTTCGAAAAAAAGTTCCGAAATTCTCGGAAGTTCGCTCTTCCTTGACCGAATTGAAAGAATTTGATACAGGTGATACCTGATAGAATTAAAACAATATTTTCATAACAGGTTGTTCCAAAAACATGTCAACAAATTCAAACTTCGTTGTTCATTGAGCGATTTCAACAAAAATTGACACAGGTTATACCTGATAAAGAATAAAAAAATATTTCCAATACGATGTTCCAAAAAAAATGTCGACTTCGTTTCGTTATTCCCTGAGTGATACACAAAAAAAAATGTGTCAATATATTAAAATTTCGTTTATTTCATTTGCAAAAATGATTAGAAAAAATCATAGCCAATTTTATTATTTAAGTTTTAACTTCCATTTATTATAAAAAAAAATATAACGGGTGATTTTTTAAGAGGTTTAGAACTTTAAAAAAAAAATACAAAAAATTCGAAAAAATGAATGAAATATTTATTTGAATCGATAGTTTGAACCTTGCAATTTAATGTTTAAAGATAATTTCATGCAAATGTTGACCGCGGCTGCGTCTCAGGTAGCCCATCCGCTGAGTCCAATTTTGGCATACTCTTTCACACATATCGGCCGGTATCTCACGAATGAATGCATGGATGTTGGCTTCCAGTGCGTCAATCGAAGCGGGCTTGTCCCTATAGACATTAGGCTTGACATACCCCACAAAAAATAATCTAATGGTGTCAAATCGCACGATCTAGGCGGCCAATTGACCGGCCCGAAACGTGAAATTAACTGTTCACCAAACTCGCCTCGCAATTGCGCCATTGTTTCGCGTGCTGTGTGGCATGTGGCACCGTCTTGTTGAAACCACATATCATGCAAGTCAAGAACTTCCATTTCGGTCAAAAAAAGTTTGTTATCATCGCTCGGTAGCGTTCACCATTGACAGTAACGCTGCGATTCGCATCATCTTTGAAGAAATATGGCCCAATAATGCCGCCGGCCCATAAACCGCACCAAACAGTGGCTTTTTCAGGATGCATTGGTAGCTGTTGCAATGCTTCTGGCTGATCTTCACTCCAAATGCGGCAATTATGCTTATTTACGTACCCATTCAACCAAAAATGAGCCTCATCGCTGAACACAATTTTTCGATAAAAAAGCGGATCCTCGGCCAGCTTTCCAAGAGCCCATTCACCAAAAATTCGGCGTTGTGGTAGGTCGGCTGGCTTTAGTTCTTGCACCAGCTGTATCTTAAAAGGCTTTACGCCCAAATCCTTCCGCAAAATTTTCCACGTAGTGCTGTAACAAAGGCCTAACTGCTGGGAACGGCGCCGAATCGACATTTCGCGGTCTTCTGTCACACTAGCTGATACGGCCGCAATATTTTCTTCACTACGCACAGTACGTAAACGTGTTGGTGGTTTAATGTCCAACAAAGTAAATTTGGTGCGAAATTTGGTCACAATCTTCCGAATAGACTGCTCAGAAGGTCGAGAATGCCGACCATAAAATGGAAGCAGCGCGCGATGAACATTTCGAACCGAGCACGAATTTTGATAGTAAAATTCAATAATTTGCAAGCGTTGTTCATTCGTAAGACGATCCATGGTTAAATTGCAAACCAAACTGAAGCTGTTTGACAGTGACACAAGGTACTAAACACACGTCAGCTGTCAAAACCAGTGTTGCCAAAACCAAACCAGCTAAAAAATCACCCGTTAGTAGGCTATAAGAGCTATAAGACTATAAGATATATCTTCCTGGTTTCACCAAACGTTCTTTCTATTTTTTTTCCTTTTTACTTCCTATTATTCTACCTGTAATTAAAGTCAGTATAATAATTCCATTGTACTAAAAGAACAATGAAGTTTCAATCAGTTGTTATATTTTTGGAACACTCTCTTTTGAAAAATCATAATTTCATTTTTAATTCTGTATCAACTATCACTTGTAGCAATTTCCTTGAAATAGCTCAGGGGACAACGAAGTTTGAATTTTGAATATTGTTTTCATATTTAATTCTGTATCAGATCACCTGTGTCAAATTCATTTAGATCGGTCAAGGAACTTTCAACTTCAGAGGATTTCGGAACTTTTTGTTCGATACTTTGTCTTGCGAAACTTAAACTTTTCGAAACTTCGTTTTTCGAGACTTTTTTTCGAAACTTTATCTTTTCGAAATTTTTTCATGTCGAAACTTTGTTTTTATGTTTAACTTTTTCCTTCGAAGCTTTGTCTTTCGAAATTCTTGCGGATTCCCTCCAAAAAGGTATATCTTGGCATTGTAGCCTTACCGTTTTTTTAAATATTTTTTTTTTGTTTGAAGTTATTTTTTTTAGAAAATTGGTTCTCTTGCCTAAACAAGGGAAATAGACATCGATAATCGCTCCAGCTTTTAGGTGCATCTTATACGAATCATCCTGCTGTAAAGCAAAGTGAAGTTCATGCAATAACCTTTTCACCGATGTATGACACATTACTTTTGAGTTGGTGGACCAGCGCAGCGCCCAGTTCTGAATTGCAGTATTCTTCTATTCTCCTTTTTTGATGCCAAATATCTTTTGAACTCCCTCATATACAGCTTAACGGTTATATAAGAAAATGAACTACATGTATTAACCTTTTAAACGATGTACAAACATAAGTAGGCACACTATACTTACCAAATAGAAAATCTTAAAAAATTAAAAACATTTACATTTTGTATTAAACAAATAACTTTACTTTAACAATAATAGAACTTTGACTATGCATATATTATTTTAAATTATAAAACAAATAAAAATTGTAAGTGTAGGTAGGTACAGTTAAGGAGAACAAAAATAAGAATTAACAAACAATAAAGGGAATAATCACTGTAATTGAAAACGGCAGGTGGATAAATAAATGTTATTTACATCACATGTAGACTTAGAGTTAGTTGGTCATTAAACATTAGAACTATCCGCTTTTAAGTATCTAGCTGCTGCCGCCGCCTAGAGGAGAAAAATAACTGGTGTTAGAACATCATTCTTCTTTTTTTTTAAACAATGATACACAATTTTAAAAAATCAACTTTCTCACTTGTGATTCGAAGTGGAGTTCAGAAGATTTTACGCAGCAAGATGAAAAATATATAAAGCAAATATTACGCCCTCTGTTACTTATGTAAGCCCTGTATGAAAAATGATTTAATTTGAAAATAACATATATTTCGTCAAACTAATATGAAAGCCTCTCGGGGATAGAAAAAAAAAAATAAATAAGATAATGGATCCAAAGTTATTAACTCACTGCAAATAACTGGAACTGCGAGTAAAACTTTCACTGACAACAAATTTCAATGCTTATAGTATTTGTTTGTTTTCGTAAGTTGCGGATAACGTATTAGAATGACGATATAACATTGCCAAACCTTTTCTTTTCTTATAAAGAATTATTAAGGATGGCTTGATGATAAATAAGAATGATGAATATGACAATATTAACCCATGCATGCACACACATTGAAGAGTTAAACAAATGAAATATTGCAAACTATTTCAAACCAATAAATATATGAATATGTTTATTGCTTTTTTCGATAATTTTGCGCTTTAAATAATTTAATATAAATTAATTCTAATTCTTAGGGTAAAAAATATGAAAGAACACCGTGTTTTTTTTTATACAACGATCAAATAGATGTTAACTAGTTTTTACAAAAAACAAATGTGTAGACTTTTACAGACCACCACCAGAGCGGTCAACGCTTATTTTTACTTTGAGGTTATCTGCTTCGTGTTTTTGCTCCTCCAGTTCTGCCATTCTTGCAAACCTTGAATACGCTACGTTTCCTGTTTTGATAGCAGACATCATCTAAAATGATATTTTGAAAAAAAAAATTAATTTGGATTTTAATAATGAAAATAATTATACTGACGTTCAACTTTTAATTTTATAATGATTTAAGCTTGTTTATTATGTTGTACATAGTTTTATATTTGTTTTTATAATAAAATCAATAAAAATGAAATAAAAACAAGGAAAGCTATTAAATAAACAAAATAAAATAAAATAAATACTTGAACACTTTATTTAAATGTTCCTCATAGTAATTTTATTTTTCAAACACAGATCGTATTGAGAGAATAGATTTTACTAAGAAATTTTATGAGCCCATCAACATTTTTCAGATCATATTTTCTTATAAATAAAATTAAGGTTCTTTTGTCATTTTTTTTTTTAAACAAATCAATACCTCCGATTGCTTCGTGTCATAAATATTGTATATACTTACCTACAACTGTAGTTTTTTTATTTTTTGGAACACCTTTTGCTGTTTATCTACTTATTATTTTTAACTGATCAACTTTTTAAAATTACCTGTAAGTATTCATCGAGTTCAACTTGTCCATTCATATTTGTATCGATTTCCCGAAGAATTTCGTGCAATTGTTCTCCTGATACCTCAGCTTCTCCGAAACTCTGAAAATTGTTTATGAAACAAAACAAAACAAAATTAAATTAACTAATATATGTGTTGATAAAAACATAATCGGATTATCCGGCCTTGTTATAAGGCTTAAGCCTAGTTCACAGATCAAATCAAATTTTCGTTTCTTACTGTACGGTACAATCTGTCAAAATTTAGCACGTGAAATAATTGTTCGGCACATTAACTCTTGAGCTAAATTGGGCAGGTTTTTTATTTGTGAGATTTATGTGAGCCTTACATTGTGAAATTTTAATTGAGAACAAGAAATATTCAAAGGCAAACGATTTACTAATGCCAAAGGTTAAAATCTATTTCATTTGGTTACATTTAATTGAAATATATAAACAAAATTCTTTGAAATTGCTGAATATAATTTCTTTTCAGTAATGTAATCTCCACAAAAAGCTTATGTCAAGATTTACCTAGGAGCTTAGCTGGTGTTTAGAGAGAAAATGTGAGCGAAGTTTTGCGCTCGATCTGCGTACTATGCTTTAACAAGGACCTGGTACTACGGATCACTCCCTACTATGTAAAATCGCTTTCCTACCACGTAAACAAAATTTGGAAAGGAAGACACCTTCGGTGGATTTGTTTCAGACACAGCCTCAACAAAGAGATAAACGATTAGCCTTAATAGACTTTTCAGAAGCTTGTAATATATGACGATAAGTAGCACTACGTTTTCACGACTAAGAAGAGTTTAGAAAAGCAACCTGACGCTTCCCTAATGGTCGTAACGCCAACTAAAGCGACCATGTGCTAATGTCAAATTTAAATAAACTATGAACCATCCTAAGGAAAAAATTATATGTTTGTCACCAGAGCCTACAGTGAGCATCAGAGTGATAAGCTCTCCACTATGCATTCCCCAGCAACCAGTGATCTCGTTATAGCGACGCCATTTAAGAAGCAGCTGAAACTACGTGAGGCTACCAACCACCACCGAAAAAGAACGTGCGGTGCACATGCACATGGAACAGAGAGGAGAAGAAGATCCTATCTGGAAAGAGGAGGGCTTACCCATCTCAACAACACCCAGAAGTTTTATAAAAAAACTCAGTAACTGATTCAGGATCTAAAACCGGAGCGCAGGTACTTTAAAATACTGAAGGTAACCTAAACCTAATAACTGAAGCACAGAAAATTAGGATTGGCATGTCTTGAACTAGTTCATATTAGCCCAATTTGAAAAAATTGTGTAGTCCAAAATCAGAGCTGAAAAAGTAAAAAAGTAGCCCAAATTTTAGCCCAATACCTACAAATTTATCTTATACAAATTGAAATTATGGGAACAACACATAAGATGAATCTTATTAGCTTTGTTTCTTTAGTGCATTTTTATCTTTGCTTAGAAAAAATAACGGGTGATTTTTTAGCTGGTTTGGTTTTGGCAACACTGGTTTTGACAGCTGACGTGTGTTTAGTACCTTGTGTCACTGTCAAACAGCTTCAGTTTGGTTTGCAATTTAACCATGGATCGTCTTACAAATGAACAACGCTTGCAAATTATTGAATTTTGGGCTCTTGGAAAGCTGGCCGAGGATCCGCTTTTTTATCGAAAAATTGTGTTCAGCGATGAGGCTCATTTTTGGTTGAATGGGTACGTAAATAAGCATAATTGCCGCATTTGGAGTGAAGATCAGCCAGAAGCATTGCAACAGCTACCAATGCATCCCGAAAAAGCCACTGTTTGGTGCGGTTTATGGGCCGGCGGCATTATTGGGCCATATTTCTTCAAAGATGATGCGAATCGCAGCATTACTGTCAATGGTGAACGCTACCGAGCGATGATAACAAACTTTTTTTTGCCCGAAATGGAAGTTCTTGACTTGCATGATATGTGGTTTCAACAAGACGGTGCCACATGCCACACAGCACGCGAAACAATGGCGCAATTGCGAGGCGAGTTTGGTGAACAGTTAATTTCACGTTTCGGGCCGGTCAATTGGCCGCCTAGATCGTGCGATTTGACACCATTAGATTATTTTTTGTGGGGGTATGTCAAGGCTAATGTCTATAGGGACAAGCCCGCTTCGATTGACGCACTGGAAGCCAACATCCATGCATTCATTCGTGAGATACCGGCCGATATGTGTGAAAGAGTATGCCAAAATTGGACTCAGCGGATGGGCTACCTGAGACGCAGCCGCGGTCAACATTTGCATAAAATTATCTTTAAACATTAAATTGCAAGGTTCAAACTATCGATTCAAATAAATATTTCATTCATTTTTTCGAATTTTTTGTGTTTTTTTTTTTTTTAAGTTCTAAACTTCTTAAAAAATCACCCGTTAGTATGTTAAATACAACAACAATACGAAATTATACTAAACTGTTCTAGGATTTTTTTCCAAGCAGAGATAAAAATGCACTTAAAAACATGGCTATTATTGAAGTGAAGATTGTTGCGGTTGATTTAAAATGTCAAAACCAATTAGTACCTTTATTTACTGAATAAAAAGTGGTGCCAAATTGTGGAATGCATCAAGGATAAGTTTAGGGGGAGAAAAGTAGGCTTTTATATGATTTTTTTATATATCGCCCAAGATGACATTTGGGCTAATTATAGCCAAATTTTGATTGAGCTGTCATTCAGAAATAACTGTCAGCCATTTAGGAAAAATATAGCACTGGGCATCAGCTAGTGCGAGAACAGAGAGAAAAGAAGACAAGAAGAGAAAACAATCTCTAGTCAATTATAATATTTATGTGACCAATTATTTTCACACTATATGATTAATTTTTTGTTTAGGCTCTTTTGGTCTATTTTTGTTTTGAATGCAAATAAAAATCTTATTCCATTCTTCTCCCAACGTTTCGTAAGAATTCCTTACTTCTTCAGGGGATTTTTTTTTTTTTTTATTGAATTTTTGTACTAATTCACATTATACTCGTCAAATATTTCCTTCCACTATTGCATCATCCCTTCGACGGCACTGACACAAAGTTGAAAATAATTTAACAAATAAAAACAAAATAAATAGAAACAAGAAAAGAGCATTATAGAGCACTATAGTCAAAAGTACCTGCTGAAACTGTGATAATTTAAATGTAATTTTGTTCTATTTGAAAGTTTTCTTGTTTCTATTTATTTTGTTTTTATTTGTTAAATTATTTTCAACTTTGTGTCAGTGCCGTCGAAGGGATGATGCAATAGTGGAAGGAAATATTTGACGAGTATAATGTGAATTAGTACAAAAATTCAATAAAAAAAAAATCCCCTGAAGAAGTAAGGAATTCTTACGAAACGTTGGGAGAAGAATGGAATAAGATTTTTATTTGCATTCAAAACAAAAATAGACCAAAAGAGCCTAAACAAAAAATTAATCTCTAGTCATAGTCAATGAAGACCCAGTACTACCAATCAGTATAGAATACTCGTATAGATACTCGTAACGGTACTTCACGGTACTCGTGAACTTAGCGAAATGCATTTGGACTAAAGGTCGCAGAATCTTGATTATGAATAATATTCAATAGTCCACAAAAACAAAAACAATTCTCTATTATTTCCATTTTTCTGGTGGCCGGATATGAAGGTTTACCAGCGGCGCTCTTCGAGAATGGGATGTGTTAAAAGGGAGTATGGATTAACTTATCAACCAAGTTTGTGTAGAAAAAAGTATGGCTGCTGACTGATGTCTACCAGTTTCATATATCCCATCTACAAAAAGCAGATCCTAAGTCCTGAAAGGACAATGGAAGCATATCCCTAATAAACGTCACATACAAGATCCAATCCAACGTACAGCAACACTATAATCGGCAAGTATCAGTGTGGCTTCCAGCCAAGCAGATCGACCATGGACCAAATATTCATTCTCTGGCAACTCATGAAAAAGGCCAACGAATATCAAGTCTATTTATCGACTTCAAAACCGCATAGGATAGCGTTTATCATCTGGAACTCTTAATGGCGATTGCTAAACTTGGGATCCCGGAAAAACTGATCTAGTTGTGTCGCGTGACATAAGAAAATACGCGATGCAGGGTTCAACTAGGGCAAGCTCTTCCGAACTATTCCAAATTTGTACAGAGTTTTGGAAAGGAGATGTGCCATCATGTGATTGGAGCAAATAGTGGACAGGGAAGGTGTAAACACTAAGGTAGGGTTTCCATCGCATCTCTTTAAAAGAGAACTCATTCTCATGTGCATGCGCAGTGGCGTCATAATTACGTCACATATGCGTGCCAATGTTTGTGACAGCCGCATGCACATGTGAACTGCATGTGACCCCAGTGCTACACGTGAGCATGTGTTCACTGCCACATTTTCCAAACTACACATATGCTGCAGTTTTTAATGACTTCAGAGCCGCATGTGCATGCGGCATTTAACATGCCGTAAATATTTTTTGCTTGAACATTTTATTTTACTACACTAACATCAAAGTGCCGTATGATGTCTTAGAGTGCCACATTGTCATTTGAATAAAAAGGTGTCATAAGTGCATGATCGAACCACATCGGCAACGCTGATTTCTAAAAAGCTTTATGGTGTAAAGTTGTTCAAACTTTGCACTAAGTAAGGTTTCATGTAATCCAAAAAAATTAAGAAGAGTGGGTCGAAATGTTTATGTTGGCAATTTTTATACGAGCACTGAGCTAACACGCACTCTATGCTTGACCAATAAACACACATATTTGGAAATCTCTGAACCAACAACAAAAGAGTAAAGTGATGAAAAGAGGAGAAATGATAAACCATTAAGAAGAAAATCATAAATAAATAATATAAAGATGGGAATCCTCGGCTGTCAAACTGATTTGCCTACAAGCTCCGACCATGGTGAATGTCATAAAGTTGCACTAGTAACCTTTACCACACTAACACTAATGCAACTTAATGATTTTCACCACAAATCGTCGGTTTTTTTTAAATTTGTCAGTTATTTTAAAAACCCAATGGACATGTTCATAAAGTATAAAAGCAGGTGAAGTGAATTTATAAGTGCTCACTTCCCTTTATATAATTTTATTTTAAAATTGCATTGGCTACCTAAATTCAAAGCGTTCTAAGATAATAAAAGACATATTGGTAGTAATAAATAATTGAATAAATAAATGTATGTTAATTGAACCATAGTGGGAGGAAATTTGTTTGTGAAATATGAAATTTCATAGTAAATATGTTAGCCTTTTTACACCGAACTCAAAACGCGGTTTTCGCGAAAATATTGGCTTTGGAGAAAACCCTAATCGAAAACACAAGGTTTCACATACATTTTTTTGAGCTTCAGGTTTTCGTAAAACACAAGTTTAATATAAAACCAGTCGAAAACCTGTTGGAATTCAGAGATGAACAAAACAAACGTACCTTTTAAAAAGTTCAGTGCCTATAAAAATGTCAAAAAAGAAACTGATTGGATGCTTTTATATGGATCATATTTATATAAATAATCACCATTTTACATCCATAAAAGTGAAGAAAACAACAAAATGAAAAGATAATTGTAAGTGGTTGGTGAAAGAAAAACTTTAATGTCAAACGAAAACGTATAGTGTAATGTTTGGTGTGAATGGTTTTTGAAAAGTTTTTGCCGAAAACTGGTTTTGGGGTTTGTTGTGAAAATCCTATTATTCCTTAAATTTGTATTTCTTACTGGAATACTTCCACAGATTTATGATCTCCACAGAAACGAACTATCAAAATTAGTTTGGATATTAATAGCTACGTTTTTTGCATGTCCATATGGACTTTGGGGAAAAAAACGACATCGGGACATTTTAACATTTGCCTTGGTCTGTCATTTTGTATAACCAGCAAACATTTAACATTTAATTATTATTTGTTGAATGTAATTTGTTTTTACTTATTTACAGCATAGTGATTTAAGATTTTGCTTCACTCATACATTGAAGAAAAAAAAGACTGGAAAACTATGCACCAAGCACCAAATTCTTTTAGTTCGCTTCCACTATGGTGAGCACTCTCCCGTCTGACGGGAGAAGTTAACGAAAACTAAACGAAGAGTACCACTTCGCAATTATGTGCGCGTCATATGGATTACTTGTTTTCGCCCGGTTTCCTACGATCACTTCGTTGGCTATTCTAGTTCTACCTTAATTCTGAATTAATATTGTTGTTGTTGTATTTGACTAGTAAATTGCTTTGTTTTGTTGTCGTTTTTTTAGACAGAATTATTTTGAGTTACAAAAAACACAACTAATACTATATGTATTGAATTTTCTTTTTGCTTAAAGGTTCTCCCAAACCAACGCGAATGCGGAGTGATTCGCAGCGAATCATTCACAACAGCAAAAAGTATGACAAACATAACGCTAAACAACAACAAAAATTCGTCGTTGCTCCGCATTCGCGTTGGTTTGGGAGAGCCTTAATTATGTAACTAGGTAAAAAAAAATTGCACATTTTATCAAAATATGTTCAAATTTTAATCAATGGTTCATTAAATTTAATTCACCAAATCGGTGAATTAAAATTGGATTAACTTAGGTTAAATGATGGTTAAGGCCAAGTAAGTGATAGTGGAGAATCAGGGCCAGTTTGTTCACATTAAATTGAATTTGAAGTAAGTAAGTCACAGAATCTGGTTAATTGCATCTAACTTACCAATTTTGGCCAATTAGCGATTTCTATAATTAACATCTCAATTTAATTGGAACGGTAAACCATTTGGCTGCAATGCGTTTTAAAAAATTATATTTAGGTAAACATATTGATGGTGCAGTCGTACCTTTCATTTATATTATATTAAAAAAAGTGTGTTTGCACCCTCAAAACAAGAATTTTTAGAACACATCCCCTGAGGTGAATTCAGAAATGTCACGAAGTTTATGAATTCTTGAATTCAATGGAAAGTTGGTTGCCGGAAATTTTTGATACAATTAAAAATATTACTTAAAATTTCTGGCACAACTAAATATTTGTTGTTATTATTTAACAAAAAACGAAAAAATTAATGACAAATATAAAAAGATAAATAAAACAACGATGCAGAATGGCAAACGCACTAAAATAAAAAAAAAAACATGATATCAAGAGTTTGGAAAAAAATTGGTCTGTCAAAACAAATCAAATTCACCGCGTTAAGTTGTTGTTGCAATTCACATCTATTCATCGACACGGAGTCGGATTACAAAAACAACAATGTAAACAAATGGGTTTTGGAGGGTGAAACGTACGAAAGTTTCCCATCTTTACATTGTTTATTTATGAAGAAAATGTTTTTCTTGTTCTGAAGAGCAGAGATATCTAAGATGTAAGAATACTTTCGACCAAACATCTGCTATGGCTGTCAACCGATGTCTGACACAAACTAACCATCTAAAAGTAGGGGCTGGAGGCCAAGCTGACGCTAGCTTTTTTCAATGGAATACACCAAACTCCTTTCCCATGTAAAATGGATCTACTCGCACATGAGAGCATGTGCAGTGTAATAGATTAGAGTTTTAATCTACTCATTAGTTTTGAAACCTTCAAAGAAAAAAGGGCTTCAGATGCGAGGCGTGAGAGTTACAGAACGTGGGCACTGGCTATGTAGATTCATGCATAGTCGAATTGAGGTCTAAGGAAAAAAGTTTTACCAGATTATAAAGCCGTCTTAAAAAATCTTGTGCTTTGTGTAAGTTTATGCAGCAGTTTTTTGAACTTAAACCATCCTTGAACTTTGAGCATTCAGGTCTTTTTAAGGCTATTTTCCCTAGCCTTAATGAAATGGTTCTCATTTAAGGTTTATTATGAAGTGAATTTAGGACAAAAACTAGCTGAAATCAAACCATTATCTTATTCAACCATAATAAAAACCATACCTTCATAGCACGGCGAATGTCAGTAATGGAAACGTATCCTTTGTTGTCTTTGTCAATCAACTTGAAGCGCTTAATGTACAATTGTTTTTCATCTGGAGAAAGTGCAATTGGAATCTTATCCTTGGATTGCCTGTTGACATGTTGTCCCATTTCATTTGCAAGAAAATCAACAGCGCGTTTCATTTCAGCCTGTTTATAAAGTTCGATCAAAATAAATATTAATCAATCAACATTAAACAAAATTTTAATCTTACTTGTTTTTGGTCCTTCGACCATTTGAGTTCCTCACCCATAATATCAATAATAACAGGTAAGGCTTCTTGGGCTGCTTGAACGTTCAAAAACGCCAGACGAAGTCTTCTGGCAATCATATCCACAGCATTGCAAGCATATTCACGAATACCATATCTGATTTCGGCGTCTATGTAGGGGAATTCAGGATGAATTCTGTTGCCAATAATAGGCCATCTTTTGCCAGTCAAAGATGCCATCTTTGAAACAGCAAAAGCTCGATCACCATATGATTTGGCTAAATGCTGGGCAACTTCGCATTCTAAACCAAAATCTTGCACAAGTCGGATGTACATTGTTGGTGTCCAACCTTGTCCGCCCTCGATTTTTAAGTACGATGTGACAGCCTCGGCTCTTTCCGGTTTTAAGTTACATGCTAAAATAAAAGTTTTTTTCTATAAGCACCTGCAAGCCTAAGACACACAATTAAATTTACCTCGGATTGCTGCATCAAGGGTATGCTCTGCCATTGCTCTGTATGTTGTCCATTTACCACCAGCAATGGTCACCAGCTTTGAGGGACTTACGTGTACGATATGGTTTCTAGCCAGTGATTGAGTGTCTTCCTTGTTTGGATCGGAAACCAAGGGACGAATTCCACTCCAAGCGGAGAGTACATCGCCTCGCCTCACTTCAACATCAGCGTTAAGATAATTTTTGATTTCACTTAAAATAAATTGGATCTCGTCTTCGGTGGGACTGGGGTTGTGCGTAATTTCGCAAGGTAAATCTGTTGTTCCGGCAATTGTTTGTCTTTGCCAAGGTAGGAAGAAAATAACTCTTCCATCTGAGGTACTGGGATCCAACAGTCCCATCTGGTCAGGACTGTAGTAGCCAGGGAGAACAATGTGAACTCCTGAACTTGGGCAGCAAATGCTCTTGACACTAGGGTCATCCATTTTGCGAATACTGTCCGTAAATGGGCCAGTAGCATTAATGATGCACTTAGCTTTGACAGTGAATTTTTTTCCCGATATGTGATCAATAAGTTCAGCACCACACAGAACAGGAGTTCCGCTAGCATCAGGTTGTTTCAGTAATTTTAATACCTCCACGTGATTACAAACTACTGCTCCATGTCGAGCAGCTGTGAGAGCAACAGCAAGAGCCATTCTTGCATCATCTTGCTGGCCTGAAAATTAAAAAATTAAAAAAAAAACTAATTAAAACGTCAAACGAAAAATTTTCACAATAATCTAACGACTAGAGTCAATAGTTAATTATGAAGAAATCAAAAATTACACATTAGAAGTCGTATTTATAAAGTTAGTCTAATTCTAAAAAGCTATTAATTTACTTTTAAAACCGTTGTCCTAAGGTTTTCAACCTGTGTAAGATTTGTGTAAGTTGACTTTTAATTTAATTAAATAAAGCATGGTTCCAACTGTTAAGGACTTTTAAAAAACTTTCTAACAAGTCAACCGTCTAAAAAATCTAATAAATAAGGCTTTAGAAGTTTTAGCATCATTTCGAGATGGTGCTTTGCTCACTGGATCAAAAACTTAACTTGAAAAATGTAACGTGTAAATGTAATGTGTAAATGTAATGTGTAAATGTAAAAATGTAATAAAACGCGCCGTAGCGCGAATGGCTTGCCTCGTTCCATAAAAGGTGTCAACATGTCGTGAAGGCTGACACGAGGCATGCGTACGTAGAAAATTGAGAAATTATTATTGCTATTATATTTACCAAAAACTGAAATGGATTTGGTTACGATATGTAGATAAGGTCGATTTCTAGTTTTTTGGACTGTTATCGACGTCATCTGCCTTAAAAATTCGTTTGCAGAAGCAGAATATTCTTAACTTTCTCTAAGGTGGCGGCGCTACAGTCCGGGTCGAACCAGGGCCTCAACTAACAAGCTTCTTCCAGCTGACTCGGTTTCTAGCTAGCTGTCTCCAGTTTCACACGCCAAGTTGGTTGAGGTCCTCTTCCACTTGCGCGTGCCACCTGTTCCGCTGTCTTCCACTACTGCGCCGTTCCACGGGTTTGGATTCAAAAACTTTTCGGGCCGAAGCATTGTTGTCCATTTGCTCTAGGTGACCCAGCCATCTCAGTCGTTGGCTTTTCAATTTACTGGCTAGGTCGGTGTCGCTGTACAGCCCGTACAGTTTGTGGTTGTATCTTCTTTTCCATTCCCCATCTATGCAGACGGGAACATATTTCCTCTCAAACCAGTCTTAAGCGTTCTCATCCACCGTTATATGATGATAAGCGTCTTATACAGGGACACTTTAGTTGCTCGAGAGAGGGCTTTGCTTCTCAATTGCCTTCTTAGCCCAAAGAAACAGCGATTGGCAAGATTTATTCTTCATTTGATATCAGCACTGGTATCGTTCATTGAGTTTAAAGCGGAGCCTAGGTAGACAAAGTCTCTGACCACCTCTAAATTATAACTGTCTATAGTGATGTTCTGACCGAGATGTCGGGGTTGGGTGTTTTTTCTTGTTGACAGCATATATTTGGTCTCGCTTTCATTCACCGTTAAACCTATCTTCTTGGCTTCGCCTTCAATACTCACGAAAGCAGCATTGACATCACGCTTTGTTGTTCCAATTATGTCAATATATAGTTTTGACGTGAGAGTTTTACAAGTCGCATGACAGCGCATCGCCTTGTCTAAAACCTTTTTTGACATAAAAGGTATCGGTGAGGTCTTTGTCGATCTTGGTGGAGCAGCGTGCATTCTCCATCGTCATCCTGCGTAAACAGACGAGTTTGGAAAGTATGATATGGAAGGTATCGATGAAAAGGTAGTGGGTATTGATTTGAAACTCCTGGGTTTTTTTCCAAGATCTGCCGTAGTCCGAATATTTGGTCGATGGTGGACTTCCCTGGTCTAAAGTCACACTGATATGAACCTGTCAGGTAGTTGACAAATGGCCTCAGGCGTTCACAAAGTATGGCAGAGAAGATCTTGTACGCGATGTTAAGAAGACTGATTCCTTTGTAGTTGGTGCAGTCCAGAGGATCACCTTTCTTGAGGATCGGGCAAACAATGCTGAAGTTCCATTCATCGGACATGGTTTCCTCCGACCATATTTTGCAGATGAGCTGGTGCATACTCCTAACCAATTCATCGCCAGCCACTTTGAATAGCTCGGCCGCGAGGCCATCAGCTCCAGCAGCTTTATTGGACTTAGGTTTAGATATAGCAATCTTCACTTTGTCGAGATCGGGTGGACGGAATTATCTTTAAACGCAAATTGCAAGTCATCTGTTTAAAACCCAAAATTTTACTGCGTTGTGTTGGCACGACAGTACACAAAGGTAATATCATTAGAATTTTGACTTTTGTTCATTAGATATTTTTTGTTGTGTTTGCATGTATTTTTCCTCACGTTCACAGACCTTTTTTATTTGATTTGTTTGTTGTGTTAACATGTGTTTTGGCCCTCACGTTCACAGTCATTTTTGTATTTCTGAAATTACAAATTCCGATTTCTACAACCTCCGGAATATAATACCTCAACCTGTTCCTTATTTTTTTTTTCAAACCTTTTCAAACAGTTTGAGGACGCCAGATTTAGTGCGGGCCAGTACAATATTTCATTTGTGGAACGGGTTTGCACTAAATCTTGTGGTCTGAAACTGTTTGAAACTCAGTGTGTAACACACCTAATACCATCTATTTGTGTACTGTGCGTTAGCATTGTGTTCAATAATAAAGTTTGCTAAAGTCACATGCTTGAATTCATCATCTACGGTGCAACTGGACACTACAAAAATTGAGGTGAGGAATATTGAAAAGCTAGAGAGCGTGTTTGTAAACGTCAAATGCGCTTACAAGTAAAATGACTGGCGTTGATCAAACAAATTTTCTGCAAACAGGAGGGTTACATACTACTTGTCATGACGAATATCTGCTTCAGAAAACGAATATGATTTGACGATCAAATTGACTTTGGCTTGCCGTTTTCGAAAACGGCCGATATTGTGATCAGTTCATAGTTAAGGGAATGATGTTTAAAAGCGTGCTTAACTTGCTTCGGATTGTCATCCATCAAATAAGGCGAACGAAAGAAATGAATTTTAAACAAATAAAATTTTCGATAGCATCAAATAACTGTTAAATTCATGTTGTAAAGTTAGACAAGAATGTATGATTTGAGTTACTGCTGATGCAAACATTCCAAGCAGAGCATTTAATTTTAGGTTACGTTGGAATGAACGACAGAAAAAATGTCGAATTGTTAAAATGTCGATTTATAGGCTACTTTTGTATACATATTAAGTATTGAGAAAAAATATCGATAAGTCAATAAAAGTCGATGCTTTTCTCGACTTTCTTTCAAAACAGCTTACTCTATAATAAAGCTCGAAGGGAAACATTTTATGAATTAGTAACCAAAAAGTCGATATAAACTGCGATTTCAACTGGTTAAATCCCTTTTTCTGATGGTAATTCGTAGGTAACCTATACTTAAATATCTTGGTTCTAGTTTTGATTTGGTATAAAGACGGTGGAAGTAATACGATTTAATATTCGACTTTTTTTTATTAATTCTGTATTATTTGTAGCGAAAAGGGTAGCTTCTTTCCCAACTAAAAATTTAGCTTGTATAAGGTAAAATTTTTCGAATTTGGCAAGTGATAGCTCGTATAGAGCTTGTATAAGGCAATCGTGAGCAAGGCAAGAATTTTCCATCTGCAATTTAAACAAATAGCTGCTCTTAGGCTTTAAAACATGAGTTACATAACCTCTATACAAGGCTTGTAAATATAAGTTATAAATGGCCTTCCAAAGTTGTTTACTGAAAATGTTTTAAATAAAAGCTGCTATAAGGCTCCCCACGACAAATAATTGCAAACAACTTGTATAAGGCTTGTTTGTAAAGGCGTTACACAAATTAAAATAATCAGTGGAGATAAACAACTGTGTCCAATTAAATATTGTGCTTATAAAAAATCTGATTAAAATAAATAAGAACGGTAAGTACTCATTGAACATCGTAAAACAGAAAAGAAATTTACAGTAACATTAAACTTTTTAGCTAAAGTTAAAAATGAATAACTCATGGCAAAAATTTAAAAGATCTGGAACCTACCAAAGACAAGTGAGAAAACAGAGAAGCAATTCTTAAAACAGCCAGAGAACATTCAAGAAGTTTGGAAGAACAAGGAACAGATATTAGATGCGCACAGTTATTGACTGTTCCCTCTGCGTGAACGTGAAGTATATGGTATCAACTTATTCACTTATGATTTTGTTTTCTTCAACAGCAAATTGGCATAGTGGTAGAGTGCTAGACTTGTACTAGGAAGGAATCGAGCTCAAATCTCAGGTAAAAAAAAACTTTTCATTTTTATAATTAATCTAACATTTGACTCATAACATAATACAGAAAAAAAGCTTTCGGAAGCTGACTGAGGGGAAAAAAAAATACAATAAAATAAAATGCAATTAGAAACACAACATGAGAAAAATAAAATAAAAAACCTATAAAAAAAATATATTTTTTTTATTTCAGAATCAACTTTGCTACACAAAATTTCTTTTTCTCGATGGATTGCTTATGCTAAATGAACTTGGGTAAGGCCTTACATAAACATCCAAGGCAAGCTATTGACAATAGCTGTCAAAATGGCTTTCGTAAGGCCTTATATAAACAACCAAGGCAAGGTATAGCTTGTTCAGAAAAGCTAATAACAGTTCATGAAAAGCTATTTGCTTTTATAAGACTTGTCAACAAAAGCCTTATGGCAGTTAATTAGCTTGGGTAGGTTAGGTTAGGTCATGACATAAGTTATTGCATAAGGCCTTATTGGGTATTTTCTTTAAGAACTTACACTGGTATATTCACTTGTACACTTAAGGATTCTTAAATACAAGCATTTCTCAAATCTTTGTTTTTTTGTTTCTTTAATATTTCATTAGTCCTTGTAAATTTTTTAAAAGGCATTTAAGCGATGTTTTTGTGATTATTTAATCTTTTTTATGCTTTCTAAACATAGAATTATTAACTGCAACATTTGGTATGATATCCGCACAGTTGAGAATGAATACTTTATTTTCGGCACTAATCAGATTGGCTGAGTTTAAGTTTAATCAAAATCAAAGGAGTCGTTTTTGAGTAAAAAAAAAATATTTTTCTTTCCGGTTTTTTAACTTTTGTATGGAAGGTACCGTTATTTTTGTATACATGTACAATTTTTTCTAAAAATATTTTAAAGAATACTAAAAAACTCCCAGGTATCGAGTTTGAAAAAAATCGATTATGTATATCGTTTTCGAAATATTTGATTTTCAAAAAAAATTGAAACATTTTTTAAAAATCCAAAAAAAATTTTTTTTTAAATTTAAGTACACAAAAATGTTTACTGTTTTTGAAAGCCTCTGTACAACAAAATTAATGAAATCAGTCATACCGTTCTGGAAGAAAATCGAAAATAGAAATATAGTTCTTTGGGAGGTACCATTAATAACCAATTTTTGAAAAATAGTTTTCCATCCAAAGGAAGCCTTTACTAAAAGTAATTTATTAATTGTTAAAAAAAAAATTAATAGCAGGTACCGTTATTTTTGGTCCTAAAAAAAATTTAAAAAAAAACATAATCACATAATCACCAAAAACCACTATGTGCCAAGTTTGAAGAAAATCGATCGATTCGAAAGAGTTAAACAAAAAATTAAAGTGAATTTTTCATTAAAAAATAAATTAATTTGTTTTTGGAATTGTCTGGTTTCTGTTCCGTTTTTTTTTTTTTTTTTTAAATAAACGGGGCTTCGTTTTCTTCATCATACACCTACAAACCATTGCACCAACTGTCGTTTTTTAATTTAATATAATTGTTTATAAGCTGAAGCACTGTTTGAGAGTCAAATCTCCAAAGATTCGACCTCTAACAATATAAGCATTTTAAATTTTGTTTTTCTAATTTAGAAATAAAAAAAAGCTGAGTACAAGATTTTTTGTTTGTTACTTCTGCATCGAAATCCATGTTTCGTCGAAAAGTAGAGTTATCTGGTTTTTGACCTGAATGCTTCAATTTTACAATCGGATGCTTCACATTCGTTTTAGATTTCAATATTAAAAGAGTACGAAGGAAAAAAGGATCTCACTTTTTTTTTTTTTTTTTTTTTGCACTAGTTTATTTTCAAAAAGAGTCCGGACTCAATCTTGGCTTGTTCAAACATTCAAACTAGACTCATTTAATAAGCAACTTCAAGGACTCTTCCGGAAATAAAAAAAAGATCTTTGGCTCATACTCATATTTCAGACAATCAACTCAAGTTTTGACAGTTTTCAACACATTTTTGAAAATGTGAAGTGACTGATACCGCTAAAGATGTGATTATTTGCCATCAGAAAAATGTATCGCTAGATTTAAAAACATATAATTGTATGGTTCTGGTAATTTTTTCCCTATATTTAAAATTAATAATTCCAGTTTTTTAGTGAACGTTTCAAAATTTTGAATGTTAAAAATTAAACATAATGTTGGGGGGACATTAAAATTTTGAAAATGTCTTGGTGAGAAATAGCACAAAAAAGGTTGTGAAACACTAGTTTAGGCTGTACGCGAACAAACAGACAAAATTGTGCCACCGACTTTTTTGATGTTCTCTATCATCGTAATGTCATGTTTGATTGTTATTTCAAATGTTTACTTACGATATATACATACATAGGTACTATAATATAAGTTTTGGATTCGTACAACAAAAACAATTTGATAAAACAATCAAATAATTGAAAATCAATTATTTCGCAAAACGATATAATCGATTTTAAGAATTTTTAGTACTCTCTAAAATATTTTTTGAACAAATTTTGCGTACATGAAAAAATAACGGTACCTTCCATACAAATGTTAAAAAAACCCGGAAAGGAAAATATTTTTTTTCTCACAAATGACCCCTAAGATTTTGATTAAACTTTTTCCATATACTTAAATTAGTACGATCTACTACAAAAAATTATACAATTTTGCACTAAGAAGCAACTATTAATAGTACGTGTCATAGAACGTGTTTTTTTTAATTTTTAATTTTCTTATTATCGGCTGAACGAATTTAGATGAATTTTTGTATATGTATACAAATTTAGATAAGATTATGGAAGTTTTTGAATTTTTAAATAAAGTTTCAAATTTTATTTTTGAAAATTTGGTATCTCAAAAAGTTGCTTTTATTTTTTTTTTAATTTTGTTTTTTATCTGCACATAAATATATACTTAAGATTTGTTAACTGTTTAGAATAAACGTTTTTTTTTTTCAATTTAAGAAGATTTTAAAAATCAATCTGTCGGCTTGTTTTTAAACTACCTGAAAGGACACATTAGCGAGTACTCCCTAGCGAGTTTTACTACATAAAGACACATTTGCAACTCGCTAGTCAACTAGCTTGCCTTTTTCGAAGCCCAAGCCAGTTCAGAAGTTATTTGATTATTAATGCATGTACAGACCACAACTTGCTTGCCAGTATAATCGCTCGTGCGGCCTCAGGTTTAGGAAAGTAAGAGAATAGAGAGCTTAAATATAATCTTTATATTTAGCGTTTTAAAAAAGTATATGTATATATTTTTTTTTAATTCATCAAACTAAAAACTTACCATCATAATAAACAATAGCTCCACATAGTTTATCCTTTTTCAACATGGGGAAAAGTTCCAAGGCATCTTTTTTGGATAAATAATATGAGCTTTTTACATTTCTGTCTCCAGCCACCAAATCATAAGCTTTTATTCCAACCCAAAAATAGGGAACCTGCCACCATCTTTAATACAGAAAAACAAGAATTCAGCTCTGAAATACATTTTTTGAGGATTTTGAAATTACTGATAAACTGGAAGCATAATTGGAAGTGGGTGGGCCAAATGAGGGGCAGATTCAAGCATAGAAGCTCTTTCTGCTAAAGCCTCTTTAACCATACGATATTGTTCGTAGTCTAGCTATATAAAATAATGTTTTATTTAAGACAGTATTTTAGCAATATTATTTATGTGATAATGCGTATAAGTATGCTTACTCCAAGAATAGCTTTCTGCAAATATCTAACACCTCCATGGATAAGTTTTGTTGATCGTGATGAGGTACCGCTAGCAAAATCATCGGCTTCAACAAGTGCAGTTTTCAAACCTCTCGTCACAGAGTCTAGTGCACATCCGGCCCCAGTTGCTCCTCCACCAATAATAAGTACATCATATTCTTCACCACTTTGTATGGATTTGATTTGTTCACTACGTGGTGGAAGTGTGCGTTTTCGTTTTGGGGGAACAACAGCAGCATTGTCAACCTAAAATAATTTTAAATAAAAAAATAGTGGAATTAATAGCTGAGAGAAAACTGTGCATTGCAAAATTGGTCTCAAGATTTTTACGTTCTGCTCTGTTTTGATGTTCGTGTCGTAAAAGTAATTTAAAATGAGGAAAAAATCTTATGTAAATGGCCGCGGTGCAAATAGTGGTGTTGTAGTACCTTTGGAAAAAACAGCTGATAATTTCATAGCTGTTGGCAAAGCTTCCTTTAAAAATTTCGGAAACAAAGATGTCCTATGAGAAATGTCAGCAATAGTTGACTGAAAATATTTCACAGCTATAGTGCCTTTCACATGAGCCACGAACTGCGAATGCGAATAAATTTGTCTAAGCAATTCCAAGCTCAAATATCTACACATTCTTGTTTTTACTTTTTGACAAACTGAATAAACGATCATATCTACAGTTTTTAAAAGAAAACATGGCCCGAAATTAGTTTCCAGAACACAAGGACGCATTCGACAAATCTGCGAAAGAAAAATTCGCTTGAATTTAACCTCAAATTTTTTAGCATCCTTTCTTTATTTTGTATGACAATTTGCTACTATTGGCGACCACTCATGTGAAAAAATGTTGAAATTCTTGACCATTCACAATCCGCATGTGAAAGGCACTTAAATGTAACCTATCTTTCAACAAATTACATACGGTTGGGTATTGGCTTGGTGCAAATCTTATGTCGTTTTCGATTGGATTTTTGGACTGTTCTACTCCTTTTTGATTCCAATCGAATATGAAAACATCGTGTTTTCAAATTTACACACACACCACTGAATGACGCCATTTTACAAAATGGCTTTTCAAGCATTTATCACTTTTGACATGTAGGTAGTCCAACGAAAAACTGTATATGTATGCGTGTGTTCCAAATCTACTCTTCCTGAAATCGGGAACAGAAAAAAGCTCCGAAATCATTACTTGGAACAGCCAATCGAAGGCTTTTGGAGTTGCAGGAGTCCTTTTTGACTGGAAAAGGAGTACGCCGAACATCCAATAGAAAACAACATTAAAAACTCTTAGAGCCTGTCTTCTTACTGAAAGTCGTTTAGATGAACGGCATGTCAACATTATGCAAAAAATCCTTTCAGTTCAATATACCCATCCTTATTTCACGCAATCAAACTCCATATATCTCCCACTCGCACAAAAAAGGTTCCTTCTTGTTGAAGCGCATCGGTGGATTTTAGGTGAAATCTTTTTCTCTTTCTTTCGCACACAAAATCTACTTATCTCGATGGATCCACCTTTCAGTAAGAAGACAATTTAAACGGCCATCGAAAAAATTAATAATTTTGCTTTCTAGACGTCTCAAAATCAATCATTAAAGTTTTCAATGATAGCTATTACTGGCGCTTACCGTCAACAGAAACAGCATGCTTGGCCACTAAATTTTTGTTTTCAAAAACATTGTCACCAGCACTGTCATTTCATCTATTTTACATTTCGCATAGAAGTGAAAGTAAAAATCAAAAACGACTAGTTACATTGCCAAGGCATTTTATTTTTTGCAGTGTGGTGCCCCTGAACATTGTTGCGGAAAAGTTGTCGACAATGCACCAGCAATAGCAAAATTGAGACTTTGATCTAACGATTATGTTGACGTTGCTGGTGCTGGCGTAATCTGTGCTGAACGATTGAAATACATTGGGCCTGCACACACGAGATTATCTGCTTCAATACTTCACTTCAAGCACACACGGGATGAATTATTCTGGTAGAAGCAAATTTTACATTTGTCTCTTTTGATTGTGTTGCAGAACTCAATTAAGTGTAGAAAGTTGTGTGTATAAGCTATCTACTTTGTCTTCAAGATTTTATGCCATTTCATATCCCACATTTCACATCCCTCTTTTATAAACTCTGTTTTATGCCGGCAGAAATAATCGCGTTTGTGCCGGCCTATTTGGTTTTAAAATGATGGCCACCGCTGTGGATGGTGCTGTTGCTGCTGCTGTTTCAATCAACAAAAAAAAGCTTTTCGGTTTTCGAATAATCAAGAAGAAGACACGAAAATTGTACTTGAGGCGATAAGAACCAAAGCTCGTCATATCCATGCCAAAAAAATCTTCACAGCCAGATGTGATCTTGAAATATCTTTTTGACGAAACTTTTTTAATACAATTTTTCTTTAATCTATATAGACTAAGAGATGGTAGCATATTTTTGGGTTGAACACATAACCAAAAAGCATGCATCTTGACATAAAATCCAAAAGTCTGTCAGGACTTTTCTTGCGCCCGTGGTAAGGACAAGGAGTTGAAAATAGCGGTTATCAGAAAAAATCATTTTCAAAGTACTCTCACTCAAAAGTTATTCAACAATTAAATTTGGTTATGGAAAGTTTTTCTGATATAGATTTAGAAAGTTTTGGTTTTCATCACCTCCACTTCATCATCTATCTCTTTTTATTCTTAAAGTGTGTTTGGTAACGTGAAATTTCTTGTAAATCTTCACAATTTGGTGTCAGAAACCATTAAACATTTCACGTTAACAGGCATTTTAATTCACTAAATGTCAGTTTCACTTCATCGGGCTACGTTCGGTACTAATATTTTTTGTACGTCATAAATACCCACTGTAAGTCCAATATTACACGATGATTCTTTTTGTCTGGCTCTTTGTAACTGGGTGTGAAGGTGAAATGCGATCTTTTTCTCCTTCGCACTCATGAAAATTTGAAAAGAGAATCACCGCGTAGTAAAGGATTACTATAGCCTTATAGGAAGCTTACACCAGACCTAATAAGAGGTTTGCTTTTAAACAAATCCGAAGGAAATTCACGAAAAAACGATGCACTTCCGCACATTTAAAATGCAACAACAACTAATCCTCAACATGTTTAGCAAGGCACAGTGAATTATGGGGATTTAAATGCATAAATTATTGTTGAAGCGTTGTTGTAGAATTATTTTTTGATATTATCTCAACAAAAAAAACACAGGGGCTTGCTGCAAATTTAAATCTCAATTTCAAGAAATCAATCGTCCTGGAAATTTATCAGGCAATTGAGTGTGATTTTTTTTTAATTTCACAATCCTTTATCTTTGGGTAAATTTATTTTCCTTGGTGAAGAGTATAACAACAAAAAATTACTCAAAGAAAGAGGATTGTGATACAAAATTGGAATGTTGCCAATAAAGCAAAATGCACCAAATTTAAAATGAAACCTCTTGTTATAAGACCCTGTATATTTGTTTTGTAAGTTCTGACATTGTGTGACTCGCTGTCTTGAGTATCAATTACACTTTTACACTCCCGTTCATTTGAATAGGTAAAAAATTTTCGAGAGCGTAAAGCAGTTGTTACTCTTAACTTAACGAACTAAATAATTGTTTGTAAATGGCATAAGATTAAGTATATAATTTGAGATTAAATGACAAAAAAAGAAACTTAACTTTACCACTGTTACATGAAAAATGTTTTTGTACGAGTTTGCGGTCATTTTAGTGGAAGAAAATTAATTCTAAAGTTCCACAGAACGAAATTGAACCCCTCACCATGACACCTCCAACTAAGCTCTGGAATCATAGAAATAGAAGCTGTATCTGTCCGGTCCGTCGAAATTAAATTTCTTTTCATCAGAGAAAACGATTTTACGTCACTGTTCTTTCCACGTCAAATGTTGTTTGTAAAACAGCAATCTTTTTGTTTTATGCGGTGGTTTCTTTTGAAGTTTTTCTTTTTAGGCATAGGGAATTGATAATGACCCTCCGAATTGTTGAAACACTTGCATTGACACCAGCTAATTTCCTTATTTTGGGAACCGAACCTGATGAATTGGACACAATTCTTAAAATATTCCGTCTTGTAGAAATGGCATACTTCTTGGATAACTATGAACGCCATTAGCGCTTCTTTTAATTTTTTTTAAGAAATTTTATGGCCCGTTAGTCCAACGTCGTGAAAACTATCAACTTTCGCTTTCTCAACCGCACTGAGAGCTTTTCCCCTACCCATTTTCAACTTATAAATTTTGTTGTCCGTAAATCACAATAACACGTGAATAAAGCCAATAACGAAGTTTAAATAGATTTAAACTACAGTGAATTCAATAAGAAAAGTGACGGTTTAAGCGTTGTACCTATTCAAATGAACTAAAAAAAGACATAATTTTGACTTGCAGTTAAACAAGTTATAATAAATCATAAAGAAATGGTAAAATTTAGTTTGTGTTTTTTTCTAATTCAATCTCAAATCTTATACCATTTATAGAAATGTATTCAGTTCACTCAATTTAAGAGTAACAACGGTTTAACACTCTCAAAAATTTGGTACCTATTCAAATGAATTGGAGTGTATATGATTGTTTTTATAAACAAAAACAGCCGGTCTCCTGATCACTTAAATATACACAATATATGTAAATAGTCCTAGTGTAATGGATACTATTGGTTTTCGCTATATGTCATTTTTTCAATCTCATATTATATTCTTTTAAAAGTAAAAAAGATATTACCGTAATAATTGGACTTCTTCTTTCAAGCGCCCAGACAGATACAGCTGCTCCTATGCATGCTCCCAATGTTGTGATACCCGCTTGGCATAATCTGGAAACCATCTTCTATAATCTGTTGTTGAAAAAGTTGTAAAAAAATAGATATATAGAAAATACAACTTTACTTCATCAAAAAAATAAGTATTTATATCTAAATTTCCTAACTTATATTATCCAAAAAAGAACAAACTTAAAAAAAAAAATATCTTTAAGAAAAATCAGTTCAAATAAATGACTCAATAATTTCAACACTGACCTACAACTCACGACTTATAAAGACCGAACATAGAAACCAATTCCATTGAACTCAAATTTCAGTAAATAATTTAAATTTTACCGTTTTGTTTATCAGTGAGTACTTGTCTACCAATAATTAGTTATTATAAATAGCTACATATGTATATGTTTATGTATACATTATCAAATTACTATTTGCAAATAATTTGTATCTCAAAATTCATTGATCGATCGCATTTTTTTTAATTCGTCTGGATTACTCGGCGTAAAATCTTATCATGTGGCACTGACCTTGTTGATGTCATGTGTGAATGAAACTTATATACGATGGCGCGTGATTCTTGACAGCAAATATTATATTGTCTTGCGTAATTTCATACAAACATTCCTATCATGCATACGGTATGGATCTTGTCATTTGATATAGCTACTTTAATGATTCGTTTGAAAACTCTGTTTTGTATTTTTGCTGCTTGTCGTACTGTTATACTATTTAATCACTTTGCAGTTGTGTAGTAAAAAATAGTTTGCCCTTCAAATTATAACTTTTTATTCGATTTGAACAAGATTCTTTCGACGAAGAGATAACAGAATACGGAAGACAGATAGACTTTCCCATACAGACGCTCTCTACCACAAGTTTGTATACATAAACACAGTTGTTGAAGCTGGATAAGAAAGTTAGGCACTAGACATACACCCAAACAAAATGTATGTACATTAGGGTGGTCCTTAAATTGGACATAGTCTTGGATAACCCTCATTCGATTCAAAACATTGAAAAACAATTTGCCTAATTTTTTCAGATTTTTATTTCACACCCCTGGTCTCCCTATTTTCACTTTAGGGTACAAATAACTGGTAAAGGATTCTTATAAAACGCGAAAATAAATCAGAATGTATAGATTAGATTCAGGCGAGGAAAAAATTGTAATGGAGGGGGGTCTATTTCCCCCGATCAGGCGGAAGAGGTAATTTTCTAGAAATTGGGCTGAAAACAGAAGAAAAAAATATTTTTAAAAAAACGGGAACACTAACAATGCAATGCCTAAGCTTTTTCTAAAGCCATAATTCAATTCTTTAATATTTATTTTAAATAGTTTTTGAAAAAATAATTTTAACCTTAAGAAATTATAAATTTTTTTTTTTAATTTTTAAGTTGGAAAATTATTTTTTCAAAAACTGTTTAAAATAAAAATTTTATTTAGGAAGCAAATTAAAGAATGGAATTGTGGCTTTAAAAAAAGCTTTGGCGTGACATTGTAAGTGTTTCCGTTTATTTAATTTTCTCCTTTCTGAAAAAATTAGGAACATTTTTTTCTATGTAGAGCCATTCAACTGTCTATCCAACTCGGAATTAAAAAAAAAAACAATATGGGGACCACCCTAATGTACATGCTTTGTCAATTTGACATAGCTGACGTACACTTTTAATGAAAGAGTAACGGAATTGATGTTAGGATTAGTTTCTATGTAGTTTTCTAAAATTTTGTTTAGACAGCAATGATGGCTGTTTTATTTGCACATTTTGTTGTTGGAAAAAGAGATTGATTTATTATCAATATTATTATAAAGATAGGAAAACTTGACTTGAAAATCACATAGAATCATGTTTTTAGCCTGCATGATAAAATCAGCTGGAATAATTTTTTTTCAAGCAAAGACCGCATGAATAACGCATGTTCGTTTGTTGTTCGATTTCACATCTATCTATTCATATTCATGGATACAAAATTAAATTTACATAGCAAAAATTTGAATAAATGGATTTTCGAAGGTGAAATAAGGTGAGAGGAGGTTTAAATGGACCTCGGGACAAGAAGGTCCAAACCGAATAATTTTGAACTCAATCTAATTTTTAATGATTATAAAACTTAGTTTCATAAGTAGAATAATATTTATATTAATATCTTAGTTTAGGAAATCTATGGTTTGACCCCGGACAAATTGTAACAAAAGAAAATTTTGTACCAATAGACTTAGACCACTGGTACTTAAGACATATCCAAAATTAGCCCATAGGAACATTAGTATTTAGTCGTTTCCAATATCGCAGATGACAAAATGTATTTAGATATAGAGCAGACTTGTGTGTTACATCCTTTTATAGTGGTTTTTCACGCTGATTCGAACATTGGTATCAGTTTTTTATTTTCATGTGTAAAAAACCTTAATTTTTATTTCTACTCTCTACTGAAATACTGCAGTTAAATATTTTTAAACAATCTTGTTTTAAGTTTTTTCTTGTTTTTATGAGTACTAGGTTGGTTAAGTAATTTGCTTATATCTTGAAAAATAGAAGCCCTAAGACTATTTGGCTTTTTGTATTTGACTAAAAGTTGACAAAAGTATTGAATATTAAAGTCAAAAATAGTACTTAATAACATGAAATTTGGAAAAAAAAAATCAGTTTGAAGGATAAGTTTTTTATTACGTTTTTCAAAATTTTGAGTTTGAAGGTAAATTCTTCGAAAACTATTCACTTAAAAACTTAATTTAAATAAAAACATTAAAAAATAGGTTTTTTGCTTTACAAAAAGCTAAAACGTAATATTTTACGTACTGTCATTGAGTTTTAATATGTTTTATAATATTTTAGTAAATTTTTTTTATCATTAAGTTGGTTTAGGTATTTGTTTATATTTAAAAAATTAAGAGTCCTAGAACCATTAGGTTTTGCTTGACTAAAAACTGATTAAAGTATTGAATATACTAACCACAAAAATAGAACAGTCTAATAAAATTTTGAAAAAAAGTTTGAATAATTTTGTTCTTTTAGACCCTCCGTTAAAATGACTTTTTTTTTTTCTGTGCAACCATCTCATCATAATTGTATCGTATGCAAAAGGCCCTGCACATACATAAATGCATTCAAACTTAAGCCTTTTCCCGGTAGTGGACTGTAGCTTATTTTCGATATGTTTTTTGGCATGTGTCATTGAATCTAACTGAATTTCTTTTGTTACAATTTGTCCGCGGTTAGACTTATATTTTTCGTAGATTTACCTGGCTAACTTTTTTTGATCCAAAATTTAAATTTTTCTATCCATTAATAAAAAGTTATAACAAATCATAGTTTGATTGAAAATTGTTCATGTGTTTTTCCATACAAGCTTTTGTGTTCTTTAGGGGTGGGTTAATGGTAAAATAATGAGATAACATTTTATAAGATTTTTTTAATGAATTTTAAATTAAATTAAATTTAAATTTTTCCCTAAATTGTTTTCCTCGGCCCCAATTTAGGGTAGATACTGTTTAGGATATACTTAAGACGCCAAAGCATAGATCAAAATTCTATTTATATGGTGAAGAATATTTTAATTGTTATTGTTGACTTGAAATATAACTCTACCCGCAGTAAGAACACACAATTGAATGAAAGTGGAAACAACTATAGAGACATCACGTTTTTGTATTTTATTTAATTTGTTTTGTAAGAAGTGCAAATACTGCAATACAAATTCTATGAAAAAAAGTTCATATACGCCCTAGTGTACCGTTTCGGTTCCATTTGGTTTTCGGTATGCTGGCCCTTCCATCTCGTTTCTGGGTTCAAATTTATTATTTTTGAACAATTTTTTTCAGAATTATTGATGTGTAGGAAGCATTAGTAAAATAAAAAAATTATTCAATTAAAAAAAAAAAAAAACTGGATGGAGCTTATCTGGCTGACCAAAAATTTTAACACACTTTGAGTTGGTGTTGCATGAGCTATGTTTTCACAACACAAACCAGTCTTTAAAGCTTAAGCTAGGTATTTGAAGGGGCCCAAATGAACCTAGCCTTTACTTAAAGAAATTAATTGAATATTTATAGAAAAAGTCTTAGAGCCGTTTTTTGAGAAAAGTAAGTTTTGTTGAATTGCTAAAAAATAAATTGGCAGGTATTTTTGGCTTTAAAAAATGAAGAAAAAAATTGTGAGGGGATTCACCAAGAACCACTATATACCAAGTTTTGAGAAAATCGATCCAGCCCGACTTTATTGCCTTCCATACCATCCGTTATGTCTAGTTTGATAAAAATCTCTTGTTCAATTTTTTAACATCACAGCATTTGGCTATTTGGAAAGCCCTACGACACTTGTTATAACACTACACACAGCGATGGAGTTCCCAACGAGAGGTGAGTACCCAAATTCGAGAATGAAATATGAACCGTTTCGATATATATTTCACGAAATGATTTTCATTTCCCAATGTACAACCACATGGAAAAAATAACGAGATGTGGAAAAGTGTTACATTTGTCAATTAATTTATTTTGATTGCTACTGGCAATACAAAAATTACACAAGACACGAAAATACAACAAAATAAGAAACAAAAATAAATATTTTTCAAAAAACACTTCAAGATTCAGTCAATTAAATTTAAAAAAAAATCAATTTTCTTTTTCCACTCCAAGTGATATTAAAAATTCCAAACTGGGTATCGAAAATTCACATGAAAAAACAATCATATTTTCATAATGATAATTCACATGAATCGGTTAAAAACTTTCATTTCACAAGAGGTGAGTACTAGACTTAAGATTTGAAAAATCGATGTGAAAACATTTGAAACATTTTTTTCCAAAAAAATATATATTTATTTCAGAAAGCCTAGTACTTACCTCTTGTGAAATGAAAATTTTAAACCGATTCAAAATATACATAATTATCATTGCTTTTTCACGTGAATTTTTGATACTTAGTTTGGAATTTTAATTACTACATAACTTTGAGTGGAAAAAATAAATTGAAATTTATGAAAGTTATTTGAGAGAATTTTGAAATATTTTTCGAAGAATATTTATTTTTATTACGTATTTTGTTGTTTTTTCGTGTCTTGTGTTATTTTTGTGCTGTGGTAGCAATATAATCAGAAATAATGGTTTACGCATATCTTCTTCAGTTCTGTGAATTTTGTTTATGATAAAAATAAATTAATTGACAAATGCGAAACTTTTCCATATCTCCTTTTTTTCCTAGCGGTTATACATTGGGAAATGAAAATCATTTCGTGAAGTATATATCAAACCGGTTCATATTTGGCTCTCGAATTTTCGTTGCGAATTCCATCGCTGTGAATTTACCGGCATTTTTGTATGGAAATTTCATTTTCACTCGAACTGAGTACTAGGCTTAACGGGTGATTGACATTTTGAATAATACGAAATAATTCGTAACACTGCTGGGTTTCTATTTTGAATTAAATGAATTACTACGTGTTTCAAGTTTCTACTGTTCCGGTTAACAAAAGGAACTGATAAAATTTGCAACAATAAAAGTTCAAATGGAATAAAAGGTTATGTATATGTTATTTTTTAAGCTTTGTAACTGATAACTTTCCAGATTGCTATATAAATGCACACACAGGAAAAATTAATTTTCACTTGTTTTAACTTTAATACTATTTCCTATAACCGGTTTCCAAGACAAAAATATTTTTGTTCGTGTACTTCCCAAAACTAAGAATTTCTACAAATCCAGAAGTTCTTTCAAAGTTCAAATTGTACTAGAATTCATAGAAATTCGTAGTTTGTGGGGAGTAAACGAACAGACATAAAAATTTGTCGAAATTCATAATAGTCTTGTTTTTTAATATATTTTTATTTTTGTTAAAAAACAACTACCTAGACGGAATTGTATCAAATTGTTGTTGTATTCTGTATAAGATTTTTTCTTAGTGGAGATAAAACTATACTAAACAACACGGCTAATCGGTATATTAATTCATAATCCGAGCATTGCTCATGTTTATAGTAGAGTCGGCATGTTGTGACATCATTTGTGTTTTATTGAGAATTATATAAAGCACATTAAAAGCTTATCAACAAAACTATGCGGAACTAAATGAATACTTTAGAGCTCTTTCTTGTTTTACATAGTTCCAACTTCCAAATTGTTCACATCTTTACTATGGTAAGGCAGTTTACAGTAATTAATTTTTTGGTGCACTCACTATAATCACTACGTCTTAGATTTTAACTGAAAACTGACTGAGTTGAAACCTTACAAGTCTCACAAAAACACACGATTACTAGGTTTAATTAACTTCCGACTTTTAAAGTTCAGTCTTTAAAATAAAAACTTAGGGTAAACCCGTACGTAACGTAAATGAAGTGAAACGCAATTTATCTGTGGTGTTGTACTCCAACCGCCATCTAAATACTCACAAAATCACCGCAAACAAAAAACCGAGACTCATCGAAAAACAACAAAAATAAACACGAACAAAACTGAAATGTCACCTTTTAAGCAAATACCTAGTAAACAAATTGTAATCTGATATTATTATTATAATTATAGTAAATTTTATTTCATCAAACTGCGTAATAGAACAAAAAGCTAAACGAAAGTACCAAGTCTATTATGGTTTCACTGTCATTTTTGTATAGGATTTTTTTTGTTTTTCTTTACTCACCATCGGTTGCGTGGGTATATCTACCTACATAGCCGATGAAGATACTCATTAATAACCTAATCACGCTGACACATAGAGTTGGAATGTGAAGTTGGGTGCCTCCAAGGGTTTATGAAAAGTATATGCCAGAAAAAATTTACACAAAAAACTGATTTCGATAAGAAATTATTACAACATAGTTTTGCACAGGGCGCAAAAACCACTCATGCCGGCTCTGCCTAGGTATGATTTCGTCAACAGATTGCTATGAAGGGGTGAAAGAAATACGAATATGTACCTACATAAATACCTAGGTGTACAGATTTTGTATATCTAGAAAAAACTATTTTTTTTTAAACAAAAGACAATACAAAAACTTGAACGCATTCCAAACCTGAACCGTACGGCCTACACCAACAAAATATCTAAATTTGGATTTGACATTCAACTACATAATATATATCCCTATCAAAATTCTTGGAACACTTCCTCCTCTGGGGTGTTATTAAAAAACTTTAGTCCCCGAAGGCTCATATTTATCACCACTTACAAATAATTAGCTTTTGAATGATGACTTGCAAATCCTGTTGCGTTAGAATATCGAATAAACCAACCAAATTAATATCTTGATAATTATATAATCCGTTTAATGACAATGTATTAAAATATAAAAAAATTCACTATGAACAAAGATGTGATTTATCTAGGTATTATAGGTACATATGTGTGTACATCTCCTAGGAGCAAATAAGGTCAGTGAACCAAAACTTATCGTTAAAACTATTTTTGGGTATCGATAATGAAAGTAACCGAATCACGCCTATTTGTGCAAAAAAAAAAAACTTCTGTTTTGACTTCAAAAATAAATCATAAAAACGCGTTTGCCTTGAATTACTTAGAAGTTATATGTATGTAATGTATATAAGTGCTTACTTTGGCTGCGATAAAGTTTTGTAAACTGCACATGCGAAGTCAAAAAGAAGACTGGCCACTAGCAGTGTTCGGCAGTTTAGCTTCAGATGAAATCAACATGTATACATAAATAATTTATTCACAAACATTCGCAATAGCAATACGTTTGCAGATGATGTAATTTTACATTTATTGTTATTTTAATTATTATTTTGTTCTAATGATGTGATATTTGATTGTTATTAAAAACAAAATGTGCTAATAACGGAATTTTCACATTCATTGCCTTGTGATGTTTTTATTTTGATTTTAACAATTTATTAACAATTTAGTTTCAATCAAAGCGAAAATTTGCTTAAAATTTGCCATAAACAAATAGCGATGATTCGTTTCGTCGAGCAGAGTAGGTAATTGAAATTGGAATTGAAGTGTGGAAAAGAACACAAATTACGCAGTGATACCAAACATTTCAGGTTTATAAGAACCTAGGATAAAGTAGTTCCTATATTTTAAAGTTCTAGGTAATGTAGGTACATCTAGTCAATTGAAAATGGAATTGGAACTTGGTCGATTTTATAGGTAAATGTCATATGTGAATATTTTTAAGGTTTGTTTGGTATCTTTTTCCAAAAAAAATTGTGTAAGACCTGTCAAATTTTGAAAAGACGGGAAATTCATATCAGAGCTGAGGAAATTTGAAAAAAAAGTTAACAAACACATTAGGCACGTCTGACCAAATAAAATCTCTGAGCGCTCAGATATTTTTTAAGTGAGACAAAAAATCTCACCTGAGCACTGAGTTTTTTAAGGAGATTACTGAGACGAACATTTTTTTTGATTCATTTCTCAATATTCTTTCTCTGCTTAAACAGCTGCTCATTTGACAGCCAAATTGCAATTTCTCGCTGATGTGGAAATACTAAAATCGATTAAAAATACAAAATAAAGGTGAAATGTTAATAAAAACGAAAACAAATTGAATTTGCTTTTATTTTTCATTAATTTGATAAAGTTTTGTGCTATAAACATTTAAATAATTTAAGCAAAGTTGAAATTTTGTTTCGTAGTGAAATTCGAGAATTATAACACATGTTTTTTTGTATACAATTCAACGGAGAATCTTGTCCCACCAAAGAATTCGCCTTCATCAACTTGACATTGAGCGCTCAGTGAGATTTTAGTTAGTGAGACGCGCCTATTGAACCATGAACTGCACTAAATTTTGTTAGCAACGTCATTTTCGTGTATAAACGGCGTTACCACTTTGCCATTATTTCAATAGATCTAATGCACTTTTTCGTAAAACAAATCTACTGCTTTTTAATCGAGTGCACTGTTCTTTTATTTTTCGGAAAAGAAAATTATCATGCATCAAAATAACTGCTCAGGTCTTGAAAGAAATGTCTTCAATAGCCTTCAAAAAACTCCCATTTATAATAATTACATGCCTTAAACTAAGGTATGTGCCACATCATTGGAAAGTTGCAGAAGTCATTGTTATACCTTAAGAAGGTAAGCCACCAACAGAAGTAACATCTTACAGACCTATATCGCTTATACCAATCATGGCAAAAGTTTTCGAAAAACTGCTTCTAAAAAGACTAAGACAAAATAATAGAAGAAAGAAGATTAATTCCGAGCCATCAGTTTGGATTTAGAAATAAACATTCCACGATAGACCAAGTGCATCGGATTACGGATGCTGTGGAAAAGGCACTTGAAGAAAAATAAGTATGCTTGGCTATATTCTTAGATGTTGCTCAAGCCTTTGACAAGGTTTGGCACTTGGGACTTGAGTACAAACTGCATAGGGATCTTCCCAGACAGTACTACGAAATACTGAAATCCTACGTTGCGAATCGACTCTTAAGAGAACGGTACGATCAAAATTACTCGGAACTAAAGAAAATTGAAGCCGGTGTACCACAAGGAAGTGTCCTAGGACCAAAACTGTATCTGTTATATATAAGGGATATTCCAGTGGACATCAACGCTATCATGGCCACCTTTGCTGATGATACACAAAAACTGCAAAATGCAGTCGATAAAGTTAGTGATTGGACGCAAAACTGGCGAATCAAACTAAATGAAACAAAATCGACGCATATAAACTTTACAAACAAAAAAATAAACAATGTTCCAATTCTTATAAACAGTACAGCAGTACCTTACTCCAATACTGCCAAATACCTTGGAATAACTTTGGATGCAAAGCTTAAATGGAAAGAGCACATCAAAAAGAAAAGAGAAGAACTAAACTAAACTAAAATACAGAAAAATGTACTGGTTACTAGGAAAGGACTCTGACCTTTCTATACAGAACAAACTATAAGCAAGTATTGAAACCCGTTTGGACATATGGTGGTATAGTTGGATGCCATATGTCCAAACGGGTTTCAATACTTGCTGGCTGTACAAAGAAAACAAATGCTGAGCCCATCCAAAAATTCCAAAGCAAGGTGCTTCGCCTTCTTAAATGCCCCTTGGTATATAAGAAATAGCGATAAACATCGTGACCTTCAAATTGAAATGGTTACAGAAGTGGGTCAAAAACACGCTGTATTACACAATCAGCGACTGCGAAGTCATACCATCTCCGAAATGGAGACCGTCTTAAATGTACGAGACAATGTTCGGAGATTAAGAAGAACCAAGCCTTATGAGCTGATGGCCTAAAACATTGACCTAATATATATGGACTGCCAGGAGCCAACTTCACTTCTGTTCAGTCTTTTACTATACGCCACTAGCGCTGCCGTCGAAAAGGCGGCAGGTATGGTGTAACTTTTGACAAATGAATGAAGTGTTTCTTTTGTTTTTTTTTTATTTTATTTTGAAAAACAATTAGTGTTGAAAAATATTTATTAGAACATTAATCGACTTGAGTACATATTCGATACCTCTTTTTTCTTCTATGAACCATGATTTATTGTAACTTCGGTGACTTGACACTTGTATAGTTTTTTTTTTGGTTAAGAAAAAAAACTAAAGAAGAGCTTCCATTATCCGCGGAAATTTGTTTCTTTTTTATTGGATTGATATTAGTAGGAAGGTTAAATACCTATCCTGTAAGTTCGAAATGCTCCATGATTGTTTTTTATTTTTTTTTTTAATTAAATAAAATGACAACGACTTTTTCAATAAAAATAATAATAAATTTTGACTTTGATTGACAAGTACGATAGAGTGATCGACATACAGAGACGTTAGGATAGTTGTTTTGTTCGCCGCATGTTCGACGGAAGCTCTTCTGTTGCTAAGGAGAAGCCGAACCCTTTTCTATTGAGCTTTTGTATGGAAAAAAATACGATTAACAGTCCATATATAATAAGTCAATGGCCTAAAAGCTATGGGAAAGTGTTATAACTTTAAAACTTTTCACAATGTGATTTATAAATTAAGAAAGAAAATCACTTGTCGATCTTTCATAGATTGGTCCTGATTCACCGGTGGTTTTAGTGCGGTAAGAGTCCCACACTACTCAGTACCGATTCTTACCGGGTGTCTCTTGAAGATTTCCATCGGATAATAAAAAAAAAAAAAATCATCAAAATGCAGTCTACTAATTTTTCAATTCTGTTCCTTCGGTTTCCGGCTATTGGGTTATTTTGATAACAATCGTGACAAACTAATTTATTTTAATACGCTATATTTCTTCAATATGTTCTTCAATTTTCAAAATAAAATTAAAAATTGGAATAATGTAGAACTTCTATTGAAAAATATAATATACCACATTTTTGTTTGGAAAACATTTTTCGAAAAATTTTCCGATTTGTGGCAATGCTGTGACAGAAACTTACCACCACGATTTTTAACAGTACTTATAAGAGTTCAATTACATGGAAATTTGTGTAGCAAGAATTCACAAGTTTTCCAACGGAGGAGAAATTATTTGCTTTTTCATTGCGGTCTCTTGATGCAACTTTTTTGAATTAACGAACAGGAATTTGTGAGAATTTATGAAAATTCGTGGTTAATTTCCAGTTAACAAACACAGTTATAAGGTATTTTTAGCAACTTGAAATTTAATACAAATTAGCCGTTTTTCTTTTGAGGTGGCAAAGTACTTGTGAGGAGATGAAAATCCTAATCTAGTACTATCAACTGCACATGATTTCATGTGCGAGTAGATACACTTTACATGGGAAAGCACTTTGATGTGTTCCATTGAAAGAAGCTGGCAAAGTACTTGCAAGTACATCGCCCTTTCAAAGGAAAACGCGTACTATCACAACTTGTCACAAATTCTTGTTTGTTAACTTCAAAAATTTACAACAATATTTAAAACACAATGAAGGGGACAACAAATGTCCCGAATTTCTGTGTGCAGGAAGGTAGTTACTTTCAAATCACGCAGGTTTTTTGGGTTTTAATATTTGAAATTGTGCTTTGTGTGATGTGAAAATATATTAAACTTACTGAACCTAATGTGATGATTATTATTGTGAAGAGGTAAAATGTTGTTCTATGCCCAAAAAGAGGGAAATATGAAATGGTGGTAGAAAATTGCTGAAGGATGGTAAAATTACAAAGTTAATTCAATTTTTGTTTAAGTCCCTAAACTAATGTCGTTTTCGGTTGGATGTTTTTCACCCCAACTATTCCAATTTTTCCATGTGCCATATGAACGGAACAGAACAGAACACAAAACCAATCAAAAACGATATAGTATTTTTAATTCGTATCATTCGTTTGGTTTTACACTCTGTTCCATTCTTAGGGAATATGGAAAATTTGGAGTAGTAGAAGTGAAAAATGAGTGCAAAAGGAGTACTCTAAATATCCAATCGAAAGCGATATAAAGAGCGTTTTATTATGTCGTTTTCGATTGAACTTTGGAAATGTTCCATTCCTATCGAATATCGAAAATTTGGAGTAGAAAGTTTTCCATATTCGATAGGAATGGAACAACTCCAAAATCCAATCGAACACGGCATTAGGAGTTATAGATAGCACAGTAATGCAAGAACCAAAAAAACGATAATAAGCATTCGTCATTTAAAGTTCAAACAAAAGTGTTTACAGAAAAGCAAAGAATTCCAACCTTCAAAAAACTAATATTTGTGTACAAATTAGTTCAAGGCCGCCTTAGTTTTAACTTTACGAAACTTTATCTCAACTTTTACGTCCACTTTTGTACGGCCTTATTTATAGATACTTTTAGGTTTGTTGTTGCTCACTGAAATAGCTTTAATTTTTCCAATAAAACACGTCTGTTTATGTGTGAGTGGAAGAAGGATAAGAAGTCGGTATAGGCGTCAAAAGCTTCAGTAAAGGCTTTTCAAAACTTCAAAATCTTGTAGTCCACAACCAAGGCTTTCGTGTTTAAATAGTGCATCGAAAAAATATATGAATGCAACTTGGAGGGTAATCGTCTTAGCTGGAATTGGTTTTTACCCTCCCTAGATGAGCTCCATGGGTAAATCCAAGATCATTTGAGTGTGTAGTTCGCCCTGCCTTTCCTTTTCGATTGCATTCACAACCTTCACATAGAGCTTACATATTTTCGCTATTTTTACAGATTTGTGGTTAGTATTTGCCAATTATAATATTTCAACATTCAAAGTAAAGGTAACCCAAAAAATCAATTTGTGGTTCTCTTTTCCTAGTTGCATTGTGAACCTGTCTTGATTAAAAAATCCCTTCTTTACGCCGTTGGTACACGTGTGACCCACTCGTGCATATTTTTAATTTTACTTTGTTGTTTTACAAATTTCCAGCACTTGGCACCATTTTAATACTAGAAAATGCCTCACTTACATATTTCTTGCGTACAGGCTTTTATTAAATGGATCACTGTGGCGTATACTTACTATTACTCAAAACACACAAATAGCCCAGGAAAATTAGACTTTCACTTCGAAAAAGTTCCGACAAAGCTGGATTTTGGTAGCTTTGTTTTGACGTCTTAAGAATTTTCTGAGAAGTTCCCTTAATTTGGGCCGGGGCTTAATTTTTTTAGGGGGGGTTAAAGGGGGTATAATTCAATTTTTTCTTAATTTCTCGAAAACTATAAGATTTTTTGAAAAAATGTGAAGGTACAAATTGTAGTTTATGTCATTCTACACAAAAAAGATTAACATACTTTTTTCATACAAGCAATAGATTCTGAGAAAATCATGCAAGAACTTAAGAGTAAATTAAGAGTAAATTTTATCAAAAAATTTATTAATATTTCATTAATTCATCGATTCATTAATCGATGGCAGATGGAAGTTTTTGTACGATTTGAGTTTGGCTACATCTTCTCCATTTATTTTATAAATATAAAATGTATGAAAACAAATTATGAATTATTTATTTTGACTTTTCAAATTTTTAAATATTTAATTTTTTAACTTTTTATTTTTTCTCATTATATAAAGTATTTCTTTATATTTTGTTAAATGATTTTTTTATAAAATACAGTATCAATTAGTACAAACAAATTATAAGTATTTTTTTTTTAATTTTTAACTTAAGTAAATTTTTTAGCTTTAACCCTTTTTTTATTAAATATATTTTGTTGTCATTTTACACCAAATAATCAAAATTTAAGGATAACCAAAACCAATGAACTGCCACTTAATAAGATATATTTTTAAAGCAACAAAAACATGCATTTTTAGCAATTTCTTTAAATCCACAGTTGGCATTGATTATGATTTTGGTGTTTATATTATTATTTTTTCCCAACAAACAACAGTTAATGAGGATTTCAAACTTATATTTACAAATATATACAATTTATAAACAAAATGTTTAAAATAAATTTAATATGAAAAAGGGTAAACATTTAAATTTTTTACTAAATAGATTAAATGTATTTCTTAAAGAAAATTATTTTTTCATTCATTAAACAAAATATTAAAAATTTATGTTTTTAATGAGAGCAAAATAAAAAGGGGCAAAAAATTATAAACTTAACTTAACCTGGGCGAAATGCAGTGGAGTTAAACAGAAGAATTTTCTTTTCAAATTTTCCTCATATTCAATTAAATTGTTTATACGAGTAGTTTGTTTGCTTTGATTTTTGAATTGGTTTCTTTAAGAAGATATTATTTAAAGAACAGTTCAATAGTAGCACTTTTTACCATGGGAGGGGGGGTTTATCTCTCCTCGTTTGGGAAGGAGGGGCAATTTCATGAAAAAGTACCACAAATGGAAAAAATAATAAATAACTGTAATACAATTAGGTAGTATACCTTTTTTTAAAGCCAATACTCTGTTCTATTGGATTGTTTTTAATTCAAGTGAAGTCTATGTATAGTTTTTGAAAAAAACCAAAAGTTTGCGAAAAAAAACATAAAAAACAAGTTTAAAGTGTAATTTTTATAACTGTGAAATAAAATTTTATTTATTTTTCTGAAATTCGTTGCTCTAATTAATTCTTCATCAAAAACTGAAAACTAAATGATTTTATGTCTTCTAGTTTTTGAGAAAATTGAAAATTACTATAACTACTACTTATTTGGTTTATGCTTGCTTACGCATAACGGTGTATAAACAGTGAGGATAGTTCAACCCCGCTGTTTGGGCACACTATAGGATTTGGGTAAGAGGCGAGGTTTGGTGTATGCAAAGTTTTTTTTGCATTTAAAGGTCTCGACCGTAACACCTCAAAGTGAACAACGAAAATTTGTTATATACTTTTGGGGCCCTCTCTAGAAAAAACTTGTTAGATTATTCTTTTTATGCCATCACAATTACCCCATATATAACAAAAACAATAAAAAATATTGTATACCCATCATACAATAGTGAGAAAAATTGAAGTTAATAATACTTTTTTATTTTCAACTTCACCCAATTGTATTAGAAAATATTGAAGTAGTTAACGTATTGGGCTGATGCTAATCATAAGATCGCAGGATCGAGGCAAAATCGATAGACCCATTTTGATAGACCCATCTAAGGGTTAATTTTAAACTTTCTAGTGCTCCTTTAAAAACTGTATTGTTGAACTAATTTTTTCATTATCTTTAAAGAAAAATAATCAAAATAGAAATTTTATAAAAAGTACATATTTTTGGTAGTTTTTAATTTTTTCATAAACTAGAAGATAAAAAACCATCTAATTATCAGTTTTTGCTCAATAGTTAATTGAATGACCAATTTCGAAATGGTCATCACATCTCATAAATATAATTTATCCAAAAATATATACAAAATAACGTTCAAAAAAAAATATTTCTATAATGACTGATTAGTAAGCAAACCCTAAAATGTAATTATAAAAAATAGTTAGTTTTTTTCATTTCCTTGAAAAAAAGGTATAATAGATAATTGTGAATATTACTGTTATTTTTTAATATCTTTTTCATTTGTTGTAGTTTTTTTTATGAAATTGCACCTCCCGCCCAACCGGGGAGAGATAAACCCCCTCCTATATTAAAAAAAAAGTGCTTGTATCAAACTGTTCTACAAATAGCCATTATCATTTCTTGCCGCCTTAAAGTTATCGTACTCTCCCCAAAAAATGTAAAAAAAAGGAACTGTGTTTCTTAACATGAAATTTTTTGCAAATTTTCCCAAACTCTCACAAATTGTTATAAATTATGTTCTGTCCCAGCGGTGAAACTAATCGGAAAATTTTCCGAAATAGGTTTTCAAAATAAAAATGCAATGTATTTAATTTTTCTACAGAACATCTTCATATTTCAATTTTTACTTTTATTTTGAAAATCGAAGAACAAAAGAAATTAAAAATAGCGTATTAAAATATATAAGCCAATAGCCGGAAGCCGTAAGAACAGAATTGAAAAATTGGTAGACCGCACTTTGATGAATGATAATTTTCTTTTTCGAAAAATAAAAGTGCAGTAGACTCGATTTTAAAGCAATAGACTTGTTTTACGAGTTCTGAGTCTCATTCATCAATGTATGTGCATGATGCATTTATATATTTTTTAACAAATTAACAGACGAATGTCGAATATCAGTGGGCACGCTCAGACGACCCAAGGGACTAGATATGGGTTTGCTAATATCTAATTCAAATAGTCTTGGAAAACCTTTTTCAAAAGCCTAATTTATTGCAATTCAATAAAGGTTTTATACCTGTTGCCATGTATATTTTAGATAAAAATAATATCGGTACTTTTTTCACGATCAACTGAAGTAAATGTTTGAAGTAAACTTCCATCTTCCAAGTTTGACATTTCAAACAAACCTAGTTACCTTGGTAAAAATTGCGTTCAATGAATTCAGTTGACTGAATATCTAGTCCCTTGGGTCATTTGAGCGTGCCTATTGAACGCAAATTTAACCAGAAAAATCTATAAATCAAATATGATTTACATGACGTTATGTTGAAGTTTTATTTGCTAAACAAAAAATATGAACGTAGACACGTTTTTGACCATAGGTTTTAGTATGGGGACGTAGAATAATTTTCATTTAATAATTCTTTTGAATCGTATTCGTATGCCATTCGTGAACCTAGGAAACACGGTACAAAATCAATTTTATGAATCAAATAAAATTCATGGGACAGTGAAGTTGTTAAAACATAAAATACACTTCTCTTGAAAATTCTCAGAAGTGAAAAAGGTCTTTTTACAGTATCATCGATGATATATTATCACCCCTATTATGATTGTCAATTATCAAATTGATAGTTATGATAATTCTTGGAAATTGTTTTTTTAAACTAATTTTATTTAAAAAATGGTCAACCATTTTCTTGTGGTTCACAACGGCCTGCTTCATCACTCTTAGCTATCAAAACTTTTATCAGTTGGATTAACATCGAGTTTTAAAACTGATCAACAAAATCAATTTGATAATAATTGACAGTTGCAATAGCTAATAGAGGTGATAGTAAACCAACAATTTCATCATTATTGATACCTTTATTAAAGGGTAGACTAGCGACTTCACAAACTCCCACAGAAAGTAGTCAAGCGGTGTTAAATCGCATGATCTTGAAGACCAATTTACTGGTCCGTAACGTGAAACAATGCAGTTATCAAACGTTTATCTCAATAAATCAAATTTGGCACGAGTTGTGTGAGATGTAGCGCCATCTTGTTGAAACCACAGCTCCTGCACAACATGATTGTTCAATTGATAAACAAAAGTCAGTAATTGTGGCCCTATAGCGGTCACCATTTCCTGTAACGTTCTGGCCAGCATTGTTTTTAAAGAAGTGTGAACCAATTACTCCACCAACCCATAAAGTACACCCACCATAAAGTCTCGTTTCCTGATTCATAATGTGACGAGGAAACAAGACGTGAACGTGACGAGCTCTCGTCGTTCATGTCAAACGACTTTGCTTCTTGACACTCAGACCAGACCCACTGGGGGTCTATTCTAGAAAGCACAGCGGATCGAATTAAAAGCGCTTACTTAATTTCGACCGTCTTCGCCTTGAGTTATGCCGAAAAGCGAAAATGAACGAAAACGATCCTTCCAGTTTTTGTCATTTGAATTCCAAATAATTCCAGTTTTCTCATTTAAATTCCACATAATTCTGGGCCACTCCCATTTTTACATCCACTCTCATTTAAATATCAGCTGTTTCAAGAAAAAATATTATTTTGTTTGAAAAATTCCACACAATAAAACAATAACAATCAAAAGAACGCTTTAATTAAAGAAAAACCATTTTTTTTAAATCTGCCACTAATTCGTCAGATTCAAACCTATCACTTTTAAAACGGTAGAATGAAATTATTTAGTTGGAAAGTTGAAAAGGGCTTTTCAGAATAGGCCCCCAGACCTCTTACGATTTCTTTACTAAAACTACCGTTACTTATAGACACCGACAGTATACATCTGCCACCATGTGATCGTTTCCAAGTAGCTGGTAAAATTCTATAAATTCCACTTTTTTGTGAGTACCTACTCATTTCAGGCGAAATGTTAAAATTCTGGGGGAACAACAAATTTTCGCGTGAAATATTTTCCATGTGAAACTCATAATAAGGCTATTTTAACGAAAAAAAAAACTTACCTTTGGCGCAAGTTTTTTTTTTTTAGGGCAAGAGAAGTTCGGGCGGAACTCTTATCGGGGTCATCGGACATTTTATTTTTCCCATATTCGAGAATTTGCTAACGAGAACTTTTTTAAAGAAAAATTCCGAGGGAAAATATCTTTTTAAACTTTAAGCCGGTTCAAAATATATATATATAATTATCATTTAGAAAAAATCATTATTTTTTCACGTGAATATTTGATACTCAGTTTGGAGTTTTTAATACTATTTTCAGCGGAAAAAAACTCAACTCTCGTTGCGAATTCCATCGCTGTGAATTAACCGGCATTTTTGTATGGAAATTTCTTTTTCACTCGAACTGAGTACTAGGCTTTATCTAAAAACGTCCAAAAAACTTTTGTTCTCTTAATTTTTGTATCATTTTCATGTTTGAAAAAACTTGTTCCCAAGAAAAAACATTCCGTGCGGAGTTCTCGAAGTTCTGGGAACGTCTTCCCAGAAAGACAAACATTTCTAGTAAAAAATAATTCTCTAGAATATAGAAAAATAATTCGGCTAAGGTGATAGTTGACTATCACTGTTTTGATTGTCAATTTTAATTACCACCTTTTCTTTGTTCTGTGTAGTGATCTCTTAAAATATATAATTATGTTAAAAATAACATTGCCGAACATGCATAGAAGATCTTAGATCTTCTTCTTAGGTACACTGGGTTAGGGAGTTTCAAAATATTTGATTTATTGCTTAAGTTGATTCTGAGCAATTATACACTCCTCGTCAACTGAATACGCACAAACATTTTTTAATATACTTTATCCATTTTTTCCAAACAGTGATGGTTATTATGCCATCTGTAGATGCTAACTATTCCCTTAAGATGTTAAGCAGATAATTCCGAAAGAATTATCCAAAAACAACCGTGAGTTTTTCTTCAACCACTTGCAAAGTGTTTTATATGCAAAGTAGGAGTTTTTTTTTATAGTCAACTGAATAGGTACAACGCCATTTTCTTCGTTGTTTATAAGTTTTTTGGAGTGCTTGACAGTTTAAATTAACGATTTTAGTGTTTTCAGTAAAATTTAATTCTTGATTTCAAATTTTAAGAAAAATGGGTAGATCTACGTGTCTTAACAGTGTTGAAAAAGCTAAAATCGATTTACTTAGAGACCAAGGCCTAACTGGACGTGCAATAGCTGATAAAGTTGGCCGAAGTTTTAATGTAGTTTATTCTTACTTGAATAATAAAGATGCATACGGCAAAAACATGAAGGGAGGTAAGAAAACAGCAACAACAGCAGCTGAGAGACGAAGCATTTTAAGATATGCATCAAATTCTTCTGATTCTGTGGCAAAAATAAAACAAAAAGTCGGCGTAAACGCAAGTTGCTCAACAGTATTAAGAGTAATCAACAACTCAAGCCATCTTAAACGAATGAAACTTAAGAAAAAACCACCACTTGACGAGAGACGGAAAATGTTGCAATTAGATTTTTCAAGACTTCACATGAGTTGGAAAAAAGAATGGTATCACGTGGTTTTTTCAGATGAAAAAAAGTTTAATTTCGATGGCCCTGATGGGTTCAACTTCTATTTTCACGACTTAAGAAAAGAAAAAAGATTTTTAAAGCGCCATCATAGTCGTGAAGGAGGTGTCATGATATGGGGAGCAGTCAGTTATTATGGAACAGTTGAGCTCGAGGTTGTAACATCAAGAATGACAGCAGCTGGGTATAAAGTAATTTTGGAAAGAAATGTTCCTAAATTTTCTAACATCTTTGGACCCATAAACTGGACCTACCAACATGATAATGCGCCTATTCACTCAGCGCGCATAATAAAAACATGGATAGAGGAGCAACAAGTGCAGTTGCTTCAATGGCCGCCGTACTCACCTGATCTAAACATCATAGAAAATGTCTGGGGATGGTTAGTACGCAAAGTTTACGAGGGTGGTCGTCAGTTCGAAGACAAAGAAACCTTAATTTCTGCAATCAAATTAGCGTGGAGCGAAATTTCGTTAAATTACATTAAAAAGCTATACGATTCCATGCCGGATCGAATTTACGAAGTAATTAAAAATAAGAGTGGAAGTACCCACTACTAAACTTAAACAAAAACTTGTTTCATTCCATTCCAATACCAATTTTAATTTTTGTACCTATTCAGTTGACTCAAAAAAAAACTTCTACTTTGTATAAGTTACACTTTGGAAGTGGTTGAAGGAAAAACTCACGGTTGTTTTTGGATAAAACTTTGAAATTCTGTTATTTATATGTTACGAACATTTTTACCATCAACAGACGGCATAATAACCATCACTGTTTGGAAAAAATGGATAAAATAAATTCAAAAATGTTTGTGCGTATTCAGTTGACGAGGAGTGTATATGCTTTTGTAGTAATTTTTTTCATTTCATTTCATTTTTCATTTCTCGTACCTCGCCACATAGAAAATGTGCATAAAAGGATACATTAAGTGCATTTTATTGGTATTTATAGCAATGCAAGTTCCATTAAAACGCTATACTCACTTCGATATTCAAACCAGTTCCAACGTCAATAAGTTTAAACTTATCCAAACTTTATCTAACTTTTAGATCCACTTTTGTACAGACTTATTTACCGACACTTTTGGGTTTGTTGTTGTTTTCCAAGGACTTTTCAGTAAAACACGCCTATTGTTATTCACTTGTTTTCCATTTTAACTTCGATAATTTTAACACCTTAATAGATGTCACCTAAAAACCATAGGAAAAAAGTGATAGTAAATTTGATAATCACCTCACGTGGAGCAAAAACATTTATTTGATGATCAGCCATCAACTAGCAGCCTTAGACGATTCCACCTCTGGATTATGTTTGCATAGTTAAGTTCTTTGTGCCAGACAAAATAATTTGTTACTGTCATTTATTTTCTTTTGAATTAAGCGAATCAACCCAATTGAACTTAAGTGGTTTTTGCCTGGGCCCTTCAACTGTCATTTGATATATCTACACATCTTTCCCTATGTATGTATGTATGTATATATGAAAACAGTCAGATTAACAACCGTCGACCAAGCCGATTCTCGATTTCGATTATATTAGGGAATGTTTTAAAGAATTATCTCCAAAACGACAATTGTTCGATAAAGCGATAGCTTAAATTTAAGAAATAAAGAATATTACTTAGAAGTATTTCATTTAAATGTGAAAATTGCAAATTCTCAGTGTTCTATTGCTGAACCATATTCGAATGTCCTAAAATGACTTACCTAAATCTATTAAGATCGATGCTCATCAAGCTTATAGACCAAGAGCCGACAGCAATTTTTGGGAATGATGTATAACCAAAATCTAGGTGTTTGGACTTGCAGGTGCATGTATCGTGATATGAAATACCAGTCTGGCAGGTTTCTTTTTCAGCCTTTGGCAGGGGTGGGAGGTTAAAAACCGTTAAGTTTCCAATTTACGTGTTAGGATCAAAAACACTCCAATTAAATTTTAAAACGAAGGTAATGATGCTTCATCATTTTTCCGAAGGGTAAAGACTTTTATATTGATTATACGATCAATAGAAGCCATGATTTTAACTTTTTGAGCAAACCCTATCGGACTTTTTTTGGAGACTTTATTATGTTATTTTTTTGTTTGTTTCAAATCTCCAAAAAAGGGATGATAAGGTTCGTATAAAAAAGCTATATTTTGAGTTCTATTAATCGAACCATCACTACTAAGGTGTTTATGCTTAGGAAAATTGACAGAGCATCCATCCTATACAATATTTTTTTAAATAAATTAAAATTGTTAAAACCCTGAAAATTAAGTAAGGGAACTGACTCTTTTTAACCCCTCGCCTCTCCCAAAGGCTGAAAAAGACTAAAGACTTTAATTAATTTTAATTTAATATCACGATACATCCACCTATGAACGCTCATACTCAGATTTCGGTTATACATCCACTCCCAAAATATACTGTCGGCTCTTAGACTATGATATGCCTTTTCTGTACAAGGCTTTTTCGGGAACTTCCATAGAAATTTTGTTGTATCATGAAAAAATTTCTCCTATGGTCAGCTGCAAATAATTTCTCCCGAATAAAAAATCCACAGTCAAAATTGACAGGAATTTTTATTCCCGATACAAATAAACTCGGATAAACTTTTGAGCAAATTTACGTTCCCAATTTTGAAAGACCAACATTTTGTACGAAGGCTTGTCCTTTTTCTGTAGCTACAGTAGCACAACCAACTTCATACAAAAGTGCTTGGCCCCTCTTTTTAAGCATTTTGTTTCAATGAATCGATGCTATTCTCCATACTTACTTATATTTCTTTCTCTTCTATATGAGGAAAGCATAACACAAAAAGAAAGTAGTATTCCAATATGAAAACAAAATCAACCAAAAAGAAGAAAACAAGATACAAAAGAGGGGGAATAAATAATGAAACAAAAAAATAAATTAATAAAATGTTCTTTACTCTTGCATTAGGTCATGTAACAAAAATCAAAAACAAAATAAAAATATGACAAACATTAAATAAACACAAAGTAATACATAAATATTTGCACAATATTATAATAAAAAAAGAAATAACATAGAAAAGCAAAAATCGAGCAAATACAAAAAAAGTAACAATTTACTGATCGAAGCATTCGTGAGATGTTAATGATATTATTATGGGTATAATAATATTATAAACATCATCATAGGTTTTATTAAAATTATTGATAAGAATTAAAATAAAATAAAATCATAACAATTATAACAACGATAAAAACAAAATGCGAGTTTACTTCTCAGGATTTTCATCATGTAAAAATAAATAAATTGGAATACATCATATTATTTTTTTTTTTTGTCATCCTCTTTATATAAATAAAATTTAATTCATTAAGTCTTTTATAGTAGACAAATTTATTAAAAACATTAAACTACAAGAAGGTTATAATAATTGTATGAGATAAGCAAACTAAAACAGCTGCAACGTTTATTATTTGTTTTGTTTCTTGTTTTTGTTTTAATAATAACTAACACTAGTTATGATATCGTTTTTATCATTGTAATAAACGCGAAAAACTGTTTTAAACCGAACAAGTCTTGACATATTTATGTAAATGTTTCATATTTTTAGCTTAGCAAAAATAATTATTAAAATACGAATTGACAATTCATGTTACAATACAATTTCTAATTTCAAAATTCCCTAAACGAGTTTCGTTATTACAATATGTATCTGTAAACGAATGCAAAAACCACACTCTCATTAACATTTAAATTTATAATAAAAAAGGTAGTTTTTTTTTTTTTGTTTAATATTTAATTGCATATTTTATATAAATTATATATTATATGTAGTTGGAATCATGGATGGTGTGAAAAAAAACCCATACTTAGGTGATGGTTTTTATTATTATTATTTACGTTTAATAATGTCATTATTTATTTCATGCTTTCAAGTGAAAGGGTTTGTTTTTTTATCTAAGAACAGAGTTAAAGTAACAAATGGGGCTTTCGCTTAGTAATAACCTGAACATATATATATAGATATACATATATTCAATATAATCTAAATAAAAACACATAATAAAAATCACTTAGTTGCTAGACAGTTAAAAATTCAATTCATTAAACGAAACATGATTGTTACAACTAAATGCATATTTATTTTTATAAAGTCAGTCAGTCGTATAAAACTACAAGTCATAAAAATTACTTAGATCGGAGCGTTTTGTTTTTTGTTTCTTTTCTATTCATTTTTTTTTTTTTTTTTTTTTGAATACATAATCAATAACACTGTAGATGTTTGTTTTATAAGAAAACATTTTAGATCATTTTAGTCTAGTTAATAATTTTTCTGTCAACATTTCAATTTTAATTTTTTTGTTATTAAAATATGTTGCTTTATCTTACTTTTTTTGTTCACGTATCAAAATATTGAAATATATCAAAAATATAATTTAAATATTAACACTAGATTAAACAGCTTATTTTAACATTTTGAGTATACAACAGTTAAACAGCTTAGTAATACAAACTTGCAAAGATTTTTTAAGGAAAATGTCCTCAACAGATACATCTACTGTACATACTTGCAGTTTCAGAAGCAAATTGAATATTTTATTTTCCTTATATTTTCTTTTTTCATTTATTTTTCAACAAACAGAAATAAAATAAAAACAAAGAAGACTAGTCTTAATTCAGCTAGAGCATTTTTAATAACTTGTTTTGTTTTTTTTTTCTTTTGTAACGCATGCTTTAATAACCACTACCAACAGAAATAATAAAAAGATTTTTTATTTAATACAGACGAACTATTTTAGCTTCTAACAAGCTTAAATTGGCAGAGCAAAAAATTCGCAGTGGTCAAAACTAAAACTAGAAACAACATAAATGCTGGGATAGATATATAATAATGGTAATAATAATAATAATAATAATAACTAAACAGCAGTATTATTTATAACATTATAATTTTCAAAATGCAACACAAGAACATGAAATATAATATTATAAAAATAGTTATTTTTTTTTTGTATTTTAAATCTTAAGTACACATATTTAACTGTTATATATAATATATATTGTATGTATATATATTACGGAATGTCTGTCATGTTCATGCTCTTTCAATTCAGAAAAAAATATTGATTTTTGAGATCTAAAAAACAAAATGTGACGTCAATATAGCTTATCATCTAATTCGAGAACAGATACAACTTAATAATTTTTTTTTTCATTATACTTTTTTAATAATCATGTAAAAAAAGTAGTTAGCTACTTATTATTTATATCATGGTCAGCAATACTTTTGATAATATAAAAATAGTTTAGTTTGTAATAGAATGTAGACTCTAGTTTTATTTTGTTATATAAAAATATATGTATACGCAGAAGTAATATTAAGCTTCATCAAAGACTTAAATATATACATCATATATATAAATATATAAAGTGAATTATCAAAAAAAAAAAACAACAGAAAAAGTACGCATTACTTGCAATACATAACATACATACAGCAAAAATAATACTATAGTAGTAATACGATCTTTTTATTTATTTTTGTTTTGTTTATTATTATTGTGCAATTGTTGTGCAAATTAAGTTTTAAATGAATTTTTTTATCAATACATTTTGTTCCCATTTACATTTTTTTTAAATTTAATTTAAAATTGTTGAATGTTTTATTTGAATTCAAAACATTTTTTTTTAATAATTTTTGATTAGATATAGTTTTATTGTTGTGGTAAAAAAGACAACAAATTCATTAACATCTACTTAGTTTTATAATGTAAAGAGGAATATGTACGTTTAATCAGTTATCAATATATTTTTATTTTATTTTATTTTAGTCCACAATTAGTCTTTGCTGATTGCCAATATTTAATAATATGTATAATAATAAAAAAGAAACTATATCATTAACTTCATGTGTTCTTCTTAAACACTATCGTTTATTACTTTATAAATAAATAACAAAAAGTATTAAAATATTAAATGTTTTTTTTTTTTGTTTTGTTTCTTCCTTTTTTATATATAAAAATATATTATAAATGCAATTGTCTTTTAAATATCTACATTAACATAACGAAAAAAATACAAACAATAAATACATAAAAAACAAAAAAAAAATAAGAACATTCATAAAAAAATAATAAACAAGGAAAACATACATATACAGATATAAATTAAAAAAAATTAAATAGTTAATAAATAAGTGTTGTACATGCACCGGATACATTTGCATTACAAGCCTATCGGTGGTACTTGAACATAACGATAAATGTATAAGCGATAGTCCTTGCTAGCTAAGACAACACTTCCGTCATCCATAAGAGCAACGTCGAAACACTGAGCATGTTTTACTTTTGACTCAAGAGCTGACACCAACTGACCGTCCTGTGTGAATATTGTCAAGTTAAAGTTGTTGTGGTTGTCGGCTATGAGAATTTCACCATTTGAATTTATTCCCACTCCAATCGGATAATTTGTTACGCCTTCCCCTCCGATCTGGCGCAAGTACTGGCCTTCGTAATTGAAAACCTTGACGCAATGTGCCCGATTATCGCTTATAAAGATTTCCTGTTTGTCGTTCACTATAACTCCGTTGGGAAACTCTAGATGCTTGCTACATCCGAACTTCTGAATAACGTTACCATTTTGATCAAATATAATAACTCGCATAACTTTGCATTCAACCACAATAATTCGGCCCTTATTATCGACCGTAACGCCACGAGGGTGTTGCAAGATATTAGCACCAAATTTTCGCACAAACTGTCCATATTGATTGTAAATCTGTATTTGGTGTGTTGGAGAGCGTTCTGTTACTATGATGTCTCCAGATGTTTTAACAACAGCCACACGATTAGGATACAACAGTTGACCGTCTCTTTTGCCACACTCACCGAATTGGAATTTGAATCTGCCCTCCTTGTCGAATATCTGGATACGATGGTTATTTGTATCGGCAACAATAATGTCGTTTTGAGCGTTGACAGCTACACCACTAGGTTCTGTGAATTGTCCTTCTGTAACTCCGAACTCACCGAATTTGCAGTGATAAATCATTTTTTGTCGCTTGATTTGTGACTTTGGCGGATACATTGTTGTGGACAGGAGCTTAGAAGTCAAATCCATAATGCTATCAGATGCTGGGCTGCCAACGTTATTATTTCCAACAGACAAAACATTGTTATTGCCCAGATTATTGCATGCGGTTTTGCCTAAAGACGATATGTATTGCTCCGAAAGACCAGTGAAAATTGTATCCGAGCTACCATTGCTCCATTTCTCGTAGGGATTTAATTGCATATTTAGATCAGTACCAAAGCTTTGAAAGCTGTTATTGAAACGCTTTGACGAAACGGCATTGGAATCGAAGCTGTTGGTGGAATGAGTGATTGCATTTTGAGCGGCAGCAGATACGCTGCTGTTGACAAATGAAATGTCTAAAATATTCGAGTTCATGGAGAGACCTCCCATGTTGTTAGAATTATTTATGGATAAACCATTCATTGAAGATTGGTTTGTGTTGCTAGGTGTTGGCCTTGCAATTGGTGGTTGTTTTGTTGTCGATGATTCATTTGTTGCACGTATGTATCCAAAAGTGTTGCGGACACCTACTTGAATAGATTGATAGTTGGAAACAAATTCGAGTTCAAATGGAACCTGCAAATCTTGAACCACGGATTGATACTGATATTCGACGGTTTTTCTTAGAGCCAAGACGTCTTTTACTGTATTGGGTTTAACAGGGGTCCTCTCAATATTGTCGCATGCTTGAAGTGCTTTGTCAACTGCCTCTTTCGATCGATTTACACATGAATTAATTGTCAGCATTTTTGCGTTGTGTAAACTTTCAAGTTCCTTAAGAATTTCTTGTTTTCTTTCATCCAACATTGAGTAGAAGAACTGGTAAGTTTCGTTAACTTCACTGTGTGCCTTCTGGTATTGTGCCTTTATCTGGTTTACAATCAAATCGGAGTTACTAACGACAGTAACGACCTCACCAACTTTTCCACGAAGTTCTGCGACAATTCCTTGAATAACGCAATCGGGCTGTTTGTGAAGAAACTCTTGAGAGTGTTCTACTTCATGTAATGGCGATGAGTGCTCGCTAGCAACACAATCCTTGCAAACTAGTGCACTACAAGTGCGACAGAAATAATTGAGAAGTTCATTCTTATGTTGATTACAAAAATACTGACTAGATTTGGTCATTGAGGTGGAGGGTATCAATTGTGATGCAAGTAAATTGACGTCGTCGCGATTTGATATACTGTTGGTTGATGAGAGCTTTGTTAAAAGTTCGTCCTTGCAATTGAAGCAATGACTTTGAGAGGAGACTCCTGTGTTGTTTTCAAAAACACCGTTAATTATCTTTGACAATGATGAATTGGTTCTATTCGATTGTGATTGGAAAATGTTCGAAATGGAGTTGCCAAATTTGAACTCGTTTATGCTTGATAATCCAGAGTTACTGTTCAATGAGCTTGAAATCGATGGGTTTTCAATCAAACAAACATTGTGTCCGTTAAAGCAATGCATAAATTCATGTGCAGTTACACAATTTGAGCAGAGAAAATTAGCACATTCGAAGCATTTTGCTACTGCATCTGATTGTTTACTCTTACATGCAGTACATCGTGGGACTGTGGAACCATTTGGAAAACTAATGCTTACAAGATTTCTTGTGATTATGCCGTTGCATTGGACAGTGTTTTCCTTGTCACTTGGGATTTCGTCAATACTTTGAATGGTCGTTAGAACTGTTCCTCCGCAATTTAAGCCACTGCTTGATGAAGTTGATGAAGCCGATGACGATGCGGATGATGTTTGGTGTTGGGAATCAATACTGCTTGTTGTTCCACTGTAATCGTCACAAATAGCAGAGTCACTTACTGGTGGCGATGAACCGCTTAAAGTTAGTGGAGAGTCTGACAAATAACCATTGTGATCACCATATGATTCAATCGAATTTGTTCCCCTTATAGAATCTAGTGATGGCGTTGGAGAAGTAGCCATTTCCAACTGGTGACTTTTTAATGCAAAAATGTTTTCAATATGCGTATTTTTAATGTTACTGACAATGTTTGGGAATTATTTTTTTTCTTAGTTAATAGAAATAATTAATGTTTCTGATACAGTCATGTCGCTCTGATGTAGTTTCAATTTCGGCTAGAAAGGTAAAAATATTTCAATTTTAGTTTTGTTTATTAAATGGATATTATATTTAAAGACTAACAACAACATTTTATGAAGTCGCAACATGAATTCAATCTTTGTTCCTATCGGTTCATACGTAAGGTATGGAAGGAAAATCTTTAGAGCTGCTGTAGCTACAATCTGATGCCCTATCCATATCCGTTCTGACTTCACACAAAAAAGAACTAAATCAACCAAATATTTTAATTTCGACAGAAATACCTGCATATCAATCTATTTCGATGAAGCTTATGGCAGAATCTATAAAAACCACATATGTATCTACATATACACAGAAATGTCAAATTTTGTTATCTCCCGTTTGTTTAGGATAACGAAGCTACCTCACCTTGCTCTATCAAGGTTTTTGCCGATGACCCCACTGATACTAAGATTTTGATAAATTGACAAATTTACTGAGGGCCTCAAATTAAAAATTTCGTTCACAAACTACACAAAATTCAGGAGATGTTTTGTTAGGTTTCTTTCAATCAGCTTGGATGATTTCACCAAAATATTTTGATTTACTGTTGTCTTGGGATGAAACACAATTCAGTTGGCAATTTCATTGAAATTTAGAAGCTTTGAGATAACTGTGAAATTGAGTCAATATATGGGAAATTGTGCAATTACTAAGATGATTTGAAAATCTTTTTAAAATATTTGTTTCAGTAAGAACATAGAAAACATAAATAACATAAATGATTATAGTTTTCTTAATTCTTTTTGACTATAAATATTCCTTTTGAAGGGACATTTTTCAGATGTTTCACTTTGTAAAATTTGTCCAAACTCAAACTTTTTTCGCGATAAGGGACTAGTCAAAATGTTTGATATACATACATATAATAAGAATTTTGCTTTCTATAATCCATAGCTAGAGCAGCAATACACGTATGAATAAAACGTAATATGTAGCCAGTTTATAATCTCAGTAATTAACCACTTCAAACTTACCCTGAAGGTTCGGGTTTTTTTAAATTTTAGGAAACGACTATTTCAAGTTTTCCTGATCGTCATAACTGACCCCTTAGCCGTGTTTTGTTGAGAAGTTGAAGCCCAACCAACAACAATCACCAGCTGCCAATAACTCAACCTTTTTTCAGCAGTCAAATGTAACTAGCGAAGAATGCTTTCGAACAGTTTGGAATTCTCATACAAAAAGAACTTTTGCTGTGCTGTATAGTTTTCAACAAAACACGTCTTATTTTTTAGACCATTGACACTTTAATTTTATTTTTTATTCAAGATGTTTGATATTTTTTAAATTTAAGAATTGAAATTCAAAACTAAACTAAAATGTTCGAGTAAACAGTAAACATACAAAACCGGTCCGCAAAAAATCGAGTCGGTACGACAAACAAGTATCAAAGCTCTTTTGATTTTTGTGAGATCAAATGTTTGTTTAGTGACACCAAATAATTTGGTTTTCGAGCCAGGTGTAAAACTCGCAAATAGTACTCCAACCATGTTCCATAGACCATGTCTGTCTCCAGATCCTTTAAGACTTAGCAAATTCAATGTCAATATTAAACATCAGTTGAACTTGTCAGTAGCCCTCTTTTTTAGTCAAAAAAAAGTAGCATGTTTAAAAAAAACCCGAACTATACCAATTTCTTGTCGTACTTAACAACTTTTTTTGGAGCGAAGATAAAAATGCACTAAAAAACCGAGCTAGTGCCATGAATAAAATATTGACAAATGCCTATTTAAAAATGGACGAAGTAAAAATTAAGGCAAGTGTCTAATCTCTGATTTTCCAGCTGCCAAAATATTGCCTTCCAATTAAGGAAACTTTATTGGAAAGTTGACTGGAAATTAAGTCAAGAAAAATCGCCCTTAATATCAAGTCAAGTGTACTTCTGTCAAAATATCAGCTGATTATATTTTGTCAATAAACAAAAAGCTGAACTTTATTATTGTATTGCGATTTATTTATTTTTTGTTCGTTTTTCCATTTTGTGGAAAGGTTCCTTATCAAATACGAAAAAGAAATTAAAAATTGTATGAAAAGTAAAAAATACAAGTTTTGTATGAGATTTGTTGATTTTAGGTTTGATTTTCTAATATCAAGTCTTGAGCAACTTTTTTTCAAAAACCTAATTTATTAAAACTTGCAAAGGGTTTTGTACAGGTTTGAGATGTTTCTTAGATTGAAATAATATCAGTACTTTTCCAATATCAACTGAAAGTAAATGTTTGAAGTTAATTTCAAAGTTTGACATTTCTCAGAAACCTAGTTACCTTGGTCAAATTTGAGTTCAATGAATGCAGTTGACTTAATATCCAGTCCCTTGGGTCATCTGAAGGTTGCCAATGACAACTTTCTAGTCATTAAAATTTGCCAAGTTTGCCGCTTTTAATGACAACTCTCAGGATAAATTACTTTTCCTCAAACTGTATTTTTTTATTTTTTTTTTGTACTTTACACTATCTTCAAATTTTGTCTTGTACTAAATGGATTGTACCTTCGAACCGACGATACATGCAATTATGTATTAAGGGTTTTATATAATGTAAAACACTGAATAAGTTTACCATTTGGTTAACTTAACCAAACTTAAGCAGAAATATAATTAAACAAATATCTTAGAGAACTAAAACAACTGTGCCCGAGTTTGGTACCCATAGCATCGAGATTGTTTGGCGATAAACATTGTGGTTCAAGTGGGTTAGATTAACTAATTGATTCTATTTAATTAGTTTAATTTTTAATAATTCGATTTTTAACTGCTAAAATAATCCTAATCCTTTTCTCTTTGGTTAATATATTTACTTGCGATATATTATATTATTATTATTATTATTGTATTATATTAGGTATGGTGTACTTTTATTATTATATTTACTTTTTGATAAACAAAAATTCACCAAAACTTTTATTAACGGTACCTTCCATATCACGGATTTTTGATTTTCAATTTTCTCATTAACGGCTTAATTGATTCCAATCAAAATGTTTATGAAAATGTAAATAATATTCCATTTCAAGGAAAATTCAATATTTCAAAAATGGGTCGATGAATATTTTTAAAACTAGGTCTATAATGATGTACATATATTATAAAATACTCAAAATACATTAAAAAAAAATGGTATGCCGACCAATTTTTTTTTTTTGATGCTATCAAATTTGTATATAAAAATTAGTTTTTAAGAAAACTTTTGCAACGATTATAATTTCCTTTTCATTTAAGTTCTTACAGGTTGTTCATAAAATTGAAAGAACGTTTAAAATGCAACTTGAACATAAGAGCAAGTACGTGCGATCCAGTCGTGCATTTTATTTTTTTCTCATCACGAAGCATTTGGGGTTTTCATAAACGTCTGACTACCCGATTTCTGCAATCACATTAATTAATTTAAACACATTTTTTAAACGTAAATATTATTTTTGTTATTGATTTTTAATTATTTTGAAAAATTTTATTAAAAGCAATAGTACAAATAAACATTTACATTCAAGAAAGGTGTTTATGAAAACCCCCATTTTTTTATTAAAAAAATGTTCGTATGTCAAAAACAAGAATAATGATTTCGTTAAAAAAGTAACTTTGAATAGTTTTTATCTTGGTTGAACAAAACATTGAAATAAACATTTAGCTTGGATAATAAAGACAAAATTGTGATTGAAGTTAATTTATTGAACGAAATTTTATCAGCATTTCAAAAATACATAATATAAGGTGATGTCTCTAATAATCAGCCCTTTAACTTTATTTTTGTGTTAAACTGGCCTTCAGAAACTCTATATTTAAATTGTTTAATAGAGTCTTAACGTTTATAAGTAAGTTATTAACACAAATTGAACTGTAAGTAAGATTCTTGTGAGGTCGGCCACCTTAGCTCCAAAAGTCGGCCACCTAAGTTCTTCAGTAGTCAGCCCCATGTTAACAAAATGGAAAATGGGGGCTGACTATAGGGACACACTTTTTTATACGTGTCACATGTACTCAGCCCCCATAATTTCATTTTGTAAACAGGCGGCTGACTACTGAAAATAGGGATTTTAAACAAATAATTTTTACAGAAATCAAGAGATCAATTCAGTTCAATGTTCACACTCAGCTAAATAAAAAATAAAAAAGTGTAGTCTTCAGAAGTCAGCCGGGGGGGGGGGGGCAGCTTAAAAGAATTGAATAAAATTTGTCTCCTAAGACCAGCCCCCTTTAAAATCTTTTTTTTTGAAAAAGTAACATTTTTGCAAAAAACAAGTAAAATGGACTTTTAATAACACAAAAATAAAAACGTAACAGACTTCTCTTCAGTATTTAAGTTGTTAGAGACCTTTACAAAAGGCACTTCTACTATTTTTGTTGTTGTAAGAACTAGCCGCGTTTTATTATCCCTCATAAACCATATGGGTCACCTCATGAAAATAAAACGATGCGGGTTTGTGAGAAAACAGTGCTATATACCCATCTCTCTTTATCTCAGTTCATCTCACGGAACATATAAGACCTGTCTCTTTTCCTATCACTGATGACTACTACTGACAAAACGCAGACATTATTCACAATGGTAAACAGCCGTCTGCCGGTCAGAGTGAAAACTTGTATCTGGGTCATTGAAATTAACCTCGATAGAAACCTGGATCCCATGTTGTTTTTGTAATACGTGTAAAAAGATAACCTCGACCCAGACCCGGAGATAATAAAACGGCTGTACTGTCACATTAAAAAATTTTGTAAACTTGAAGCAAACTTCAATTTTTAAACAGAAAAACACCAGCCGCATTTAACCAGAATTTTGCACACATATAGAAGAATAGTAAGGCTTTTAAAACATATTTTTTTCAAAAGTTAGACAAGACTTTTACTATTTTATGTTGTTTTTAATAAAGAGGTGGCTGACTACTAGAGAAGGCTGACCTTACAAGACATCAACCCTACACATTTGCATATTAAATTTGTACAAACTTCATTTAAAAAACAAAATCAAAACGTAAACAAAATTTAAATTCTATTTTTTTTTTGTTTCATTAAGCCTAGTCAACACTTCCCATGCAAAAAAAAATATTTTATTCGCCACATTTTTTTCGCATGCAGTCCATTGTTTTGACATTTCATGACCGCAAAGGTTTTTTTGCATGAAACTGTAAACCAATCGTGAAAACAATTAATTTTGCATTTCACCCCAATCATTTTTGACATGCGAAAATATTTACATAGATTTATTTTGGGCACGGGAACTGACATTCGATGACAGCAATGGTTTTTTTTGCTGTAAACCAATCAAGCAAAAAAATATTTTTATTTCACCTTAATAATTTTTAACATTTTAAATTATTTGTAAATTTAAAACACATAATGTTATTACAAAAATAAAAATAATTCCAAAATAGATAGACCGAAAAGTAAAGAAAAGATTCATTAGGCACCTATGACTAAACGAAAACTTTGCAGTTTCAGCTGTATTTAACAGATTAAACATTTTAACTCATATCAAGAAAATGAGTTGAAAAAATTTACTAAAAGTGCCCCAGTAAAAATTACTTTGTGTCTACTTTACATTATGGCCTAAATGGGTAAACTGATTATCTTTAAATTTGAAATAGTTAATTATAAACGAGTTCTTAAAAATATGTATCTTAAAATATGTTCCAAATTTGAAGAAAATCGGTTCTCCCGTTTAGGCTCTAGCTTGATGTTTAATGGACTTGAAACGCAAATTAATTTTTGGACATATCATGTTTCTACCAAACACCACAAATATTTGCATTAATACATAGACAGCTAGATCTCATTATCCTGTTTATATAGCAGATATTGCTTTCAAATTATAAACAAATAAATAATTGTTAAGGAACATAAGTTATAAGACCCGATAGGTATGTTTGTCATCGATTAATTAAACAAAATGTCGATTGCGAATTATAAAAGTTTAATCAAAAAACTATTTATATTTACTCGTTGTGCATTCATCGTACTCAGGAATTTCAAAAAAATATTTCGTTTCCGTTTGTATTTTAAAAATACGTATCTACAACTAGGTCTGTTATTGTTACACTTTGGTGTTTACTTATGTAACATCGCTGCGTATGCAAATTCAAACAAACCTACTCACATTGCAATTATGTACTCTACTTTTATATAATTCTAATTAAAATGCATATTTATGTACCTTTACATCAACTTACCAATATATATTCATGTAAAAATAACTACCTATTCTTAACAAAATTGAATTAAAATCGTTTCGAGATTTCATTTTCATAGTAAATATTATACACTGCATTTTGTTTATTCACCGTTATAAAACTAAAATGAAACCTGATCGGATCGAACCCTCACCACTATTGTCAACCCTCTTTGACGATCCACTTTCACTTACTTCCGCAGGGGATGTGTTTTTATGGCATAGAATTCGAATTTATCTTTTTGCTTGTTTCTTAAAACCTGTAAAACTTTAGTGGTGTACTTTGACACTGAAGTTTTACAATTCCACCCTATTCGATAAATTGCGAAATGAATCAAGAAAGAGATGAAAAATAAACACACCCATGCGCTCACGCACACACTTGCGTATTAACGGGGTGGTTTTAATTTTGCAGCTGGTTGTTTTTACGTATGCTTGGATAGGTTTTGTATCGCTTTGAATCTGCATTGTAGGAATAACCATAACGTATTCTTTTAATTGAATTCTCTCATAATAATCTATTGCAACATATTTAGAAAAAAAACTATGTATTGTTATTGAATACTATTTTGTGAGCAATGCAGTGGCATTGTTTTGATTTTGACAGATGGTCGATAAAATCGGGAAGTTTACTGTACATCATTATGTATTAAATTTACTAGATATACAAAATTAAAATATAGGCACTACGTATCTCAACCCACATTTATTTTTTACAGAACAAAACTCACCGAAAAAAGAACGAAGGTCTAATCCAGTTTTAGATGTAAGATTTTGAGATTTCACGAAGTGAGGGTTTGATAGGACTGATTTTTCAAACATTTATTCTATGAGAAGGGCTATGTTGAAGATTTTACAATGCATTATATTTATTACATACATACTGCCCATAATATCGTAAGGCCTTTATCGACTGAATTTCCGATTTTGAGTTTTTTGCTAATTTGGAGTTAAGGAATTGTCTGATTTATTCGTTTATATTTCTAGACGCTAGATCTTCAAACAAGACAGAAAATGGCAATTTCTAATTTGTTTCTATATTGTTTTAATTTCTATATTGTTTTAAAAAGCCCTGCGTGGCAGTTAGGGCTTTTTATACATTTTCCTGAGTCATTTCTGTTTCATAAATAATAATAAAGGTTTTTACAGAAATTAGTATTTTTTACCTTTTTATATGTTTTTTTTGTTTTTCATTTTTAATTTATTTAAAATAAGAAATTTTAATACCTACGTAGGTATATATAGTTTGCAAATTGGTGTACATAGGGCCTTTTCAATATATTTTTTGAAACACAAAATAGCCATATAGAAGTTATTTTATAAATACTCAAGTTTTTAATTTTAAGTAATTGTAAAAAATAAAGCATACATTAAGTTTTAAAACAAATATTTTTTGGAATTGCTTACGTTTTATATTCAGGTTGCGGTGAGCGATTTAGGCCCATTGGCTGATTCGGAACATAAATCCTATAATAGCTAAGTTCCACATAAATTATTTGTCATACCTAAATTTATGTAAGTTGTTCCAAAAAAATTATGTTCAAAATAGTAAGTCATCACATTTAAATTTTGAATTTTGACTACCTTCAAGTCGGTTTGCGAGAATGTCGAAATATTGTGAATTTTGGTTTGTTTTTGAGTTTTAACATATTTTACAGGGTTTAATTTTTAAAACGGTCTTGAAATAGTAAGCAAAAAACGATAGCGCAGCTTGAAAAGAAAAAGAACATCATCGAATAAAATAAAGAACAGCCAGTCGGAATCATGCTAAAGCAATGTCCTCAAGACATTCTAAAATAAAATAAGTTAATCTGAATTTGAAAACCTCAGCTCAAACAGCCGATGACATACCTACTTTTAGAAGATGAAACTCAACCTGATATGGGAAAACACAAACATTGGCCACGGAACCTTCGCTCGATGAAGTTTACCCAGTTTTGAACCAGCAAACGGCAAACGGCTTTTTTGGTTCTCAAAAATCACCGAATGTCCTTAATGGTGTTGTTGAGATAAGCAAGAAACGAAATTTGTTTTAAAAATGAATAGCACAAACCAGTTTCCATTTTCAATTTCTTTTTTGTGTATACCTGCAGCACATTAAAAAAATGCTTCGGAGCTCATGCCACTTTAAAGAGTTTACTCTTTATCTTATCTAGCTCAAAAAAAAACCCAGATCTACTTCAGGGTTGTCTAGAAACACTTTGGGGCAACCCCAGGGTTAGTTCAAGGCCCAACGAACAAACTTAGAGATTAGAGAACTTCAAGGAAATCAATTGCCTATGTACTACATAACGGAAAGATAGTGTGAGCAGTATTCTGGGCAATTTAATTTAAAATAGGTCAAAAACAATAGTGAACGAAAATTTATGTTTAACATAAATATCTTAGGCCCATTTGCTGCTACGGAACATAAATATGTTCTACATAAACCCTTAAGTGACACTTTTTGGTTTGTATCAAACGTAAACTCAAACATAAAAATCCTATTTTATGTTATGGGAAAAATCTCACATTTGCGGAATTGGGCGACTGATATTCTGACACAAGTGCACTTAAGAGGTTTTTCTTGACTTATTTTCCAAATAACTTTCAAAAGTTGCCTTAATCGGAGAGCAATATTTTCAATCTGCAACACTGATGCGATACATGTAAACGGTTCTGGTTTCGATTCTGAAATCAAATCCAGAAGTAATTTCTATTCTTTTCAGAACAAGAACTGTTATTCTGCACCAATCGAAAAGGCCATTACCTTTATGTAAAATCATACATTTAACCCCTAAACTTATATAGCAGTGAAAGTGATTATGCTCAATTTAATTTTTTCTTTACAAAAAAAAGTAATTGATCAAACAATTTTCATATTTTTTTAGTACGCAAGTCTCAAAATTAAACAAAACAAATTAAATTAAACGAGATATCGAAAGAAGAATAATTTTAACAAGTACCTCTTCTACTTTCATGATTTAGGTACTTCAGCATTACCTGTGTATGAACGCATATACACCCGTCGTGTCGTTTTTTTATAGGTATTCCGTAACTGAAACGCCAGTGTTTCTATAGCTCTTACATTCCACACCATAAAGTCCAAACTGATCGATCGTTGCCGAAATGAGTTAAGAATACTCAACGCAACGAACACAGTTACCCTAAAATGGGTCCCAGGACATAGGGATATTCACGGAAATGAAATGGCAGATGAACTGGCCAAAAGCGGATCATCTCTTGATCCGAGCCTAATCGTAGCCTCGGTGCTCATGCCACTGGAGGAAGAAAAAAGTAGAATACACCACTGTTTCTTGGAAGCTGCAAATGTCAGATGGTCATCTATCGACACCTCTAGAGTTTCAAGGAACCTTTGGCCGAACATTTCGAAGAAAAAAACTGAATACCTACTCAAGCTAGGCAGGCCTCAATTATCACTCATAGTTGGCGTCCTAACGGGGCATAACTCTATGGGAACCCATATGAAAAGAATGGGCATCAGCTCATCTGGCTTATGTAGAGGGTGTCATGATGAAGAGGCGGAAGAGGGCTCCCTTCACTTCTTATGTGAATGCCCCAGCCTAGCTAGAACCAGGAAAGCAGCCCTAGGAGAATATTTCTTCGATGAACTGGGCGACATCTCTGTATTGCCACTGAAAAACATCCTAAAATTCATTCAGAACTCAGGATGGTTCAGGGAGGCCCCCTACAACTAATACTCCTCATCAAACCCCTCCCTATCCCTCTTCACCACCCACCTTTCACTCTGGGGAGCGCAATGGATCCACTGAGATCCGAGTGAGATGATGCGGCCCGCCGTATCATCACCCCTTCTAACCTAACCTAACCTACATTCCACAATACGATCCACCAAAACAGTTGATATTTGACATATGTACATATCAAAATTATTGTTTACTTGGTTTTTGAATATTATATTTGTGTACATTTATTTTAAAATAAGAAAAAGACAGAAAAATGTATAGTGTAGCAATTTGTTTTTCTTGGAGCAGCAGTGACGACGAAGATAAAAAAAACAGAATGATGTGATACTGCAGAGGAGTTGGATTCGATCTAAAGCAAATCCTTTTGATTTGCCACAAATTTTGAAATTAAATTAAACATAATAATTGTTAACAGATTCAAAATGTACTTTCGACTGGACAAAGAGGCCTTTAAATATGTTTTAAATTTGATTGAAAATATACTTCTATTGAAACCTCTTAATTTTTTTTTTTTTTTTAAATGCTCCTCCATCAGCTCTATCAGTCAACATTTGGTTTTGTTTTGTTATTTTTACACTGAACATCGACAGACGTTTATTTGGCGTTAAGCGCTTTACTACCAAGCTTAGACTGTCTTTTTTTTTTGCGCCTTACAGAATAAGGGTGATTATATACATAGTAACATTTGTATTGTAAAAATCTTTTTACAAATACTTGTGTCCAGACAAAATTAAAACAATTTTTTAAGATTTTTGTTTTAAATCTTTAATTTGTGTTCTGCAAAACAAAAATATTTTATAATTTTTTTATTGAGTCATAAAATTTTACGAAAACTTTGACTGGAAATGTTAATACTAATAATATTAAATCAACAAACAATTGTTATGCCGCGAAACAATTCTTTTACTATTCCCTCTCACTTATGCCGGTTGTTAAAAAAAGGGGTCTTACAGGAATAAAGTTAAAATTAAGAATGGTAATGTATAAGTAAGAGAACGGTTGAATTATAGTCTTGAGCTGTGCTATTTGATTGTGCTTAAAAATAAATTTTTAATTTTGAAATTCAGCACAAAATGCTGTTTGTGATAAAATTCTAATTACAGATGTTCCATATATGACCTAGGTATGTGCTGGTACATGAGCTATGAATAAATATACACGTAAGAGACATATTATGTTTGTCAAATATTAATAATATTAGTATATTATATTGTTTCTATGAAGTTATTAATGCCCCCAGCAGAATATTGGGTGTGAGTTAAGGCAATGAGTTAGTATAATGTCTAACTTATTTAGTTGAACTGCACTTACATTTTAAAAATGTCAAAACCATCAGCCAAAAGTTATTAAAGAAAATAACTGTTCTAACAAGATGATAGGTATTGTTTAAAAATAAGAAAAAAAAAATAGTTAACAGCTTTCAAATAATTGTATAGGTATAACATACCTATCTAATGTAAATAGTTGGCTATTCGTTTTAGAAAACCATCAATAGTTACCGATTTACTTTTTTTACCACACTTACCAAATGCAGGTAGTCGTTGTGTGTCTACTGGTGAAAATTTATTTTTTAACAATTATTTTTTTTATAGGTATCTTCTCTTCTATTTTCAATTTCTTAAGGTTGTAGAAGGTACCTAGACAAAAAATAAATAAATCGTGAAGTCAAATATAGTCCGTACTCTGCAACAAATTAGTTTAACTTAGATCGCTCGATTGGGGCCAGTAAGTTAGTTTTAGGTTAATGATAAGAAGGCTAGTTTTTATGAATTTTTTGAATTTAAATAAAAAAAAAAACTGCAACCAATTACAAAAACTGATGGGTGGTTTGGTCTCAAATTGACGAATTTTTACTAATGTACATTATACATACTTTATTATATGTATATAAACTAGTAAATTCATAACAATGGAAGGTAATTATTCAACGCATAAATATTTTATACAGCCACTTACCTATGCTCATTATAACTTTAACTTACAAAAATAAACTCAGTAATAAAGCTACCTACATACATATTCAAGAACCCGGCCATTGACTTTTCTTCACTGTCATTTCATTATTTTATAAAGTTTATTAGTTTTGTATAATGATAGCAACTTGCATAATATTATTATACATACCTACCAACAGTGATTTGTTTAAAATACACAGAAAACTGATATTCTGAATCTTATTTGTTTCCAGATACAAAAAAATAATAAAAAGATACAAAATTCAGGTTTGTTTTGCACAAGTATCTCTACCCGTTTGGTAGATTGTGCTAAATTCAAAAACGCGGGCGAAACCCTTTGTCTACAATTCTTTTTCTACCTTTTCTGCTTTGTATGGTTAAAGATACACAATCATAAAAAAAAAAAAATAACTAGAAATATACACAGCCTCGTCCAGTTTGCAGATGTCTTTCTCATCAACACATACTCACTCTCACACACACACACATCTATATTAAAACCAAGTCCCTGTATATTGATCTATTTGTTGCCTCCTATATATGACAAAAGCAATAACAACAAAACAACCAGAACCAGCCAAACATTATTTCGACTAGACTTACATTGTCCTCCCTATACTTTATACTTCTCTGCTCTTCACGATGATATAAATCAATCAAAAATCAAATCAAAGAATAAAAGAAGGTAGTTTGTATTTAAATAAAAAAAAAACGAATGTATTTTTATTTAAATAAGCAAAAAGGAAATATTATTTAAGTATATATGTACCTATTAAACTACACAGGAAAAGGATAATCCAAGCTTTTAATTTAATCAAGACGGATCGTATAAAAGTGTAGGGTGCATTTAATATAATTTAAAAAAATGTAAATTTTACCAATTATTATTTTGCTAGAAAAGACCATGAAGAATTAAACTAATAAATAACACATTATGTATGTAGATAGGCAACATTTTCAAGATCAGGTCAAAATATGGAATTCAACGTTTAGTCAGAGTGCTCAGTGAAGCCTTCAACTCTAAAACCAAGGTCATTACTATTTTTAATCGAAACGTGTTTTAGTTATTGTAATCGGCAAAACTTCTTTAATAATTGTGAAACAACAAAATGTACGCCACAGTGTGGCCGCACTCAAGAGAACTCACAGAGGACAGAGTAAAAAAAGAAAAGAACAACGAACTACCAAATCAAAGAAGAGGCATGTTTTTCTTTTTTATTTAAAAACGTTTAGATAATTGCGGAAGTTTGTTAAATGAGATTCCACTCCACCAGCACCACACACCTAGAGTTAAATATGTACTGCTGCTTCTGTGGCTATCTTGGTACTTGTTTGTTTTATTTTTTCTTTTTCCAATATAAAATTGGTTAAGTTAATTTGAAGAAAAAACGAAGCTCCTATATATATACATAAAAGTATGTATAATAAAAAAAATAAGGTTTTCTTTTTGTCCATTTCTGTATAAAAGGGCAAGAACTGACTAATCCAAATCCCTTGGTACATTTTATAAAACAAAAACAAAAAAACAAAATCTTTAATACCAGTTGAACAATTTAATTTATAAATTAACAAACCATGTTTTCTGCGCTGAAGCTAAAGCTGAATTAAATGAACCCTCTAACATAGAACGTTGACCCTCAGAGCTCGGGACAGAAAAAAATAATCTTGTTCGTTGATTTTTTAATGAACACGCGGAACTCAATCAAAATGAATAATAATTAAATAACTTCCACAAGTTTGTTTTATGAATATATATATATATGTATTCATATATATTTGTATTTAATAATTTATATTATTTTTATTAAATTGTGCAAGAAATAATAAGCTTGGAACAAAAACTCGGCGTACAAGCCAATCCTATCCTTGACTGTTTTTTTTTTTACTGGCCGACTGTCTGCACAAAACCAAGGAATAGTTCTTTGTTAGAGGGGAAACGGAATGGAAATGGAATATGCCGCAAAATGGCAGATTTTATGTATCCAATTTTTCGAGAACAAATTTTTAAAGCGTTTCCTAAACACACAATTAGAAACAATGGATATATTATTCATAATAACAAACCTTGATTTTTAATGTTTTATTTATTCTTTTCCAGTTCACAAAACAAATTTTTGCTGCAGGGATTGATCTCAGTAAATCATTAGTTCACAAAATAGTCGAATTTAATAATTTGATACTTTTCGTTAAAAGTTCACAGTTCTTCGGTTGAAATATCCTCAATTTATTAAAAAAAAATCAGCTAATGCCGTTTGTAAGTACTTATATATTTATTTAGTTGATTTTTTTATTTTAAACGCGATTACAAGTTTTTTTTTCGTCTAAAACAATATTTTCCAACACGCAACCTTTTGTGACTGCCAAACAATACTAGCAATAAGCAAGCAAGCAAGCAAGCAAGCAATACAGAAACAGAATATGGCGTGGATAGACAAGCGCAAACAACGGCTGTCGGTCGGGATGAAAAAGTGAAAAAGAAACAGAAATAAAACAAGAAACAACGCACACACTCACATTTTTATGTGGGTAGGTTGTCTTCTTGGGTACAGTCAAACCGCATTAGCTAAACTAATGGTTTGCGCCATATTTCCTGACAGTTAAATGGATTCGTCCAGTGCCTTTTATATGTTAAACCCAAAACAGATTGAGTCACCAGAAGCGGCAGTGCCAAGTTGGCACGTTGCGATGTTTATTCTCAGTTATCCGGATAGCTTTGTCTTTTTTTCTTAAATAGCGACTGATGACCGCTGATACAACAACAACTCAAGTTATCTTGGATTTTTTGGGATAACCTAGATAACATATCGAATAAACATCTGTACAGTCTGTTCGAACTCAAAAAAAAAAAACAGCAAAATATTTTACCAAATGTAGCTAAAAGGCTCTCCCAAACCAACGCGAATTCGCTGCGACGGCGTTGTGTATTTGTCATATTTTTTACTATTGTGAATGATTCGCTGCGAATCGCTCCGCATTCTCGTTGGTTTGGGAGAGGCTAAAAGCTTGCTGGCTGGCGCATCCAAAATTTGTTTTGTTTAAGACAGAAAATAATTTTCAAGAGTGAGTAATGTCGAATTCTTTTGAACCATTTCAGATCGAATATGTTTTTGTTTGCAAAGAATTTATAAAAAAAAAGTCGAATATTTTGATTGTGGTTATATGTGTGCCAATTGACAGTAGTTTTTAGGCAAAAATTAATGTGCAAACAAATTCATTAGTTATTAGAGCCACTTTGAACGATTAAAAGCAAATATATTTCAGAGAATAGTAACAAAAATAAACAGAAACTGTTGTGCGTCCATTAATACTACGTTTCCAGCAAAATATAATCCGGGATTTAAGGAAGAAGATTTATGTGGTGTTTTGTTTCCACCACAAGAAAATACTAAAAACAAGATTAAACCCTTTGGCAAATAGAGCGCGATCCGGTAATCTTTTTGAGAATTTACAAAAACAAATTTAATCGCCACTATGTTTTTTCCCCAGTAAAGTATTGATCGTATTGCCGGATCGGGTTCTGTTTGCCCAGTCCTTTACTCTGACTTCTGACAGCACACTTCAATAGCAAATATGGGGTTTAATCGAATGTTTCAAAATTCAATTAGCCAGTTTATATTTCTGAGATATCAGAGGACTCAGAGCGCTCAAAAATATAAACAGAATTCCTATCAAAAATTCTTCCCTTTTCCCCTTAAAAACTGAGACTGAATTTTTTTGGATTCGCTTGCTTAATTATTTTTCGCAGTAAATTACATAAGAAGAAAAGGAATAGAGTTGTTTTGACTTCTATGTGAGGAATACTGTTTATATTTTACTCTCCTGTCTGTCGAAAAATCGAGGAAAAATACTGAGCGCTCAAGAAATATAAACTGGCCAAATGGGAAAGTTAAATCAGATGTTTTTTTCTAATTAAAAATTCGAAAAGAGTCAGACGCGACAAATCATTGTGTAATTGGGGTTTTTCGATTAGTACAACCATTGACATACTATATAATAGGTCAATGAGTACAACTATTTAGTCCCCTATTACACGATGATTCTTTGGGTCTGACTCTTTTTTCGAATTCCTTTTTGTAAATCATCCTGTTAGTCACGCGTTATTACACGGAGCTTTTTTAAGCGGATTGTACAGTGTCTGTATAGGAAAAATACGAAAATAAGGAAAATGCTTAAAAGAAACGTCAAAAAGAGTCTCGGAAATCTTGGCCCATGACGGACAGGGCAACTGGTCTTCTATCTCTTTTGCACTCATTATGTTCGAAAAGAGTGAGACACAAGGAATAATCGTGTAATAGGGAACTTACTCTAGGAATATTTAACGAGAGTAATTTGTCATTAAAATTAACGAATTCTTACCCCGACGCCACACTGGCAAGCAAGTTGCAATACATACACATTTGTTTACTAAACACATACAAATCCAAGCAGCTTGCTCATCAACTGGCATGGAATTTTTCAAGCTAGTGAAGCAAGTTGAGAAGAAAATTGGGAGAAAAGCAAGTGGAATGCAAATACGTATTTGACAGGCAGTGTATGTAGCCAACTTGCTTGTCAGTACTTGCGCGTGTGGCCTCGGGGTTAGATAGCCGAATTGATCGGGAGAAGGGGTGACTCCTTTCACCTTATACTACATTTACACCTAACTTTAATCCGATAAGATCTACCACCCACATTAAACAACACTCAAATCCATGAAATAAGATCGTCGAAAGTTGCTGCAAAAAACTTTGTGGTTAAACTTGAGTCCAACGAACAAGTCAAAGGCGCCCTTTAAATTGTCAAATCGTCTCCATCTGTTAAGACCGCCCCTTTGCAATTCGCCGAAAACGAAAACGACTACTAAAGATAAGAACCCGCCTCATGTCGAACAAAAAAGTATTTGTTAGAGACGACAGAATGATCATAAATGACAAAGTTTGTCGTTGAAGCCAATTGCAGAGTTAAATAATTTGTACCAGATAGATTTAAGGTAAGACCGCACTCGACCGAACTGCACTACACAGCGCTGCACTCTACGGCACTCTTTTAATATACCGCACTACGCTACAGTACATATTGGCTTCACTGGTAAATAAATGAGTAGTGCCTATAAGTGAACCAATTAGTAGTGCCATTGTGATGGTATTACTAATACGTTCGAACAAGCAACAAAATGATTATTTGATCTCCTGACCGATATGGAAGATGGCTTACGTCAGAGCACTGCTGTACACAACCAGGTGCCAGTAGTGCTACCTAGTTTTTAAGTTGGAAGTAGCTTAGCAAGGACATCAACCAAAAGTTTATTCGCCAGCTCAAGCAGAGAATAGGGTGACGGTGCCGTTTGCCAATTTTAAAATTGTTAAAAATAATGAATCTATAAATTTTAAGTTATAACGAAGCAGGTCTTCTTAGTAAGTCTATCAATGGAAACTTTTATGAGTGTCAACAAATATGATATAGTTTTTTTGTATGAAACGTTTGTAGTGGAAAACGATTATAATCTTTATACTTCTTACTTTAAAAATTTAAATTGTATGTAAATTCCACCTGTTAGACCAGAGTACGAGAGGAAGACCAAGTGGTGGGTGCTTTATGGGCTACAAAAAAAAACAATAACCAATATGCATTTTGAATTTATTATTAATGCAGCATCAGTCACCTATATAAAATTAAATTACTTTGAATTCAATTAATTATATTATTATACCGTCAATTAATGTATGTATAATTTTAATCATGGGGAAAGAGATTTTGATGCAATAAAGGATACTGTTGAGAGCATCAAGGACGATAACCTAATGATTATCGGTGACCTAAATGGTAAATATTGCTGCAAAAGTTGTTATTTATTTACCTGGCTCGTATCTATAATTTGAGTTGAATATTGTTGCAAAAGACAGAGTGGCCGTGTTTTATTATCTTCTATCGGGATCCGGATCTGGATCTGGATGAACTTTAACACGTAATACAAAAACAAAATAGTGGGACATTTTCAAAATTGTTTTTGTAGTACGTGTTAAAAGTTAATCCAGATCCGGATCCCGATTATAATAAAACACGCCTAGTAATAAAGTGGCTTTGTTGTTGTTTGCCGTGGGAAATTTTACTGCGCTAGCTATGAATTTCTCAATAAATCGCAGCTATAATTACCACTATATAAATGTCATTATTATTATACTTTACATACAAACTTCAATAAAGTTATCACAATATTGATTAAAAACGATTGAAAAGATTTGCTTACCACGGGTGGAAGGAATTTCTTTACTGTTTTCAAAATGAAAATGAAGACGTGTTTCCTATAGTCAAAATCTTTAATGATAATTAAATTTCATAAAATGGAAACTGTACAGTGTACTCTAGATGAGGTCGTACATAACAATTGTATATGGAACGAGAAACATATGGATTATTAAACTCTTTAGACCAACGTTTTATGAATCCAAGCATAGAGCTTGCTTCATTAACAATGTAATTAATGTATTTTAAAATATAAAAATAAAATTGGCGGAGAACCAGGGCCTAGCGACTTACAACTCTCAACCATTCCTGTGTGCGTGTTGTTGGCAGAAATGGAGGGGACCTACAATTTTTGCCGAGTCCTAATAGCTAGATGAGAAGCACTTGTTCAGGAATTTGGAGGATTTGTCAGTTCCTCACAAGATCACATAAGGCAGTATCTCGTGAAAACAGTTAATGTGTTGAGTGAATTTTAAATTTGAGCTAAAGTTAACACCCAAGAAACTAAAGACCCGAAAGAGATTTTTTCTACGAAATGGAATAATGAAATGCGCTTGCAGGCGGGGTAGATAAAACTATATTTGTTACGTCTGCTACGTGTTTTAGGTAGTTAAATGTAGTTATTAGCCGTTTTCCTTTAGAGGTGGCGAAGAACTTGCAAGTATTTCGCTAGCTTTTTTCAATGGTACACAACAAACTGCTTTCCCATGTAAAATAAATAAAAGCTATACTCACTTTTATATTCAACCCAACTGCAGCGGTTTATAAGTTTGAACTTAAGGAACTTTATCTCAACTTTTATATCCACTCTTTTACTGACTTATTTATCGCCCTTTTGGGTTTGTTGTTATTGTTTGCCAAGGGAAATTTTACTGTACTAGCTATAACTTTTTCAATGAAACATGCCTAATATGGGTGTGTACCCTTTTGACGATACGGAAAGCTACTTTTCGTTGGTTTTTGACATTAGCTTCAGTGCCCTTCCGAAAATTATAGTTCTACCTTAAAGGCTCTCCTAAACCAACGCGAATGCGAAGCGACGACGAATTTTTGTTGTTGTTCAGTAAAACTGACATTTGGTGAAATATGAACGCCACAATGAGATAGATGATAATTATCCATTCCTTTTTGACTCGTACTAGTCCAAAAAGCTTTGAGTGGCTGTTCCGAATAATGTTTTTGGAGTCTTTTTTTGTTCCCGATTTCAAGAAAGAGTAGATTTTGAACAAACGCATACATATAGAGTTTTTCGTCGAACTACTTGTCAAAAGTGATAAACGCTTGAAGAAGACATTTTGTAAAATTCAGTATTGTGTGTGTAAATTTGAAAACATGATGTTTTCATATTCGATTGGATTCAAAAAAGAGTAGAACATTCCGAAAGTTCAATCGAAAAGGACATTACAGTATGGGTGCGTTCCCCTTTTGAAGATGCGGAAAGCTACTTTAAGTTTGTTTTTGACATTAGCTACTACTACTACTACTGCTATCCCGAAAGTGTTACAAATCGACTTAAGCGGTGTTCATAGTGTCCAGATATAATCGTGCACAAAATCTAACTTGTAAATCGTAATTGTAAATTAAAATCGAATTACGTTCAATTGTAATAAATAGTATTCAACATATATTTACTTTAGTATGTACATTTCATCTTTGTATCTGTCACTTTTATAACTTACTCTACTTAGCATAAATCATAACTTATTTTTTTTAAATATTTATGAAAAACAAATATTGTTCAAAAGTTTCAAAACACGCCAAGTTAAATAACTTTGTTTTTATTAAGTACAACAAAAGCTCACTGATTTTATGATTTTTTAGATAACTGATGTCCAAAACATTAAATGCAGATACAAGCCAAGAAAAACCACTATCGAAAAACATTGCTTACGAATATTTTTGTGTTATCATCATCATTCATTTATCAAATTTGACTCAGGGATAGTGGATTCTTTTATTTGTGTATTGGGACTGGAACACACCGGCTGTTTACGATTAGCCATCAGCTATCCATACCCATTGCAGACATAAATGCATATGTTGAAAAATAAGTCGCCATCTGGAATGAAACAAAGAAGTTATTTTAAAAACGGAATATATTGGTAAGGAGATTATTTGTTTTGAAAATGACATAACTTTCGTATTGAGAAATTTCTCTAATGGGATATGAAACAAGTGAATCAAAACAAAAATGACAAGATCGGTATACAAATTATTTTCTCACATTCGCATGGTCCTGTAACAAGATTTTCTCGACTTTAAACTATTCGGAATAAGATAACTATGAGAATCTGAAAAAAATATGAGATAAGGTTTTTCTAACAGGAATAATTTAAAGCTAGCTAAAATTGCTTATTGACTTAAGACCATAGTTTACCATTAATGTGGGTACCCAGCACGCCAATTTATGCCGTTTGTTATAGCGCCGAAAATAAAAGATCCAAATCGTAAGGGATTATAAATATTCCAATTCAAGATACCATTTTACTTTCTAAAACAAAACTTTTGATAAAATTATGGAACTGATAAAATTAAAAATAATTACTTACATTCCTTTCTTAAGATTAAAAATTATAAAATTCAGCGACTATAACTACTCATTGAAAATTCAGAACAAAAATGATGAAAAATAATTTTTATAGTAACTAAAAATAACAAAGGGTAATTAAAAAAGACAAAGTAAAAAAGCAAGGTAGAAATAATAGGAAGTTATAGTATAATTTAGAAAAAACAATAAGAAATGATAAAAATAATAACATTTGGCTCGGTGACACCTTTTTTTAAATTAGTTTTATGTAACTCCAAAAATAAATATAGTTTTTTCTTGTTTACTTTCAACCAACATACATACATGCCCTACCTTAAATTTTTTGGCACATTTTACGCGAATCACCACGAATCACACAAATTAATAGGCTACTTAATTAATCCCTTAAGCGACTAAGGGGATGAAAACGATTGAATCGATTAAAGCTCACCCCTCTTTTTTAACAACCACCTTAATGTACCTACATTTTTTCTACCTATCAATATTTCAAGGGGCTTAGAACTTTTGAGATTGTGTGCATATAAAATAGGTTGGTCAAGTACATAAGAGAAAAATGTTCGAAAGCATGAAATTGATTTAAGAAAAACGAATAGTGCTTGCCCCGAACACCGAGCACATATCGAACACACTACGAAAACCTGCGGTGAGTTCAGGGCGATCCAGTGCCGGCATCGAACAAACATCGGACGAGATCGAAAGCAGAAATGCTGGCTTACATGATAAATCGAATGTTTTAATTTCAAATATTTCATTACCAGCAGAAATTACACTTGTGTGAAAACTGGGAACGAGTCGTTATTCTGTTTTCCAAAATTCTGTTTTACCAAAATTCTGCATATGAATACAAAATTCTATATGAACACAACTCTGTATTCCAGTGTTCTGTTTTTTCACTATACTGTATTCTAAATTTCTGTTAATCCAGAATTCTGTAAGTGAATAAATTTAGTTTCCAAAATTCTGTAAATCTGTTAATCCAGAATTCTGTAAGTGACTAAATTTAGTTTCCAAAATGCTGTAAATCTAAAATTCTAATATTTCTTCAATGTAAACTTATAAATTTTGAACCGTTGTTTAGTAATTACTAATTAGTAATTATGAATTACTCGGATTCAACGATACGGTTCAAGGTTCAAGTATGTTTTAGTACCCAATTTAATGCATGAACCAACCATCATTGAACCACAGTTAATTCGCCGTCGGCGAGTTGCTGAAACATGGATTAAATATTTGTACAACTAGGCCTAAGTAAACTTATTCATTGTTTTTTATAGTTTTGCTGGAAATTCATGGATTTATCGACTAGTTTCGAGATGTGTTGTTATTGACTCGCTTTTTTTTTTGTTAATACTTATTTGATAAATAAAAGTGAACTATTTTTGCATTCCAAAATTTTGTGAAATATAAAAGCAAAACAATTTTTCTTTTTTTTTCATTTAGAGAATTTCGGAATGCAGAATTTTGAAATACAGAATTATGAAATGCAAAATTTTAGAAAACTGAATTTTAGATTTGCAAAATTTTGGAAACTGAATTTTTCCACTCACAGAATTTTGGATTAATAAAATTTTGAAATACAAAATTTTGTAATCCGAATTTTGGCACATAAAGAATTGAGACCCCAACCCGTGAAAATTAGAAGTAGTGTTTATAAGGGTGGGTCAAATTTAACGAACCTTCTTTGATTTTCTAGATACCATGAAAAGATGTTAGCTTTTAAAAAAAGGACAATAAAAATTCCCAACAAAAATAGCTATTTTTCTCAAGTAAAAAATGCACTTTTTCTTGCAGTAATATGTCCCCTCGGATCTTTTATCTATCTATATATATACAAATTAATTCAATTTAAAGGTAAAGTGACCTTCAGTCCAAATGCGTTTCGCCCAGGTACAACAATTAGGCTCATCAGTTAGATGTTGTTGTACCCTTCTAAGACGCATAATTTTAGTCGATGTTTACCGACACGTATTAAATAAACAGTGCAAATGCACTGTAAATTATAATATTATCTAGTGGAATTTGGTTAAATTCAGACAACTAGAAATAAATGATGGTAAAGCCCGTGGTCTGGCTGGTATTAGAGTTGGCATAAAAACGTAAATAATAGAAAATTTAGTATTTTTATTTTCATTTTTGTGAACTGTTGAATGTAATTCATATTATATTATATTATATTATATTATATTATAATTTACAGTGCATTTGCGCTGTTTATTTCATACGTGTCGGTAAACATCGACTAAATTTATGCGTCTTAGAAGGGTACAACAACATCTAACTGATGAGCCCAATTGTTGTACCTGGGCGAATCGCATTTGGACTGAAGGTCACTTTACCTTTAAATTGAATTACATTCAACAGTTCACAAAAATTGAAACAAAAATAATAAATTTTCTATTATTTATTTATTTCTATTATCACTAAGGCGCCAGTTATAGCTTTCATTGAAACTCATCATTGAAAACTTTAATGATTGATTTTGAGGCATCTAGAAATCACCTCGTACTTCGTGACATAATGGTTAGTGCGTAGGACTGTTCCGATGTACTCTCTGCGAAGGACTGACAAATCCTCCAAAAGTATACTTGTCATGAATAAGTGCTTCTCATCTAGTTCGGACTCGGCAAAAAATTGAAGGTCCACTCCATTCCTGCCAACAACACGCACGCAGGAATGGTTGAGAGTTGTTAGTCACTAGGCCCTCGTTCTCCATGAGCTGTTGCTCCACTATATATACATATATTCTTTTTTATTAGAAACAAATTATAGCAGACACCTGGTGCAGCACTATAGTATATTTGAAAGTGTACTTCAAAAACGGCTACTTAAATCTGTACACAAAGAAATTTTCCAAGGAAAAACAAATTAAAAAAAAATAATTTTCGGGTTCACTTCTATTCAAATACAAAATTTTACAGGAAGGTTATACAATTTTCAGTTCACCTTTGTTTGAAATAAATATAGAGCAATTAAAAGCTCTAAACTTGTATGGAGATTTGTAGGTACATACATGAATCGGTTATTAAATTCCGTTTCAAACATGGATTCTGCATCAGGTGTTTGTTATATTTTGTTCTAATAAAAAAGAGTATAAGGATTTACATATTAGAGAGGGAGACATGCTTTAGCTTTAGTTTAAGCTTTTTTTCAAAATTCTGTTATAAATCCAAGTACTGCACCAGATGTCTATTCGTGCTATAATTTTTTTCTAGTTAAAAAGAATATAGAAAATTAAATATCGGAGAGGCAAAGACTGAAAATAGTTTTACTAGTTAAATTGATTACTTTTATTTAGATATAAAAGATCCGATTGGGACGTATTACTCTAAGAAAAATAGCATTTTTTACTTGAGAAAAATAATTTATTTTTCTTCTCTTTTTTATAAAATTCCGTTATTCGTAGAAAAACTCATTCTAAGTCCGTCTCTACTATTTTTGAATAGCAAAAACCATAAAGTCTAACGAATCGAAGGAACAGACGTTCTGTTAACGTTTTCGAAACTGCGAAAAACCCGGTTTTTGATTTTCAAGAATTCAAGAAACCTATAGAAAAGCATGTTTTGAAAAACAGTGTTATTAAACAAGATTCAAATGTTTAGCCTAGTGCATTTAAAAGATAGTGAAATCTCAGCAACTTAGGATTTGGCATTTAATTTCTTCTAAACGGAAACTCCTATATAGTTTTTGATGAAGATCTTTTTTTTATAGCATTCAGTTTTCTATTTAAATATATCACCGAATTTTTTCCAGGTTCAACATTTAGGAAGTTATTAAATTCCAAAGTTTCTCCCAACATATTCCCATACAATTTGTATGGAAAAAACAAAATGGCGATAAGGGACCTCTAAACGTTAAAATGTTGAGCTCTTTTTTTAGAGAATTTTTTCTTAGCCCCAAACTACCAACTTTTCATGGTATCAAGAAAATCAAAGAAGGTTCGTTAAATTTGACCCACCCTATAGTGTATATACGACAAGACTTTTCACAACTAAATGAAACTAACCAATCTAAACAGGGCCTATTTTAGTTTTGCGTGATTATATTTTGTTTGTAATATTATTTGCTGTTTTAAAATAAATGAAAATAGAAATAAAGAGAGTGCATTTGAAAAAAGAAACAGTAAAATGTTTTATCCGGAATATTTCATTGAATAAAGAAGCGCAAAATGCTTATTCTGAATATTCAGAAAAAAAGTGTCTATTGACACCTGGTAAGTTGTTTTTCACTCTAACTGCATTTCCGCACATGAACCCTATGAGGGGGATACATTTTTTTTAATTTGGCGTTCAATGTATTATTAATAAGAGAAAAGCAACAAAAATGCAATTCAACCGATATAACTTTTATGATTGCAACAGAAAAAGAAAACATATCAGTTTATAAATCTTCAATTTTAGGATGGAAAATGTAACCGAACTACCTCTACAACGAGAAACAACAACAACGCTACTCGTTTGAGAAAAAAACCACACAGGACGTAGTCAAGATTATTCAAAACATGAATTGATTTTCTTTTTTTAAATACATTTGTATTGAAAATTAAGTTTTTCAAAGACACGTTAAAATTTGTATTTTCGAATGAATTTTCTTCCATAGATATTTAACAATTAAATTTAAAAAAATTCATTTTTAAATAATTTTTTCTTTCTCATACAGAATTTTTTGTTTTGGAAGTAAATATTTTAAATGTTCTAACAAAAGACGCAGGAACTCTGGAAGATTTTTGTTGCTGTTTTATATGGTACATATGTATATGTATTAGGGTGGTCCTTTTATTAGTTTTTTTTTGAAATTCTGAGATGGATAGGCATCAAATGGTTCTACATAGAAAAAAAATGTTTCCTAATTTTTTCAGATTTTTATTTCACCCCCTGGTCACCCTATTTTCACTTTAAGGTACTAACTATAGGGGTATGGTGATTCTTAAAAAAGCGAAACAAAAACAGTCTGAGGGTGTAGATTAGATTTAGACGAGAAAAAATAGTATCGGAGGGGGGGATCTATTTCCCCCGTTTAGGTGGGAGAGATAGTTTTCTTTTTTTTTAAACAAATTTGGATCAAAAAAGAAAAAAAAATATTTAAGAAAACGGGAACACTTAAAATACCACGCCTTAGCTGTTTTTAAAGCCACGATTCCAGTCTATAATATGCTTTTTAAATTTAGTTTTTATTTCAAATAGTTTTTGTAAAAATAATTTTCAAACTTAAAAATTAAAAAACAAAAAATTATAATTTTTAAGATAAAAACTTTATTTAGGAAGCATATAATAGGATGGAATTGTGGCTTTAAAAAAAGCTAAGGCTTGGCATTGTAAGTGTTCCCGTTTTTGTTTTTAATATTTTTTTCTTTCTATTCTAACACAATGAATAAATATGACTGCAAAGTTTTGGTGACTTAGCTGTTACTCATAAGAAATTAGGTACAAAATAAATTATATACAAATCTTTATAATTTACCCTTATCTATTAAACCCCCTTCCCTGACTACGTCTTTGACATCAATTTGGCTTCAACATTAATTCATTTTGGAAAGCAACAACAACAATACAGGTTTGTTTTCATTTTTCAACTGCGTTGAGAGTATAACTTTGGCGCGAAAATTTGATAACAATTTTTTGTAGAGGGGTCAAAAATAAGCATTTTTCACTATGGGAAGGTAGAGGCGGCAATCTAAAAAAACGACGTAAAATGAAAAAAAAGTATTAAAAAACAACGGAGTTTTGCCATTGTTACAATGAATTGCTATACCTTTTTTGAAAGTCTACAATCTTTTCTTTAATCCTTAACTAATGGGGTTTTCTTTTGGTAACAAAAATTGATTTTTTTTCCCCTTCCGATTTGTCAAAACATAGATTTTGACAATAAAAGCCTTCTAATGGTGAAAAAAATCAATTTTTTTTTTGATCGAAAATCAAATTACCATAATCAGGTTTACCCTCTTTTACTTACATCAGAACAATTCACAGCCATCAGTTTGGCAAGACTAGATCGCTACAGTTTCACAGACACAAATTGTATACGAATACAATAAAAACGAAAAATCAATCTGCAGTCGTATACCATTCGCAACGAAAAAAATCCGTTTTCAGATCAAAATCTGAATTTACCAAAAGAAAACCACATAAGTAAAATTATTTATGTCAATAGTTTTCGGAAAATTTTCATGCAAACTCAAAATTTTAATTACAAAAATTAAAAAAAAAAAGTTTTTTTTTTTAAATTGTGAAATGAAATGCTAAATTGGCTTTTTATAGTCAATGCTTATATAAATTCCGAATTGAACACAAAAAAACGAATGATTTTATGTCTTCTAGTTTTTTTTGAGAAAATTGAAAATTACTAAAACCAATTTTTATGAGATTATTGTTTTTTAGTATCTTACTTTGAGAATTAATGTTAATGTAGGTTGATCTTTGTAATAAGTACAGCAATTCATTTAGCCTTAAGCTAAGTACATAATTGCTCGTGAAGTGAACAATCGCCAGTGCAGAAAGTGATTTTTTGACATTTCTCATTGGTACAGACTTGCGAATACGGTGTGAACGTTTGACGTTTGACGTGAAGTCACTGGTACAGACTTGCGAATATGGTGTGAACGTTTGACGTTGCCTCAAATGATTTGTAATCGAACTGTCAACTGTTCACCAAGAGTTCCGGTACATTTTGCACAGGAATTGCTCGTGAACGAAAACTCTCCACACAGGTTCGCGAGCACGTTCAAGGGTGAATGAAAATACAAATTTTGTATGGATTCATGACATTGCAATGCATTCGGCCCCAGTCAAAAATATGAATGTTTGTTCGTTCTTTTTTGTTTATGATCTAAGAAGGTATGAATACTTGGAACATTACAACTGCATTATATAGGTATGTAAGAGACAAACATATATGTATACATATTAAGAAATTATATAAGTTGGTTGCAGTAGTGCAGTAGTACCTAGGAAATGTAAATTTCTTATAATGCCTTACATTTTCATATCTGAATATTTTTATTGTGCAAATTTGGGTCACGTTTATGTACTGTGAACGTCAAAAAAAAGTGTACAGCTTTGAACTGCATTCTTGTAACTCTGTTGAAGCAAATAGGTTCGATCTTTTAGTAAGACTTATCTTATTTTTTAAAGCGGGTTATCTTCAATGAATTGCCATATAAAACTTATATTGCAAAAATTCAATAACAAAATTACAACAAAAATTTCATTTTATGGCCTCACTACACTACTCAAATACACACTACACTGTTCAAATAAAGCGAAAACTTAAAACCAATACTTCGTCTGCTTCTCTTTTTTCCCTAGGAAATAAGGGAAAAGTCTGGGGATTGACTGGGATTTTTTGCCACTTTTCAAAATAAATTGAATTTTGTGCCCCTTAGTTCACTATTATTTTTTTTTGGATCTGTTTATCCAGATAATCTCACAGATGCTCGATGAGGTCTAAGCCTGGGGATCGAGGAAGCTCTTCTAATTGCTTCGAGAAACTATGCAGTAACCTTGACAAATTTTGGTGTGTGCTTGAGGTCATTATCTTGTTGGAAGACTCATAAATCAGTGAACTCCAATTTCGCAACATTACACGGTTAATTGTGTCTTAAAATATTAAGGTTATCTCTAAGGTTATCGTACTGTCAATTAGGACGACCTAAGCCTCTTGTTTTTTTCGAAACAAGATTTGTTTTTGAAAAAAAGTATAATACTCTTCCTTCTCCATAACAAACACCCTTTTACTATGGATGTCTTTATATATTTGTTTGATTCTTCATTCGGGCAGTTCAGAACACATTTCTACCAAGTTTCATGAAGGTACCATTTTTTCACAGATTTCATGATAACAAATCCTGCCAAATGAACCGTTGATCCCAAGTTTTATCAATAGACCATTATTTTTTATTTAATTAAACAATTCTACTTAAAAGGCTCACTTTCTGGATTGAAGAGAAAAACATACTCAATGAATACCAGGCTGCATACAGAAGTCGTAGATCGTTCGTAAATTTGTCAGCAGCGTTCGAAGCTCTGTTTTACAAATTGTCAAAGCTAGATACCACTTTAAAAATGGTTTCCATTTTGCGTTTACTGCACAAGGATACGACTGTTACAGTCTGGGATTGAACAAGTACGTCTAGCTTCATTCAGACATCCAAAGGAGTCAAGCAAGGATGCGTACTGAGTGCCCTTCTATTTGTATTATTTCTAAACGATGTACACTTCGAACTTCCAACTGCTCTCATCGAGAATGGTATGCAAATAAATGTTTGTTATACGTGGACGACATAGTTTTCCTTTCTGACAACCCTAATACTCTACAACGATACTTTATAGCTTCAGCAGATATTTCAATAATTGGAACCTTTCTGTTAATCTAGGAAAGTCTGAAATATTTTTAGGAATGGTGGTAGAAGAGCAGCAACTGAAAAATAGTATTTCAACAATGGTGAGTCAAAGATAACCAATGAATACAAATATCTTGGCGTTACTTTCTCGTATAACATTTCCCGTTCATATCACTTAACGAAACGACTTACATTATCGAAAAAAATCAATTCAACATGGTCGAAATTTGTTAGAAACAAATTTGTTACTCACTCTGCTAAATTTAAAGTGCATGATGTAGCAACATCCTAACGTACGCATGTATGGTCTGGTGGCCAGCCTTAGATAAGGAAACCAATCTAAAAACCATGACTAAAATTCAAAGACTAGCGTGTATCGGCACAAACAGTGCTATAAGAACCACACCAACGGCCGCCCTAGAAACATTCCTTTCACTTGCCCCACTCGATCTGTTTACGAAAGAGTTGGCGGCAAAAAGTGCTTTACGACTCCAACAATGTATAAATTGGAAAAGGGGCCTCTTCGGTCACAGAACTATAATGAACTTTACAGACATTGACATTCAAACGGACTATGTTTCGCCGCACATTGATTTCAACCCAGTAACCATGACAGATATCCCCACCAGGGAACTCTGGAACGAAAACAGGGTCATAAATACAAACCATGTTTCGGTCTTCACCGACGGCTCCAAAACCTTGGAGGGTGTTGGGTCAGGTATCTATTCAGTTAACCCACCCATATATAGATCAATGAAGTTTCCAAATTTGTGCAGTGTATTCCAAGCGGAAGTGCTGGCAGTTTGTGAGGCCGCGAAACATCTTGCTTCACGTAAATTAGTCAACAATAATATTGACATTTTCATAGATAGCCAGGCGGCAATTAAAGCCATTTCCTCAATCACCATAAAGTCCAAACTGATCGATCGTTGCCGAAATGAGTTAAGAATACTCAACGCAACGAACACAGTTACCCTAAAATGGGTCCCAGGACATAGGGATATTCACGGAAATGAAATGGCAGATGAACTGGCCAAAAGTTGATCATCTCTTGATCCGAGCCAAATCGTAGCCTCGGTGCTCATTCCACTGGAGGAAGAAAAAAGTAGAATAACCACTGTTTCTTGGAAGCTGCAAATGTCAGATGGTCATCTATCGACACCTGTCGGGTTTCAAGGAACCTTTGGCCGAACATTTCGAAGAAAAAAACTGAATACCTACTCAAGCTAGGCAGGCCTCAATTATCACTCATAGTTGGCGTCCTAACGGGGCATAACTCTATGGGAACCCATATGAAAAGAATGGGCATCAGCTCATCTGACTTATGTAGAGGGTGTCATGATGAAGAGGCGGAAGAGGGCTCCCTTCACTTCTTATGTGAATGCCCCAGCCTAGCTAGAACCAGGAAAGCAGCCCTAAGAGAATATTTCTTCGATGAACTGGGCGACATCTCTGTATTGCCACTGAAAAACATCCTAAAATTCATTCAGAACTCAGGATGGTTCAGGGAGGCCCCCTGCAACTAATACTCCTCATCAAACCCCTCCCTATCCCTCTTCACCACCCACCTTTCACTCTGGGGAGCGCAATGGATCCACTGAGATCCGAGTGAGATGATGCGGCCCGCCGTATCATCACCCCTTCTAACCTAACCTAACCTATGTAGCAACAAAGTCAATAATGCAATACTGTGCGCAAGTGTGGGGATGCAAAGAACACACTCAAACCGAAAAACTCCCACGTATCTTCTCTGAAGCAGTCATCGACAAAAATATTTACTGGCCCCAGGAATGAATGATTTCAGTCCTGAAACTCCAGTTTCAGAATGGAACCAAATTCACAAATTGCTGCTGACAAAACTAGCAAAAAGCCTTGGGGTGATTTTACCAGCAATGTACTTCAGTCACAGTTCCAGTTCCAGTTCCAGTTTCGAATTACTTCTAAGATAATAATTCCCGTGACATGATCAATTCAATTTTTGAAGCAAAGTGTGGGCTTTTGAACTTAAATGCCAAAGCTTTTCGCAATGACACTGTTGACCTATGCACTCTATGTAATCAGGATGCGACAGAGAATACTTACCACTTCATTTGTGTGTGCCCCATCTTAAGAGGATACATACAGAAAAATATCATGGAAACATAACACTAGACCGGCCAACATTCCTCAACATTTTAAATAAATTTTTCTACCCAAAACTCTACAATTTTCTAAAACCTAGTATTAACTTAAATTTCAATATTATTTTGTGGAAATAATAGTTTCCTTTTGTACCTTAAGTCAAAGAATTGAAACATATATTGTAAAAAATAATTACCTTATTCACTCAATGAGCTGTTCTTGAGTACACACGTACTATGCCGTGTTATCCGGGACTCCTGGCAATCAACATCACAACCAGGTGCTGTTTTTATCAGAGCACAAGTCTTTATAAAGTCAATCGTTGAATACCCCATAGAAGAAGATGAACCCGCATTCACAGTTCCGTCTGCATTGCTATTACTCAACTCATTAATAGCCCTTGGAAATAAACTGTTATTCCCCCGGTACTCTTGCCCCTTAATAGTGTTTACAATTTCGTTGTTACTGTCTTTTTTTGTATTAAAAAGATTTGTTGATGATTCCGCCGTCGCAGCTGCGGCATTCGTCTTCACTTTCAGTGAAAACGAATCAGTTGAAGTGGGCGATTGCACTAAATCTAGTGTTATATAATTTACAACAGCGCTGTTTTCATTCGTTGGTGTTTTATTCGTCGATTCGTTTATCAAAATTGGAAGATTGATACTACTGAAGTTCTCATAACATCGCTCTTCCGGCGAACTCGCCGTCTTGTCAATGTCAGTGACATTCTCGTACATGTGCTGTTCATCGTCATTGATTGGCAAAAATTTTCGAGGATGCTGCAAACAGTCAATGGAATCAAGGGCGGTACTTTGTATATTTGGTGCTAGCTCCTGCGGTGGCACGTCTTGGGATTTATTTTTATTTGGTATATTGTTATTGAATTCATTTGGCTTAATGGGAAATTCCTGGTACAAATTACTGTTAGGATTGTTAAATCTGCTGGGCTGTGCGTTCAAATGAATAACTTCGTTTGTAAAATTGGCACCTTGAAACGAGCTGGGCGAATTCAAATTTGAGCTCAAAGGACTGCTTTGTGCGGAATCTTGGCGGTAGAGATTTGCTCTATTTTGCAGAAGACTAGATGTTGCAGATGATGGTTCTAAATAAGGATCTTGGGAATGGGAAGAAGACAGATCCAGCGAAGTGGGAAAATCAGTACAAGCTAGAGGCACAGTGTCATTGTTTCGGGCCACTGAGTTAATATAGATTTGGAATAAACGGTGCATATTTTCAGCATTGTGCATTCGGAACGTATAGATTCCTGGGCCAGTCATGCATCTGCGACCGGCTTCGAAGCTAAAAACGTCTCCTGTGCAGCCATAACGACGCAAGTGTTGCAATGCCCACTTGATTGTTTCACCCACTTCTGGGAGGAAGGCGAGCTCTTTTGGTGATAGCTCTAGATAGCCGTTTTGTATGGTTTCAGCGTCAGCTGATATGCGACAAGCATTAACTCTGTAAATATTTGATGATCTAGAAATAGAGTTAGATTGAATTTCCCTAAGTTCTTCTTTACTGTTGATGCAACCCATTGTTTTATATTTTGTTTTGTTAAAAAAAACTACTAGTCCTAAGTCATTCCATTTTTCGAGTTTGTCGATTATAGTTAAAAGATTTTATGTATATGGTAGATATATTGAGTGAAAGAATTTTTAAAAAAGTATAGTGATAGGTTTTAGTTAAGCACATTTCAGATTTTGTTAATATTTACAACATTTTCGGTTTTCTTCGCGTTTTGTCCACGGATAGCCTCTGAAACTAGTAAAAAATCACATACTTAAAATTAAGCTCTGTTCAAGTTCATGCTCAGTTCTCAAAAAATGTCACAGTGGCAAAGTTCAATACACATTTCAAATTTTCTGTCAGTTTTGACACTTCAAGTGCTAGGTGTGTTTGGTAAGCTGGCTGGTTTGGTAGTTTAAAAAAATATACAAACAGCGAAAGCGAAAGCTTTGTTGTAGGGTTTAACTGCCTGAACTGGAATAGCTGCCAAAGAATGTAGCACGTGATTTTTTACCTGCCACCAATATGCTGTACAGATTTCTCACATTTGTGTCATTTAAAGTTAGCTGTGCGAATTTAATTCAGAACCAAAATAAAAATTAAAACAAAATGGATAATCATGAAATCGAAACGTAATACTACATTTTCATTAGAGCCGAAATGAGGTAATTTCACAAATTACAGAAAAGGTGTTTTCATTTAATTACCTCATTTCGTTTGACAACCCTGTTGATTTTTTTCATTTGACAACTACTGTCACTGGCTTCCAATAAGAAATCAATTAAAATTGAAAACGTTGTCCCAGAATCTGGGACCGAATTACCACGTCAGTGGTACGTTCTTTTATGATACTCTAGTTGACTATGGTTAATGTGTCAAAAAGAAGAGTTGCAACTACATCATAGTTAAAAAAGTTACTTCGAGTTACTTTTCATTCAAGGTAAGACCGCAATCGACGGAACTGCACTTCAGCGGAACTGCGCTACACAGCGCGGCACTTTTTTGATATACCGCACCACGCTACAGTTCATATTGGCTTCACTCATAAGTAGTGCCATTGCGATGGTATTACTTATACGTTCAACCAAGCAACAAAATAATTATTTGATCGCCTGACCGATATAATTTCTAGTTTTTTATTTTCAGCTTGAAATATTTCTAAAATGTAGGCTCCACTTCCCACGTGGCACAGAAAAAAACAAAGCGCACAGCCAAAACACAAAGTTGCGTAACACTTACTATACCGCACTTGCGACAACGAACTTCAGGCCGCGGCAAAGTTGGTCAGATTATCAACTTTGCCGCATGGTGCCGCGCCGTGAAGTTCAGTTGTCGCTTAGTGCGATATAGCTCATACAATTCCATACAAAAAATATTTTGAAGTTCAGTTGCGGTGCAATTCCGCTGAAGTGCAGTTCCGCCGAGTGCGGGCTTACCTTTAGGAACGACCAAAGTGAAAAAAAAAATCGAAATGCATTTGGAATTTAATATCAAGAACAAATTGTAGTTTCATTTTATTTATTGAAAAGAACTTTTATCAGCACTTTGAAAATACATACATTTTAAAAATATATTTTGATTTACCTTCATTCATTCATTGAATGTCTAAGCTAAATATTTCCAATTTTTTTTTTTTTTTTTTTTTTTTGTATTCACAAATGCACAAATTTCAAATCGATTAAACTGGATAAAAGAAATTTAGCAAAGCATAGAAAATAATTTCCAAGCTCTCTATCGACGATAAAATCAATAAAATAATAATATTACTACAAAAATGAAATCAATTCCAAACCGAACGATCGAGAAGCAAACAAAAAATAATCCAAAATGAAAACATTGTGGTCTCAGCTGCTTTTGGCAGATTAATCCTTTCAACTAATATCAAGGAGATGAGTTGAAAAAAGTTACTCAAAGTTACTTTTTTGCACTTTAACTTTGAATTTAGGAACGACTCTGTGACGCCATAAAGTTAAATAAAGTTACTTTTCTAAATTAAAGGAACGGTGAAAGTTAACTATAGTTAAATTTAATTAGAAAAAGAACGCACTTCAGTGGGCCCTAGTTCCTATATTTCTTCGATGCTCGAAACGCTCCGTTTGGCAAGGATCCAAGAAAGTCTGAAAAAGTTTGCGCAGTGAATGTTGAAGGGTGCGAATATTTATATTTACCAAATCGAACAGTCTTTAAGCTTATTTCTGAACGCTGTCTGTGATGACGTTTCAGATAAAATTTTTGCAGGTCTAATTTTCGACTTTTCGTGTTGTTCCTTTAAAATATAAATTATAAAATTGTTATTAAATAATAATAATTATTGTTTAACAAATGTTTGTTTATTATGTAAAGAATTAGTTTCAATATGCAAAGTTCTTTTTCCAAAACGAAAGAAATGTTTATTATTCGTGCGTTGGAAAAAATTTTATCTGATAAGGACATCAAACGGTCTCATCATTCCCAATTAAAAAAGTCGTGTGACGCTGCGCTAGAGCAAATCAAAGCTGAACTAATAAGTGCTGGACAGATCGCTGAAGGGAATGAACTTCCCTGCGCGGCCTTGCCGCAGCCCAAAAACGCTGAAAGCATTATTAATGCAGAAACATACTTCTTGCCCTTCGAACTGGCTTGTCAGAGCAAAACATCCAGAATAGTTATAACAGCGTTAGATTGCTTGCAAAAACTTATTGCTTATGGCCATTTAACAGGCAACATACATGATTCCGTGAATCCAGGAAAGCTACTTATCGATCGCATAGTAAACACTATTTGCAGCTGTTTCAATGGGCCAGCCACAGACGAGGGTGTGCAATTACAGATTATCAAAGCTTTGTTAACCGTAGTAACATCTCAGCATGTCGAAGTTCATGAGGGCACTGTTTTGCAGGCCGTACGAACGTGCTATGATATATATTTGTCGAGTAAGAACCTAGTCAATCAAACGACTGCTAGAGCTACACTTACACAAATGCTTAATGTTATATTTACGCGAATGGAGAACCAAACTTACGAAGAGTACATAGAGCCACCCAAATTATCCATAGACAGTGGCAACGAAATAGAAAACATCGCTGCTGAAATCGTCGACGAAGTAATAACAGGTGAGTCAGATGTTTTTCCAAGCAAAACCAAATATTGCTTTTAAAAACTTAATAGCATCAAAAAAACATTTTATGTGCTACGATCCTGAACAAAACAAGTTAAAAAAAATATGAGAAGACTTTAGTGAAATTCAAATTAGTAAAATAAGCGTTCAAGTAAAAAATGTTACTTGGAGTAATGTTTTCGTTCATAGAATTGAATGCTTACACTTTTTTCCTATAAAACATCAATTTTTCGTTGCTCAAATATCGTAAATTTAAAAAAAAAACATTAAGCAAAAATATATGAACCTTAGAAAAGATAATTTAATTGCCAAATAGGAGTTTTTCATGACCTTTCCCCCTCAATACGATTCGGAACAAACCGATTTAAACACTAGTGATACTAATTTTCAGAAGTAAGGTAGCTACTTATACCATAACTCTATTAACTCGCCGAAAGCAATAACAAATGTATTTTATATTTTAACTGGTCAATACAGAAGCTATAACAGGTGCCTAGAAAAGATAATAATTAGTAAATAAAAATTAAATACAAAAATATAACTTAACGCTTAACGCAACAGTAAAACTTAGATTATAGCGTTTAAGCTTATAATTTTTAAAATAAAAGCCCAAATATCACTAAAGAATTAATACAATACTTTTCACACTTTATTTTTGTAATACCAATTTAAAAATTCCCAAGTTGTTGTTTTATTATCTTTGATATTACTTTAATAAAAGAATGCACTTTAAAATAATTAAATTTTTCGCAAATTTTGAGCTGAATTTGAGACAAAATAATTAACTCACGTGAGTGAATTTCTGTGCATTTTAATATAAAGTTCTCTCAAAATTCATATAAATAAAACAATTTTTGACATAAGCTTGGAATTAAAATTACACAAATTCAAAGTAAAGAGGAGCTGTACTATATACATCAGATAGTATTCGTAAAAATCATTATTACTTTAGCAAATATTTCACCCAAAAAATATTTGTTCCGCCGGAATTTTTAAATTCGACCGAATTTCTCTTATCCCAAAATTAACAGAAAACTTGCACAAAGGGCACCCGTACCCTCTGTTTTTCTTTCATTTGCTCTAAAAACAATAATTGATAATTTAAGCTCTTAATTACAAAGAATTTCGTCCAAAATGAGTACTCACATAAAAGGGGAATTTTAATTTTTCGGGTAAAACTCAAAATAAGCAAAAGGTGGAATGCTGTTCACGCGAAACTCTTTATTTTTTTTCCAAGTTAAGGGTCATTCGTTGCCCTCCTAAGCGAAAAGGTCGTATCTCAATAAACTAAAACTTTGGGTTGAAGCTTTTTTGTAAATGTGTCACCGACAGCAGCTGTTTTACTGTTTTTTAAGTACGATACGGTTTTCTTACTCAAGTTAACGAAGAAATCTCAAAAATGAAGAATACATTTCATTTCACAAAGCAAAGGTAGAGGCGAAAGCAATTAAGCAATTATACTATCACAATGCCTTTGGCACAGCGATTGGTTGCGTAATATTATACACATTGATTTTTTTTAAATTAATTTAAAGTTGTTTAATTTAATAGATTTTGTTTTTGTTTTTATTTTTTAGCTGCTGTGGAAATAACATCTGGAACTGTAAAACATGAAGAAATTAAATCCGTGGAGAGCCTTGAAATCGATGAAACAGCACGTCACGAGGAAAACATAGAAACTCAAAGTGAAAATGACGCAATAATAACTGCTAAATTCACACACATTTTACAGAAAGATGCTTTTTTAGTTTTTCGAGCTTTGTGCAAATTATCAATGAAGCCACTGCAAGAGGGTCAACCTGATCCAAAATCTCACGAGCTACGATCTAAAGTTTTGTCATTGCATTTACTTTTGTCAATTTTACAAAATGCAGGCCCTCTCTTTCGTTCAAACGAAATGTTTGTCATGGCAATCAAGCAATATCTTTGCGTTGCTTTATCCAAGAACGGCGTGAGTTTGGTGCCGGATGTATTTGAACTTTCACTTTCAATATTTGTTGCCCTCTTATCAAACTTCAAAGTTCACCTTAAAAAACAAATCGAAGTTTTTTTCAAGGAAATATTTCTTAACATCTTGGAGGCATCTTCCAGCTCATTCGAACAAAAATGGATGGTTATCCATGCATTGACGAGAATTTGTGCTGATGCACAATCGGTTGTAGACATTTATGTTAATTATGACTGTGATCTTTCATCAGCTAACTTATTCGAAAGGCTTGTTAATGATCTCTCAAAAATAGCCCAAGGCAGACAAGCCCTAGAACTAGGTGCAAATCCCTTACAAGAAAAATCAATGAGAATACGCGGCCTTGAGTGTTTAGTGTCGATTCTAAAATGTATGGTCGAATGGAGTAAAGATTTGTACATCAATCCAAATACACCATCAACAATTTCTGATGGAGCAATTAAACCGCAATCCAACAATTATCCCTCAGAAGAAAATATGGAATACATGAAAACCAGATCTCTTCACGGAGGATCAAATTACAGCCTTAATTCATATGAAAGTAACAAGAACAAAGAAGCATTTGATCTGCCGGAAGCTCTCGAGGAGCAAAAGATGAGAAAGGAAGTAATGGAGGCAGGAATCGATCTTTTCAATAGAAAACCAAAAATGGGCATCGCATTTCTTCAAGAGAAACAACTATTAGGCGTTTCCACGAAGGATGTTGCCAAGTGGTTACAAGAAGAAGAACGCTTAGATAAAACCTTTATTGGTCACTATTTGGGTGAAAACGATGAAAAATCAAAAGAAGTCATGTGCGCATATATTGATGCCATGAACTTTCAAAATATGGAAGTTGTTTCTTCGTTACGATATCTTTTAGAGGGCTTTCGACTGCCAGGTGAAGCTCAAAAGATCGATAGACTTATGGAGAAATTTGCAAGTCGTTATTGTGAGTGCAATCCAAACAATAAACTATTCCAAAGCGCCGATACCGTCTATGTATTGGCCTTTTCAATTATAATGCTTACTACAGATTTACATTCCCCTCAAGTTAAGAACAAAATGACAAAGGAACAATACATAAAAATGAATCGAGGCATAAGTGATAGTAAAGATTTACCCGAAGAATATTTGTCTACGATTTATGACGAAATTGCTGGCAATGAAATTAAAATGAAAAATAATGTTATTAACAAACCTGGTAAGCAAATTATAACAAACGAAAGAAGAAGAAAACTTCTCTGGAATATGGAAATGGAAACAATTTCACAAACAGCAAAAAGCCTTATGGAGTCCGTTTCTCACGTGAAAGCGTCTTTTACATCAGCGAAACACTTAGAGCACGTTCGTCCTATGTTCAAAATGGCATGGACACCCTTTTTGGCTGCCTTCTCTGTTGGCTTACAAGATTGTGATGATATGGAAATTGCAAGCTTGTGCTTAGATGGTATAAGGTGTGCAATTCGTATTGCTTGCATCTTCCACATGGATCTGGAAAGAGATGCATATGTTCAAGCTTTAGCTCGTTTTACTTTGCTCACAGCTAATTCTCCAATAAACGAAATGAAAGCGAAAAACATTGATACAATTAAAACATTAATAACGGTCGCTCATACAGATGGCAATTATTTGGGATCTAGTTGGCTTGATATAGTTAAATGTATCAGTCAATTGGAGTTGGCTCAACTGATTGGAACTGGAGTCAGACCACAATACTTAAATGGTCCGACAACATTGAAAGATGCACTTAATCCTAGTGTTAAGGAACATATTGGTGAAACGAGTAGCCAAAGCGTTGTTGTTGCAGTCGATAGAATATTTACTGGTTCAATTCGACTAGATGGGGATGCGATCGTTGATTTTGTTAAAGCATTGTGCCAGGTAAGTTTTATCTATAAGTATTTGCTGTTAAAAATAAGTTTGGTAAACGCGATCTCTCTTGGAATCATCAGTGACTAGTAAAGGGGTTTGTAATACGCAGTTATTAATCAATTCAGATCATGTTAGATGAATTTTTTTTTTACCAAAAAGTACTGTGAAATGTATCAAAACAAGACCTAACCTATAATGCAGAACTTCCTGCTTTTTGATTTAAATGTCTGCTTCAAAATTATATGTCGAATAACTTATCAGAGCTTTTCTCAGACATTGTGAAACAGGCCTTTACTAATGAAAAAAATTAACAAATGTTCTGAATCAAAAATAGTATCAATTATTCCTTTTAAGTACAGGAACGATAGACTTTTTCGTGTAAAGTTTTAACGGCAGACTGATTTTTGTCATACCTGAGAAAAGCATATGTTTTTTTCCGAGGTACTGCCTCTTGCGAGGGACTGACAAATCTTCCAAGAGTATACTTGTCAAGAATAAGTGCTTCTCATCTAGCCGTTCGGACTCGGCAAAAAATTTGTAGGTCCCCTCCATCCCTGCTAACAACACGCACACAGGAATGGTTGAGAATTGTTAGTCACTAGGTCCTGGTTCTACATGAGCTGTTGCGCTACTAAATTTATTTATTTATTTATTAGAGAAAAGCATATGTCCGTGTTTTAATCAATGAACATCTTTCAGTTCCGCTTGTAGTAGAATAGGCTATTTAGTATCTAGTTACTCAAAAATTTCAAGATACCATGTATTGTTTTTGCATCAGCTGTTTTTTCACAGGAAAGACAATGTTTTTGCAAAACTGACTAAACTAAGGGGACTCCTCCTAGATATTTTTGACTTGAATATAATACGAATCGGGCGATCGTGTCAAAATTTGCTGGCCGCTCTAAAAAATACTGACGATGTCCTGTTAATATATATGTATTTCTGTAATATTCTAATCACTCAATGAGCTGCAAAGTTTCCAAAAGCAGTGTCCTTATGTGATCTAGGGATTTTTACATTTTTTCGGAGATTACTACAGAGATTCGGAACTATGACAACACAAGTGCAAAATTGCAAGCTGAATATTATTTGCCTAAACGCAATTTCTTTCCGGCCAATAGGAATTGAAATAGATCGATTTGAACAAATTGGATGAGACACTTTCTCTAAAACTTTTAAGACAATTTATTTCTCACCTTCTCTTTGATTATGATATCACTACAAATATAATATTTTTTTCCCACAGGTATCGCTTGACGAATTACATAATCCTCAACCCAGAATGTTTTCCTTGCAAAAGATTGTAGAAATCTCTTATTACAATATGGAACGTATCCGTTTGCAATGGTCACGCATATGGCAAGTACTTGGAGAGCATTTCAATACTGTTGGCTGCAATGCTAACGAAGAAATCTCCTTCTTCGCGTTAGACTCCCTACGACAATTGTCAATAAAATTCATGGAAAAAGGAGAATTCTCCAACTTCAGATTTCAAAAAGATTTCCTCCGACCTTTTGAGCTTATAATGAAGAAAAACAATTCATCGGCTATAAAAGACATGATTGTGCGTTGCATAGCGCAAATGGTAAACTCACAAGCGAGTAACATAAAATCAGGCTGGAAAAATATATTTTCAGTTTTTCATTTGGCTGCCGGCGACAATGACGAAGCAATAGTTGAACTGGCTTTTCAGACAACAGCGAAAATAATAAATGAATTATACAAAAAACAATTTGCAATAATGGTTGATTCATTTCAAGATGCTGTAAAATGTCTGTCGGAATTCGCATGCAATGCAAAATTTCCAGATACCAGTATGGAAGCCATTCGTCTAGTGCGTACATGTGCACTTTGTGTACACAATGCACAACAATTATTTACAGAGCACGCTGGAATGGAGAATGATATTGCAGTGACCAAAGAGGACCGCGTATGGGTCAGGGGATGGTTCCCGATGTTGTTTTCACTGTCCTGCGTTATAAATAGATGCAAACTTGATGTAAGGACACGTGGCCTGACAGTTCTTTTCGAAATAATCAAAACATATGGCGATACGTTTCAGTCAAATTGGTGGAAAGATTTATTCAATATAATATTTAGAATATTTGATAATATGAAGTTGCCTGAGCATATAGCGGAGAAGGCGGAATGGATGACCACAACGTGCAATCACGCCTTATACGCTATTATAGATGTATTCACACAGTACTTCGATGTTCTTGGAAACTTGCTTTTAAAAGACTTGTTTGCCCAATTACATTGGTGTGTGCAGCAAAACAATGAACAACTAGCGAGATCGGGGACAAATTGTCTTGAAAATCTCGTAATATCAAATGGCTTTAAGTTTACGCCAGAAATTTGGGATGACACCTGCACTTGCATGTTGGAAATTTTCAAATCAACATTGCAAAATGAACTACTTTATCACTATCAAAATACTTCTAATCATAAAAATAAAACTCTTGGTGTTTTGAGAAAAGATGAAGATGGCCAGCAATATGCCTTGACCAATGGTTCGGAAAAACATATAAAACAATATGCTGCAGAGTCAGTTAGCAGTAGTTATGTGATCGATAATTTGTTAATCAAATGCGTTGTTCAGCTGGAGTTAATCCAAACAATAGACAATATTGTTTTCTTTCCAGCGACGTCTCGAAAAGAAGATGCAGAAACTCTTGCACTGGCAACTGCTGATTTATCAGGAAATCAAGCCAACGCTTTGATAGAATGCCAGAGGGAAGAACAAGGAATGTACAGCTACCTTGATACGAAAAACCTAGTTCAATTGACCGATTGTTTGATGCAGTCTCACAGATTTGCCAAACAATTCAATCTAAATCCCGAGCAGAGAAACATTTTGGGACGACCCGGTTTTAAGGAACAAGTTAAACCAAATATATTAAGACAGGAAACAACTTCGTTGGCTTGCGTATTGCGCATTTTGTTTAAAATTTATGGAGACGACAACCGCAGGGATGACTGGCCTGAAATTGAAAATAAATTAATTTCGGTCTGTATTGAAGCTTTGACGTATTTTTTAAAACTACAAACAGAATCGCATAGAGATTGTTGGACATCGTTGCTTTTGCTTATGCTAACGAGGTTATTGAAAATGACTGATTCAAGAGTGAGTATTGGTATAAATTTTTGTTTTTTTTTTTACTATAGCGAAACAAAATTTTATTAATGTTATTTAAAGACAATTTAAATTTACCAATTCGTTGTGGCCACTTGCCACAAAGTTTCAAAATAAGTTTTTCATAACTTTCCTCACAACATATCAAACAATCAACTTTGGTAAAATAACGTAACTTTGCATCAATTGAATGTATCTTTACCACTTAATACCTCCGTAACGCACGCGGTTTGAAGATTCTAACTATCCATTCATACCCACCCTAACGTGCATTCACTGAAACAAAATTCAGCTATGATAAAATGACGTACTTATCTAAAAATCAGCTTTGATAAAATAACGTATTTCTGGCGGTCCTGGGATCTTACTCTAGTTTGACGTAATAAGGGCCCAGTCTTGCATTTCTTTCCGTTAAGAAAAATGTTTAAAAATTAATTGTAATTGTATTTTAAAAATATTTTTGTATAAATTTACAATGTTTTATTAAAAAATATTTTACATTCCTTATTTATATTTACAGTTTTCTATTCATGTTTCAAGCTACTATCCTCTTTTATGTGAAATAATGTGCTTTGGATTAAAGCCTGAATTAAGAAGTGTACTTAGAAGAGTGTTTCTACGAATTGGTCCAGTATATAACATCACAAGCAACAAATAATTTCACATTTATGTTGCTTTTTTCAGTATAACCATTGTAAATAAATTTCGAATACGAAAAAGTACAATTTGTGTTTTGAATTGTTTTGTTTAGTTTTGTATTATGTATAAAATAACATGCCTTTGTAAAATTACTGAAATGTTTGTTCAATATGACATAGTAAAAAAATAAATCAAAAATATGTTAACTTTAAATATTTATAATATTTTGCAAATGATAAAGAAGACTAAATTAATTTTCTTCTTGGATGCTTTCTGTGAAATAATAATTATAATAATAATAATATACAAATACATAATAAATTGCTTCTTTTTAATTTTCTATTGGGTTTGAGGTTTGTAAGCTTGTCAGATAAAAAACAAGATTCCCATTTTCTACCCTGAATTTTTTTATGAACGAAATTATAATTCAGAGATATTATTAAAAAACTATTTATTTTTATGTGGGCTAGAGTTTTGTCTTGTCTATTTTTCAACTGCGACGTCTCGAACGTGTCTAAGAAAACATTTTTATTAAAGAAAAGTTCACGAAATTAGGAATAATTAACAAAAAACTGTTATTTGTCCATTTACAGTACAAAATCAAGTGATGTGACGACACGCTATAACTTCAAGATTTATATGCCTACAGAGTTCGCTAATATCTCATTTTTTAGATAATTTTATTGTCTAAATGTTATTTTTTCATGATTTTAATGTAAAAGAAAATTTCATCGAGTTTTTGTACAAAAACAGAATCACTTTCTATTTCAAGCTGGCAGTCTTCCCCTTACCACGGGCACCCCAAAAACTTGGATTTGTAAAGAGGAGATATAGCCAAACTCAAAACGCACAAAAACTTTAGTCCATCGATTATTTAAATTTTAATAAATTTTTTGGCAAAATTTACTTCACCGTGAAGCTCTTGCACGATTTTCTCAGAATCTATTGCTTATATGAAAAAAATTATGTTAATATTTTTTGTGTAGAATGACATAAGCTACAATTTAATCCCCTTTAACCCCCTAAAAATTTAAGCCCGGCCCAAATTTACGAACTTTTCAGAAAATGCTTAAGACGTAAAAAAAATAAAGCTCTTCACCAAAACTCAGTTTTGTCAGAATTTGTTTGTAGTTTTGCCATTTTGAAAAAATTGGTTTGAAATTAAAAAAAAAATAAATTCGAGTTTGAAAATTAATTTTTCAAAAACTTTTCCCTTACACAATTTAATTTAAAATGAAAATTAAAGAAGAGATTTTTGGCTTTCCAAAAAAGTCTAGCATGGCATTGTAAGTTTTACCGTTATTTTTAAATATTTGTTTTCGGTTTTAAGTAAACGGGGGGAAATAGACCCCCTCCGATACAATTTTTTTCTTGTCTTAACCCAACCTACTCGCTCTAGCTTTTTGGTGCATCTTATACGAATCACCCAGTATTGCAATTTGATAAAAAAAATTTAATTAAAATTTTACACATAAGTTTTAATTTATTTTTTTCTTAATAAAAAATTAAAGAAAAGTAAAAGGGGATTTTCGAATTGTGTGATAAGATTTTTTTTTTCAGTACTGGCGTGAAGGTAGATGTGGTTGGAAAAAAATTGTATGTTTCGTTTTATCTGGCAACATCTATCAACATGTCCATTACCGTTGTTCATAGTCGGGAGTGTTGTGACTATCGTTTCCTTGAGTATCGTTTTTTGCCTTTCGTTTTGTAACTCGTAATACGAAAGAAATTGTGGGAAAGCGAGCGTTGGCATTCTATATCGCATTTCATTTAATTTAATGGTTCGCTCAAGTTTAAGAGCCTCTGCATACTCTTAGGGGCTTGTGAATTTGGTTATGGATGAAACTGGTAAAATGTGCTGAAAAATGGGACACACATCTCTTACATCTCAAAAAATAAAAATATGAATAGAATTAACAAAAATAAGAAGTTTTTTTTAATGCAAATTTAATATATTACTGAAATTAATCAGCCAATTAGAAGACTTAGCGATTTGTAGGACTAAAGGTCATAAAAAGCTTCTATTGTAAATGATTTGTAAGGAAATCATAATTTAGTCAAATCTTATCTTATATTAATTGCTATAAGCTGTTATATTGAAAAAAACATTGTAGTTAGCCTAGTAAAATTTCCCTCGGTAAACAACAAGAACGTACCCTTCAAAGACGCAAAAAAGTTGTATCGATGTTTACCGACTAATATAAAAATCACAGCATTGGGGATACTGTGAATATAATTATTCTAAGGTAATTTGTTTAAATTCAGACACTTAGAATTCCAAATGTCCGCGCTCGAGCTTTTTGTAATATTAGAATATGAAGAAAATTCTTCTGTTTTGTTGTTGTTTACCGAGGGAAATTTTACACCGCTAGCTATGGAATTCTCAATAAAACATACTGTCGAATATTTGAGAGAGAGAGAGAAAATATTTGAGACCGAGAGTGCAGGTGGTCTCGAAATAATCAATTGTTTTTGCAAAAGTGATACTTTTATGTGTTATTGTTACATTATTGCATCAGAAGCCATAGTAAAATTATAAATCCGTCAATGCTTTCCAAAAATATAACTCATCTCTTTTAAATCTTTAATTCCTATTATTTAAGATCGATTCAAGATAAAAAAATATGATAAAAAAAGAGTGGGTTACACCACTTTTGCACTCGGCATCATTTTTCTGTCTGCTTTCCCTGCAGAATCCCGTATTATATGGTACTCAATATTCAAAACGTGAAGTAAATAGCTGTCGTTTAATTTTGTTGCTCGCACAGAACAAAGTCTTTCGTTTTTAAAATTACATGAAGCAAATTGTTCGCAGAAACGAAAACGTTTGTTCGTTTTTGCCATACGGTAATACCCCAGTAATATCAAACCTCGTTTTCGCCACCTAAAAAGGTTCGCTTCGTAGTCCCTAACAGGCCACAGGTAAATTGGTTAACCTTTAAGTTATAAGGGGCCTAATAACGCCGCTTAATTTTGTACGATAAAAGGGACTTAATTCATTTTTTTTTTTAAATGCATCTCAAAACAGTTTTGTGTTTAAACAAAAAATAGAAGAATACATTTGTATCTAGAACTTTGTTTTTTTCGTGCATTTTCGTATCAAAATATCGGCTTTATACAAATACATTCCACGTCCCCCTGATTCCAAAAATATCAGCCTTTTTTACCCGTTAGTGTCTTTTTTGTGTTGGTTTTTTTTATTTTGCCTATTTTTCATTTTTCACCTTTTTTAAGGTTTATTGTTTTTCAAGACAGAAAATCTTAGAGTACAAAAAAAAGGTAGTTTCGAGTGTCTGTGTACTGTACATATGTACTTATTGATTTGTATTGGATAGAAGAGAATAATCACCAGAGAGTAAAACATAACTCCTTTCTGAAAAATTCTTCAGCTGAAATTCTTTGTTCTATTAGACACCAGGTAAACGAAGGCCAGATGTCAGATATAAAAAATCTTAGCTGAAATTACCACCAAATCGTTCCACACTTTTTCCCGATAGAATTTCATGAAAATTTCATAGACTGAAAATGTTTGCCCAAAAATCACTGTAACAAATCTACATTCATCGAGGAATATCACCCGATTGCGGGTCAATAAGTCCCTGAAAATTAAAAAATCTTTTTGGAAAAAACTTTTGTTTTCTCGACTTTATCTTCTTTTAGCTCGATACGCTTCATCCAACGATTTTCTTCTTTTTTATTCCCTCCAAATTGTTTTTTTTTCGGAAGTCTCAAAATATACACTTGTTTCTTCAAATTTTATCCCATCGAACCATATCTTCATATCAGAAATAAGAAATAGTCGCAGGGGGCCAAACTCGGAGTATAAGCTGGATGGGGTAGTAACTTGTACCTTAATTCATGCGATTTTGCCATATTGCGACTGCGGACATGTTCCTTTTTAAATCACATCAAGAGGTCAGGGGAAGGGGGGGGGGGGGGGGAAGCGTACGAATGGTCGACAAAAAATATGGACTGGACAAATTTAAATTTCATCGCCTGTTAAAATATCAAGTCGACATTTTTACCGACAACTTTTCAATCGACATTTAAATGGTCTGTATTTTAAACGGTCAACGTTTTTTTTTTGTCGATCAAACTTCAGTTGACATTTAAACAGTCGATACAATTTATATTTGTCCAGTCGAAACTATTCGAAAGCTTTGAAGTGAATTGATGTATAGAAGTTTAAAATCGGTTTAAAAAGCTGTTTGTAGTTTAATCTTACTATTATGTAAATATTTTTTTTATTTAATAAATGCATTTTGTTTGCCTTTATAAAGATTTTGTTTAGCTTTTTTTTAATGTTTTTGGGTCATCAACATTGTGAGACAAAATTTCACAAATTTTACTAAAAGAGTTTTTTTTATTTATTTACACACTAGTCCTAGTACTAATACTTAAAATGGTTTCCCAGCCCAAATTTATGGTGTTTTAAAGGAATTGCTAGAGTTAAAAAATTTGTAGAGTTTATAATATTTATGTATTCAAATGAAGATTTAATTTAGGAAGGCGGTAACTGGGCGCATGTCTAATTTAATTTATTGCAGATTTCCTTCTTTCGAGCCCGAAAAAAGTGATCATTAAGTTTAAAAAATATATAAAATAAGAGGGTTTTATATAATTTCACATGAAATGACTAGATCAAATCAATAACTACGTTTTGCTAATAAAATATTGTATATTTACATTATTGTACACATGTGTAAATAAATCTTTTAAAATAAATATTATTAAAAAAATATAGTCTATATTTGTATAGTAATTGAAAATTCATATGCGCTGTTGAAATTCATAATTGAGTCTCTCATCGATTTCAGTCGATCCAAGTGAAGCTTATGTTGTTTTGATCTGTAATTTTTGTATTTATTGTCTACTAGTTTAGTTAGGAGATAATGCAACCACATCACATTCGTTTGCGGTTCATATATTTGCCAGTTATTGCTGAAAAACATAAATGCAAATCAAGTTAGTTATTTTATTTTTTAAATAAATATATTTTAGTTTGTTATTTTTTTTGGGTGGCCTAATTGAAATGTGAAATAATGCAGTTTGAAAGAAACATAAACTTGTTTACCTAAAACCTAATTTAAGCTATAGTCTTAGGGTTTAAGGTACATGGGAAAATCAACTACAAGCTCTCTATGAAACCGATGATACAATGTATAAGAAGTGAAAAAAAAATTAAGTTCAAGAAAATATTATCAATAGATACAATCGAGGAATTATTATTGGATCTCATTGTTGTAGTATTTAAAAAAAAAACACATTATTCAAGTACTTTTATTAATTTTTAAGGACAAAACATGAACATAATTTTTCACATTTTTTTGGAATATTTAAAAAAAAATTAATTAACAATTTTATTTATTTTTTGAACGATGCATTTCGATGGTAAATTTTACTCTCTACAAAAAAGGATTTAAGCATTATCTCGAATTTTTGATTCGTTTTCGAGCTATTTGCAAAAACCCAAAAAGGGTGCTTTTGCACCCCCCTTCTCACAATTGCACCCTCTAATTTAATAAATAGAACTCCACGGTTCTCTCATCCCCAATGACCTATTTATTGATTTTTGCAATAAAAACCCTTGAACGTCTTTGTTCCTTACTGGCCTGTGTTTTCGAGTATATTCAATAGCCTATGTGGTCTTAAAGACGCGACAGGTTTCACTAAAATGGATCCATTGGATGGATTGAACGTCTTAGTTCCTTAGTGGCCTGTGTTTTCGAGTATATTCAATAGCCTATGTGGTCTTAAAGACGCGGCAGGTTTCACTAAGATGGATCCAAAAAGTAATGATGCAGATTTGTTGGAAATGATCTCGGGATTCTAAATTTTGAAACACAAACATCGTACCTAATCCTTTTTTGAGTTAAAGGCCTTATGTATGTAAATAGGCGTGAAGGCAATTTGACATGGATGGGAAAAAAATTGTTAAAAATCGAAACGAAAGATTACACTATAATGTTTTATATATTTTTGGAAAGCTATAATTCTGTTCTTGAATTTTATGTTTATTTTTATGTATAATTTATTGAGTTAATAGTTTCTGAGAAATCAAATTAGAAATTCAAAATTAAAAAAAAAAAAAATAATATTTTGTCTTCTTTTTATTTTTTTTAAAATGGGCAGTATGTTTTTTCCAAAATTCAATGCTCTAATGAATTCTTAGCCGAATACAAGAAATTGCATGCCAATTAGTACCTTAGTTTCTGAGATTAAAGCAAAAAAATATTTTTTTCCGGGTTTTTTTTTCAATAGTCCAGTCACTTTATGCATCAGACCTTGCCTCAGATCTATCTTTAGTTGTGATATTTGTTGAGTTGTTTTTTGTTTTGACCTAGTAATTAATCGACTCAATCCAGGGTTGGATTTAGATTCAACGAGAGAACAATGCTTTAATTTAATTTAATTTTGGTGGGGGCAAAACCCCCATTTATCCGGCTTAATACAAGCTAATTCTTAATCTAACTTAAAACTAAGAACTTAAGCTAACGTTAGTGAGGGGGAGGGCGATTCAGAAGACGGAGTTTTAGGGATGGAGTACTAAGGTGAAAGTCAAAGGAGTTCATGTTCAGATTAACATTTCGCAGCATTCGGGAGATAGGTTCGTTGGAGCCATAGGAGGTCCTGTGGGTTGGAAGATAAAAAAGACGAGGATTTCGAGAACGAGGGTTAATGTTAAAGGAGATAGAGTTGTAGAGTGAAATGCAGTCAACGGAACCAGAGAATAATCGATGAATGAAGAGAATGTCTGATATTTCTCTACGTTCTTTCAAAGAATTCAAGTTTTGATTAGTTTAAGGCGGTCTAGATAGGGAGGCAGGATCAGGGGATTGGTCCATTCAAGGCCACGAAGAGCAAAGCGAAGGAAGCGACGCTGGACGCTCTCGATTCTGGAAATGTGTATAAGTTGATAAGGGGACCAAACTTGAGAAGCGTATTCGAGGAGTGGGCGAACGAATGATATGTATAGGGATCGAGTCACATAAGGGTTAGAGAATTCCTTTGACCATCTTTTGACGAAGCCGAGGGCTGAATTTGCCTTGAGAATGATATCATCTACATGGGAGAGAAAATTAAGTTCCGGGTCAAGTATTAAGCCAAGATCACGAATAAATTCAACGGTGGGTATGGGTTGATCATGAAGGAGGTAAAGACGGGGAGGAGATTTAATACGCTTACGCGTAAAAGTGATTGATTGGCATTTGCCAACGTTGAGCTCCAAGCAATTTTTAAGACACCAAATTGAAAAACTGTCAAGGTCCTGTTGAATAAGGGAAGAGTCATGTGTCGACGAAATAATCTTGAAAAACTTGGTATCATCAGCGTACAGTGAAATACAAGAGTGTTTGATGACCTTTTCAATATCGTTAATAGCAATGAACAAAAGAGGGCCTAGGTGGCTGCCTTGGGGAACACCGGAGGTAGCTAGGAAAGAGCAAGAGGTTGCGGTTCTAAAACGAACGCTATAATAACGATTATCTAGGTAAGAGGAGATCCATTTTAACAAAGAAGGTTCGAAGCCGAGAGAGGACAATTTGAAAAGTATTAGCTTATGGGAGATTTTATCAAAAGCCTTACTAAAATCGGTTGATATAACATCGACTTCGTAACCTTTTTCCATGGCTGATAGCGTAAAAGACACAAATTCAACAAGGTTAGTGGTTGTAGATCTGCATTTGAGAAAGCCATGTTGTCTGGGGGAGATGAGAGATTTGCAGTGGAAGCTAAGTGTTTCGTACAAAATACTTTCAAAGAGTTTGGGTATGTGAGAAAGCTTGGCAATTGGACGATAATTGTTAACATAACCCTTAGAACCTTTTTTGTGTATAGGGATAATGAAAGATGATTTCCATATCTGAGGAAATTCACCAAGATTTAGGGAAAGGCTAAAAAGTTTTGAGAGAGGAAGAGAAAGGGTGGAAGAACATTTTTTTAGAAGTATGGCAGGGAGACCATCGGGACCGGGATTAAATTCATCGTTTAGTTGATTTAATTTAGTTTCGATGAGATACGGATCCACAGTGCGAGGGAGAATCGGTCCAAGAGAAAAGTTTTGTAGATAATTGAAATATGCAGAATCAGGTGCAAAGGAGTCATCTGCAAAAGATTGTTTAAAAAATTTAGCAAAAAGGTCGGCGATAGTCCTAGGATCGTTTAAGGTTTCGTTATTGAAAGAGAGAGTGTTAGGGTAGCCATCGGATTTTCGTTTATAGTTGACAAACTGAAAAAATGACTTAGGATCATTGATTAGGTTGGATTGCGTGGTAATTAGATAGCGTTGGTAAAGGGAGTTGTATAGCTCGTTAAAATGTAAATAAGAACCAAGATACATAGTTAGAATAATTAGTAGGAGAACGAGAGCGGAGGAAAATTTCCCACAACTTATTTCTCTTATTTCGCAGACAACGAAGTTTACGATTATACCAAGGTGGAGAAGAAGACAAAGTTTTGTGGCGAGAAAAAGGAACATAAAGGGCAATAGAATTAAATATTTCAGTGTACAATAAAGTAGTGGCATCATTTACAGTTAAGTTATCAAATTTAAAAGAGATTTTTTTAAGGTATTCGTTTATTAGACGAAAGTTTGCTTTATGGAAGCCATGAGAATAAAGATCGGTAGTGGGAGTGGATTGTAATTGGGAGTCGTGAAAAAATTAGAGAAGAAGGGGAGGGTAGTAGTTATCGATGGTTGAAAGAGAAAGGGGGCTAGCTGAGACAGAAGAGTTATTGGGATCGGTTGTGAAAATAAGGTCAAGTTGTCTATCCATGAAATTTGTGATCCCGCTGACTTGGCAAAGGCTTGAATCAGCAAGGCTATCTAGAAAGACATACTCTTTGGCAGATGTGGGATTAGAAGCAATAAAGAACGAAAGATCGTCTGAAGGACTCCATTTTAAATAAGGAAGATTGAAGTCGCCGAAAAGAAGGATCTCATCATGGGGATCACACAAATCGATTATGTGGTCAATTGCTCTAATAGCAAGTTCATGTGATTCGATTGGTATTAGGTCGCTATCCAGAAATGACCAGGGTATCTGCAAATTATTGGCATAATAAGACTAACTCCACATGATGTGAAACATCTCCACACCATCACCGATGAACCATCTCGCCTTAACTATTTTTTGTGTATTTGGGGTCTAGATATTTTAATGGAGGACGCCTGAAGTATAATCTGCCATCATTTTCAAAATCTTTTAACTTCGACTCATCGCTTCCGATGACCAAATTCAAAAATTCTCGCTCGTTATCTAGGGAACCATTGTCTTCGTAAAATATATCTTCCACTTACTCCTTGCAATTCATCTATCAATTTTTTTTCTTACGGTCTTCTTCATGAGGTTTTTGACAAAATGTTAACATACTAATTCTTCTTAACTTAACTTTTTTATTGCATCGACATTAGAAAAGAATCCGATTTGCCAGATCTGATGAGTCTCCTATCTTCAGCAGGAATTGTGTTACGCGGCCCTTTTTGGAAAATTTTTAAAGCTTAATGTTTTTTTGGATACTGTGCCTCAGTTTACCCAACAAAAAAACATAAGGTTTGTGCAACTTTCATAATAATAATTTTGTGATTTTGGAAGCATTTCCAGACAATCTTTAGTCACAGACGGAGAGGAGTTCGTGTTTTAACCCTTTTCAGTAAAATGGACTTTAATAAATAAGTGGGTAAATGATTAAAATACATTTTAGTAAAAATCTTTGAGGGATAAAATTAAAAAATTAATTTTAATGATAATGGCTTATTTGTTTGACGACCTAATCATGAATAACAGAGCGCAGTTTGAAAACAAATAAACTTTCTTTTTTGATTGATATGTGCTTTTAACACAGAGATAACAAAAGTTTAGTAACCGTGAAATAAAGTAGAGATAAAGTGATACAGGCAAATATTATTGGAAATTACAGTGTATATTCGCTTTGTGGCATAACTACGTGACCACAGATGTACAAATGCACGTATGTATGTCTGTAAGGATATTGTACTCACTTTAGTTTCTCTTTCATCAAACGATAGATGTCATATTGATAGTCTCCTTGTGCACAAAATAATTCCTCATCAGCCGAAAGGTCGTTATAAAAACTGCATTTGTTTAACAACATTCTTGATAGCGTATAATCGATAATAGTGGCCTTTACACCATTTGTTGGAATGTGTATTGTTTTCTTATTAATGGTGCATTCAATACTCTTTTCGGTTGTTGTTTGGATTAAAATGTTACCAACGTGTAAATCACGATGTTCAAATTCCAAAACTTTTTCAGCTACAGCCAGACTAAAAACAATCTGTAAGTAAAAAAAAATTTAAGATCATCATCAATTTTTTTGAATTTCCTAAGCCGCTAATTCAAAAATCATCATGAAAATAATAAAACAAATACAACAATTGTTTTTTTTTAAATTGTGTTTCTTGATAATAATCCTACTCTCATTGTAAGAACTAGGTACCTCAATTTTATATTTTTATAAACGCCATTATTTTGTACAGTTTTCAAGGCTTTTGGTTTAATGTTTTTCTTTCATAGACAAATATAGCATATTTGTGAAGTGTAAGAAACATATCATTCAATTTTTCACCTGTCTCAAGTACCTGCGTATCTATGAACTTTGGCATCTCCAAGCAATTTAAAATCAAGTCACATAGTTCTTGCAATCAGGTGACGATATACAACATAATTCACTCATTCATTCTTCTGACTCATCATTGTACAGCTTTTAGTTCGGGAGCCGACTGTAGGATAACCTATCTCATAGCGGCCATGCAAAAAACGGATTCAAACCCATAGCTTTATTGAAAACATTTATTAAAACCACTGGTTGGACAAGCTTTATCTGGTTGCAATGGATAGAAAATGCACTTTTCAGGTTGTATATTTGGCTAAGTGTACCAGCAAGTGCAAACAACTTATATAAATGGGGTATCCAATCATAGTTTAAACTATCCTCTTCACGATACAAATGTTCGGACAGATTTGTTTGGCTAGTGGCCACGAGCCCGACCAGTTATATAAAATTAAGGATTTCGTTAACACTTTGATGAAAATGAAAAAAAAAAATGGTAAGGACCACTTTCTAATCTATTTGCTATGGTTTTCCTCAGTTTTCTCTAATGTAATATGCAGTGTTATGAAAAGAGCATATTTAAAAAAAAAGGTCGAACTCGTTGCAACAGCCAAAAAATGTCTGTCTGTCTATCCGACTACTGAAATCGTGCAGTCTTAGCATTCATTGGATACCCCCTTTATATAAGTTGCTCATACTTGCTGGTACACTTAGCCAAAATGGAACCTGAAAAATGCATTTTTTACCCATTGAAACCAGATAAAGCTTGCCCGACCAGTGGTTTTGTAAATGTTTTGACTTAAGCTATCGGATGGCATCCTTTTTTGCGTGGCCGCAGTGAAGTAAGTAACCTTAAGGTCGGCTCCCAGACTATTACCTGTTCGTTTAAGCCAAACTCAAAATTCTGTTGTACAATAAGTCAAAGCTCTTAGTCAATCAATCGATTACCATTACCATTAACTACATTTTACCAATACGAACCTGTATAAATGCTGAATAAGCTTGCTCCGAGTTCCGAAACACGTAACCTTCTAAATCTTTGCCACCAAAAGCAATTTCCAACGATACATACTGCTGATCATTCTTAAATACTTCAGGGTGATCGTTTTCAGATCCATAATTTTTCTCGTAAAGATCCCAAAGTTCTATTAAATGATCTGGATACCTACCTCGAAAGCAGCGTACCTATAAGAAAACGATGTTTTGTTATGATATCCTTTCATTGAAATATAAACTGTTAATACATTTTTAAGAAAAACGAATCCTGATGTTGCAAATGATTTGGACTGTCTTAATTTACTTAGCTCACTTGTAATTAAAACTTCAGGTAAAATTGTTTCGAAAGTCTTTTGAGGCTCTCCATTGTAATTAATTTCTCCTTCGATTGGTATTATTTTAATCACAGTCTGTTCGTTTTCTTCCGAATTGACAAATACCTCACCATATGTGCCTTCTCCTATTTTTCTGCATCTACGTAGACCGGTATTTGAGTAAAGAGTAGAAAAGGGCAAAGGCGTTGTTTGTTTGCAGATTTTCAATAGCTGTAGTTCATTTTTTCGTTTGGGACAAATCGTTGAAGCTGTTCTACGATATAGAAAGGAAGTCTTTCGAGAATTTCGTATGTTGAGGGTAAAACGATTGGTACTGTTTGTTGAAAAATTATCCAAAATTTCATCTGAAAATGTTGTTTTTTTTAGTTAATGCGATCCATTAGGCAAATTAAATTTGTTTAATACATTTGGGTTGATTGAGCCGTTTCCAAACAGTAAGCGATCTGCGCCATTTTCCTGGTGGTAGTAACACATTTACATTTCTATTATCATCCACTTGAGATGGAAACACAGACGTGTTATTTTTAACCAAAATTGATTCGGTATTATTAGTCTCATTGTCTACGTTTACAATCTCTATTTTCGGTATATTACTGAAATTGTCTGCTAGACTTTTTGGGAACGAGGGTGTGTTTTCTTCAATGGATTCAGAGACTTATTTTTGAAAGAATACGACAATGAAAAAGTTTGATTTCGTTAAATATCAAATAGTATTCAATGAAATATAATATAACAAGTACCTTTATCTAAAACAGTTGATTTTAGTTTACATGATGAGTCCCATGTGTCTTTTTGATTAGCATTCGTAAGACGCCATGAAGATATTGGAGACAATGTACAATCGAAGGGCCCATAAGCTCTGTTGATAAGTTTCGGTGTTGAAATAGATTCAGATATCCTTTTCCGCAAGTGTTTATCATCTGGTTTGTCTGATTCGTTAATATTTTCCTTTGACACTTCAACACTGCTATCATTATTGAATGATACGCGTACATTGTTTTTTAGCATATTAAGTTCTCGAAGTAACCTTTTGAAAAAATTGGAACAAAATGTAAGCAAAGAACACAATAAGGTACCAGTTTTTATTATTTTATGTACAAATAGAGCTTTAGACTAAATTATTAATTCTGGCCAAACAAAATTCAGTTAGGCTCAAACTTCAATTATTCACTGATTGAAAAACCTTACTAATCATCATTGAAATAAAGTCATTTTTTAAGTTAATAGTTAAATTTAAAGTATGATTAAAATAAAAAAAATTGATTGATTTAGCTTTGATATAATAAGTATGTTCAGGAAAATGAGATCTCGGAGGGCTCAGCAAATTTTATCCGGCAAAAAGTAAGCAAGAGAATCCAATACTTTTTCCTCAGTAATTTGACAGAAATTTTGCTGAGGAATCCTGTTCACGAGACGGAGATTGCTGAGGGCTCTGAGATCTCATTTTCCTAAACATGCCTTATATTAGATAGTCAGATAATATGACGCTGAATTTGATTAAAACTTGTCTTTCAAACCTAGACAAGCGCCCACAGGTTTTTTTTTTAAACCAACTTCTGTGTACCAACTCCTACTCTCACCCACCCGTGGTGAACATCGGGTGCATAGTACCTCAATCGAAGATGGGGTTTCAATCCCTGTTGACGATTGTTGGTGGCAGCAAATGAGAGAGGGGGAGGAGTGTTCCCACTAAGGCACTTCTCCTTTCATCAAGGCGGCAGCGGAAGAATTCCCCAGATGGAATCAACGGTGGCGTCTACAGTTTCAGTCAGGTTAAATTACTTATTGAACACCTTATACGGGCTACTACGACATATTCGGAGCTGAGGCCTATAAGCCGGTTAATCCGTTGATTCGTCGTTGGAGGCAAGAAGTCTTGAGTTTCAACTACGTGAATGAGCGCCTCACGACAATTTGCATCAAGGCTAAATTCGCCAACATCAGCCTCATATGCGCGCATGCTCCCACAGAGGAGAAAGATGACGACACCAAGGACGAGTTCTACGAGCTCCTGGACAAGACATACGAGCACTGCCCTAGCTATGATATTAAGATTGTCTTGGGTGATTTTAATGCCAAGCTAGGAAGGGAAGACGTCTTTGGTAGCACAATCGGAAAATATAGCGTGCACGACACCATCTCCGATAACGGACTCAGGTTAATGGACTTTGCTGCGGGGCGAAACGTTGTGGTAGCTAGCACGCAGTTCCCGCATCTCGATATACATAAGCGGACATGGCGAAATCCTGGACAATCAACCGCCAACCAGATTGACCACATTGCGATCGACGTAAGGCACTCCTCTAGTATCAAGGATATCCGAACGTTCCGAGGAGCCAACGTTAACTCGCACCACTACCTCGTTGTAGCCAAGGTAATTCTACGGATAACCAGACCAAGGTCAAAACAGGGGAATACTGTGAGAAACTTCGACGTCGGACGGCTACAGTCGCAAGAAATCGCCAGGTCCTTTTCCAATCGGGTCTCTGGCGCCCTCTTAAATAGTCCTATACTGCCAAATCCAAGCATCGAGAACCAGAGGAAGAATTGCCAGAAAGCCATCAGAGATGCCACCTCTGACGTACTGGGCCTCGCACGACCGCCACAGCCAAACCCCTGGTACGGCAAAGAATGCCGGCAAGTATATGCAGCCAAACAACAGGGCATAAAAAGCGGCACTGCATAGAAGGACCAGAGCTGCTCTCGAGCTCTATGAGAAGAAGAGGAACACCGTCAGAAGGAAAAAAAGAGCATGAGAAGGGCGCGAGTGAGGAATTAGAGGGATGCCATTGCAGGAATGAACTTCGGAAGTTTTAACCAAAAGGTAAAAATAACCTCCCAGGGTTAACAAAGGCCGAGCCGAAGCCTGCAAGGACGATCATGTTCCCCTGATCGTCCTTACCATTGGTAGAATCGCAATCTGTGCTGAGGATATGAAAAAATCATTTCTGCAAATTGTATAACGGCGATGACGAACTGAATTCCGCTGCCATGCAGATTGCACCATTCAACCTGGACGACGTAGGCAAACAATTCCGTCCACCTGATCTCGACAAATTGAAGAAAGCTGTATCTAAACTTAAGTCCAATAAAGTTCTTGCGGCCGAGCAAGTCTAGAGACACAATTTTTCAAAAGTCCGTCCAACTACTCGCTTACGCCAACGATATTGACATAATCGGACGAACAAAGCGTGATGTCAATGCTGCTCTCGTGAGTATTGAGAAGGAAGCCAAGAAAATGGGTTTAACGGTGAATGAAGGCAAGACCAAATATATGCTGTCAACAAGAAAGGACACCCAACACCAACGTCTCGGGACGTCTCGGTCAGAACGTCACTGTAGACAGCTCCGCTATAAACTCAGCGAACAATACCAGTGTTTTGATCAAACGAAGAATAAATTTAGCAATCGCTAAGAATCGCTAATTCTTTGGGCTAAGAAGGCAATTGAGAGGCAAAGCCCTGTCTCCAGCAACTAAAGTGTCCCTGTATAAGACGGTTATCATCCCAGTCCTGATGTATGGTGCAGAGACATGGACACTATTAACGGTAGATGAGAACGCTTTAGGCAATTTTGAGAGGAAAATTATCCGTGTAATTTTTGGTCCTGTCTGCATAGATAAGGAATGGAGAAGGAGATACAACCACGAACTGTACGGGCTGTACAGCGACACCGACCTAGACAGTAAAAAGCCAACAACTGAGATGGGTGGATCACCTAGAGCGAATAGACAGCAATGCTCCGGCCTGAAAAGTCTTCGAATCTAATCCCGTGGGACGACGCAGTAGAGGAAGACAGCGCAACTGGTGGCGCCAGCAAGTGGTAGAGGACCCAACCAACTTGTCGTGCGAAACTGGAGACAGCTAGCTAGAAACCGAGCCGGCTGGAAGAAGCTTGTTGGTTGAGACCCTGGTCCACCCCAGACTTTAGCGCCACCTTAAGTAAGTAAGTAAGTAAGAAGTGATAGTGTCAAGGAATGATTTTGATTTTATTCGTACCGAAACTTATTTAACATCAAACATGATAGACGGTGAAATAAAACTGAAAATTATAAAAGAGTAAGATGTAATAGTGTCTTCTCACAGACCGGCGATTTGCATTTTTTTGTAAAACCGGAATGGCATGTTGAAGAAATAGCGAAAAAGCAGGAAAAATGATTTTGTGATTAGTGACTATGATTTTAGTGGCTGTTTATAGATCTCCACATAAGAGCATTTTTTTTTGATTTTTTTTTAAGAAAAAAATAACTTTGTTCTGCATACTCTTTGGGGGATTTCAATATAGATTGGTTTTCGAACAGTGAGTCTAAGAGACGAATTTACGAAAGCATTTCCGATATCACGTAAAATCAAATAGTAAACAAACCTACTCCAATTACACAAGATTCATCTACGCTATTAGATTACGTAATAACAAATAATAAAAATAAACAATCCAAAGCAATAAAAGAAAACAAAAGTAGTGACCATGAAACACTGGAAATTAATTTCGAAAGAAGTTTTGTCAATAAAGGAAACAATAAAAAAAAAATGAAAGTGCTAAAATTAAATGAAAATGTTTTTCGCTGAGAACTTATAAATGAAACAGTGAACATAGATTTCAGTGCGGTACATTAATCATAAGAAACTCTTAGTATAGTATTAAAAACAACTATGTCTAAGATGCTAATCTCAATTGAACTCAATGTTGCAAAAATAAAAGCGACTATAATAAATGGAGAATCAACAAGAAAACATTGTGATTAATGAAAACATTATGTATAAGTAGCAAAAGTTGATGAAATAAAGTATCAAGGAATAATTTTAGATAAAAACCTATGTTTTGAGCTATACATGTAAGAAAATTGCAAAAAAAAAAATAGAATATTTTCAAAGATAAGCAGTGAATTGTGCAATCAAAATATTTAATGTAAAGAAAAAAGGAGATTTTGAATATTGTTCTAAGAATGCCACGAGGGGACTTCATAAAAAAAGTACTACAAATGGAAAAAAATCAAACTTTAATACTCACAATCAAGTATTACCTAGTTTTTAATTGAATAATACGAGTGTATAAAGATTATAATCATTTAGTTATCAGTCTTTGATTAAGAATTAATTAGAGCAATGAATTTCAGAAAAAAAGTAATATATAATTTTACAATTTTGAAAAATTATGCTTGTTTTTTATGCTATTTTGGCAGATTTTGAGTTTAAAATTAGTTTTTTTTTCAAAAACTGTGCCTAGATTTCACTTGGTTTAAAAACTAGCTAATAGAAAGGAGTCTTTCGGCTTCAGAAAAAGGTATAGCACTTAATTGTAAGTAATATTTTTTTCCATTTGTAGTACTTTTTTTATGAAATTGCTCCCTCACAACAAATGGATGAGATATACCCCCTCCTTAAGTAAAAAATGCTTGTATTAGCAATTCTAAAACAAACCGTTATCATTTCTTGGCGCCGAAGTTATCGTACTCTCCCCGAGGAATCGTAAAAAGTTTATCAGAATTTTCTACACTCATATATCATAGGCGCATTGTATTTTCGATTTGATATACCATTGTTCAGCTTATTTTCTAGGCCAAGACTCAACTTATTTGTGACTCGATGATTGCAAAAATCTCAATTAACGCACCTACGCCTGTCTGAATTTGTATCAATAGCTTTTACCGAGAGCGTACTAATAATCTAAATAAAATTGAAACGATCTAACGAATCTAGAATAGAATACAAAAATTAAAACCTACACGCTCATTCATAATCATTATTCATAAGAAACCTCCAACAACCGAAAAAAGAAGACATTTTTTCTACCTACCCACATAATAATATTCCATGGATCAATGCAAAGAAGAAAAAGATTTCATATAATTCTTATTTTTTGTCGCTAGCCTCAAGACCTTAAAAAAAAAATCGTACATAGATACAATACAGTAAATAAAAACAAACATCATCGCACTGTCTTTCGTCTTCCTCTCGATCGTTGCTGACTGCATAGAAAGGCAGAAAAAATAGGAGTGGCAAGGGAATCTCTTGGCATGAAAAAGTGTAGCTCATATAATTCGTACGGAAGATTAAATCAATTAAGAACCATTTACAACACCCAGTATAAAAGAGGTAGGTGTAGCTTTAAAAAAATAAGGACAAACAGGCTAAAGACTTATTAGCAGAGCTCTTCAACTTATCCACCATGCATGGGTGAAAGGAAGCATACTCTAGTACAGAACAATCAGCTTGTAAGAAATATTGAGTTATATATCTGTTAAATGCCAGCCGCCTTTAAATACCAGTGTGGCTTCTGGCCCGGCAGATCGACTATAGACCTAACCTGCGAAGAAAGGAGCAACGAATTACTAGTCGAGAATACGGTATATTAATCAACTTTTAAGCTGCTATTTAAGTTTCCAACGTGCCTTTAGAAGGCCCTTCACGATCTTTGACGAGCAGAAAATTTGTTGGCCTGGCAGAAAAAGAGCTCTAGACCGAATTCCTGCTATTAAAAAACAACTCTGCAGACCTCTAAGAAGACAAAAGTGCATGCACTCCAAAACTTTCATACTGCCAGCCCTGCTGGCAATAGCGGATCCGGCAAACAAATGTATTTAGGTCCCAACAATTTCTGGTTATAGTCCTCTAAGGGCTGCCGAGGCACACGATTCGTGATAGATAGTAGAGTTGTAATGTTTGGACCACATTAATGAAGATAACTTTATTACAAATAAACTAAAAACAAAATATAAATAGTAAACAAACCAGGTTCCAAGAATGATTAATTAAATAATAAACAAATAATTAATTAAAAATAAACAAAAATTAGGGTAGTCCCAAGTCTTACGATCGTTTGTTTAGAAGGCGATCGAATGAATCCTTCCATATATCATCGTCTATTGTAACATCAAAAATATTTTCTGAATTCTTCATTGCCTAAGCAAACAGTCTTTAAATTCTTCAAAATATAAAAGTAGTTTAGAAATAATCACAATTTATTAAAAATATAAACATTGATTTATGATATGAAAAACAAAACAAACTGTCGATTGCCGAATGTCGATTTAAATTCAGAAATATTTCATTTTCCAGTTTGAGTTTATAAAAAAGAATTCCAATTTCCAGAAATTTAAGGTTAAAACAAAATGATTGTTTTTAAACGTTGCAACTACTACCAATTAGACCACATTTGCATACTCGATTTTTAGCCGGCATTTACATGACCCGATTTTTCCACAGACGATGTTTTGTTGATAGGTAAAGGGAGTATGAAGTTAGGGCTAGGGACCAAAACGTCCGTTCCTCACAAACTCACACGATTTATCCAGATGTTTGCGTTCTCTTTCACAATTTGTCCAGTTTCACCTGTGTGTCTTGTGTTAACCAGCGTTGCCACTGATCGGAATATTTTTATAAGTAGATTTTAAAAAAATGATGCAGGTAGATTAAATTTTTGCAGTAGATAAGCATTTTCAAGTTTGTATTTGTATTTAAAAAAAAAAAATAATTATAGCTGATAATTAATTGAAAATAGATAGTAAGGGTATTCATACAAAAGCGTAAACTCATCGTAAATGTTGTAATTTCTGTCACAATTTGTATGAAAAATTTGACAGAAGAAGCTTACAACCTTACTACGTTTACGCTGTTGCATGAATACCCTTAGTAAAACATTGCTTACTATCTGCGAATGCAAATATATTTGTTTAAGCTATTCCAAACGCAAATACCAACTCCCTCTTTGTTTTAACTTTTCGAAGAAGTAAAATAAACGATGCTTTTTACAATTTTAAAACGAAACATGGCTTGAAATTTGTTTAAATTGTAAAATTTCGCATTTTATATTTTCCATTCAACCAAAAAGTTCTTTTCTGAGAACTACCAAACGCATTCCACAAAGCAGAGAATGAAAAATTCACTCGTATTCAATGTTTTTTAACATCCACTTACTAATTTATTTTTTATGACAGTTCACGTCATTTGGGGACAAAGCAAATAACTCATATGAAAGAAATGTCACAATTCACGACTTTTTGCTTTATAGTATAATATTAACAGCTCAAATGCAAGGCAATTATAGGGTGGGTTTCAGGGGCAATTAGAAGCTAATTTACTGCCTTAAGACTTTTGTTGACAGGTCTAATAGCAGCAAATTGCTTTTCATGAACTGCTATTAGCTCTTGGCTATAAGCATAATACGGCCTTACGAAAGCCATTTTGATAGCGATTGTCAATAGCTTGCCTTGGATGTTTATATATGGCCTTATCCAAATTTATTTCGCGTAAGCAATCCATCGATTTTTTTAGCTGAAATAAAAAAATATATTTTTGTATCGGTTTCTTATTTTATTTTTATGATATTGTATTTTTTATTGCATTTTATTTTATTGTTTTTTTTTCTCCTCAGTCAGCTTCCGAAACCGATTCCTTCCTCGTTCCAGTCTAGCACTCTACCATAATGCCAATTTGCTGTTGAGGAAAACATAATCAAAAGTGAATAAAGCTGAATACCATATACTTCATGCAGAAGTCAATAACTGTGTGCATCTAATATCTGTTCTTTGTTCTTCCAAACTACTTGAATGTTCTCTGGCTATTTTAAGAATTGCTTCTCTGTTTTTTCTCGCTTGTCTTTGGTAGGTTCCAGATCTTTTAAATTTTTGCCATTAGTTATTCATTTTTAAGCTTTGCTAAAAAGTTCAATGTTACTGTAAGCATTTCTTTTCTGTCTTACGTTGTTCAATGGTTACTTACCGTTCTTATTTATTTTAATCTGATTTCTTTATAAGCACAATAGTTTATAATGTTTTTATGGTTGATCGCCCTTACAAACAAGCCTTATACAAGTTGTTTACAATGATTTGTCGTGGAGAGCCTTATAGCATTATTTTAAACATTTTCAGTAAACAACTTTGGAAGGCCTTATGCAAGCCATTTATAACTTGTATTACAAGCCTTGTAAAGAGCTTGTGTAACTCATATTTAAAGGCCTTATAGCAGCTATTTGTTTAAATTTCAGGTGGAAAATTCTTGGCCTGCTCAAGATTGCTTTATACAAGCTTAATACAAGCTATTACTTGCCAAATTCGAAAAATTTTAACTTATACAAGCTAAATTGTTAGTTGGTTATAGCTAATTGAAGTGTACTACGTGCCCTGTAATTAAATTAAAAAGGAATAGTTTCAAATTTCTCACCATTCTTCAACCAAGTCAATCAAAACACTTATATTTTACTACTTCTAAAAGCATATGGGGTTCATTGTTTCCCGATATGTTTAATTTATTTTTGACTAATTTTCTTTCACTGATTTAAATAAACTGAGATAAGAGTTTCAACGAATAATAGAACTAGAAGGCCACTTAAATGATGTTCGTTCGCAGTAAATGCTGCAAGTAAGCTCTTTTAAAAATATTTTACAAGTTTTTAATAATTTTAAACTATAGCAGGTAACTTGATTGTAGCTTCAAGTGTAGAATCGACCAAATTAAAAAAAAAAACAAATTATTGAAATAGCTTATTCGTGCCTGATCCTTAAATCACATTTTATATTACTTCCTCTATCAGTTACAACAATATTTATTCGAGGTTATTATATATCAAATTTAGTATAAGAATGAATATTTATCGGGGAGACATTTCAAAATCCATAGATTTCACACCGAGTACTATTTTTTGAAACTGTTAATTTTTAACGTAGTGAAAAGTCGCACCAAAAAACTTCTTTTAAACAAATTTTCTATCCTTCAATCTGATATAATACTCGCACGTACAACGTCCATAATTGTTTTATTTAAATATTCTTCTCCACCGCTAATGTATTTATTTGACGATAAATATTCGTTGAGTTTGGACAACAACAAAAATACAGTAAGACACATTTATAGTCACAATCGCCTAAGAGCAAAAGTTGTTTTAATATCACGGCAATTTGAAACTAATTTATTTTTATTTATTCCGAGAATTTCTTTACAAATTAATCTTCGCTAATTTAATTTTATTGGTAAATCGAGTAGGTTAGGTATAGTTACATAGCAGTTGAAAAAATTCCTTTCTAAGGGTGCAGAAGATGACAAGAGCGAATAATATTTCAAAAACAGGATCTTACCAAATAGAAATCCTTCAAATCTTCTAAATTAGAACATTTGCTCACCAAAAACAAGATCAAAAAAGATGCGACCCACACTGGTAACTTCCCATTGGTGCCCTCGAAAGCTAGAGACCCGATGTTATTTTATTTTCTGAAAAATAGCCTATTAAAGATCTTCGAAAAAGTTCTTTGATATTCAATATGCAATCAAGTGAAAATTAGTGGTAAGAATAAAACTAACCCAAAGCTAATATCATTGGTTTGAGAAGAAAAAAGTTTAACAATTTTTGGTAAGGTTTATAGTAGTTTTTATACACTTAAAAAAAATAACAATGTTTGTTGAATTATTTTACAAAACCAATCAAATATCAATTATGAACTAGTGTAAAGAATTTAATTGATCCGACGCTAATACCATTTTGTGTGATCGCAAGATATTTGGGAGAACAAAAATTTCAACGCTTTTGGTACAGTGTTTTGATGTTTTTTTTTAGTTTAAGAAACTATTTGTCGATTTTTTTTTTGGAAACTCTATAAATTATGATTTATAAAAAGTCTGTAAAATTAAATCTGCCTAAGGCCAGCTCAAGATATTCGAGACGAAAAACACTTTTCAACAATAATAAGCTAGCATGATTTGTTCCTGAGATATACGAGACTAAAGAAAATTAACAAGGGGTTACATTGCTATAAAAAAACCCGCTCGTTGAATTTTCTTGAAAGTCCTTTCTGCACGTACTGACACTTCTATCTACAAAAAAAAATGTATTTGAAGTCGATATCTTCATTTATTCTTGAGATAAAGAAAGAATTGAAAAATTAATTGTGGTTTTAATTTTGTTGAATGCGATTATGAAATAAAAAGTATTTTTTTAATGCAATAGATCTACTGTAATTGCTGATCTTAATATGCCGTCTACCTCTGAATGCAAAATGAAAAGAACAGCAATAAAGTATGAAGAGGACAGAGACAGAAATTGGACTGGAAAGATCGTTTCATATAAACATTTCACACGATTTTGGGATAAATCGTACTGGAAAAATTAGGTCATGTAAATACCGACTTACAATAGGTGCGTTTTATTGATATTTATAGCTAGCGTAGCAATGCAAGTACCAATAAAACGCTATACTCACTTTAATAATCAATCCAATTCTGACACCACATAAGTTTAAACTCAACGAAACTTTATCTCAACTTTTATATCCACTTTTTTAACCGACTTACTTATCGACACTTTTGGGTTTGTTGTTGTTTGCCAAGGGAAATTTTAGTGTGCTAGCTATAACTTTTTCAATAAAACAGGCCAAATGCTGATCTTTTTGTTGTTGTTGTAATATATTAGTTTTCCCCTAGTATTTATATTCCTCCTATTCCCTTCACAAAAAAAAAAAATAAAAATTGCACTGGAAAAATTGGGTCATGTAAATACTGATCTAGTTGTGTTTTTTTGCAAGTCAAAATAATTGGGTTGTTTTTTTACAGGTCCAGAAGAATCGGGCAAAAAAATGATTTCGGGGCTTAGCGGCACCATCACCGAAAAATGGACTTGCCATACAAAGTATCGAAAATAAGTATGAAATCCGTCCCGGTAACACAGTAGTGTATTTTTTCCTTGCCCTAATGGGCTTGTGTTAAAAAATGACGTCAAGGCCAAGCAATTAACATGCTGAATGCAACAACAACTACTAAGCCCATTCGGGCTTAGCTAAGCCTTGTGAGGTAGTGTAGAGGTACTTTTATCAAACCTGAACGATACCCGTGTTGGATATCAAACTAGAACTGGTAATGTGTGCACTCTGAAATGTTTGGTTTTGACGCCCACTGTATACTGCCGGACAACCCTTGGTTTGGGGTGGTTGATTAATAATGCGTATCAATTTAATTCATGAGCCGTTATTCACGAGACAAAACACGAAATTTTAGAGCTAATTAGTGGAAAAGTGCAAACAAATGAAAAAAGCTAGTGTGCGATGTTAAATAAAGGAAAAATAAGACGAATCGCAGCAAAAGTAACCTGCTTTGCCTGACGGCCAACACAACTGATAAGTGTGTACGTGAAACTTTTCACGCAGGATTGATATCCACCACGGGTGACATTCAGGTATTCTAATGTGTACCAATATCCTTTTGATGCTACAGGTTGGTACTTTAATATGATGTTCGGCTTGTCTTAATCAAGTGTCACTCCCGTTCTCATTAGCTCATCAGTTCTCTCATTTCCGATCAGGAACATAGCAGAGTCTAATGTCAAGCTGTATATGCCAAGAACCTTAAGCTTTTCGTAACAACAAGTTACTAGAAAATTAGAAGGCAGTAACATGTTTGGGGAAAAGACAGAATCAGAACGCGTATTCAAAATTGTCATGTGAAAAAAAAGCTGAAAAAGGAAAAAAATGGCTCTTCCAAACCAACGCAAGACCATACCGATACAAAATATGATAGATACGCAATGCTAATCAAACAAAAAAAACTGTTGTCGCCTATTGTTTCCTATCTCCCCCAAACCACCACCATGGCTTGGCCATGAGATTTGAGATTTCACGTGCATGTGAGTTTTTTTCAGATCTTCGTTGTACGGGAGGTAAATATTGCTGCAAAAGTTGTTATTTACTAACGAGACCTTTGTTGAGTTGAATATTTTGCAAAAGATAGAAGTAGTGCCCAGCGAGAAAAATCTGCTGATAGGTGTACGGATTGTGGTTGCGATATTGTACACTAGTATGCCCTGTGTAGTCAGGGTGTAATAGGGAACAAACATTCGCGGCGTGCCTGCATCAAATTTTTTTTGCTTAGCCAGTCATGCTCACCCTGTATTTTGCATCTGAACTACACGCCATTCAACTAATTGTTCACTGAACACACTTGTAATTTCAAACTTTTTCACTGGATGCACTTTTATAATTTGTTGGTTTGTGTGTGTGATTTCGTTAATACGAAACCTGACATCTTTGCTAGGTAGAGCTGAATACTTTTTGTTAAAAATATAAATTTTGTTAAATATTGAGCACATAAGTGATTAAAATTTAAAATCTTCTAATCAAAATAACTAATTTAATAGATGTGAATAAGAAAGGTATACTTGAGGAAACCTTTTAAATAAAATTTAAAGTAAGTATAGCTCTCATGCGGAATTTCTTTTGCATGCGATAATGTGAATTGCACCAATTTATCTTATGCACAAAAATGTATTTAAAATATTGTTAAAATCAACTCAGCAAGTACATTTTACTTGTACATTTTATCATAATTTGCCGCTGTAAGGAGTTTTCTTTTCCCACCAACATTAATGAATAAAAAGCGTTCGTCTGTACAGAGGACTATGGCGACGGAAAGCCAAATGTCAGTTGTGATGTGAGTTTCGATGTCGAGTCGAGTAAAAAGGTCTGGCATGTTGCAAATCAAAAAAAGAATTAAAATGCATTTGTTTGGCTTGCAAATTTTTCGGAAGATATTGGCGGTTCTGGATAAATATGCGTGTTTTAACTGTTTATTTGCAGGAAAAGTTTATATTTCGGAAAAAAGTAGGGCCTCGTAGAAAACGAAACTAACGAAAAAAAATGTTCCAAACCATCTGCATTTTAAAAATTCCTATACTTATCTAAGTTTTTACCTAATTGTTTTTCGCACAATATTACGAAATATATATGTTCGGGTACCGTATGATGACTCTTATCCTTAAAACAAAGATTGGATGGTTGAACTAGTTATAAAAATCAAAACGCGCCTTTTTGAAAGAAATGGAACTATTATGCTATTATGTTGATCTCAATTCTCAACATAAAGTTTATGTCTATGTTGCGTGGTTTTTTCTTAGTAGAATATTTTGTAAATTATTTCTCTTTACTTAATATGATCGCTTACTTTAAATAAACAATCGCAGTTTTTGTTTATGGGATCAAAATTTATCAGCTAGTAGGTATCTAGAACGCAATTCCAAATTTGTGTGCTTACAATGTGCTAGATGCAATCTACAACATCCAATTTTTGTAGAATACAAGGTAATGGAGTTATTACGTACAAAATAAATTCTCTATAATTTCCGAGAATAAATGAATTTCATGAGAAAATAATAAGCTTTCGATATTATAAGTTTTAATATTAAATATACCTAGTTAGGTACCTATTTACTTATAAAAAAAACTTTTTTTTTAAAGAAAAGGATAAACGATGTATCAAATGATAAAAAAAGATGACATATACCTAGTTAACATTTTTAAACGAAGTTGTAGGCTACATTGCTTTCAATTTAAGCAAAGTTTGTGTTTATTCGAGGATGTTCTGAGTAGTGTTAGCTTAGGCCTTCTGCACACGGAGAGTCTCGTGACTGAACATTGATAATATTTTCAATCAATTGCATAAAATTTGCAATATTTCCGTGATTTGATGTTATTGCAACCGACGGACACTTTTGTTCGCCCTGTGATTCCAGCTTTTGCGTTGGGACGAAACGTTCAGCTTTGGTTTGCGTTTGTGAATTGATACAAACTAGAATGAAAAATGATATACTACCTGAGGTCCTTTGAAAGTCTACAAATCTTGCTTATAGCAAGAATTTTTGTTCAACAAAGTAACATACATTTAGTGTTGACAAATATTAATAATAATATTATCATACAACTTGTGTTTAATTATCAGCTTTGAGCAACTAGTCCGAAAATATCATGGTTCTTATACGCCCAAGCATACAAAGAATCAATGGCTCATTGAGGCCGTAATACGATGGAAGTCGAGATCTAAAATGTCAATAATTTTAATTTATTAAATTGAAATAGGCCATTCACTTTGATATGTTCTTTTCAAATGACTTCAGCTCGCACGAGGGCCAGAAGGCTAAAATGCAAAACATGCAGACTAAGAACCGGTAATTCTATTATTATCAGTGGGCCGACAGGACGGTCAACACTTTACTGAGAAAAAAAGAACGCGGCGGTCAAATGCTGTTTGTAAATTTTTACAAAGAAACATATTCACTTACTAGAGAATGAGGAGAAGTTTAATTTGAATGTTTCTTCCTTTTCCCAAAAATCCTATATTTGTCTACTGTAGAAAAAAATTGGACGTTATGATGAACCCCAGTTTGCATACCAACAGTATAAACAACATCTACGAATACACCCCTTTGTAAATAAAGTAATAATAATTCTTATTCACTTCATTTTTGTTCAATTACACTCAGCATATTCTGCTTAGTGACGTATGGTTTTCATTCAAGCTTATAGGAAAGTTATTACTCACATGTCTACAATTTATACATTTAATTACACTATGCGACTTGAACCCACACCTGGAAGAAATTGTAGGTCACTTTGAACTGAAAGAGTTGGCATACTTGAAACTTTCAATATACACCCAAAATCACGTTTTACGGCCAAAAAAGCGTTATTTTGCCATTTTTGAGTTTAGTAGCCTGGAACTTCGCCATTGTCGATTTTAAGAACAATTTTATATTCTTTCCGATTTAAAAATTTTTTTTCCATGTAAATATTTCAATGGCTTATTCAATTTCAAATAGGAGAACTTTTTTAGAAGTAAAAATATTTACATGTATGAAAGTGTATTCTTGTTATAATACTGTGACAAATTATAACAAGAATACATTTTTTGCTTAGCAAAAAATACCTAAAACATTACGGTGACGCAGGCCTCCACAGTCTACATTTCGTCGGCTTTCTGTCAAAATGTCGAGAGTCTTAAAATTTCACTTTGATGTATTTCAGATAAAAAACCACTGAATTTAAATACTAATATCTCGTAACTGTTTCTAATTCCTTGTGGTTCTATCAACCAGTTTTAAAACCTTTTATGATCTAAGAATTTCATTTTGATGCCTTTTAAATCGGCTTCTTGTGTTTTCTAATCAATTTTTCAAAACAGACTTGCGAACGAGGTTTTGACAGAAAGCCGAACGACGATACATGACTTTAACTTACTTGAATTTGAAAGACTTTTACCACCACGAAGTTTAAGTAAATAGTAAGCTTTAAGTAGTGTGTAGAGTACTACTGTAGACTCTCCATCTTTGTATAGTTCAAGTCTAAAAGACAGCAAAAGCTTATTAATTAAAAATGAATATTTTAGAATGAGCTGAAAAAGAAACTTGCTAGACTTTGGTATTTCATATCAACCCTCATACTCAGATTTTAGTTATACATCCACTCCCAAAATTTGCTGTCGGCTCTTATATTATTAGTTCTACAAGACCTTCAAAATGATCTAGGCCTCGGAAAAAGGATATTAAATATTTTTTTCGCACAGTGTTATTGTTTTATTTTTCAATTCACTTGTTTTATGATTTTCTAGAAATTTTAATCATGTCTCTTCCTCCTTGCAATATAATATGAGGATATATGATTCAATGCCTTAAATTTGTAATATCTAAAAATATCATCATCATCAAATACTTTACAACGTTACAATCCAATGTTTAGTTTCCCTGCTTCGATGACTTTAGGAAATGATTCAATATCAATTTCAACAACCACACTGCATATACATTATTTATTGTCCTTTCAAAATATGTAATTAACTTTAACTGACTTCTCCCAATGAAATTATTTTGCTTCTTTAATTTGTCAATAATATCATCTTCTGCAACTTTAAACTTTATACCGTCGGCTTTCTGTCAATACCTCGAAGCCCCATTTTAAAAATTGTTCTAAAGACATAAAAAGAGATTTAAAAGGGATTTCTTAGATCTTGCTTGCAGTTTGCGAAGCCCGAAACATCTTATATCTCATGAAGTAGTCAACAGTAATATCCACATCTTCATAGAAAGTCAGGCGGCAATCAAGGCTATTTCCTTAATCACTATAAAGTCCAAACTACTAGAACGTTGTCGAATTGGTGGTACGAACACCGTTACCCTTAGATGGGTCCCAGGACATAGTGATATTTTTGGGAACGAATTAAGTTTAATTCACAAGTATAATTCACCAGAATTTACTCGAAGCTGCAGACGTCAGATGGTCATCAATTGACACTTGCCGGGTTTCAAGAAATTTGTGGCCGAACATTTCGAAGAACCGAACTGAATATTTACTTAAGAGAAGCAGGCCTCAACCGTCACTCCTAGTTGGGGCCCTAATGAGCCACAACTCAATGGGAACCCACATGAGAAGAATGGGTATAAGCCCATGGGACTTATGTAGAGGGTGTCAAAATGAAGAGGCAGAGGGAATTCATCACATTTTCTTTGTGAATGCCCCAGCTTGGCTAGAACCAGAAAAGAAGCCCTTGAAGAATACTTTTTCGACGAAATGGGCGACATCTCTTCCTTGCCACTAACGAATATAAAGAATATCTTGAAATTTATTCAGAATTCAGAAGGATGGTTCAAGGAGGCATCCCTCAATCCTACCTACCTACCTTAACCCTGGGAAGCACAATGGATCCATGGAGATCACAGTGAGATGATGCGGCTTGCTGTATCATCACTCCTTCTAACCTTACCTAACCTAGATCATAAAAGTTTTTAAAACTGATAAATCCAAAAAGAAACCCGATGATATTAGATACAAAAATTTAATATGACTGCCAAATTTATGTTTTTTTTTCCATATCCTGCTTACACACTTGCATCCAAAGAAATCAGTTTCACCATAAGCTCAAACACTCACATGTGACAGAGAATGTGTGGAGGTAAAGAGCTCTCCCAAACCAACGCGAATGCGAAGCGACGACGATTTTTTGTTGTTGTTTAGCGTTGTGTATTTGTCATATTTTGTACTATTGTGAATGATTCGCTGCGAATCGCTTCGCATTCGCGTTGGTTTGGGAGAGACTTAAAGAACCAATCCTACAAAATTTTCTTGTATTTACACATGTCAAATTGTGTAAGATGCGCTGTCAAGTTGTTTGTGATGAAATTTCGTATTCTATTTCCATACATGATTTTCTTCACACTTTTTCGACATGCAATGGATGTCCGCTAAACTGGAAAGTCAGGGAACGCAATTTGGTCAGGGAATGTTTGGAAATTCTCTGAATTCTTTTTTCACCTCTTCCTGCTAACACATTTTGTTAGCATGACATCTCTGTTTAAAATTATTGTGACTGATTTAAAAAAATAATACTCTTAGCATTAAATTTATTTATCCCACAGAGTTTTAGACAAGGAGTTGGCAGCATATTTTTGGGTTGAAGGCATAGCCAAAAAATGAGTATGAGGGACTGTAGGTGGATGCATCTTGACATTGAATACAAAAGACAGGCAGGATTTTACTGGCGCACGTGTGAGGGACGAGGGTTTAAAAATAGCTGTTTTTAGAGTATTGTGTTAGGACCACATTCACTTTAATTCATTTATTAATAATGGGAAATGATGCTCTGTCATTTTCTTTAAGTCCACTTAATTTTATTTTTACGATCCGATTAATGGAACTAAATATATAAACTTTTCAAGTGCACCAGAGCACGAGAGCTATTAGGATAATTAATAAAATCAAAAATCAACAAAAAAGTCTCGAAAATAGGCCTTGAGTTTTATTTTTCGGATCATTTAAATTAAAGTCTGTGGACTCAAAGAAAATGACAGAGCATTATTTCCGATTTTTCCAAGATATAACTGTTTTATGCGAACCTTATCATCCCTTTTTTGGAGATTTGAAACAAAACAAAAGAGCAACAAAATAAAGTCTTTAAAAAACGCCGATAAGGTATATTATAAAATCTTAAATCTTGGCTCATATTGATCGGATGATCAATATTTAGTCTATGGAAAGGTGAATTGAAGTGTTAATGACTCGAACAGATACATAGATACACTGCCGGCCATTTGAATAGATTTAGTAATTTTTCCACACTATTCTTCTCCTCCCTTAATATTTATTGGACCCTTTGGTTGAAATATATTGGAGGGCCGTTTGTTACACTCAGTTTTTGAAATATAAAACCGACTTGTAAAATGTACTGTTATTTCGATACGCTACTTCTATCATATTAACTAAAAAATATACGATTTCTTGAGCCACTTGAATATGTTCCCTGGCAATAATTTAACCTTACGTCAAAGTGAGTTGGCTAATCATTCTCTTTGTTTGCCAATCGATAGTTGGAAATATCTTTAACAGTTGGTTTTTTAAAGCAGGTTGCGGAAAGCCCCTGATTCAGCAAGAAAGATTATTTCACTGTAACACCGAAGAGGGTAACCAACATCTGAGCTGCTACCAACTTTTACAACCTTGCTTCAAACAAAACAAATGAAAAGGACAATAGAAACTGAAACTATGTTCCGGTAAAGTGTATTGTTTGAAATGCCAAATACTTAAAAAGAATAAAAAATCCAAAAGAAACCACTGCTCAATTTACTCGAAACGAAATGCGGTTTCAATTCTATCGAAACAATTTGTAGTGAAAAATCTAATCGCAACGATTCGTTTTGTCGGATATAAAATATTTTTTTGGACCCATATGAGCGTGGGACAGGTGGGTATAACTTCTATGGTTAAAAAAGTCCCCTCTGATTCCTAAAACACTTATTTTTTCACCTCAAACTGTGAAAGGAGTTGTTTTAGCTAATTTAAATGTTGTATTACATGCTTCTAAACATTTTTCTCTCATATTTTCCATGTTTTTGTTGCAAGTAACACTGTTGGATTATTTTTTTCAAGAATGCAATCTCGGTCACCACCGCGCCATACAAAGTTCCTGACCTTTAATGCTAGGTAAGATTTACTGTTTCGAAGTGCCTGTATCCTGGCATCAAAATAAGCAGCAGTGTTGTTTTGGTCGGGTGACTGTTCAATCTCCTTGGGCATACCCCTTTTTCTTTGTACGCAGGATCTTCTCCTCCTTTCTCCCTGCTCGACACTCTTCCATCGCTTCTCTTGTTTTGCGCTGCAAAGTATGTGCATTTTCTGGCACTTTCTTGCTAATATCGCGATACTGAGACCACTGATCGTCTGTGATGGGCAAATGCACAGCAGAGAGCTTCTCGCTCTTTAGGCTAAATAAATGTTTAATAAAGGGTGTACTCGAAAATACAGGCAATGATATTCTTTGATAGGGCAACTCGAATTTATCGAAGCTCCAACATTAAACAATTTTTATTTTTGTCAGCTTTGCTCCCATCGCTGCTCAAATTGTTATTGTCGATCTAACATAAGCCCCTACTCTTTTGAAATATCATACATTAATTAGTTAAAAAGGGAAATATCAGGTTACAGAGGTTCTAATAACATACAAATGTAAACAAAATACATACTTCGATGAGTGTTTGCTGTTAATCAGATAAAAAGATAGAAAAGTTTGTTTGACGTATTCGTCGTGCTTTATATTCCAGATTTAGCTATATCGTTCATAAAGACGATCAGACGTACATAGATTTCCGTAATTTTGTCCCTCCCGTTTTCAAAATCAAATCCTTTTTGCAATCACGATGTATTTATACATTATTATTATTTACAAGAAATGTATTGATTAAAATTATATTTATTGTTATTTGATTGCAGCTTTAAAAATTCTGGTGTGGTCACGACGAGCGTACTGTTACAGGAAGCTTTTCGAACTTCATTATTTAGAAGTAAACTTTTAAGCGTTATAATATTAAACATTCATAAGTATCAACATTTATTCCAAGAGAAAGGAACGATATTTCTTTTACAAAAAAATGGCGGTAATGTTAACGACAGAAGAAGCTAGCAAATTGTTAGACTTCTCGGAAAAACTGGATATTGGTCTATTGGATAAAATTGTTGAATGTCTCTACAGTTCTCAAGGGGAGCAATTACGTTTAGCACAAGACATTCTAACAACGCTCAAAGAACACCCAGATGCCTGGACTAGAGTTGATAGCATATTAGAGTATTCACAAAATCAGCAAACAAAGTTTTATGCTCTGCAAATTTTGGAAGAAGTCATTAAAACACGTTGGAAAATTTTGCCAAGAAATCAATGTGAAGGCATCAAAAAATATGTTGTCGGGCTAATTATAAAAACATCATCCGATCAGGCCACTATGGAAGCCAATAAGGTTTACTTAAATAAGCTTAATATGATTTTGGTGCAAATTTTGAAAAGAGAGTGGCCCAAAAACTGGAACACTTTCATCAGCGATATAGTTGGGGCCTCCAAAACGAACGAGAGCCTATGTAAAAACAATATGGTTATATTAAAGAATTTGAGTGAAGAAGTATTCGATTTTTGCGGCGGACAGATAACTCAGACTAAAGCGAAACATTTAAAAGATGCTATGTGTTTTGAATTTTCCGAAATTTTCCAACTATGTTCATTCGTCCTTGAAAGCTCTATGAATGCGCCATTGATTGCTGTTACCCTGGATACTCTTTTGAGGTTCCTCAATTGGATCCCACTAGGGTATATTTTCGAAACGAAGCTAGTTGAAACACTTATTTTCAAGTTTCTCAGTGTTCCCATGTTTCGCAACGTAACACTTAAATGCTTGGCAGAAATCTCTGGCCTTACAGTGCCTAATTATAATGCCAATTTTGTTAAACTCTTCAAAGATACGATGGAACAATTGGATCAAATGATTGGACAGAATACTAATATGAATCACATTTACGCCAACGGTTGTGACATGGAACAGGAATTCGTTCAAAATTTGGCCATGTTCTTGTGTACGTTTTTGAAGGAACACGGAAAGCTCGTTGAAGATGTTAAATACATTGAATATTTGAACAAGGCGCTGCTATATTTGGTTTTGATATCGGAAGTGGAAGATGTGGAAATATTTAAAATATGTCTCGAATATTGGTTCAGTCTTGTTGAGGATCTATATAGTTCAGAAAATATTAATTCGGCTCACATACAAACCGATGTGATGACTTTAACGAAAAGAGGTTCATTCTCACGTCGTCGATTTTATGGAAATATTTTGACCAAAGTTCGTTTTATAATGATTTCTCGCATGGCAAAACCAGAAGAAGTGCTGGTAGTTGAAAACGAAAACGGGGAGGTTGTTCGGGAATTCATGAAAGATACAAATGCTATTAATTTGTACAAAAACATGCGCGAGACACTGGTATTTTTAACCCATTTGGATTATGTAGACACTGAGCGCATCATGACCCTGAAGCTCTTGCATCAAGTAGATGGAACTGAATTTTCTTGGAAGAATTTGAACACTCTTTGCTGGGCAATTGGATCGATTTCAGGTATATTTTTTTCTTCAATTTTTGTGTATTGTTAATTTCTCTAATGAATAAGAAATTCAACTGAAAAAGTTAATTTCTCAATATTTGAAATTGGTAGGGCTAAAGTGATTATTTTCTAAAACAAAATGTATATGAGTGTTTCGATCGTTACGGGTGTGACAGTGACACTACTTATTTTAATAATCATTTACATACTATTCTTAAATAATAAATTAAAACTTTACTTATCTTCAGGACACCTAAAATCCTTTAAATAAATTAATATACTAAAGTATAACAAATCAGTGGTTCAGTTATAGGATCCATTTTAGTTGAGTTACGGGTGTGACCTTAGAAAACTGGTGATTTCTGATTTGGATATCTAATGTTTAGTGGTGTAAAATATTGCATGAAAACTATATTTCATTTTTTGCAAATATTAACCCTGATAGTTGACCTTCAGTTTCAGTTAAGAAATGAGAAGCAAAACTATGAAAAACAATTACAAAATTTAATTTGAAAACGTTACTGGTGTGATAGGTCAACGTTACGAGTGTGACCGAGTATGATTTTATTGTATGAAAACAGTATAATAAACATTCAATTGTCGTCATAGATGTATAATCATTTCTCAAATGAAGTGGCAACACTTCCTCTAGAAAAAACGAAGTTTTTGTCACCGAAAAGTGATTGGATTTCTCACTTCAATGAGATTTTTGACATTATCTCAGCATTGATTTCAAATTGTTGAAATTGTATCAAACAGTAAATCATACTATTCGCCTTTTTTGCCCTAATTATCATTTTTTTCTTCTAGTAATGAAACATAAAATTATTCCGCCGGTTCTCAAATTGAGAAACAGTTAATTATTAATAAAATAAAAATGTTTTTGAGCTTCTGGAAACAAAAAATTACTTTTGGAGCATTCCACGTAAAATGGTAATCAGATGTCATTTCAATGTCATTTGAAACGTTATATCCAAGTTAAATTTTGTATAGAGATGTGAAGCTTCTCATGCTAACCTCATTAAACAAGTTGATTAAAAAAAAAAAACAACCCTCGGTTACCTGATAATGTCCATTTGTTTTCATATACATTTTCCCATCGGATTTTTTCTATAAAGAAGAATTCAATTTGCTTTTATAATTTATGATTTGAAGTTAGTTTAAAAAAAAAAAACGAGGCATTTTAACATTTCGTTAAAAATAAAAATTTCCAAAACAGAACAAACTTCATATATTATTTTAAGTTTAAAATAAAAGTATATTGCCTGTCCTGCACGTAACGTCAAAAGTACAATTTTTGAACTTACTCCCATTTAAACAAAAGTTTAAGAAATATAGGATATATTGGTAAACAGGGTTTAATCTACTGTAATCTAAACCCAAAGGAAAATCAAATTTACATTATAGATTAATTACTTTGCACTAAGGCTGTAAAAACGAAGATGCAGCTTTGTACCTTGTATTCTGTTACAATTTATTATATTTTTTTTTATCCGATGGAAATCTTCAAAAGACTCGATAAGAATCGGTTCTTAGTAGTGTGGGACTCTTACCGTATTTAAACCACCGGTGAAACAGGAGCAATCTATGAAAGATAGACAAATGATTTTTCTTTCTTAATTTATAAATCACATTGTGGGAAGTCTAAAGTTATAACACTTTTCCATAGCTTTTAGACCATCAACTCATGAGGCTTGGCTCTTCTTATTCTCCGAACATTGTCTCATACATTTAAGACGGTCTCCATTTCGGAGTTGGTAATTGTGTGATACAGCGTTTTTTTTAAACTTCTGTAACCATTTCAATTTGAAGGTCACGATGTATATCGCTATTTCTTATATACCAAGGGGCATTTATTATTCCACGAAGGATTCCTTGCTTGGGAATTTTTGGATGGGTTCAGCATTTGTTTTCTTTGTACAACACAACCCAGTAGTATTCCCGAGCCGTGCCCTTTTTACAACTTTATGCAATTATAAGAATACGTATCTACTCATAAACTATTTTTTTTTTTTTTTTTGTTATTTTTCGTCAGGCAAAATTTTAAAATTTGTTAGGAAAAGTCAGGGAAATTTATTTTGAAAGATAGTGAACACTATCATGATAACTCCATTTTGTAGGTCCACTTTACATCTAGCTAGAGTCTAAAAGGGACCGTTTCAAATTTGGAATATTTTTGAACATACATATTTTTTGAAAAATTATGTTTAAAATTTGAAGAAAATCGATTCACCCGTTAAAGCTTTACCTGGATGTAAAGTGGACGTAAACGCGTAAGTTATTAAATGAAATTATCATGTTTCTACCAAACTCCACAAATATCCTTCTTATAGTGCAGAAGCTAGTAAGTCGTCAAAATATAGTTCTTCCCCCATCTGTCGAGCCATTAATTGTCAAAATCTATTAATTGAAGCATCATACGATGTTTTATTTTACTTTTGGTGATTTAGGGGCATTTTACATTTGGATCCAAATAGAGTTTTTCCGTCAAAATGTAGTTTGCCAAAGCCATTACTGTCAAATTATCAAAAATAAAATTCCCTTTTGAATTTTTCACAAGAAAACAAATAATTTTGTATCGTTTTTTTGCTGAGGGTGTACCGTTATTTGGTCAAAAATATCCAAAAAATGTGGTCGGTGGTTTTCTTAAAAACCTTCTTTTTTGTATCTCATGTTTAATTTATCTCTTGACTGTTTGCTGTACCATAAAATTAGTCCCAAGAAAGAGAGTGTAACATTATTTTTATCGACAATTTTTTAAAATGACGCGACAGCGTGAGCGGGAAAGATACAAAATGGTAAAGTTAAAACAGCACTTCAAAATTTATAAAATTGCGAATTTTCAGAATGCCGAATTATTCGAAGTTGTAAATACAATCTATTTTAAATTAAGAAACTCGCATTAATTCCCGCTTTAACACCCCTGTGCCAAGGACTATTGACGGATTCGTTTACGACTAAGTGAAACCCTATTTCACAGGTATATAAAGTTTTAGAAAAGAGAAGAATCAATGAATACATCCCTCTTAATTACTCAAGGTGGCGCCTATGTCCGGCGTGGATGTGGGCCTCAAACAACAAGCTCTTTTTGTCCAACTCGGGAACAAGTTAGTTGTCTCCAGTTGCGATTGTTAACTGGAAACTTACTGTGCCGCCCCCGGATGTGGGTTCATAGATGTTCCGGCCCGAAACATTTGTTTCTCATTTGCTTTAAATCACTCAGACATCTCTATCGTTGGCTTTAAATTTGTTTGGCTAGATTGTGTAGCTTTATAATTAGTTTTGTATGAGTCAGTATTTTTGGTTTAAAATTAAATTAAAGAAAATAGAGCTCTACTTTCAAAAGAATTTTTTTTAAGTTAATACAGGCTATTACACATTTTTGATATTAAAATAATTTCGATTTAATAGTTCTAGAGACCCGCGACATTCTGTTTGTTTTAATTTCTTCAAATTATAGTCATTTATCAAATCATTGGTATTAATTTATTTTCTATATACTTTTTTAAATCTCTTTAAAACTTGGAATTCATTCTTTAACTATGTTAATTAATCTTAACCCAAGCCGACGTTTCTTCACTGTACTAACGCCGGGTTAAATTAATAAGTTTTTGAATACAAAGTTCATATATTATAAATATATCTTTTTTATATACCAGGTGCTTTCAGCGAAGAAGATGAAAAACGGTTTTTAGTCACCGTCATCAAAGATTTACTGGGCCTTTGCGAACAAAAAAAAGGCAAAGATAATAAAGCAATAATTGCTTCCAATATAATGTACGTTGTTGGACAATATCCGAGATTCTTGCGGGCTCATTGGAAGTTTTTAAAAACTGTGGTGAATAAATTATTTGAATTCATGCATGAAACACACGACGGCGTTCAGGACATGGCCTGTGATACATTCATCAAAATAGCAATAAAATGCAGAAGGCACTTTGTAACAATTCAACCAAACGAAGCATGTACGTTTATCGATGAAATCTTGAGTACAATGAGTTCGATTATATGTGACTTGCAACCACAGCAGGTAAATAAATTGGAGTCGTAACATTGGGTGGCGGTCGTTTGAAATGAGATTGGAGCTGAATAAAAAATTATTATTTATATGTGAAGCGTAAAATTGTGTAACGTATTCTTTTGTTTTGTTTTTTTTTTTTCAAACAGGTGCACACATTTTATGAAGCTGTGGGTCATATGATTGCTACAAGCACTGACCAAGTGCAGCAAGATGCATTAATCGAAAAGTATATGTTATTGCCGAACCAAGTTTGGGATGAAATTATCTCGAGGGCGTCTAAAAACGTAGACTTTTTGAAAAATATGTCTGCAGTTAAACAACTTGGAAGCATTTTAAAAACAAATGTTGCTGCCTGTAAAGCTCTTGGACATGCTTATGTTATACAACTTGGAAGGATCTACTTAGATATGCTAAATGTTTACAAAATAACATCTGAAAATATTATTCAGGCGATTGCTCTTAATGGAATTAATGTAAATAACCAGCCGCTCATCAAAGCCATGCACGTAGTTAAGAAGGAGACCCTTAATTTGATTTCGGAGTGGGTACTGCGCTCGAATGATAACCAAATGGTCATGGATAACTTTATTCCTCCTCTTTTAAGTGCTGTGCTTCTTGATTACCAGGTCAGTTTTTTGCTTATTTTTTCTAGCTAAAGAGTTCTTTTTTATATTTTTGTTTTCTATAATTTTTTTTAGCGTTGTAAAATCCCAGCAGCTCGTGAGCCTAAAGTTCTCAGTACAATGGCTGTTATAGTGTGCAAACTTAAAGCCCACATCACAAATGAAGTACCAAAAATTTTCGATGCTGTTTTTGAGTGCACTCTTGACATGATCAATAAAAACTTCGAAGATCATCCCCAGCATAGAATAAGTTTCTATGAACTTCTCCAGGCAACAAATGCCCATTGTTTTAAGGCATTTTTGAATATACCACCAGCCCAATTTAAACTCGTGTTTGATTCTGTTGTTTGGGCCTTCAAACATACAATGCGAAATGTGGCTGATATGGGTCTATATATTTTATACAAGGTTAAAAATTTGAAAAATATTGTTGGTGTACTTATGTTTTACAAATGTTTCCTTCACAGATGTTACAGAACTTGGAACAACATCCCCAGGCAGCACAAAGTTTTTATCAAACCTATTTCACGGATATTTTAATGCAAATATTTTCTGTAGTGACCGATACTTCTCACACAGCTGGATTAGCAATTCATGCAACAATTTTGGCATACATGTTTTCCCTGGTAGAAAATAATAAGATAACCGTCAATCTTGGCCCAATACCAGACAATATAATATTCGTCCAGGAATATGTGGCCTCACTTCTGAAATCCGCATTTAACCATTTAACTGATCAACAAATCAAAGTATTTGTAACCGGCTTGTTTAATTTAGATGCAAATGTTCCTGCTTTTAAAGAACACCTTAGAGATTTCTTAATTCAAATTCGGGTAAGTTTAAACTTTTAACCTTTCGTTTTCATGATTTTGCCAAATTTTTAAAGGAATGTAGGCAAGCTGTAGATACTAAATAGCTATCCTCGTTATTGTGATCGTTTTTAATTAAAAAAAAAAAACTATTTTTCTTATGAGGGCCTGGACTCTAAGGCAAGTAGCGTGCATGCAACTGCTATCGCAACTAAATAGTTTAGTCACTTGATGACCGATGAGCGGTACATGAAAAAATCTACAAGCAACAAACTAAACGAACACTCAGACATAATTTGTTTTGTTTTTCGAAAAAGAAATGATACATTCCCTAAAACACAAACTGACACTGACAAAAATTAAATTTAATAATTTTGAATGAACAACTACAAACTGTGTGTGCTACCATCAAGTTTATAGGTTCGCCTAAGTTTGAGAATTAGGTAAGGGATGACATATGTAGATGCAGATGGTGAATAGTCGAATATAGAAAAGTGGTGAAAAAGTACAAATAAATATTTAATTTAAGCCTAGTTCCCGTGCACAACAAAAACCAATGCAAATATTCTCGCATGTCAAAAATAATTGAGGTGAAATGCAAAAGGAATTGTTTGCATGATTGGTTTAGAGTTTCGTGCAGAAAAAAAAAACACCATTGCTGTCATGAAATGTCATGCAAACAATGTACCGGAAATTTTTTTTTTGATGGTCGGTTTACACTTTAAAAAAAATATATTCACCTCAAGGCATTATTTGCATGCAAATGGTTCTTGCATCCAAAAATAATTATTTACCATTTTAAAGCCTATAGTTTATTAATTTAGGGTACATTAATGACTGAATGGGTGGTTTAGGTCAAGGCGAACATTTTTTGTCTTAAACATTATACAGTTTGGTGCCTAAAATAGATGGAGAATTGTTTTGAAGTTTTGATTTTTTTGCGCATGGGAATTATAAACTAGGCTTTAGGATACAAAATTATCTACAAAAACGTGAAGATTAATTTAGGAAAATATTAGTATCATTGTCACCCATTAAAAAAAGAGTCGCCTCGATTCAAAACAAATTGATCATTTTATTTTTACATATGGTGCCTTTGATAATGCTAAATGTGGTCAAAAATTTTATAAATTATTATATTTCAATATTAAAAAATGCAGTATTGTAACATTTTCAAAAATACTGAATCCGTTTTGTTTCGATTACAAAATTGCTAATCATTCTTTAGATAGATTAATGAGTTACAAAGACCTTGGAGTTATTTTTGACTCTAAAATGAGTTTTTCGCTTCAAATTGAATTGAATTGTAATCTTCAGAGCTAATTCGATGCTGGGTTTTATTTCTAAAAATTCTAAGTCTTTTGAATATCCATATACTCTTTAACCCCTTTATCTATCCCTTCTCAGACCTAAAACAAAATAAACAAAAATAAAAAACTCTTCAATTGTAATTTGTAAGGAAATCATAAATTAGTCAAATATCAAATATCTTGCCATTATTTTTGTTATAAATCTATTGACTAATCATTTCTTCTTGGTGTCAAGTCAAGTGATACTTTTATGTGTCATTGTTACATTAATGCATCAGAAGCCATAGGCAACATTCTAAATCCTTTAATGCTTTCCAAAAAAATACCACTCGTCTCTTCTAAATCTCTAATTCCCAGTATTTAAGATTGATTCAAGATAAAAAATATGCTAAAAGAGAGTAGATTAAATCACTTTTGGACTCAGCGTCATTTATCCGCCTGATTTGCCTAAAAACGCCGTATTATATGGTACCTACTCAATATTAAAATCGACGGTAATAAATATTGAAATTTTGTATTTTGAATTTTGTGAGATTAATTCTCTTAGTTAAAATTTCAAGGGATTACGCTGGCCACTTCATAACAACAATACGGGTTTCGTTGAGCTATTCCTTCACAAGTTATGTGGTGTGTTTTAAATCGCTATCTTAGATCCTTCGAAACGGCACATTTTCCTCAGTTTGAGGGAGCATGCCATTTTGAAGAATCTTCCGAAATGAAATGAATCATCATACCATGAATAGGGTAGAGCGAAATTCTATTTTTAAGATATCGATTATGCAATACCTGCAAAAAGGTGTTATTGGACGTCAAAAACAAAGACATAAAATATTATTTGTGCCCTCGACACGGCCAAGTTTTGAACAAAACTCATAAAACATGCCTATGAACAATCCAATCACATCCAAGTTTTTAAATTAGTTTATTTTTTATTTTTACTGGTATGATAAAACAAGCTTTTAAAAATAATACAAAACAAAATTCAATTTTAGAGTTTTAAATTTAAAGCTGTATTTAAAAAATGTATGAGGACAAAAGTATTTTGTGAAATTAGACAGGCTTGTTAATACTGGTAGGCATTTTGGTAGCTGCAGAAATGGATATTTTTAAGCATAGCTTTGGACAGGTTTTCAAGATTTTCCTGGTTAAAAGCCTCAAAAACAGTGAAAACCAGCATTTTTGGTCATTTTCAAAAACTGAATGATGGATTTGAATTTGACGCCCAAAAATATGCTTAGAAAATGTTTTCTTTGTCCGTATCAAAAAGCTAACCGGTGGTTGTTACGCCTTTTCAATTTTGTCAGAATACTTTTGTCCTCTTACATTTTTGAAATACAATTTTCAATAATTTTTATTATTGTATTTTACTTTTGTATTTTTTTTCGATTCCTCATTATCATACAGTAGTACCTCGTGGCATGATGGTTTGTGCGTATGACTGTCATGCCAAAGGTCTGGGTTCGATTCCCAGCCGCAGCCACCTAAAACAGAAATGTTTTTTCGCGAGGTACTGCCTCTTGCGAGGAACTGACAAATCCTCCAAGAGTATACTTGTCATGAAAAAAGTGCTTCTCATCTAGCCGTTCGGACTCGGCAAAAAATTGTAGGTCCCCTCCATTCCTGCCAAAAATACGCACACAGGTATGGTTGAGAGTTGTAAGTCACTAGGCCTTGGTTCTTCACGAGCTGTTGTGCCACCAAATTTATTTTATTTTTTTTTTCATTATCATACCATCACAATATATTTCTTCACATTCTTTTCCATTAATTAGGTAAAGATATAACCAAATGGTGTGATTTTTTTTTTTTTTTTAATAATTTTGCCGACTAGTATAATTAAAATGCGTGGGGGCACCTCGAAACTATTTATCTGCACTTATTAAGGCACAATTTGGTTGCTATTGCATTCGAAAAAATAAAATTTACAAATTTTACATACATTTTCGCTTCAGCATAACCATTAATCTTGTGAATTACCCCCATTCTTGCCTTGAAAAACATCCAAAGCCAATAATAACATAAATTAACTCCAACCGCAGATCAGGGGCATTGAGTGGCAAGCTACCATAAGTTCATTATTTCGTTCAAAAAACTCTTGTCCCTCAGGATTGAATAAAAAATGTTGCTTGTCGCTCTATGTCTATGTTACCGCAACTTTAAAATTCGTGCTTTAATTTGTGCCGACACTGTATGTAGGTTAGGTTAGATAGAAGTGGCTGTCACACTTAGACGAAGGTTGGCCCTTATCATTGTGCACTTTCAAAGCAATCGGTAATTTATTACCTTGAAGGAGATGGTAGATCTTTGGAAAATGCAAGTTAATGGTTGTAGATTTAATGAACTCTACTTAAAGTCTACAGCAGATTTTTGAGTGAATAATAGCAAACAAAACAGTATAGGCGTCGAAAGCTTAAGTAAAGGCTATTAAAAAAATCAAAGTCTTGCAGTCCCACAACCGGGGCCTTAGTGATTAAGCAGTGCATCGAACAAAATATGAGCAACTTCAGGATAATCATGTTAGCCGAAATTTGTTTTCACCCCTCCCTAGACAAGATCATCAGATCCCATATAACTTGTAGTTCCCCCTACTACACTGTCAAAAAAAAACCACGGTTTTAACTTTGAAATTTTTTAAACGTTCTGGCAGGGCGAACAATGCACTCAAATGGTCTCGGATTCCTTGATATTTTTTCTGAGGAGCTTATGCATATAGAGAAGGGTGAAAATCAATTTCGGCTAACATGATAACCCTCGAAGTTGCATTCATATTTTTTTTTTCGATGCACTGTTTAATCACTTAAATAACCTTTACTGAAGCTTTCGATGTCCATACTTTATTGTTCTTTCACTTAAACCCAAAATCTCTTGTATGCTGTCGGTGTAATATGTACATTTTGCGCTGCAATCTTGGCACCATGATACAAAAAATTATGCTATCTATGTAATTGATTAAAAAAGGTCAACTAAATTTAGAAATAAGTCAGCTCTAGAAAACTTGTAACAAAGGCTTGAAGTTTCTCAAGGTCACGCAAGGGGATTTTAGGGACTTCATTTGTGGGATATTCGCAAATGAATGATTGTCATCCGAAAGATCACTAGATCGTCATAACTATTGTCAGTAATTGGTCAGCCATAGATTTAAATTTTTAATGAACTTGCAAAGTTTTTTTTTTTCAAGTTTACTGAATAATAACTGAAACTGACCTTTTATGTCGATTTTTTTAGATGGTATACTGTTTACGATCATCCCAAAAATGAGGTGCCAAAAATTGTAGAAAAAACAAAAATTTACAAAACTGTGACCATGAAAATCTTTAGAAAATTCTTCAAAAAATATTTATGACTGACCAAATACTGAAGAAACTTTAAAAATTTGTAAACAAAAATTAATAAAAGAAAATAGTTTTCCTTTATCACGAACACTAGGTTCTTCGGTTGGTTCACAAAGTAGGTGTCGAAAATCGTGACATTGAGAAACTTTGAGCCTTGATTACAAGTTTTCTAGGGCTTACCAATTCCTAAAACTAGTTGACCATTTTTGACCAGTCAGATGTCAAGGTTTTTATACGAATATCGCATATATGAGGTTACAAGATCCCAGAGCCTTAAATTTCTACGACTTTATGAAATTTATTATACAAATACGAACCTACTCAAAAAAATAATAAAAATTAAAAAAATTTTAATATTTTGGTCAGGGAAAATTTTGAAATTGGCCTGGGAATGTCAGGGAATTTTTTTGAAAAATAGTGGAAACCATGCAGGATCCTTATAGAAGTAGCCTACTAAGTGTAGTCTACGTCTGTATGAAAGAGCTGGACATGTCCAGGGAAAGTGAGGAATCGTTTCTTCCTCCTCCTCGCCCATACAGCTTCTGCAAAAATCCTTTGATATTATGCCAAGCCGCTTTGCGTGCCTGCTTATTAAACAGTGGCCTGTTATAACACCTACAAAATAGCTGATGTGCACTCTGTTAAGAGATATTAAACACATGGAGCGCTTTAAATCAAAGTTTGGCCAAACTGTATGTATGTACTTGATCTATTTAAACCTAAATACACAATCATTTAAAAATGTGGGTGTTGCTTTTTGCTGAGATTTGCCTGTTTAGTTTTATAGTAAAAAGTACGCATACGCCACAGTGTACTATTTTAATTTAAAACGAATAGCTTTTTATGGTAAAAAAGAATAGTATTTTAAATGTCTGTTCTAGTTCACAATAATTAATAAATAACTAGTATTAGCATTAGTATAAAGTGTACCTAGCACCGTCAGAGTATCCGCTTTGTTGGCGCTTAAAATTTTGTTTTAAAACGGTTATATTATTTCTTTTACATTATTAGTGGATGTATGTAGAACCAAAATATGAGTATGAGGGGTTGTAGGTTTATGGATTGTGATATCAAATACAAAAGTCTGACAAGTTTTTTGTTCAGCCTTTGGTTTGAGTGGGGGGTCAAAACCAGCTCGGTTTCTTGTTTGTGTGTCGGGGTCATTGGCACATCAGTTCACTTTTAAGTAATGAGAAGTAATGTTCTGTCATTTTCCCCAAGTCGGAAGACTTTTATCTTGATGATCCAATTAATAGGAACCAAGATTTTAGCTTTTTAAGCCAACCTTATTAGCCTTTTTTTTTTAGAGACTTTACTTTCTTAATTTTTAGTTTATTTGAAATCTTCAAAAAAGAGCTGATAAGGTTCGCATAAAATGGTTATGTCTTAAGTTCTATTAATCGGACCTTCATGATTGAGGTGTTTATGCTTAGGAAAAATGACAGAGCATCTTATTCAATTTTTTTTAAATAAATTCAATTGGCTATAACCCTCACAATAATATAAAGGACCTGGATCTTTTAAATCCTCTAGACTTTGGAAGTTGATATCACGATACATGTACCTATAAAACCTCATACTTAGATTTCGCTTATACACCCACTCCCGAAATTAGACTATATTTAAAAGAGCAAAATCTCTTTTAGTATTCATGTCTTGACAGAAAGTGTAGACACGTTCGCCCTGCGACTGTACGCGATTGCAATTGCATTCGAAAAAAAAATTACCAAGGGTCCTACATATGTACGTCCCCCTTTTTCCCCTGAAAAATATTTTTTCCCCTAAAATTAAAATAGAATGATGACGTAAATGATACCCTTTTTAAACAAATATGAATTATTTTCCAATACGGTAATTCAAACACCCGAATGGATACCTCGACTCTGGAAATATGTTTCACAAAGTGATAGTAGAACACTTTCGTTTTTATTAGAGAATTCTTTTTGTGCTCTTTTTTTGCATTATCTATTTTAAATAGTGTTAAAAATGTCTTCATTCAATCTTATTTTATTTATTTGTATTTTAGGAAGTAACTGGCGAAGACGACTCCGATTTATATTTGGAGGAACGCGAGGCAGCTTTACGTGAGGAACAAGCTAGCAAAAGACAAATGCATCGCGCTGTGCCTGGAATGTTAAACCCGCACGAACTGCCAGAAGATATGCAGGATGAATAAGTTATTTAATTGTATTTTAGTTCTTGAGAAAAAAATGTTGAAATTGAATAACTGTCGAAGTATGAATGTAATATATATTGGAATAAATTTTATTCAAAATATGATGATATGTATTGTGAATTCAATTAATATTAATTTGTTACCACAAACAATGATCCAGTTATTACGACTAAGAATAAATTGACGTCATTAAAATTTAGTCTAAATAAACCAGAAAAAATGTAAACGAATAATATTGTTGGCACCGTACATTTTAAATAAAACTACTGTAAAACAAACTTGAAAGCCTTTCTTAACCCTTTGCTAAAGCAAAAAAGTACAAATTAAATACATACTTAGTTTATACATAATGCATTTGAAGGTGTTGCTGCTAATACCTTAACAACGATTGATACTTCAACGCAACATGACCCGTAACTTCTGAGGTTATTTATCTGAATTTGACAACATTACACCTCAGGCACTACTCATCGAGTCCATCCTGACGCCGGTATAAGGCAGATATTACCTTTTCATTACCTTACTTTTATAATAGCTGCCAAAAGAAATTGCAATAAATCGGATTCTTTGCAGGAAATCGGTTAAGAAGTTAAGATATTCACTTAAAGATGATAAGTGATCCCCACGAAATCCACTTTACAAAGCATAGCCAAATATGAAAATAGCCCATATGACCTCGGCGGAAGTAGGGCATCTGTGACGGATTGGCAAGTAAACTTTTATTTTGACGAAGCTCTATTTTTGGGCTTTCCTTAGCTTGCAGGCAATTATTTTTTCTTTCTTTAACGTGAGTCAGAGCTTTCTAAAGCGCTTTTTTTTCTTGCCATTCGATATAATTTAGAAAATAAGAAAATTCTGGTTTAAGTGAGAATCTATAAACATATCGCACGTGCTCCCTAGGAATCTTATATTCCATTACTAATAAGAGTATTACTTACGAATGTCAGAAATCTAACAATCGAAACCTTGCTCTGTCAAAAATAAATCACCCCGCTGTACATTAATTCAGTCAAGGTTGTGTTTATTCCCAAATGTTCCCAGGTAAACCCAAAAGATCTCAGACCCATTAGTCTATCATCATTCCTTCTTAAAACCTTTGAGCGTTTGAACACTTACGAACAAGCTTAGACACGCAACTATTGTCTACTGCTCAACATGCTTACTGCAAAGGAAATCGGTTGAAACTGTTTAACATACTCTAGTACGAACCATAAAAAATTCCCTCCATCATAAAAGATACATCATGGTTGCTTTCTTAGAAAAAGAAGGCGCTTTTAATAATGTCGACACATCTGTAATCGCATGTGCACTGCACTTGACATCCTAGAAGGTAGATGGTTTGCCTCAACTCAAAACTGGGCGGCTTTTCTGCTAGAAGGTCTGTCAATAGAAGTACACCACAAGGCAGTGTCCTTTCTCCCCTGCTCTGAAAACTACTGGTAAATGAACTGCTACTATGCCTAAAAGCGGAGGATTACAGAGTGATTGCCTATGAGGAAGATGTTGCTATTGCCGTATCAGGAAGGCATCCTACTATCTTAAAAGAACTTACAAAACGCTCTAAATAGGCTAACCAATTGGGCTGACCGGTGTGGTCGGGGTGTCAACCCTCATAAAACAGAACCTGTCCTATACTCTAGGAAATATAAAATCCCTCATGTAGATCCTCCTTATATAATAGGTATTCCATTAACATTTACTGATCAAGCAAAATATTTGGGTCTCATTTTAGATAAAAAGTTAGGCTGGAAACCCAATACACAAGAAAGAATTAAAAAGGCCGCAGTTGTACCCTTCTCATGCAAAAAAGCCGCTGGGAATAAAAGGGACCTTCAACCTCGTATTACTAATTGTTTAGACTGATTCTCACTTATAGTGTTGCAGTATGGTGGACTGCTCTGGATGAAGCGGTAAACTGCGTCAAACTAATGTGGAAATGTGGTTTTCCATTCAACAATTTCAGATTTGGTGGTCAGATCACAAATCTTTGGTGGTAAATAGAACACAAAATGAGATTTGATTTGTTTTTGTAATCGTGTTGGTGATTATTGTTCCTATTGATGAATTTGTCCAACAATCATCACATTCTATTGAAAGTAAACAACACTGCAAAATGCCAAATGAAAACTAATACGTTCAGATTAATATCAGCTTATTTTGGAATGTGTGCAAGTCCGCATTAACCTTGCTAAAAATTGAGATTTAAAGAATCGACCTCAGATCGAAAAAAATCGACTTTTTTGGTTGAAAGAAAAGCAAAACAAAAAATCAAAAAAAAAAATCGATTTTTTCTGGGCGAAAGAAAAACCACATAAGCAAAGTAAAACGTTCGGCTTGTTTATGTAGGGCCATTCACATAAGAGCGACCAACGAACGACGAAAAAAGGAATAAAAACGGAATTTAACATTTCAACGGCTAACTATGAATACCTCCTAACAAAAATTTTTTGTGAAATTCATTTTTTGATGCAATTTTGTTAAGAATTTACTTCTGCATCACTGAAGGCATTCATTATATTGTTAGCAGCTGTCAAAAGCATTTAATAGTCGTTTTTTATAACCTCCTATAATCTTACAGCCTTAAATCTGACTAAAATATCTCCTATCATCACATTTGGTTCAAACTTTGTGCAGGCAGACGGAACCCAAAGTAGTTTTTGCAATAAAGTTTATTAAAAGTTTTATTATTTGTTTGATTTTTGTCTGTTTTGCATTGAATTAAGCATTCTTGTATTATTAAAGTCTTAAAATTTTATGGTTTTATTTAAATAATAAACAATAAAAGTCATAAAACTAGTCAAAGCATGTTAGGAGGCATTCTGTTTGGTATAACTAGTGCAATGACGTCTCCTATGAACGGATTTCTGTTCAAATTTTCATTTTTTATATCAGTTTTTAAATGAATTAACTACCGGTCGTACCAAAAATTACTCCTATCAGCATAAAAAGTTTCGTTTTTTCTATTACAATATCTCCTATATTCTTTTTTCTTATGAAAATCACAATTTTTAGCTTTTATAACTATTGCACACCACAGAGATTCAAAAATGTAAATAAATACTTTGGTAATATTGATTATTATATATTTGTGTTTTCAGAAAATATTCAGTTTTTTGTGTCTCCTGTAAAGTCTACAAAATGCGACATATTATAGTTAAGCGTCGATTTGTAAACCTAAACTAGGCAAATAGGTAGAAATCTAACTAACACTATTGTTGAGTTATTAAAATTTGCATTTTAATTGATAATAGGTATAAGAGAAATTTGAGTAAACAATATGGTCCAATTTATTTATTCAAATTTTTCTATATCATAAATTAAAATGCAAATTTTAGCGTTAATTAGATTTCTCCCATTTTGCCTAGTTTTTTCGAAAAAAAAAATAGGTTTATTAGTGTTAAACCCCGTTTTGTGCGTTTATTCGTCGTTTGTTGGTCGCTCTCATGTGAATGGTCCAAGTGGTGCGCTTTGTACGCATAGAAAAGGAAGTAATACATACAGTCCTATTATGGTTGTCAATTAATAAATTGATGATTGATAAATTTAAAATTCGATATTTAAAACCCCAACTGAGAACAGTTTTTATCCTTGAGAATGATTAAGACCGTAGCAAGTGACCAGAAAATTAAAAGTTATAAAAGAAAAGCCGACCAGTTTTTTTAATAAATTGAGTTTAAAAATCAAAATTTTAAGGTTTATCAACTATCAATTTGATAATTGACAACCATAATAGGGCTGATAGCTTATTTTCCCCTTACAAATTTGAATTTGACACTTGATTTTTTAAGAATAGAATTTAAGGATACCAGCCAAAATTTTTTTCACCAATTCAATAATATCAAAAATGATTTCATAGATTAAAACAAATTTCAATTAGCCAGTTTATATTTCTGAGATCTCAGAGGACTCAGAGCGCTCAGAAATATAAACAGGATTCCTCTCAAAAAATCCTCACTTTTCCCCTTTAAAACTGAGACTGAAATTTTTTGGATTCGCTTGCTCAATTATGTTTTGTCGCAATAAATTACATAAGAAGAAAAGAAAAGGAGAGTTGTTTTGACTGCTATGTGAGGAATAATGTTTATATTTGATTCTCCTGCTCTGTCAAAAAACTGAGGAAAAATACTGAGCGCTCGAGAAATATAAACTGGCCAAATGAATTATTTTTAATTCATACAGTCTTTGAATGATAAATCTTTTTGCGGAAAATGGGTATCTCTCAAGAACAATTTGTTTGACTGTTCTTGAAAACGGTAAAATGATGAAATGGTTCAAAATGATCAAATATTTTTTTTAAACTAAGGCACTTAATTATTCGAAAACCAACAAATAATAAAATAAATTGTATCCAAAATTTAAATACCTTTTGTTTGGGCTCCCATTACCCCATAACAAGCAACTTACATGAGAGATTATTGCTTCGCGGGCGTAGTGAAAACTCGCAGTTTTAACAGGCTGTTTTGATTGAGTCTTCACACGTAAAATTAACTTATCTTGTTTTTGTTTATCGTGCTCTCCTGGAAAGAAGATAGGTTTGTGTTTAAATCACAAATTTAGAAATTTGGCCTTATGTCATTGTTGAAAAGCGATATTAACCGCATTTAGACATTCTGTGTTATTATCCGTGTACGTTGTTAGTTCTTACCCGTACGTGGAACAACGAAGGTATAAATGATAACAGCGAACACGAACAAGGAAGAAATGCCAAAGCTTTCAGTGCCCCGATTAAGAAAAGCCAAAATGATTGGGCTAAATGTGACAAAGAAAAAGTGATGGTATTCGCCGATTACTTAGAGGAAACATTTAAACCGTTCGATGGGTAAGAACTCAACGAAAATATTAATAAGAATTTTACCTCAAATAAAAGCTACATAACAAGAAATGCTACACTTGCAGAATTAAAAAGAGAAATAAAGAAGCTTAAGTCCAATAGAGCTCCAGGATATGGCTTAATTACGGCAGAAAGTTGCGGATGTCATAAGGGTAATGGCAATGTCATAATGGTTTTGAAACCTGGACGATTTCCGATAATAGAAGAGAAACAATTAATACCTGAACATCAGTTCGGATATAGAAGCAGGCATCCTACAATTGATCAAGTGCATAGAATTACTCACGTAATTGAGAGAGCTCTTGAAAAAAAGAAAATCTGTTCCACAGTCTTTTTGAAGTGACGCATCAGGCGTTTGACAAAGTGTGGCACGAAGGGCTCAAATTAAAATTAAGACAAGTTCTACCTGAAGGACTTTATAACACATTCTAAACGGATATCTAGATAGCAAACTTTTTCGTGTAAGACACGGAAATGACTATTCTAATTTCAAAGAAATAGTGGCTGGGGTACCACAAGGAAGTGTATTAGGTCCAGTTTTGTACCTTCTATTTACACGTGATATTCCTCAAACAGAAGACACTATCGTAGCCACGTTTGCTGATGATATTGCAATACTAGCAGTAGGCAAAACGATTTGCGAAATAACAATTAAATTACAAAATGCTCTTAATAATGTCAATGAGTGGACAAAAACATGGCGAATAGTGCTCAATGAACAAAAGTCAGTCCACGTGGACTTTACGTATACAAAAATAAATAGACTACCCGTCTTTCTTAATACCGCTCGTGTTCCATTTCTAAATGAGGCAAAGTATCTGGGAATGACTCTAGACGCGAAATTAAAATGGAAACCACACGTAAAAAAGAAATGCGAAGAACTAAAAAGTAAATTAAGAGATATGAACTGGATTTTATACAGACAGGTACTTAAACTAGTTTAGACTTATGGTATACATCTTTAGGGTTGTACCTACGATACAAACTTAAATAACTTACAAACGTTTGAAAATAAACGTTACATTACTTCTTTAAAAATAAATTGCTAGATAATGTCGTTTTCGATTTGATGTTTGGATTACTCCTTTTCTATTCCTTCTACTCCAATTTGTCCAAAGCCATAGGAATGGAACAGAACACAAAACCAAGCGAAAACGGCATAAGTTTCAACTTAGTTGCAATCGGGAAGTGGAAGTGGTTTTAGTGTAGTAAGAATCTCACACACCTATGAGCACGTGTTTTTCAGTCCTCATAGATCCTTATGCAGATTTTGCACCTACCCATGCGAAAATAAATACAAAAAACAAAAAATAACAAAAATCAGCCGGTTACAATTTTTTTTGCTTTCTTTGGCATTTTTATGACGTCTGTGAAGTTAGCAGGACAACTTTCACCCACGCAAATGGGACCTTGACAGGAATTTGCAGTTTTTTTGCATTTCTTTTCCCGATTCTGCAGTTCGCCAAAGAGGGGGGGTGTAATCGAGTGACCTGCTAACTTCACAGTGAAGTTAGCAGGTCACATAGTGTATCTCAGGAACTAAGCATGCTAGGAACTTACAATAAGGCTCCAAATTGGCAGTTTTTTTGCATTTCAACGGTAGGCTAGGTTCAAAACTTGAAGTCCTCAATTCGAATAAAATTTCATACTGACCTGCTAACTTGACAGTGAAGTTAACAGGTCACATCACGTATCTCAGGAAATAAGCATGCTAGGACTTTGCAGAGAGGATTTTTGAAGTCCTTATTTTGAAAAAAAAAAATTCATACTGTCCTGCTGACTTCACTGTGAAGTTAGCAGGTCAGTATGATTTTTTTTTTCAAAAAAAGGACTTCAAAATTTTGACCCAGCCTATATTCTTGAAATGAAAAAAAACTGCAAATTTTGAGCCTTACTGCAAAGGTCCTAGCATGCTTGGTTCCTGAGATACGTGATGTGACCTACTAACTTCACTGAGAAGTTAGCAGGTCACTCGATTACACCCTTATTTGGCGAACTGCAAAATCGGGAATAGAAATGCAAAAAAAAATGCAAAAAAAACTGCAAATTCCTATCAAGGTCCCATTTGCGTGGGTGAAAGTTGCCTTGCCAACTTCACAGACGTATTTTTATGTCTATTCTCGCTGGGCTATATTCTATATATCACCCTGTGTCGTGTTTATTAAAAAGGACATCATTGGTTGCGCGGCGCATATAACCAACTATTTAGTGTGACACATTACATGTCCTTAGTCTTAACCTTCTCTTCTCATGCACCAAAACAATTTATAAAGGAAACTAAAATGTTCCCCTAGATACTATTTTGTAAATTTGATTTTAATTCTATGCCCTTTGTTTGATTATTTTAGTATCAGTAAATTTGTGTGAAAGAAGTTCAATGTGATTATGTTCGATTCTTATGACAGGGAGAAAACATCATCAGTTCGTTGTGATGAAACTTTTATATATACATTTGTATATATTATCAAAGTTAAAACTTGAAAGCTCTTCGTATGTCCTGATTTTTCAGTTTATTGAATTTTCATAGAAAATGATTCAGTGTTTTTTGCGTTTTTAATTGCAGTTGTGTAGAGCAATGCTATTTAAATTATTTCGAGCTATGAACTAATAGTGCAAATTAAAACTTCATGGCTATCAATAATAAAACCAATTTTTATTTATTTAGTAAATTGCGTAGTTGAACTAGAAATATACATTTAAAACAAAAATAAAAATAGAGGAACATTAAGAGGTATGTACAACATCTTTGCTATGCATATATTATTAATTGAACTGTTTCATATTAACATTATTATTTTTTAATATTTGTATTTTACTAAAGTATCTTTTACTTTCACACATATCTACAATCTTTAGTTAACTATTTTAAGAATACATTTCTGTTAAAAAAAAAAGAACTTTCGTTTTATTTCTACTTAAACATTATCATTTTATTTATTTTGAAGAATAAAATTTGTTGCAACATTTAAGTAAAGATTTTTAATTTTTGGAATTTATTTCTGACCATAAAAGCTAGCTTATTTTAATTTATTGAAAGAAAGAAACTAGAAAGAAAAGATTAAATTAATTGAAAATAATACATGCAATTAATCCTTTAACATACATAGTTTCAGAGTAAATGAGAATTTGAGCTTTTGACTCACAGTTATTAAAATATGGAAAAAGGCAATTATTAAGGAAATACGTCGTAGGTGCTTTGTTTTGTTGTTTGTTCGGCAGTTGTTGTGAATTTGTACACAAGATCGACCCAGATTTTTCAGTCGCGGTTTCTTGTATATATTGGGTTTTGTTTAGTCTTTATTTTTTTGCATCAGCAGCTTTATTTTTTTACTTAGAAAAAATTCTGTAATTATATTCAAGGAGAAGAAGAAAACGAATCATTGAATAAATCAACAATATTTAGAAAAAAAAAAATATTGAATAAAGTGACCAAAACCTAAAGAAACGCAAAGCAAGAACATTTCAACTGTTGATCATTTGAAAACATGCGCCATGATTTTTAAGTATATTATAGTAAAAAGAACTTCGATACGATAGCTAAAGCAGGTAATTTTCCAATTTTACAACTGTGTATATCTTTATTCAAAAAAGTTCCTTAATTACTAATAGAAAGTGATCATAAGTGAATTAAAGTCATTTTGCATTATGCAAATTTTATTAAGGTAATATAGGTAATATAATCAAGTTCATAAACAATCAGTTCTATCACAGATTTCACCGTAATCAAAAATGTGCTGCGAATACCGAAAAATCTATCACAGAAAGATTCCATTGGAAGTAGATAAGATGCATTCGTAGTTTCTCCTACGAATTTCGAAATTCGTGAAATTTTATATCACTATATCCTCTCGTAGTCACAGGCAAAATGGATATCTGCATTAATTAAGTATTTTTAAAGAATTTGGAATATAAATCAATATTATAATATTTATGTGACCAATTATTTTCACACTATATGATTAATTTTTTGTTTAGGCTCTTTTGGTCTATTTTTGTTTTGAATGCAAATAAAAATCTTATTCCATTCTTCTAATGGAATGGAATAAGATTTTTATTTGCATTCAAAACAAAAATAGACCAAAAGAGCCTAAACAAAAAATTAATCATAAATCAATATTGTTTTAATAAATTGATGACTTGATGGTTAAAATCATTTTCGGTTTCGGTCTCCAAGTTACATTTGATGATTATAAAATAAAAGATTATAAATAATTTGTGATATATTTTTAAATACTTTTTTTTTCTATATTATATTATAAAACTGAAACATTTATTTGTTTGTTTGTTTCCATGTCCATGTCCATCTCAAGAATTATTGAACCGATCCCAAAAATTATTTAACAAATAGAAAGCTACAATGTCCCTGAGTAACATAGGCTAGATATTATTTTGATAAAAATTAATCTTAAGGTTAAAATGTCAATATTTGTATTTTGTTTGGTATTTGTGAAAGTTTTTTAATTTTTATATTTTTAAAAATTAAAATGTACAGATCCGATTACAAAAATTCTTTTCGGGATTTGAAAGGCTAATCTCAGGGGAAGTTTAAAGATTTACGGATAAGGCCTCAAAGGTGACGTGAAATAAGGCCCAACGAAATAAGACTAAATCTCAAATTTGGCCGAATTTCAGTTTGAAAATGAAAATATCGTTTGGGAATAAAGCCAAATGGTTTCCTTTCAATATCTTCAAGGCTTTGCATACACCCAGCATTGCAAATACCCCAAATCCTATAGTGAGCCCAAGCGGGGGCGTTGCAGGGGGCAGCATGGCCGCCATAAACACCTCACTGTTAATGCGCCATTATTGTAAACGAAGGCAAGTGTAAATAAGATCTCGAAAAACCAGATTCTTTTGAGGATATGGTAGCATTTTTTTAATCAACAGTACCATCAGTATGCAAATAAAACATGAAAACGAAATAAAGCCAAATTGGCCTTATTTCTTTTTCAAAAGCGAAATAAAGCCGAGTCGAAAATTTGGCGTTATTTCCATATTGAAAACGAAATAATGCCAAATTTTTTATGTTTGGCTTTATTTCGTTGGGCCTTATTTCACGTTACCAGTCTCGGATAGCCTATCCGGAACTTCTTTGACAGATTAACTTGAACTTTTGGTTTTAAATGTCTCGGATGGTGATAACCGATGCGGTTCAAGTGGCTGTTAGAACTTTTATTCAGAAGATGTCTCACAAAAATGATTTGCTGTCGAATATTTTGAATCTCGCTTTAATTCGGTCCGTCGTGGTTCTGAAATTAAATATTTAAAAGAAGTGACATTTTCAATTTAATTAAATTAATGTTGTTCTCAAATTGTACATTTTTTCTCCGGTTAGTTTATCCGAGACTTTCGTGATGAAACCGAAATAAAATAACAGCAACTTTTATATGCTGGATATCTTTTTGTCTCGGATATCTATCCGAAACTTTAACCAGAACATTTGAAACTGGCCCTTAGCTGTATATCTAGATATATTGTGAGATTGTTAAAAGAGTATTCGATCTTAGCACTTCTTTTTGCTTTTAAAGTTATACATTAAGAATGGACTTAATGGTTGGTCTTATGCTAGATATTTTTTTAAAATTTAGCTTCATAAACAGGGTGAAATGGGGTAAAAATGAAGAGATGGGACTGTGATTTTAAATCCTTTTGATGTGTTATATCTATATTCACTCGTTTTAAGGGTGAATAAAAAATATCAATTTCCGTGCTACACAATCCTTCCGGTTTAAGGAAAAAAATCGTTAAAATTTGAAAATTATGCAATTGTTATATTTTATCTTTTAAAGGGTTGGAACTAGAAAGCTGAAGTTTTGACCGTTGATAGAAATTGTTGATTTGAATATGAATTCAAAAAATTTGAATCCTAGAAAACCGTTCAACGGAGATAGCGGCACTATTGCGCTTTCACTTATGATCTCATATCTCTGGAGTGCATGAATGGATTATTTTGGTTTATCTTACTTTCGGATAATAATAAGATTACGGTTGTTTGAATTTATTATATACCATCCTATGTCATGTTTAAACACAACAATCTTGATTTTAAATGAATCAAAAAATTAAATAATTGCATTGAAATTGCCTGCCTTTACCATTGAAGATGAAGATTCCGTAATCTACATCAAATGTTCTAGTTAGAATTTGATATGAATGGATTTAAAAGACGATATCTCCTCTCTTATTAGTCGAATCATGAAGGCTTAGGTCTTTAAAGAAATCTGAACAAACGTAAAAAAAATCAATAAGGAGGAGCAAAAAGTTTCAATTAAATTTATTTTATTTTAAATTCAAAAGTTGATGAAAAATTTTATAACTTTGAAAAACTAAAAGGCACATTTATTGTCTCATCCCTCTTCTAAAATTATATTATACCATATTTTGTCAATCATACAGTTATGGTGCTACACGTTTTTTAAATTGTTTTTGCTATAAAATGAATTTTAATAAAAATAATGATATATATTTATATTAATAAATAAATTAACTTAAAACTGCATTAAATTGGCTTTAAGTTCAGAAATACTGTTTTAATTTTCAGATATAAGGTGTCTTAGAAAGATTTACTTATCTGAAATTAATATAACATATTGTAATTGTTATTGCATAAAATTTGAGTAACTGAGCTTCGAAAGGCTAAAAAGCTAGTTTTTTTATCTTTATGAATGATTTTGACTAATAACCGGTTGTTTTGGTATTTCATTCTTATTTATAAGTGAAACAAATAATTTTATATTAATTTTCAAATAATAATTTATCTTTTATATCATAATAATGGTTAAAACTCCTTTTCCATGTCTTCTTATAAATATTGAAAAGCTTGTTTATTCCTTCGAAAATTGCTCAGATCATAATTCATAAGTCTTCTGGTTCTGATAAGTCATCTGCTTGTATGGATCCATTTCTCATGCCGGTTAACCTCTAACATGTCAAAAGTGATTTTCTTATTTCCAATAAACATTTCTTGAGGGGTCAGAACCAAAATTCATGTGGACATATATATTTGGAAGTCTCACAGCTGTACCGAACCAAGTCATAATTTGTCGTTTTTCTGAAAATTTTTATGAATATTTTAACTCAAGTTTTTCCTTTTATTTGTGTAATGTACAAAATTGTTATTTTACTGTAACTGATGGCACCCTCTGCTACCTGGGGCGGACCACCTCCCACCCCCATTAGTCCACTGAATTGCCAGTTTTGCAGTGTGAGATCATCCTAGTCTTGGGTTTGAACCTGAGTTAACTCCAGAAATGAGTTTTTCAGTTTAAGTTAACCCCGAGTTGACTCCCCTACTTTGTTGGGTTAACTCAGGTTCCAAAGAGTTTCTTTCAATTGTTGCGCCATCTCAATTTCGATAATGAAAGTTATTGTCAGTGCGATTCCCTTGTGGTGCCAGCCATCTCTATAATCATGCGTGAATGGCATAGAGGGAAGATATATCCATAGTGTCGCACATCGATGGCCCTTGATTTTTGACAACTGAGAGATAAAGTTAGTCCTCACCTGAAAAACTGTTTCTGAGCTAACTAAGGGGAAGTCCCTGAGTTAGCTTAGGATATAAATTGACTGAAAAACTAATTTCTGGAGTTAACTCAGGTTTAACCCCGAGACTAGGATCTATCACTGAAAAACTGGCCCTTAGGGTTACTTTATTTTCAGGATAAGCTAACTCTAATTTAACTCAGAGTTAACCCTGAACTGAAAAACGGGTCTTAAGTAAAAGAAAATGTTAGTGAAAAGTGAACTATAATTATTTAATTTCTTTTTTTTTTCAATTTTCAATGATTTGACGTATAATAGCTAATCTGGAAATTGGGAGTAAGTGCCTTTACTCAATAGAGATGGGGCTTCCGATATAGGTATTGGGCGGATATGGTCTTACAACAGAACATGTTTGTTGTAGATAAAGCTTTGATTAGCAATTGTTTTGCATGCGAGAAAATAGTGTGGTGAATAAAAATATTTGTTTGGATAGTCAGCCTACACTTGAAGTGTTAAACTCTCACCTGCAACAACCGAAATACAATCACATCAATACAATATACATATACCAGCACCCTACATCACCATTCAACCAACACACACCAATCACCCACCAAACATTGAGTTATCGTTAATAACGAACAATTTAACCCAGTCAACGTAATTAGCAGAAAGTTCCATTCGTACTTCTGCCAGTTCACACCCAGTATCAGCAGCAAAACGAACAGGAAGTACGAAAATGGGGAAAACCCGAAGCTTATTACCTTATACTCATATTAATTATTAAGTATTGAATAATTCCGAATTTAAAAAGCAGTAAGGTCCCAAGGGTTACTGGCTGAACAGAATGGAGAGGGAGCTGCAACTGGAATAGCTGTCAAAATTTGAATACACACAAATCCAATGATATGACCATAACACAACGACCTGCAGACGGAGCTGCAGATGCAGCTGGAAAAGTTGGTCAACTTTTGCATGCAGCCTTTTAGAAGTTTCAAAATTGTGAGCACAATCGAGTGTTTTCATGGGGGTTGAAGAGAGTTTCAAACTCTTTTTAATCTCTGATAAAGACATAATGTAATTTTAGCTTCCATTTCACCATTATCCATTTTTATTTTTAATTAATTGATGAAAAATATGTCTCAAAGCTGTACACCATATTGTAGTCGAGTAAGAAAATCACGTACGACGTTTTTTGACAGCTATTCCAGTTGCAGCTACAGCACTCTATTCTGGTGAGGCAATTAATCGTTTGTAGCAACTTTGATACTTTATTCTGGCTACTTAAGTTGGTGCATCTGTGTACCATTAAATAGAACTATTTTGTCCTCCACACTAAATAAAGTTATTCTCCTTCCGAGGAATAAGATTACTAGCGTTGTTTTCACTGCATGCTTCTTCTAAGTTGGTGAAAGAAATCAGATAAGGCTGGAGCTGGAACCAGATTCCTACCATTGCTCTCTCCCTGCCTGTTCCTTCTAACTTTGTTCACGGCCAAAAAAGATTTTTCCCTCTCGGATTAGCCCTGGGCTGGAATAAAATTCCTACCGTTCTGTCTGTTGTTCACTTCTTCTAAGTGAATTGCGTGGGCTAAGTCTACTCCTGTAGGTCTATATATGAAAGTTTATAAATTGTAAGGAGCTTACATTACAAACCTTTTTCTATTGCTAAGATCATAAAACTGGTGATATTCAGAGATCTCTTTTCCTTCTTAATCCGAGTCTTACTTGCTTTCTTCAGCAAGCTCCTAAACTATGACGAGCTTAACTTAATCTAAAAAAAAGCAACGGTAGATGAATGACTCCAAAGGTGGTTTAGGGCAAGGAAAACATTTACCACCTTGAATATTTCCAATTTATGTTTAAGGTAGAGTTCTATAAGTTCGAATAGATAAGATAGTTTACATTTAATAAATAAAGTCTTGGTCAAACGAATCGTGATCTAGCGTACCAATACGATCAATTATGAATATCAATTCACTAGAAAAAAATAAAGTGACGGTATTTGCTTAAATAGGATGAATTCTTTAACTTACCCCGCAATCAAATCGTAAAAACTGGGCTTTGGCATCTCATATATGAGATATTTGAAAAAAGAAAATGCCATCTTATTGGTCAGTATTTGGTCAAAAAAGGTCAACTAGTCCTAGAAATTTGTTCAAAGTTTTAAAGTGTCTCAATATCACTCAAGGTCACGCGCAATATTTGACACCTCTGAGGTGATTGACCTTGAGCCTTTATTACAAGTTATCTAGGGCTGACCAAATTCTAGGACTAGTTGACTTTTTCCGACCAATTATAGACCAATTAGATAGTATTTTCTTTTTTCAAACTCCCCATATATGAGGTGCCAAGGTCAAGAGACCAAAAAATCATATATCGGAAAAAATAATAATATTGTGGGACTGCCAGCTTTGGGGAGACTGATTATATTCTATTGTGGTTCATTGTCTTTGGAGTTTATGTGGTGGGTGCGATTCTGTTGAGCGTTGTGTAACAGACTGCCAATTTTTGTTATTCGTGATTGATCCGATCTCTGAGGCGACAACGAGTCTTAATACATCTTCAACGCTCACATAATTTTGTTCTAAATACATTCAAATTTATCTAAAAATATAAGAACTATTTTTCATTCATTACTATTTTTCAGAAAATGTTTATTCACATAATATTATCATCTGTATTCTTAAAAAAATAAAAATATGATCCATTTCAGGTAAGAACATAATGCATTCGGTTGGGATTCATTCTGCATTGGCCATTAAAAGGCAACGAAAACGTAGAGATGAGCAAAAGCGAGCACGCGGAAGGCGTTATAGCACTCAAAGTTCGGATAGTGGGGATACCCTTCATTCTCCTAATGGATCCGTTAAAAGAAGGCACAACCATTATAAGACATCTGGTAAAGCTGGCACAGAAATGTTGGAGACTCAGGTAAGATGCATTGCTGTTAAAAGGTGTTAGGTTCTTCTTTGTTTAAAAATTTATCTCTCAAGCTGAAAAAGTTAAAAAAAGGAGTTTTAAATACAATTCTTCAAGCTTCAAAGACAGGTTTTGTACCTTATGATATTTAACGAGCTTCTCAAAAAACGGACGGGAAATAGACGGAATTGGAACGAAGAATTGACGAACATTTGTCGTATACGTTAAAAATCGGAAGATATTAATTCCGAATCACAATTTACAGCAGGAGCAGCCGTAAGATCAGAGGTTGTTATTTGGGTACTTAATAAATTGAGTTCTCAAACATACATAATGTACAATTTTTATTTAATGATTCGATTTGAAACAAAAAAATATATACTTTTCTGTTCTCGTTATTCTCTAACGAATGAAAAACAAAAGTTTAAAAATAAATATTTATTACTTGAGTAAAACTTAAAGCTTCCGATTCCTTACCAATAGAATTTGACACGTAGTTAGGTATTTAAGAAACTAAACTTAATGAGATCGAATGATCTCTTTTTATAATGCTTAAATGCTAACGCAGCAAATCTTAGTTTGACTGCGGATGATGCAATGATTCATATTTTTCATTGTTGTGGATATTTTGTTATCCATTGGATACTCCCACACAAGTTGCTGAAGGCAAAAGTGATGATATGCTTTTTTATTTAATATTTATATCGGATATGATCATCCGCTATGAAATGCAATTGTGAATCATTGTCAATGTACTCGTACTATTTTCATGGTTGATATTTATTGAATATGAGTAATTCTTAATATTTTTATGTTCATAGTTGATTTTAATTGAAACTAAAGGCCAGTGTTTGTGGTGGCGCACGAGCTGGTTTTGATATAACATACATACCTACCCACAGTACAAATATTAGAGTTTTGACTTTTTTCAACTCTTAGTTGAGGATAGTTTTTTCACACCAAAATCCGCTGAATCACAGTTTTTATCAGCGAATAACTTTTTTTCACAAGGTGATTTCACATAAGCTTCTATAGTATTTGTTGTAGTTTATAAAAATACCTTTTCAATGATATATGTTTCGCCTTTATTTGTCTTGAAGATTGGTGTGCCCAATTCTCCTTTGTATGGAAAAAGAAATGGCCTAAGAGGGACCAATTTATCACCTTAGAAAATATTTTTTTAAATAAAAACCTTTTTTTGAGCATACAGTTTTGATTTAAGGGGTGTCTGATATTGAAAAATGAGTTTTGAGAAATAACAGTCAGCATACACTTATATGACTTTTTTTTAAATTTAAATTACCTTCTTTCACTTAATAATTTATAACTATTATATTTATCGTCCGACTGTGGCAAACTTTAGCTAATGTTTGTAAAAATAATTGTTTTTCACCTGAGTCCTTAAAATTATTTTTCCACCCATATGGAGCAAACAAAAACTAGAAATTTTTCAAAAATACTCGTTTTTCAAACTTTGGGTAGTGAGTGTCTGTAATTTATAAAATTTCAATCCGCAGCAGTATTCGGAAGGATACAGATCAGCGACGATTCAGAAAATATACATTTTATCAGTAGGGGATCTAAAATTAAGCTGTGGGAGGGCTTGAGGGCTTCATTTAAAAAAGGCTAAAATATATTCTCGCTTTTTCTCTCAGTTCTAATTTCTATTTAACATTATATAAGCTGGTAAGTCAAACAAATTTTCCATAATGCAAAAATATACCCAGTAAATAGAAAAATTTATGATTGGAAATAGAGCAGCTGTAATTGGTGTAATTCAGCGGCCATTTTGAAAAATGCACTTTGACTTGGAACTTATATGTACATCAACAGCATCACGCTGTATAAAGTTGAATTTCTTAAGGAAACTCAAATATCTTTCTTTCTATTCTGAAAATTTTTTGTATAAGCTCACAATAAAGTAGTACGCAGATCGTGCTGAATTTTAGCTCCCATATTTCTGTTCAATCACCAGCTGAAATTATCTAAGTGGGGAAAATATTATATAAAACAGCTGTTTTTACTCAACCATTTCAGTTTTTTTCCCAATAACAATTACTTTATGTCCTAAATTTGAACAGATGTGTAAATGATATTCAGTTGCTCGTTTAAAATACTTGGACAAGTTTTGGAGAAAATTTTGTATGCATTCGAGATTTTAGTGCGGTCCAATGATATTGGTTAAAACACATTTTTTTTAAAATGGTGTTTGAAACAACCTTTTACGGTAACGTTATTTTGTTTGAATGTCCTACAATTTCTAATCATAAACATTTAGTGAATATTTATTTTTTAATTTATCATTTTAAAGAAAACCAAAAAAATCAAATCGTCAAAATATCTTCAACCCACAACAACAAGCGGGATAAAAAGCCTTAGATCCAATTTTGATTTTTGATACCGATGTTAATAAACAAAAATTATTTGATTCGGTTGTTTAAAAACATCGATACCAAAGATTTTGTTGGAACCGGAAACACTGTTTATACAGTTATAAGGTCAAAAAGTTCTTTGGACCCAGGTAAGCCCAAAGGATATTAACATACGAGCTTAGAAAAAAAGATGATATTAACTCTGTGTTATCAAATTCAATTCATTCGCTAAAAACAGCAGCATGCTTTAACGAATATCGTTGGTTTTTTGACAGGCTTACCGCTCCTTGATTTCTGAATGCTTAAACCATTCTTTCCTGACGTTTTGTTGGCTTTTTACCAACTTTTTCCATATATACAAAAGGTAACATTTTTCAATATCAATACGGGTTGGATACCCTAGCCCCAAACCTAAAAGCTCCAAACCAAAATCCACAAACTAAAATCCACAAAAATAAAATCCTTAAAACCAAAATCCCCTAACCAAAATCCACAAATCAAAATCCACGAACCAAAATTCAAAAACCAAAATCTACACAGATTCCCTATAGCTGAAGTATGTTTGGCGCGCGCCAGGTTTTTCTTTTACTGTCGCATGTTTTGGTGAAACTCTTATTTCAGAAGACGAGGCTCCCTCAGGTGAAGAGCCAGCTTTACGCTTTTTACTCAATCTCTTCTTTGAGGACTTCTCCGTTTCACGTGCTAGCTTTTCTTCGTCCGTTTCATATCTATAATTTTTTACTTCTGGCAAGCTAGCTTTTAAGTTTATTTGGGGATTTTTTTTAGTCTCATTTTCTTTTCGAAGAAGATCAATTTCTTTCTTTAGATCTTGAAAAAGTTCCATTACTTGATCAAGTCTTTGTCGAAGTTTGCTATTATCTTTTTCAAGATTTTTTGTTTTATCTTTCTATTTTGGCGCACGCAGGCGTGATGGATGGACTCTTTTAAGATGGTTTTGCACTCGATTTAGATGGCGATGATCGAGATACCCTTGCACTTTTTAAATGCAATAATTGGCTCTCCCCAGAATCCATAGAGCCGAATTCCGAATTGTATTTTGTGATTTATATAAACTTAACAATTGTTTTAAATGTTTCAATGCAACTTAAGGTGCAACTTTGTGATTTAAGATTACCTTTGTATGGGTTTTAATGCAAAAACCACTAATTTTATAAAACTCGTATACATACTCAACAATCTCTTGCGGCTGCTCTATAAGCTGGTCTTCAAATTAACTTATAAGCATTTAATTTATTTTTTTTATCACGAAATGCGAATAAATCCCAGAAAGTTTCGATAAACAAGCCAGCAATAAAGTGGCTTTGTTGTTGTTTACCGAGGAAAATTTTACTGTTTTTTAATAAAAACTATGTTAAATAAATATATTAATACCTTTGCTTTGTTCTTTTTTAAAAATAACTCATAATTCTTAACAGGTTGTTACCAGCATTGGGATGCTTCACATTGGTGTTGTATTCGTGGTGTTTGGAATTTTTTTACTTGGAGCCGGAATAATTCCCGACGACGCAACTTCGTGGAATGTATTCGGTAAGAAATACCCCTTTCATAGTTTGTTATTCAAAGCTTTTTTTCTGAATATAATAGGTCTGTTTTTTACTTTGAATTTCTGCGCATTTTAGTCCAAAGTTCTGTCAAAGCTCATATAAAAAAGAATTTTTAAAACAAGTTTGGACTAAAAATCACAGAAATTCAAAGTAATACCCATACAAACTTTTGTGAAAAATTAAAAAAAAATCTTTGCTCACGTCAAAACGTCAAAATAAGTCACGCGAACTGAGGCTAGTATGAGAGCCACAGTAGAAAAATCTAAGATAAAAATGTATTAGAAATTAAAAATGGCTATTCAAGAGTCCCCAACCAGTATGCCTGTTTTGTTTTTGGTAACGTAAAATTTTTAGCAAGTTTCCCAAACTTAAGTTTTTATCTCTGGTTTCTGACAGCGAATTGTAAAAAGTTTACAAACAATCTTAATATGCCTGTTTGGTTAAAGTGCCTCTACACTATCTCCCAAAGTGTTAAAACATGTCAGAATAATGTGGGAAAGAATTTTATACGACTGCCATATCTGTGTGCTGAAAATGATTTTCTTATTTTTCTTCCACACTTGTATCCAAACAAATTAGTTTCACCATAACCTCAAACCAATTCCATAACGCCCAAAATATCACTGAGTATCTCAGCACCCAAAACAAGAAATTTTCATTTCGCTTAAATAATTAAAATAAAAATAAATTAAAATAATTTTCCCGCAAGTGCAAGCACCCGCTTCGCTGCCACCGCCCCCGTGTCAAAGCATTTTTTGATAATATTACCTGATACATACACTTGCGGTTTTTGGTCTTATAACGACATTTCTGGATTTAGGTATTTTCAATTTGGCTTATAAAATTTAAAGTGGAAAATGGAATAATTTGGGCGTTTTGATATTTTATAATTTGGGCGTTATGGTTTTGGGCGATAAGACCTATCACAAAAAATTTTGCTTATATAAATTATTAAATGACCCCCGAAAAAAAAAATCAAATTAGCTTAATTTGGTGATGTAAGAATCTGTTTAGATTGGCTAAATTGAGTCCGGACTCGTGAGTCTCATCGTGTCTACATGCAAACATATGAGGTGCCTCAAAAAAACACATAGAAACAACAACAACTTCAATGCTTTGCACATTGAAACATCAACATATGAGTCTCATGAGGTCGGTGTTTATATTTTGTTCATGCCTCACGACATCCGTGACTCCCCACTTCTCTTGTCCAGAAACTTCTGTGAGACTGGTCTCAATCTTCCCAATCTAAACAGCGCCAGCATCTAATATACATACACCTTCTTATTTCACAGTACATATCTACTCTTTACTTTTGGTCAAAAATTTTACATCAACAAATTAATCATATCACACGTAAGAATTAACATACTTTTATTTCTTAAATTGCAGGGCCAACAAATGCTTGGTGGAATGAGGTAACGTGCACTGGTTTATTCTCTTTAGGACTAGGCATATTTCTTCTTGTTCTTAATTGCGTTATAAGTCGTAAGGAGGAAGAGGATCTTGAAGATTATGTTCAGCGACAGCTAACAAGATCACGTTCCGGTCATCGATTGGAACGCGATGTTGAAACAGGAGTTTTAACAACACGTCACACTAGAAAGGCTGTTGCACTCCAACAAAATTCTGCCCGAAATATAAATGATATATCAAGCAATACTATAATTGGAGAATCTTGTGACAACGATATGCCCGTTGATACAGGTGAGATGAATTTTTCAAAAAAATAATCACTCAATATTTAAACCTCACTAGGTGACCGGTTATATGAAGTTTAGGCCGGAGAAGTTAAAAATCAAGAAAGTGGCCCATATTAGTAGGTATATTTCACACTATTATAGTTTTTGTTGTAAATGTATGTGTTTTACTGGGCTTTAGTAGCGTTTTCGTTTGGTCGTTCAGAAGCACTTCGAATACTTTTGAAAACGTTCGTTTGGCACTAAATGACAGTTCTACTTCTAAAAACCAGAGAAAAGAATAAAGTATCGAAACCAAAAGCACGCACACATACGCACACTTTAAACGTCAAAGTCGTGTAATTTAATTTGTTTGTGATGCTGTTGAATTTTTGCTTATAATATGTTTTTACCAAACACTAAACCAAGATTTAATAATGTCTTTTTTGATTGGTTTTGTGTTCTGTTCCATTCTAATGGCTTATGGTAAAATTGGAGTAGCTGGAGTGGAAAAGGAGTAGAAAAGGAGTACTCCAAGCATCCAATCGAAAACGACATAAGATTTACCTAAAATCTTCTTCAAATTTCGAAAATTTACCACACAAATTTATTTCGTTAGTCTACAAGATTGGAAATTAATCTTGTTAAATTTTTCTAAAAAAAACGTTTTACTAATCGAACTAACCTATTCTTATATGGCGCTAAATGTTTCCTTCGAGTCTGAATTCAGTTCTTCATTTTTTCACACAAATGAATCATTCTATGTTCTATCTCACTTCCACTTCAAAAGAAAATTGAAACCCCATTTGCTTTTGAAGTATGTTCTTAAAGTTAATCTTCTTCTTAATCATTTCATGCGGTGGAAACACCACATAAATCTTCTTCCTCAAATCCCGGATTACCTTTTGTTGGAAACATAAGGATACAGATTGGGTGTGTTTGCAGTGATAGGGGATTTAAAAAAATGAGGAATTTGCAAAAAAGCATGTTTGGGAACTTTTGTTTGTCTGTTCGGTAACGTAAAATTTTCACCAAGCCTTGCAAACCTGAGTTTTTTCTACTACTACTCAGCAAATTAAGAATATTTTTGTATTTAAGCGATCTGGCATTTTTATTTTGGTGCAATTTTGTGTAATTTCCAAAAGCTTAAGAAATCATTACCAGGTGTAGTGAAAAAGCACCAATTCTGCTCCATATGTCCGACATAGTGCACAATAATCCACAGTGTGTTATTTTGCAAATCTATGAGATGAGAACTTTATTTTGCAAATCAACTTTGACGAATCGAGAAATGAATAGGTGGATAATTTGTCGTTAATTAATTGTGACACTTTAGAATTTGTCGTTCAATGTTTTCTATGTTTTTTTGGGTGCTTTTCTAACTTGGTATCAAGTCGGAAAAGTACCCTGTCGGAAATAAGTAAAAACTTTTATACCTGATGGGTAATGGCTTAGTAATTTGCCATTAATTAGTCGTTAATTAGTTGTGACAAATTTAATTTGATCCTGCAGTGTTTTCTATGTTAGTTTGGGTACTTACTTGATATCAAGTTAGCAAAGCAACTCTTACGGATCCATAATGGATAGGACATAATTTGTCGTTAATTAGTTGTAGCAATTTTTAATTTGTCGTTCTATGTTTTCTTTTTTTCTTAAAGTGGCAAAAACTACTAAAATTAAATATTTTAGTATTTAATAGTTTGCCGTTAATTAGCCGTTATTTAGTTGTGAAAAAATTTATTATGCGATGTTTTCTATGTGTTTTTGAATAATTTGTTTTCGTTCTTAAGTTAGCAAAGCAACTTTGACAAATCGAAAAATGGATGAGTGGATAATTTGTGATTTGTGACAATTTCGAATTTGTTGTTCAAATATGACAAATCTCGAAAAGCGATAAAAACTTCTTATGCTTAATGTTGTATGGCGTAGTAATTTGCCGTTAGTTAGTCTAGCGGTAAAAATTCTTATGCTTAGTGTTGTATGGCCTAGTAATTGCCGGTAGTTAGTCTTTATTCAGTTGTGAAAAATGTAATCTAATTGCGCTATTTTTCTATGTTTTTTTGCGTCCTTTGCTAGCTTGATATCAAGTAAGCAAAATATCACCTAAAAGAGGGGTGAAAACTACTGATACCGAATGCTTTATTGCTTAATAATTTGTTGTTAACAAGTCTGGAACTAGTTGTGACAATTTAGAATTTGTCGTGCAATGTTTTCTATACTTTTTTGCATTCTTTTTTAACTTCACATCAAGTAAGCATATCACAAAATCAAAAAGTGGTAAAAACTGTTTAAACCGAATGATTTATGGCTTCATAATTCATGATTATTTAGTCGTTAATAAGTTTTTACGATTTAGAATTTGTCGTTCTACGTTTTCTATGTTTTTTTCAAAAAGTGGTAAAATCTTCTAGAAATAACATTTTATTACTTAGTAATTTGCCTTTAATTAGTCGTTATTAGCAATTTTTACATCTTTTTTTGGTGATACTTTGCTTACTTGATATCAATCTAGTAAAGGACACAAAATAAACATAGAAAACATAGCGCGACTAGATTATATTTTTCACAACTAATTAAAAACTAACTAACGGCAGATTACTAAGCCATACAACACTAAGCATAAGAAGTTTTTACCGCTTTTCGAGATTTTTCAAGTTAGCAAGCACTCAAAGAAACATAGAAAACATATTAACGGCAAATTATCCACCTATTAATTTTCGATTCGTTAAAATTGCTTTCCTAACTTCAAACTCATGTATAATTTAATTAGCAAAGCAAGCCTCCAAACTATAGCTATTGTTTTATTATTTTTGTATTATTTTAAATTTTTTTAAAGCAGGAATGGGCGAAACCTGAATCAGAGTAGAAAGGTACTGCTTCATTATTGGTTGTTGGGGTGATATCCAGAATTTCCATGGCGCTAAAGTACCTTGGTTCAGGATCTCGTTGTTGGTTTGCCATCGTTCTTCTCAGTTGATTAGAATAATTGGCTATGTTTATCTGCAGATAGCATTAATTACTTATCCAGCACCCAGGAGGACTACCTTGGCCTGACGGTCGAAGTAAACTCCAGTGCAGATTTTTAGGATTTTCCTCTCGAATATTTGCAATTGATAACTGGTCTTAGATGTTGCTTGTAGATAATAACTTTTATTTGCTCGATTACTCCAGTTCTCTTTTTCATCAGCAGGTAGAGGTGGTGGAAAGCCAAGTTGGATTTTCAATCTCATCAGCTCGTTGAAGTTACCTGGGTACTTGGCGCTGTTTGGTTGGTAATTTTTTTCCATTTGTTAGTGCTAGGGAGATGCATCTGCAACTTCCAGCTGAGCGACTGCGTTTTTCCCTGGACTTCTGAAGCAGACAAGCTCCGATGTGGATGATTTGATTCGTGGTGTAAAACTCGAAGAGTTTGCGCACGTTGTCCTCGACTTCTCAGACATCTGACAATTCAAATACCTAATAGCCTTGGTTTAAAGTGCATTTTCATCTTCTTTTAAATAATAGTATGTTAAATAAAACAACTATACAGAATTATTGTTGTAGTATTTAACATGCTAATTTTTACCCGCAAAATGTTTTTGGTAAAAACAATGATTTTTTGATTTGATGTAAGGCCTTTTATCCTTAGTCCAACAAGGTTCCTGCAGTGTTATTAGTGAAGTAGATTTTATTTTTTATTTTTGTCCAAAACAGAAAGACATGATTTTCAGAATTTGACTTAAAAAAAAAAAAAATAACAGAATATTTTTTTCATTTTCAAAAACTTTTGTTGGAAATGAGTTTTTCAAAAACTATTAATAAAACCAACCGTGCCTAGGAGGAGCTAAAGGATATCTTCCCAGATAATACTAATGTGCTTTAATATTTTATTTTATTTTCAATATTTTCAATGTTTTCGTCAATAATTGAAAAAAGCGCGAAAATTTCATGGTTTTTTAAATTTTTTACAATAATGCGTTTGGCGCTCGAGGTCAAAAACTTGTTTTATTTACACAAACACCTCAGTAACAGATCAGAAGTAACTAGACTAAAGTGACAGTAACTCGGAAAAAACATTTCTGTTTTTAGGAAAGCCTAGTAAATGAAGTTAATATTAAGGCTTCAATCCAAATACTATAGAATGCTTTCTCCTTATCCAGGAAGCATCCGAAGGTAACTATATCATTGTTTAAAGCTGTGGTAATTTCATATGATGAAACTTCAGGAGTGGATGTGAGGGGATTTAATCCTCCCGAATACGGAACAGATCAAAGCATCTACTTCCAGGGGGACTATACGAGGTGGGGTTCTCTCTCCGCTCCTGTGGATACTCGTTATGAACGAAGTTCTAATGAGACCTAAATACAGTGGGGTCAAAGTAATTGCATATGCAGGTGACCTAGTATGGTAACGACAGGTTCTGATAGGTTAGGGACTGCATTCCAAAGTCAGCGGTAAGAAACCTTATTGACAGTCCAAGAGATGGCATGATTAAGAAATACAACTTCGAGAACACTTTGAAATGAAGCTAAGTAATAAAAACGAGTGGGTAGGCAAAAAAGTAACCTATACTCTCAAACCAAATGCCATCAAGTGGTACACTGATGGATCGACAACAACTGAGGGGACTGGGGTTGGAATCTTTGGGCCTAGAACCAAACTTCCCATACTGATGGGACAGTCTACTAGCATCTTTCACTGAGATCATACGCCATCAGCTTTAAAGTAGTTTGGGAGTGTGTGAACAAGCTGAGTGTCCTGGGCAAAAGCACACTTCATTGGGTACCTAGTCACGTTGTGTCCAGGGAAACGAAGAAACAGATTCCTTAGCAAAAATAGGAGCAATGACTCCCTTAATGGGGCCTGAACCTTATTGTGGCTTAGGAGAAAATGTGATAAAACACAAAATTAAAGAACTAGAAGAGGCCAAAAGATCCAAAAACTGGAAAGAACTCCCCAAGCTAAGGCAGGCAAAACTATTACTTGGTAGTTGCAACCGAGTACGATTTAAGGACTGCATCAACCTAACTTGAAACAACCTTAGGAAAATATCTGGTCTCCTCACTGGGCACTGTAAACTCAAAAGATACCTGAATATCCTTGGTGTAGTTAGCAGTCCAACATGCAGATTTTGCTACACATATGAGGAAACACCAGACCATATACTAGGAAAATGCGATGCAATTATACACCAACGGAAAAAACACATGGGAAACTACTAGGTAGAAGAGAGTGATCTTTCATCTCTAAAAGCCCTCCAAATACTTAAATTTCTTAGGGAAATAAAATTGGAGGAAGAACTGTAAAATGAGCAACCTCTTCCGGTATTAGGTGGGGGCACAATAGATCTTAAGGTCGCAGTGCAACAACCCCCAATATTTCGTTCATTCATTCAAGCCTAATTTGACAATTTCACACCTAAAATTTTTTGTTCAGAATTAAATTTTCTATCGAAAGAGATGGTTTAAAAAATTTCTAAGAAATCTAAACACAGGAAAAGTTATCAAAAACTAACCTAAAAAATATCGAAAAATATAGGATTTTTAAATTTATTTATAAACTGTACGTAACTTTTGTCGGATCAAAAATGAACGTTTAACGACATGCTTAAACAAAATAAAGTACAGTTTTAAGGGAAAACAAATCAAAACTGTCAGAGTTGCAGGCATTAAAACATTACTTTGCATTTCTTATAATTGTTTGCAGTTTTTGCCTGAAAGCTTTTTTTTGAGTACCACATGCCAAATTAAACATTCCTTGCACTTGCACCTAGTATCAAAACTTATTTAAATCGGACCAGCCGATTAGTCTGTACGTCTAAAAGCATTTAAAAAGAGCCGAAATAAAACATTGAGAAATTTCCTATACTTTTTTAATACTCTTTATAATCGTAATGATATATTTCATCAAAATCTTGAGTTCGAATATGTATTTTAACGAATGTGAAGTTTGTCATATTGTACCGAAAAAGGAATGATTGTCAAGTTAGCAAAGCAGCTTTGACGTATCGAAAAATGAATAGGTGGTAAATTTGCCGTTAATTAGTTGTTAACTAGATGCGACAGTTAAGAATTTTGTCGTTCAATGTTTTCTATGTTTCTTTGGGTGCTTTGCTAACTTCACAAATTTCGAAAAACGGTAAAAGCTTCTTATAATTAATGTTGTATAGCTTAATAATTTGCCATTAATTAGTCGTTAATTAGTTTTGACAATTTCGAATTTGTCGTGCTATGTTTTCTATGCTTTTTGCGTCCTTTGCTAGCTTGATATCAAGTAAGCAAAGTATCACCTAAACAAGGAGTAAAAGCTGCTAATATCGGTTTACTCTGCTTAATCATTTGTCATTAAAAAGTCTTGAATTAGTTGTGACAATTAAGAATTTGTCGTGCAATATTTTCTATGTTTTTCTTCATTCTATTTTTCTATGAAAAGTGGCTAAAACTTCTAGATATATTATTTTATTACCTAGTAATTTGGCTTAATACGATGAATTATTATTTTACAGTAAATCATTCGGTTTAACAGTTTTTACCACTTTTTGAGGTAGTATTATGCTTACTTGATGTAAAGTTAACAGAGAATAAAGAAAAACATAGAAGACATTGCACGACAAATTCGAAATTGTCACAACTAATTAACGGCAAATTAATCACTTACCCATTTTTAGATTTGTCAAATTTGCTTTGCTTACTTGACCCTCATAGAAAACAAATAACCCAAAAACACATAGAAAACATGGCATGACAAAATCGATTTTTTTCACAACTTAATAACGACTATTTAACGACAAATTATTAAGTACTAAAATATTAAAATTTAGAAGTTTTCACCACTTTTCAAATAAAAAAAAACATAGAACGACAAATTTGAAATTGTCGCAACTAATCAACGACTAATTAACAGTAAATTATCCACCTATTCATTTTCGATTTGTCAAAGTTGCTTTGCTAATTTGACACTCATGAAAAAGGAGCATTCGGGCCGGAACTGCCAACAATTATAAGAAAACATTTTGTATGCAATTTTTGAAAACATCCATTTCGATAGCAAATTTAGTTTTGAGCAAATAGTTCTAAGGGTAAAATTGGCAAATTTGGCAAAGTTATACCATTTTCGATTTTAGGCATAAGCGCCCAACATACATACATATTCAATACGAAAATCCCACGTAACTGTTCCTGTATACCCCTCATTTTCCGGTCTATTCAATATTGTTATATATCTAATAAAGAATACCAAAAAAGAAACGTCGATTTACTCGTACCAAGACAACTTAATAACAACTATAAGTCGACATAAAAATATATAAAAATAAAAACATAAACAAATTAAAAACAAAATATGTATAACAGTTGATTTTTTCACAAATGATTGCAGGTTTCTTGGAAAAAATAGCTGAGGAGGAGTCAAAGTACATGGAGGACCAAAACGGAGGAATTTCTCCATTAGAGAATGATAAAAGGTACTTATTAAGGAGAGACTCCCCATCTAATACCATCAATATAACAAGGATATAATAAAATCTCCTAAGCTTAAAAGCAGACCTAAATTACTTGTTTTTATTTATTTTTCGTGAAATTATTATTAACTTTATATAAAAGAAAACTAAAAACAAAAACAAGTTAAGATGTACATTTCATAATTCGTAATTTAACGTTTAAGCTTTTATATTAAAAAAAAAAACAAAAAACAAAACATTTTACTGTTGTATCTCTACAGACTTAAAAGACTTTAATATTTATTGTAATATATAAACAAAGGAAGCATTATTTCCCCAACACATATGTAAATTTTTTAAAATAATAGATATTTATAGTTATTATACAATTTTTAAAAGAACGTACGTTACATAAAATATTTTGCACAGCTAACATATGCTTTCTACATTAACATAAATGTATTTCAAATAATAAATGATGTGATTACGAAATTTCAGAGGCGACATTAAAAAAAATGTCATTCTAATATTCACCCCGATTACTGAATCCGACGAATGAGCTGCGGAGGGATGTCAAAATCGAGTCTGACTCCCTCCGTAGCTTGTTCGTCGGTTTCTATAATCGGGGTGATTATGTATGTTCCATCATCGTTTAAGAAACGAAGGAATTTAGATAGAATTAAGAATTTTGATACAGTACCAGACTGTAGAAGAAATTAATATACCTATGTATTGATTTTCTATAAGCTTACCACGAAGTCTCGAAAACTTAAATGTGAAAGGACAAGACCCTGAAAGTCGAAATCTAGAATTATAAAAATCATGAAAAACAAATTTTTAAACTTAAATATTGAACTACAAATATCTCTAACAACAAAATGTCTGTGTTCTGAAGTTGCAAGAAAATCATGTTTGCCCATCCTGCCATGTTTGCATATCTCGCTTAAGCAACTCCTTTAATTCGCCATTTCATTTCCCTTTACCATCAGTCGATTCTTATCCATTATCCTTTAAATTGAAAACTCATACGTATTTATGATTTAAGTTTAATTGTTATAATTAGAATTTATTTTATTTGGCCTTCGATTCGTTATCATCGTTATACAATTTGCGTAGAACCGAACCTCTTGGCATAATGGTTAATGCGTTGGACTGTCATGCCGAAGGTCTGGGTTCGATTCTAAGCCGCTGCCACCTAAAAACAGAAATGTTTTTCCCGAGGCACTGCCTCTTATGAGGAACTGACAAATCCTCCAAAAGAGTATACTTGTCATGAATAAGTGCTTCTCATCTAGCCGTTCGGGCTCGGCAAAATATTGTAGTTCCCCTCCATTCCTGCCAACATCACGCACACAGGAATGGTTGAGAGTTATAAGTCACTAGGCCCTGGTTCTCCACGAGCTGTTGTGCCACAAAATGTATACAATTTGCAGAAATGATTTTTCCATAACCTCAGTATCGACAGCGATTCTAATACGATAACGTTATTCTTCTGATCGTCCTTGAAGGCTTCGGTTCTGTCGTTGTTACCCTGGTAGGTTCTTTTAACTTTTTGGTAAAACTTCAGAACTTCATATTCCTGCAATGCTGACTCTCTATTTCCTCGATCACACGCTCTTCTGCTCGTAGAGCATGCGAACAGCTCTGGTTTTTCTGTGCAGCGCCGGCCAATTTGTATGCCTCTTGTTTTGGCTGCATGGATTTTCCGGCATTCTTCTTCGAAACATGCTTTTCAACAGCACAAAACATACACTTTTGTTCAATAGCACATAAAAAACCCAAGCAACTTTCCCATCAACTAAATTGGAATTTTTGAGGCCAGTACCAAAGTTAGCAAGTTGACAGACAGACAACTTACTGGCTGAAAAGAATGGAGGTGGAGCTGCAACTGGAATGGCTGTCAAAATGTTGAATACACACAAATACAATGATACGAACACAGCACAACGCAGCTGCAGATGCGGCTGGACAAGTTGGCCAACTTTTATCTTTTGCATGCGCAGCTTTTTTGACGTTTTAAAACTGTGAGCGCAACCGAGTACTTACATTGGCATTGAAGAGAGTTTCAAACTCTTTTTAATCTCTGATAAAGACGTAAAGTAATTGTAGCTTCCATTTCATCATTATCCATTTTTATTTTTGTGTTGAATTAAGTTCACACAGCTCACTTGAAATGACAAACATTTCAGTAAGCTGTACATAACATCGTGGGCGAGTAAAAATAATCACGTAAGACATTTTTTGACAACTATTAAAGCTGCAGCTCCAGTTGCAGCACTCCATCAATTGTTTTTTTTGCTAAGTTTTTATGGAGCAACATTTGCTAAGGTCTCTGAGATCTCATTTTTCTGAATATGCCTAGTAATGAAAAAGCTAAATCTTGAGGCCAAACGAGCGAGTAATAGCTACCAAGTTAACAATACATCCATAGACATTTTTCCAAACCGAAGGTATACGCACCTGTCGAAAAGACGAAAAAACGAATCCTGCTTTCAGGATTTAAAGCTCATTCTTTAAAGTTTAAAAGCATCTGTGGCAGAGATTATCACTGATTTTTTTACTAATACTTTGCAAATATAATCAATCCAGCTGTTCGTTTCAGCTTGTAGGCAAATAAAATTAACAGATTACAAATTTCGGAAGTCTGGTCAAAGCAGAGGCATCGATTATTATTTTTCAAAAAGGGATAATCATAGCAAGAATGTATGCCTGTTTGGTAACGTGAAATTTTCACCTAGTTTGTCAAAACTTGGGTTTTTTTCTATGGTTTCTGACAGCAAATTTTGAAAAATTGCAAGAAATTTCACGATAACAAACACACTTATGAATAGATACTTAACCGTTAATTTTGTCAACTAGGCTTTTATGTAATGCTATAGCAAACAATTTATGACAGCAATATTACCATCTGCACCATAAACGAAATGGAAAAGAAATGGAGAATGCATGCTAGTTTTCATATTTTCAGTTTGCACATTTCCGCTGCAAATATTTGCATTTTTTTAAGGCAGCCTATGTTTTCTTGCTTTGCAATCTAGTCCTGGTATTTGGTGTCAAAGGATTAAGGATATCTGTATGTGTAATTGAATAACATAAAAAATCAATCACAGGAATTTGCTTGTTTGGGATCAAATATACCGTGTCAAATTTCATACTAAGCAATGCACAATCTTGATATTATTCCTGTGTAAACAAGAAGAAGAAGAAAAGGAAACAATAAAGAATTATCATTTTTGTTTTTGTGGACTATATTGAAAATAAATTCATTTTTAAAGTTTTTATGACCTTTAGTCCAATTGAGTTTCGTCCAGGCAAGACAATTGGGCTCATCAGTTAGCTGTTGTCGTTACCCTTCGAATACACTAGCCAGACAACGAGCTCTATTCTTTTCTGGGTCCATGAATTTAACCAAATTCTTCTAGAATAATATAAATTTGCAGCGTTTTTGTGCTGCAAATATAAGTGTTGATAATCATCGATCAAAATATTGCGTCTAAGGGTAACGTCAGCATCTCACTAATGAGCCCGATGCCCGATTGTATTGCCTGGGCGAAATACAATTCGAATAAAAGCCATAAAAACTAGATATTAATCCTGTGGTTAACCAAAAAATTTTAGAAAAAATTATAATAAATTAAAATGAATGTTATGCGTTTATAACAATCAAACAATATTAAGATCTTGAAAAAAGGTTTAAAAACTAATCGTGTGCATCTCTTGAACAGTCTTTTTATGTAAATTTTAGTTAACAGACTTTTTATTTTAATCTAGATACAACGTCACGTCAAAGATTTCGTAATCAAACCTTAAACCTACCGCACATGCATACATACAATACATAATTATAAATAAACTCATAACTGTATTCAGATTCACAGAAAATAGTTACCATTATGTTATTACCCCACTGAAAATATTTTTCTTTTTGTTGCAGTACCAACATACCAACCTATTTATTTTTTTTTTAATTAGATTTTTAAAAGTCTTTTAAAGAAACAATTTATACCAAAGCCAAATACTTTATTATATCAAAGTCTGTCGAAAGCACATAAATACATACAAACATATATTTTATATTTTATTAAATTAATATTTTTAAAACTGTGAACACCTAGATACTTAATATATCTAAAAATAAGTTTTATACTCATATACTATCTCCATAAGTGCATAACTATAAATTTTTTCATTGAAACAAATAATAAATATCTAGTACAATCAAATCATAAGCGTTTTTTTGACATAAGCTAACCTATTACTTTTGAACTTAATTAGCCAGTTTATATTTCTGGAGCTCAGAGGACTCAGAGCACTCAGAAATATAAACAGGATTCCTCTCGAAAATTCCTCACTTTTCCCCTTAAAAACTGAGACTGAAATTTTTTGGATTCGCTTGCTCAATTATTTTTTGTCGCGGTAAATTACATAAGAAGAAAAGAAAAAGATAGTTGTTTTGACTTCTATATGAGGAATACTGTTTATATTTTACTCTCCTGCTCTGTCAAAAAATTGAGGAAAAATACTGAGCGCTCAAGAAATATAAACTGGCCAAATAAAACATCTCCAAGAACAAGTAAGGTGTCAATCGAAATTAATTCGTAAATGCATAAAATGTCTGTTCGTGTACCTCCCAAAACTACGAATTTCTACGAATTTAGCCCCAAGTTCTGTCAAAACTCATATAAAAAAATAAAATTCGTAGTTTTCGGAGGTACACGAACCAGGTTTTCTTGACAACCCCGAGAATTGTCAAAAAACCTGGGTTTTTCGGATCTCAAAAAACACCAAACGGCTCTCTATTGTGTTGTTGAGATAAGCAAGAAACAAAATTTGATTTAAAAATGAAAAAGAAGAAACTATATTTTCCATTTTCTATTTTTATTTGTTATTATTTAAATAAATTGGTGCATTCCTTGAATTTCCATTTCAAAAATAAAATAATTACCTGCAGCACATTAATCCACAACAAACAAAATGTATGAGAGTTTTTGCCACTTTGACATTTTGTTCTTTACCATAACTCGGCCCAGCAAAAAACCTAGAACTAGGTTCAGGGTGAGTTCAGGGCTATCACAGGTTTCAAAAAACAGAATTGACTCGTCAGGTTAAGTTCAGGTTTTTCAAATAACGCTTTGGGGCGACCCCAGGGTTACTTCAGAGCTCAACGAATAAACCTATAATAAGTTTTATAAAAGTTTTTTATCAATAGGTGGGTTTTATTGGTATTTATAGATAGCGCAGCAATGCAAGTACATACCAATAAAACGTTTTCCTCATTTTTTTACTACTAGCTATAACTTTTTCAATAAAAAACACCTATTATAGTTTTTTATCAAGACAGTTTTCTATCATGACAGTTTTTTTTAATGATAGTTTTCTTTCATGATTATTTTCTATCATCATGATACTTTTCATTCATGAAAGTTTTCTATCATGTCCGTTTTCTATCATGATAGTTTTCTATAAAGAGAGTTTTCTGTCATGATGGTTTTCTATCAGGTGGTAGCGACTGGGAATCGTTTTCTCAATTTATTTTTTGTGTACACTTAAGTGAAAATATCCAATAAAATGGGAAAGTGTGTGAACTATCTCTCAATTTTTGTTATTGGGGATTCCAAAGATTACGAACACTTGAATATCACTTAAAATTGCCACCTGTGAAGCGAATTTTGTGCGTTCCAGTGAAAATGGCTAGTGAAGTACTCAAGAGTTCTTTGCCACCCCCAAAGGAACATGGCCTTTAATTTTATCATTCAACCGTGTTTTAATCTCTCTTTTTGTCTCTCCTTTATAGGATGAGCCGCAGTTGCATGGGACGGAATTGACACCTTGGTTTTGAATCTTAGTATTTTTTTCATTTGACATAGGGTTCAATGAGCTTTGCGACTGGTTTTGATTAAGTTTCCACGGTTGTTGATGGTCATTACATCCATTCTCTTTAACAGCTCTATCAACATTTTCTAATTCCTCCTGAAGATGATCGGAACCGCAGATTGTGTGAGCTCAAATAATTAAAGGTGCCACAATTGATGTAAAGTTCGTTGGTCGGTGATAAGATAAAGCATTTAAATATCTGTCGGTATGTGTACTTTTTCTAAAACCTGTGTGGCTGATTGTTCTAGTTTTTTGATAAGTTGGACACCCAAGAACGGCAACGAATTTTGTTCTCTTATTTTAATTGTAAGTTTATTGTGTATCGAATTTTGTTGATTATCAATGTATCTCTTTCAAATTATGGGTTTGATTCATAACGACTCTAGAGCGGAGTAGCTCTTCAAAGTGTAACATCCATATGTCAGGTACGATGGGAGCAACTGGTGAACCCATTGCTGTACCATCTATTTTTAAATAAAATTTTCCATTGTAAGGGAAATAATCCGACAGCCATAAGCCAAAAAGTTCTGAAAGCTTTTAGTCTACATACAATTTAGTTTCTCGAGATCGGGTGGGCGGAATTATTACGTCACCCAAGTTGAATGGTAAAATCGGCATGGTAGCGGAATCGGGTTCATCGTTACCGTTATACAATTTGCAGAAATGATTTTTCCATATCCTCGGCATTGACTGCAATTCTGCCACGATATTCCCCTGATCGTCTTTACAGACTTCAGTTCAGGCCGAGTAACTTTTTTTTGGTAAAACTTTCGACCTTCATTCCTGCAATGGCAGCCCTATATTTTCCCGATTGCGCTCTTCTCATACTCCTCATATTTCCTTCTGAGAAGCCGGAGTTTCTCTCCTCTTCTGCTCATAGAGCTCGCGAGCAGCTCTGGTCCTTACATAGAACGCATGTACTCACCGAAATTCTTCATCGAATCAGGTGTTTTACTGTGGTGGTTGTGCGAGGCCCAGCACATCAGAGGCGGCACCTCTGATGGCATCTTGACAATTCTTCCACTGGTTCCCGATGCTTGAAGGATTATTTAAGAAGGTGCGAGACTCGATCGGAAAAGTCCTGACCATTTCTGGCAACTAAAGCCATCCGAAGTCGAACAACCTAACAGTGTTTCCTTCTTTTAGTTTTGGTCTGGATATCCGTAGCATTACCTTGGCTTACAAGGAAGTAGTCCGAGTCAACGTTGGCTCCTTGCAATGTTCGGACATCCTTTCATCCCTGTCATCTTTTTCTAGTTAAAAACTCGTCCCCCAATTGTGTGTACCCTCGTATGCTATCATCGTTTGAAAGTCATTTGACATAAACGACAACAACAATCACGTTAACAATCCCCGTAATAGATGCCGCAGTCTTGCAGTTTTATTTTGCCCGGCCCATCCCATCGCACTTCTTGGATGCCGGTGATGTCTGCTTGTAGCAGTCTAGGGCCTCCACTAAATGTTCGGTTGCACATGGTCTAAAATGAGACAGAAAATTCCAAGTGCAGATCCAAATCTAGTTGTCTTTATTTCGTTTACTAGGTTCGTCAACAGTAAATCCGTCCGTATCCGACCACTAGTGTTGCTTCGTGGCTGGGAAGTCACTGCTACGGCACGACCCCAAACCTGAAGGGCCAAACCGTTAGTATGGTGGGTAGCCCTTTTTTAAATTATTTATTTTTATTATTCTCTAGTTAGCCCCAAAAACCATCCCCAAGGATTGAAACCCTATCTCCGGGGAGGTGAGTCTAGGAGTTCATAGACAGAGATTTATTTAACAAGAAACCAATTGACAAATCTGTCTAGTCTAGTTGTTTTAAGGTTGTCTTTCGTCATAATTTAAAGCGACATACATAATCTTAAAACAAATCAAAAGACGAAACACCAGAAAATGAAATAATATCCCAAAATTAGACAGTATTATTGCGGTCATGGCCTTGAATGTAGAGTATTTTTGAGCTTATCCTGATGGCTTCATCTCGCTACACTTTATCTTATAAAAACACATTTCTTTTATAAAAAATATTAATCAAGCTCATATACGTATTTATTTAACACTTAAGCTTATATAACAGTATAATTCATATGTTAACGAGTGTATAAATAGTTTAAAAATTAACGTTACGTATTTGACTTGCGTTTTCGTTCTGATTTTATTAATCTCATTTGTGTTTTCCTTTCCATTTCTTCATAATGGTCTGAGAACATTAATTTCATGACTGGGTACATCGACGAAAAGTTTTTCAAATCATCCACTGAGACCTACATAGTTAAAATAAAAGGAAAAATTATTTTTTTTTAAATTAATAATTTATAATAGTAATTTACTTATAACTACAGCCCGAGCATTCAGACACATTCACATTCGAACGAAAACAGGTTTTGCAGTAGCTCAGAATGCATTCAGACAATGAATCTTGTTTATGTGAATCATTTTCTCAAATGAAAGTTATGTCGTTTTCTGTTCCCGATTTCAAGGAGCAGATTTGGAACACACACATACATATACAGTTTTTGGTTGGACTACTTGTCAAAGGTGATAAATGCTTGAAGAAACCATTTTGTAAATGGCGTCAATCGTTAATGTGTGTGTAAATTTATGTTTTCATATTCGATTGGAATCAAAAAGGAGTGGAACGGTCAGAAAATTCAATCAAAAGCGACATTAGATAGGCTATCCACTGAAACTTTAACGCGGCCATTTATAAAAAGCGAAACAATAGTCGCGTTCGCCTGGTTAAGCGATACGGTATCCATAATCCAAACAATGTTCAGATACGTTGAGTTGTTTTTGCATCACCTGTTCTTTAACAAGGGATTACAACAATATGGACAAACAAATATGGATCGCTAAAAATACGTAGCCGAATGCGCCCAATGAGTGTTGATTTTAAATAAATGTGAAAAAAAAATCTAATTTCACCTTCAACCCATTGAATTTTGAAGAGTCAGACATACCGTGTTAGTCAATGAATTTTGTGAAAGGCTCGTAAAACTAGCTACTTGCTGTAGCTCTCTGCTCTGAGTGTCAGAAGAATAGAATACCGAATATCCAAAAAAATTCTCCCGATAAAAAAAAAACGGACAGGGCTGAGAGATGTGTACAAATTTAAACACACATGCGTTATATAACTTGAGTAATTAAATATAATTCTTATTCACTTATCACTGTTATTAGTTATCATGTTGAACATGCTCTAAACCTTCTCTGAATCGAGCTGTTCTGAACACTCTGATTTTAAAACTACAATGTGAGCTAAAGTAAAGTTATATCATAATGTGAATGTGCCTAGTAAAATGTAATGGATTTACACAAGTGACAAATTGTCATAATTTCTTCCATTTTCACGCCATTAATGACATAATCGTGTCAATGAATCAAAAATTTGCCATAATATTCCTCATAAAATAAATGACAGAGCTAACTGGCATTAAATATTGTCGTTAAAATGAAGCCATGTAAATGCACAGTGACACAAATAATGGCAGTACACAATAAAGAATGAACTTGCTCATTCTTTGTCAGTATAATGACAGATCATCAGAACGACATTATTTTGCCTTCATGTAAATGCATGTCATTGATGATTTGATTTGACCATTATTTTCCACTTTAATGACCTGAATTAATGGCAATATAAATCCGACATAAGTTGTACGCAAATAACGAATAAGTTGAAGATGAAACTACCAATTTGGAGATAGATGTTTTGAGAGCAACAATTCAAAATTCTGTTAAAAGAGCTCAAATGTGCATCAAGACAAAAGGTGGTAAGTTGATCAATATCATTTTCCTAGCTTAATTTGATCTTCTATAAATAAACTTTTCGTGAAAGCAGAGCTCAATTAAGTTAAACGAACCGCTCCACTCCGCAATTTTAGCCGGGTCATATGCTTTCCGTGTATTTGCTTGTTTTCTTCCAACCACTGAAGAGCCCTTGCGAACATTATAGTTCTAGCTTAAAGCATCGAAATTGTTTCCATTGTTTTTCCTATTAGTGTTCATGTTGAACCTTCGAAAAATAATTCGAGCTGTGAACATAGCAAAGAAAGTCATCGATTCGATTATACGATTGATTTTAGAAGCTTTCATCGAGGATTAATGCTGAACATGTTATGATGAAATTAAATAATTTGAAACAAAATAAATAATTTATATAAGAAAACATTGTTTATCGAAGCTTTAATATGAACACAACATAAGAGTTGCTCGAATCGTTTATCACAGCTCCAACATAAACACACCCTTAGGAGGGTTTGCGAAACTAAGGGAGTATACTTAATTTAGTCATTGGCTACATAGCTTATTGAACTTCTATTCCTATTTATAATTCAAGACTTTTTATACTTAACTTAATAATAAATAATATTAACTTAAGTAATAATCAAAGTATTACCTGCATAAAATCGAAAGCAATGGCTACATTACTCAGAAGTCCTTCAGGTATTCTCGGCAACTTGGCATATCGCTGACTAAAATGTGTCAAAATTGTATGTTTGGCGTTCATTTTTTGTGCCACATTTAATGCTTGGCTGACAGTGCAGTGCATTTTTATTTTAGCTTCTTCCAAAAGTTCATCTTCCATTGTGGCTTCGTGTATTAATATTGTAGAATTAGAGCCTAGCTCAATTAAATCTTCACATGGCATAGTATCTCCACTGTATGTTACTTTCATAGGTTCTGAAAATTCTTCTTTAGAATCCAATAAAATCGAGACTCCGAAAGAGTGTTGGCAATGTTTTACCAAACACGTTGACATTGATTTAATACCCATATGTTTCAAGTCAGCGGATTGAAAAGGAACATCAACCTGAAAATAAAAACGATGATTACTATATATATAATATACTATATATAAATACAGTCTTGCTCAATACCAAGTTCCACAAACATTGATTTTTAATAGATCTTGCATTCTATAATTTCTGAAATAAGCTTGAAATTGTTTGTATAATTAATATAATTTTGTTGGATAGTAAATCAATGTTACAAAAAAGTGATCCGAATGAATTCAGAATAGCGGAGTGGCAAATCCATTACTGATCCACTAGGAAGAAACATTGATAGCTATCCTCGCAGCCGTTTGTTTGCAAAAATGTCAAGGAAAAAAAGTTTTCCTAATTTTCTTAGATTTTTATTTCACTCCCCTGGCCACCCTATTTTCACTTTAAGGTACTAACTATGGGGTAGGGTGATTCCTATAAAACGCGAAACAAACAATCAGAAGGTATATATTAGATTTAGACGAGAAAAAATAGTATCGGAGGGGGGGTCTATTTTCCCCCGTCTATGCGGGAGGATTAATTTTCGGGAACGGGAACAATTACAATGCCACGCCATAGCTTTTTTTAAAAGCCACGATTCCATTCTATAATATGCTTTCTACATAAAGTTTTTATTTCAAATTGTTTTGGAAAAAATTATTTTCAAGCTTAAAAATTAAAAATCAAAAAAATATAATTTCTTAAGATAAAAATTATTTTTTCAAAAACTATTTAAAATAAAAACTTTATTTAGGAAGCATATTATAGAATGGAATTGTGGCTTTAAAAAAAACTATGGCGTGGCATTTTAAGTGTTCCCGTTTTTTTTTAATAGTTTTTTTTCTGATTTTGGCCAAATTTCTAGAAAATTACCCCTCCTGCCTGAACGGGGGGAAATAGAGCCCCCCTCCCATACATTTTTTTTCTCGCCTGAATCGAATCTACACATTCTGATTTATTTTCGCGTTTTATAAGAATAATCACTTACCCATAATTAGTAAATACCTTCAAGTGAAAATAGGGAGACAAGGGGGGTGAAATAAAAATCTGAAAAAAATTAGGGAAATTGTTTTTAAATTTTTGAATCGAATGATGGCTATTCAAGACTATGTACACCCAATTTAAGGACCACCGTAATGCTGACCCTGTGTGAGCGTAGAAAGAAACGGCTGTTTCGTCGTTGTCGGTGGTCTGAGGTTATAGATTTTTGTAAACCGGTGAGAGAAAAAATAAATCTCATCTGCAAATTTATCAGATCAGAATGTCCGTTTGGATGAACTTTAGTATTTTGTAAGCCTTACATCCGAAAATGCAGTTAATTAGGTTTTAAAGCCACCGATGAATACTTGTGGGGAAAAGTTAAGTGATTTTGTGCGATAAAGTGAAAATCATTTTTAATTTATTTTCAGCGAGAAAGATTGAACTTTTCATTTAGTTTTTCGTAAAGAACTCAACCTTTGAGAAATATTTTAAAGAATAGTAACTAAATCACAACACAATTTTTTTTTAAATAAATCACAAACGGAATAGGCATGATAGCCTATCGTTTGTAAGCCTTTTTCAAAATGTAAGGATTTTTTTCTAATCTGCAAAGCGCGGCGCTTTCAATGGCGTATTAGTACTTTCCTATTCTCAAAAGCGATTCGCTTTACATTCGGCCATATGTATATGGAAAGCGAAAGCGCTTTCCAACTGAATTTTATTCTACCAGAGCGGTTTGAAAGCGATATGCTTGAAGCTAACGAATTTGCGTCGGATCGAAGCAAAATGTAAATTTGTATGTGTTTTTGATCGTTTTTATCAGATTGTGTTTGAAAACTAAGGGTGATTGGGTTGCACATTGTTGTCCAATTGAAGCTTTTGGTCTTATAAAATGACAAAACAGTGGTCGTACGTAGACTTTGTCATCGACTGTACGTATTAAATCATTTGAAAATATTCTACTCCTCATTATTCAGCATTTAAAATACCCATTAATTGAGTCCAATGAAACTATTTATTTTTTAAACAAGAGCAACAACTCGCAAAACTATGAAATAAAGTTTTATTTGCAAAAATTTGAAAAAAAAAAAATTGTTCTGACACAGAACTGTCAAATTTCGGGAAACTGCTGATATATTAAGCCTGCTCATTTACATTGAATTTCTATTATTTTTAATCCAAACTTTTGTCAATAATGTTTTATTGTGAGTTTCACGTAAATAAGTTTCCACCCGCAAAATGGACATTTGACTTTTCGTCTATTGCGAGTGTCACCCGAAAAATGAAAATTACCCTTTTTGTGAATACTCATTTCATAGGAAATCTATCGTTATGAAGAGTTTAAATTTGCACTTTTTTTCACACTTGTTTTGGGCATGAACGGAATGTGTATAAGAAAAATCATTCACACTTGGGGAAGGTTTTTGTTTATTTTAGGCCAAGAGAAATTCGGTTGAAACTCACAATAGCTTTTACAATTCCGAGGGAGTACAAATTTTTCGGTTAAAATAATTTCTGAATAAAACTCAGAATAAGCCTGTAAATTAACTTCACAGAACTTTGGACTAAAATGTGCAGAAATGCACCTTTTAATGAGATTGGATGTCAAAATGGGAGTGGCCTGGATTTTTTTGGAATTCTTATGAGAAAATTGGACAAATCGTTTTCGTTCATTTTCGCTTTGGGAATAACACAAAGCAAAAGCGGCCGAAATTGAGGTATCGCTTTCAATTCGATCGGCCACGCTTTCTAGAATAGCCCCCTGCTATGTAAAAATTTCATCTGCATAGACAAAGCGATTGTCTCTCTATTTCTAACCATATTTACTAAATGGTCTGAAAGAAGTTGAGATAGCTACCACCTGGTTGTTCAGGCATATCTAGCTGTCTAGTTTTTAACTGATATTCACCCTAATTGACACTCCATTTGTCTTCAAATTCAACAGTATAGTCTAAACGAATATTTGCTGAGCGGATACGAGTTATACTTATAGTTTTTTCCATAAAGTTAGTACTTAAAACAAAATCGAAAAGAGACTCACTTCTGTTGTTTATGTCAGATCTACCCCATACCGTATGATGGACGTTATAATGAGGCTGCTCTTCAGGCTTTTTGGGTCAGCGATGAATCTATCCAGACTATCACCAGTAATAAGGTTAAGATTGTCATGGCCGAGATATGTAAGTGCTACACAAAATATTCCCTTTTCCATTTTCAGTCTTGCAGCAAATGTATTTCTATCGCTGAAATTGGGAGTAAATACATGTACATAAATGCTACTAGTTCAAGTTTGTAAAATCTAGGTTCAACTTTATCTGAAGCATAAAGTATAAAGTAAGTACCCAGAATTACTCAGCACGTTGAATTTTAAAACCCAAGGTTCTTGTTTCAGGACGATACATTTTCTGCTGAATAGGCGAAGAAGAAGATAGGCTGAGGCCTGGATGGAGTGTTCGAGACTATTTTGGCTTCTATCAGCTAGATCCACCTATAGTCGCTAGCCTTTTGATCCCACTACCTTGGACGGTAAACGTTAGATTTTACCTACCTCATTGCACTAGTTCTAAGGCTGTCTTCATTGAGATACCAATGGTTGGTAAGACTTTTGTTAGTTGTGCCACGAATCTGTCACATTTTATAAACTTTGCGTTTAACATGCTGACTAACGCGAGAGTTACAGCTATCATTGAAACTCATCATTGAAAACTTTAATGATTAATTTTGAGACATTTAGAAAGCATAATCAAATATTATTTTTTATGGACAAATAAAGCTCAAGACTTAATTAATATTTCTAGTCAAACAAAATTTCAAATAGGCCCAACTTTCCACATAAAATGACTTTAAAGATTCCAATGATCATTGGTAAGGTAGTTCAATCATTGAAAAAAAAGTCTTTTTATGTGGAAAGTTGGGCCTATTTGAATTTTTTTTTTACTAGAAATATTAATTAAGTCTTGAGCTTTATTTGTTCACCAAAAAAATTAAACCTCTTAAGATCCATGAATAAAATTTTCAATGATGAGTTTCAATGATAGCTATAACTGGCTAAATCAACCTGAAAAGTTTGTTCAACTAGAACTTTGTAAATGCTTGAACTAAAGCAGTGTTTTTCAAACTTTTAGTCGCGAAGATTTACTCGGGGAGCCGCGGTCGCAAGCCAGTTAGATAAACAAGCAAAGGTCTTAAGTTCTGTACACTCAGGCTTATTATTAAACGTTCACATTTCGAAACAACCAAATTTCCACGAAATTAGGTTGGAAATTAAGTCAAAACCTGATGAACACACAAAATTGGAAACAGTTTGAAGCGACTTAGAAAGAAAAAACAAATATCCAGTTTATATTTCTTGAGCGCTCAGTATTTTTCCTCCGTTTTTTGACAGAGTAGGAAATTAAAATATAAACAGTATTCCTCACATAAAAGTCAAAACTCTCTTTTTCTTTTCTTCTTGTGTAATTTACTGCGACAAAAAAAATAGAGCAAGCGAATTCAAAAAATTTTAGTATCTGTTTTTAAGAGGAAAAGTGAAGAATTTTTTAGAGGACTCCTGGGGGGTCATTCCGTAATTTTCAAAATGATAATCGTCAAAACGATAATCGTTAACGTGATCGTCAATTATTAGGTCTGTTTCTTTACTTTTGGGATTAAGCTTGGGAAAAAGTTCGGGAAAAAGTTTGGGGATGAGCTTTTTGATGTTGTTGTTGTAATGTTTAACCAGAAATGAAAAGTAAAGAAACGCATTTGGGATTTTTCGGGTTTGTTGCGGTGTAAATTAACCATTCCACTTTATTGCTTCTAGGCTCAACGCATACAAAATTATGCAATTTCAGTTCTTAAAATTTGCACTTATCATTTTGGCCTCTATTAAAAGATACCAGAAGAAATATTTTAATTTATATTTGACTCCATTTTATCATTTTCATTTAATTTATTTAAATTAAACCATTTTATATACGCTACTTGACAAATTTAATTTAAAATTTTTCGATCAGCTGATTTCTTGTTTGACAAGCAAGAAAGTGCCGGAACTAAAATGTTCGGGTAGATTCTTGCTGAAGGGGAAATGAAAAAAGGTCAAAAGCTCTGGCATTTTAGTGTCAGAAAATGGTAAAGAAACACGTTTTGGGTAGATTTGGGTTACTTTGGGAGCCCGCGGGCGAGTAAAGAAACAGACCTATTTGCTTAACTTAACCACTATCGTCTCGTCTATCGTTATTTTAAAAATGCAATTTGAGAGCATTTGGTATTCCCAAACTGTGGATAAAATGTCATATTGGCTCTCATAAATAACAATCTACGTTGTTTTTGTGTCTGGCGCAACAAAAAAGAAGACAAAAGACATAATGTCAAATTACAGTGGCTACTTTGTCATTCAATTACAGTCGCCTACAAACTTTCAATCACAAAAAAAGTATAAAGTGAGCTTCAAAATATATGCAAACGATACCTATTTAGCTATCGTCTCAACGCTATCGTTTAGACGATAGCGTTTTGACGATTATCGTCTTACGTGAAGCAAATATTTTATTTTCAAAACGATATCGCCCAAACGATAGTCATTTTCAGTTTTACGGAATGCAAACTATCGTCAAAACGCTATCGTCGAGTGATAATCGTTTTACGGAATGAGTGCCCTGTTTATATTTCTGAGCGCTCTGAGTCCTCTGAGATCTCAAAAATATAAACTGACCAAATAATAACAGACAACAAGCAACCAACAGCCGGTTGAAATTCAAAATTGAAATGAGCTGTCAAACGAAACTACCAAATTTCAGATAAAAACACTTTTTTTATGATTTTCGGAATTAGGTGCCAGTTATTTGAAACTCATCATTGAAAATTTTGTTTATCAATTATAAGGCATTTTGAAAAGAAAATCTTTTATTATTTTGATGGACAAATAAAGATTAAGACTAAATTAATATTTCCGACAAAAAAAATTTAAATATGCTCAACTTTTCACATAAAATGACTTCGATTATTTCAAGGATTGAACTACCTTACCAATGATCATTGAAATATTAAAATTCATTTTATGTGAAAAGTAGACTATTTAAATTTTTTGTTTTGGTTGGAGATATTAATTAAGTTCTAAACTTGTTTCTTTCATTCAAAAAATAAGTGATTTTGCTTTCTAGACGTCTCAAAATCAATCATTAAAGTTTTCAGTGATAGGTATAACTGGCGCCTTACTCTGTTTCAGCTCTAACCCCGAGGCCACACGGGCAAATACTGACAAGAAAGTTGCAATACATACACATTTGTTGACTAACAGAAAAAAAAACCCTATCAACTGGCATGGAATTTTTGAAGCCAACAGTGAAGCAAGTAGGAAGACAAGCATGTGGAAAGCAAGTTTAAGGCAAATAGAATAAATTATTTATGAGCAACAGCTCATAGAGAACCAGGGCCTAGTGACTAAAAACTCTCAACCATTCCTGTGTTCGTGTTGTTGGCAGCAATGGAGGGGACCTACAATTTTTTTCCGAGTCCGAACGGCTAGATGAGAAGCACTTGTTCATGACAAGTATACTCTAGGAGGATTTGTCAGTCCCTCGCAAGAGGCAGTACCTCGGAAAAAAACATTTCTGTTTTTAGGTGGCAGTGGCCGGGAATCGAACACAACCCTTTGGCATGACAGTCCTACGCACTAACCATTATGCCACGAGGTACTAGGATACAAATTAAAAATTTGACAGAAAGTGTATGTAGCCAACTTGCTTGCCAGTACTTGCTCGTGTGGCCTCGGGGTAATAAAACGAAGTATACAAATTCCAAAAATAAAAATTACTACAAGGCAATGATTTTTAAATTTTTGTTCAATATGTGAAATCTCGTATAATGGGACTGGATATGAAAGGAGTTCAGCGTATGTCGCTTTTTAACAGGAAAATTATTATTACAAATCTGGGGGTAACCAGAATGTTTTTACTAATTAATGGGCCGCGTACTCAAAAAGTTTGAAAACACTGAACTAAAGCTATCTGTTGATATTCTTTTTATCAACAGCCACGAAGTGATAGGAATTTTTTGCGGTTGTTTCCCTAACTATATCTTTAATGGAATATAGGGCTCGTGTTTCAATAAATTACAAAACAAATTACCCAGAGGATGTCAAATTTAATACTTACCATGTCAGCGTTTGGTATTAGAGTGTAGCAATCTGCTATTGGTTCAATCATATCATTATAATAGTTAAGCCATGGTTTAATTTGCAGGGGAGCAAACAAGTAGAGTGGACGTTCGACTGTCTTAAGAAGTTTACTTCGTTCCTTCAGCATGCCTATTAGACCTATTCACAACAAATATCACAGATATAGTTTAATAATAAACTTATGCGTACGCAAGAAAAAAAAACATACCTATATGATGGTCTGCATGTAAATGGGATATATAAATAGACTTTATATTTTTGACTACATCTCGCCATCGTGATGGTCCATAAAATCGAATTATTTGACCAAGAGTACCCTCGCCACAGTCCAGTAAAATATACGAGTCATCTTTTGGTTGCAACAAAATTGAGCTCACATTTCGAGTTTTGTTTGGAATGCAAGATCCAGTTCCTAGGAATGTGATCTTTGGAAAAACTTGTTTTTCAGGCGGTTGTTCAATGTCTTCATTTTTAAGTGTTGACTTAAATGATTGGAGGGCATCTGTGAAGCCTTCTAAGGCATGGGTTTCTTTTAAATATTCTTCAGGTGTATATTTAAGTTCCATAGACCTATCTAATCCTTTATTTGGACGAAGTCTAAAGCAGGTTAATGACGCAGCATCAGCAATTATTCGCGAATCTAATGGCTCATTAGATAAAATGTTGCCATTATTAGACTGGTTAATAAGTTTGGTGCGTTTGAAGTCTTCGGTAACATCGTTGGCATTCGGAACTTCTCTGAAAATTATTTTAGTTATTTTATTTGCAAGGATAGAAAAATAAAAGGAAAAACTTGATTTTTACTAAGTTTTTTCTTAAGAAAACAAGCACATGTGCTCGCACGCATCAAAACAACTGGAGAACCATACTTCAAAATCGTGTAAATCCGTTTTTAGTGTTCTATATTTCGATCGGTTGGAGGTTCGAAAACATTTTGAAGTGAAATTAAAATCAGCATGCATCTATCATTTGAGAAGGTAAACTATTAACATATATCCTGATTTTAATAAATAAAATAAAAAATAAATAATAAAATAGTTCTATTTTGCTACTTCCAACTTAAATGCTTTGAATTTTTTGGCAGATTTCACGTGAATCGCCTAGCACGCAAAAAAATAAAGGGAAATTAAATTAACCTCTAAGCGAATAAAGGGGTTGGAAATCAAAAGCTAAAAAAATAGGGATTTTTCGTTTACTTCATTTAGAGTCGATTTAGGTCCATCTGAGATGACTTTTTTAACGACCACCTTAATGTACTATGCATTAGGGGTGTCGGAATTCAATTTTGGAAAATTTCCAAGAACGAAAATTACTTTTTCTAAATCCTTAACAAGATCCACGATACCCATTTTGAATTTAAAAAATAAAAAAAATTCCGACACCCCTACTATACATACATATATGGGATTGATCTTGATCGATGGAAGGTATAAATTCCCAAATTGTGCCTGATATCAGGAAGTGAATCTCTTTTTTGTATTATATGGTAAATTGATACCTACTAGTTTTGGTTATATTTCAAACAATTCAATACATCAATAGTTTAACAATATAATATAGTAAATACCCAATAACAAAAATATTGCAACAAAAACAATTTCTATGAAATATAAACAAAAACAAAAAATTTGCGTCATTTACTGACATGAGGTGCGATATTTTGGCTAGCGCAATCTGTAGTTACCCGATATGACGAATTTTTTAAAGGTTCGATGCGAGCAAAATTTTGTTGAAACTTTAGAAGATACTAATTAATTAATTAGTATTTATTTGCCCCTGGTACCTTACAACGCGTCGGCTTGTTGAAATAATTTCACCTAACAAAATGTGGCCGTATTGAAATCATCTTAAATTCGATAAAATCGAAATGTGAAATACGGAAATTTACTTCGTTTTAACTTCAAACAAATGACACACTTGGTTCAAATTGACCCCACGCTTAGTATAAACTACTCTGGTTACCAATTCAAGTAAGACTGACATTAGCCGTGTTTTGTTGAGAAGTTGCCAGCCAGCCAGTTGAAATTTTACAAGCAGTGCAACAACAATCACCAGCTGCCAATAACTTTACCTTTATTCTACAGTCAAATGTGACTAGCGAACAGTGCTTTGGAATAGATTGGAACTATGGAATTCTCATAACAAAGGAGCTTTATTAACCAGTTTGTTCCGACCCGTCTTGTTGAAAAGCTTTTGCCTGGCTGTCTATAGTTTTCAACAAAACACGGCTATTGCGTGAATAAACTTATTTCTAGCTGAAACGCTTTAAAAAACGAATTTACATCAGATCACTTTTCTATTCTAATTCGTTCTATTAAAAGATAATATTATTTCTTTACAATGTGTTCTTAGTTTGGATAAAATATTTTACTTAATTAATGTTACTCAGTACTTACCCAAGAAGTGGAAATATTCTTTTGTGCAACTGGTTTAACTGGATTTGAAATCTATGCGCAGCAAAATGTCCCGAAAAACTAAAAAAAAAATTTTTAAATAGTAAACTATTTCCAACTTAAGAGATAAAAATGATAAATATGTTTTTTAACCAAACACGTGCACAGACAAGGCAAAAAGTTTTTTGAGGTATTTCTTTGACTGATCTTAATAGAGGACTATTTTTAAAATAATCAACAAACGTCAAAAATCCAAAAATAAATTATGGGTATCAAAATTTAAAATAAACGGTTTGTACTTATTAGTTCAGTTAAGAGTAAAATGTAAATTGATCGTATGGGTTATTGAAGAATCATTTATGTAATTATGATATTTATCTTTATACATATACATAGGCACACCTGGTTCGTTACGAAACTCATAAGCCCACATTCCATACATCCCATATCCTCCAACAGTTTTTCTTCGCGGAATTTGATTTAAAATTGTTGTAGTGATACAAAATTTTAGCAATGCAGAAAAGAAAACTATTTATCAATGTAATTTTATGTACTTATCGACTGGATCTGTGTTTTCAGGGCAAATGTAAACGAAAAAAAACACAAAGCGCCATCGCGTATGTATATTATTCTTTTTCGATGAAAGATAACTCGAAAGTATTTTGAAGCTCCGACAAAGAATGCGTTGCGGAAAACTGTCCGCTCCGACGGATACCTCGCTAGGGCAGTATATGCGTGTCAGTGGCGTGGCGTCCATATAACACGATTCTTTACGTCTTCCATTTCGAAATGACCACCAAACAACATCAAATTTAATGTAGCTTATTATTTTCCCGTCATTTTAAGACTTTTATATTGAAGATCCGACCTGTAAAACTCAAGTTATAAGCAATTAAGTGGAACCATATAACTTTTTCCGAAATAAAAACACAATCACGATGGCTGTCTTGTGTTCTTTTTTTTAGAGGCCAATATTTTTACAAAAATAAACAATTATTTGAAGTTTAAGATAAGTACGAAGAGATATATTCGACAATCTGAATAGGAAAGTTACCTTAGGTGTAACTAAAACATTTACTGGGTGGTCTAACCAGGAATAGGCATCTGGAGGTGGTGAGGCCCCATGGTCTGTAAAGAATCACACTAACAATATATTTATAGGTTTTTACTAAGACTACTTTTGAGAAAGAATCCTTTTTTTTGCCCCCCTTGAAGATTTGCCTCCAGCGCAAACATTTTATGATTGTGTAAGTATCGGGGTACACCCAAGGACAAGTCTTAAGCGTTTTCGAAAACTGTAAGTTCAAAGAAATCCTGAAAAAATAAAACTCGAAGCTAAAAGATGAATGATGTCGAGAAACTGATAAAGCTTTCGGTTATTCTAGACAATACTGACCAGCTCAGCTCTACAAAATATTATAATCAACCAACCCAAACGAATCTATTTAAAACACCGAAAACACTTAGACATTTCAGAAGCTTTTTTGTGTTTAAGTTATCTATTATTTTAAATAGGATTTTCACTTTTATATACGTTTTATAACGTTAATATAAGTTAACTGTATTTTTCTTGTTTAATTTATAGATTTTATATTGTTTTTTTCCATTTATTTATTTTAAATGAATATTAAACGTTTAATTGCAGTTTTGGAATCAAAATTCAGATGAATGCTTTTAACAATTAAACCTGTCGATGAGATATGCAGCCAAAAAGAGATCTGCAACATTACTTTTTTCAGTATTGTCATATTTATTCAAATAGGAAAAAAAAACCTTCTCCTGAAAAATGTGCAAAATGCATTTGTTGAGTTTTGCAATAACGGTCCTCAATTGATAAAAGGTTTTAATTATAAAATTAAGCTGAGTACCATTACTACTGATTCATTTCTTTCGTGTAATATGAAGCTTTATCTATGCATTTCTTGTAGAGCCGAAAGCTACATTTATAAGAGTTGACCGCAGATTACTATTGTAAAAGTTAGATGAAAACAGTGGCGCAAATTATTAAACAATCTTTTGTTAAGGGCTAAGCATGATACTAGTTAATAAATCTTTTTAACATTTAGTCAATTACTAGCCCTTCCAAATATTTAAACCTTTTTTTTTTTGCTTTCTTAACTAGTATCATACTCATTCCATTTTATTAAAAACAACACAAAATATTTGTTGTGAATAAGTATTTAATGTTAATAATATCGTTTTAACGTTATTGTTCACAAAAAAGAATAAAAAAATTTAGATACCCCCAGGATTCGAACCCTGAACCATTCAGTTCGACCCTGATGCATCGATCAGAAAATTTCAATCCACATAAAATGTTGTTGCGAAACTTTTTTATAGGTATTTAGCACTAAAAACTATCATGATAAGGGCCCAGGAAAAATTGTCGGGTGTTCGTAGCGATACATATTTTTTATCTTCGTGCATTAAAACTGTATTAATACATTAGAATTCTTCCATTTAAATTATACAATTTAACTCAATTCAACTCGGAAATACAATTGGGAAGAATTTTTTTTTTTTGAAAAAAATTGCAGATATCATGGATTTAGCACGATACTAAAAACTAAAAAAAATAAATAGTCATTTCATGATTTAAATTTTAGTAAAATGTTAAGTGATAGGACGATGATACGAGTAAGATCGTTTAAAATTAGCAAAATGCTCTTTTTAACTTAGTATCATGTTAAAATCTTTAACTTCGTACTAAATCGTTTAAAATTTTGCGCCAGTATGTTTTTTAAATTTTTAATTTTGATTTGAAGTCTATATGGTGTTACATGGACATCGGATTGGAGCGGAGTGGCAATATCCGAATGGTTTCATGTAGAAATTTCAAAAAAATATAAATACTATCATGGAGATATATTGCAGTGTAACTATATCATTCAACAATAATAACAACGTGCAAAGCTACATGCACTTTGGAAATTCAATAATTCATTGATACATGCCACGCACCGTAGTAAAAGCAACAGCAAAGACTTTCTGCTTTGTTATTCATTTCTTATTTAAAACATTGATACTTCTTGCCGTCGATGCAGTTGAACAATGATGAAATTTGAAATGCCACAAGTTTGAATCAATTGCACTGAACCTTAATTCAACTTTCAATTTTTATATAGGCAGGATCTCTAATATGTGGCATTTGCAATATGGAAGTAATAGACTAAGGGCGGTATTCACCGAACGCTCATAACTTAAGAGCTTCATAAACCTATTCACCAAGCAATAAAAGTGAATATTTAAGAGCGCTCATAAAAGTTATGAGTGGTCCTGACCACTCATAAAGTTATGGGCGCTCTCTCCGAAAATTTATTCAAAAACCTTCGAAGTAACCCTTCAAGCAAATTCACTTATCCATTTTGTCGCTACTTCTTGGATCCTTACAAAAATGAGTTTCGCACGCACACATACTATATTTCTTTTTGTCTTCAGAGATTTTATTTTTTTCCCACTTATTTTATAAGTTTATTTTTGTAGGTTACGCGGTGAAGATCATTGCTGGTTTTAGTCCGTGTAAACTTAAAAAAACACGTCAGTAATATAAATTCTTCAGCTTCACTCCCCTTCAATCAAAAGAGTTCGTTTTGGGTCCGCAAATGAAGTAAACAACGTATGAACGACACACCTTGCGAAACCAAAAAGTATTAACAGAAAATTTCCCTTTATAAAACAAACTGAAACATGTAATGATATTCAGCGCAGGATTTACAAAACAAAAATAAAAACAAATAAAGGAAATTAAAATAAAATCACTTTAGTCACAAAGAATTTGTGTAAATGTGCGTTCCACACTCATTTTTGTACGGATCATAAAAATGCCAACAAAGTTGGGCCAGTCTGAAAACAGTTTGATTTCCCAGTTTGGGTATGCCTGGTGAAGAGAGAGTTGTTCTCATTTTCGGACTTCGAAAAAGAGCTATGAGTAGTTGGTGAATAGCACAAATATTATTTGAGTTATGAGCCTCATAAACTTAAGAGCTGTTTAGGAGTGCTTGATGAATACCGCCCTAAGAGCTGGCAGCTTTGGGTTGAACACATACCCAAAAAATGAGTATGAGGGTCTGTAGGTGCATGCATCTTGACATAAAATTCAAAAGTCCGGCAGCATTTTTTTTGGTCAGGACCACTCATAACTTTTATGAGCGCTCTTAAATATTCACTTTTATTGCTTGGTGAATAGGTTTATGAAGCTCTTAAGCTATGAGCGTTCGGTAAATACCGCCCTTAGACTATGACGAGAAGACACTTTCTATTTTGTAGAAAGATGCCTAATTTTGAGGGAGACAAGAAGAAATCTCTTATGAAACGATTACCTGTAAAATGAGCAAACTATTACGTTTTTGAAATATAAGTTCAATTTTTTAAAATTGCCCATGCGGACAGAGAACAAATATTACGAGTAAACTTTTAGCCAAAACTAAATATACAAAATAGAAATTAAATACAAATCTTTTAAATAAAATAAGAATTAAATGTAAAAATCTTTCATCAAGTTTTTTGTGACTTTTGGCAATCAAGGCTATGTCATATTGATTTTTGTAATACCAATACCATATTTGTGAAATTTAAAAAATGTATATATTTTATTATTAAATCAATCTTATACAAATAGACCACTCCAAATAGCATTTAATGGCATTTAGTCCACAAAAATTGTATATTAAAACTTCCTAATAAAAACAATGCCTGGCTCTGGTTTAAATCTTCCAGCTTTGATGATTAGGAATTCTAGTCTTATGTTTTTGTCAAAAAATCCATGTAAGATGAACTGACGCTGACAAAAGTTTCATTTGAAAAAAATGCCCTTACTTATTACTGATGAATTCAAATGATATCGCCGAGACAAAACACCAAATTTTTGTGGACAAGAGAATATTTAAAACAATTTTGAATAAATTAAAAATGTTTACCTGTTAGATGAGTTCAAAAATATATGTGTTGTCTCGCATTCAAAGGAATTTATAAACTTTTGATACGCCGATGATGAAACTATATCGTGTGGTGCAAAATGAACAACAACCGATGCACTTTTGTAGTTTTCAAATTGACTGTTCAACGAATTTAAACAGTCCTCATTCGGGATATCAACAACTTAAAGACAAAACAAATTATTAAATATTTAAAAAAAAACATGTATACAGAAATCTCAAACTTTACTTACAAATTATTATTTGGTCACCAGAACTTGGTTCACTTACATCTGAGGATTTAACAACAGTGCCATCATCTAAAACTACGTCTTTTCCATTTTTCAACAAACCAAGCAAAGGACCTGGAGGAACGCCTTTTTCAACACATTTTTTTAAATCCAAAGCTCCAGGTCTGGGCTGAAAGGATTTGAATATATTTACTTTATAATATAGAAACAATTTACGTGGATGAATTTGAATTATTCTTTTTGTATTTAGTTTAAAATTTTATCTTGGACCTAAATAAACTTACTCGTATTTTTTCAAATTTGTATCTGTATTTAATGTATTTAATGTTTTTAAAAAAGAAACATCTCACATATTTAAAAGGGCTTTAATTCAGTATTAACAAATACTTACCTAGGAATCGACCTAAAGAGCTTGCAACATAATGTATTTCATTTGTTTAAGAATTAAAGCTAACATATTATCGCTAACATTGGACTGAAGTTAATTTAAAATATTAAAACGAAAAAAAATATTTTTTATTCAGTACAAATTCATTCAATATGAGAGCGAAAATATGTTTTCCACTCCTCAAGTATTTTTTTTCCCAATAGGTGTCCCAAATCTCTTTTAGTTACAGGTATTGAATGTACATTTAATTGTTCTGAGACTGCACTGGTAGCACAGTCTGCCAATACGTTCCCTTTGCTACCGAAGTTTCCAGGCACCCATAGTAAAAAACATATTATTTTTTGTTTTTGTTCTTGAAAATATTTTTTCGAGTCATAGTATTAGTGTTTTAGATTTTGTTGATAATCTTGTGTGTAGAAAGGCTAACGGAGGAAATAACAATGTTATTTTTTTTCTTTGTATTGCTATTTTCGTGGCTTTCAGGTAAGCCTGGAGTAAATTAAAAAGTTTTTGTGTAGTCTTGCACTGTTTAGAATGTCATCAGCTTTGGATATGATTTCGAGTTCTGTTGCAAGCGAAAGTTTCTTGGCAAATTTTGGATGATCTCCATAATAGTAATCACTTCCCAATAATATGCACCCTTATTGTTGGTATTGTATATGCTCAAGCTTCAGTTAACTTGAAATTTAAAACTAACCTTGCTGATTGCCTCGTTTTCGCAAGCATTTATTATGGCGCTCACAGGGTGGACTACGGCCTCAACCAACAAGCCCCTGCAGCTAGCTCGGTCCCTAGCTAGCTGCCTCCAGTTACACACTTCAAGTTGGTTGAGGTCGCTCTCCACTTGTTTGCTCCACCTAAGGTGGTGTCTTCCTATGCTGCGCAGACCATCAAGGTTAGATTCCACCATCTCAGCAGCTGAATTTTCAGCTTTTTGACCAGATCGACGTCTCTTTAAAGCCCGTAAAGTTCATTTTTAAATCTTCTCCTCTATACCCCATCGATACAGACTTGACCGAAGATTACCCGAAGAATTTTCCTTTCAAAGCACACAAGCAGATTCTCGTCCGTTTTTGACAGGTCCATGCTTCTGCCACATACAGCAGGACAGGAATGATAAGGATCTTATATAAAGTCTCCTTGGTTCCTTGAGAGAGGGCTTTACTACTCAAATGCCTTCTTAGCCCGAAGAAACAGCGGATGACAAGAGTAATTCTTCGTTTGATCTATGCACTGATGTCATTTTGCGATGTAATAGTGGAGCCCAGGTAGACAAAGTGCTTGACGGCTTCGAAGTTGTTCCTATTCATCTTGACGTCTTCCCCGAGTAGACAATGCTGAGATTCCTTTTTCGATGACAGCATATATTTACTTCGTCTTGTCCTTATTAACAGCCAAACCCATTTTTGCCGCTTCCGATTCAATACTTGCAAACACGCCGGCAACTGCTCTCTTCGTTCTCCCAAAGATGTCAATATCATCTGCATAAGCAAGTAGTTGAACAAACTGGCGAGTTGCGAACAATCGCTTTAAGAACGATGTTAAACAGGTTGCATGATAAACCGTCTCCTTGCCTCAAACCTATCTCGACATTAAAAGTTTCAGTTCGGTGGTGTTCTAACCAACTGTGACGGAGCAGCGAGGTTCGTCCATAATCATCCTGCACAGGCGGGAGAGTTTTCATCCGATCAAATTTGGGAGATAAGTTGGTATATACACTGGGGTGTGTCACTTAGGTATGGCGAAAAATTACTGTTCAGATTTAAAATCTAATACCTGCCAAAAGTTGCACTAGAATCGTAGGAATAAGAATATGTATTTTGTGAAAAAATACAAGCTCGATATTTGATTTTCCTTTTTCAGTCAAATATTTTCAACGTTACATTTACTATAGGCGTGTTTAATGAATCTGTTCCGAACACAAAATTACAGAAAATAACAGAAAAGTACAGGATTATGTGTTCCAGGAGTTATGACCTTGCCCTTAACTGTCACTCTGTCACTTTGTGTTCCATGAAGTTTTTCAGAACAGTTTAGAACAATATTTCCTGAACCGACTTTTGAGGTGGAACAAGTAAGTGAAAAATGTCCAGGTAGCAGCTGATTTGTTTGTTTGGGATAAAGCTAAAATTTATCACAGAAATACTTTTTTTTGTATTTTTGGACTTAACATGAAGAAAAGATATTAAAGAATATAAAAAGTATGAATTCATACTAAATTTGATTTGAAAATTAATGCAAAAAATAATAAAATTTTCAAATTTGAAATTGCACAACTGATAGGCAGCGGTCAATTCCGTCAACATAAAGCTACACTTTTCTGTTCTTTTTTGTTCCGACAGTTTTCACACACTTATGCTGATCTGCTGTTCTGATCTAGTTTTCCTTCATTAAACACAGTTTATATCTTTATAGTTCCAGGGATAGGATTATGCTAACTTTATCGTTATCGTACGAAAGTATCGACTTTATAAAAATAAGTTTCATGTCCTCCTGACTAAACTTAACTAAACTAACTTGTTTCTGCTTAAGTATAGACGTCCTTTAGCTTCTTTAAGGCGTTTTTAAGTGACAATTTCAGAAAACTGTTACCTGAGAACTTAAAAATACTTTCGGTAGTGTAATGCTACTAAAATTCAACATTAAATTATGTCAGTATTCTCTTTTATTTAATACTTTTTTTGTTTTTTTTTATTCTATTTTGCCTTTTTTAAGGATTCTATTTTGCCTTTTTTATTTTTTTAGGGTAACAAAATCTGTTCCGTTCTTATGATACTATTATATCTTATTTTATCTCATAACTATATATTTATTCTTTAACCTCACCCTAATCTTAGCATTTTGATTTTATTTACATATTAATAAATTGTAATAATAATATTTTAGTTATGTATTTCGAATACAAATATTTTCAATGATTATTTACCTTTAACTTGCAAACATAAGAAATAGTTGGGCTTTTTTGAGTGCTTTCTTTTATGTTATCCACGTATCTGGAAGTAGAATTATATGCATTAGATATAAATTGTTGAAAATTGTAGACTGTAATTTTACCCAGGTAAAGGGATAGCATGAATAGTCATTACTTCATCCTCGAACATATCGTTGCCCAAAGAACTTCTAGTTTCTATCTGAATTTTCTTTAAAACGACAAAGCGATTCATGGCTTGAAATAAAGTGTTCTAGAAGAAAATAATAAAAATGTTTGTGATTATCTTCCTATATGTATGTGCTTAACAAGTTGAGAATAATAACGTTTAAACACAAGGCTATATGTACAGGGTGTCCGCCGGGAAGGTATACTACTTTGTTTTTAATTTTTTTTTATTAAATGAAGGAGAATGGATCTTATATTGATAAATGTTTTATTTAATGTCGGCAATTATGTATGAAATATAATATCAGGTAAATGTCCGCCTCAGTCGACGACGTGTGTGTATTGGATTGTTACAATCCATTTTTAGAAATTTATCGAAGATAGGTCCAGGGAAGAATGCGGTTGTCATAAATGGCCACGGTCAAGCTGGTTTCCAGGGGCCGAACTACCGCTTCTGTTCTCGAGCAATACTTGACTGAATTTTGTTAGTTTGGCATCATCACTCACGTCTCAAACAAACTAGTATACCAAATTTGAATTGGCTACTCGTTCATTCGATCTCTGATTACACTCACTCGGTCACAGACGCGTTATTCGTCCCCAGGTTTTCAGGGAAGTCTCGTAACAAAGATTTTTATCATGACTTAAAGAGTATTATATTTTGTAATCTTTTTGATTTCGACGGGGATTTCGTATTACAACGACTGAGAAACATTTACGGAATATCCCTGGCGAATTGTTATTTAAAAAGTATATACAGGGTGTCCGCCGGGAAGGTATACTACTTTGTTTCCCCGCCATTTTGGTAAAAATTAGTCTTGACAGTTCATATTTGGCAGTCGTGAAGTAGACTAGTGGCAAATTCATTATGGACAAAATATTCTATAAACCAACGTATTAACAAGACGGTTCCACATCGCATACAGCCAAGATTACTGCGAGAATTACTGCGAGACCTCTTTCCACAACAAGTTATTTCAAAAAATGGTGATGTTGATTGGCCTCCACGGTTGCCTGATTTGACTGCTCCGGACTTCTTTTTGTGGAGATATCTGTGAAGCAAGGCTTATGCAAACAAACCAGAAACGCTTCAGCAACTCAAACAAAACATTGGTGATAAAATTAATGAAATACCGCGTGAAATGTGTGAGAATGTAATGCAAAATTTGCTCAAAAGTGCTCGCATTTGTGAGACTTCCCAGAACCTATCTACGATAAATTTCTAAAAATGGATTGTAGCAATCCAATAGACGCACGTCGTGATTCATTAGATATGCTTATACTACTTAGCATGAAAACCTTTTATGATCTCTTTAACAATAATTCACCAATACAGTTTTTGCCATGACAACTTCATGTGGTTTTTTTTGAATAGTTTTTTGTCATCATGAAACGGATCTGCATTTTTGATAGAAAATAAATTTTAACTAATACACAAAAAATCCCCAATCAAGCTCTTATAACTCTAATTTAACCTATCACAAATAAAACTGAAAAGTCACTTTTGTTAGCCCTTCACGCTCCAGACCATCCAAGGCTAAGTAAAAACCCTGTCACCTTGACTTTATTACCAATTTAAAAGATGAAGTTTCTCTCTACTCAGTGTTCTTTCTATATATAAAGACTTACCTTTAGTTGGACACCACTCATGGGATTAAAATCACCTAATTTTCAATCCTATTTGCCAACAAAAAATATGTCCTATCTATTTCTTCTAACTATTGTCGTGCATTTCAGTTTGAATTTATGAAATATTAGAACCTAACGTGCATTTAGTTAAGTTAATTTCAGAATCTTAACTATTTTAATATTAATGCATAAAAGTGTTGTCAACTAACCAATTCAGTTGGCCCATGTAGTGTCAGCTGATTTACACCTGCATCTTGAGCTGTTAACGCCAATCCAGGTAAACCACCCAATTTGCTCCAGCATTTACCCGTAAAGAATATATATTGCAGCCTAGACAACTTTGTTTTGTGTTCATGAGCTAAACGTTGAGTGCCTTCACCACAATTAAATAAATACCTAAAAGTTTTCAAAATTAAGAAAATTATAATTATAAATATAAATCATTCACCTTGATTGGTCAGTGAACAGATAAACTGACGCCGGTGCTCCATGAGCCCCACAGCCTAGAACTTGTAGTGTTACAGTCCCAGGAGAGTATTTAGTTTTTTGCTTTGCACCATTCATTTTCTTTGACTTATAGTTTAAATCAGATTTATTTTCAAAGAACGTTCTGTACTTAAAAAAGTTGGAACTTTCTAATATTTTGGTTATCCTTAAAAGTTTATACATATGAGTTCTTGACTTTACTATTTACTATATAAACAACCTACAACTAGATATTGAGTTTTCCAATTTTTAGATGATAGATGACAGACACATGACACATTTATTTTTGAGAACCTCAGTTAAAAAAATGATTTGTCGGTATGTCGGTGTTTACATGACCCGATTTTTCCAGTACAATTTTTCCCAAAATCGGGTGAAATGTTTACATGAAACGATCTTTCCCGTCCGATTTTTGTCTCTGTCCTCCTCATATTTTATTGCTGTCCTTTTCATTTTGCATTTAGATGTAGGTGGCACATTAACACCACGTTGCTACAATTGCAGTAGATCTATTGCATCAAAAAATACTTTTAGGTCTTACAAAAAAAAAAATATCATTCAATAAATAGGGAATGTCAAGACAAAGTGACAGCTAAAAATTTGGTTCTTTGACAGTTGCAATTGCGAGGCAAACAAAATTCCAAATATTTACACTCCACTTCAACAGAATAGACTACAATTTTTAAGTGTACTTTGACCATTTTTTCTAAACATTATGCATTAATGTATCATTTGATTACCCTCATTGTTTGTTTATTATGTTGGGAAAAGAAAGTAGAAAGATTAATTCACAAAGTGCTGCTACTTTTTATCCGGTTCTCTTGAAATCCTTCCATTTCCAATCTCCGGAAAATGCAGTTTGTCAACTCAATAAGCACAATTATTGAAACTGGTAATAAATAAAGTTAATGAAAGGAGTTAAACAAATTTTTGAAATAGATTTTATCATTCAGTTGAAGTGGAGTGTATTTTCTTCTAAAATAAAAAACAAATAGGTTTTACATATATGTCAATAGAGCCAAAGTTCTTGATTTTGACGTTTAGAAATGAACAAGGCAGAGCTGTATTGCTGTTTGTTAAAAAGTCCTATTAGAACCTCAATAAGATCATGCAATATGGTCTAATTATTTGCATGTTTGTGTACAAATATAGCTTTGTTTTAATATGTAAGTGTTGTAAGTGATTGTGTTAATTCAATTGAATTTGTTTTGCATTGAAATAAATACATTTGGTCAGTTTATATTTCCTGAGCGCTCAGTATTTTTCCTCAATTTTTTGACAGAGCAGGAGAACAAAATATAAACAACATTCCTCACAAAGAAGTCAAAACAACTCACTTTTTCTTTTCTTCTTATGTAATTTACTGCGACAAAAAATAATTGAGCAAGCGAATCCAAAAAATTTCAGTCTCAGTTTTTAAGGGGAAAATTGAGGAATTTTTGAAAGGAATCCTGTTTATATTTCTGAGCGCTTTAAGTCCTCTGAGATCTCAGAAATATAAACTGGCTAGTTAATGCCATTCATTTTTCTAGAATCTCAATACCACTTCAACTCAACTCAAAATGGAGCACTCAACCGAAGTGACGAGAAACCTGGGTCTTACATTCAGCCCTATTTCGACTCGAGCTCTCAAGCCTACTTGTAAACGTAGTAATTATGAGTTTTTTAGAGGAATCCTGTTTATATTTCTGAGCGCTCTGTGCCCTCTGAGATCTCAGAAATATAAACTACCTGATTGATTGGATTGAATGAGTGAGAAAACACGAAAGAGAACGTCAATTTTCTTCACGGAATATTTTAAAATATTTGATCCCACTGCCTCTTTTAAAAAATACCCCACTCACCTTCACAAATCGCAGAAAATGTTTTGATTTCTTCGCGTGTGATCAGGAACATGTGGAAATTTCACCCGATTTTGGAAAAAATTCAAGTGGAAAAATTAGGTCATGGTAAAACCGACAGTTAAACTATAGTTAACATGCACTTTGGTATTTTGTTGGTGGGGGAAAAAAAGGGAAATAAAAAAGAGGGGAAACCCAATAGGCGCGTCTCACCAAATAAAATCTCTGAGCGCTCAGAGATTTTTTAAGTGGGACAAAAAATCTCACCTGAGCACTGAGATTTTTTGCGGAGATTACTGAGACGAAAATTTTTTGGATTCATTTCTCAATGTTCTTTCTCAGCTTAAACAGCTGTTCATTTGACAGGCAAATTGTAATTTCTCGCTGATGTGCAAATACTAAAGTCGATTTAAAATTCAAAATAAAGGTGGAATGTTAATAAAAATGAAAATAAATTGAATTTGCTTTTATTTTTCATTCATTTGATAAAGTTTTGTGCTTTTAAATTTAAATATTTTAAGCAAAGTTGAAATTTGTTTCCAGAATTTCAGTACGAAAATTTTAACACATGTTTTTATACAAATCAACGGAGAATCTTGTCCCACCAAAGCATTCCGCCTCCATCGACTTGACATTGAGCGCTCAGTGAGATTTTAGTTGGTAAGACGCGCCTAATATTTTATAACTTCAAGCAAAAATGATCGTCACTCGAAAAATGGGTCATGCAAATGCCGACTTGTATGCAGAGATTGCAATACAATTTTTGAATCCCGGAATAATCCAGGGAGCTACAAAAAGTTTTTAAAAAGTTATTCCGAATATTTGTTCGTTTAATTTATTTTGTATTCTCAAATTAAGAGGAAAACGTCTTTCTTGTACAGAGTCGATACTCCCACTTCGCCCTGAGCTTGGCAAAAATAAATAAGTCGTGTACATTTTTTTATGCAGAACAAACAAAAATAATAGTCTTCAAGAAATACAAAATAAATTCTTGTAAGATGGGCTGATTTGACTACAAATTGTGTATGATAAAGCCAGATTTGATATTCTCTGGACAAACCCATAAACAAATCCAAAAATGTCCTTTTTTTAAAGCCATTTAATTTTGTATTAAATACAAAAAGGAATTTTTTTGCCTGCTCCCCCCAGCACTACGCCTATCATTAAATTTCTGTAACAGCAGATGGCAGGGCTTCTTATGAAAAATACCAAAAGGTGACCCTAGTTTCTATGAAAGAAAATTTATTTATGCAGGGAGAACCAGGGCCTAGTGACTAACAACTCTCAACCATTCCTGTGTGCGTGTTGTTGGCAGGAATGGAGGGGACCTACAATTGTTTGCCGATTCCGAACGGCTAGAAGAGACTTATTCATGACAAGTATACTCTTGGAGGATTTGTCAATTCCTGGCAAATTAAGTAAATAATTGATAATGGTGTGGTCGGAAAGTGTAAAAGCAATTCGAACATGTTTGCCTCATGAATTCAGTTGAAAAGCAACAGATGGCTGCAAAAATATTTTATATTTTCAGTAGTAGGCCTGAATTTGTCGCTAACCTCAACCGTTTTAAATGGGGTCATTTTCTTAGCACACTTTGTATGAAAATGTCATACAACAAGCAGTCCATATATATTTAGCCGGTTTATATTTCTGAGATCTCAGAGGACTCGGAGCGCTCAGAAATATAAACAGGATTCCTCCCAAAAAATCCCCACCTTTCCCCTTAAAAAATAAGACGGAAATTTTTTGGATTCGCTTCTTCGATTATTTTTTGTCGCAGTAAATTACATTAGAAGAAACGAAAAAGAGAGTTGTTTTGACTTCTATTTGAGGAATACTGTTTATATTTTACTCTCCTGCTCTGTCAAAAAATTGAGGAAAAATACTGAGTGCTCAAGAAATATAAACTGCCAAATTATGTCAATGCGTGGGACAGTCCCACATTTACATTTTCCCACAGTGAAAATTGTCCCACACACGTCCCACAAAATAAGATGTCCCACACTGTCCCACAAAATCGAATTTAAATTTTTTCGATCGTTTATTTTACAAATTATAATAATTTAACTGAACGAAGCAAAAGTTAAAGACCTGCAAACTTAAGAACCTTATCTCACTCTCTTTACAACAAGTTAGTTCATTTGCACTCCTTTTTTCTACATTAGGTTATAGAAATAGAAATTCTCAGTCGCTTTCCGTTTCAGATGCATTTTTGTAGATAGTTATTTAAGCCTCTACAAAATATGATTTGGCAAGTTTATATTTCTTGAGCGCTCAGTATTTTTCCTCAATTTTTTGACAGAGCAGGAGAGTAAAATATAAACAGTATTCCTCACATAGAAGTCAAAACAACTCTCTTTTTCTTTTCTTCTTATAGAATTTACTGAGACAAAAAATAATTGAGCAAGCGAATCCAAAAAATTTCAGTCTCAGTTTTTAACGGGAAAAGTGAGGAATTTTTGAGAGGAATCCTGTTTATATTTCTGAGCGCTCTGAGTCCTCTGAGATCTCAGAAATATAAACTGGCAAATTGATATCTCAAAATATTTATTAGAATTTATAAAAGCTCGGTACAATTTAAAAAAAATCCTTTTTTAGAAAAGTGTTCGGAGAAGAATTTTTGCAAAAAAAAATTAATAATAAGTGTATTCATACAACAACGTAAAGCCGTCCGAAACGTTGTAAGGTTTTAAACTTCTTAATTCTGTCATAATTTGTATGGAAAATTTGACAGATTAACGAAGTTTACAACTTTACTACCTTTAAGACGGCTTAATGCTTTTGCATGAATACTTTTAATATTTTTTTGAATAAATATTTTTAACCATAAATGCAGCTTATTATTAGTTTGAGAATTCATATCATAGCAAGAATCAAGGTCATTTGGTGGGGTGTGTAATTTTTTGTATGTTTGTATTTTATGAAAAAAATAACAACGGCTGTTCTTGCCTATTTAAAGAGGCAGTTCTCAAAAATATTAATGTTGCTCTAGTAATAAGCTCATAACTTTATTTCTTATGGTGACGTTAAAATAATAGGCCACATTTGGTGCTGTTTGGAAGTTTCAAAAGGGAAGACACAAAGAATCGTGCTATATCGACGCCACGCCACTGATATTTACGCGCTTTCTTACTGCTTGGGTGTGCACGCCTCCAAAGTTTCAAAATCAGACGAAAAAAACGACATCAGGGCTTAACGACACCAGAGAACAAAATGGAGTTTCCATACAAACTATCGATAAGAAGTATAAAATTCGTGCCGGTAGCACAGATTTTGTCTGGGTTAAGGCTAAGCCCAGAAAATTCTCTGGGCTTAGTTGTTGTTTTTTTTTTTAACAATGGAGTGGAAATTTTATTCGAAATAAATTTTCATAGGTTAAGGATAAAATTTTGAACCGTGGTTCAAAACTTTTTTACTTGTTGATGTTGGCGGACTTACTTAGGTTTAACGATGGTTCAAGATTCAGATATGTTATAGTAGCCAATTTAATGCCTGAAAAACCGTTGAACCTTAGTAAGTTTGTCGAAGTCAGTGAGTTTAAATTGCTGAACTAGGATTAAATATTTGTACAACTGATCCTAAAAAGGTATAGTAATTTTAAACTCCATTGCTGAACTTTTGATAACATTTAATTAGGCTATTTTGAAACTTTATGGGCGTGCTACCCCAAAAGGCAAGAGAACGCACACACATTTTTGCAAATTTAAGCATAGTGTATTAAAATCAAGTGAAATTTAAAAAGTAAAAGAAGTGCAGAGTAAAATAAAATCTAGTAACTTTTGCATAGTGAACAAAAGTCCATCAAAAAAGCTTCTGTTGAAATTTTGCCCGTGCTTAGGGTATTTTTTGCTTAGATTGCCTAGACTATTAAACGAAATGCAGCAAATGCTAACTTTCGCATGATTTCTTTCGTTTTTAAAAACAAAACATCGCTTTCGTTTCGTTTATTATAGAATCTGGCCTCCTGAGTACAGAACAATATTACAAGTTCGTGGGCTCCAGTTTTGCTTTTTCTCAGTTAAAAATTAGAGAAAGGGCACACTCATATTGCGAAAATCGGCTACTGCGTAGTCTTACAAATTGTATTAACCGATTGCGGCGGATTAACTGAAGATCAAAATTGGTTCATGTAAAGTGATAGTAGCCAATTACATGTGTGAAACATCGTTAAACCAATCAATCAGCCGATATCGGTGAGTTAAAATTGATGAACCACTTTTCGCCTCGTGGAAAGCAATAAGTAGAGCTTAGCAGGTATTTTATGAACTTACAAGACAAAACCTATACTAGTTTGGGGATGTTCAAATTTCATACATTGTTTATCTTACTTTAAATGTGTATTTAATGCTAATAAATAGTAACAATATAATATATTACAAATATATGTTGGAATAACGTTCGTGCCTGTAAGATAAAACCTATTATCGCTCCGATTCTACTATACAAACTTATAAAAGTAAGAAATACGGTTAACATTACTAAATTCAAAGTCGATCCACCAAACTTTTTAGCTGCTTTTGAACAGTTTCCCGAAGTTTCTTTTTGTCCCTTTCGGATTTTTTTAAGACTGCAAACATCGTTTTTTTATCCGCCTCTCTCATCTTGTCTAATATAATTACAACCGTTGTTGGTTCAACCATATAATATCGGTTTTCTGATTTTCCATAGTCATGCAAATATGAACTCCATTCTTCCATTATCAATAAATCTAACAACTGTCTAACGTGCAAAAATTGTTTCATGAGTTCGTCTTCTTTTAAGCCAACTATGGGTTCAGACGCTGCGAAAAATTCGCATTGTATTAAATCTAAATTTATCTGCTGCAGTGCTGCCGGAGTAATAAGTTTCACCTCGTTGTCCAGGAGAATATTAAGTATATTTTCAGATATATGTTTACAAGCTCTCTTACATGCAGTCTGTGCAATTTCAGGAAGTATAGAAGCAAAGCTTTCGAACGTATTTCTCAGATATGAGATCATGTCTGTTATGTATGTGGAAGCATTTCCACTCGGTTCTATCAAGAGCCAATTATAATCGGACAAATCAAAGAACTCATCAATCTTGGAACATATTCTTCTAACAACCTCGCGTTCAGCTTCCAAACTTGTATACAATATTTTCGTACTCATTTCATTTATGTTTTTCTGTGTGCCAGTAACTTCGCATATAAAATCATTTAAATTTGGAATAGTCTTGTCTAGATATTTTGTGTCTAGAATCACTTGAATAATTTGTGGTAGGGTGAGACTTGGATTTCGAAAAATAGACGAGATACACCCATTAAAGCTTCTTGTGAATAGAAGTGTTCCAGCTTTTCTAACCGTTATGGCAACTTCATTGGGCATAAGAGGCAGATCCTCACAAAATTTCATAGATGCATACATAAATTCTTTGGCTTCGTTGTACACTTTAGGAACCATTCTGGAGAACGGAAATGTCTTCGGTAACTGAAACTTGTCAACATTCTCAAAATTAAATGCACAATTTTCTATTAAATTATCTAGTTCCTCTGAACAGGTGACTTGCATCGGTTGAAAATCCTCCTTTTCCAATATCTCTCGGAAAATATGAACCCATCTTTGTAACAATACTTCGTTATAATGATCTCGAATAGCATAGAGCAAATCCCAGAGTTGACTAGCTACATAACCACATGACTTTAGATTGTGTATAGCAAGGATTATAATGGTCTTCAATTTAAGCAATATATTTGGATCTGTGCAGAGGCAGGTGTTAATATTGAGATGATTAGCGAATGTACTCAGAGAGGATGCCCATAACTCTTCTAAATAAGCATTGGAAGCGATCTCATCAGCTGTATTCCTCACATGGTCTTCTACAACGAAGAACCCCACAACAGCAGATATATACATTTTATAGACTTCCAAATCATTATGCATGGGACGCGATGGAACAACAACCAACTTGATTTGATCTTTTCTTTGCTGTCGGTAGTCTTTTTCGAACAATTCTTTATAACCCAACTCACTGTAGATACGGTATGTTTTGAAAATTGGCGAAAAATCTATCAAATCATAGGCACTAATTTCTGCTTCAGGTGCAGCTGCACCTCCACATGAAGTGTCTATGCTTCTTTTATAATCGGAAATAATGGTCTTAACATCTTTCTTCTGCATTTGTTTTGTGCAGCGCATTGATACATCACCAATTTTTGCAGAAAACTTTCTAATATTTTCAAGAAATTCTCGGAACTCACCTTCTGAACAGGTTTTTATACTTCCTTTGAGTTTGGGTATTCTTTTTGCCATTTGGAGACTGAACCTATAATTAAGGACTGTTGGCAAATGATCTTGCTCGAGAGCTTCCAGTGTTTTCAATGATTCATAGTATTGCTTTTGGGAAATATAATACTTATACTTGGAGCAGCATTCGAAAACGGGCAAGCATTTCTGAAGCCATTGAATGGCTTTGAGTATGTTCTTTTCAACCACACGAATGTGATTAATTTTTTCTCCTGTGGCAATGCACTTCGATGATATTGTATTCATAACAGAGTCTACTTGCAATATTTCACTGTTCAGAGACTGCACCTTAGACTTAACTTGTAGGAGCTCGTTGATGGAATCTATGAAGCCTTCATAAAATAGATTACATATCTTCTCAATGTCCCTGTCATAAGCTTTAAGATCCGATTCAATCTTTTCTGTGAGAGAATCAGAGATTTTGTCTGTAATCAAAACAAAACAGGTAATGCAAATTTTTTGATAAATATTGAACATAAATACCTTCCAATATCGAACGAAAAGTTGAAGAGAAACAATCTTCACTAGTTTCGAGTTTATCATCCATAGTAACGAATCAATAGAAAGTAAGGAACACTTTAAGAGAATATTGGAGCTGTGCAGTATTTATTTCTTCTTTATTTATTTAATTAATTATAATTTGATACCCTGGTCGGTCATTACTTATCATATTTGATTTTTGATATAATGGGCAGGGACACTGGGAACGTTCAATGCATATTTATTTTCAATAAAACTCAATTATCGAAATTGGAAACTTCAACTGTCATTCCAGTTTCCACAGTGAGGTCTCAAAAAGAGGGTTTTGTGTGTGAAATTACGTTTTTTCTAATGACGTCGGTATATCAATTGAACGATCTGTCCATTGACGATCTTTCGTTCAAATTTTAAAGAAGAAGAAAAGCCAAATCCTTCGTTCTTGGCCACAGTACACAAATAGAAAGTATTAAGGTAGAACTATAATTGTCTTAAGGGCCCTGAAGCTAATGTCAAAAACCATCGTTCTCCACCCGTACTGTACTTATCATATATCTCTTTTTTTCATTCATATTTCATGTCAGTTTACTAGAGTGAGGTGCACTCGGGAGCGAGACTTCTGTATGGAAAGTTAAACGAAACTTGACGAAACGGTCCACTTCGAAATTATAGCCGTAGCACATTATGTTTTCCGTATATTGCCTTGTTTTCTTCCGACCACTGAATTGTAAAAGAAAAAATACACAATAAATAAATCACGGTATTGAAAAAGTTATAGCTAGTAAAATTTACTTGGCAAACAACAACAAATCCAAAAGTGTCGATAAATAAGTCAGTAAAAAGTGGATATTAAAGTTGAGATAAAGTTTTGTTAAGTTTAAACTTATGTGGCACCGAAAGTGAGTATAGCGTTTTATTGGTACTTGCGTTGCTGCGCCACTAGTTATAAATACCAATAAAACTCACTTATAGTAAAATTTGTGCTTTTGTATTCCATAACTATCAGTTTTACATATTTGCAATGATACAAGACCAGAAAAGCGTTCTTTTTCTAACCAAAGTTAATTGTAGTTAACTTTCATCGTTTCTTTAATTCAGAAAAGTAACTTTATTTAACTTTATGACGTCACAGAGTCGTTTCTTAATTCAAAGTTAAAGTGCCAAAAAGTAACTTTAGGTAACTTTTTTCAACTCAACGCCTTGATATAAGTTAAGAGGGTTATTCTGTCAAAAACAGGTGAAATCACAATGTTTTCATTTTGAATTATCTTTTGTGTGCTTCTAAATCGTTTGGTTTGGAATTGATTTAATTTTTGTGGTAATATATTTATTATTTAATTGATTTTATCGCCGAGAGTGGTGAGTTTGGAAACTATTTTCTATGCTTTGCGAAATTTTTCTATCCAATCTGATCGATTTGAAATAAAGAAATTTGTGCATTTGTAAATAAAAAAATGGAAATATTTTGCTAAATCATGTTATGTAAAAATGAAGTTAATGAAATTATATTTAATAAATTAATGCATTTTCAAAGTGCTAATAGAAGTTCTTTTCTAGAAATCAATTGATTTTTAATTCCAAATGCATTTCGATTTTTTGTTCATCCATTTTGTTTGACAGTTCAACTATTTTTAACATTGGTCATTCCTAAATGAAAAGTAACTCGAAGTAACTTTTCTAACTATGACGTTGCAACTCTTCTTTTTAACACATTAACCATAGTTAACTAGAGTAACATAAGAAAACGTACCACAGTTCCATCGGATCGGGATACCCCAATTAATTTTGGATTCAAAAACCATTTGCATGCGAATAATGCCTTGAGATGAATATATATTTTTTTTGAAGTGTAAGACCATTGAAAAATAATTTATTTACCACACTTTTTTTCGCATGTAAATCAATTACCGGTCCATTGTTTTGTATGACATTTCATGATAGCAATGGTTTTTTCTTGCATGGCATTGTTAACCAGTCATGCAAACAATTAATTTTGCATTTCAACTTTATTATTTACACTTGTCATGAAAAAGTGTTTCTCATTCAGCCGTTCGGATTCAACAAAAAAATGTAGGTCCCCACCATTGCTATCAACAACAGATCACAGGATTGGTTGAGAGTTGTACATCACTAATAGGCCCTGGCTCTCCACGAGCTATTGCAGCACCAAATTGTCTATTTTCTTTCTATACAACGGGTCCAAAGTAATATCAATGGATAATGCATTATAGCAAAAACCGATAAATATTCATTCCAAAGTGAGTGTTTTGTAAAAGATAAAAGTATTGTTATCCAAATCAAGCTTTTGACAACTGACTTTTGACAGTCCCCCATAATGGGTGTGTAAATGCCAATACAGAATCGGATTGCTTTGTTGGTATGGTGTTTCGATGCTGGAGTGTAAAGGGTAATAGAGCTAAGACCCAACGAGGCAAAATGGCACCGATCTAAAATCGGTCACCGATTCATTATTGGATTTTCACCCCATTGAATTCTGACGGAGCCAAATGGATTAGATGGCTCAGTCATGAATGGCCAGTTTGAAACTTACCTGTTCCTCAAAAATTCTGACCAAAAATATTTTTGAGCAAAAATTGTTTCAAACACTAAGTAAACGTAAGTGATATATTAGATAAGCCTAGTTTACAGTTCTAATGCAAAAAAAAGGGTATTAATGCAACGATGTAAGCCTTTCGACGTAGTAATTATTTTTAGTTTACGATGCACGTTTAATGAACACCCATTTGAAACGGCTTGCGTAAACATCGTAAACTAATTCGCTGTTTGTTTAACGTCAAATAATTTTCATTTTTATTATATTGATTTTTTTTTGTTTGGTTTTGATTCTTTTTCATTCAGAATTAGATTAAAAGTTTACCACGTTTACCATTTTTATTTACGATACAAATTCACGGAAGCAAGTTGACGATTTATTGGAGAAGATTTCTCATACAAATGTTGACAGTTTGTGTACGATATAGTAAACTTTCTGGCGAATGAATGGTTTTCCAACTTTGCATGAATACCCTTGAAATTTTTCAAAACAATTTTTCACCTATTCTGTGTACCAAATTGTATAAGAAAACAATGTTTCCCTTGGCCAAACCCCGAGGCCACTTGGGCAAGTACTGGCAAGCAAGCACTTTTGTTCACTAACATATACAAACCCAAGCAACTTGCTCATCAACTGGCATGGACTTTTTGAAGCCAGTAGGGAAGCAAGTTGGGACACAAAGCCATTCGATTGAAAGTGAGAAGCAAAGTGGAAGGCAAGTGGAATGCCAATTATGAATTTGACAAGCAGTATATGTAGCCAACTTGCTTGCCGTGTGGCCTCGGGGTAACTCACCATTGAGGTATTTTTATGTCTGTTCGCGTACCTCCCAAAACCACGAATTTCTACGAATTTAGCCCAAAGTTCTGTCAAAGCTCATATAAAAAAAATAAAATTCGTGGTTATGTGGAAGTACACGAACAGACCTAATAGCTGTGTTTTTTGCCAACTCCAGTAAATTCTGTCTGAAAAAAACGATAGCAAAACAAAGCAATTCACATGTCAAATACAACAACAACTATGTCCATATAGAGTTAGCTATGCCCAGATAATTAAATGGATTTAACTTTTATCCCGATAAAAACGGTACTGTAAGACTACTATGGTCGTTGTGTTATCGATAGTTTGTATAGAAATGTCAAATATTTGTTGGTAAAATTATTCAATACAAAATGGCTGACCAAGGCAAATGTTGAATTGTCCCGATGTCGTTTTTTCACCCATGTCCATATGGACATGCAAAAAACGCAGATAATGTACTCTAAATTATTATAAATCTATAGACCTAAAAATGAAAATTAGTTATTTTTTGATGCAAAAACCATTTTCATAATATTTCATGACAGCAGTGGTTTCTTTTTGCATGAAACTGAAAAATGCTATTAAGATTGGGAAGATTGAGACTAGTCTTACGGTTTCACGGCAGTTTCTGGACAAGACTCATTTCTTGGTGTTTCATTGCACAAAGCTTTGAAGTTGTTGTTGTTTCTATGTGTTTTGAGGCGCCTCAAAAGGTCGAGTAGACACGATTAATTTCACCATAACCTCAAACCAACAAGTGGAATAGAAAGTGTGATGGTTTTAGAACCATTCCTGCTGTCAAGTTGTGCGTGATGACAGCCCTCTGGCAAACCTCACTGATACCTCACAAGTCACAACAACCTTTTAAGGTGAGGTTAATTTGGTTTTGTGAGGTTTTCGTATTCTGGCAGCAACATCACAAGTTGTGATCCTCACAAAAACTATCGAAACTGTGATCTCCCTCGGAAGAGGTCACAACTTAAAATAAACACCTCTGATTTCACATATAACCACATTAACATGTTCATTTGTATTTATTTCTAGTTACTTTCAATTTAAACAATATAACTCATTGAAAAATAAACATGCATGCATGTATTATTTGATTTTAGCTTACCTATTATTAAAAAAAAAAAAACAATTTAACAAATCATATGTATGTTTCTTCTTTCGTAGTAAATAGGTGCGTTCAACAGAAATCTAGAAAATTATAAAGTTCACTTATATTTCTTTTTATGACAGTCAGCCAATCAGAGCCCAAGAAATCAAAAAATCATGAAAATCTGATGTGCTTGAACGTGCCCATTAACTGTGGTGAGTTTCTTGTGAGGATTTTCTCAGAATACAGAAAATGTTATCGAATGACAACAAACCTCACAAGGAATACCTCACAAGAGCTAGTGACTTGTGAGACCTCATAACGCCAGAATAGGGCTGGAAATTTCATATTTTGCTTCCACACTATTATACAGGATTCTCTTCACACTTTTTTGACATGTGTTAATACTTAATGGGATAGTGTGGTATGGCTATTAGGCTCTCTGTTCTGAGAGAATTTCATCATAATTTGATAGGTTTCCAATTTTTAGCAAAAATCGAAGGAATAAAGCTAATATTTACTTAAACCATGACATCTCACAAAACGATGAGTGTGAAGAAGGAGAGAGTGAGATATATATTTCTTTTTGTAAAAGACCTCCATTAATTGTCTTTTTTGGAATAACTGGAATAATTTTATTTGGAAATATATTGGAATAATTGTGGAAAGTTGCTTTCCTACTAAAAATATTTTTAATTTAAAGCATATTTGACAGGTACATTATTGTATTTTGCCTATGAATGCGATTAATACACGTTCTAAATTGAAATGAACCTTTAAAAACAATAAATTAAATAAAGATACCCTTAAATTATTTTCAATTAGAAATAACATTACACCAAACAAACATCACAACACTTATATTTGTTATCCTGGCTACCATCTGTGTCATTAAAGCATAATGGCAATGGAGCCCCTAAAGTTGACTTCTAAATTGTTTATATGCACTAGCGTAGATTTCAGAGATGAATTTGAGGAGGTAAGCTAATTAAGATAAATATTTCTAAAAATAAACTTAGTTAAATTTATAATTTGTGTTTAATAATAATGTAGTTTATAAGTGAAAAAATATATCGGGAAAGTTGCATGAACTTATTTATTGTCCAACAAGTCGCTATAAAAAAACTTCTACAATTTTTTGCAGGTCGCGTCTTCGAATCAACTATCATAAACTTTTATTGTTAAACTAAGGCTATGTAATTGAAAATATATTCCTATTTTACGTATATATACGGCTTATGGTAGTTTCTTTGGAAAACATGTAGATATTGTAAAATAAGCCGAGTTCCCTTATAGAGAGTGATGAAGCCAACGATCTTTCATAGTGACAAATTTCAGAAGAAATTGAATAAGCTATATGATATAGTAGATAAAGTTGCCGTGTCAAGATATTTTAGATTGGTATATATAATGAAACTCGACAAACTAGAGTTCTTAATTCAATTAGCGCTGAACTCTCAAATAAAGTTCTTCTGGGAATTGGTCACCTCGCAGAAATTGAAATAAGATTGATTTTTGTTTTATATTAATAAGGCGCCAATCGTTAGCATTCTTCACCTCTAATACCTATTCCTATTCATAAATGAAATGGTTGGGTAATACTCTATCACGAATTCAATTGTAATCAGAAACTAACTAATCCTGAAAAAGCTATACCAATTCGGTTATGGATTGTGTGATAATTTTTTTGAGGATTCGTAACATGTTTCCGATCACGATGAGATTCGGGATAGAATTGATTGTCTTAAACTTAACCAAAAATGTACATAGCACCGTTCTCTTACAGTTTGTTGTATCAGAATCATTTACAACTAAGTTCCTACTAGGGATGATCGATCAGATCATTTAATACAATAATTTTTGTAAAAACGTTCATTCTACTTACCATAAACAAAAATCAATTAAATAATAAACGTATCAATTGTATAGTAGTTGCCAATACATTGTATTGCTTATCCTAGTTCATACATCCAAATATAAAATAAATAAATAAAAATATACTTTTTCGCAGGCGCGGAAAGTAAAATAAAACTAAATGCAATTATTTTTTTCGACAAGCAGAAGAATCTAACAAACATTAATATGGATTTATCTATTTCTATACCAAACATGAGGTTGAGTACGAAATCTCAAATTAAAAGAAAATATATTTTCGATAAAATTATTTTTTTTTCCGAACCTAGCTAGGTTCAGATTCTCTTTAGCTAAAGTAATTAGTGAGCGTAGATGCATACATTTTTGTGTATAATAGCGAGCTTTTAGCTTTGGCTAAACAATAAACAATAAAAACAAAGATTATAACTAAATTAAATACTAGTTATTGCTTCTACACCTAACATGAAATAAATAAAAATAATTCGATTCAATAAGATGTTTTTAGTCAGCTCTACTCCACGTATTGTGTTTCAACTAGGCACAACATAAGACCTAAATAAAAGAATATCGATTTCCAATAATCTTCAAATTCATACAAATAAGTTGTTATTGTTTTTTTGAGCTGAGCTATACACTCACAGAAAAACCGATAAATAAAGCGTATTCATTTTTTTTTATTTGTTGGATCTGTTTTTCAAACAAAATAAAAGGTCCTCCTCCTCCTCCCTTCCATATAATTTTGTACTTTAACTTTTGACCACATCTAATGCGAATCACTCTTTGAGGGATACAGAGTGACTGCGTAAGCAGATTATCTTCAAGGTGCACTCTATTGACACGAGTAGATAACTTTGACGCCGAAAATTGATAAAAGATCTTTTTTTTACTATAGGAGGGGTCTATCTCGCCCCGTTTAGGAGGTAGTGGCAAAAAAAACTACTTAAATGAAAAAAGTATAAGAAAACAACTGCAACATTTACAATGAAGTGCTATACCTTTTTTGAAAGCCAACAATCTGTTCTTTAATCCTACCTCCTAAGGAGCGAGATAGACCCTTCTCCCAAATTAAAAAATGCTTGTTTTTGACCCCTCTACTCTCCCCACTTTATTCTTTATTCAATTATTAATTATTCCATCCATTCATAATCGATATAGGCTAATTGCACACGCTTTATTCAATTCAACTATACTTTACATACTATACGCAAATACCAATATTGTGAACTATTACAAAGTAGGCCCTTACACATAGATTAATGTATATTTAACAGTAGCTCTGTTTTTTATTGCATTAAAATTAATAAATGAATTTGGTGGCGGGACAGCTCGTAGAGAACCAAAGCCTAGTGTAAGTCGAAATGTTTTAGATGAAAGGTGTTTTTCATGACAAGAGAAACTCTTGGAGAAGTTGTCAATTCCTCGCAATAGAAAGTAACACTGAAAAACATTTTGTTTTTCTATTTTCTATCCAAAGTGATTAGGGTGAGATAATATGTTTTCTTAAGAAGTTGCAATCCAGTCAGTTGAAATTTTACAAGCAGTGCAACAACAATAACCAGCTACCACTTACTACCTTTTTTGTGCAGTCAAATGTGACTAGTTAAGAGTGCTTTGGAACAGTCATAAAAGGCCTAGCCCTTTCACTATCGAAAATTGTTCATCCCTCCAAAACGGGGTGTTTTCCCTCTTTTGGCATAGAGGTCATTTTTCTATTTCCAACGAATTTTCAATTAAATTTAATTATTTTTGGGCCAACTCTTAAATTATTATGTTTTTAATCACAAAAACAATTATATTTATTTATTTTCGTAGCGCTTCGAACGGGCTTATCAAGCTTTGCAGTATCAAATAAATGGCTTAAATGACAAAGAAATGCATGACTTGTTATCACAGCAAGCTTGCAAAGAAAAACAGCATGAAGAAATATCAATCGGATTTTTATACATAATATTAACTGACCCTCAAGCTGCACCCAAAATATATCGTGATCTAACGCTAATAACAAGGGATGGCTTGAACTTTGTTCTAACCAACTTAACAATGTTGGTCGCCGATAAATATACAAAACTGACTGATGTTAGCAGACGGCAATTGATATGGTTATTACATGAATTGGTCAAAAATAGAGTTCTTAATGTAGAAAATACTATATGGAATTGTATGAGACAAGCTGGAGGTGGAGACATATCGCCGAAAAATATTTCTCTAATTGAAGGACTTCTGGACATCTTTATAGAATTTCGTCCTTGGCTCGAAAATTATCCTTTTTTAGTTGGAACAGTTGTTTATAGTTATGTTCGACTCATCGAAGATCATACAAGCCCTCTTCTCACTAACTTGCGGAATAAAGAGATAACATTTGTGGTTGCCTTAATAAGAGATAGATTTCAGGACATTATACCACTTGGACGTGATTTTGTAAGGTAAGTGCTCGATTTTTCAACAGAGTCTTTCGAATTTTGCCCGACAAACTTGTATAGCTCTGGAAACGTAAGAACAAGGCAAACACTTATTGGATGGGAAGGATCGCCCTAGAGCTTGCTTTGTTTTTTTCACATCATAGTTTAGAAGTTACAGTAGCAGAACGTAGCTAACTAGGGCATAGTAAGTTTCGGTTCATTAACTTAAAAAATCACTTTAATTCAACATCACAACAAAATTAACAAAATGAGAATGGTATTATAAAAAGTGGCGTGAGCCGCCAAGAATGTTTTTTATGTGAACTGCAGAACTTTTATAACTATATTGTATTTCAAAAACGAAAAGAAAGCACTGTTTTAAAAAAATTGAGACAGAAACTTATAATAAAAGTTTCTGCTCAGTGTTTAATTCCACTGCGGGTATCGAATGTCCCGGGTTTGGTTTGTTGTTCAAGTTAAATACCACACTTCACACATAATATGTGCATAGCATCCGACAGAGTGCTTCCCATTCAGGTCGAAAACTCGGCCATTTCTGTATCGGTCAATTATAATGCTCATATAATAAATCCTAGACCTTGAATATTTTGAGTTTATTTGTAGATGTAACAACCAAACATCTTGCTCTTAGATCTTTTTCGTGACATACGTTGCTCTCGGTTTACTTCAATGCTGTACCAAGCCTGTATCGTGATCAGCATAAAAACCGCGGGCTATTTTGACTTGGTATATACTGAGAGTATACCACCATTAACAGTGGAACGTTGTTCTTTGTGCATACTCATCTTTTTAAGTTTTAAATTCGCTGATGGTGACGGTGTTGAAACAATTTTCCGATTATTTGATTTATTAAAAAAAAAACAAATTAAAACAGAAATTAAGTGTCAATTTAAAGTCTTTAAATATGGAATTTAAATCCCTATTAGCTGTTGAAATTCATAGTGAGTCTGTTGAAACAGCTGTGGCTCGCGACTCGATGAAAAAAAAAACAGAAACTACCGACTGAACAATAGCACGTTGTGTGTGTTTACAAAAATGCTAGTCGCTGTTGCAATTGATAAACAACGAAACCTGCATTGGAATTGAGCTATTTGAGATTGAAGAGATTTTCAATCAAAACGAGCATTTTCCATATCGTTATCGTTGAATCCATAGTAGTGGAAATCATACAATTGTTGATAGTTTTTTTCGAGCTTCGATTTCGGTTTTAACGAATGCAACAATACAATACGACTCCTTCTATGATTTTCCTACGTTGCAAATTTCTATTAAAAATATAAAAATAAATTTGGTGGCGCAACAGCTTGTGGAGAACAAGTGCCTAGTGGGTTACAACTTTCAACCATTGCTGTGTGTAAACGTTGAAACTTTAAATTTCCGATCTAAATAAAAGCACCAGCTATATTTTAATATAACTAAAATGAACTTTATTTCTTAAGCTGGAACAACCGTATTGTTTCAAAGTTCGTACAAGACTAAATAACTTATATAATACATAAATAGGAAAAAGGCTAGTTTTGGCGTGAACATTCCGCCCGCCTTGGAACAAATTGATAAATTAGTTCAAATTTAAACTGAATTCGAAAAGAAAGTTTAGATCAAATTATAGATAAATAATAAGTGATAAGTAAAATAATCATAAATTATTGTTAAAGCAAAATTTAAGCAAAATTTAAATTCAAAATTGATTGTTTAAGTAAAAAAACGACAAATTGATTTTAAAAACAAAGAATATTTATACTTCATAGTGATCTATTGATTGAAATAGAAAATTAAAAGCTTAATAATCATCGTCGACGGAAAGAAGCGGTGAAATTTTTACAATTGGCCGAGTAAGCTCCCCATCAGCTGTCTTGACAGTGACAACCCGTACTTTGCCATCAGCGCCAGGATGAACGTTGCTAAGTCTTCCAAGTTTCCATTTGGTAGGCGGTAGCTTTTCATCTCGTATAACGACCAGGTCACCCGTCTTGAGGTTAGGGCAAGACCGAGTCCACTTTGAGCGTTGCTGAAGCTGGACGAGATACTCAGAGCTCCATCTTCTCCAAAAGTGTTGACGGAGACTTGATATGCGATTCCATCTATTCACTAGATGGCCTTGAAAGTATTCGGTATCGGGTTCGGGAATGGTTTTTAGAGGTTCCCCGATAAGGAAATGTCCAGGAGTGAGGACCGAGAGGTCGTTTACATCTGATGATATGGCACAAATAGGCCTCGAGTTTACACAAGCTTCAACTTCAGCCAATAGAGTTGTGAATTCTTCGTATGTCAAGAGATTTTCTCCTAGCGTTCGTCGCAGGTGATACTTAACACGTTTCACAGCTGCCTCCCAGTAGCCACCCATATGGGGAGATGCAGGTGGATTGAAGTGCCAAGTTGTTCCATCATCTGAGAGATATTTGGCTAGCTCTTCACACTTCGTGGCTTCCGAGAGTAGTGCTTTTAGTTCCTTTTCAGCGCCAGTGAAATTTGTGCCGTTATCACTGTAAAGATCTTTACAGTGACCTCGACGGGAAACGAAGCGTTTAAACACCGATATAAAAGTTCCTGAAGTCAGATCGCTTGCTAGCTCCAGGTGCATTGCGCCAGTTGCCATGCAAATGAACACTGAAATGTATCCCTTTACGGCTTTCGAACCACGGCCTTTTGAGAGTCGCAACTGGACTGGACCTGCGAAATCAACACCACTGCTGAGGAAAGGCCGGCATGCCACTACACGCGGTCTAAGTAAATCACCCATAAGTTGTTGACGCAGAATATGTGACTGTTTGTGGCAATCTGTGCACTTAATTGCAATTTTTCTCAAGATTCTTCGACCACCGATGACCCAATAGCGATTTTGTAGCATTGCCTGCATAGATTGAGGCCCAGCGTGAAGCGTTATGTGATGTATGTCGTCGCAAATAAGTGTTGTAAGTTGTGCAGAGCCTGGTAGTAAAAGCGGATACTTCTTGTCGGGATTTAGCGAAGCGTTGCGGAGTCTTCCTCCTACCCTCAGCATTTTGTTTTCATCCAAAAAGAGATGGAGCTTCAGAATTTTGCTGTCAAGTTTAACAGGTTTACTGCGGGCGAGGTGTTGGATATCGTCAGCGAAGAAGAAGTGTTGCGTTTGTTTTACCCACAGGTTTAGCGCTTCATTCAATTCAAAAAGTTGTAGATGTTGATGATTTCGAAAAGGTTTTGCTTCTTTATTTTTACGGATTAGTACAGCTTGTCGAATATTGAAAATATACCTAAGAATGTATGCAGTAACACGCTTTAGTTTCCTCAGTGATGAATATCGATCGACTAATTCCCAAATAGGTGCTGTGTTGGAAGTAGTTGTAACATTTGCAGATTCGGAGCGTTGGTCTAAAATGGTTGTGAAGATCTGCTGAGGAGGCCAAGATGACTCTGGTAGTTGCAACCATAGTGGGCCATTCCACCAAAGAGAATAGTCGGACAGCTGTTCAGGAAGTAAACCTCGAGTGGCGCAATCAGCTGGATTTTGAGCCGAAGGGACATGGTACCAATTCTCAGGCGCAATAGTTTCCTGGATCTGTGATACCCGGTTTGCAACAAAAGTGCACCACTTTCCAGGAAACTGACGGATCCAAGCGAGAGCAATGCTTGAGTCTGTCCATCCAAAAACGTGACGAATATGAGTTTCTAAAGTTGGCTTAATCGTCTTTATCAACTGGGCGAGTAAAGCTGCTCCACAGAGTTCCAAGCGGGGCAAAGACAATGTTGTCGTTTTAAGTGGAGCAACTCTGGTTTTTGCGGTAAGTAGTCGAACTGAGATGTCGCCATTCGATGAAATTGTTCGAATAAATACGGCAGCAGCGTACGCATTTTGCGAAGCATCAGCGAACCCATGAAGATCTGATACAGCGTTTGGAATTCAAGATTCAACCCACCTTGGTACTTGGACTGCTGCGAGCTTTGAAATCTGTTGTCTATAGTGAAGCCACTGTCTGTTTACTTCGTCTGGCACTTCTTCATCCCAATCAACCTTGGGTTGCCAAAGGCGTTGAAAAAGCATTTTCGGAATGATAGTGCTCGGGGATAAAGACCCAGTGGATCAAACAGTTTGGAAGTATCTGAAAGAAGTAATCTTTTAGTAAATTTTGTTGTTCTTACCTCCGAAGCTTGGACAGCAAAAAATAAACTGTCTGAAGATGGATCCCACTGGAGTCCTAACGTTCGAACCCCATCTACTTCCGAAAAATCCAGAGGCTGGAGGGCTTCTCGTTGATCTTCTGGTACGGAGCTTATAACGAGAGAAGAATTCGAAGACCATTTTCGAAGAAAGAAGCCACCACGACTTAGTATGGAGGACACCTCGATTTGAATCCTTTGCAAGTCATCCTCTTCATAGCATCCCGTAAGCAGGTCATCCATGTAGAAATGATTCATTATGATTTGCTTCGCTTCAGGAAAGTTTTTTCCTTCATCTAATGCAGCCTGTTGAACTGACTTAACAGCAAGATGAGAAGAGGAAGCAACACCATAAGTAACAGTCAAAATGCGGTATTCATCGATGTCGTCTTCAGGGGAATTGCGCCAAACGATGCGTTGATAGTCAAGATGTTCTTTGTTGATTCGTACTTGTCGATACATTTTGGCCACGTCAGCGCTCAAAGCAAATCGATAAGTTCGCATTCGTATAAGGGCTAAGAAAAGGTCCGGTTGAAGCTGAGGACCGATCATTTGTGTATCGTTAAGAGAAAAACCACTGGTGGTGCGGCAAGAAGCATTAAAGACAACTCGAAGCTTGGTTGTAGTGCTCGTTTCTTTGACAACGGCTCTGTGGGGCATGTAGTAGTGTTTCCCAGCAACAGGTGGTTGAGTTACCTTTTCCATGTGGCCCAAGTCGATGAACTCTTGGATGAAATTTTTGTACTGAGTTCTGAGGCATTCATCTTTTGCAAAATGAGCTTCCATGCGGAGAAGAGATCGGATAGCAGCATGACGTGAGTTACCAAGTGGGCAGTCGGGTTTGAAAGGAAGGTTGACAACGTATCGACCATCTGCCTGGCGGTAATGGGTGTCTTCATAGATTTTTTCGCACATCTTTTCTTCAATTGTGAAATGTTTAACATCAGGTAATGCCTCAATTTGCCAGAACTTGGAAACAGCTTTGGTAAGTGCATTGTCGGTAAATAAGCACACGGCGGAGTAGCGATCAGTGGTTGCAGTTGAAGCAGAGGTTGTTGTTGAAGCGGTTGTTGAAGTGGTAGTTGCGGTTGAAGCGAGAGTTGCGGTTGTAGAGGTATTAGCAGTTGTTGCGGTCGGAGCGGGAGTAGCGGTAGCTGCGGTTGTAGCGAGAGTTGCGATTGTAGCGGTAGTTGCGGTTGTAGCGGAAGTTGCGGTTGTAGCGGTAGTTGCGGATGAAGCGAGAGTTGCGGTTGTAGAGGTATTAGCAGTTGTTGCGGTCGGAGCGGGAGTAGCGGTAGCTGTGGTTGTAGCGAGAGTTGCGGTTGTAGCGGTAGTTGCGGATGATGAATTTGTTTCGATGATTTTTCCAAAAAGAATCCATCCCAGTGTAGATTGCTGTGCAATGGGTGTGCCAATAGGACCTTTGATCAAACCAGTTTGCAGGAATTGTCCCAATTCATCTGCTCCCACCAAAATATCGATAGCAGCTGGGGTATGGAATTGCGGATCAGCTAGCTTGAGAGATTTCAAATGAGACCACCTGTTCTGACAAATCTGAAATGGTGGAAGATTATTTGTTAACTTTGGTAGAATTTGAGCTTTTATATTTGTCGTGAAGCTGTGATCAGATGAGGTAAGTGTGAGTTGAACTTCTCCTTTGGAATTTCCAGCCTCTGTGGCACCAATGCCTTGAATTGTCGTTGATTTTGGAGACCTTCTTAGCTTCAGTCTTTGCATACAATTTTCGCTTATGAATGTGAGTTGAGATCCATTATCGAAAAGCACTCTTGCTGGCTGGTATCGTCCAGATTGATCGACGATATTGACGATTGCAGTGCCCAGTAGAACGTGCTGTTCGGTGTGTGTAAAATATGAATGCATAAAACTGTTCGAAGATGATGCTTTGGATGTTGTAGGCGATGACTCATGTAGAAAAGTGTGATGGCGCACATGACATTTGCGGCAGGTATTCGAGCTACGACATTTCTCATCCACGTGACCAGATCCAAGACAATTCGTACAGAGTTTCTTTTCTTTAACAAAGGCCATCCTCTCTTTAACCTTCAGTGATCGGAACTTGTCACAACTAAAGATCTTGTGGTTAGCTGAACAGAACGGGCATGTATCCATCGTAGGCTTCGACGGTGCATTTTGGTTTGGTGTCGCTGATGCAAGAAAAGAGGAAAAAGTTGTTTTTGGCTTACCTTTTGCTTGTACCACCTTGGAAGGGACGTGTTTTTGATGGGAGTCTATAGCATCCAAAGAACGACATCTTATCTCCAAAAAAAGACACGAGAGTATCAAACTTCGGAACAATGTCTTCGGTAAGGGATAGCTCCCACTGCCGATGAGTTTCAACGTCTAGTTTGCTTACGGTCAAATGGACTAACCAGTCATCCCAGTTATTTACAGGCCTGCCCAATGCTTTGAGGGACTAAAAATGCTCCTGAGTTGCGTCTAATAAATGTCTTAATGATGTAGATGATTCATTGTTAAGCTTTTTCAATGAGAACAAAGCTCGAAAGTGCGAGTCGATAATCACTCTTTGAACGTCATAGCGCTTTTTCAATAGGGTCCAGGCTTCCTCGTAGTTTATGTTAGTGATTGGAAAACCATTTATCACTTGGAGGGCCCGTGGACTGTCGGCCAGGCAACAACGTAAGTATTGCAATTTTTGTGCACCTGACAGCGAGTCTGCGTTGTGCACCACTGAAACAAAGGCATCGTAGAACGGCCTCCAATCCTTTGCTTCCCCAGAAAATTTTGGAAGGCTCATTGGCGGGAGCTTAACACCAGCACGAACTGGCATAGGCACAGGTGCATGTATAGGCACTTCGTCGTTGCTATTTTGGATGGGCTTGCTTACCGTAGACTTTGCTCGGGTGAGATTTGCAAAAGCTTCGCGATACCACTCCTCACCTTGCTCTCTCTCTGCTTCCTGTTCATTGATCGTATCTTCACCACATGACAATTCCACTGCCTCTTGGGCTATTAAAAAATTACTCCAATGGTCTGCCAAGAGATTGAAATACGATGCCAATTCTGCTAGGTCCATGGATTCGGATTTCTTACTCGCAGTTAGACACCTTTTTATGCCATTCCGAGTGGTGTCTCTTTTAACCAAATTGTTGTGACCGGGCATGATTAGTTATAAAACGTGAGCTTGCGATAAGTAATTTTATTTTATCTAATTTTAATATTTTATTTGCGAACTTTTACTGCGGTTTTAATTTAAACGTTTTCACATCACGCCATACACCGAAAGACTGTACTGATTTAAAAAGACACCGTTTAGATTTTAGTCAAATGCGAAAACAATAAGACGTTTGGTAAATAATTTACTGTTCTGCATTCAACTGTACGTATGTACGATGGTATGGTGATGACGTGAGAGACGACAAAAAAAAAGGTTTGCGCATAGAAATTTGGTGCATGGGTAAAGTAATCTATTTAGTTATACGTTAGACAAAGAGAATGGATTGGTTTGCATTGGAGAAGTTATTATGTAGTTATGTATTAATTGCGATGTATGTGGGTGTCACACTACATAGAGTGCGTAATGTAATTATTTTTTGCGCGTCGCGAGAAAATCGTTTTAATTTTGAAGAAATTGAAAACAGCTATGTACAAGTATGTAGATGTATGGGATGTATGCGGCTTTTATATACTTGTACAAAAACTATGTAATGCGTTTGAGGGGTTATATACACTGCGTAAAGGTGCTCAATGATTTCATATATTTTTTTTATTTAACTGCATTTTATTATTTTGCGGGTTGAGTCTAGGTACGAATTTTATTAAAACAAAATTATTATCCGGCTCGAAGGACCATGTAAACGTTGAAACTTTAAATTTCCGATCTAAATAAAAGCACCAGCTATATTTTAATATAACTAAAATGAACTTTATTTCTTAAGCTGGAACAACCGTATTGTTTCAAAGTTCGTACAAGACTAAATAACTTATATAATACATAAATAGGAAAAAGGCTAGTTTTGGCGTGAACATTCTGTGTACGTGCTGTTGGCAGGAATGTAAATGTTTAATTTCTAAACGAAAATTTTGTTGAGTTCACAAGTTTGTCGAGTAAAATTGGAATCACCCAGCCGGTATAATGTGTAAATATAATAATGTAACGACAACAATTTTAATAATTTTATTTTCAGATTATTACAAAATGTTGCCCGAATTCCTGAATTTGAACAACTTTGGCGAGATATTCTTTATAATCCCAAAACGCTCTTATTATCGTTTAACGGTATCTGGCAGTTATTACAAATCCGAACAAGTAGAAGGTACCTCCAGTGTAGGCTTACACCCGAGGTCGAACGCAAACTTCACTTTCTAGCATCATCAGTTAAATTTGGAAATCAAAAGCGCTATCAAGATTGGTTTCAAGATAAATATTTTGCAACACCAGAGTCGCATAGCCTGCGTTCGGATCTAATTCGATTTATAATCAATGTTATTCATCCAACAAACGATATGCTTTGTTCGGATATCATACCACGATGGGCGATTATCGGATGGTTGATATCTTCATGTACTAATCCAATAGCTTTGGCAAATGCAAAATTATCACTATTTTATGATTGGTTGTTCTTTGATCCTAACAAGGATAATATTATGAATATTGAACCTGGTATTTTAGTTATGTATCATTCAATTAGAAATCACCCATTTGTAAGCTGCACGCTATTGGACTTTTTATGCCGCATCATGAAGAATTTCTTCCCAAAAAGTGAAGAGCAAATAAAAACGGGAGTGTATAATTCTTTAAGAAAAATACTTGAAAAACAGGTAAGCATTTATTGTTATTTTATATTTGATTGCAATTGTTAAACAAAAAAAAATTAAGTTAAGTTTGGCTTAGTTTTTTAAGTTCGATATCATATATCGCTGACATATTCGTGTCCAGTTTGATTTATTGTCAGTGATCTGCGGATCAAGATTTAAACTAACCGATTTCATTAATTAACTGAGGTTCAACCACTGTTAAAGTGTATATTTGATTGGCTATTATCATATACTTAAAACCTGAACACTCCTTGAATCTCTGCCAATTCGCATAAATGAACCACGTTTGTTCAGCTGGCGCTTACTTACTCTGATTGAAATAAAAACTAACTCAACTGGTCCTACTTTAATTAAGAAATAAAATAAAAAGCATTTATAAAGGGCTCTCCAATAGGGACGGCTCGAAGTTAACAGTCAGTCTGTTACGGCCATGCTACTTTGGTGCATCCTGTTATTTATTATTCAGTCTCTGATGCCAGTCACCGTGGCAAATAACACAATTGAGCAAAAATAATGAAACTTTATTTTAAGAAATTGGTATAATCTCGGATTATTTGATGGATTACATGGTCATCTGTTTTATTTTGGATCGTTCTTATTCGACGTTTGGTGGCCAAATTTAAGTCGACCTGTTTAATCAATAATCAGCTAATCAGCCAACAACTAACGAAATGCAGGACCCGCCGAAAACATCGCTGCTGCCCATGAGTGTGTAGGATAACCTAAGGGAGGTAGTCAATTCAGTCAACGGAGATCTCTACCGATCGATCGATGGTAAAACAATTTCTTTTATCTCAAATTTTATGATATGAATGTGAACGACATGTCGGCCTAACAGGACAGCTCTACTTATCACACAGCTGGTACAAACGACATACTTCATGAACGATTTGAGGGTAAGGTTATCTATTGCGGAGGTGACTTGAATTGGCCAAAATTGTGCAGTTTGATCCAGTTAGACTCTTCTTGTGGAGTTCTCTGAAATCGTATGTCTTTTCAAATGATAAAGATATTCGTCAATACCTTACTCACAGATTATTTTATTTCATTTTAATATCGAACCGACTTATTGGAAAACCCTTTATATAATGAAAACGAATTAGGTGCAATATGTCAAAAAAATACGAGTAGTTAGTGCCTTATTACACGACGACTCTAGAGTCATGACTTTTTTCGAAATTCAATGAGTGCGAACGAAAAAAAAACATCTGATCTCACCTTCAAACTAATTGAATTTCGAAAAAAGTCATGACTCTAAAGTCGTCGTGTAATAGGGCACTTAATGGCCAAAAAATAACAAAAACAAAATTCTCCGAAACTTCTTGAAATGTTGATTTTTCAAAAATTTCAATTTGCAAAATGTCAACATTTCATAAGTCAACGTTTTGATTAGATTATCATTAGTTGTAGCCTAATGAAAATAAAAAAACTTTAATAATGCAGATTAAATTAAAATGCTTCTTTTTTAGTTTTAATAACTTTGATTATAATTTATATTACAATTCAAAATAATAATAACTTTTTTTTTAATTATATTTGTGTAGGTTATTCCAAATCTGCAACCACTTTTTGAATCATCCAAACTCGATAGAGATTTGAGAAATTTAATCCGTGAAAACTTCCGTGAATTTGTGTGTCCAACAACGCCTGTAGCCGGTGCTCCAGTTGGTTCAATGTTTGTTCCTGTTCAATTGAATCAACTCGGTACTAAAAAAGAAGATCCGATTTATAATCTGGATGAAAACAAAATTAGCTGTCCTGGAACGGACTCTATAGAAATGCGTGAATTTGCCACTCATAACTTAGACGATACACACGAAAGTACGCCAATTCTAAATCAAATCGAAAAGAATGAAACAGAAGTAGAACCCTCGTTCAGTGAAGACGAAGATGAACAAATTATTAGTATTAAGTGTGAAGATCTTACTGATGACGATGATGATTTGCCGCTTTCAAAGGTATGCTCAAATAAGTAATATTTTAATTTATTAAAATGAATGGATAGCTGCACTAAAGCAGGCCATTCAGATTGCGGAAGTCGTAATAACTGTCTCAAGGACGTAGATCGCATTTGACAGGTTCTATAGTGATTATCGTCAAACATCGGTCCGTGCGACTAACGGGTTGATAACAGAAGGGAGGTAACTTCACCGTAATGGCCGTAGAGTGAATTTCTGTATTTAAGACAGACTTTGCCAATGAGCGAATGAGCGTCAAATGTATTGTTTCTAGGAAACGAAGTCAATGCATGTAGCTAAATAAAGAAAATGGATCAAAGAATTTATATCGTGGCTAAAACAACAGCTATTTCTAAACTTGTTTAAATTTTCAAAAATGGTTTCATTATTCAATCGAAGGTAATATTTGTAGTGAACGGATACCTCCGGTGGTAATGTCCCTAACAAGTTCATGTCGGAATTTAAAGTTATAAGGAATCATTCTTCAGACCTCTTAAGATTTCTTTTTTTTTCATCCAACTCTAATAATGCTACAGCAAAACTAGCATTTGTTTTCTGTTCTTTTTCTGACCATGTGCATGTTTGAAATTGTTCGGAAGAGTTTTTCCCTAGTTGCACTTTTTCCAATGTGTCGCGTACTTTCCAATGTCTCGCGACACAACTGGTTCAGTTTACCCGGGCTCCAAAGTTCAGCTATCGCCATTTAGAGCTCTTGATAATGAATTTTATTTCGTCTATGGTCGTTCTGCCTGGCCGGAAGCCACACAAATTTTTGCCAATTATAGTGTTGCAGAACCGCCTAAGTTGCTCACACAGTATGTTGGAAAGGATCTTGTATGCGACGTTTATCAGGGTTAGTTTTTGCAGGACATAGGATCGCCTCTTTTGTAGATGGGATATATCGGTGCATGCACCCTTTCAACACATCTCCGTGCTTGAAAATTTCCGTTAATAAACCACCAGATTCAGCAGGCTTTGTTCTTGAGCTTTTTTATAGCCGAGTCTACCTCTTCTATACTGGGTCTTCATTGACTGTATTTGTAATCGCTCATCGTCCTATTTCTCGCTTTACGTGATGGCCATTTAACAGCTTGAATATATCTACTATTCCATATTCCATGTACTTCGATGAATTGATTACCTTGACTGTTTCAAAGAGCCTACTCTCCCATTTTAAAGTCAGCAGCCAATTGCTTATCTTTTTCATAAAACTTTTCGATCTCCTTGAGCTGGGAGGCTGCGTACGCTCTCTTCTTCCTACATAGGGTCATCCGATGACTACCATGTGGAAGTAAAATACGCACAACTGTCGCATAATAAGCAATGTTGACCACGACCAGTGACTTCCCGCTTACTACAACGCCCAACGGTACCACTAATAAATCTATAACTTAAAAAATTCTAAACTGATCTTTTAGACTGAGGTATGAGAATAAAGCAAAAAATTTTTAGAAAAAAATATTCACAAGTTTAAAAATATGTACAACTAGCTGGCCCGTCCCGGCTTCGCTCGGGTATAAACAAAAGTTTCTCAAAAAAAAAAAATAACAAAATTAAGTAAATAAATTGAACAGAATAAATTATCAGCCTTATTTTTAGTTCCGCCCGGAAAATATTTCATACGAAAAAAATTGTGTTCCCCTGTTATTTCAAAAACTGTTATGAGTTCGCCCGAAGTTCTCATGCCTTAAAGCTGGCCATACACGACAGAAAACATTTAGCCTTGAACCCATCCTCTTAGTAAACCTTTTCAAACCTAAGACAAATTAAAAAACCGACACCATTTCCTTGTTTTTACACCTTTTCACTCTACAAACGCAATTTTTTTACAAAATTTTATGCCTAAAAAAAAATAATAAAAAAATAATCTTTCAAACAGCAAAAGAATTTTTGAAATCGGTTATGTAGTTTATAAGATTAGCCATCACAAACAAACAAACAAATAAAGCAAGATAAGAGCTCAATTAATATAGACGGATAGATAATGTCGTTTAATGAAGAAGAAACTTTCAAAAAAAACCAAGCGGTTTTTTCACTATTCTGCGAACTTCCTTCACTTTCTTTGCCGTCAGCTATATGTTCCTGAGTTTATAAACTATCTTCACTCTTCATTCACACTCCAAAGCAGAACATAACAAAAATATCATACAGGCTTAAATTTAATGCAATCATTGTTCTATTATTTTTATGGGCATCTTCACTGTTTCTCGATAAACCAATAATACTAAAAATAAATAGCTTGTGATGTTTTAATTTTACCAATATCCAGGTTTCTATCTTTACATATTTCCCTGCACTTCTCCAACTTATTTTTGAAATAATTGCTGGGCCATACTGATGAACTGAATGCTGAATCTATTAATAAAAAAACTAATTAATCGACCCGAGTTAATGTCACAGATAAAAAAACTTATTCCATCTTAATTAAATCAGTTTAAATAAAATTGACAAATTAACAAATTATAATTATAGGAAGAAAACCTCTTGGTTTAGTAATGCTTGATAAAAAAGAACGACGTTACCGCTTTACCGAAACCTTTGTAGGCATCATCAGAAGATCTTACCAAAATATTTGTTAGAAATTTGACAAAAACAAAATGCACTTAAAAATGCATTTATGGCAAACTGCTTTACAAAATTTAACCAAACTGGCACAGAAACCTTAATAGACATTCTTAAAAGACTTTACGAAAAGATTTGTTAGTAGTTTGACAAAATGCAACTAAGAATGCATTTTGCGGTTTTCCCTTTACCGAATATTGACCAAACTTCACAAAAAGACCATCCTCAATAAAGAAGATAACTGTAATGCATTTTGCGGTTTTCCCTTTACCGAATTTTGACAAAACTTCACAAAAATACCATCTTCAATAGGGAAGATAACTGTTTAAAAAAAAATTGAAAAACGCGGCCAAGCCATTCTCGAGTTTATCGAGCCCGAACATAAGGCAACTTCTTTTTATATAATAGATTTATAAGTTTATTAAAAAAGGTACTTCAATTAGAATGTAGTTATTAGTACAAAAGGAAATAATGCAAGGGATAAACGAAAAATAGAATGTAGATCGATGCGTAGTGATGATGTCGTACCCGTTGCGTGGTTGTATCACTGTTTTCTATCACAGACTGATAAGGTTTTCTAGCTGATAATTTTTGGCTATCGAATAATTTATACTTGGAAATAACGGAGATGCAACGGTACTTGGCACATCGGTATCAGGATACCCATTAGATGTATTTTCACAAAAATCTTTTGTAAACAAAGTGTGTTGCATGAAAAAGCAGCAAGAGATTTGACTGAACACAAAAATAAAAAAATGTTATTTTGATATGACTTATCTTTCCTTCTTCATCATGCAAAGTCTTTTGTTTAACTAAAGTACAAATATAAAACTACCCACTTCCTTTTATCTGTCAAATTTCCTAAAAATAAGTGTTTTATTTCTTATGAATGCAGTAATTGTATTTTAAGTTATTGAAAAAAAATAATTGTTTAACTCACATTTATGAAGGTTCGCTTAAAGGAAAAGCCGACTACAGAAAAAACTGAACTCCCCAGCAGCATAAGTGACTCTTTTGATCAGTTTATAATTAAGAGAAACTCATCTACACTGGAAGAATTTGTCGAACAATTAAGAACACTTACGGTATCTGCTATAGATGAACAACAACAACTTTACATAGCGTCCAATGTACAAGCTATCCTTAAGGAAACCTTACCTGAACACATATTTACAGATAGCAAGACCGACGAAAAAAGTTTATCCAAAAGTATAAGCTATCCAATATTCACCGTATTTCGTAGCTTATACGAATCGGAGGAAAAGGTTAAGAAGCCATTTAGTATGTTGCTGGCTTCAATTTACGAAAGAATTCCTGAAACTGGATATTTGCTTTTGTATTTTTTAAAAGTCTACACAAAAGTACAAGCACGCCGAAATGCCAACCAATGTTATCAGTTCAAAACTTGTGTTTATAAAACTCTTTGTGATGCCTTAGAAGAAAAAATCGACAAGTGCTTAGTACGTGATTTAAATGCTCTTGAAAATGAAAATACACAAATGTTTTTGTGGCTCCTGCCAGATATATACCGAGAGTTCAAATCCAATGTAGTTAACAATAATGAAATGATCAAAATAACATTAAGGTGTGTAGACGCAAAGAATATTCGCGACTTAATGTATTATATTGCACAAGGAAAACTGGCTCTATTCAAACACGATGGCTTAATAAATTGCATACGTGATAGTCTTTCATATGAGACCTTCGAACAACTTTGTTTGTGGCAACTAGTTCAAGCTCACGATATACCATTAAAGTGTTTACAGGTAACCATAATAATATATTACTTCAAGGAATTGCTTTTATATTAAATTCCTTAGGATATACTGCCGGAACTTGAGTCAGCGAATCATCCTGAAGCGTTATGCTATATGCTTCTTTTATTAAAAAATGAGGACCCAAACGTTGAGTTAATAAGACTGCTCCTAAGCAGAGAAACAAAAACAAGGGGGGATCCATTTGTAACATCTGCTCTTAGGTATAACAAATCATTTTAAATTAGGAATTTTAATTGCTTAGTAATTGGTTTAATTAGATTTTGGTGCCAAAGAGGAGAAGAGAAACTTTCAGAAATAATCGCCGGACTGCTTACTTCAAAATATCCAAGTTCTTCACCAAATAAACGAAAGCGTCCTTTAAAGGGAAATCAGTCAATGGGGAGCTCACCATCTGCGGATCAAGTATATTTTATATCCTGTTTTTTTTTTGTAATTTTAATTTAATAAGTTTTTTTTTAATTAAAGATATTAAGCCATTTAGAGCACTATCGGAGAAGTTGTCGCCATGGAACTGGAACTGGACTATACGTACATGACACAATGCAAAGAGCACTCCAAACAGCATTTAGTCATAGCAGCGAAACCACAAAAGTAACTTGATATTTATGGATGTATCATCCAAGGCAACAAATAATGTTATTTTCTTTTAAGAAACAATATAGTGATCTGTTTGCCTTAGCCGCAGAAGAAGACACTACAGCTGTTGGACGCCGCGGAGGAAGTGGTAGGGGTAGAAAACCACCAAACAATAAAAAAGAATCGAACAATTCCGGAAATAATGCGAAAAAAACTTCAGATCCAATTAAGACAATGTACACAAGTGATGAAGATTCGAGTGAGGTAAGTTAAATAAATGTCTTAAAACCAAGTCAGAATTAAAAAAATGTATGGCTTATGTTATAACCTAACCAGACCTAACCTAATATATAAAATTTGTATTATTAATTTCAGGAAGAATGGTTAAAACCAAAAAGTGCACTGTACAAGAAAAGAAAGAAAGCGTTTAATGATTCCGAATAAGCAAGTCCTTGGATAAAATCACATTATGTTTATACATATAAAAATTAAAATGTAGTATTAGTTATCAAAAATGTAAATATTGATGTATAGTCGTATAATTTTTATGAGATGCAAATTACTGTCATAAATATAGCAAATAAGAATAAAACTAAGAATATAAGTATTCTTTTTTATTTTAATTAAAAACAAAAACTTTCTTGTTCTTAAACATTATGAATATTTTTCAATATGATTCAATATTAGTTTCTTATTATTTTTATAAATTGGTCAGTAGTTGTCAATTAGACGTGTTCATAAAACAAGTCATTGATTCTTTGCAACACTTTAGTCGCTTACTAGGAACAAGAATCTTATGAGCTCTGGATGTCAATTTAACGGAGGTTTAAATCCTTTCATGTAAAAAATCCTTTGCCGGGTTCTTAAAATAAATTGCCTTCGCGAATCGCGATGTCCAGATTTTCTACCATAGCATTACCAACATCCATTGCCTTATAATTACGTTTGAAAAATTGATCCAGATTAAATCATCTGGATAATCAGTTGACGTCCATAAAGTTACACAGCCCTTTTCTACAACTCAATATTCAACGGGGGAAATTAAATAGTTTAATTGAATGTCATAGACGATTTGGATTGTTGAGTTGAATTTGCCCAAAGTTAAATAAAACTAGTTACTTCGGGCATAATGGCGGTGTTTTAAACATTTAGACCGAGAGCTTGCAATATAATTTTGCCGTGAGAGGAAACCAGACCATATTAATGTTATAGGTAGTCCTGGTAAAGGTCATAACGAATACGATCGTCTGCCAGCACGTAGTGGTCCCGGTTATCAGAAAAAGTGCATCAAAAGTACAATTTTTTCCAAAATTGAATTAGTTAGGAAAACCACTTCAAACGTAATAAACCCTGACGACCTCGACTCAATGATTATAAATATGGTTTTCTTACAAAAATATTGTACAAAAAACTAAAATTCAATTTAAGTAGGGTTTTGTGTGTAAATTGAAATCCACACAAGTGCAGTACATGCTGCAAGTATACATCAATTTATATTGAATAATTTTTTAATAAACAACAACAACTTGTGTGCATTACCACCAAGTGTTATAGGCTGGAGTTATAGCTATTTCACGAGTGCCACCTCGATCATCCATGAACCGCGCCACTGAAACTACATAAGCTCAATTCCAATGCAGGTTTCTTTGTTTATCAATTGCAACAGCGACTAGCATTTTTACTAACACACACAAGCTTGCTATTGTTCAGTCGGTTCAGTTCTAAATAGTGTTTTTAAAAACTGTAATGCCTTATGCATACGACAATATAGTGTTCCTTATTAGGCAAATAGACAGGGCACCTAAAACATGTTTTGGTCCTCATACCTCTTTGAGTCTTTGTCTTAGTAAGATGTTGCTGGAACATTGTACTACCTTGGGCCTACATTTTTTGATAGCATTTTCTCATTTATCTCATTAAAAACAACAACAAAATGGCTTTCCTCTCATTTACTCGATTAATTTTATTTCTGCTGAAAGTTGGCATTTCTTACAAAAATTTTATAAAATTATGAATTATTAAACACAATTCGAAAAGCAATATATAAGCTTTTTTCTTCTTGACTTGACCCAACCTACACAACTTACTCTTTTGTTGCTTCTTATGTGAATAACCATATAACAAATAAAAAAAAATATATAAAATTTGTGTAATACATCAAGTCCAACCAAAGCGTTTATTTTTCATTCATGCCCATGCACATATAGTTTTTAACAAATTGCGTCCATATACATAATGTATTAATGTATTTATAGTATATATATTAAATAGTCTTACATTATATATCTTAGATTACCTTATTTCATAAAGCAGTAATATAATATTTAATTTTTAAACTGTAATTATTAACATATAATATTGAAATCTATTTTAAATCCAGGTTTTAATGGGATGTACGTCGCACCCAAGTTCGATATTAATCAACTGACACTTGACGACCAATACTGATTTTTGTAGTAATATGCACAAATTCCGAATAAAATGGAGAATGTTGTTGTAACAATGAATGATTTCTTAAGCAAAAATGTTGGTAATATATTATTGGGAAGTGTTTTTTTGTATCTGCGATCTTCAAGCATTTTCTTTCGAGCGGCAGTACATCTTTCAACTTCGCGTTGTCGTTCTTCCAATCTTAAGGAAAAAATGTTTAGTTAATTGATTTTTTCTATTCATAAAATGAAAACTTACTCATTTTGAATCATTGCATCGACGTCTTTTTCTATTTTACTCAAAGGGTACTTTTCATACAAAACACCTGCATCTTTGAGAAGTTCTTCAAATGGGAATTCATCTGGAAGCTATTGAGAGGAATTATTGAACAAATTAAAAAAATATCAATGAAATGGTTGCAGAAGAAACCTTAGGGACGAACTACCGACAGTTTGATCTATGAGAATAACTGTTCAAAATTGAATGCTAAATATTTGGTGTACGTCAAATTTTACACCTTCTCGTCACATGCTTAGATTGGCAGACAATCGGTTCGTAGTTAAACACCTCAAAGGCTATTCATTGATATTACTTACAAATTTACGCAAATGGCTTAACTTTTTATGTCGTTGGCTCTTAAACTATAATTAAAAGGTGCATATCTCTCCTATAATGAAAAAGTCTAGGTAGGTAGAAAAGGCACCCACGAGCATTACACTCATTCGGTGAACCGATTAGCGCTACTGTGCGCAGTTTTGATACCATAGCCCCTTTGACCTGTGGAAAGAAATTATCTTCCACGCCCTGAGTTTGGCAGCAAAAAGCCAAGCAAGGTTGCCTGGCTCTACATCTTATATCAATTGTTCCGAATTTATTATACATAAGCGATTCACAAAGGAAAATTGGGGATATATTGCCATTCACAACTCCAAGGGTATATTGACTCTTTCTGCAAGTGTGCTATGAAGGGCTAATCCTTGCCTGGCCAGTTCATCTACCCCACTGTGACCTGGAACCCAAATTAGGGCGACCTTGAGGGTGATATTTAGACTTGCAAGCTCATCACGGCATTGCTGGAAAAATTAAGAGGATAATGCAGCCGAATCAATTGCTTTAATAACTACCTGACTCTCTGTAAGGATAGCTGTAGTACAATTTTTTTTGGGTCTAGTTAAAGTATTTTGCCTCCTTAATTGCACGTAGTTCAGCTTAAAATACACTTGAAAAATTGGGTAACCGATTGGGTAACTCAGAGAGGTTCCTGAACAAATACCACACTCCTTCTCTGAGCCTTCAGTATAAATAATTGTGTCAAAGTCGCTCGGCATGGCATCATTATCAAAGGCTTTTCTGGATGGGAATATAACTCTAAAATCTTTACTGAGGCTCATTGTAGAAGTGCAGTAGTACTAAAACACAAACATTTTTTGTAAACAACCGGTCTGGAAGTCTTTGCTGGGCTTTTGTCTCGAATGAATTATTACCACAGTAGTTAAAATTATTGTAGTGCAAATTTGTATATATATATATGTATTTGAATAGATTTACCTGTGAAAGAAGACAATGTATCGAAGCCATATCACAATCTTCTTTTAAAATTTCATGAGCGCGATGTAAAACTATTGCTGCCGTCACATATATTGAAAAATACATTGGGGATGCCAAGAAAAAGTCATACAGTCTTACTACGCACTTGTAAGACTTCAAGCTATGGCCAAACCATGTTAAAACCCATGGCAAGGCAAACAGGGTGCCAACGGATGATTTTTTCAAAAAATTATACAGATTTGGATTTTCGTTATTAATTATTGGATAGATAAACATTAAACGCCTCTGTGTGGGGTCCATCGTTTCATGCATGCACTCCATAAAATGACTTGTCGAGAGCTTTTCCATCACAGCAAAAGATACTTTTTCACCAACAACCAACAGAAATGTTATTGCTACGTCATGATATCCCTGGTAGTATTTAAGATTTGGGTATTTATTTATCACACGCATAATCAGAACTGTTAATTGATCCTGAAGAGCTATTCTTTGCTCATATGGAATTCCAGGGGGAAAGCGCTTAAGAGATCTGTTTACATCCAAAACAACTTGATTATATTCTGAATGGAGCTTTAAGTCATCGGTGTGCTGGGCCAATTCTGTATTTGAAGCATCTACCTCGACTAAAATTGGCCAGAGTATTTTTCTAAATTCATCGCTCACGAGTCCATATTCTGATCGCGCGAGCGAACGACAATTTTCAAGTGTTATTTTATTGGATTTAATTAGGTTGGTTATATGTGATCGTTTTCTGCTTTCGGCATTGTTTTCTGGGTCTGAAATGAGATAATAAAAAGGAATAAATTAAATGTATTTAAAATGAAAAGAAATTCAAAATAGATGATAATAGGTAAAAACGATTTAAAAAAAAAACAGCCAACCGTAATTTTTCCCGTTCAGACATTCATTCACCCATATTCTGAAACTCGTTTTTCGTATTTTGGTATTATATTAGTCGTACATCCGACTTCACTTGTATTAATATAATAAGGATTTTGATATAAGACAAGTTCGACTATAAGTATGAAACAAAGTACGATAAGGATGATGATATCGTTCTTATAATTTTGAAAACGATTAGCAGCGTACGTTCCTACGGATTGATAAGACTAATAAAGGAGAATTTGAAGTTACAACGTTTTTTTTTTTACTTAAAACATTCAAGTCACCATACGTTCCCGATATACCTGGAAGCATGTAGAATTTTTAGAAGATGAATCAATTAACTTTACCACCCATGCATCAAAGACCAAAGATGAGGTTGGTAGAGGTGTAAGGTACTCTGAGGGACTAATTTATTCCAGCCTGAACTTCTAGCTATAAAAGAAGTTCTATCTTGGCTCAACAAAATTGTGATATCAATGTAAAGAAGACTGAGAGTCCACAGTAGATTTTAACATGAGCAAACTTGGCTACTCGCATAATCAGTCTTGTAGCCCATAATCAGAGCTTTAGTGATTAAAAAACAGTGCATCGAAAACAAAATAGGCAAATCGTGTTACCCCAAAATGGTTTTCATTACTCCTTAAATAATGCATCTTTTATCACATATAACGGAATCAAAGAAGAGATTACGGAATCCGAAATCATTTGAGTTAATAGTTCGCCCTGCCAGACGGTTTAAAAAAATCAAAGTTCAAAGTAAAAAACATTTTTTTAAACAGTCTGGCATGGCGAACTATTAACTTAAATGATTTTGGATTCCGTTATATGTTATCTAGGAAGTGTTGAAAACCACTTGGCTACCAAGACTACCCACGAAGTTGCATTTATATTTTGTTCTCGATGCAGTGTTTATTCACTAAAGCCCGGGTTATGGACGGATAAATTACTTAAGCTATCGACGCCTATACTTCTGTTTTGGTTATCACTCACAACCAAAATCTACTATGGGCCCTCATTCTAAGAGATTTTGACATCCACACTTAAATTTTTAACTTAAAAAAAAAAGAACAAACTTTCAGGTACAACTTGTCTATGTTTATTGTTAACAGATATTCCATAACAACTTGCCATCTTTTTAAATGATTTGCTTTGCATTTTTGATCCATGTTTTCTAACAAAATTAAATTGTGTACAAGATACAAAATTTGATTTCATTTAAGTCAAGTATTTTATGCTACCGTGTGGTAAAATTTAATCAATTTGTTTATGCCAACTTCATTTTTTTTAACCGTTTATCTCCGATTTTTAGTAATTGCCAATTCATATTTATTCTTAGGGTCGATAGAGCAACATGGAATTTTAATGTAGATTGATATTAAGTTATGTCTAGTCTAATCTGACAGCAAAATGTTAATAATCCTGCGAATTTTGTATGAAGCTATCATATATTTTTTGAGAAGTATTTAGAGATGTATCACAGTTTGGGAAATATGGTCTAAGGGATTGTTCATAGAACAACGATGATATGAACGAAATAATGAGGAATATTAATGCATTGTCGGGTCCAGAAGTAATCAGTCCTATGACGAAATCCATCTTAATAGGCAACTTTCTAAGTGTTGAAAAAAAAATATACCGTGTCTAGTGAAAAACTCATACAAATTGCCATTACATACGGATTCGTTGATGGCTTTTTCCGTGGTTCGTTCAATTCTATTCGTGATATTTTTTTATTGTGTGATGTAGGTAATTCAAAAAATGATTATGAAGTACTTAAACTTATCTCTGGAATTTCTGTGGGGAAAAAGAATTATGAGATCATTGAAAGCATATTACATACTGAAATTAATTCTCAAAAACAACCCCAACAGTATAAACACGTCAGAATTAAACAAAAAGTAAGACATCAAGTTGTAAAGGGCAATCCTGTTATATAAATGATGTTAATAGTTATCTGATACCAGCTTGATTGTTTGAATTATACAAAATAGGAAGAGCTTTAGCATTTTTTGTGGAAATTGTACTTTCACCTGGAACCCAACTAGATGTTTCTACAAATGGCTTATCTTACCTATTTAATATTGCCAACCAAGTTACACTAATCTTAAAATTTTAATTTATTTTTTAATTCCTCGCTGTTAGATTATTTTTTCATAATTCTGTTTTGGGGGCCAATAATTAATCATTCACACAAAATAAACATACATACATTAGAGGAGTCATAGTTTTCTTATTGGTTTACTAAGTGCATTCATTTTTGATTCGATCATTTACCATTTTCAAAAGTTAACTTGGAGGCATCTGTTGTCGGCAGAAGGGGTTCTAAATCGTTTATTTTAGAAGGCATTTTGAATGTTTAACATTTATTTTTAAATAAAACTATTGCATTATTTTAAGAATGGAATTGATAAGAGAAATCGTTTTTTTCTTGAGACTGACAACACATATGTTTGTGTCAAATGTCAAATTGAATATTGAAAAACAAAATAAACAGAAGAAATTTTTATATTTCCATCGAAATTATCCACGAACTGAGTCCATATTTACACTGAACGATTTTTCCAATGACGAATTTTTGTCAATTTTTAGTGCATTTTTCCTAAAATCTAGTGAAATGTTTACATGAAACGATCTTTCCAGTCCGATTTCTGTCTCTGTCCTCTTCGTACTTAATTGCTGTCCTTTTTATTATGCAGCTAGAAAAGGTAGACGACACCAGCGTTACCATTTCGAGAAAAAAGTCAAGTAGATTTGAAGAAAAAAAGGTACTAGGTTGAGAAAAATCGAAGTAGATTTCAAAATGAACTTTCTTATACTATGTTCCCACTGGAGCAAAATCTCCGATTTCAGAGATTTCAGTCCAAATCTTCACATTTCCCCATACCCTTTTCGGATTTCAAAATGCTATCAACGATGCGAACTCTACTTTTTGAACGGACCCATTTTCAGCTTTCACTCCAACGCCAAGCAGGCAAAAAGAGAGAGTATGATATTGTATTTGACATTTGAGCGGAGAGAAACACAAACATATAACCACACAATGGTAGTTGTTTGTGTTTATATGAGACGAAATCTTGGTTTTGGCAGTGTGAACACCAATTAAAAATCTCGAAAATTTTCAGCTTAAATCTTGGATTTTATTTTGATGGGAACAAAGTACTATACATATTTAAAAAATTAAATTAAGCAAACAATACTTAAAACAACTTAAAACAAAAACAGTAAACAGAAATTCTTTCAGACTTCATGTTTCCATATATATTTCTATTAAAAAATAGAAATACTTCATTTCTACATGTAAACTTTGCATAATGGTTTTATAACAATCTTTAGTTTTATTTAGTTAAGCCTAGTACGCAGATCGAGCAAAGAAAAATTTTATTTCTACATCTTTTTTCTCAAGACAAATTCTGAAGTTGTAGAGATAAGAAAAAGTCAAATGAGAACAGTAGCGTAGCTAGAAATTTAAAAAATTATAAGATTTCCTTCAATTCACAAATTTGAACATTTTCAGCTGAATTTATTAGATTTTCTTAAAATGCCTCTAAGAGGTCATTTAGTTAAGTTTGCTTAAATATTTAAGTTGCCTTTAAATAACGTTACTTAAATTCTCATCTATAATCAATTTTCCATTGCTACTTTACTAAACTATTGAAATGTAACGTAGCGTGAGAATACTCACTAATACATGTTCTTTTTTCATCTGTTTTTTGACAGCTTGCAAACAAATGCAAACAAAAAATGAGCACATGTATTTATAAGAAAGAAAGAGAAGCAACTGGTATACCTAATGCAAACGAAATGAAACATGATTCCATTTTGGTTTCTGATGCTTTGAAGTTTGTGTTCAGAAACTCTATTATTCAATTCTTTGATTCACACCTTGGCCTTTTGATTGAAAAATATGTAAATAAATCGAAACAATTTATTTTACAATTCATTTTACTAAAGGAAACCACAAATATTAAAACTTTCATTGGGTACCCACAACAAAAATATGAAAACCCTACCCACAAACATACATAGGTATACCTATATATCTGAAATAAAAAAAAAAACATTAGTCTCGAATGTCAAAATATGTTTAAGATGGCTTTAAGTAACCTTTAAACGCGGTGAATGGCGTTTAAGTTAAGATGCATTTAAGTAACGTTGCTTAAAAGTGAAAATTGATTATAGATACCGATTTCGCACTTAAGAGCAACTTAGAGGCATTTTAAAGTTACGAATCCTTTAAATTTTCTTTATAAATACGGCTGTTTATATTCAGATTCTTTCGAAACATTTGCAGAGTAAACGTGAGCGTCTGTGCTTGTTGGGGAACAATAAAGTGTGGATGGATATAAATACCTGTAAAAAGTAGGAAATTTTAATTTTTACTATTACTCTAGAGAAGGCGATTTTAGGGCAATTGGTTGACATTTGGACCAAAGTAAACTTTTTTCGTAAAAATAAAGTTTTTTCCTCCATCTTTCTAGCTCTCAAGTGTCGGATCAATTTGACAGATGGCTACGATGTCGATGGATTAAAAAAAGGATTTTTTATTTTTCCACTTCTCTGCAAAGCAGTGATTTACTGAGAATTGGTTGACATTTGGATTAAAATGAACTTTTTCCTTCAAAACATAGTTTGTCCCTCATTTGTTAAGCCAATAGCTGTCAAATTCTATTAAAGAATGGCTAAGATGTCATTGGTTAAAAAAAAAAACTAAAAATTCCAGCTACACCAATGACTGATTTAAAACAGCTGTTTGTATTTTATTCTCAATTCTGATGTCATCATTTTATATTTTATTTCAGTCATGCGTCCTCAAAACGTCTTAATAATTGAAAGTATGAAACAGGAACAAGAATTAAGTTTATAAAAAGCGAAATAAACATAAAATGTCACAATTTGTCCGGAAAAATAATGCTTCGAGCATTCTTTTTCTGCGCAAAATGTAGTGGAGATTTACTTTTGTCTTTTCGTGTACAGTGGCTACGAACGTCAATTTTTGCGCTGGAGCTGCGTACTGATTGGGAAAAAATCCGAGATAAAATTGTCCTGGGAAAAATTTTATATGGGAGATAAATTTTGTCTCGATCTGCGTACTAGGCTTTAAGATACTTTTGTTATCCTTTTTTAATAAATAATTAGTAAGGGAACAAAAAAAGAAGACCAAAGATCGTAAACCAAAATAGAAAAGGGTGAATCTAGAACTTAAAAAAAAGAAAACCATTCGAAATTCATACACGCAAGCGAACTTTACACAAGGTTCATGAGCAGTAGAGTCCGTTGAGTTTCTATGCTATGTAAAATTGCTCATTTTTGTATTAAAATTGTGTAAATTTTGTTTTTGTTGTAGTGGAAATTCGGGAGCTACATACTTGAGTGAAAAAAAAGCAATGGAATTATTGATCTTTTAATGTGAAATTGAAGTAAGTTAAAACATAGATTTCTTAAATGAAGTAGATTTAAAAAATTTGGTGATGATGGGAAGTAGGAAGAAGTATATTTTTTTTGAAAAAAAGAATTAGATCTACTTCAATTGAAGTAAAGTGATAGTAGTAGACGACACACTAGCCCCAGTGTTGCCGCAATTTCAGTACATCTATTGCATTTTAAAATAATTTTTGGTTTTACAAAAAGAAAATTATCATTCAACAAAATTAAACCACAATTAATTTTTCAATTCTGTCTTTAAAATGCAGTCAATCTTATTACTCTATTAGTGCCTTGCATATGAGCTGTGAATAGCAAGCTACAGGCAAATAGTCGTGAATTCTGACATTTATGTGTCTTTGATATGAGTTATTTGTTTGGTCGCTGGATGACGTGAACTATCATACAAAACAAGTAAGTGGATGGTTAAAAATGTTAAATACGAGTGAATTTTTCATTCTCTGCTTTGTGGAATGTGTTTTTAGCTCTCAGAAAAAGACTTTTTGACCGAGTGGAAATTTGTGAAATCTTACAATTTAAACAAATTTAAAGCTATGTTTCTTTATAAATTTGTTGAAAGCATCGTTTATTCACTTCGCAGAAAAATTAAAATAAAAAACGAGTTGGTATTTTCATTTGGAATTGCTTAGATAAATTTATTTACATTCGTAGATCATAGGCAATATTTTACTATGTATTTTCTATTAATTATCAGTTATTATTATAATTTTTTTAATACAAATACAAACTTGAAAATGCTATCTACTGCAAAAAATTCAAACTAACTGCAGCATTTTTTTAATCTACTTAGAAGAATTTTCCGATCAATGGCAACGATGGCTAACACCAAACACACACAAAAACTGGAAAGAGTGTGAAAATCAATCAAAAAAACTCAGAATGAAACTCACCACAGCATTTTGTAAGTAACTTGTTCTTGAACGTTGAGCGCACACATCAGCAATTCTACAAGCAATCGCAACAAACTACCCCAATACAGCGACAATATGTTTTCAGTTTTTCAGTCTCATAAATAAAAAGCAAAAGAATATCGCGACTTTTTTTTGCTTAAGAACTAAAAGAAAATACATTTTGTTCCCTTTTGCCCAGAGAACTTAATGTCCGCTTCGAAAGAATACAATAATGTTTTGCAAAAACCCAAGTAATTGTGAGTTGTGGGTAGCCTGGAGGAGATCACAATTTCCATGGTTACGAAGGAGTCACAAAATGAGATTCTCCACTTCTTGTGAATTGTGAGGTAACAGTCGTTCAGTTTATATTTCCAGAGTGCTTAGCTTTTGGCATCCAAACTGGCAAAATTGTCTGAGTGCTCAGAAATATAAGGTATGTTCCTTTACTTTAAATTTCTGTGCATTTTACTCCAAAGTTCTGTCAAAATTCATATAAATTTTTTGTATTCACAAGGTTGGACTAAAAATCACAGAAATTCAAACTAAAGAAACACATATAAACTGGAAAAATGATGATGGGGAAAATAGGGCTGTAAAATATAAAATATAATCACCACTATTAATGAGTTTGCCGAATGAACTTTAAAGGCTCTCCCGAACCAACGCGAATCGTTGTGTATTTGTCATATTTTGTACTATTGTGAATGATTCGCTCGAAAAAGAAGAGTTGCAATGCCACAGTTAAAAAAGTTACTTCGAGTTTCTTTTCATTTAGGAACGACCAAAGTTAAAAATAGTTGATCTGTCAAACAAAATGGATGAACAAAAAATCAAAATACATTTGGAATTAAAAATCAAGAACAAATTGTGATTTCATTTGATTTCTTGAAAAAAAAAACTTTTATCGGCACTTTGAAAATGTATACACTTTAAATATATAATTTCATTTAACTTCGTTTTAGCACAACATTTGATTGTTTTAGCAAAATATTTCCAATTTTTTTCATTCACAAATTTCTTTATTTCAAATCGATCAAATTGGGTAGACCTCCTCCGAAGGAGATCACAGTTTCGATAGTTTTTGTGAGGTTTCTCACAACCTCTCAAAACCAAATTAACCTCACCATATGAGGTTATTGTGACTTTTGAGCAATGATATCTATATATACACTGGATAGTGTATTCCTTATAATGTATAATAGTTGTTTTGCTTCCATTTGAAGATGACAATTAGGTGGTCGGCTTTATAATTTAACGTCTACGATTACACAAACAAACGTGTTTCCAAGATGTCAATATGAAGAAAGAGAAACAGACCAATGATATGAATAGGAAAAACTTTGTGGGAGCTTTGTTTTATTATTTTTTTTCATTAAGTTATTCACTGTGTGCATTTTCTTGTGCTATTATTTTCCAATGGCACTAGAATTATATCATTAGAAAGGTTTTTAAATAGGTAATAGTAAATATGTAGATGGAACCATCGACTTCGTTCATTATTTAAGTTTGCGAACAAGTTGAACAAAACAACTAAAAACTGTGATGAGGAGAATGCGATTACATAGTCTGTGTTTTTTTATGATTTTTAATGATTTATATGATTTTTATGAGTTTGTATGACCTTCTTGTCACAATTATTACGTTACAATTACAATGACAATTACGTTTGTAATTCCGTTTCATTTAACCAAATAAAATTACAAACACAATAATGTTAGCAAACAGATTTGGGAGGGAGCAATGAACGGAGATTTGACGTCTTCATAGTGGATTATTGTGTATAACTTGTTATACAGTTATATTGTTATACAAAAAAGTGGTCAGCTTCATAATACATTTCTTCAAATGGAAGCAACTTTCTTTTATCGATACGCTACCCAGTGTATATTAGAGATCAGTGCTTCTGAGGTATCAGTGAGGCTTGGCAGAATAGGGCTGTAATTTATAGTTAACTTTGGGTAGAAAAAAACGCACTTCTGCGAATTCACTAATAGAGGTGAATGTTGTTCATTTTCACCTTTTCATGTTGATAAATCATAACTGTCAAAATTAGAAAGAGAAAAGTGTGTGGAAACTCAATAAATTAAAATTGTGGATATTGGAACTACATGCAGCTCTTATGTACTTTTTTCCTATCTACATAAATGACGTTAAATGATAAAAGAAATGTCTAATTTATCATTATCATTTTCTTATCATCATATCAAACAAGTTACAAGTTGTTCGGTGTTCCACCAAAATGTCTGTTCTACTGCGAAGGTCACACTTAAATACAATTTACCAAATTGGAATCACGCAGAATCGCTCACATTTCACATACTACCCCGATAAAATAAATAATAAAGACGTAGCTGTTCAGAAGATGAATATGTTTCAAGCCATAAACAATGCAATGGAGATAGCTCTTGAAAATGACAAATCAGCTCTTGTCTTTGGTGAAGATGTTGGCTTCGGAGGTGTTTTTAGGTGTTCCCTGAACTTGCAAAAGAAATATGGAAAGGAGCGAGTTTTTAACACGCCTCTCTGCGAGCAAGGTATAGCTGGTTTTGCTATAGGAGTGGCTAATACAGGAGCAACAGCTATTGCTGAAATTCAGTTTGCCGATTACATTTTTCCTGCCTTTGACCAAATTGTAAATGAAGCGGCAAAAAATAGATATCGGTCTGGTAATGCTTTTGACTGCGGCTCTCTTACAATCCGAGCTCCGTGTGGTGCAGTAGGCCATGGAGCTCTTTATCATTCGCAAAGCCCTGAAGCATATTTTGCACATACACCTGGTCTGAAAGTCGTAGTTCCTCGTGGGGCAGCCAAAGCCAAAGGTTTGCTCTTGGCATGCATAAGAGATAAGGACCCTTGCATTATATTTGAACCAAAAACTCTATATAGAGCGGCCGTGGACGATGTTCCGATTGATAACTATACCTCGCCTTTAGACAAAGCTGATATTTTGAGAAAAGGGAATGATGTAACTTTAATTGGATGGGGAACCCAAGTGCATGTTTTGCTTGAGGTACTCCAATAGCCTATTCTGCGGCTTTTTCATTTTTTTTGAATAAACGAATTTTCTTTTCCTACAAGGTTGCAGATCTGGCCAAAAAACTTTACAATGCCAACTGTGAAGTAATTGACCTAGTTTCCATATTGCCATGGGACAAAGAAACCGTAGTAAATGTAAGTACCGGTGATCCAAAATAGGTTTGTTGTTTCTTTATACGAGATTAGAAACAAGCCAATTTAACAGTTTTCCAAACACGTTTTTCAATCAATTTGAATTTTTAGTTTAGCTTCCGAAAATTTTTGTATTAACAAATATTTCTGATAAAATATGGAATTAAGTTTCATTGATGGAAAGCGCGTATGTCAAATTCTTCTATTGAACACACCGAACTAATTTGAAAAGGAGGTACTGGCCAGATAAATTAAAAAAAAAAGTTTTCAAAAATAGAAACTACTAGTTGCGGTATACTTCCTTCATCCTCGAATTTTCTATCAGAGCATATTAGAACAGATAACATCGGACAGTATAAAAGTTACAAGATAATGAGAAAATTTCCATATTTAACTTCTTCGTTCTCAAAACTAAATATATAGTTGCATTAAGAGGGTAGAGAGACTCGTTATCATGTAGCCTATTCATTGATGAAAAAAAAAACCGATATAACCGAATTTCAAATATATCAGTTTTTTTTTTATTTAAACAAACATCTAATCAAATAATTGTTTTTTCCTTTTACTTGTAGTCCGTTAAGAAAACTGGAAGAGTTTTAGTCGCACATGAAGCTCCCTTAACGCAAGGCTTTGGGGCCGAAATTGCTGCATACATTCAACAAGCTTGCTTTCTCCATCTAGAATCACCGGTTTTCAGAATAACTGGCTGGGACACACCTTTTCCCCAGGTTTTCGAACCATTTTACTTACCTGATAAACACAGATGCCTGGCTGCTGTTAAGAAAGCATTAGAATACTAAACAATTGTAATTGTCATTCTGTAATATTTTTTAATTTTGCATATTGTATATATCGAAATAGTAGTAAAATTTGGTAAACAGTGATACAAATATTTTGTGTTTATTTTAAACACATAGAAATAGAAACGGGAACTGAACAGAACCTGCCGATGGTATTAAAAAAAAAAATAAAACAGGAAAATAACTGTATAGAAGTAAAATTATGTGTTTGCTCTGCTGATTGGGCAGGTGATGTTTAAACATCCTAGCCCAGTCGGGATAGCATTTTAAATGCAAACAATTAGATAGGGTTTTTTTTATTTGATTTTAATCGGTAGAGGGGATCATTAAGTCTAAAAAAAAGTTTTCGACTTCCTAGCTTCATTGCGTTAGCCGCCATCTTGAATTTAACGGAAATCGGTTTTTGGAAAATAAATCGCCTTTCAACTTTTGAGCAAAAATAAACTTAACAAAAGTTGTTCAAAATTTAATTATCTACAATTTTGGTCATAATCTTTTTTTGGCTTCGATTGATATTTTTCGACTAAATAAAAAAAACCTATTTTAAAATTTTGTTCTCGTTTAAAACGCATAATAAACATTTTTCAAGTAAAAAACTCTTAATGAACTCCTCTAACGATTGAGATCACAAAAACCCCCTATCTAATTTTTTGCATTTCAGCTCATATTTTTGTCTAATCCGACTGAGTTTATTTTCCCAATGGCAGATCTATGTATAGCACAACGAGGCAAAGTTTTAGGATTTATATTGGACAACAAAGGTGATCTATTTCTAATTTGATTTCTAGAATAGCTGGTTATAGCACAGCGAAGGCAGAATTTGTGGATTTATTTTTAACAACGAAGGCGACCGACCGTATATTTTAACGGATTTTCAAGACTAGCTGTGCCGTTGATGCATTACTAATGTAATTACGGTTTTTTTTTTGCAATGGCATTTGTATGAGTTCTAGAGAAATAGGTTATAGAGTTATGTTTTTGACTTTGTTTTTATTAGTTTTAAAATACTTCGGCTGTGTTGCAGACCTGTCCATTCCCTAAGTATTTATTGCGACAGGAGTGTGATCGCAATTTTTGTTAGAAATCCGAAATAATCAAAGCAAATGTTGTTTTCGATTGTTTGGCATACTCTTTTTTGACTCCTGCTACTGCAAAAGCATTTGATTGGCTGTTCCGAGTAATGTTTTCGGATTCTTTTTCTGTTCCCGATTTCAAGGAGTAGATTTGAAACACGCATACATTAAGCCGTCATTCAGTAGTGTGTGTGTAAATTTGACATACATTAAGCCGTCATTCAGTAGTGTGTGTGTAAATTTGACAACATGATGTTTTCATATTTGATTGGATTCAAAAAGGAGTAGAACCTTCCGAAAACCAATCGAAAAAAGATTACTAAGCATATTGAGCGAGTTTGGAGTTTCGAACACCTGGCCAAAGCTATCTGGATCGGCTTTTGTTGTAATCCGTTGCGAATACAGATGCAAAAACAACCCCATCTTGTTTTTTGAAACTTTGAGGGACATCAAAATACATTGGGGGTTAAAAAATAATAAATTGCCACCTACAAGCCTCAATTCTTTCTGTATATCAGTTACAGTCTAAATATCTTTTTCGATTGGACGTTCGGCGTACTCCTCTTCCACTCCCTTTTGACTTCTACTAACTGACTACCCCAAAAGCCTTTGATTGGCTATTCCGAGTAATGTTTTCTAAGTCTTTTTATATTCCCGATTTCAGGAAGGAGTAGATTTGGAACACACGCTGGGAAACTCAATCTGCCATCTAGTATCAAAAGGTTGTATACAAAAATGTAGCATCATAACCTTAACTTTGATGATCGGACAGTAAGAACCGAATTTATAACTTTTGCATATCTTTAATAGCACTTTATACATTTTGAATATAATTTATACAATTATAACATACAAATTTTAGATTATCCACTGTTTGTAAAATACCACTGTTATAATTATCCAACCCACAACACTTCAACGAGAGATTCCATACTTTTTTGCAGACACCATCACATTTAATTAATATTTTACCAACTGTAGATGTATTGCATTTTTGGCAATTCATTTTTTAAAGATTTTTGTCGAAATTGCTTTTAAAATTGTTTTTATTAAATAAGACACGCAAAAGGACTTCCGGGCGGAAAAATTACTTTTTGTAATTTTGTACACAATTAATTTATCAGAGCGAATTACAAACACGTCCGAATGAGACAACTGTCAACTACGACGCCTGTAGCGTAAAGGCTATTTGTGCATAACGGAAATTTTCCACACTGAATCTTGTCAGTTGGTGGTCGAAGAACAACTCACTCACTGTCCATTCTCTGTCAGGAGAATAGCATGCCTTATAAGTGTAGGGATATTTTTGTTTTCTACAACAACTGTTAAGTTTATTTTTTGTATAACAGAAATAATCTATACTTCTAAGACTAAGGTCATCCTACAAGCGGTTCTTGACTTGTAGACTTGTAGCTTTGTGTTATAGGCCCCAGGTTTATAAATTGTAAAACATTTAATTTTTATGTATATACATACATATACACATATGGCAATAAAATATGTACATATGTTTATGGCATATACATATGTTTTTAATGTACGTGTTCATAAAATAAATGTATTTATTCAAAAATTCGAATTTTCTTTGATTACCTTTGCAAATGCATCAGAAGTGTCCCATTTAAATCCTCTTTACGGTAGGGATAGGGTTGGCGTTAAGCCCTATCAATGGGCTGACCGGGTCAGAGTAGAAGGATCCTGCTTCATCGTTATTTGTTGCAGTGACATCCAGGATTTCCATAGCGCTTAAGTACCTTGGTTTGAGATGACTTCGTTGGTTTGTCTTTCGTCAATAGATTAGGTTGGCGAAATTTTGAAGGTACTTATTTAGGGAGACTATGTACCTTGGCCTCAGACTATGGTTTCTCGTTTTTAAGTGCTTACGGAGCTGACGATCGAAGAAAATCCTAGTGCACATCATCAGGGATTTTTCTGTCAAATATTTAGAGTTCCTTCTTAGCTAGAGTTTGGTGAACCAAACTAGAAACCAAGTTATCGGTTTCTAGGTTCTCATGAGTTATCTACTAGCTTAGGCCCATTTGCTGATAGCCTTATTGCGAGTCCACTCACTATAGACCTAAATCGGATAGACTACTAGTGGATTATCGGTTTTGCGAAGTTCTTTTTATGCATTTGTAAATATTTATCTATTTCATTATTTTTTCCTATTTGCTAGTTATTATTGAGTTTACTTTTGAGTCATGAATTTTTTCGAAATTGAATGATTGCGAACTAGAAAAAGCATTACATCCCCTGATTGCAAGAACTAGGTACCTTGATTTTATGAAATTTTAAAGATAGCAACGTTCATAGTTACTTAGCTCCTAGGGAACTAGGGAAAGTTTAATTTTTATATTTTTTACACTTTTCAAAAATATTATATGTCTATGATTAGTACCTCGTGACATAATGGTTAGTGCGTTGGACTGTCATGCCAAAGGTCTGGGTTCTATTCCAAATCATCCAAGAGTATACTTATCATGAAAATAACAACAACACGCACACAGAAATGGTAGAGAACTGTAAGTCACTAGAGCTTGGTTCTCCACGAGCTGTTATGCTATGATAGAAAAAATTTTGACGAAGTCTTGATAACTGTACAAAACAAAACCGTTTTTGCCGATATTGTAAAATTTAGTAAGCTAGTTTTTGCAATCAAGGGACGATATGATCTCACCTTAGCTTTGTTTAGCCTTAGTTTCGAAAAAATTCATGACTTAAAAGTCGTCTTATTGAACATAGGTTTAAATTAAAACAAGTGTTGAAACTTGCATTCTGAAACTGTCATTAAAGTTAAGTTGATTGTCACTTCAATTAATTTTAGTTGATATTCATAACAGACATATTGTTCTCACTTAAATTAAACAAATTTTGTCGATAATGCGGCATTTTGAAAGCCAATCGTTATCGATAATAAGGGATCTGGAAGAAAAAAGGAATAACTGGAACTATAGATGATGCACAATCATTTTCGACAAACATTCATAAATGCATCAAGTCCGCATCACTTTTTGCGTAACGTGTTTATTATTGCAAACTTGCTAGATATAATAATAGTTAAGTCAAAAGCTTTCTTTTGGCATCAAAATAACCACTGACATTACTTGCTGGATGTATAGAAATCAATTATTCAAATTTTTAATGATGAGTTTTAATGACAGCTGTAAGAGGTGCTTTAAATGGTTAAACTGCAAGGAAGATTTTTAGGGAATAATCCAAAGCGAAGACAGTCGAAATGATGGTATGCTTTAAGTACGATCAGACACCCTTTCTGAAATAGGCCTTTTGGTTTCAAAGCGGAAAAATAATGTTAATTTAATTTCAAATTTTTCTTCAGGAAAATAAGAAATAAGGTAGTTATTTTGTGAACAGAAAGCTTGTCAAGTACATATATTTACAAAGAGATAGATTTCAAAAAACCACAATCCAGCCAATTCTTTATATATATATAAAAAAAATAATAAAAACTTCTTCAAAGTATACAACACAAAATATACAACGCCATACATTTTCTTTTTGTATTCAAAGTTTTTATATGATTGAAGATTTATAACAAACTATATATATATATTATAAATACTCAAATGCCTGCTAATTGTTATAATATACTTTAAACAAGAAATAATCTGAAAAATATCCACTTCAAACACTCACCAAACTGAAATGTTTATTAAATAAACCATATATTGTATGTTCGAATTAAAACATTAATTAATATTTATAAATACGTACATTAAAAGAAAAAAATAAAGTAAGTCTCTGGTTGCAAACATTTTTTTTTGTTAAAAAGAATTAGAATTATAAATGTCCATGTAAAAATTACGAATTTATTCCGGGTGTTTACTGAGCTAATCACTTATTTTATTTTTATTACTATTTTTATGTTATTAAGTAAATTCAACACAACTCTGAAGGAGTTTACACTTATTTTTTTATATTAGTAACAATGTCCTTGAATAGATATTTGATTACTTAGGCACTGTGTTCATTATAAATTAAAAACAAACATTAAAAATATGTATCAGAAAGGAAACAAGTAATTTATATCCTCCCTGGCTTAAAACTTATTTGAGTTTTATTGGGTATAATTATTGCTGAAATTTCGTCAAAAAGAACATATGCCTTACACAATATTGTTTTTAATCTAAGAACAATTATCTCTAAAGTATTTAAATGAAAGTATCGTTAGCTCATATTTCATAGTATTGTAAAATCAGTCAATTTCTTAATGTTGTTACTTGTATTCTTCTATTTATAATAACAAAACAGAGTTTATTCAGAAAATCATTTAATTCTTTTTCTTGATTTTTTTTTTTTTTGTTATATTTTTATTTTTAAACTAAGTTATAACCAAAATATATATAAAAAATAAAATTAAAAAGGCGTACTAGTATTTATAAAAGGAAATTCATAGTGGAAAACAATTGCGCTGAGTGATGAAAAAATTGGCAAATTAAAATTAATAAAAATACACAATATTCGTTCGAAAACAATAAAATTAAATCAAATCGTATTTTACTTGGACATTCCCCTTACATAAAATAACTTTTATCGGATACTCTCTAATAATAACCTATGCATCGTAGTAATTTAATTAAAGCAAGGGCTTTAAAAGCTAAATCATAATTATGATTACCAATGGTGTATGATATTTGAATTTTTTTTCTTTTCATAGTTAAACAAATTGTTTTATAATTAACAGTCAGAGTTTTAATCGATTTATTACTATTTTCTTTAATTTTACTTTTACTTTATTTAATTCTACTTTATTTTTCTCTATGAAATATTGAATTAATAATATTTATAATTACGTCAGGTGATTTTTGCGTTAATTTTTGAACTTATCCCATTTTAAGTAGTAGTAGAAGTTAATATTACCTATTTCTTAATTTAGTAAAGTGTCTCTTTTTTAAATATGTTTTTTTGTTTTTTTTTAATTTAACTTTTTATAATATATTTTGTATATGTATATAATATATATTTGTAACCGAATACACACTTCTTTGCCGACGTTTTGTTTGACAATTATTATAAACAAATCATCTAGTTTTTTTTAAACGCAAAAGAAAGTAATACAATTTATTGTGTACGTGCAAACTATTTCCGTAACGTTTTTTTTTTTCTTTTCCTTTAAAATTACCAATAAATATTACTTAACAGTTCGACGAGCAGACGGTAAATTTAGTAATTACTTCCGCATTCTATTTTTGTGTTCTCTTTTTTTCAATTTTTAGCAAATAGTTTGTATTTTTCATATATATAATTAGCTAAATTTTATAATTGTGTCAAATATTTTTAATGTATGTGTATTAATAAATTGAAAATTTGAATAAATCTCTGTAGTTCAATTTTTATACAATTTGCTCAATCAAAAAATGCTACCTTAAACAGCTTGTGAAGCGGGATATGGCGGCTGCGATGAACTATCGTTACCGTAGGCTGATCTTGGGCCGGCACCATAAGTTGATGCACCTTGTTCTTTTGCATAGTTACTATACTCGTAATCGTAGCCCGAAGATCCATAACCGCCATAGTCATATTCTGATCCAGATTTTGAAGCTGAATTGCCAGGGCCAGCTCTTGGGATTCCTCCAACGGGGCCGGTTGAAGATGGACCACCAGCAGCCCACGTTTGAGCACGAGAGTACATATCCGTTGCTGAACCACCACCAGCAGCTGGTGCAGCCGGACCTGCGGAGTTGGGTGGTATATTCCACGAGTTCCAGCTCCCGCCTCCCGAGGGCCCAGATGGACCTCCAGTAGATGTCGAACTGTACATGTCGTATCCACCGTACCCTTGGGTTTGTTGTGGTCCCGCATAGTTACTCCATTGAGGTGGTGGTCCTTGAGGACCGGGAGGGGCACCCCAGCCTTGGTAGGATCCTGGTCCGCTACTACCGTAGCCATATCCTTGCTGCTGAGCAGATGCACCCCAACCTTGGTAGCCTGGCATCATATTCGGTGCTCCAATAGGCATGTTTAGAGGCGGACCTCCCATTTGGCCATTCTGACCTTGAAGCATGTTGATAGGAGCATGGTGTGGTCCCCAATGGTTGCATTCATTGCCCATTTTTCCATATCCTCCCCCAACACCACTGTTGTTGCTATTGTTTCCAGATCCATCTCTGGGTTCAGCTTTTTTGATTTCAACCTTGAAGATAAGAAAATGTTTATGGTAATTTCGCATAGAAAACAAAAAAACAAACTATGTTATGCTGGAATTATTATCTAAGTGGATTTACGCAAGTAAGGAGTTGATAAAAGTATAAAATCACAGCCAACAAAAAACAGATACAAAACTTATTGTAAAATGTTTGTATCGAATATGTTTATTACTATAAGAAATACGCTCGAATTTCAGACACAATAAAGCCTCAAAAATTTCTTCACTTGGTTTGATCTGAACGAAAAGATTTTTTAACAAAAAAATATGGACCGAGATTCAACTTTGAACGACATTCTCAAACACTTGTGTAGAGTATACAAAGATAGCCGAACGACTGCCCAAAGTTCAATTTTTTGATATTTTATTTGGTCACCCGATACATGTTTTAAATTTGAATGCTTGCTTTTATTCGACTTCAGTTAGTTAGCTAATGGTACTTTATGAAGAATTTAATTACATACATAATTAAGAGATTGTACATTTAATCTTGGCAAATCCTTCTGCTGAGTTGACAAAAAATTTTAACATAATTTTTAAATATTTTAGCTAGCTTATATTTAAAATCATCTAATTCTGTTTTTTTATTGAAGTGCGGTTTCAAGTTTGACGTAATTTTAGTTATCGTTTAATAAATTGTTTAGCTCTTCGAAGATCCTTAAAAATAAAAGTGCATCACATTTTCTGTATTGCAGAAGCGATAACGGGTTGTGAGATATTTGCAATAATATGAAGAGTTTTGCTCGCGCTTGTATTAAGATTGATAGTTGTGCAATATTCAGATTAGAATGTATGAAGTCAAATTCGCCGGGATTTAGGTTCTTATATCTACAAGAAGCACAAATTTGTGCTTTCAACTTCGTTAATATTTTCTAAGGGTATTTCACGTTCAACATCTAATATAAAAGGTTGTGTGAGGCTTTGCCATTTATTTTCATCCAACTTTATCCTTTTAAACCAATTGCTTATATTTTCACAATTCTTGAAGTTAGTGTTTTGGTCCGTTGTGTACGTCTTCTGCGTTTATAAATTTTATAGTGAAGTTCATGCAAAGTTAGAGGGTGACAAAAAGTGGTTCGCACACAGTTTTGTGTATTTGATAGTGGCTATTTTTCGACTTCTTTATAATATTTTCCACTTCAAACCTAAACTCCGTAGCACATAATTAACCTTATATCAGCCTCCACAAACCTTAATTTTTGCGGATATTGCAACCCCAAACTAGTTCTTAAGGGATTTTGAGTTTCAGGTTTTGAACAAATCGGTATTATTCAAAACAAAATTGACATCTTAAACTCGAAATCATAAAACTGGTTTTAAATAAAACTAGAAATTCATAAAACCAAAAATATCTAGTTTTAAAGGACTTCAAAACTAATTTTGAAACCTTTTTCTATTCATCACAAAATAAAATCGGAAAAGTCGACAAAAATGAATAAATTACGAAACTACATCAAATTATTAGGCATATTTAATTGTTTTGGTGCGTAAATAAAGGATATTTCGCGAATTTGGTAACAGCTTAAGGAAGAAGACGAAAAAACTTTTTGGAAGAAGACGATTTGCTGATAACGAAAAAAAAAACCATTAACACACTGCGGAAATATGCAGAAGTGGAAGCGTTTGATTAATTGACGGTTTATCAGCGCTTCAGGATGACAAATAATTTGTATAGAACTCGAAACATGGACTTTTCCTTTCCTAAAGTCACAATTAAGGTAGTTGACGAACGCCATATGGCGTTCAATAATACGCACACATATATCTTTCCTTGAACATCGGGCAAACAACGATGAAGCGTTTGCTTTCATGGGCGTTTGCTTTCCACCCACCATGTTTTGCAGATGAGCTGGTGCATATTCCTAGACCGTCAGCACCAATTTTCTTTTCGTCGAGGTGGTAGGAATTTTTTGTCACCGTCCTTTTTAGGTTGAATGATACAACCCGCCTGACAGCGGAATTTGATTCATCTCATTTATACAATTTGCAGAAATGATTTTTGCATATCATCAGCATAGGTTGATATTCTAATTATAATTTAACTTTATCGTCACTTTAAGATTTTTGTACACAATCCTTCGAAATAAAGAGCATTAACTTAAGCTTAGGATTTCCACTCTTGCTCGCCCTAAAAGATTTCACATGGTGATTTACTTTACAGCCGCAAAATTGTTTGAACAAGACGTAGGTACATATTTATATATACATATTTAGTTTGGATATGAAGTTCGGAAATAACTCACTTTTAGCTATCAAAATCAGTAGAATCCAAATGGAGCTCATAAGATTATGCAAAAGCACTCTATCCTTTAAACGATTATGTGGAAAAATGTTGATTATACTAGAGACTAATAATATATGTTCTTAATTTTTTTTTATTCTAAAAAAATGAATTTGATTTCAAGTTTTTTATTGTAAATGTGAGCAAAACCTGCATAAACAATGTGGTTAGCTAATATAGGTATTGAATTCATGAAAAAATTTAAAAACTTAAATTCCTTCATAAACACAAATTTACAATCAAGTATTTTTTTGTCATCTCTTTAAGCATGGCTAACAATTTCGTGAGAAAAAAAAATCAAAATTTTCAAAACAATTTTCCAGTTATTGTATAATATTTACGGTGAAAAATGTTTAACCTGGGCAATAATTTATACTTAATTAATGACTAGTCCTAAAAATGGAAAACAACTTATTTTGTATCCAAAAACCATTTGTTAACAAATAATGGCCCAAGATGAAATTTTTTTTTTGGGATTGTAAACCGATTGCCCAAAAAAGTATATATTATTCGCATGCAAAACAAATCCATTGTATTGCATAACATTCCATGACAGCAATGTTTTTTTTGCATGAAGCTGTAAATCAATCATGCAAAAAGACAATACAAAAATTGGTGCAGGGAAAAAATTCCAAGATTTAGGGTGGGTGCGAGGTTGGGTGTATGCAAAGATTCTTTTGCATTTAAGGAATCTAGATTTAAAGAAACTATGTATAAATTCACAAACGCATCGTTGCAGAGATGATGCACAATCGTTATCGCCAAACATTCATAAATGCATCAAACCCCCATCACTTTTAGCTTACCGTGTTTATTATTGCGAACTTGCATCTTGCATTCTTGATGCGTTGTTGCTGATGCAATTGTATCAGCATCAACTGCATCTTGCATCAGCATCGCAAAAAAGCAGTGATGCAGAAACATTTGACGTTTATGAATTTACACTGTTTAAAAAAAAATATCTCCTAAAAATAAACCAAAGAAAAAGAAATGAAGTTGATTCTCATACCAAGTGGGCAAAAACTCCACTCTAGAAGTGGAGATCTTTCTCACTAAAAAGTGCAATAATTTCCCTCTCGCGGTGAAAATAAATTGAACTTTGAAAAGTGGAATAGATTCCTACTTATGATGGAATAAACTCCCATGTGGAGCAGATGCCAGTGGAATTATTTCGCAGCATCATTTTTTTCGCAAAGGACCTGTAAACTATGCCTTAGATATAACATTTTTTAATTTATATCTTGTTTCTCCTCCATATTTCGAAATGAACATAAAATCTGCAGATTATCTCTATGTGAACAAAAAAAAAAAAATCAAATTCACAGTTCTTCTTTTACTTTAAAAATAAACGATATTGCTTCGATAATAATTGTTTTCTTCTAAATTTTATTTCAGCTGACTGTATTAACACCTGTATATTCCAGATTCAAAGTAGCCAAACCGATAATTTGCGTCTAGTTTTTCGAATTCTTCTAAATGTGTAGACATAGGTAGAAAATTGATAATTCCATTAAATAATTTGCGTTCTTTCATTCACCAAAAGTTGACCAGTTTTTTTCAGGAACAGGTTCACCCGCTTAAGCCTTATCTCGATGTAAAGTGGACGTGAACACGCAAATTATTTAATAGACTTATCAGACAGGAATCTACCAAACACCATAGATACATAACTGGAGTCAAGCACACCATATCCAATATACATGCCAGTTTTTTTTAATAGTAATCAAAATCTGCTATTTGTTTTACAGTTTATAGGTATGTATTTTGGTATATACGAATTTTGGCTATATGTATTTATCTTTTTCTGCATATTTTGCAGCTTAAATTTTCCGAAAATATCAATCGCAGATATTTTAATTCTTGTAAAACCGCTAGGCGTTCGACGTGCAAGAATCTATATTTTTCCCTATACCTCTTACTTTTGCGTCGTTCGAACTCCATATAAAATTGTTGTTTTTAATAAATTGTTTTACTTTTCCAGGTGCTGCAGGTACTCTGACGTTTAATTTTAAGTTTAAAAAGGATTGTCTTCCAAGATGCTTATGATTATTACTTAAGGGTCTTCAATCAAACTTATTTTGGTGAAAATCTATAGTGCAAATAGGTTTAATGAAGCGAGCAAGTTTTGCATTAAAGGCACTTAACGAGACGTGATAGAAATATAGGATCAAATAAAGTTGCAAGAAAGTTGTTTTTGTTCATAACAATTTTAAATATCGTGAGTTCGATAAGAACTGTATTCAAATCGAATGAAAAAAATCGAATTTAAATTTATGGCTAAATTTATAGTTACACAAATAAGCAAACTAATTCAACTAAGATTTCTTTTGTATACAAATATTATCATATTAGAAAATAATTATGTAGGTATCTGAATGCGAACATTTCAGATTTTATGTACCTACAAACTAGTCAAATATTTTTTCATGATTTAAAAAAAACACGGTTGATGACTGGATTGTCTACATGAATCTTTCCTTACAAAACTTTCTCCACAAAACTTGCGAAATACATTTTATCTTATCTTTGCAGTACAAATCGCGAAAAGATAGAAAGGTAAAACAAACATAAAAATAGACAAAACAAAATAAATACCTGTTTGCCATTCAGATTGATATAGCGTTCGTTAGTTACATGTTCCACTGAAGATTCCTCTTCGAACGACAAGAAACCAAATCCACGGGATTTCTTCTTCTCTTGGTCGTACATAATAACCACCTCGGTTACTTTTCCATAACGTCCAAAGAAAGTTCTCAAATCAGTTTCGGTAACATTAGAAGGCAAACCACCCAGAAACACCTTGTAGCCTCCTCCCTTCTTCGGCTTTTGCAATGTCCTCGGATTACACGGCTTTGGATCAATCGTCCTGCCATCCAACGAATGAGGTCCACTTTGCAAGACATGATTGACATTTGCCGGATCTGCAAACGTTACAAATCCAAATCCACGTGATCGGCCACTCTCATTATTTTTCATTACAACACAATCAATAATTTCACCAAAACGACAGAAATACCGCGATAGATTCTCTTGCGTTGTTTCCCATGACAAACCGCCAACAAATAATTTGCCTCTCTCATCTTCCTCCATGATTTTTTGCGGGCTTTTTTTAATAATTGACGTAATTGTGCTTATAAATTACTTTATTTTTTCAAGTCTTGGGCGATATTCAATCAAAGAAAAATGAGGGGTTTTTTGTACAAACTAGTGGATTTTTTGATGAAAATATAGTTTAAACGATGCTCTTAATTTTTTTGTTTTTTCTAAGTTATATAGTTAACTTTGAAGATACTCCAATAATGATAATTAAAGTCGACACGTAACTTTCTAATTATAAATTGTATTACTTTCCTTTTTCGTCGTCGTCGTTGGATGTTGGAAAATGAAGAATGAAGAAACGCCGGTTGCTTATTTGGTAGGCTCGCGTTGACTAAGCAGTTATGCTCTTTTATCTTAATGCTGACGATAACTACCCTATACTAGCTGTCTACGTTTACAATAGAAAATCTGAAAAGAAATATAAAAGAAAAAGAAAGAGACGAATATTGTGAAACTGGAAATTATTCAAGAAATTCATACATGTGTTCTATCCTTTCGTGTATAGATACGTATTGAAAAGGCCTATGCATATAATGACAAACCGATTAACATTACCAGCGTTGCCAGGTATAAGTCAAAAAATAATACTTGCGCCATTAGAGACAAATTTCTAAGCTTTAACACATTTTTAAAAGCACATTGTTTTGATAGATTTATTTAGGCAAACGAAAATATATTAAACTTATGGTTGAAAAGTACATGTTTAGTACATTCAGTTTAAGTGAAATTGTTTTTGTTAGTGGTACGTTTGTATTCGTCTTCCAATTCGAAGAAACAAAATTGCAGGTACGATAGTCAAGTTTAACGCTGATAAGTTCTGATGGATGAATAAAAATAGGTTAATTGAGTGTGAACATGAATGTTACTAATCGGGTTAAAGAGGCAATTGCATGAATTTTAAAATTTTACAACTGCTATGGGATGTGTAATATAATGAAATTCTGGTTTGAATATGAACACGTATTGTGTAAGCTCATAGGGTTTTCTTAATTAAAATCTTATCACAACTTGTTCGACAAACAAGCTAAATACATAAATAACTAATTTCAACGAGACAAAACAGTATAAATAACGCATTCCCATAATAATATTAAATAATTTATTCCAAGATTTAATTTGGCAATTAATGTAGGTTCGACTGATTTGTGTTGGTTTTTCACATTTAAATGTACTACGTACGACATTTGTGATTTTAAATACAGGTTGAACTGTAATATAGTAATTGATTTTTACACGACAGCTTGATTGAAATTAGATTTCATGAAATAATTTGCCTACGAACACAGAATTAAAAAAGTCGGCAACCATTTCTGAAATAAAATAGAAATGAAAATTGCTGGTGGAGGCGCAAGGCAAGGTAAGACCGTGTTGGATGAAACCGCAAAATATCGTTTGTATGCATTTTATTCAGTCGGATTTGACGAAATTTAATTTTATTAGTAATAGTAGATGAATTTGGTCTTAATTTATAATTCAGCTTTTTTGGTCGCTAGTAGTGGAAATGAAACAAAGTTGCATTGATTTATTCCCAACCAATCGAATTATCTTCCACAACCGAAGAAGTGCTTCAATTAAAAAAAATATAATATTTTTATATTTTTTTGAATTATCTGAATATCATTTTAGAAACTAACATGTGTCTATCGTCATAATAATGGAATGAATGGAAGAGTGGTAAAGTCATTGCCGCTTCCAGAGCAGTCATTGTCGATTCCAGAGCGCTAACACCAAAGCTGATAATCTGACTTCGTCGCTACAATTCAGTTCCGTTTCCGCTGGTTTCATTGGTTTCAAGGCAAAATATAGCACACCATGCACTGTTTATTGCGATTGCTTTGTTAGTAAATATTAAAGATATTATTCTTTTTTTTTTTTGGAAATGAAGCAAGAGTTGAATTCGGAGAAAAACATTATCTTATTAAAAAGTCTTCATCAATTTTGCAATGTTTCAGTGGCTTGAGAAACTGCAATGGTAGCTTAGTTCCATTGCAGTTCTATATTTTGTAATTTGACCGCTGTCCAAATTTATTCAATGACTTTTAGATGTTTCAAATGCAAATATAAAACTTAATAAAATGTTGATTATACCTGGCAGTTAAAGAGTTCTGTGAGATATACTGCACTAGACTCATTTGAATGTGTATAAAAATAGTATTTGTAAAGCCAAACCAATGTTTGAACTCATATAATGTCTGTTCGTGTACCTTACATCCCAAAACGATGAATTTGAACAAATTTTTATTTTTTCATGAGCTTTGAAAACTTTTGGGCGAATTCGAACCATAGTGGCCTAACTGCAATTTAATCGAAATTAAGTTTATGACAAAAATTTAATCTGTATTTATTAAAAAAATGTCAGCATTTAAATTTTTTGAATTCACAGCGCCATGCCAGTTACAGGACTTTTTGCATTTAGAGGCCAATCACAAACAAATTAATATCTTGAGTGTAAAAGTGGCCTATCTGATCAGTTATAACGGTATTTTGAGAAATCATAAATGCAAAATCAAAAACCTATTATTTGTTCATCATATTGCAAAAAAAAATATTTTTCTTTATTTTAAAACTCCAAGAGTTTTAGAATTTTTAAAACTACAAGTGTTTTAGAATTTTTAAACTAAGTGTTTGAAAATAACCTGTTTCTTATTCGAAAATAATAAAAAATGCAGTTAGACCACTATGGCTCTCACGGCCTCATATTACCTATAAATATTTTATTTTCTAGATCTGTGTATTGAACTAATCTGATCATTTACTTAATTTCTGTAATTTTTAGTCATAAAATTTATTCTTTGAAACTCTATTTCACGTATGACAGGATACCAATTCTTACCTTCCTTGGGGGCTTACTTCAGCTCATACGATCACAATTTAATACCTATGATGACAAAAGTTGTTTATACAACACAAACTTAAATAAGTCGAACATCGTTTAAAGAGACAAAAACTTCGCAATAAAGAGGTCCCTCAAGTTGTCATCACATTACACACGTATGTTACCTTAATAAAAAATCTTCTCTTTTGCAATCTAATCTGTTAGGAAGGGCGGACACAAACTAGGTAGATGTAGGTACTAAATTCTTTTGTTAATGCTTTGCTGATGAATGATGATTACATTGAATATTTTTGTTCTTCTTTAATGAAAGAGAAATTGACATTTTTAAACAAAAATTCAATTTGAAGAAAAGTGTATATACAGGTTGTACATTGTTACTAGCATCTGGCAATACTGTAAAATGTTTAAATGGTGAAGACATTTTTTTTATTAATTATTATTCCTTGAACTAATGGGATCACATACTAAAAAGCACGCAACTTATCCTTAATTATTCACATAAAATTTGTATCTACAAAGCGTGTAGGTAAATGATTCGACATTATTTTTTCTGTATTTTACTTTACAGAAATTTCATATGTATCTATCGGTTTTGGATGAGGCTTTAATATTTTTCAGTTCCTACGCATTTCAATTTGTAATATGTATATGAATATGATTGTTTAGTCTAGTTGTACATAAGGTGAATTAACTTTTAAACAAAAACGATAGTCACATTTTATTGAATATAGATACTAAAGAAAAACTTGCTTGTGCGAGAGAAGGGCGCTAGATTTTTTTTATCTAAAGAAAAAAATATGTATCGAAAGTGCAAAATATTGTAATATAAGTGGGTTATATAAATAAAAGAAAAAAACAATATTTTCAATAGAACTTGAATCTCACCGTTTATTATATTTAACAAATAAAGCCTTGGAATTATATTTGTTGCACTTCAAACCAAAAAAATTAGTTTTTTTTGCTTACAGCACTAACTTAAAAGAAATTAATTCTATGATTTGATGTATACGATATAACCTAACTTAACCATGATAAAATGATTTCGAAAATGGACAACGCAGCTATACACTATACGGACTGGAACACGATTTTTTCATTTTGGGGACGAAACAAAATTAAAATTAGTATGTTTGTCTCTTTTACACTTACGCTGTTTGAAACTAGATTTAGAAATATTTTCATTGCCACGTTTCACACTTATTTCAGTTTAACAAGAGAAGCATTTGTAAGCCAACTTACGGCGGCTAACGGCTTGATGATTGTGTTTGGGTGCGTTTCTTGGCGCAAAAACTAAAATAAACTAGGGCTACTAGCTAGGCTATAACGTTTACAAGCAGGATCGAGAGCTCGAGTTGAAATAGAGTCGAATATTCGACCCAGTGGTCTGATTAGGGAATACGAAGCGAATCGTTTGAACCTGTTTAAGCCTTAACTACATTGGCCACTTTTTGCAAAATTATAAAAGTAAACATATTTTTTTCCCGCTAGAGCAGTTGTCTTGTGAAAAAGAATATACAAATTATTTCCTAAAGCAAAATTTAAGCTTTCTGCATCATTTTTATAAGTTTTCTAGTGAGAAAAACTTGGGCCTATTCGGCATGATCTTTTATTCTGCTATTCTGTTATTCTGCTATGAATTTCCATACAAAAGTTTCAACTGTCAGAAAATCTTTTATGAATTTTAATTTTCGTATTCTGTATGCGTCATTCTGTTATTTAATCTGCTTAGAATTCTGTTAAGAACTGCTAAACTTTCGAACTCATAGCAAAATCTTTTACAAATCATTCAGCATGCCAAAATCTTTTACTAAACCTGTTATGAATCATAAAAGAATAAAAGACAAACCTCTCTGGCTTTTATCATAAAAGATTTCAATAAACAAGAAGATGTATAAAGTAAAAATTACCATTTTTCTTTTATTTCGTCAATAAAATGTTTTAAAATTAGACAAAGTTAGTGTAAAAATTTATTGAAAACACAAATTTTGAAATTGAACAATTGAAAAAAATAAAATATATTTTTTGCAGGCGAAGGCACAAATCACTTTTCATGTGGAACGAAGATAAAAAGTAATCCCTTTCGTGTCCCCGATGTGCATCACAGCCTTGAATATATTTAATGCAGGAATTCTACTGTATACATTCACTAGCCATAAATAAAACAATTCGGTGTTAAATATCGATTAAATATTAAATAACCGGATGATAATAAATGGCCACCCATTTTGGTATTTGTCATTTTATTTACAACAGCTTATTTTGGTAACAGATTCTAGGTCTGTTTGTTAAGTGCCCTGTTACACGACGACTTAAGAGTCATGACTTTTTTCGAGGGCACTACTAATTTCATTTTCGAAGTTTCATAACAGAGTTTTAAATATAAAAGTTCCAATTAGACCTATTCTGCCAAATCTATTTTTCTGCTATGAATCTTCTGTTATAAAGCATAAAAGATTTCCAGCATAAAAGATCTTATGATTTGTATTCAGGTGTTCGAACGAATAAAAACTGTTATGAAACTTTGAAAACGAAATCAGTCAACGAACAGACCTTAAATCTGTTGTCATAATCAGCTGTTCTGTTATTAAATTTATTTACATTTATTAGTTTGTGTTGAAATTCTGAGCAGCGTTTATTAGCTTAAAACAAGTAAAATACAAATATTTCAAGTGTTTAATACTTTTTGTTTTTGGTTGCGGTTGAGGGATGTCGTGATAAAGAAATACACTAGGACTACACAGCACATTCAACATGCTCCCCTTAGTCGATTTTACTGGTCCTGTGCATCTGTCCACAAAAATAATTTTATTTTATTTGATAATTTGTTCATAAATACATATCTACAATTTGTTTACGTTCTTAAGAACATTTCGTTGACGAAATAAAAGATAAATATCCATTTTTACTTGATATACTTGTGTACTTATTAATTTCTTTTATGATAAAAGTCACAGCAGTTTGTCTTCTATTCTTTTATGATTTATGTTATTAACAGATTGAATAACAGATTTTGGCATGCTGAATACCAAAAATGCGATTTGTAAGAGATTTTGCTATGAGTTCGAAAGTTTGGCAGTTCATAACAGATTTCTTAGCAGATTTAATTAGGCCTATTCTGCCAAATCTGTTATTCTGCTATGAATTTTCTGTTATAAATCATAAAAGATTTCCAACATAAAAGATCTTTTTATTCAGGTGTTCGAACTTTTATAAAAATCTGTTATGAAACTTCGAAAACGAAATCAGTTAACGAACGGACCTTAAATCTGTTGTCATAATCAGCTGTTCTGTTATAGAATTTATTTAGATTTAGTTTGTGTTGAAATTCTGAGCAGTGATTATTAGCTTAAAACAAGTATTAATATTAAATTGATCTTTTATTTATTTACTAAAGCAAGTATAATAAAAATATTTCTAAATGTTTAGTAAATTTGTTTTTCGTGCGGTCGTGCTAAATTTATAACAGATTGAATAACAGATTTTGGCATGCTGAATACCAAAAATTAGGCCTATTCGGCGTGATCTTTTATCCTGCTATCCTGTTATTCTGCTATGAATTTCCATACAAAACTTTAAGATGTCAAAAAATCTTTTATCAATTTTAATTTTGGTATTCTGCTGGCGTAAATCTGTTATTTAATCTGCTAAGAAATCTGTTATGAACTGCCAAACTTTCGAACTCATAGCAAAATCTTTTACAAATCGCATTTTTGGTATTCAGCATGCCAAAATCTGTTATTCAATCTGCTATAAATCATAAAAGAATAGAAGACAAAATTCTGAGACTTTTATCATAAAAGATTTTAATAAGTACACAAGTATATCATGTAAAAATGGATATTTATCTTTTATTTCGTCAATGAAATGAATCTTAAAAACGTAAACAAATATATTATAGATATGTATTTATATTATAAGATTATTTTTGTAGATGGATTCACCAGTAAAATCGGCTAAGTGGAGCCTGTTGAATGTCCTAGGTAGTCCTATTGTTTCTTTATCACGACATCCCTCAAGTCTCAACCGCAACCAAAAACAAATTTATTAAACATTAGAAATATTTTTATTTTACTTGTTTTAATCTAAACTGGCCTGCACGATAAGAGCTCATAAAAGAGGGTAATTTAATTTCCATACGCTGCTCAGAATTTCAACACAAACTAAATGTAAATAAATTTTATAACAGAACAGCTGATTATGACAACAGATTTTAGGTCCGTTCGTTGACTGATTTCGTTTTCGAAGTTTCATAACAGATTTTTATAAAAGTTCGAACACCTGAATACAAATCATAAAAGATCTTTTATGTTGGAAATCTTTTATGATTTATAACAGAAAATTCATAGCAGAATAACAGATTTGGCAGAATAGGCCTAAATGTGATTTGTAAAAGATTTTGCTATGAGTTCGAAAGCTTGGCAGTTCATAACAGATTTCTTAGCAGATTTAATAACAGATTCGCAAACAGAATACCAAAATTAAAATTGATAAAAGAATTTTTGACATCTTAAACTTTTGTATGGAAATTCATAGCAGAATAACAGAAAAGCAGAATAAAAGATCACGCCGAATAGGCCTAAATAACAGATTCGCAAACAGAATACCAAAATTAAAATTGATAAAAGATTTTTTGACATCTTAAACATTTGTATGGAAATTCATAGCAGAATAGCAGAATAAAAGATCACGCCGAATAGGCCTAAATATCTGAATGCCAATCATAAAAGTTCTTTATTGATGGAAATCTTTTATGATTATAACAGAAAATTCATTTCAGAATAATGGATGTGGCAGAATAGGAATAACTTTCTCGAAATGAGTTTGGAAATTTTCACTTTTGTATTTTTTCACTTTTTCGGCATATGTATGTAGTAAGGCCTTTTAGACACTTACAGCCGTAATTATTAAAAAAAATTAAAGGCTTCGTAACTTTTAAATGGCTCTAAGTTGGTCTTATAAAGTGTGAAATCGGTATCTATAATCAATTTTCACTTTTAAGCAACGTTACTTAAATGCATCTTAAACTAAACGCCTTTCACCACGTTTAAAGGTTACTTAAACATTTTTTGACATTCGAGACTAATTTTGTTTGTTTTTATTTCAGAAATATAGGTAAACCTATATGTATGTATGTGGGTAGAGTTTTCATATTTTTGATGTGGGTACGTAATGAAAGCTTTAAGATTTGTGATTTCCTTTAATAAAATGAATTGTAAAATAAACTGTTTGGATTTATTAACATATTTTGATATGAAAAGGCCAAGGTGTGAATTAAAAAATTGAATAATAGAATTAATAGATAATAGATGTTTCATTTCGTTTGCATTTAGTATGCCAGTCGCTTCTCTTTCTTTCTTATAAATACATGTACTCATCTTTTGTTTGCATTTGCTAGCAAGCTGTCAAAAAACAGCTAAAATGAACATGTACTAGTGAGTTTTCTCTCGTTACGTTACATTTTAATCGTTTAGTTAAGTAGCAATAGAATTTTGATTATAGGTAAATTTGGCTGATAGAACCAACAACTTCAATGCTTTGCACATTCAAACAACAAGAAATGAGTCTTATGAAGTCGGTGTTTATATTTGGTTCATACCGCATGACATCCCAGACCCCCCCTTCTCTTGTTCAGGGGCCCAACTTCACAAGAGTGAGTTTTTTCTGTGTAAACAGAAAATCGTGTACACGTCAATTTTTTCGATACCGCAAGGGTGAGTTTTTAGTTTTTGACAAATATCGTATATGCACAATCAGTCAAATTTATTCACACTTGTTTTGGGCGTGGACGGAATGTGTACATATAAAATCATTCACACTTACGGAATTGGGCCCCAGAAACTACCGTGAGACCGGTCTCAAAAATGAGGTTTGATATTAGTGCTTTCGTGATAGCTTTCGTTTCAAATTCACTCTATTTTCTTAATTGAAGGTGAAGTTTACAGCCGTATTCTGGCAATTCTCACTAATACCTCACAGGTCACAACAACCTCATAAGGTGAGGATAATTTGATTTTGTGGTGTTGTCGTACTCTGGAAGCAACCCCACAAGATATGTGATCCTCACAAAAACTATCGAAACTGTGATCTCCTGAGAGCAGAGATCACAACTAAATAAACACTTGTGATTCACATAGTTACGACATTACCATTTTTGTTTGTATATATTTCTCCTTAGCTAATTCAACTAACTAAAAAATAAACATTCATGCATGCATTATTTGGTTTTAGTTTATTATTATTAAAAAAAAAAAAACAATTAAAAAACAAATATTCATGCAACAGCGTCATCTGTCAAATTTTCATACAAATTGCGACAGAATTACGAAGTTCAAAAACTTTACCACATTAACGATGACTGTACGCTATACTATATGCTGTATACCATATGCTCCCACCGGAGCAAAATCTCGGATTTCAGAGATTTCAGTCCATATCTTCACAAATCTCAATGAAATCTAGTTACGATGTGAAATTTTCTTTATGAATGGACCTATTTTCAGCTTTCACCATAGAAAGGTAAAAAGAGAGAGTATGATATTGTATTTGACATTTGAAAGGAGAGATACACAAACACATAAGCACATGACAATGGTAGTTTTTTGTGTTTATATGATCCGAAATCTTGGTTTTCGCAGTGTGAACACCAATTTGAAATCTCGGATTTCATTAAAATCTATTAAAACAAAATTACATTTGTACACAAACATGCAAATATATACAGACCATCTGTAAAACTAGCTCCTTGACCCACTTCGTAATAAATTTCGACTCGACTCCGCACTCCGAGTGTAATTGAGTCGATTCAAACTCATTTCAACTCGATCCACAAATACAACTCCATATGTAACTGTAAAAGTGCGTCTACACTATCTCACAAGGTATTAACATATGGCAGAATAATGTGGGAAAGAATTGCACGACCGCCAAATTTGGGTGCAGAAAATTATTTTCATATTTTGCTTCCACACTTGTATCCAAACAAATTAGTTTCACCATAAAGGTAAAACCGCAATCGATGGAACTGCACTTCAGCGGAACTGCACTGCAACTGAACTTCGAAATATTTTTTGTGGCAACGAAACTGAACACTTCAAGCCGCGGCAAAGTTGGTCAGATTATCAACTTTGCCGCATGGTGCCACGTCGTGAAGTTCAGTTGTCGCTTAGTGCGATACAGCTAATACCATTGACTTATTATATATGGACTGCTAGTCGCATTGACCTATTATATATGGACTGCCAGGAGCCAACTTCACGACAGTTCATCTTCAACAACTAAGCGCCAGCAGCGCTTGTTGGAGCAAAACAGAAAAATGGTGTAACTTTTGACAATTTGGTTGGCAGTTGTATTGTCGTTATTTGTTTATTTACTTTTTTAGAAAATAGTAATAATAGTTTAAAACAATGGTTTAAAAGCCATAACTTTTCTTTTTCAAATTAATCAGTTTTTATTTAAAGTTTTCTGTTTTCATTAAAAAATAGCGTTGGAAAAACTAAAAGAAAGGATCTAAACGACGCTGTCTCATCCTGCACTACCAACATCCAATAGACCTGGACCAATTTCATTGCAGTACAGAAGTTAACGGGGTAGTTTATCACACAGCCACAATTAGTTTGTAATCAATCGCCACGGAAATCTCCAAGCAATAAACTACAACCATTCTGCTAACAATCTATCCATCAGCTTTCTTTGTTCCTGGACGATTTTCCATTTAATAATGCATGAGGATTTTACATTCAAAAGTTCTAAGAAAAAGCTTAATGTTAAAAAAAACAAATGGCCTCAGGCAATGAACAAAAAATAGACCTAAGATTTGCGTAGAATGTGAGTCCAACTTGGGCGAAATGTGTATTTTCCAGTTAAATTTGTGGAAAACCAGCTTGGATGGATTTGGAAAAAATTCCAGCTGCCGACGATTTGAAATGCAGAAAATGTGGTGCTCGACAATCTTTTCTGTGTCAGGTAAACTTTTGGTCAAAAACTAAACTTCTTTTCTTTAATAGATATATGCACCCATAGAACAAAAGTCCGAGTGTTTCCATAGAACGATTTACATCTTCATTTGCCGTGAACCAAATTGTTCTGCTCAGAACTCAGCAGAGTAGGTATCCGGAAATTTTCTCATAAATTTGATTGTATTGTTCTCTATAAAAGATAGAAACTTCTCAGCATTTCAATCTCAACTTCCTTGACAAAATCAATTCCACTCAGCAGTTTACCCAAACGAGGATGAAGAATTAGTAAGAACATCAATTCAAACAGTTTTTACGCTTAATGACCAATCATTACTTTCAGGCTGCTGTTGAACCACCTTGCCTAGTTTGCTCCATTTGTGGTTGTCGAGGTAATTTAGTGTGTCCGCTATGCACAGCATCAACTACTGCTCCGCCAACCATCAGCGGGGTTATTGGCCGCAACACAAACTCCATATCAATCCGGAGCTTCAATCCCCACTGACGAGATCAACTTCCCAGTTGTTTCGTCTTTTGAAACCAATAGCCAAAGTCGACCAAGGAAAAGCTGGAACTAAGAATGAGATTCCCGGATCGAATCAGAGCCGACTTCTTCTTCCTCAACTTCAAATAACGCAGCGCAGATTCTTCGTTATGATCTATGTAGATTGCCGATAATTGTATTTTATGCACAAGTTTACTAATAAAAATTGGTAAAATTTTTAAAAATATAAAATCAATAATTTTTTTAAAGTTAAAAAACTGTAAGTAATTTTACCAATGTTGAAATTTTGTTTGCCTCAAATATCTTGCGAACAGTCAACAATATTGGCTCTCGGTTGATTTCATCCTATATATTATTTAGTAATTGATTTTTTAAACGAAAAAATCTACACGCAACTTTACCAACAATTGTAGACAATTGTTTTTCGTCTCAAATATCTTGACAACAAACAATGATGTTGGCTTTGGGTTAATTTAATTTCACAGACTTGCTTTAAATTAATAATTATAGGATTTGCAAAAAAATTCGCCAAATAGTTAAAAAAAAAACCAAAATCGTTGAAATTTTTTAATTAATTAAATTCTGTACACTAGTTCCTAATTGATATTTGATTGGTTTTATAAAATATTTCAACGAACATTAAGGGTATTCATAGAACAGCGTAAACTCATCGTAAATTTTGTAAAGTTTTAAACTTCGTAATTTCTGTCACAATTTGTATGGAAAGATTGACAGATTTACGAAGTTTACAACTTTACTACGTTTACGACGACTTTACGCTGTTGCATGAATACCTCTATTGTTTTTTTAAAGTAAAAAAACTACTATAAACCCTACCAAAAATAAATTACCAAACCAAAAGATTAATTTATGCATATACATTTTTTTATAAAATTGTCTGAAGGAGGGTGTATAACCAAGCCCGAAACGTTACAATTTAAAAAAAAAACTTTAAATAAAAGCAAAAAAGACCTAAAGCCCACGATAGGAACTTAATTTACATTTAAATAGGTCACGAAAAGGAATATAACTTACCAAAAATTATTAAACTTATTTCTTCTCAAATAACTTGTGAGCAACCAATGATATTGGCATTGGGTTAGTTTTATTCTTCTCACTAATCTTCATTTGATTTCATATTGAATATCTAAGAACTTTTTCGAAGATCTTTAACAGGCGATGTTTTGAAAATAAAATAATATCGGGCCTCTTGCTTCCGACCGCACCAATGGGAAGTTACCAATTTGGGTCACACCCAGGCTCTTTTTAGAATAAGTTTATATTTATTGGTATTGCCTTGCAAACATATACACACAAATAAGCACTTTTTGTTTATATTTTACATTTTATTATTTTTACCATTGATTTTTAGAGCAATTGAAAAAAATAATACAAAATAATAAATTTGATAAATTCAAAATAAACATAAATCAAAGTTGAAAAATTAATAATAATAATAATAGGTACAATCAAGATATACCTAAAAACATTTCGTGGCATCAAGCTGCAATTTTGTCATACAATCTTGAGCTCTCATTTCATCTTTTATACTATTACCATTAACAACTGTTTCGCTTAAATAATAATCATGATGTGGTGGTCATCAGCTTCTTGATCGTCATCCTCATCTCCGTCACTAATGTGGTCATTGCTTTTTTGGTTGTTAAGAGTTAAGAATATCGATCTTGAGCTAAAATATTAATTAATTATAGATAATTTATGTTATTTAAAATATGACAAATTACCTTAAAACCACTTGTACTCTTATTTACAAATACGAAGGTGATTTTCTGGCTCGATTCGATCTTCGTGAAGCAGAATATTCTGCAACAAGTATAAGAATTATTAATATATAACAAGAAATTTGTTTGTTTTATTTTTTTTTTAAATATCTATAAACTTATTATATTGAATACAAGTAAATAAATAAATGTTATTGAGTAATTTGAAATGCGGTATTTGTTTTTTATCTTTTTCCTCTGAATAAAATGGCAACCACTGTCAAAACGTTAGGACAAAGTCATCCAATAAAAAGGTAAACGATAAAGTCTGCACTATGCATTGGTTGAGCTGATCATTAGCATTTTTAGAAATTTATTTTGAATAACGAGGTACCTAAATACCAACTTATAAACTTATTCAAAATATATTTATAAAAAGTTATATTAGATAAAAAGTTTTATTAGATAAGAAGTTTAGCATATGCACTCACACTTACGTACAGACATTGAAGAAATAAAAACATTAAAATACCTACTTACCTAGCAAAAGAAATACCTGTGTACCTAGGTTTACAAAAACCCACCCCATCTTCAACAAAAGTATCTTAATACCTTTCCAAAAGATAATAAGTATCTTTACCTAAGCCCAACTCTAAATTTTCATAAGGATACCTACATATTTTATTTAAGCACCTACCAAAAAACATATCCTCGAAACAATTAATAATACAAAAAATTATTACCAAAATATATACCTACCTATACATATACCCTCAGAAAATAAAGATTACAATTCGAATTTATTAAAATACCCACCAAAAGTTATAGGTATCCTGTCATCGAAGTTATACGAGCAATTTATATATAAATAAATATACGAAAAGATACCCTCGAACATTTTAAATCAGCCATAAAAACAATGCCTACCCTCAATAATAATATGAGAAAATATACCTGTAGTTATACCTACGTTTTTCATTCTCATCATCTACAACAAAATCTGTGCAGAAAGGTTTTTCTGCTGTTTGCTATGACCTACGACACCGACGAGGCGACACGGCGCAAGCAGCTCACTCAAGTGTCTCTTTCATCCCCTTGTTAAATTATTCTTTGCTAATCTGGCTTTATACTAAATATATTTCCAAAATAAAACAACAAATAATGTTGAATTCAAAGAAAATACGAGAAACATTTTTACATTTTCATTCACAAAACCATTCTTGGCCACACACCCATGTTTCACACAAATTTGCCCATACGACAATTAAAATTCCAATAAACAAATAAAAGTAGAGACGAGCATACCTTTAATATGTGCCTCAGTGCTTTCCTCCTTGACAGACAGCATAGCATCGGCATTAATTTCTTCTTTATTGATCCTTCTTGCTTAAATTCATCATTTATAGATAATTGATTTTTACTGCCTTCTCTAACTTAATAACCACATCTTCAAGGTATTTTCTTAACTGAAAAAAAAAATAAATAAATCGGTCTTTCTTTCAATTAAACAATATTACCTTCAAGCTATCGGCAGATGTATCTTTATATTTACGTTTGTAACGCACTTCGCTTTTCAGCTGTCCGTTGTGATTCTGTAAAGAAGTTATCAAATACCGCATGTCTCAGTTAATTTGTGCTGTTTGCTCATTAGCAGCTATATTCTGCTCAAATTCGATCCCAAATGTTTAATATTTTTCCGAATCTGGGCCAATACGTCCTCCATTTGGATCATTTCACTGCGAACCTTTTTTTGAGCAATTAGCTTTTACCACTTTTATTTGTCTAAGGTGCTGGTTTGTAATTGGTTCCTTGTTACATCGAGCATTGTTTTAATTTGCATAGATTCGTTATACAAAACTGAATATTGAGATTACAAACATTTTTGTAGTTAACTACTCTATAACTGATTCGGGCAACTGATGAATCTGAAAGTTTACTGCACGCCGGCTCCACTTGACATGAGTAATGCTCGGACTATGAACATGACGAGAAAAAAACCAATGAAGCCAGAAAAATCTTTGTCTTGCTGACGATATGTCGAAGAAAGTGAGATTTGAGATTTCAAGTACGTTTGAGTTTTTTTTTAAATTTTGTTCGGGTTTTCCTTGTGTCTGGAGGTAAATATTGTTGCAAAAGTTCTGGTGAGAAAGTAATGAAACGACAGTGCATGTTTTGCCCAGCGAACAAAAATCTGCTTGTTGATTGGGTTGTGGTTGCGATGTTGGAAATCTGAATGCTCTGTGGAGTCGGGATATTAAGGAAAAAACAAAACAATCAATACTAGCTAAAACTTACGTGCATTTTAAGTTTTTCAACTTTTTTAATGTTTTTCGATGAGTGGCATGAAGTTTATCTAATTCTTTATGCTGGAGCGAGTTGAGGTAAAGAATAAACTGTCGAGTGGCATGAGTTCTGATGCAATATATTACGTCCATGATCACTAAATCACTTCACCCAAATTTTAAGAAACACACTTCTGCACTGTTGTGCATCAAGTAAGTACTGTGAAGGAATGAAATTTTGCTCTCACCCACGTCCATCAACAACAAGAAAAACACTGAAAGAAAAAACTAAAAAAATACATAAATAAATTTAATTTAATTTAATGAACTAAAAAATATTTAAAATTTATAACACGCTGACGTGTTTATTGTAATTAAATAAAAAAAAAACTAATAAACGTCAGGCGTCAAAAAATAAAGTTGAATATAATAATAGATGGCCTTAGTTTCTATGTCAACAAAGCTTGTTTAGGTTAAGATTGTCAAGAGATGGCATTAGTAATAATAACTCTTTTTGCCTGTTTGCTCCAACAAGCAGCTATGTCGATTAAAAGTTTTGAACACATTTTAAAACAGCTTTTGTATGGAAATGAAACTCGACTAGCAGTCCATATATAGTAAGTCAATGGCTAGTCGTATGTTTTTTCCATACAAAAGCTCAATAGAAAAGGGTTCAGCTTCTCCTTAGCAACATCAGAGCTTCCGTCGAACATGCGGCGAACAAAACAACTATCCTAACGTCTCTGTATGTCGATCACTCTATCATACTTGTCAATCAAAGTCAAAATTTATTATTATTTTGATTGAAAAATTTTGTGTCGTTTTATTTAATTAAAAAAAAAACTAACTTGAAGCATTTTGAACTTAGAGGATAGGTATTTAACCTTCCTACTAATATCAAGCACCAAGCATCAACATGATACAAAGAATTGCAAAATGGTAAGTCAAAAACGAACTCGAAAATCAAGTTATACATAAATAAAACGCCCTTCAAACTATCTTGTTTTTCTTCAGAATTAAGAGGGGTGGCAACTGACTAGCAAATCAAATAAAAAGAAACAAATTTCCGCGGATAAAGGAAGCCCTTCTTTTTTTTTTTCTTCGCCAAAGAAAAGGCGAATTTCTAAAAAAAACGTTACAAGTGTCAAGTCACCGAAGTTGCAATAAATCAAAATCATGGTTCATAGAAGAAAAGAGAGAAATCAAATATGTACAAAGTCGATTATTGTTCTAATAAATGTTTTTCAACACTTTTTAAAAACTTGATTTATTTGTTTGTTGTTATCGTTTTTCAAAATAAAATAAAAACACAAAAGAAACACTCCATTCATTTGTCAAAAGTTACTGCATGTCTGCCGCCTTTTCGACGGCAGCGCTAGTGGCGTATAGTAATAGACTGAACAGACGTGAAGTTGGCTCCTGGCAGTCCATATATAGTAGGTCAATGGCTAATACAATTTCAAACAAACAATATTTTGAATATTTGTAATAACATATGTCAAATCTTGTCGGATACCCTGTCAAGTTGTGTGTGTGATGCAGAAAAATCCATGTCTTGCCGATGACATGTTGAAGAAAACCAACTTATGAGCACAACATGAACGCTGTTTAAAACTTGGCCATGAGATTTCATGTGCCTGCGAGTTTTTTTCTGGTTTTCGTTGTATGTCCCCTATTACACGATGATTCTTTGCGTCGGACTCGAACATAATGAGCCCTGTGCGTCGTGGGCCAAGTTTTCTGAGACTCTTGACGTTTCCTTTTAGCATTGGCCGTACTTTCGTATTTTTCCTATACAAAGCGCTTAAACAGTGAGGCTAGTCGCGCAAATGCAATTTTCAGTTTCGAAACTATTTGGTTGCAAAATTGAGTCCTATGGACATCGATTCGAACAACTTTTCAGTTTGTGTTTTGGCACAAACTTAACGATTCCAATGGAATAATATGTAACTGCGCGGACATTCAACCAAATAGTTGCGGATATTTAACCACATCGTTAAATTTTGTTCTTTCCAAAGTGCGTTATGTTCTCTGTGCGAAAGAGAACAAATGTATCTTTTCTTTAATTTGCTGAGCAAAAGAATATGTCTATCCGCGTACCTCCCAAAACTACAAATTTCTACGAATTAAGCCCAAAGTACTGTCAAAGCTCATAAAAAAAATTAAATTCGTAGAAATTCTATGTTATGGGAACTTTACGAACAGACCTAATATTTGGACGAAGGTGATAATATTTGTCTTTGAATGTATGAGATAGAAAAACTGAATAAACATTATCGGTGTGTTGGTTAGGTTCGTTGCAATTGCTTGTAGAGTTGCTCATGTGTGCGCTCAGTAGTCAACTTTTGACTAACTAACTATTTTGTTGTGGTAGCAGTTGCATGCTTGCGACAAGCCTAAAGAGAACTGTCAATTTTGCATCAAGCGACAAGAAGCTCCGTGTAATAGCACGTGACTCACAGGATGATTTTCAAAGAGAATTCGAAAAAAGAGTCAGACGCAAAGAATGATTGTGTAAAAGAGGACTACTACACGATGATTCTTTATCCCCTATTACACGATGATTCTTTTCGAATATAATGAATACATAAGAGAAAAAAGATGAGATGGAAGACCAGTTGCCCTTTGCGTCGTGGGCTAAATTTCCGTATTTTTGTATTTTTCCTATGCATGAAGAAGATTTCGCATTGTTACAAGATTTTACTGAGACTTCAGCGAAATCTCGTATTTCGAAATCTCAAAACTGTATACGGAAATGTGGAGATTTGGACTGAAATTTCTGAAACATGAGATTTCCCTTCGGTGGGACCATAGTGACACTTTTATATTTTATAAAGTTGGCCAACCAAAGCCCAAGAAAGCTAAATATCAGGAAAATCTAACATGCCCATTGAATTTGCCCATTCACCGTGGTGATTTTCTTGTGAGGATTTTCCCAAAATACCAAAAATGTTATCGAATCACAACAAACCTCACAAGGAATATTTCACAGCTCCTCACAAGGAATATTTTGAGCTTGTAACTTAAGAGCCCTCCCAACGCTAGAATAGGGCTGCTAGTTGAATCAGCTGACTCCAACACTGCATGTAAGGCCTGGCGCCCACTGGGCAACTTAATTGCTGGCAACTTTTTGTTGCTCGAAGTTGCCGGCAACTCCGAGCAACTTAAGTTGCTCGCCATCACCAACTAGGCAACTTCCGAGCAACTTTTTGGAATTTGACGTCATGTTGTTTTGGTATTTGTTGTGTTGACTTTTGACACGGACACCATTATAACGTTAATAGAAATGTAAATACCAAATAAAACATTGAAGTTTATAGCTCATTTTTGATAAATCAGAACTAGAGGATAGAAAATTTAGAAATCTAAAAACCTATATGTAAGATTTTATCGTTGAACACGGTCATCTTTGACAGATAAAGTTACCGGCAGCAAAAGTTGCCCAGTGGGTGCGGCCGAGCAACTTAAAGTTGCCGGGAAAAAGTTCCGTGAGCAACTTCGAGCAACATAGTTGCCCAGCATCTCCCATATAACCCAATGTACCTGAATCGGGAGCAACAAAAAGTTGCTGGTGCGAGCAACTAAAAGTTGCCTAGTGGGCACCAGGCCTAAGTGAAAATCGTTCTTGGAAAAATTATTCTTGGAATAACCATTCATGCTAATAACAACCCTGGCATTACTGTGAATTCCACATTCCACAATCCACTTTTCCAATTTTTTACTTTCGCGGTGTAGGTTTGGTGGTGTTTGCGCGTTGTTTGTGGTGTGCCGCAAAGCATGTTTTTTTTTGCATAAACTATCCAAAGCATTTCGAGAAAAGAATTTCTATTTATTTTAATAAAATATTTTATATATATATTCAATTAAGCCACAATCATGGTAATAATTTATATGTGAATTTATATCTATAAATTTTGCCTGTCGAGAAACATAATAACATTACACTAAAATTAAAAATACCATTATTGATTTTGCAGTCGAAAAGAATGTCGAGGTATCCTAGTGATCGTAAGGTTTATGTAGGTGATTTGGGAAATAATGCCAGAAAAAATGAGTTGGAGTATGCATTTAGCACCTATGGCACTCTGAGGAGTGTATGGATTGCAAGGAATCCGCCCGGCTTTGCTTTTGTCGAATTCGAGGATGCCCGTGATGCGGCCGATGCAGTTCGAGGTTTGGATGGACGAACGGTTTGTGGACGGCGAGCTCGAGTAGAACTATCCACCGGCAGATATGCGGGCGGTAGAAATGACAGAAAAGGATCAAAAAGTGGCGGACGCCCATTCCATCCGGATGATAAATGTTACGAATGTGGAGGACGAGGTCATTACGCCCGCGACTGCCGCCGCTATGGTCGAAGACGCCGGTAAGTTCAAAAATTGTGTGGAAAATTTTAAATATGCGTTATCTTGCCCACTTAACTTGGGCTGTATTTTGATCAAGTTGATTTATTTAGCTTAATATCGCAGATTGCAACCGTCTAAATTATCTTAATAGAACAAAAATATTCACCCCAATGAATGCAAAGAAACTCCTTATATTCCAACCCTTTTCGCAGAGATGAGATTTATTTTGTTGTTAGTTTTCCATGTAATCCGTGACTTATAGGCATGTTTATAATGCGCAGTGAACAAATGCATCTTTTCCTCTTTATCAGCAACATTTATTATAAGTTTAGAATATTCAGTTGTAGTGAGCTTAAATCAAGATGCAACCTTCAATCAGAGGCTCATCATGAGTACCTACATGTGTTGGTTAGAATAAAGTAAAGTATCACAATCACACAAATAAACAAACTGATAAAATTACACAGTTAAATATAATATAAAACGTACATACCTCCATTTTAAGTAGATACATATAATCAAATCCTTGATACATTAATGTCCGCGGAGCAATGGTTCGAATCGAATCCTTTCAACTCATTTTAAAATCAACCGACGAAGCATTACATTAAAGCCGAACAAGCCATAAGTTGATGGACACAAATAATTCATTGTGGTTGTCGATTTGCAATCGAATCGAAATTTGTCGATTGTATCGATTGGCTTCTAAGTTTTGGATTGTGTAACGTTATCTTTATTATGAATAATCCACTGTCCATATCTTCAATTTGAAAGTTCATTTGTATTCGCGTCTCAATTCCCAAATATAAATTGAGTTCCTAGGGCATAGATCAGACATTTACCATCGACAAATTTCGATTGCAATCGACCATCACAATATGAACGACGATCGATAATCGAAAAAAGTAGTGCATCCATCAGAAAATCGCCAACCGCAATCGGGGCCATTATTTACCCGCCGTTGATCCTGCAGAAGCTGGATTCAGTGTTCTTAGCGCGGCATGTTATATAGAGGCAACAAAATACTCCAATTTCACAAAGGTAGTAAAAATGTTGGGTTATAAAACCGAAGGCTACGTTTAGACGTTTTTTGAGGGATGGAATATCTCCGACTCATTTCAAATCCTTATTAATAACCTCTTCTCTAAACCTTCTTATCTCACTTATATCACTTAATTATTTGCAGAACAGTGGCGTGGCGTGAATACTTTGAAAAGGGAAGACGAAGCAAAAGCTAAACACCCGCAAACTTAAGAACCTTATCTCAATTTTTTTAAAACAGGATAGTACGCCTTTTTTCTACATTAAGTTATAGAAGTAGAAATTCTCAGTCGCTTTCTGTTTCAGATGCAATTTTGTAGATGGTTATTTGAGCTTCTACAAGATATGATTAATATCTCAAAATATTAATACAGTACAAACTCGATTTACGCAACTAATAGAAATTGGGGCAGTTGCAATAACCGAGGTTGTTGCACTTACTGCATATGGTTGTATTTTTCTGAACATACATATTTTTATGAAATACGAAAACGAAATTTTAGAAATTTATACAAAAATTAATATGTGATACATACATAATATTATAGTCAAGGCGTGCTATAAATTTAGTATTGCGAAAATCAACGAGTTGCAAGAGTTTTCATAAATGCAAACATACAAATTACACAGATATCCTACCATTGCTTCTTGCTATGATATAAATTCTCAAAAAATCGTCGCGCACAAGTAAGAACCTAAAACCCATGCAATATATACACATATATTTCTATGTCCATTTCCATTTCCATCTTCAAGTCAATACACATACGCATGGTCATCCACAAAAATTCTCTCTACCCGAATGTTCATCAAAAAAAAAAATTAAGACGATGGTTCACGTCTTATTTTATTTGTTGTGAATCCCTTTTTTCTATAGCAAAATTGTTTTGTTTTTCCTTTTTCAACATTATACTAAGCATTGGACAGAATAAGACTTTCATCTTCGTGTTATTTAGAATGAATTTGTTCAAAACGACAATGAATACCTATGAGAGAAAAGAAAGTAAAGAAAAGAAGAATCATTTGAACTTTTAGTTGAATTTCTTCAAATAAAATGTTTCAAGGAAAAAGTGATATAGTTTCACAACGAAATGTATGTCCTTGGAAAGGTTTTTTATGCACTACAATAGTTAGTAAGGCATCTTATTTCAAATAGGTTATTATTACCGACAGCAAATTAATTTTTTTTTCTACAAAAATGCATCTAAACAGCTAATAACTTTTTCCACACACTGATTTTAAGTAACTTGTCTAGTAAATATTATTTTTCATAAAAATACCTTTTCAATGATATACATCTTGTTGGTATTTGTTAGACCAGTTTCCATAAAAATTTTCCACACTGCAATGCATGAACAAAAAATCTGGGAATAACTTTTTTTACACATTGAGTTGAAATAAGCTGCCATAGTGACTATTGTAGCACATACAAATGTCCAACGATATACGTCTCGCTGTTATTGGTTCTTATACCACCTTCCATACATTTTTGTGGATTGTTCTTTCATTAGAAGTTTTGTATGATACTTCTGTTTGTTTTATGAAGTGTAACTTTGAAATTTCATTGGCATTCAATTTGATTGCTATTTCTTTTTTTCAGAATGTGAAAATAAAAAAAGAATAGGTCGTACGTAGTTCGTATTCTCTGAGTTTTGTTTTTTAACTTCGGTTGGTTCTTTAAATTGCTAAACAAAATCTACTGTTTATTTGTATGGATTTTCACCTCAAAGAAAGTATAAACAAATATTTTTGGATACAAAAAATACATAAATAACTGGTGTAATCTAGTACCTTTGTCACAAATAAAAATTAAAACAAATTGTCGGCTTAGAGTGTAAAGCGCCTAACTTCACATTTTTTTTACCATTATAGACCACTTCAAACATTGCTAAAAAATACAAAAATCTATCAAATCTTTTTAATTTCACTGAATTTTGCAATAACGAGTGTTGAAAAATATTTAATGTAATTTTGATTTTATTCAAATATTGCGAACAATTTGTTTAAAATATTTGTTTGTAAAAAATGCAAAATGTGAGTTAGCTGCTTTACACTCTAAGCCGACGAAATGTTATTTAATAATACGAAGGAAATACAGCAATTTGATTAACTGTATGATACGTATGACAAACGTGAGGATGTTTATGAAAAGTTTAGTGACGGTTAGAGTTATATTGAGCAAATAAAAAAATAATAGTTTTACACTCCGGTTCAGTTGATCAGATCTATTAGATATGTATTTATTAAAAACTCTAAAAATAAGGAACAATTCTATTTAACCGGAGTGTAAGACTTTAGTTTTTATTTCTGAAAACCGTAAAAAGTTTTATCTTTGTAGAAAAAAAAAAAATGTACATATGTATGTACGAGATACATGTAAGTAAATCAAATGTAATAGAGGAAAAATAGAACACAGTCATTAAAAAAAATCGTCGCATCATAAAATATGGTGAATTTACTTCTAGAATTAAGAAACAAAAGAGTTTTTACAAATATATTGCATAAAAGGGTGGCTTTCTGAGTGGAAAGGGGGCAAATTATGGTATATTTATAATAACTTAACGAATGAACTAAAAATGGAAAATAATTTATTAAGATTCAAAAAACTTTTAATTGAGTATGTTAAAAATAGATTTATTTAGTTTATAGAAAATAATATACTTTGTAATGAATTTTTAAATGGCAAATTTTTGCCAAATAAATATACAAAAAAACAATCTATATACGTATATAACTTATGACACATCTTATAGATTTAGGGCGATATTCATCAAGCACTCATAAACGGCTATTAAGTTTATAAGGCTCATAACCCAAATTATATTTGTGCTATTCACCAACAACTCATAGCCCTTTTTCGAAGTCCGAAAATGAGAACAACTCTCTTGTCACCAGGCACCGCAAATCTGGGAAACCAAACTAGCCCAATTTTGTCGGTACTTATTGGATTCTTAAAAAAATTAATGTTTCATGCATATATTCATAAGTTGTTTGTAACTTAAGTGATTTTCTTTTTTTTACGTATTATTTTTTAGTTTTGTTTTAGAAGTACCGGGATGAATATCATTGCATGTTTTAGTTTGTTTTAAATAGGGAAATGTCCTTTAATCCTTTTTGGTTTCGCTAGGTATGTCGTTCATACATTGCGCATCCAAAACGGACTCGCTTGATTGTGAGAAAAAACGTATTCGTACTTCTTACCGATTTTTTAAGTTTTCATAATAAAACCGACTAAAACAAGCAGTGATCTTCACCACGAGGCTTAAAAAAATTAATTTAAAAAAAATAAGTGGGACATAATATAATCCCTGAAAATAAAAAGAAATTAAGTATGTTTGCATGCAACATTCATTATTGTAGGGATCCAAGAAGCACCGACAAATTTGGTTAGTGAATTTGCTGGAAGGGTTACGTCGAAGGGTTTCGAATAAGTTTTCGAAGAGAGCGCTCATAACTTTTTGAGTGGTCGGGACCACTCATAACTTGTATGAGCGCTCATAAACATAAACTATTATTGCTTGGTGAATAGGTTTGTGAAGCTCTTAAGTTATGAGCGTTCCGTGAATACTGCCCTTAGTTTTTAATTCTAAACGACATGACACTTAAACCAAGTCAATACATCCACCGTGAACAAAGTCAGTATTTGTATTCAAAGATGACTCTTTTTGTATTATGTTCAAAGGGTGTTTTTTTAGAGTTGAGCAAAGGATGGCATTGTTACCTTTAGACCTATGAAAAAAGGTACCCTCATTAAAATTGATAAAAATGTGCAAGAACTTCCAGAATGAAAAATCCGAAGAGTTTAAAATATTTTGCATGCGAGGATGTTTTTTTTTGAAGAAAATGTTAAATGTTAAATGTTATTTATTAATAATACAATTTTTTAAAAAATGGTATCCTCATAAAACTTTGTCAAATGCTTAGTTAACTACGAGAGTGAAGAATAAAAGGAGTTGAAAATTGTTTTTGGAAGTTTCGGTAAAGGTAGCATTTGTTTTTGGAAAAAATATGTTTTTTTAAAAAACATTATGCTTTCTTCAAATATTATGCTTTCCTTCGACCTAATACCATAAACATTTGTATAGACTGTCATTTTCATCCTTCATTTACAAACTCAGTTTTAACAACTTTTATTAGGGTACCATTTTTGTCACAGGTCTTATGGTAATAATTCCACCCTTTTCCCCCAACCCAAAAGAAAAGCTTTCCATTCTTGCATAAAAATTAATAAATTTGTTCACGGAAGTTGTATCGACTTGGTTTAAGTGTCACTCCAGAATTAAAAACTACATTTAGATAGATAGATAGATTCTTTATTTTTTTCATCAGATTTTACAATTTTTATTCATAAGAATATAGGACCTGGCAATACTGCCGTCTGCCTGAGATAACATTACATGATTTAAAAAATAAAGAAAGATAAATGCAAAATTCTAGAAAATATAAGTATAATATAAAAATAAAAATAATTTTTAAAAATGTTTAATTTAAGAGTTTTTTCATACAAACATAAGTAACTCTAAACAAAAATGTTCAATTAATCGCAACAATAATTATTTAGCATATTTGAAGTTATAAATTTTGGCGTGATTTGAAACACAAAATATTTAACAATTTGCTAGGTTGATTAGATATATTTAGCAAAGTGGCCAATTTTAAGGGTGATTTGAAACAAAATATTAAACAAATATTATTTGCTTACATGATTAACTATTTTTAAAAAAGGTTTTTATAAAATATTTGACAATTTTATTACTTAGTTTATTAACTATTTATACCAAAAGTTCACAATTTTACAGGTGATTTGAAACACAAAATATTTAACAATTTGAATAATTTACTTATTAGATCAATTATTTTTACCAAAGTTCTCAATTTTAACGTGATTTGAAACACAAAATAAAAGGCATCAATTTCGATTAGGTTAGCAACACAATTTTTTTAATTTTATGAATCGATTTGCCATGATTTAAACCAAAAATGGTGAAATTGCAGTAAGTGGGAAATCGATCGCATTATGTTAAAGGAAACTATTTCTGTATGTAAGAGCATGTTGGCAGTATTTAAAGAGGCTGAGCCAGCCTGATGCTCCGTTTAAAATTTCGTAAAGTTTTTGAAGCGTGATAAAACTTTCCTGAAAATATAACCGACGAATTTCTTGTAAAATTGGACAAGCAGCCACGAAATGGTAGATATCTTCATTCTCTCTTCTGTTACATAGATTACAGAGCTGGGGCAGGTCATCGCGATGAGGTATAAAATTGAGGTTTAGAATTTCAACTCTCGTTCTAAAAATAATACTTATAACAGATGCTGAATATTTGTTTCGAAAGTAATTGGCATCCGATTGCAGTTGATGATTTAAATTTCTGTAGATACATCTTGATGCAGAAGAAGTTGCTCTCGACAGGTTATCTACAAATATTATTATTATTATTTATTTTATTAAATAGTAAATAAATTACAAATTTAATAAGAGCTTAAACTAGAAATTAGCTGCCAGGGCTATCTACTAGATAAATATAATAAAATTTGCTATAAAATAGATACATATATATAATGGGTTGATTTTATTATTATTATTATTATTTTTTTTTTTTATATAGAGTTAGCGATTTTTAAAGTTGTCATTATGTTGTAAACCAAATTGATGTTTTCGGTGTTGATGTTTTTTAAGAGATGGTGTATGCTGTGTTTCGATAGTTTGGCGCATGTTGAGGATAATCTTGGGCAGGCAAGAAGATGAGCCATTGTGAGAGTAGAATTATCTGCACAGAGATGGCAGATAGGTGGTGCTTCTTTATTGAACAGGTGTTGGTGTGTGATATATGAATGTCCAAGTCTGAGCCTGATGTATACTTTCAGTTTGTTTAGAGATATGTGGCTGGGATAGATAGCGCTTTCGCCGTTTGGGTTCATGTTTTTGTATGAATGTTGGTATTTTGTCCAAGCGTTTTTTTTTCTATATTTCCAGTTTTCAAGGAGTAAATTGGTAGTATCTTTTTTATTGTGTTGGGAGAAAGCTGTCAAAGGTTCTTGAACGGCTGATTTGGCTTCTTTGTCAGCAGTCTCGTTTCCGTCGATACCTACGTGGCCAGGAATCCAAACAATTTTCAAGGTATTGGAGTTAAAGATGAGATGGTTCCGTATTTTTTCTATTATTTCAATAGAGTTTGAGATATTTTGTACGGCTTTTATAGATGAAAGGCTGTCGGAAAATATAATTGTTTTTCTTCTCTGCGAGCTTGTTATTGCTTTGTATATAGCAAAAGCTTCAGTGGTAAAAGTTGATGTGTAGGTTGGTAGTAGTCCTTTGGAGACAACGGAACCACTTTCGTCAGCCACGGCAAAAGAGGTGTATGTGTCTCCTTTGGATGCATCTGTAAATAGTAATTTCCAGCCAAGGGATTTGTATTTTTCTGCAATGTCTAGAAAAAGACCATTGTATATAGCATTCGTTGTTGAATTTTTGGGATAGTTGGCGAGATCGGTGTTTATGGTGTAGTTTGGGAAGTTCCATGGTGGTTGGCTATTCCTTGTGTGGTCCTGAATAGAGATTGCAATGTTTAGGTCTTTTGCGAACGTGACTGTCCTGCATAAGGTTGACTGCACTCTTTGACATCTCTTCCTATTTAAAATTTTCTTGACTTCTGGGTGGATAGATGTTTTATGTGGCGAATTTATTTTTATAATTATTTTTGAAGTAAAAAAATCAATTCTGTCCTTTAATTGGAGAAGACCAGCTTCGGTTAAAATGTTGATAATTGGTGTTGAGCGTAGGGCTCTCAAGCAGCTTCTGGCGGCGGTGTGGTAAGGTGTTGTGATTAATCCCAAGGATGATTTGGAGCATTTTCCGTAGATTGGTAAACAATAATCAATTTTGGATAACACTATGGATTTGGTTATATTTAAAAGGGTATTAATGTTAGCATTGCTATTTTTTGAAGATAAATATTTAAATATATTAACCCTGGCAGTTAGACTTTTTCTTATATAAATACAATGATTCTTAAAGTTAAATTTAGAGTCAAATATAATACCAAGAAATTTCAAAGAATTAACATTTTTAATTAAGTTATTGTTTAAATTGACTTTAACAGATTTTGTACAATTGTGTTTTTTACATATGTGAAACAATTCAGATTTTGAACATGAAATAATGGAACCAGAGTAACTACTCCATTGAAAAAGAGCATCTATAATACAAGAAAAAATAGTTCCTAATTCGTCTAGGTTTTTAATTTTGGAAAAAATAATTAGATCGTCGGCATAGAGAGAGTGCTCGACTTTATGGAAGCTATCTATTATACTACTAACTTCATTGAAAGCAATGATAAATAAGACCACTGATAATGGCGATCCTTGGGGGATGCCGTTCTTTAGTTTGTACAGATTTGAGTAGATGTTGCAATATTTGATTCGAAAGTTTCTGTTTAAAAGAAAAGATTGTATGTATTTGTACATCTTTGGTCCGATTTTCCATTTTAGCAGTTGATTAAGAACAACATGTGCCCCGATCCTATCGAAGGCTTTCTGAAAGTCAAGACTGAGAATGGTGGCATGATTACGTTCTGACAGTGTAGAGGAAACAAAGTGGTCAATGTGGAGAAGAGCATCTAGGGTAGATTTACCCCTTTTAAACGCGACTTGCCGGTTGTCCACTAGTCTGTCTTTTTCAAGGAACCAGTATAACCTTTTGGCTGTGATTTTTTCTAGGATTTTTCCTGTACATGGGAGTAGGGATATGGGGCGATAGCCACAAGTTGATGTGGGGTCACCGCTTGGCTTGGGTAGCGGAATGATATTTGCAGTTTTCCAAGCATGTGGTATTATACCACTGTCGAAAATGTTGTTATAAAGTGTTAGTAGACGTGTTTTTAAGGCTGGGGGGGAGAATTTTAGCATTGCGTACGAAATTCGGTCAAAACCTGGTGTTTTTCTTTTTACTGTGTGCAGGCAAGAAATGAGTTCCGGCATGTTAATTTGTGTTTCAACAGAAATTGCTGAAGAGCTGAGGTGAAAAGATATTTGTGAATAATTTAGAATTTTTGATTTTTCGTTGATGAAATTGGATTCGAAATTGGAGTCATCAGCAGATTGTTCCCATGTTTGGGCGAAATGTTCCACAATTTTTACCGGGCATGTCAACGATGTAGTATTTGTTTTTATTATTTTTATTGTGTGAGGCGTGTATGTGCCTGTTAGTACTTTTATATCGGCCCAAAGTTTTTGGGGCGTTGAGTTTGGATTTATATTTGTAGTAAACTTTTCGAAACAAATCTTTTTTACAGCTTTCACTGTTTTGCGAAATTTTGCATTTAGTTTACTGTACATAACAAGGTTGAAATCTGTGGGAGATTTTTTTAAAGTTGTACCATGCATTTTGTTTTTGCTTACGCAGAGAATTGATTTCCTTGTTCCACCAGGGGACTGTTCTTTTGTGGATCTTATCATTGGTTTGAGGAATGGCTAGGTTTGCTGCAGTGCGTATTACTTTATGAATCAAAGCAGACTCTTTGTTAATGTTAGAAGAAACTTGTCTAGCAAGCAGCTCACTACAAATAATTTATGCTCAACGTTGGAAATTAAATCAGCAAATTGGGCCTGCCAATCGTCAACATTATTTTCTGACAAGTTCAGTGATGTGTCGTGGCGAATAGCTAGTTAATTGCAGTCTTTGAACGGGGATGCATTTACTCGGAGCAATTTTTTCAAAATGATTTTGTGAAGACAGGACATTACTTTAATAATATAGTCCGCGCTTGCCTTCAAATTTTTTATATATATAGGAGTTATACCTGATCCTGCGTATATGGCATAATTTGGTGTTGAATTTGGTAAACGAAATATTCTCTTGAAGAAGTTCCTTTGCACGCTTTCGAAAACTTCGAAGTTTGTATAGCCGAATACTTGTACACCATATGACATGCAAGCATTAACTGTCGCATTGAAAACTTTATATTTAGAGTTTAAATCGATATTTTGATTGGAAAAAAAATTTGTCCACATTTTTTGGAGTGATTGAGAAAACTTAATTTGGACTCCCAAATACTTAAACTCCTGTACAACATCGATATTTGCATCATTAATAGACCACTTTTCTTCTGGTCGTCTTCTCGATATTCTCTTTTCAAATATGACAATCTTCGTTTTTTGGCCATTAATTTGAAGACCCCAAGATTCGCAAAATGAATTAAGTCGGTTTAGTTGCATTTGTAGTGTGAACGGATTGTCATCGAGTATCACTAAATCGTCAGCATATAACAGGACTTAGATTTTAATGTTGGCATAATTAACCCCTCCAGGAAGAACATCACAGATATCATCAATAAATAGAGCAAACAGTAAAGGACTAAGGATACATCCTTGGGGGACACCAGCAGTTGTTTCAAATCTGTTCGAGAATGAAAGGCCATCCCATACCCTTGCATTTGTTGATGACATAAAGTTGGCATACATTTGAAGAAACTTTCGTGACAAACCTATGCATGAGAGCTTATAGATTAAAGCTTGTCTATTGACTTTATCAAATGCAGCCTTAAAATCAAACTCGACAGGTATGCGGTCCATGCCAGGAGCTTTATTATTTATCATTTTTTGGAGTATTGCTTCCAATTCGGGTAGTGAAATAGCCATATCTAACTGGCTCACTCTAGTATAAGGCAACGCATAGTCATAGGTATGAAGATCCTCATCAGCTGAGAGTAGAGTTTTAAAATGAGCCGCTAACGTCTCAGCTTCTAAAGAGTACTTCATACCTTGAATTCGGCCACCGAGTTCACGCACTGTATCCCAGAATAATTTAGAGTTAGTACAGCTCTCCAATTTCTTAGCTATATTTTGTAAATAGATGGTTTTCTTAGATGAACACATTTTTTTATAATCATTATTAACACGTAGGTAAATATTTTTGAAAAATTGTGAATTTGTCCTTCTAAAGAGTTTAAGGTAAACAAATGACAGTTTACGAAGACTTTTGCAATCATTGTCAAACCATACATTTTTCGGTGCAAATGTTTGTGAATTCTTCACAGCAAAAGGGGCCGAGGCCTTAATGACACGTTCTATACTTTCACATGTTTCCTCAACAGAATGTATGGTTTGGTAAATTAGAGAATGCGAGTGATTACTTAATAATCTTTTGTAGAGAATTGCATTGTTTTCCGACCATTTGAGCTTACTAAAGCTTTAAAAGATGTGTTTTACATACCTAGTTTGTACCGAGGTCAATTTTTCCGTTTGATACAAAAACACAACAACTTAACCCCTCACCTTAAAAAGTCACTCCTTTTTGCGAAATATTTGCATTAACAGACTCTTTTGATCATTCATTTTCGAGGCAAAAAAATGTTTCCACTAAGTTTCATGATGGGACGATTTTTGTTTTTAAGGAATTTGTGTAAAAAACGCGTACATAGATAAAACTTTGTTAACACAAATAATAACGGTCTTCAGTAAAAAGAACTTAAGCCTTACACTCCGGTTAAATCGAATAGTTCTTTATTTTTAGTATTTTTAATAAATAAAGACCTAATATATCTAATCGACTGAACCGGAGTGTAAGAAAAGTGGCTTTTTTTTTTTTTGATTATAACTCTTTCCGTAACCAAGTTTTAAGTGTCAAATAAGCACATAAATTCGGGTTTAGATGAGGGCATTCTATTGGCTCTATTTTTGTTCTCCGGTGGTTTTGGGTTTTGCCCCATATTGAGTAAAATGATGTACTCAAAACTACTATCCATTTGGTATGTATTTCATTTCTGTGAGTACATGAGCTCAGAATAAAAAGACCGAGCAAATGGAGTAAAAAGCTGAACGCGCCCAACCTCACTTTTTTTCGCGAATTTTAAATGGGTGCGTTTAATTAACGTATCGACATCATTTCAAGTTTTTGAATTTTTCGAATTATTGATTGGCTAGATGCCAAAAGAAAATTAAATTAAAAATTACATCTCCTTCATTGAAATGAGATGTAAATACTAAGAAATAAATGTAGATGGTGAATAGTGGAATATAGAAAAGTGTTGGAAAAGTATAAATAAATATATAATTTAGGACAAAAAATTATATACATATAACTTGAACTAAATCCTTAACAATTAGTTTAGGAAAATATAAGTATCAGTATAAGTAAACTGTGGTGAAAAGCGAGGAACACATCTCTAAAAATATGAATGAAATAAACAAAAATTTAAAAAACACTTACATTGTATTGTGTAAGGAAGAGTTATAGTGCTTCTTGAGTGGATTCTGATTTGAAATCAAAAAGATAATTTCTCTTCTCAAAAAGAAGCAGAAGAGACGGACGGACGCTCCGGAAACCGTCTGGATGTCCAATTGAAAACGACATCAATTTAGTCAATTTGTTTTCAATTGTTACGAAAATATTGACGAATCATTTCTTCCTGTTGTCAATTCTTTATAAATATATTTTATATTATGTGTGTTCCTTTACTTTGAATTTCTTTGATTTTTAGTCCAAACTTTTGTCAAAAATTGTTTTTTTTATATCAATTTTGACAGAACTTTGGACTAAAATGCGCAGAAATGCACAGAAAATCATAGAAATTCAAAGTAAAGGAACAGATTTATTATTTGAAAATGAGTATTTTATGTTATTTGAGATTCAATCTTGGTGAATATTTGAGACCGTGAGTGCAGGTGGTGTGGGCGTAACACGTATTTTTTTGGCAAAAGTGATATGTACTATGCTTCTAAAGCTTCAGAAGCTTTAATGCTTTCAAAAAATATAACTCGACACTTTTCAATCTCTTAACTTTGTATTTACGATTGATTTAAGATAAAAAAGTGGTTACACTTCTTTTTCACTCAGCACCATTTATCTGCCTGTTTTGCTTGAAAACCCCGTATTTTATGGTAATCAATATTAAAAACGTGAAGTAAATAGCTGTCGTTTAATTTTTTTCGCACGCACGAACAATGTCTTTCGTTTTTAAAGTTACATGAAGCAAAATATACTATATTTTTTGTGAAAAGTTCTTATCCTGACACATTTCTAAAAAAGAATTTTTTTAAATTGGATCGAATTTATAAAATTCTTATATTAGTATTTGAGATATTAAACATAACCATCTACAAAAATGCATCTGAAATGAAAAGCGATTGAGAATTTTTATTCCTATAACTTAATGTAGAAAAAGAGCGTACAAATGTACTATCCTGTTGTAAAAACAGTGAGATAAGATTCTTTGCTTCGTCTTCCCTTTTCAAATTATTCACGCCACGCCACTGATACCTACCCACAGGTATCAAACATTTACAGGGAAAATATTTCTCATAGCTATTTATCGAGAAAAATCGATTTTGAAAATAGTGGCCTCAAACAAGTGACATGTACTTTTTTCATGAAATATGTGTACTTATATTTCCGGAAAAAAAACTTTGAAAACACCGGGAATAACTGAAAAAAAAGGTTTGAAAATGTATCAGTGTATTTATGGACTCTTGATATTACATTCTCTTTATAAATTTAACTTTTTTGTTGCCAATTTTAATCAATTGAGAATTTTTTCTATGGTTTCTTTGTACTGTTTTATTTTATCTGAACAAATGAAGGGTACCTTTTCAAAAAGTTGATACTTCCAACTTTTCAACTTTAATAAAGTTTAAGATACTTTTGTATTAATCAAAATTTTAATCGAGCAAATATTTTTCTTATCAAATATGCTTTTTTATTTTAATAGAAGCCGCTCCAAGAGTCGTTCGCGAAGTTATTCGCGGGATCAGCGAAGCAGGACCCGTACAGGTTCACGCTCTCATTCTCGAAGCAAATCCAAATCTCGTTCGCCAAAAAGGGATTACCGCGATGAGCGTAAACCACGAAGCAGTCGACGCTCTACAGAAAACGATCATGAAAACGGTGTTAGACATAACGATGATAGTCGCAATGGAATCGCCAGATCACCAAAACGTCGCTACGACTCGTCGTGCTCTCCAAAGCGTGGTCACAGCCGAAACAGGGCCGATAGCATCGACTCAAAAAGAAGTAGTTCCAACTCTCGCCGCAGCCGTGGTGCTCGCACAAAATCACGATCTCCAATTTCGAAGAATCATAAAGACTAGTTGATAATATTTTGAATCCTGATTAATTTGACAGTTTTACTTTTATTTACTTAAGTGTGCGGTATTAGTGCGATACCTTTAAGGATTTACTTTCTATATCTAAAGAAAGTCAATTAAAATATTTATTGTAAGTTTTAGATCAACAAATGCAATTTTACATGTTGTAGCGGCTCAGTTTCAATGATATGATTTTTTTTTTATATTTTGTTATTCCCAAAGCTTCAACTGACAAGAAAATGTGTATAAATTGTATTTAAAGTTACTCAAATAAATTGTCATCTAATAATATTGATTGATTTTCTATTTATTGTTTAGAAAATAAGGCCATTACAACAGGCAATATATGTAACTGCATAAAGATTTTAAGGCACTACCAACTCGATTAATTGGGGTGAAATCGACTAAGGTGATGTTGATTTTTGATAACAATTTTGACGATAGCTGTTGCTTCATACCTAAGTAGAGAGGTACACATTTTTACAAAAATTCATTCTCTGCAGTTTATGTAACAAGACTTCTTACCCAAAAACTGTTAATAAAAAGTTATATTTAAAAACACATTTTGATTAAACTTTTTTATTAACAGCTTAAGGGTAAAAATTGTGTTAGAATAAATTGAAGAGAATTGAATATTAGAGTATATTAGATAGACAACTGTTACAAGCAATCAAAATAAATAAAAAAAAAAAAAACAAAAATGCAATAAATACTATTTTACCAAATATCAATTAGAACAGTTTGTCTAGAATATTGAAATAAAAAAAAGGTAAAAATTGTTCATCCATGGTCGTTGTGTGCATGTATTTGAAGAAAGTTGTACTTGTTTACAATTTTTGAAAAAAATGACTGGGAAAATAAAAAAAAAAATAAATTTGGTGGCGCAACAGCTCGTGGAGAACCAGGGCTGACTTACAACACTCACTCATTGCTGTGGGCGTCTTTGTTGACAGGAAAGGAGGGGACCTACAATTTTTTTGCGCTAGCACTTTTTCATGACAAGTATACTCTTGGAGTATTTGTCAGTTCCTCGCAGGAGGCAGTACCTCGGGAAAAACATTTCTGATTTTAGATAGTAGCGGCTGGGAATCGCACCCAGACCTTCGGCATGACAGTCCAACGCACTAGCCACGAGGTACTACTAGGAAAATATGTTCTTTACATCTTTTTTGGAAAGCTCATTCTTATAACCATTTGCAAAGTTATAAAGTTATTTACAAAATACGCTGTAAATAAACTTTCGACCAAGCGTCGATAAAATTGAACGTAAAACTTTGAAAAATGGAACAAAACTCCTGTTTTTTGTTTTCATTTGCATTATTTCTTGACAAAATTTATCATACAGTATTTATTTACCGTTTTCAGCGTTGTCAAGCGTCGGGCTACCCAGATTTTTTTTAAGTTGAAGGAGTAAAGCTAATTATTCGAAAATTGCAACTTTTTTCCAACATTTTCTTCCGATTGGCAAGTCACAATATTATTATTTCCTATGAAATATTTTACACATTGCTTACCAAATAAGGGCCCATACCCGATTGGAAAGAGAAAACAGAATATCTAATACAAAATACAAATTTAAAATTTCGATTAAATCATTTACTTTAATCAATGTAAAACAATAACTTTTGAAATTAATTTAATAAGCGTAGGAGACGATTGGTGACGCAAAACTTGTCTTTACCAATGCTGCACCCGCAGTATATGCCAATGGTGCTCTGGCGGCTATAGCAACTGGTGCAACTCCAAGGGGTTCGCGACGAACAATGGCGTTGAATCCGTTAATTGGATCAGCAGTATAGTCAACAATCCGTCTATAGCCATCAGCATCATTTAAAGAATACTGTCCACTGACAACGCCACCATCACGGTTCTCTATTTGGTTCTTGGAATCTCCAGTAATGGTATCTTGCACGTCATATCCGTAGGTATATTGTGGATGTGGATCGTGTTCCTCAACCTGAACACCAGCTAAAGAAGCAGCGGGAGCAAGAATTCCGGCACTAGCGACAGCGATACAAGCCAACAAAAGTACTAACTGCAAATGTACGAAAAATTAATTAAATTAATTTCCTTTCTGCTATAAGGTCCTACTACTTTGAATGCCATTTTTGGATTATTTATGATTGCTCTAGATTCGGATGATGAAAATTAACTGATTTGAATTGTCTACACAAACAGCTTTTATATTAAATGCTTTATATAAAAAGTTAGGAAACAATCAGGGAAGGAGACTCTACTTCATGGTCTCTCTTGTTTGAATTTTGTTTTTACTAATGGAAGGGGTCTTTCTGCATTCACAACTCACATCAATTAATCATCTTATCAAATGCAATTGGTCAAGTTAAGAGCTTCCAATGGGCAAGGACAAGTTGCCTCTCATTCAATCATGAAAGAATCTGCAATGCATAACCACGAACTATTATGTTAATTAATGGCAGGTAGATATGCATAGTAACTGGGGCACGTGATTTGCCGTTAAACTTTTTAATTTGTATTATTTTATGCGCTGCACGTTCGGCACTCGTCTCACTTAAGATGGTCTTAAACTATCCAATGTAGGTTTATTTTAGTCTGTTGTATAGTACTATGATAACTCTTATTCAAAGATATTATGTATGTAAGTTCTATGGGCAAAGGAAATAAGGGACAATTTAATACGAATAAAAATGGCATGTCAGTAAACCTCCTTTTATGGAAGTTTTAAATACTATTTTTTATCCACTTAACTAGTTCTTTATATTTTGGGAATAACAAAATCAGTTAGTATGATGAGAAATTTGTCGTATTGCTTTCAAGTTCAAAATGAGTCAGGACTCTTCAATCAACGTGTAATAGCTGGCATTGCCTAGCTAAAACAAGTTTGAAAATTCGAACATACGCAGCTAGTACACTGTTCATCTTGAGGCTTGATTCTTTTAGATATTAGATAAGTGCGAAGGATAAGCAAAATGTAGGGTTGCCAACTTTTTAAAGAAATTGAGTATATTTGTTTTTGGAGAGGATTAATAAAGAGTACGGTCCAATAAAAAAGAGTATCATTCTTAAAATTTTAAAACCTTTATTTTTGTATATACTTTTTGCTGAAAATAATAATTTTGTATTCTTTTTTAGTTATTATTTGAGTCTAAACATTGTAACTCTACGTTCATACAAATTAGAACCTAATTTTGAAGCCATGTTCTTCTTTTCTTACCACTTTACATCATTGACCGAAAAGACCCTCTTCGTAAATCCTGAAATTTCAGGAACATAGAGTAAGACAGTCGTATTTATAAAGTTTGTCTAACTCTTAAAAATTATTAATTATCTTTGTTAACTGTTCTCCTAAGGTTGTCTAATTTGGACAACGGTATCAGTTGTCTTAGATTTGTCTAAGTTGACATTTTACTCAATTAAATGAACTAGGTTGGGTGGCAAGCCGCATCACCTCACTCGGATCTCAGTGGATCCATTGTGCTCCCCAGGGTGGGGGAAATGTAGGAATGGGAAGTTTAGGAGGGAAGGTTAAGTGGAAGTTTTAAGTTTGAGATGCCTCGCTAAACCATCCTGATCTTTGGATGAAGTTGAGGATGTTTTTTAGTGGCAAAGACGACATATATCGCCCAATTCGTCGAAAAAGTATTCTCCGAGGGCATTTTTCCTATTTATAGCTAGGCTGGGGCATTCACAAAGGAAGTGAGATGAGCCCTCTTCCTCCTGTTCGTCCTGACACCCTCTGCATAAGTCAGATGTGCTGATGCCCATTCTGCCCATGTGGGTTCCCATCGAGTTGTGACCCGTAAGGATTCCAACCAGGAGGGACAGTCGAGGTCTGCTAAGCTTCAGTAAATATTCTGTTTTTGTCATTGAAGTATCTGGCCAAAGACTTCTTGAAACTCGACAGGTATCAATAGTTGACCATCTGTCATTAGCGGCTTTGAGAAAACTTTGGCGAATTCTGTACTTTTCTTGCTCCAGTGGCATTAGTACCCAGGGTACAATTTGGATCGGTTCAAGTGATGAACCGTTTTTGGCCAGTTCATCAGCCACTTCATTCCCATAAATGTCACGGTGTCCTGGGACCCATCGAAGGGTGATAGAATTTGTTATGCCGAGTAATTTTAATTCACTACGGCAACGATCAACTAGTTTGGACTTCGTGACAATTGACGAAATGGCTCTGATTGCCGCCTGGCTATCTATGAAGATGTCAATGTTTTTGTTCGTCAGTTCACATCTGGAAAGGTATTTTGCGGCTTCGCAAACTGCAAGCACTTCCGCTTGGAAAACACTGCAAACATTTGGCAGCCTCAACGATATGTTTAGGGGTGGATTTTCTGAAAAGATGCCTGATCCTACTCCAGCGTCCGTTTTGGAACCGTCTGTATCTAACTAACTATCCAACTGTTTAAAAAATTTAATAAATAAGGCTGGTAGTGTATATTAAAAAAAATTTATAATTATATAAAAAAAAAAAAATTATATTAATATATATTTATAAATAAGTTCGTTAGTACATTTTTGAAAAGGAATCGTTATTTCTCTGCAGTATTTTTTAATAAATACAATCTGAGTTGTTCAGGCGTTTTAAAACTTTCACTTCAAAATTATATAAACTGTCCATGTTTGAATTGGCCATTCGCGATATATTCACGATCGGTGTCATTATGTTCATATATCCTTTTAATCAAAAATTTTCTAGACAAAAACATAATCACAAGATGTCAAAGAAAGACAAATACTTTGCACCTTCAACAACTTGTCACATAAGCTAAGTTCTTTTATCTTCTACTGGGATCCGAATCTAGATCGGGATTTTCTTTCAACACGTAAAACGAAAAAAAATTTGTGAGACATTTTCAAAATTGTTTTTATAGTCAAGTTAATCCAGATCCGGATCCGAATAGAATATAATAAAACATGGCTGTTGACATTTCAGTTTTGGGTTAAAGTTAAATGCACTTAATTATCTGGATATAGCTAACTCTATATGGGCATAGTAATTATTGTATTTGACACGTAAATGGCTTTATTTTGTTGTCGTTTTGTTTTGCGGGCAGTATTATTTTGAGTTACAAGAAAACACAACGCTTTCGTATAATAGATGGCAACCCTAGTAAAATGTGACAAAAATTCAGCAGCCCAGTGAGCCGTGGGTAAAACATCCACGACTCTTTTCGAATCTCGAAAAAAGACTATATAACTTCTAGTGCAGTTTTTCATATAAAAATGGTCTTCAGCATTTGGTAACAACCGATTTAGCATTTATTTCAGTGATCTATATTTAAAAATAAATAAATAAATTTGGTGGCACAACAGCTCGTGAAGAACCAAGGCCTAGTGACTTACAACTATCAACCATTCCTGTGCGCGTATTTTTGGCAGAAATGGAGGGGACCTACAATTTTTTGCCGAGTCCGAACGGCTAGATAAGAAAGCACTTATTCGTGACAAGTATACTCTTGGAGGATTTGTAAGTTCCTCGCAAGAGGCAGTACCTCGCGAAAAAAAACATTTCTGTTCTTAGGTGGCAGCGGCTGGGAATTGAACCCAGACCTTTGGCATGACAGTCCTACGCACTAACCATCATGTTACGAGGTACTACTATATTTATAAAGCTCTAATCTTGCTTTGCTTGTTTGTGACGGCTAATCTCAGAAACTACATATCCGATTTCAAAAATTCTTTGGTGTTTGAAAGATTTTTTTAAGGGTCGTTTTAGGCCATAAATAAATAATGTAAAGATGGGAAACTTTCGTACGTTTCACCCTCTAAAACCCATTTGTTTACATTGTTGTTTTTGTAATCCGACTCCGTGTCGATGAATAGATGTGAATTGCAACAACTTAACGCGGTGAATTTGATTTGTTTTGACAGACCAATTTTTTTCCAAACTCTTGATATCATGTTCTTTTTATTTTAGTGCATCTGCCATTCATGCAGAAGTGTCTTATTTATCGTTTTATATTTGTTATTAATTTTTTCGTTTTTTATTAAATAATAACAACAAATATTTAGTTGTGCCAGAAATTTTAAGTAATATTTTTAATTGTATCAAAAATTTCCGGCAACCAACTTTCCATTGAATTCAAGAATTCATAAACTTAGTGACATTTCTGAATTCACCTCAGGGGATGTGTTCTAAAAATTCTTGTTTTGAGGGTGCAAACACACTTTTTTTAATGGAATATTATTGAAAGGTACGACTGCACCATCCATATGTTTACCTAAATATAATTTTTTTAAACGAATTGCAGCCAAATGGTTTGCCGTTCCAATAAAATTGAGTTGTTGATTATAGAAATCGCTAATTGGCCAATATTGGTAGGTTAGATGCATTTAACCAGATTCTGTGACTTACTTACTTCAAATTTAATCTAATGTGAACAAACTGGCCCTGATTCTCCACTATCACTTACTTGGCCTTAACCATCATTTAACCTAAGTTAATCCAATTTTAATTCACCGATTTGGTGAATTAAATTTAATGAACCATTGATTAAAATTTGAACATACATATTTTGATAAAATGTGCAATTCTTTTTACCTGGTTACATAATTAAGGCTCTCCCAAACCAACGCAAATGGGGAGCAACGACGAATTTTTGTTGTTGTTTAGCGTTATGTATTTGTCATATGTTTTGCTGTTGTGAATGATTCGCTGCGAATCACTCCGCATTCACGTTGGTTTGGGAGAACCTTTAGGCAAAAAGAAAATTCAATACATATTATAGTATTAGTTGTGTTTTTTGTAACTCAAAATAATTCTGTCTAAAAAACCGACAACAAAACAAAGCAATTTACTAGTCAAATACAACAACAACAATATTAATTCAGAATTAAGCCTCTCCCAAACCAACGCGAATGCGGAGCGATTCGCAGCAAATCATTCACAATAGTAAAAAATATGACAAATACACAACGATAAACAACAACAAAAATTCGCCGTCGCCGCGAATTCGCGTTGGTTTGGGAGAGCCTTTAAGGTAGAACTAGAATAGCCAACGTAGTGGTCGTAGGAAACCGGGCGAAAACAAGTAATCCATATGACGCACACATAATTGCGAAGTGGTACTCTTCGTTTAGTTTTCGTTAACTTCTCCCGTCAGACGGGAGAGTCTTCACCTTGGTGGAAGCGAACTAAAAGAATTTGGTGCTTGGTGCATAGTTTTCCAGTCAAACAAATTACATTGAACAAATAATAATTAAATGTTAAATGTTTGCTGGTTATATAAAATGGCAGACCAAGGCAAATGTTAAAATGTCCCGATGTCGTTTTTTTTCCCAAAGTCCATGGACATGCATAAAACGTAGCTATTATTATCCAGACTTATTTTGATAGTTCGTTTCTGTGGAGTTCATAAATCTGTAGAAGTATTCCAGTAAGAAATACAAATTTAAGGAATAATAGGATTTTCACAACAAACCCCAAAACCAGTTTTCGGCAAAAACTTTTCAAAAACCATTCACACAAAACATTACACTATACGTTTTCGTTTAACATTAAAGTTTTTCTTTCACCAACCACTTACAATTATCTTTTCATTTTGCTGTTTTCTTCACTTTTATGGATGTAAAATGGTGATTATTTATATAAATATGATCCATACAAAAGCATCCAATCAGTTTCTTTTTTGACATTTTACTAGGCACTGAACTTTTTAAAAGGTACGTTTGTTTTGTTCATCTCTGAATTCCAACAAGTTTTCGACTGGTTTTATATTAAACTTGTGTTTTACGAAAACCTGAAGCTTAAAAAAATGTATGTGAAACCTTGTGTTTTCGATTAGGTTTTTCTTCAAAGCCAATATTTTCGCGAAAACCGCGTTTTGAGTTCGGTGTAAAAAGGCTAACATATTTACTATGATATTTCATATTTCACAAACAAATTTCCTCCCACTATGGTTCAATTAACATACATTTATTTATTCAATTATTTATTACTACCAATATGTCTTTTATTATCTTAGAACGCTTTGAATTTAGGTAGCCAATGCAATTTTAAAATAAAAATATATAAAGGGAAGTGAGCACTTAAAAATTCACTTCACCTGCTTTTATACTTTATGAACATGTCCATTGGGTTTTTAAAATAACTGACAAATTTAAAAAAAACCGACGATTTGTGGTGAAAATCAGTAAGTTGCATTAGTGTTAGTGTGGTAAAGGTTACTAGTGCAACTTTATGACATTCACCACGGTCTGAGCTTGTAGGCAAATCAGTTTGACAGCCGAGGATTCCCATCTTTATATTATTTATTTATGTTTTAGGCATACAATTTTGTAAAAAATTGCATTTGTAGGGTGAAAGGGGGTAAATTGTTTGAAAGGGTGTACTAAGAGGATGAGGCTAAATGTTTTCCGAGATTTAGATTCATATCTATAGGGTGAAATGGGGTAAAAACAAAAAATATTCAATTTGATTTCTTTTTGTGTTATAATGGTTATTTTTACAAGATGGGTTTGTTACTACACATTTTTTAAATCAATATTTCCTTAAAGGGTGAAATGGGTAAAAACATGAAAAGGGAATCCAATTTTGAAAACTCCTTTTTTGTTGGAAAAGTTATTAAATGTTAATGAAAGAATATTTTGGTATATATAATTGTGTGTAATACGGTTTTAAATTTTAAACACACTTTTTGTGCATGGAAGGTTATAATATTTAAAGTATAGGTTTCTTAATCGCCGGCTTTATATTTTTAAAAATTAAGTTATTCCAACTCAAACAAATATTTCTTTGTTTAAAAGTTATTCTTAGAGGTTGGATTTAGAACCGATATTTTTCAAAATTTAACTTCATAACTCTAAAATGAAATGTGCGAAAGAGGTCCAAGTTTTATGTTGTAAGAAGAAAGACATAAGGTGAAATAGGGAGGAAATAAAAATTTAACTACGATTTGAAATTCTTTTAACGTTAAGATTATGCTCAACGGACAGCTGGGGTTCCAATTTGAAAAATTCTTTTTGTGTTTGAAAGTTTGATAAGTTAACAGGATGGAGAACTACTCGCTTTATATTTTCTATTTAAAAGATGAATTTTTTTATTTTAAAATTTCTTTGAGTGCGTTATAAGGAGTCTTTAATCAAGTTCGAATGGCTCGACGTATTTATGTATTACATTTCTTTAATGCAGTGAATCAAGTGCAGTTATGGATATCATCCTTTTTCCGCTCATGAACTAAGTAGATATAAAAACAGAAAGTCGGTTATAGAGTTTCTTTTGTTCACTTTTATTTTAAAAGCAAAAATGCGTACAGGAAAACACACTTATTGTCCACCCAACAAATACATCCTTATTGTGAGTTTTACCCGAAATATATTTTATCCGAAAATATTGACATTTATGAGTTTCACCCGAAAAAATATTTGACATCTGAAAATTTCACTTATTGTGAGTACTTACTCATTTTCTGTGAAGTGTATTGTAGTTTTTGAAATTACAGGGGAACACAAATTTTTTGTGTGAAATATTTTCCAGACTAAATTCGAAATAAGGCTAATAATTTATACTGCTCAATTTATTTATAATTTTCTTGAGAACTTTTGTCTCTACCCGAGCGAAGCCGGGGTTGGCCAGCTACTCTCATATAAATGTATTATTATTATTGTACTTTATTCTATTTTTGATACCTAGATAAAGGGTTTTTCAACAGGGACGCTACAAAAGTAGAGCGACAGGGACAGCAAACGACGCCATATTTCTTGCCTTCAGTAAGGTTTGCCATTTCATGATGGAAAGATATACGAGCCAACGAGTTGAAATTATTAAAATTTACTACCGAAATTCGGAGTCAGTGGCCTCAACGTTAAGAGCGCTACGTCGCTACGTATGGTCGTCATAATCGTCCTAGCAGATCAAAAATTGAGCGTCTAGTAGAAAAAATTTGAATCCACAGGCACAGTACAAAATGTTCCCGTGCCAGTGAGACAAAGAAGTGACTGTAGTGTCGAGAATATTGCTGCCGCTGAGGCATCAGTTGCAGAAAGCCCAAATGTGTCTCTCACACGTCGTTCTCAAGCGTTGGGCATCTCTGTGACGTCGTTGTGGCGAATTTCGCGAAAAGATCTTGGCCTACATCCTTACAAGATTAAATTGACGCAAGAACTGAAGCCGCTTGACCACCAGAAGCGTCGTATGTTCGTGAATTGGGCTGAGCAATGACTTGAAAATTATTCGGATTTTCATCGAACAATTATCTTCAGCGATGAGGCTCATTTCTGGCTGAATGGCTTCGGTATTGCGGTGTTGGTCAGGCAGCAATCCACACGTACTCCATGAGTCATCATTGCATCCAAAAAAAAAAAAAATTGCGGTTTGGTGAGGTTTATGGGCCGGCGGCGTCATTGGGCCGTACTTCTTCCGTGATGATCAAGACCGGCCCGGCACGTTACTGTGAATGGGGATCGCTACCGTTCAATGATAACCGAATATTTTTGGCCCCAATTGGATGATATGGACTTGGAGGACATGTGGTTCCAACAAGACGGTGCCACAGACACACAGCGAATGTGACAATCAATTTATTGGAAACCAAGTGTGGAGAACGTGTTATCTCACGAAATGGTCCAGTCTTGGCCGCCTCGGTCGTGCGATTTGACGCCGTTAGAATATTTCCTGAGGGGCTACGTCAAGTCTATGGTCTATGCCAACAAGCCAGCGATGATTGATGAACTTCGTACGAATATCGAACACGAAATTGCAGCAGTAAGTCCGATATGGACTTCTGCAAGCGTGCCCGTGGTGGCCATGCAAAAGAAATCGAGTTCCATACATAATGGCATCGAACGTAGTTTCACAGGAATAAAGAACTTTTTTGATATTCAAAACCGTTTTTGTTTTATTTGAAAAAAAAAACTTTAATAGCGCTCATATTGAAAAACCCGATATCTCTATAATTTTATACTAAATAATTTGTCTCTAAAATCTGAAACCAAATCTCCATATTGTTTTTTTTTTTTGAGGTATATCTTTCTTCTAGAATAAACCCTCAACGAGGTTAAACGTACCTAGAGACATAAAGATTTGTAAAATATCAATCGACAAGTTTTCTTGTATTTCTTGACGAAATCATCGAGCAAACCAGGGATGTCTCATATCTCAACACCGACAATCTAATTGCGTAGGGTGACCACTGATCTCTATATACACTGGATAGCGTATCGACATCAGTGATCTCTATATACACTGGATAGTGTATTCCTTATAATGTATAACAGTTTTTTTGGTTCCATTTGAAGATGACAATTAGGCGGTCGGCTTCATAATTGACGTCTACATTAACACAAAAAAAATGCTTCCAAAATTTCAATCTGAAGAAAGAGAAACAGACCAATGATATGAAAGGGAAAAACTGTGTGGAAGTTTATTTTATAATTTTTTTACATTAAGTTATTCATTGTGTAAATTTTGTTTGTGCTATTATTTTCCAATAGCACTAGAATTATATCAATAGAAAGGTGTTTAAATAGGTAATAGTAAATATGTAGATGGGATATGGGAACCATCGACTTCGTTCATTATTTCAGTTTGCAAACAAGTTGAACAAAACAGCTGATAAGTGTGATGAGGAGAATGCGACTACATAGTCTGTGTTTTTTTTTACGATTTTACCTCCTTGTCACACTCTTTACATTTGTAATTCCGTTTCATTTAACCATTTGTGAATGAAATAAAATTACAAACACAACAATGTTAGCAAAGAGATTTGGGGGGGAGCAACGAACGGAAATTTGACGTCTTCATAGTGGATTATTTTGTATAAATTGTTATACAGTCATATTGTTATACAAAAAAGTGGTCAGCTTCATAATATAACAATTCTTCAAATGGAAGCAACTTTCTTATGTCGATACGCTATCCAGTGTATTATAGAGATCAGTGATCGACATAAGAAAGTAGCTTCCATTTGAAGAATTGTTATATTATGAAGCTGACCACTTTTTTGTATAACAATATGACTGTATAACAATTTATACAAAATAATAAACTATGAAGACGTCAAATTTCCGTTCGTTGCAACCCCCTCATCTGTTTTTGTAACATTGTTATGTTTGTAATTTTAATTCATTCACAAATGGTTAAATGAAACGGAATAACAAATGAAGAGTGGTTGCGATCTTGGCGTCGTTGCAATTCTTTTCCGATGAGTGTTAGTAACTGAATATGATACTGGACGCTTTGCTCCGAATATTGGATTTGTATCAGGCTTGAGATGATCTCTGACCCAGTATCGATTTGAAGTTTGAGTGGAAGCGAATTTATATTGCTACAAACTTCCGTCTTTGAACATGGTTGATGTTGTTGATTTGATTGACTTGTTGCGAGGTGTAAATTTCTTTTGGCTCGTCTTATTTTTTTTCGAAGTTATTGTCGTTTTGCTTTTCTTTCTTTGAAAAACAATTATAGTAGCCTTCCTTGTGTCTAGTTCTCCCAAATTGGGTGCATTTGTGTATTTTAAAATCGCAATCTTTTGCAAAATGCATATGACCGTGGTGTTCTTGGTTGACTACTTTGTTGCTGGCATTAAGGCTTTGGGTAACTTTGGAAATGATTTTGCTTTTGAACAACGTTGACTGTTGGATTTGGTGTTGCCGAATTTTCAATGAGAGCTTTGTCCTTTTTAAGATTTTTGAATTTTTTTACATCCGATAGCAGCTTGTTCAAATTCAAATTTTTGTTGTCCTCCAACGCTTAAAGGAGCTTGGTTCTAATGTCTGCGTCTTGAGATAACTGCAGCCCTGTGATGGAAACCAAAAACTTTTTCTGTTTACTCAATTCTGTCAATTTCGAAAAGGTCACATCTCATAAAAATAATTGATCAACAAATTTCTTTGAAACAACGTTTAACAACAAATGTAAAGACCGATTGCTTACTGACCCCAAAATTTAATTCAAACATAAATTTTATAAATTTTGAACTAATTTAGAAAATAATTAGTTTTTCTCATTTCCTGAACATTTTAAATTTACAGAGATGTGACCTTTTCGAAATTGGTAATTCAATTAATTCAAGGCATTTTATGTTAAAGGAATCTCTATACTAAAAAAACATTTTTAAAGGAAAAATCCGTTAAAAGAAGTTAAAAATTTCGAACTAACCACTATCGGTTATAGATAAAACTGGTAAATTAATTATTAAAATGGAAAGAAAGAAAATTGAGTAATTTATTGTTAATTAAAGTAAATAGATTTAAATAATAGAAATATCTGTCGTGAATTCTTGATATAAATGAATAATAAACATACACTTACATGGATCCTTGACGACGTGCGCACATATTCTTGGGCCTGTTCGGTTGGGTTTGATTAAAATTATATTTATGTAATTTCACTCACAACAAGTATTCTTACACAACAAACTTATAAAAAATTTAGCGAATTATTTAAATTAATTAATCATAAGTTAAAAAAACAGGAACGATTAATATTTAAAGAAAAAAAATAATTCAAACTATCTAGGACCACAACAGTTAATAAACAAACACCGACAATTGAAGATTAACATTTTTGAAGGTATCAACGTACTCAAATTCTTATACCGATATAGCCGAGTTTAATTTATTAGGTATTTCCTCAGAGGCTTCGGTAATTTAAAATTGTTCCACATTGCACTGAATTTGAATTAATGCTTTAAAAATTCACATGTAAGGGACCGAATAGTCAGATCTGCATGCTCCTTGGAGGCACGGCTTTAAGTTTCCTTGGTTTCCTTAATTTTGATATCAGGAATTGAAATCTATGCGAGTAAGGGACAAATAAAAAAGGTATTGAAATGAAGAAACTCAATATTTATTGAAAATAATGTATAACTTACGGTTATATTTTTTTTTATATTTAACGCAAATTCAATAATTTTCTTCCAGAAAATTCGTTTTTCTTTTTTGAAGATATTATTATTACATATAATTTGGCACAGTTTAAAGATTTTTTTTTCAAGTAGCAACACAATTTCTATTGGATAAAATCCCATTCACAACTAATTACTTACTTTTAAAAGTAAAAGCTTTTAAGCAAATAATTTGAAAGTGAGAGTAAAATTTGTTGATAACTAACTAACTACATACACACACTCCGAGCACGAAGATGCTAAAATAAAGATGGAGAAGGGGGAAGAAATGGGACATGTGAAAAATATTAGTAGGATACTTTTTAAAGTCATTCGATTCATTTTGATTATAAAATTTTCACAAAAGTAGATGTTTTTATTCCTTATAAGTAGAATTATTGCTTTGCAGCCATCACCAGAAGCCCCAATTCAAACATTTATAACTAGAAAAGGCCCAAGTTCTATAAGCACTTTCGGTCACTAAGGCATAACCAGCAACCACCAACTTTTTTATTCAAAATGTGCGGGGTCCTTTCCAAAACCATTTTTTAACTTGTTGTTTGGTATGTAATCTGGAAGAAGTCTCCTCAACTCCATGATATACCAAATAAAAGAGTTGTAATTTAGTTTTTTATTCTGAAGTTTAAGTTTTGTTGTACTTGTGGATTTGGTCAGGGTTGATGAACCATTCCTGTTCTCTGAATATTGATATTTCTCAATTAAATTGAGATAACTCCACAATAATTTTAATTTTTTTTTTTTAATTTTTCATTTCGGTTTTTCTCAAAGTTACACACCTCAGCCTTATTCTAAGTTTCACGTGAATAACATTCCACACAATAAAAAATTGACATTTCACTTTTCGTCTATTGTATCACCTGAAAAACGAAAATTCCTTTTTTTGTGAGTACTCATTTCGGGCGAAATGTTTCGTAATTAAGGGCTTATTATGAGTTTCACATGGAAAATATTTCCTCCGAAAAATGTTTGTTCCCCCAAAATTTGAAAAGCAATTATGAGTTTCGCTTTGGCCTAAAATAAACAAATAACTTGGGTAAAGGCACCAGTCAGTACCCTCTCTATTTCTTTCGTTCGGCGTTAAAAAGTAAGTGACAATTTAAGCTCTTAACTAAAACTAATTACGGAACAAGAATTCACAAAAAAAGGGAATTTTCGTTTTTCGTGTGAAACTTACAAGAGGCGAAATGTCAATTTTTCCCCGTGGAATGTTGTTCAAGTAAAACTCACAGTAGGGCTGAATAGCTTTTGAAATTCCGGGGAAATATTTTCCATTGGAAACTCACATTAAGACTGACTATCAAAAGTTGCACTTTATAAAATAACATTTCCAATAACTGTATAGATGTTAGCTTTCTGACATTTTTGTTATTTGAAGTCAGCTGTGGGAATTTAATTTTATTAAACACAAAAATAAAAATGGAAAATGATGAAATGCTAAAATTACTTAACGTCTTTATCAGAGATTAAAAAGAGTTTGAAATTCTCTTCAACCCCCATATAAACACTTGGCAACGTTCACAATTTTGAAACGTAAAAAAGCTGCATGCAAAAGCTAAAAGTAGGCCAACTTGTCCAGCTGTGTCTGCAGCTCCGTCTGCAGCTGCGTCGTGTTCTGTTCGTATCATTGGATTTGTGTGTATTAAACATTTTGACAGCTATTCCAGTTTTAGCTCCGTTCCCATTCTGTTCAGGCAGTAAGCCTATATATGAGTTTAAATCTTAAAGAAAACGGTAAGTAGAAAATACTTCAAAATTATCACTCGGAGTTCAAAAGGAGTCTTGGGAATAACCAACGGAAGATACCATAGAGAAATTTTACTCTCAACATCCACAAAGAAGTTTCATTTTAAAAATGGCACGCAATAAAAAAAATCCTGTTGTGTGCATTTGTTGCTATCTGGCAAAGGAAATATGTTCTTTATATCTCTGACGCACTGTGGGAGCCCAATATCATCCAGAAACCAGAAATATACTTTGTTCTTAAGTGAATGAAAAGAATTTTTTTAATTTCCATGGACAGAAACAAGGATGATGTAATGAATGTGAGCTTCTCGATATCAGCACGAAATTGCGGAGGAAAGGTTGTATTTTGTTGTTGGTCGTTCAAATACCTAATGTCGGGACCCAGGTAGCAAATTGAAAAAATGCCTCATCTTTACAAGAAACCTACTTTTAAATTTGCAACATTAATACAAAATATGCCGCTTTTTATGATCTACAATATTATTTTATTTACAAAGGTTTAATATTAGGTGGCAAATAACTCTTATAACAAAAGCAGCTTAGTATCACATGGCCTTGCAATCAATTAATCATTGTTTATACTTGGATATAGAAACATCGTACTTTTATCTAAGAGAAAAGAAAATTTTTATTGAGTTTATCAAATTTCATAATTTATAAACAACCAACGGAAAACTTACCAGCGTGGAAAATATTTCCGCTGACCACAGGTTTTGGTGGAAGTTTGGGTGTTGTATCAGCAGAACAAAACATTGTCTTTGATGATGACGCAGTTTTTCCATGCATAGTTTTTGACTCATTGTTGCAAGGCATAACTGAAAAATCATATACTTCAAATGTTTTCGGTGTTTTTGGCGATGATGAAAAGTTTATTGAGGGAGATGAAACTTGGTCTTCATTCCTGCCAGCGTCTGGGTTTGTACTGCAATAAGTAGAACCTCTATTTTGCATCGCTGAGTTTCTTCGCATCATTATAATACTGGTGTTTGGAAGCAGCAAACTGTGTTGACCTATTACTACGTTTGAGTTTTGTTTTACTATAGTGCCTGATGTGCTCATTACTCTAGGGGGCAGAGGTGGTGGACTTAGTTCACCATCTCGTGGAGGAAGCTGAAAATATTTATACATTTATAGAGTTTAAAATATTTTGAATTGTTATCAAAAAAATTACTGTAGGCGCATCTGGAGCCTGCTGTTTTTGAGCCATTTCATTGAAACTTTCCACTCTGTCCCTCCGTCTGGGTGGAAGTGGTGGTGGAGCAGCAGATTCAAATCCAAGATGAGTTGTAGGAACATTAACATGAGGAGATATGGGAATGGAAAGTTCCATACTTTGCAGTGAGTATGGAGATGAAGTTGCCTCAGTGTAGTGTAATGGCTCCTTAGGACTGCAAATCGAAATTATTGTTGTTGAGTATATTAACATAAACTTTTAGTTTAATCTATTGGTTTCGAAAATTGTATGTTAGTTCAGTTTTAATTATGCACGAAATAATATGTTCGTAAAATTATTTTGCTTGTATAAAATAAATACACATATTTTTATAAAGAAAAACTCACTTAATGAGAGCGTCTCTTCCAAAATGTACATCTGAGTAATTCAATAAAATCTTTTCGGCGATTCCGCAACAAATATTTCCCCCCTTGTTTCCAGAAGTAATAATCCCGGGAAAATGTTTCTACTAGCATTTGCTTATTTATGTAGGTAGGCCAATTACAAATAAATTTGACCAAATTTTAATGAATTGGAACACCATCTGAAGTGGTAATGTAAATCCTCATCAAAGGTAGCATTTTTTCGTCACGAGCTCTATATGCCAATGGCCAAACTAGGACTCCAAAGAAAACTGATCCACCTGTGTCACGTGATATCGGAAAATACGAAGTATTTTGGGGAATAACTCCTCTTAACTATTGCAAACGTGCACAGGGTTTCGCGAATTCGATGCGGTATTATCGATCTCGCTATGAAGCAGATAGTGCACAGGGCACTGACTTGAAGAAGTTAAGGAGTATATTTAATATCGCACGATGTAAATACCGATTGCTTAGGCCACTTCCTAACTTGGTGGTATCCTTTCTCAGTGGTATCGATGATATCGACATGTATTTCAATGTATGTCTCCTGTCGGTATCAACAGTATCGGGATGATAAAAGGACGAAAAACCGAGTCTCGATACGAACAAGGTGTAGACAATCGAGAATATGAGAAATTGACGTCTACTGAGAGTGATATCGATTTAAATTTAGCTTTGGTTTGAAATTTGCAAGTTTTATTCCAAAAATATACCACCAAGTATCGGTCTTCATCTTGTAAACAACAATACACCCAATACGAGAAGCCTACCAATGTCAGGGAGCAGCCTTACTCCTTGTTCGTATCGAACCCAGTATACCGTCTTTTAACCATTCTATCGCAACTACCGGCCACATCAGAAGGGATATGTTGAAATACATGCCTGAGGAATACTTTCTATACCACATGTGCACCGAGCATACCGAGCCAACAAGTCAGGGAGAGCCCTAAGAATTTGGATATGGCAAATAAAATGGGTACCAAACTAATTCACGCCTACGACGAAGTGCATGCACTAAAAAACACTCATACTTCTAATCGTGCGCGGATTGTTGGACTACGAATAGAAACGAAGAGCTGATATTTGAGTCTCTTGAAAGACGGATATTCGGTGCGAATAAGGGGAGAAGATACGAACATGAGCTCTACAAGCTGTAATAAGATAAATATGTTCAAGAAAATATTAAAACACGTCGACTTCATATGCTCGGATAATCGAGCGAATGGATTACATCATTATCCAGCCAAGAGAATGTTCGAAACATTACTATTTTTACTCAAGACTTAATTTTTTATTCTAGCCAAAATTTTCAAATAGGTGGAACCTTCTTCATAAAAGATTTTTAATATTTCAAAGGTAGTTAATTCCTTGAAATAATAACACTGGACAAAAATGCATTTTTTGACTAGAAATAATAATTTAGTCAAGAGCTTTGTTTTTTAATTTTTAAATGTCTCAAAATGTCTTTCCTAAGAAGTTACAACACAGTCAGTTGAAATTTTACACACAGTGCAACAACAATCACCAGCTGCCAACAACTTAAACTTTTTTATGCAGTAAAATGTGACTAGCGAAGAATGCTTTGCAACAGTTTGGAACTATGGAGTTCTCATATGAAAAGAGTTTACAATAGTAAAAGAGTTTATAATAGTAAAAACTGCTTAAATCAATTATTACCATTTTCAATAATGAGTTTTTATGATAGCTATAACTGGCGCCCAACACAAGCTATGTACAAAAATTTCGCCTTTATTTAAATGCGACCTCAGAATTGCTCCATAACGTTTTACGTCAGGTTTTTTTCGAGTTATTTTAACGTCGAAAAAGCAAAAACCGTTAATTTGCAATATTGGTATTGACATAGTTTTTCTTTAAAATTCTACAAATTCGACCTAGAAATTTTACCCTGGCCGCAAGTTAAGCTAAAATATAAAAACTGACTTACATAAGTACTGAACAACTTACCTTGAATTCTTTGTAGGAATAAAACTTTGATGCATAGGTGCATTTTGGAATGGAGATCGAATTTTTTGTTTTGAATGATGATCAGTTTTTGGGCTTATAGCAACCAAAGGTGCAGGCGAAGCTAAGCTTTCACATATACTTCCGATTGAAATGTCTCTAGAATGGTTGTAGCTCTCCATTTTATTTTCCTTTGGCATAAATTGTGATTGAAAAAAGTCACCGATTGACGTCGCGAGAGGGCTTTTCGTAGGATTTGCCATATCCGAACTCCACGCGTTTGTGCTTGTTATACAGTTATTAATACTTGTAGCTTTCTTAGGCAAAATGGGAGCGACTGCACACGAAGTATTTGTTGCTGAAAGTAAATCCTCTCCGAGACTGTGATTTGCTTCCGTTTCCGTATTATATATTGAATCCAGATTTGAATTATATTGTAAAGATTCACTGCCACTAGATTGGTTGTTGTGACTGCTCAAATGCTGATTCCAAAAACCACTATTCTTTTCAGGTATATTAACATTAGCAAAAACCGAAAATGATTGAACGTTCATTGATGAATATGACGTTGGCTTCATTCCACCAGGTGGACTCTGCTCTCCATCGTATTGCACATTGTTTTGCATTTTAGAACCAAAGGTTAAATTTGATAAAATTGGTAGACTATTATTGCTATTGCTACTATTATTAATATTGCTGTTTGTTTGTCGTCGAGGTTTAATGCCAGGAGACTTCAGTGTAATTGACGCCCACTTTCGTGCCTATTTAAATATGAAAATGTGTTAGGTTTTTGTTTATAATATAAATGTCTGTTAACATTAGTTTAAGGTACAAAATAAATAAAATTTTCTGTACATTTTCACAATTTATTCGATCTACTGAAATGGAATATTACACTGAAAAAAATGGATATGGGAAGATTTTCGAGAAAGCATCTTTATATTAATACATGCACTTTTCTATATCTCCCCTTATAACTGACCTTATGGCAACGTATTTTCATGTATTTTTTTTTTATTTGAAGGGTATAGAAAATCATTAGAGAACATTAATAGAGAAAGGTCGATTTTCAACCACTGAGCAAAACTAGTTATTAGTATTTGGCACATATGTACTATGTATCTTACTTTAGAAATGACTAATCTGGTTCCAAAACGATTAAAATCAAATAATTTTCATTGAAAACATTCTTATTTAAAATTGCTTGGGTTTCAAGAAAGGTAAATGCCTATTGCCACGCCCACATTTATCATATTTTAATTATCTTTAATCAAGAATCATGAGGGGAATTATGTTTCCCACCAAGAAAATTTTTTATAAAATGACTTAAAAATCACCCTGGAATATTTGATCTCTACTAAGAATATGAAAAGTTTGTTTTTTATTTAACAAGATATGGCTGTTTCATGCCGTTTTTTGCCGAGTCTGAACTGCTAGATGAGAGGCACTTATTCATGACAAGTATAAACTCTTGGAGGATTTGTCAGTTCCTCGCAAGAGGAAGTACCTCGGGAAAATCAATTTTGTTTTTAGGTGGCAGCGGCTGGGAATCGAACCCAGACCTTTGACATGACAGTCCAACGCACTAACCATCATGCCACGAGGTACTACTGTGCCTGTTTCAAAAATGGAAGTCATAACATATCTGCGACAAAAAAAAAAGTTAGAACAACATACCTTCGTATTTCATTCATTCCAAAGTCGAAACTGAAGAATAGCCCGGTGACACAGAAAACCAATTTAATATATACAGTAACGACACGTTGATATAGCTATGTGCAATTACAAGTAAATGCAATTTTAATAATTTGGATTTACGAAGTGTTAAAAAATGAAGTTGACGATATTTTTACCTTATTCTAGAGCTTATTATGACACCAAGGAATTGGAAGTGTGTGAAAATATTTCAACCAATAATTTCTTCAAAATGTGATTTTCCATTTCAGGAGAACAAAATATATACAAAAAAAATCAAGCAATAAATATACATTTTGGCTGTAAGCTAGTGCTATTTAAATAAACAAAAAACTTACAAACTTGGGTGGCTGCTTGCAACCCCTGGGTTCAATACGTAAGCTTTCGTGGTACAAATAATTTGATATGTCAGTATCTGACATGCCTTTAAAAGGATTTAAATTCTCCAGAAAATTCTATAATAAAATCGAGACGCATTAAAAATATATATATATATATAAAGGTCTATTAAAATTTGTATTCAACAATTACTTACCCTTATTTTCGGATCAACCATCAAGCAGTATGGTTGATTTTGGTATTGTTGAATTTCACCAATTATTTCTGCTACTTTTCTTCTTTTTGAAAAATTTATAAGCTCCGAGTTTGGCAAAAAATCTGGATTTCCTTCTTCAAGATGCAATATATTTGTGAGATATCTACCAAAGAATGGTACACATGGAGGGTTTATTGAGCGCAATTTCTCTTGATATTTCTTCAAATGTCCATCGTCATTTAGTTCTCGACATTCTTCAAGAAATTTTTCATATCTTGCAGGTAGACCCTGAAATGTGAGTTTAAGTCTATAAACCGAAGCACTGCCCATCGCAGCGATTATAGATAAAATTCCATTGAAATTATTTAATTCCAACATAACCATCATAACTTCGATTGCTCGAGCCACCATCGCAACTCTTTCTTCATAGTTTTCAGACATTATTATTGATTTCTCGAACCATCGCGTTACATTTGTGGTGTATTTCATTATTTTTAATAGATTCGGGCTTTTGGTTTCTTTATCTTTTTTAGTCCATGGTGAACCCACTAACTCTGATGGTTTGACATTTTTGTACAATTCGAATTCGAGCAAAGTAAGTTGCCGTGCAAGTTCCAATGGGTGAAGTGTAAGCAAATTTATCTCAGAGTCCGGTACTTGAAGATGATGTTCAATAGGTGGAGGACTGTTGCCATAAGCAAACGTTATTTGCTTTTGACTTTTTTCTTGTTCATTTTTCTGAAAATCGATTTAAGATAATAAGAATTGTATTCATATTTTGTGTTGAATATTCATTAGTTCGTGAGTTTCGTTTTTCTTAGCTTAAAGCTTTAAGAATAATAATAATGGATGTTATTCCCTAATGCTGTATTCAAAATAAATGGTTGAAGATATGAATTAAGTTATGTACTACATGTAATATTAAGGGTTCTTTTATAACTCTATATTTCGACCATCGATTTTATATTAATAAATCTCTGTTGTGGGTATCGATTGCGATAAGTTCAACTAAACAGATTGACGTACTTAACGAAGAAACCTTTACTATAATGCCAAAAGGATTTTTAAAACGAACAGAACAAGGAAAAATGAATAGAACATTTTTAGAAAAAGCAGATCCAGATTTTGTTAAAATTGAAAAGTCGACAAGTGAAAATTTGTTGGTGCAATAGGGTCATATATTACACTTTTGAGCTTGAAAACTTAGACTTCAGAGGTGCTAAGTCTGTTTTTTCTGGTCATCTGGGAGCGAACCACGTGCAAGCGTTTCAGAAGCTAATGCACTATACACCATGTCACCAAAGCCGAATAATAAGCTCAATCCTAGTGCAGGTTTCGTTGTTTATCAATTGCAATGGGGACTAGCATTATAAGCAGACACAAGCTTATAATTGTTAAGCCGGTTTCTTTCTTTTTTCACCTTACCCTGAGTAAGCTCCACTAAAAGAGTGAAGATAAATTTGGCACTCGTGAAATTGCTATAACTACAACCAAAGAAAATTGTTAATATACTTTCAAAAATTATTCAAGAGTTCTTTGGTTTTTAATTTAATAACTCGATCGAATTTCATTTTACAACAAAATGACTACAGATTTGTAGTCTCTTCTGCAAATATGGGGAGCGGAGAAGAATATACAACAACCAACAGCATGCTCCTTACAACGACCGAGACCTATTTAAAGAAAACTATCGGGATCATGACGTTATCTCGGATGACAAAAATATACTGTTTTGAGTGAGCCAGTGCCAAAGGACTGCTGTGAATGCAAGACGGAGCTAGATTAGATATCAAAAATTATGCAGTCGGAGCTGCAAGAGAGAAAGGAACATATTTAAGTTTTACCGCAGCATTTTTGACATATATTCCAGCTCCGTCTTGCATTTTGTTTTTTGCTTTCGAGATTTTATTATTTCTAGATTTTATTTTTCGATATGAGAGATGTTTGCTTTATATATCTAGATATCGTGGTAGACCCAACATAAACAGCAACAAAAAAGAAAAGCTTCCGGTTGACGTAGCTGGTTCATTAAGAGCTGGCTGAAAGAAACTTGTTGTTTGAGATCCTGGTCCAAACCGAATTGTAACGCAACCGTATTTGTAGAGGGTTAACACGCTTATCCTATAAAAATAGCAGGTAAACGAAATAATCATAATAAATCCGTGGCGGTCGTGAAGAATCTATAATTTTTTTTAATGTATTAACAATTCTTAAATAAATATAAATACAAATAACAATATTTAACGAAATTTGATCCTGGTGTAATATTTTCCTAATACGAAATATTCAGTTCAGAAGTAAATGACTCTTTCCCACATTTCAAATATAAAAATCGAATTTTCAAATATTTTAAGTGTTCGATTTGTCTGGTTCTTCATAACATTCACGAAAATAATTACGTTTTTTTTTTTTACTCAATTTAATGTTTATAACTAAGAATGTTTGTTTGCTGTAGATTGTATTAGTGTGGGTGGCTAATCTACTACCAAAATATTGCCCCTCAGAAAGCTATGACGGAATCTATCTTTCGTGCCTGTACGCAACCAATTCGGTTAATCATACAAAACTTAAAAATTAATTTTTTTCAATACAATCCACAGAAACAAAAACTTAACTCAAATTATTTTATTGTTTGTGAGTTTCCTCTTCTTACTCACTAATAATTACCTTTCTTTGAACAATTTTCAACACTGAATCAACCCATTTCTTCATGGATTTTCCATTGACATTTTCCAAGAAATGAAGCAGAGTCTCCAACAATACTGGATCTTTTTCGAAATCGTAAAAGTGATGATCGACCCAATGTCGAAGAACGTTCAGCACCCGAAATTGTACAGGTTGTACATATTCCTTACGATATCGTTTCCAATCTTCACGTTGAGAATTTTTATGTAACTTTTCGGAATCTGGATTGTTTTCTCTTTCGCTAGAGGGCACCTCCTGATACACTAAACTTGGATCCGGTATGTTAAATCGTTCAATCAAAAGTTGAAGTAGACTTTGTGGAGAACAGAAGTAGCGATAAGTTGTTAGAAACGTCCTTACGAACATAGGATCTGCATAAATGTGATACGTCAAACGTTCAATTAATTTACATAGCGTAGCCCCCTAATAATAAAAAATTAACATTTTAAACATGAACTACAGATGATTTTTTTTTTTTTTTAATTTTTACCTTTATAAGCGGAACTCCAGCACTTTCACGTTCTTCTAAAACAATGTTATTTACATTATCAGGAATGGCAAATTTGTATATATCAGGACTGGGTAGACGCAGTGGATGCTTTTTCTCCATGTCTAATAATATGCTATCCAAAATACGATCTAACATAGATTTTGTATTCACCATTATAAGATCGGCCATCCAATCACTCTTGTGTTGAGAATTTTTCGCTACAGGTATACATATTAGAAATTTATGTTTCAGGTTTATAATTAGATATTACCTATTAAAATAACAGCAGGCTCTACTCTAGGAGAGATCTCGAATGCATATTTTAAATCTTCAGTATCGATTCGATCGATAATCTCAACACGTCGCATAAAGAATTTCTCTTTTAGTCTAAAATCGTAGTTTGAAGCTCCAGTAGAAACAGTCTGTTTTTTGGCAATAGATTTACATAGAACTATAAGTCCGTCGAATAAATAAACTTTTCTTTCGGTTATTCTTTTTCCTGAGCCCAGTTTGCTAAGAGTGTCCTCTGAAAAAAATAAGAATTTAGTAAAATCTCTATTATTGACAAGAAATTGTAGAAATGGGTATTTAAAGGTTTTTATTGTAAAATTTGTATTATGACAAATATTAACTAGAGAGCTAATAAATGGAAAGAATTTCCTAAGAGTGGTAATTGTTGTTCATGCTTTGCTTTGCTGTTCTTATAAGCTGTGTTCCTTTGGATGTGGCAAAGTTCTCATGAGTATTTTACTTTATTCTATATTAAATTTCTTTACTCACACATGAGAGCATAGACTCGACAACGATTTCAAACACAAAGTGTATCTTTTTATGAATTTATGTCTTGAAAATGCTTGGGGCTAAGGTATCAGACCTACTAGGTCAGTGTGAGTGAAGCAACTTTTCGTCTGTGCCTTTGACAATGGGTTATACGAGAATACCGTAGATTTATGTGAGTTTTTCATGCCGTACTTTTTGAGAGAATTTCATTTCCAAATTGAGAGTTTGTAAGTTTCGGTCCAGATAATACATGGGCCAGATAACTTGATTCTACGAAAACATAAATCTTATATTTGATTAAGTTAAGCTGTTTTAGTTTTCTTAATGTTAGTGCAAATAATACTATTGGGATTGACAACAAAAAATATGTAGGTACATCATAAACAAATATCAGTTTTAATTTGTGACCGGTCGCGTTTAGCTGGTAAAGCGATAGGGTATCCATAATCCAAACAAAATTTCAGATACATTGAGTTGTTTTTGCATCAACTGTTTCTTAACAAGGGATTACAACAACACAAACAAATCTGGATCGCTAAAGATACGTAGCCGAATGCGCACAGTTATTTAGTTTTCAAATAAGAAGTAGTTATAGGTCTGGGAATTTATTTGTGACCAATGAATTCCTATATTTATAACAATGCAGGGCACGCCACGCCGTGAACACCTGCAAAATGGAATTTTATAACAACATCATGGATCTGGAGCCTTCTTCACAACTTCTGTTTGTTTTAATAAGAAATATGAAGTTGTATTGTTTCCAAGCAGAACTAATTACATGATATCAAAAGAACGTTAAATACAAACCTCGTATGAATTCGTTGCAGCATTGGCCAACATCTTTATCCCAATGTTCCACAGAATTTTGTAGATCTCTGGTCTTTTCTATTGCTAGCAATCGACGCGCACGACTATGCATTGGAACTGCCGATTCCCTTTAATTAAACAAAAATAATTGCAAAAATTAAATTTTTAGTAACATTATATTTCATATCAATATTTACTTCGATAAATTAGCAACAATATTTTCAAGATCACACCGCAAGGGCCTTAGTAAACCTTGAACTTGTTCGAAGCTTTCTTTATCCTCCTGCGAAGGGCTCAGTTGCATTAAAGACTTAATGTAATCCATATATAAGAAAGCATGCCAAATTGGAACCAATAGTAACTTTGGCAAATAATACTTCACGGCTTCTCGAAATCCATGACCTGCAGACATCAAAGATATCGCCTAAAAAGGTAAAGAGAAAACATAATTATATATATTTATCACATTTCAAAGTTTTGAAAATGTCTTACATCTGGCTTGGAAAGTAAAGTTGATAGTGCGTCTCTAGACATTTTCGAAGTCACTTCTTGTGCGTACTTTGTATACACATCGAATTCTTCGGCTTCTGCTAGTTCTTCAAAGCAACTTCCTACACATGGAGGACTTTGCTCTTGAGACATTTCAATAACATCCTCCAAGGAGCTCAACAATGTCACTGTCACTTCGTAAATGTCAAGTATATTGGAAAATATTGGCTCTATTTCCCTTGTATCCGGTACTACTTTAATCAATTCTTCTCGAAAGACTCGAATTATCATATGAAGATCACGTTGATATTGCTTTTCGTCATGTATGAGTTCTTTTACTACTTCTTCGTATGTGAGACTAGCACGTGGGGCAGGTGGCAATGGACTAGGAATTATTTTATTGTTCATATCAGATTGATAGAACATATCCATCAAAACCTATTTTGTGTTTTTAATAGTATATGTAGATTAATATTTTTCACATTTTGTTTTCTAAATTACCTTGTCTGCACACATAGCAACCTCAATATCTTCACGGGATATTTCAAGATGTTCAATTTTTTGCACATAATTACCGGCCAGTTTTAAAATATCAGCTGAGATATATTCGAGAACGGCGACCAAAAATAAGGTAACGGAACTATCTACTTTGTATTGCAGAATATCCTTAAAAAAATAAATTAAATTATTTATTAATTACAAAATTGAATTCAAACAATGTATTTTTAATTTTTTTTGAAAAAAGCATAAAATAAAATAAATAAAATATACATAAAACTTATATTAATATTTTAAAACAATATTTTATTTCTAGAGATAGTAAAAACAAATTTTAAAATAAGTAACATTATGTTAAGAGTATCCTAATGAAACAATTGAGTTAAGAATACTAAGCCCAACGAACACAGTTGCCTTAGGATGGGTCCCAGGACATCGTGCAGATGAGCTGTTCAAAAACGGGTCATCTCGGAGCCAAATTAAATAAGCGGTGCTTATGCCACTGGAGCAGAAAAAAGTAGAATTCTGAGATAGTCAAGTTTCAGAATTCTATAACCGAGTATTTTAAGTATAAACTTTAAGTAAACAGGCCGCAATTATCGATCTGTCTGCCAATCAGCTCATGAGATTTATGTAGAGGATGTCAACATAAAGAGGAAGAGAGAAAACGAACACAAGAGTCTACATTTTTAGGTCTGTACAAAATACTTACACAGTAAAAATAGGTTCATGAACACATTTTGTTTACCCGAATAATTATTCATCTCGTGTGCGCTTGCAGTATGAAAATATGGTCTTTTTTAAGTATTCCTAAGATATATTTCAGTAACGGTTTTTTTAATGTTATATATCTATTATATAAAAAGAAGTTGTCTTATGTTCGGGCGCGATAAACTCGAGAATGGCTGGGCCGAATTTTTCAATTTTGTCTTATAAAGTTATCTTTCATATTGAGGATGGTCTTTTTGTGAAGTTTGGTCAAAATTAAAGAGAAGTGCATTTTGTCAAACTACTAACAAGTCTTTTCGTAGGGTCTTTTAGGAATGTCTATTAAGGTTTCTGTGAAGTTTGGTTAAAATTTTTTGAAGCAGTTTACCATAAATGCATTTTTAGTGCATTTTTTGTTTTTCAAATTTCTAACAAATATTTTGGTGGGATCTTCTGATGATGCCTACAAAGTTTCGGTAAAGCGGTAACGTCGTTCTTCTTTATCAAGCACTACTAAACCAACTGGTTTTCTTCCTGTAATTATAATTTGTCAATTTTATTTAAACTGATTTAATTAAGTTGGAATAAGTTTATTATCTGTGACAATAACTCGGGTCGATTAATTAGTTTTTTATTATTAAATTCAGTATTCCGTTCATCAGAATGGCCAGCAATTATTTCAAAAAGAAGAGTTGGAGAAGTGCAGGGAAATATGTAAAGATAGTAACCTGGATATTGATAAAATAAAAACATCATCAGCTATATATTTTTATTGTTATCGGTTTATCGAGAAACAGTGAAGATGCCCATAAAAATAATAGAACAATGATTGCATTAAATTTAAGCCTGTATGATGTTTTTTTTTTATTTTCTGCTTTGGAGTGTGAATGAAGAGTGAGGATAGTTTATAAACTCGGGAGCATATACCTGACGGCAAATAAAGTGAAGGTAGTTCGCAGAATAGAGAAAAAAACGCTTGGTTTTTTTTATGGATGGATTCAAGGCTAAATGTTTTCTGTCGCATATGGCTAGCTTTAAGGCAAGAGAACTTCGGGCGAACTCATAACAGTTTTTAAAATAATAGGGGATCACAATTTTTTTTGTATGAAATATTTCCGGGTGGCTGATAATTTATTCTGCTCAATTTATTTGTTTATTTTTGTTATTTTTTTTAAGAAACTGTTATCTATACCCGAGCGAAGCCGGGACGGGCCAGCTAGTTTTAAATAAAATAACGGTCTTATGCCTAATTTCACGAAAGACTTTAGTAATTTTAAAAGCCATTTAGCCTTTAAATGATGTAGGTATTTTGATTTCAAATATAGGAATTTATTGGTGACCTCTCCGATTCGTACAGATAAAAGATCTTTAGTATGCTCCAGGTCAATAAAAACGATGTTACTTGATAAGTAACGTTTCGAGCATGAATACACTCTTCATCAGGCAGCACAATTTAATAAACTAATTTATCACAGGATTTACACATTTTTGGGAAAAGAGAAAAAACATTAAAAAACGGTGTTACTTGATAAGCGACGTTTCGAGCATGAATACGCTCTTTATCAAGCAGCACAATTTAATAAACTTATTTATCACAGGTTTTGCACATTTTTGGGAAAAGAGAAAAAACATTGAAAAACGGTGTTACTTGATAAGCGACGTTTCGAGCATGAATACGCTCTTTATCAAGCAGCACAATTTAATAAACTTATTTATCACAAGTTTTACACATTTTTGGGAAAAGAAAAAAAAAACATTATTGCCAAAACTAACTGTAGTTGTATTTAGCACTATACTGTACGCTGCTGTTCTATTCGTTTTTCTTAATTAAGAGAAATAAATAATAGTTTTCGAAAATAAAGTTTTTTCTCTTTTCCCAAAAATGTGTAAATCCGTAAATAAGTTTATTAAATTGTGCTGTCTAATGGAGAGTGTATTCATGTTCGAAAGGTCGCTTATCAAGTAACATCGTTTTTTATTGACCTGCGGCCTACTAAAGATCTTTTATCTGCTTTTTGATTTCACCAAATGCTTTTAAATTAGGCGCGTCTCACCAAATAAAATCTCTGAGCGCTCAGAGATTTTTTAAGTGGGACAAAAAATTTCACCTGAGTACTGAGATTTTTTAAGGAGATTACTGAGAAGAAAATTTTTTGGATTCATTTCTCAATGTTCTTAAACAGCTGTTAATTTGACAACCAAATTGGAATTTCTTGCTGATGTACAAATACTAAAATCAATAAAAAATACAAAATAAAGGTGGAATGTTATTAAAAATGAAAATAAATTGAATTTGCTATTATTTTTCATTCCTTTGATAAAGTTTTGTGCTTTTACATTTAAATATTTTAGGCAAAGTTATATTTTTGTTTCTAGAATTTTCGTAGGGCAATGGTTTTTTACAATTCAACGGAGAATCTTGTCCCACCAAAGCATTCTACCTCCGTCAACTTGACATTGAGCACTAAGTGAGTTTTTAGCTGGTGAGACGCGCCTATTGAATGAGATTTTAAATGCCCTCGTAAACTAATAGCTCGTTTTTGTCTCATTAGGCGCGTCTCACCAAATAAAATCTCACTGAGCGCTCAATGTCAAGTTAAAGGAGGCGGTATGCTTTGGTGGGACAAGATTCTCTGTTCGATTGTATAAAAACCATGTGTTAAAGTTCTTGAACTGAAATTCTGGAAACAAAATTTCAACTTTGCTCAAAATATTTAAATTTAAAAGCACAAAACTTTATCAAATGAATAAGAAATAATAGCAAATTCAATTTATTTTCATTTATTTATCAACATTCCATCTTTTTTTGTATTTTATATCGATTTTTAGTATTTGCACATCAGTGATAAATTACAATTTGGCTGTCAAATGTTTAACATTTGTTTAAGCAGAGAAAGAATATTGAGAAATTAATCCAAAAAAATTTCGTCTCAGTAATCTCCTTAAAAAATCTCAGTGCTCAGGTGAGATTTTTTGTCCCACTTAGAAAATCTCTGAGCGCTCAGAGATTTTATTTGGTGAGACGCGCTTATTAAATTATAAAAGTCTTTTTTATTCAGCCATTCCAGTCAGCAACAGCTGATATTTGGCTGTCAGTATAATTGTCCTCTCATCCATAATGCTTTTTCACTTTTTCTCTATTTAGGCATTGACTAGCTGGTAAACTGGCTAAGCGTGTTCTAAGATAATCTAATAAATACGACTGTAAATGTCTGATAAAATTTAGGAGTTTAGATAAAAGCAATTTTAGTGTTTGTTTATGAAATTGGCCATTAATGTTTTTAAATTGTATTTTTATTTTTTAATAATACAATTGGTACAAACCCGGCGTGCTATTTCTCGCTTGGAAAAATTTTCCTTTTGTGGCTACAATTTGAGCCTTTGAGACTAAAGATACGTGCACTTTTATCTGTTTACTGCTCATGATGAACAGAATGATAAATAGTAAAAGAAGAAAAATAAATAGTGTTTAACTCTACATTACGAAAATATGTATAAAGAGATCAGTGGGAGTTTTTTCTTGTCGGTGGGTGTATGTATTGTTAATAGCAAAATTTCGGTTAAGGTATATTTAAAAAATGGGGCAAAAAATCACTCAACTCAATCAAAAAAGTACGTTTACACCCGACTTGGGTTCTGCCCTAATAGTGAAAACGAAACTTGCTTTTGCAATATTCCATTATTTCCCAATAACTGCTTATTTTCAGACAAGACAAAAATTTGGAAGTTCATTCAAACTTAAATTTGATTAATTTAATTTTTTTGTGAGATAGTTCACGGAATCATACAATATCTTTGAGCGAACGATACTCACACGCATGCATTATTCATTGAAGAGTAGGTCGGAATTTTTTGGAAAAAGGATGTTGTTGAATACTTTTTTTGTTTATTTCCTTGCACGAAACAAAGACAACTATGAAGTTTTAAAACAAGATAGGTAATCTTATGATCGGGCCTCCAACTGTATAATTATTTTTTTGATTAGTTTTTCTGTTCCCCGGGAAGGGGAAAGGCCACTATCTTGAGAAATAGGATGATATGGTTTTTATCCAATAACTCGATAAAATTTTAATTTACAACAAAATTGCGAAAAAATAACATTAAGATAATAAATTATCTACAAAATAATAACAACATAAATATATCAACAGATTCTGTCAGTTATAGCCTGTTAAAATTGGCCTTTTGATTTTATACTGTTAAAGGGACGGAGTTTAGTTTTTTTGTTTTCTCAGTGTATAAAAAAAAAATATATTTTGTAATAATAAACACATTGTGAGTTGAAAATCCTGTACCATTTTTTTAAATTTGTTTTAAATATAAATAAATAACTAAACAAGAGTTTTTTTGTGATGCCTTAAATTTTTTTAAAAAATGTCCTTAATACATTCTTGCGAGAAGGTATCGATATTTTCTATATTAGGGTTAAGTTAAGTAGATGGGCTGACGGTAGACCTTGTACCCGTCACACTTAGATCAGTATTGATCCATTATAATACTCTGAAGGATTGGACCACCCCTATATAACCTATGAAATCCTATGGAGAATCGAGCCATTTTGAGGCATTGATGAGTTCATTAACTTTCTGCTAGATCGTTAAGACCGAAACAGCTACCCAAAAATTTGTTCCTTATATTGCAGAGTGCCGGACAGTGACTTAGGTAGAGACGGATCCACGCTAGTCTTTGAACTTTATTGAGCGATTTATAATAAGATTATTTATCTATCACGCTCCACCAATCCAGGCTATCATATGTAAGGATTGGTCTTATAATGGCCGTGTACATCCACATTATGGTTTTAGAGTTTGGATCCCAGGTCTTACTGAAGATCCTGTTGCAGGAGTAAAAAGCGTTCGTGGCCTTCTTGGCTATTTCTTTAATGTTCATACCCCAGTTTAGCTTTTTGCCAAGAATTATGCCTAGATACTTGGCATGATCTGTAGTCAAGTTTCTTATATTGAGGATAGGACAAGTTCTGGTATTTTCATTTTGTTGGTAAAAAGTACTAGTTCGGTTTTATGCGGGTTGACAGAAGGATAACACATTTTCGCGTCCAGCTACAGACTTTCGACAGGGCTTAGTTAATCTGTTCACTGGTTGTTGAAACAAATTTTTCAGTCGCTAGCCACGCCAAGTCATCTTCATAACTAGTACAAACAAAAGTGGTGAGAGAACTCCTCCTAGTGGAGTCCCCCTAGATGTTCTGAGTTAAACCATATATGTTTTAAAATAGAATTCAAAGGAGATCATTGAAACAAATAGGTGATAGATTGATAACAGAAACAATTGAGTCAGCCAACAGCATTCTTCCGTCAAAACAATTCCATTGTAATCCGTAACACTCGCATCGCCATGAATGCCCATCAGTGAATCCATGAGCCTAACTTCAGACGTGCTATTTAACACAGAGATTCCTTTTTTACCGCACTACACGAATGTTTAATGCTTGACAAATTTGATTTTTCCCTTCCCATTTCGAATGAAATCGGTATCTCCTTTTAAAAATTTTCATAACAGCCGCAATTGTTAACATATTTCAACTACTTGCGCGAAAATTATAATGAAATAAACACTTCAATGCAAGCGTTTGTGACTTTGTGCGTTGATGCCTTTGAATTTTATCTTATAAAATAACTGTATGCACTACCGCATATTATTCAAAACTCTCCAGCGATAAATAAATTTTATTTTAAACATCTTTTAAAAATAAAAATAAGAACTTTGTAAGAAAATATTTTGAAAAGAACACCTCTTACCTTTTGGAGTAATGCATGAACGCGGTCGACAGGTAGAACGCATTTCCTTTTTTTCTTCAAACTTTCCTTTGCTTCGTGTAGTGCCCAGCAATCAATTGGAGTAGGAAATGATTTTTTTACTTTTTCCTCTACGTCCTGAAAACAAAAAAAAAATATATTTTACTCTTGAATAATAACAGCTCATACGTTGGCAAGTTTAACAAGAATTCTATAGAAATTTGCATTTTTATAGATTTTGAGATTCGCTTTTGGAAACAGTATTTTTGGTGAGGTTTTCTTTCCGTCTAATCCTACAATGAGATGTGTGTATTGAAATTGAGAAGATTTTCTACATTTTGTGAAGCAATTTTGTTCGAAAATCTACTCAAAAACAACTTGAGTTGATGAATGATGATTACAGTTTTTCTAGATATCTCTGAACTTCATCGTTATCTTCTAGTAGAACTCGTAAATTTTCCCATTTATCATTAAAAAATAATATTTCTGTGTATATTTGTTGGTTTTCAGGTCAAAAAATTACACAAGTTCTTTTTGTATTGACGACGTTTCGTCCATGTTTAAGGACATCACCATGTTTCGATTAAAAAGAATAGTTACATTAATATCGCATAAAACCGAAGTTTTCCAACTATAAAATAGACTTTGAAGTAAGCCTTCTATTTAGGTGTGTTTGGTTACGACGTTCAAAAACTGTATCTTTTTACAAAAAAAAAAAATGTGTAAAATCTCTCAAATTTTGAAAAGATGGGAAAGTTCTATCAGAGCTGTGGAAATTTGAAAAAAACTTAACAAATAATGAACTGGACCACTTTTTGTAAGAAGCGTCATTTTTGTGTATAAACGGCGTTGCAACTTTACAATGATTTCAATAGATCTAATTTTTGTTCGTAAAACAAATCTATTGCTTTTAAATCGATTCAACTGAACTAATATTTTTCGAAAAGAAAATTATTATTCATCAAAATTCAGTCCACTAATTTTTCAATTCTATTCTCATGGCTTCCGGCTATTGGATTGCTTTAATAACAATCGTGACAGCATAATTAATTAGATCCTGTTTTTAATTACTTTTGTTCTTTTATTTTGAAAATAAAATTAAAAATTTGAATATGCAGGTTTGAAAACCTACTGAGGAAAATTTTACAATTAGTGGCAACGCTGTGACGGAACCACGATTTTTGACAGTAGTTGTAACTCTTCGTGTTCACAGAAATTTGTGTAGGAGGAATTCGCAAGTTTTCCAACGGAGGGAAATTATTTGCTCTCATTGCGCTCTCTCCATGCAACTTTTTTGAGTTAACAAACAAGAATTTGTGACAATTTGTGAGAATTTGTAAAAATTTGCAGGAAAATTCTCGTTAAAAAACAGACCTAGTTTTGTAGCAATTTTGTGTAAAAGTCGGCAAACGTGACACACACTATCAAACACAATAGACAAATCTTAAAACACACAGACCTATTTTGATAGTTGTTTACTTCCTGCGCTCAGTAATTTGTAAAGCAGAAATTTGCAAGCTTTTTCATGGAGGGGAAGTTTCTTGCTCTCTCGTTGCTGCACTTTGCAGTTAACAAACAGGAATTAATGAAATGTAGTGCGACATGTACGAATTCGTACGAACTTTCAGTAACTGTTTGGTTAAAGTGTAAGGTCCTTTGAAGGTAGTCTTACTAAACTTGATTTCTTGTTTTTGATTTGCGCAGGTAGTCAAATGAATATCCCTGTTTGGTTAGTTAATTTTTCACCAAGTTTTCTAAATCTAGTTTTTTTCCCCATGGAGGTCATTCCATAATTTTCAAAATGATAATCGTCAATGATTTGCTTAAGTAACCTAAACACCTTCAGAATGCAATTTAAAAGCGTTTGGTATTCTCAAACTGTGTATAAAATGTCATATTGGCTGTCATAAATGACAATCAGCGTTGTTTTTGTGTTCGTAGGTATATTCCTTATTTCGTTTTTCATTGAATTCTGAAAGATTTAATTTTAAAATCTGCATTTACTGTTTTGAATGAAACATCTAGACATAGTTTTGAGTGGATTCAGTTTACACACATAGCATACATACACGCATACACATACAAATGCCTAATGTCAAATTGTGCCAGGTGTGCATGAAATCCTCTCAGAGGGGAAAAGAAAGACTGTCAAAATTTCAGGAATGTTTGGGCACGAATTTGCACCACGTCAAAAGAAATACTTGACTGGAGCTGCCGCAGTGCAATTATAAGTCAGTCAATTTTTTTTAGAAAATCACTGTACAAGAAATTGAATGTTAAGAAAAAAGAAACGCACACGTATTAAAATAACTAAACTTAAGCAAAGAAGTATTCTTTAATTACATATCAAATCATAAAACTTGTTAACAAAAAAGACAAAAAACTACAATAAACAAGAAGTACACAAGTTTTCATTACTAAATTTTCTTCTTAAGAAAAAGATTTGCTTAGCGGTATTTGCATTTTAAGAAAATTATTTGATTTATAAAAAGATAAAGAAATTAATAAATTATCAAAATACATCTATGAAAAACAAAACAAAAAGAAAAATAACACTTGGGTAGCTCTAGATTTTTGTATTTTGTTTTGTTATTTGAATTCCCCGTTTAGGGGGGAGAGGAAATTTTCTAAAAAATTGACTTTAGTTAATTTGAACTCAAAACAACCAAGACAAATGATTATTAATACGGCCAGAAATTTTATAAATAGAGTATTAGACCATACTTTATTCCGACAAAAAACATTGAAATAATCATAAAGACATCATTATTTAACTCTTTTTCAGAACAAATAATTAAATCACTAATTTCAATACCCCACAAATAATATAAAAAGTGCATTATATGTTCCTAAATTTTTATTTTAAACGCGCCAATAAGAAATAAAGATACAACTTTAAGCCAAAATCTGTGTTTTGACAAACCAGAAGGGAAAAAAAAATTTTTGTTACCAAAAGAAAACCCCATAAGCAGAAGCTTTCATCGCCCATTTTGCCTTTGACATTTCGAGATTCTGCTCATGTAATTTTCTAGACCCTTAAACATAAAAATAGAAATTAAAATTAAAATAAAACTAAGATACACTTAAACTTTTAATAAGCAAAAAGTAAAATTTATTGTAGCTTTGAAAAATACAATAGTTTAATATTATTTATTATAGGAAATTGAAGCCTTCCTATCGGGATAAAACCAAGAAAAATATTTTATTCTCGAGGCTAAAGATTTCAGAATTCACCTGGATAACCAATAGCTAGTAAAACTGTTTTCAGTCTCTGTCTCTCCGATAGTTAAAATCTTATTAGAAAAAATTATAGCCACAATTAGACACCTCGTGCAGTACTTGGATTTATAACAGAATTTTGAAAAAAAAAAACTAAAAACTCAAACTAAAGTATTTCTGCGTCTCTAATCTGTGAATCCTTTTACTCTGTTTTATTAGAAAAAAATATAACAAACACGTTTGAAACAGAATTAAAAAACCGATTTACAATCTCTATAACAAATTTGTAAAGCTCCTAATAGCTCTTTATTTATTTCAAACAAAGGTGTACCGAAAATTTTATAACCATTTCCTGCAATATTTTTAATTAAATTAAATTACCCCATGCCTCTTCTTGCATATGACAAGGCCCTTATTATGTCACTGATGTGTTCAAGTGAGTAAGCCGGACGAAACTCCAATTTGTAGGACTAAAGGCCATAAAAAAGATATTTTGAATCTGAGCAATTCCATGGTAGCTCATGTTACGTTTGGCAGAGTTTAACAATCTTTTTTATGCAAATTTCCTTACTTATCTAAATATAAATGAAACAATATTTAAACTTTATACATGGTAATGGCTTCGACTACTAGGAAAAAATGTTGGTGAAAAAAATTCTTTATTAGTAAAAAATACGAAAACGTGTTGGTAACTCATGTTTCCCGTTTCGGACACGGGTTTTGTAGCAGTACCTTGTACATTTTTTTTAAAATTAAACAAACCAATAAAGCGTAACTCGAGTGTTGAATTAGATACAACAATATATCAGCCTATTTATAACTGTACAGAAACTTTAAATAACTACAAAAATTTATACAAATTTAATAATACACATGGTAACTCACGTTATCGTTTTCAATTTATAAATTAAGGGTGCAGCCTTTTATAATTTAATATTATTTTCAGTCAAATGTTTGTTTCTTGTAGGATATTTTGTAATTCTAATTTTTAATTTAGCGAACAATAGACAGAAGGCGAGATAGATTTTCCATTTTTCTATCGTTATGTCCACTTTTTCTTGGAATTACCCATCTATACTTTTCTATATACATATATGTGTGAGTATATGAGAACCAAAACTCGTTATATTCACTTTTATCAAAAACTGAGATTTAGATGCAGATTTGTGAAGCTGGGTATATTGAATAGTTTTCAAAGTAAATTTGGCACCCTTAACCCTACAATACCCTTTAATATTGATGTCAAATATCGAAAGTGTTTCCAAAATTCTCCATAATACATTGTGATCTGCATCACAACTTTCCATATACCTACATTGCTTGCGGCTTGCTTTCAAAACTCTTATTTATTTGTTTTTTATTCACTTCAAATCAAAATTTAATTGTTAAATATCTTCTTAACGGAACTTTTAATATACTTTTGCTCTTAATCATAGCATAGGTTTATGTAGATTTAAAAATCTTTTTCATCGCCATTTAGCCTTATTAAGTTTTGTTCTTATTGCAAAAAACGAAAATTTTGGATATTACGAGTTTTGGTTCTCAACTACTCACATGTATTCACATGTATAATTTTGCAACTTAGGAGTATATTATAATATTATTACTTACTATTTTTATTATTATTATAATATTGTTATTAACGAATCCATACCCACTTTTTGACAAGTGAAGATTTTTTTCGGAGGATTTGTGGATGTGGACTCAGACTCAAAAATATATGAGAATGAGTCCTCTGGGATCACAGAAAGATTAACTAGCTAATTGGATCGATGAGAAACTTGATAGTTTTTTTTTTTTGTTATAAGCCTTAAAATAAATGCATGCAAACATTCAGACATAAATTAGCTCTTTGTTTAAATCTATTCACACTTAACTTAAGGTTTAATCTATTATTAACCTACTGTCAAAAATATGAATTATAGCAATACACATCTGAATAATTATAAGAGTTATGCATCGAACGAAAATGAAAACGAACCTGGATGGTGTGAGGCGATGGCTTTCCGCAGAGCATTATTAAAATACGCAAACAAAGTTTTTCAACAAACAACAATGCCTCTTCCTTGGCCGGCAATCGTGGATGTACTTGTTCCAATACCTGTTAAATCAATTGATTAGTTGAAGAGAAATACAAAAATATATATATTAGATCTCTAATATAAGCCGCTAAATAAACAAAACGTACTTTTTTCAACGCAGGACAAAATAGTCCCTTCCAACGAGCAACATTCTCATTTTTTGAGAAATTAAACTCTTCAGAATCGGAATTTAATTGATGCGAAAACATGATACACAAATTATTTATTTACTTTTTTTAAACAACAATAATCAATTATTTCTACTTAATATATATTTAGGTTTTTGTTGAAAATTAACATAATAATTTGCAAAGAGGAGTAGAGATAGATACTAATAGAACGCGCTTCCATTTCGTAGCTCAGTATTTTTCTTTGTAAAATCTTTCAATTCATTATCACACAATATTCATACACAAAGTTGATTAATATTTTTCTGTGGTTGATTGTACATAATTATTTAATTTTTGATTTAATTTACAAGGTAGTTTACGCACAACGCCGCCATTTCTAATGAAAATTTGTTATTCTTTCGTGAATTCACTAAATTCAGAGTTTATTAAAATTATTGATTGAATTTTTATGGAACGTCAAAATAACGCAACGAAGGGTACATTCAGTGCGCATATGAGTTTCGGACTGCGTTCCTAGATGAAGCAAAAGGTGTACCGAAAAGGAAATTCGGACAAGCGTTGCCGTTGGTGACCAAATTTTACAGACCTATTGTGGCAAACCTCACTGATACCTTATAAGTCACAACAACCTCATAAGGGAGGTTCATTTGGTTTTGTGAGGTTTTCGTATTCTGGCAGCAACATCACAAGTTGTGATCCTCACAAAAACTATCGAAACTGTGATCTCCCTCGGAGGAGGTCACAACTAAAAATAAACACCTTTGATTGCACATATCCCAACTACCAAAATTGCTTCGCATTTCAGACATTAAAGTGTTATTTGTTTCTATAGCGCTCCATTTAGTACTCTGACAGAAAGTAAATACGTTATTGGAGAATTACTGAATCCTTAAATATTTTCTGGTGCAAATTATATCAGCTTGGAAGAAGTGATGTACCAATGTTTCTTTTTCTTCTCTATAATGCTTTTATGAAGTAACCAAGATACTATCACTTCAATAGTCATCCCGTAAAATTATTATACAATCTTTATGTTAGTCTTTGTTTCTATATTGCTTGCATTAGTGAATATGGTGACGCCAAGCTATAATCGGCCATTTTATAATTTATATTCATTTTAGCACCCTAGCATATATATTTCTTATTATTGTCAATGTTTAAGGTTGGTATTAATTAATTATTTAATCTATTATATCTCTATTTATTTAATTAATGTGTTTATTATAGGTATATACTAATCTATTACTTTATATATTTCTTGCAGACATTTTTTTTCTTATTATTATTATTTTTCTAGATAAAAGTGATTCCAATTTAATGCATTGAATTGTATATCTGAGATTGGTGGAGTGGTTAGCGAGTAAGGCAATTGGTTCAGAGGGACACGGGTTCGATTCCTGGTTATAGCAATAAGTTTTTTTAAAAATTTTTATATGAACTTCTTTAAGACTATTATAATTAACTCCATAAAGGTACAATAGGAGTGAAAAAAGGTCGCCTTTTGCATTCTATGGAGTTTTATGCAATGCTTATATGCATAGGTTTAATTAAAACGAAAAGCATCTATGGGGGACTATAGAAGCGAAATTGCTAGTTGGGATAACCACATTAACATGTTCATTTGTATTTATATCTAGTTACTTTCACTTTAAATAATATAACTCATTGAAAAATAAGCATGCATGCATGTATTATTTGAGTTTAGCTTACCTATTATGAAAAAAAAAACAATCTAAAAAATCATATGTTTCTTCTTTCGTAGTAAATAGGTGCTTTCAACATAAATCGAGAAAATTATTATTTTCACTTATATTACTTTTTATGACAGTCAGCCAATCAGAGCCCAAGAAATCAAAAAATCATGAAAATCTGACATGCTTGAATGTGCCCATTTACTGTGGTGAGTTTCTTGTGAGGATTTTCCCAGAATACCGAAAAAGTTATCGAATCACAACAAACCTCACAAGGAATACCTCACAAGAGCTAGTAACTTGTGAGGGCGGTTATGTTGTTTTGTTTTGTGAATGATTCGCTGCGAATGGCTCCGCAATCGCGGCAATCGCGATGGTTTGCGTGATCCTTAAAGGCTCTCCCAAACCAACGCGAATGCGGAGCGATGACGAATTTTTGTTGATGTTTAGCGTTGTGTATTTGTCATATTTTGTACAATTGTGAATGATTCGCTGCCAATCGCTCCGCTTTCCGTTAGTTTGGGAGAGGCTTAATTAAGGGTATTCATGCAACGTTGACAAATAATTGTAAATATCGTAATCGTTGGAAAGTTTATTATGTCTTAAACGAACTGTCAAAGTTTGTATGAGAAATATTTTCCAACAAATTGTAAACTTTCCTACTTGAATTTGTATGGTAAGTGATAATCGTAAACGTTAACAAAAGAAATATTTTTATCAAAAATGAATTTCTTATAATTACAAGCTCTTAGTATCTTACTTTTCGATTTTAAAGTGATTGTTGAGATGTGGAGTCTAAAATTATTATAGATTGCATCTTCATTAAAATGCTCTGTAAAGAAAGTTTTAAAGAGTAATTTATTTATGAATTGCTTTGTGAAGAAAGTTTTGGGGTGCAATTTATTTATGAAAATGTACCGCGAAAAAACAGGAGCAAAAGACATCCTAAAAAATTGTGGATCGAGCTATACAATTGGGAGATAGGTTGAAGCTGTGCATAGTCGGGATTCACGAACAAACCCATAAGCCATAGGTAGCCCCAACGCAACGTATGCTAAGGACAGAGTTCGCCAGGTCACACGTCTACTGAACAACAAACCAAACCAATGGAATGGAAGTAGGTACATTGTGTATAGTGACAAAATATTGTGCAGAATGATGAAAAAAACAATAAATTTAAAACTCCACTTGCGATGTCATGTAAAATGGTTTTAATACACTGAAGCTCGTTATCAAAAGGCATTTAGTCAGAAAAACATACGCAGAATGGCGAAAAAAACATTAAATTAAAAACCTCACTTGCGATGTCATGAAACTTTTTTTTTATCACACTAAAGCTCATTAGTAATCAAAATCATAATTATGTTTTTATTTTTGATTCAACTTACTTCAAAATTTAGGGATTCCATTGTTGAAAACTTTTAATTATTTATTTAATACAAAACCACGAAACAAGGCAATTGCTGCCAAGCCAAACCGACCGACAGTTACTTGACGTTTTACGCAAACAGCTCAAAGGGGTGTTCATGAAACAAGTATCGCAAACTTCGCAATTTTACTACAATGAAAAGTTTACATCGTTGCTTGAATACCCTTATTATAGGCGTTTTCCTTTGAAGCTGGCAAAGTACTTGCAAGTACTTTGCCAGCTTTATTCAATGGAACACACCAAACTGCTTTCCCATGTAAAATGTATCTACTCGCACATAAGAGCATGTGCAGTTGATAGTACTAGATTAGGGTTTTCATCTACTCACAAGTACTTTGCCACCTCCAAAGGAAAACTGCTTATATTGTCTTTCTTTGAATTCTTAAGCCCTAACTCTACATAAGCCAGAAAAGTGAATTAGTACAAAAGTGAAAATTGTCAAATTCATTTTGTGATAATGTTTCTTACTGGAAAACTTATAAAAACGATAGATAGGTTAAATTTTGGCTAACCCCGAGGCCACACGCGCAAGTACACTGCCTGTCAAATTGCTTCTGCCTTCCACTTGCTTCCCACTTGCATTCCATTTGCTTGTCTCCCAACTTGCTTCACTACTGGCTTCGAAAATTCCATGCCAGTTGATGAGCAAGTTGCTTGGGTTTGTATGTGTTAGTGAACAAATGTGTTTGTATTGCAACTTGCTTGCCAGTACTTGCCCGTGTGGCGTCGGGGTAAGGAAAAAATTTGTGTATTTTTTTTCCCAAAACAACTGCTCTAGGGGGAAACAAATATTTTTACTTTTGTAATTTTGCAGAAAGTGGCGAATGTAGTTAAGGCGGCTTTACAATAAATAACTTCAAAACATAAATAATTTGTTTTTGGTTTTTGTTCCATCTGGCAAACAGTTGAGATCATTCACTCGCAATGACGTCACGAATAGTCTCATTGAACTGTCAAGCATACTTTTTTATTCTTATACCATATAAGTTCACCCAATAGAATTTCAGCAAATCTCAAAATTGCCTAGATTTTGCTTCCTCGTGTGAAAGGTAGATGAGATTTTTAAAGAAATTTACGTCATTTTCGATTAGACGTTCGGAGTACTTCGTTTCTACTCCATTTTCACTCCAACCATTCCAAAAGCATTCGATTGGCTATTCAGAGTACTGTTTTCGGAGTCTTTTTCTGTTCCCGATTTCAAGATGGAGCAGATTTGGAACACACGCATACATATACAACTTTTCGTCGTATTACTTGTTAAAAGTGATAAATGCTAGAAGAAGCCATTTTGTAAAATGGTGGCAAGCGTTAGTATGTGTGTTAATTTATGTTTTCTTATTGGATTGGAATCATAAAGGAGAGGAATAGTCAGAAAATCCAATCGAAAACGTCATTAAAGAAAACGTAAAAAAATCTCCAGCAACTTGCTTCTTCATGTGAAAGGGGATTAAAATAAAAGAACGCACCACTGGGAGGTAGGAGAATTTGGGAACGCTCAGAAAATGGTAACTTTTTGCCTGAACGTTAAAATCAATGAAATCAAACAGTACTCTTCGGTTTTTGCCATCAAAACTTGAAAACTTTTTGACAGATTCAGCCATCAACCAATTTGGGGATTTATTCAACGTTTAGCTGTTGGTTGTAGCATGTTATTGTTGACTATTTAAAAGTTAATTTCCTTTAATATATTCAGTATTATGGGTGCCATTGTTAAATCAAATCATCGGACTAGTAACTTATCAAAAAACAAAATTTCTTCATGTTATGTGAAATGGAAAAAATGTTCTCCACCTCGTGTATTAATAGTGTTTATGTTAATCATACATTTTTTTTGCCCATCCGTATTATGTTATTCTTCATTATTATCGGGTAGAAGAAATTTTTTGCAAAAAAGTGACTTGGATTCTCTCCCTCAGTTGGTTGATGTAGAAAGCCACCAAAATCAAAACGATGTCGATGAATTTAATGTCGGGTAAGTTGAAGAGCATTTTTACGGCTGATTTTATTCCTCTTTCCAACTTCATTACAATAACCTCAGAAAAATGTGTACAAATGTATATATATGAAGGTATTTATCTGCATATTTATGTGTATATATACACATGATTCTATAAATATATATATATATATATTGCGAATTTCACATTAGAAACAAGGCAGTAAGTTCTTTTATCAGGAGCGTAATCTTATCATTGATGAAATTGAGGCCTAAATCTTCTCAACAAGCAAAGTTATCAAAAACTTATGTCGAATAAAAAAGCATACTTTAGTGCATACAGAAAATAATGATATTTTATTCAATTTTAGACGAAAAAATTTAATACTATCATTCCATTAAGGAGGATTTATTGGTGGGGATGACTAATAATGGTTAGCAATCCTTATCAGCCGATTGAGTCATCTCCAAAAAAAGAAACCGAAAAGTCCTCTTAATTTAATTAACACTTTGTGGATGGTAGTAAATTGTTTTTCAAATTATTACTTTTATCGATTTTTTGAGACAAATATATGTAAATAAATAGTATATGGTCATACAAATAAAAAAAAAAAAAAAATGAGAAAAAAAAACCGTCTGGCTAAAATTATAAAAAAAGAAACATTAATAATTGCAAAAAAATATGTGAACATGGCTCTGGCCAATAACTCTATTAATAGCACCGGCCGTGAGTGGCACATAAGCCAACATTTATATAGACGTTCCATACACATAACCAAAACTATGTATAGAAGGTACATATATGCAATAAAATATAATTTTTTTAAAATAATTTTTTGCAGATACGTTATATTCTATGTTTATTAATTTATATTGAACTAAACGTTTTTCTTCAAAATAAAATAAGAATATCTGTTATTTTTTTAAATATTTATTTGTTGTACACAAAAGTCCGTCCAGTTGGATTAGATCATGCTGATTGGCATTAAGGATCCAATTAGAATAAATATAAATATTTGGCACGCACTTCTGAGATACCAAACGAATGAAGAGGGAGAGTATAGGTAGCATGAGAACCGTAGAACTGTGCAGACTTAACAAAAACTTTTGTAGATATTCTCATTTATCAACTCGAAAGCTCTTTTAGCCGCCAAATACACAATGAAATAGGTCATTCCTGTTTATTGTTTCTTTGTACCTATATATGTACCTTTTTAATGATATTTTGAGTCGAAAACAAACCTTGAAAATTTGCGATTTGTGTGCCTTAATTCCCAATGATATGATTGTAAAAACTTTAGGCTATATTTAAAATTAAAAAAAAAGTTCAAGTGATTTATTATTAAGTCTGTGTCTGGTTGCGTATTTAGTTGACAACCCACGAATACGATCAATGGCCGAAAATATATACATTTGTACACAACAAAACTATAGCATCGTGCTTATTTAAAATATAAATAAAATAAAAATAAAGAGTTTTTTTTTATTTTTAAAATTTTTTAACGGATTCAAATTGTTGCACAAGTTATTCAGCAGCGGATATTTGCTGCGTGGTGTATAGAAACTCGGGCAAATCTAATCAGATAATAAAGTTGATTCGTACAAAAATGTCGAATCAAATGAAAAATAAGTCTATTAGGCTACCCTTATACCAAACAAAAATAGGTAAATAAAAACTGAGGTAGTAAAAACAAAAATAGGTAAATAAAAACTGAGATAGTGCAACATATTTTGTATGCAAAAAAAAAGAAAATAACAAAAATACGTACATTTATGCTCATAAAAATGTAAGTAGTGGAAACAAAATTGGACACACCTCTAAACACAAATTATCAAACTAGCCTTTTGTAGTTGTTGGGTTATTCCATGTTAACTCGCGCTATAGCTATTAAAATAAAATTTGACTTATTACCTTTACCTATCAACAAAGTGAAAAGCGGCTAACTCCACATTTTTTAAATTTTTGTATAGACCACTTCAAAAATTGTTAACAAAATACAAAAATCTATCAAATTATTCAGTTTTCACGGCTGTTTTGATATTTAATTTAATTGAATCCGTAGAGCCTGCTAAGATTGGTTGGTTTCACTACAGCATGACGGTCGGTGGTGAATTGGGTGAGGTGAGGGAGGGGTTAGTCAAGAAGAAAATATAAAAATTTGAGTGAGCAGTCACGTTTCATAACCAAATAAGTCAATTTAATTCCATTTTGCTCATTTTTGCTTGTGCGTTTGACAGAAAAATTCTATCTTGATTTTGTATTTGGCCCTATTCGGAATCCAATTTTCCAAAAATTCCCCAGCGGGAAATATCGTCCTCAATAATTCTTATAGCTGAAATCTTCAATTAATTCACTTGCCAAATCATACAAGGAGCGACATGCAATGATTAATTAAGTGAAGAGTAATGCGAAGATTCCTCAGTTCATAGATTTTACTCCACTTTCTGCTTTTTGCTTAAGAAACAACCCTTTCTTTTGCCGAATTACAAGTTGCTAATGTAATAGGGAAAAAATATGATGAAAAAACTTTTGAAAAGGAATGTACAAGTTCATCAGTTCATATTTTTTGCGACTTTAATTCTCATTTTGTTGGATATAGTTCACAGTGGCTTTCTGTAAGAAAATCAATGAAACATGAACCAAATACAGCTTTAATTGCGTTTGCCAAAACGCAAATAGGTATAACTTTTGAATTTTCAAATGAGAGCTACTTTTTGGTTCGTTGAAAAAAAATATCTTGAACAACTAGGTGCTGAGTTGAATAAGCAACTAATGAAAATCTCGCGATTTCGCAATTGAATATTCATTACATTTTTAATCGAAAATATTGAACTGATGAATAAGGCAAGTACATGTATGTAGTGAAATCACAGATTATGCAATCACCATGTTTTTTTTCATTACCTGGGTCGGTGAATAAACATCTTCCAACGAGGTAGTGATTTTGTTGATGAATTTTCATCAAGAAAGTGGCATGTGCTTCCCGCCAATGACACGCCCATGTTAAATTCATCAACGGAATAAGCTGAAAAGTAGCTGATGCAGCTTCCATTCCTCAGTGAATTTTTAAATTTTTCCCTCTGGGTCCATTAGCAGTAGAGATACACTTGTGTGAAAACTAAAAGTGTGTAATGTAATATGTGTAAGTTACATTTAAAATGTGAAATACGTTAATTCGCACATTAACTAGATAAAGTGTGGAAACTTGCTCATTGCAGTGAAATATCACACTTTAACGGGTCGCACCAGTTAATTTGCACATTAACTAGTTAATGTGCACATTAACTGGTTTTCGCACTTTAAGGGTAACATATGCATACACGACATGGCTTTTCACTTTGTAGTGAAACCAACCAATTAACTTGTTTAGATTGGTTGGTTTCACTAAGTACTGAAAATCTTGTGAATTAGACTGATTCAAAGAATTAAAATGTCTCCGATTTTCAATACCACTAGCATTTTTGCTAGAGAAATAATGAGCCTGGTTAAATTTTAGCCCTTTATATTAATATTTAAGGGTCACACATCGCTACTTTATGTTTAAAGTGCGGAAACCTGCTCATTGCAGTGAAATATCACACTTTAACGGGTCGCACCAGTTAATTCGCACATTAACTAGTTAATGTGCACATTAACTGGTTTTCGCACTTTAAGGGTAACATATACATACACGACATGGCTTTTCACTTTGTAGTGAAACCAACCAATTAACCTGTTTAGATTGGTTGGTTTCACTACGTAGTAAAAAACATGTGAACTAGACTGATTCAAAGATATTAAAATGTCTCCGATTTTCAATGCCACTAGCTTTTTTGTTAGAGAAATAATGAGCCTGGTTAAACTTTAGCCCTTTATATTAATATTTAAAGGTCACACATCGCTACTTTCTGTTTTCATTTTCCTTCTTTATTTTATAACTTCATAAGCGGTTATCATTTAGCAATGATAAAAAATGTCCAAACAAATGTACCCAACATTTTCGAAAAAATATTTTAAGAAAAAAATCGGTTTTTGATTTATTTCAATTTTAAGTTTGAAATTATATTTTTCAAAATATATTAATAAAAACTACTTTTCAAAATTCTTGTTTTTATTTTTCAATAAAATGAATAAACGATCCTATCTAAATTAAAAAAAAAACGCAGCCCAAAGCTAGTTTAAATTGTTAAATTTAGCATTTTTATATTTTCTACACGACCAACAAGATATTTTAAGCGAATTACCAAGCACTTATTCGCGATCCACAACATCAGGACGCATTCCACATATCTACGAATGAAAAATTCACTCGAATTTAGCCTTTAATTTAATTAACACCCATTTTACTGGTTTATTTTTCATAACAATCCTCGTCTGTCGCGATCACTCATGTGAAAGAAATGTTAAAATTCACGACCATTTGCAATTCGCAGTTTGATATTCACAGCTCATGTGAAAGGCACTTTATAGCGATCAGAAAAAAAACCACCAGGAAAGTTGAAACAGTATAGAATTGAGTATTTTTTCCTGATGGTCGTTTATAGCGAAATAACACTGAATTTGGTTTTAGATGGCAGCGGCTGGGAATCGAACCCAGACCTTCGACATGACAGTTCAACGCATTAACCATCATGCCGCGAGGTACTATTTCGCTTTACTAAAGTGAAATAGCGCCGAATTTTAGCGTTTGGCCTTATTTCGCTTTGACAAAGTGAAATAATGCCGATTCGGCGTTATTTCACATTTGAAGAGAAGTAACGTATTTGTGTAGTTGAAACACAAAATATTTTTGAGGGATAAACCTCACTGTTAATTCGCCGTAAAGCTGGAAAACTAGTCACTTTTGAAGCAAATGGTAAAGATTCGTGCGCGGGTAATTTTGTCGTTGTTATACTTTTCGCCAAGGAGAGGATTTATTTATTTTGTGAAATTTAATAACTCGCACAAATAAATAGTGAGTTATATATTGGGGGCATGCTGCCCCCCTGTAACCCCCCTGCTGGGGTTGTAGAAAAATATTTCGTACGTGAAAATTGGCAGACCTTGATCATAAAGGGTGTGTTCGTTTTATTTATGCTTTGTTTTCACTAGTCACTACTAGTTGGTTTGGAAAATTAAGATGCTATCTATCTGTCAAAGAGTATATATGTTTAATAAGCATTGGAAAAAAAAGAAAAAAAAATTGAATAAAACCAGGAAATGTCATTGCCAATGGCAGATTTGAACGACTGACAACTTGTCATAATTTCGTCTATTTTCTTAGCATCTATTATTGGGAGCCGGTAAAAGGCACTTTTGTGACATAAGTTTAGAAATTTTTTTAAGTCCAGCATAAACGAATAACCATCTATGTACATATTTGTCTTTTGAGCGAAGTAAATGATTTTCAAATTTTATTTTTCTTAAACCAACGTTTAGATTTATTTATAGCTCAAGCAGAGTGTAATGTTTTTAAGTGTTATTTACAGCAAAGTAAAATGTTTTTAATTCTTATTCATTTTGACATAGAAAACGGCAATACTTTTCCAACACATCCCTTAACTTAGTCCAAAGCGAATTGGATTTTGGAAGGTATTTTGTTTGTTAGTTTTTGATTATAATCAACTTAGTGGGACAAAAAGTAATGCGAAAGGGCAAAAGAGTGAAACAAAATCATCTAAGGAAGAGAATTATCACCAGCCGGCGCAGTATTGCAAATTCGAACAAGTGCCATTTTGAAACCATTTTAATTCCATTTTTTTTTTCCAAATATACATTTTTTTTCAATAATATGTAGCTGATCTTTGACATTTTTAATGCCACGGATACCAAGATAGATTTGATTTGAGATTTTAACTAGGAGTGGATATAAAAGTGAATATATGTTTTATTCGGACTTGCGCTGCATTGCTGCGTTGGCCATAAGTTACCAATAAAAAAACTCCTAATATAACCTCAATTTTCAATGGGCCTTACCAATCACCAAATTTAGAGATCACTTAAATATTTAAGTGGGCTCTAAAAAATTTACCATACCAATAATCAATTTAATAGTCAGCTTAACGCTAAACGTGCTTTTACATTTAAAGTGAAGAAACTCATGTTTAATTGTGTTAACACACACAGCTAAAGGAGAAAAAAAAAACATTTTTTCTTATCTGTCGCGTCAGTGTTTTTCCCACTCAAGTTTGAAATATGTAAGTAAAATATCCAATAAAATCAATTCCTTTTGTTTATTTGCTTGTAAATTTCAGTTTGAATTATTTGACTGAAAATGTATCAAAAAGAAGTCGTTCTTCAAATTGAACTCCAGCTATGAAGGAGTTGCTAATTGAGTCAGTAATGCCCTTTTCTGACATAGTCAAGAGCAAACTCAACGACGGGAAAACACTGAAGTCGAAGTCTGAAGCTTGGGAGGCCATTATGGGCCTTCTCAAAGCCAGTGGGTATGGTCTCACGGCAAAACAAATCCGGGACCAATGGAACCGGATGAAGACTAAGGCAAGGACCAATATAAGTTTATTTAGCCGTTCTCAAAGGGAAACTGGCGGTGGACCGACTAAAACGCCTTCTGAAATTGATTTCCATATCTGCGATATCGGCGATGTATTTTGTGTTGATACTGCAGAATTTGACTGCCATGAAATTCATCGTAATGAAAATTAAATATAATAATAAATAACTGAAAAAAGTTTAAATATCTGTTTGTATATTTAGCAAAATAACATAAATGTCATTTCAACAGCTGTACTAGATTTTGTAATAGACCTCTATTTAGTAAAGCGTGTGGTCAATTAAGTTATTGGTACCCACACAAATTAACTCGTCATCAAAGTTCAACCTGGCATTTGTCAAAACGCGTGTTTAGCGTTTGGTTATTGGTAAGGCCCAATTACAATAAAAAACATTTTTCTAAGCTTTTGCAGATATTTTAGAATGGGCTATCTCAAAAACTTGACTTGAGCAATTCTGATTTTTGAGACCAGATTTGGTTTCAGCGCACAAAAGCCACTAGAAAAGTACATATATTATAGTTTATTAAGCAGGAAAAAATTAAAATTTCACCATGATTTTGAAAAATTAATTATTTAAAACCGCGCCAATACAAATTAAAAAAAAATATTTTTCAAAAAAGCTACCTACTTTTCTTAAAATTGAACTCTTTAAATACGAAAATAGGTAGTTACAGTCTTAATTCTATAAGCAATTCATCCTAGCTAAAATTATTCATGTTAGGAAAACCTTGTTAATAGTAATTGAATTTAAAAATAGGCAGACAAAGATAGTAAAATAAAAATCTAAAAAAAAAATTAGGAACATTTTGTTTTTTTTTTTTCTATTTAGAGCCATATAGCCTATCCAACTTAGAATTTAAAGAAAAACCACCATATGGACCATCCTAATGTACTGTACATGTATATATTTTTCATTTGTAACATTTGTATAACGCACCTCTTAAATTAAACGCAAAAAGTACCTATCGCCAAAAAAAAAACCAATCTCATTTCTAACGTAAAAGCTCTTAGGAGACAAACATGCAGTGAAATAGGTCATCCGATTTGATTCAAAATTATAATTTACTGCCGTTTCGAAAAACCTTGAAGATTTGCACTTATGTAGAAGCATGTAGATAGATAGATAGTGTTTATTTTATCACCACTTATGTTTGTATGCGTGTACTATATTTATTAAGTATATAATGTTTTTGTAATATATTCTGGCTTTTGATACAAAAAGTTATGCCATATAGTAATAATGTGTGCTTGTTTTATGTTTTGTTTATAAAAAGTTAATCCCAACTGAAAACGATCAATGGCCGAAAACATATAGTAGACATATAGAAGACTTATACATTTGTGTATGTGTACAAATTGTTTTGATACTATGTAAACATTTTGTTAAAGACAATTTGATTCAAAAGTGAAAGTAGAAAATTGCATTTAAAATAAAAATATTTTTTTGTCTCACCTAAAAATAAATATAAATAAAACATTTTAAGCATTTGTTGTTGTTTGTCTATGTAGAGGGCTACGTATTTGAAAAAAAAAAACAAATTATGAATGATTCTTGAAATAAATTTCAACATTTATATGTAAATTGTGAAGATAAAAACATATTGTATGTTTAAAAATAAATAAAAGTTTTGCAAAATTTAGAAAAAAGAAAGTGTTTGGGGAAGCATGATACATGGTTTCAATATTTACATATGTGTATGTAGCAATACTACTTCTTATTGATTAATGAAATAAAGATTTTAAAAACCAAAAGAATTCATGCGAATGAATTTTTTTTTAAATATAACTGCATATCACTATTGGCGTAACAAGGAGATCAATGCCCTCTTTCATAGACCAAGAGCCGGTAGCAAATTTTGGGAGTGGAGGTATAACCAAAATTAAATTACATGTATGTGTAGATTAGGGTGGTCCTTATATTTTTTTTTTTTTTTGAAATTCTGAGATGGATAGGCATCAAATGGCTCTACACAGAAAAAAAATTCCTAATTTTTTCCGATTTTTATTCCCCCCCTCCTGGTCACCCTATTTTCACTTTAAAGTCTAGTACGCTGATCGAGCTAAAATTCCGCTCCCATACAAAAATCTCTCCAAAATTTAGCCAAGCTAAAATTAAGCCAAACATTTTAGCCGAGAGGTAAGCAGCTCCAGCTAAAAAATCAAATTTTCGTTTCTTACTGTACGGCGCCATCTGTCAAAATTTAGCGCGTGAAATAAATGCTCGGTACATTTAATGCTTGAGCTAAATTGTGGCAGGTTTTTTTATTTATGAGATTATGTGAGCTTTAAATTGTGAAAATGAAAATTGAGAACGAGAAATATGCAAAGACAAACGATTTATTAATGCCAAAGGGAAAAATCTATTTTATTTGGTTACATTCACTTAAGAACTTGAAAAGAAAAATTCTTTGAATTTGCCGAATATAATTTCTTTTCAGAGAACAGCTGTTTTTTTTAATGTAATCTCCACAAAAATCTTATGTCAAAATTTAGCTAGGAGTTTAGCTGGTGTTTGGAGAGAAAAGTGGGGGTGAAATTTTAGCTCGATCTGCGTACTAGGCTTAAGGTACTAATTATGGGGCTAAGGTGATTCTTATAAAACGCGAAAAAAACAATCTGAGAGTATAGATTAGATTTAGACGGGAAAAAAATAGTACAAGAAGGGGGTCTATTTTCTCCCGTTTAGGCGGGAGGGGTAATTTTCTCAAAATTTGGCTCAAAAGAGAAAAAAATTATTTTAAAAAAATGGGAACACTAACAATGCAACACCTTAGCTTGTTTTAAAGCCACGATTCCATTCTATAATATTCTTCCTAAATAAAAATTTTATTGCAAATAGTTCTTGCAAAAATAATTTTCAAACTTAAAAATTTAAAAAAAAAAATATAGTTTTTTAAGGTTAAAATTATTTTTTCAAAAACATTTTAAAATAAAAACTTTATTTAGGAAGCATATTATAAAATGAATCGTGGCTTTAAAAAAAGCGAAGGCTTGGCATTGTAAACGTCAAATGTTTCCGCATCACTGCTTTTTTGCGATGCTGATGCGTGACGCATCTGATGCTGATACAATTGCATCAGCAACAACACATCAAGAATTTTGTTGATTCTTATTTGTTTGAAGTTTGCGCATCACATGTTGCAAGTTTGCAATAATGAACACGTTACGCAAAAAGTGATGCGGGTTTGATGCATTTATGAATGTTTTGCGGAAATGATTGTGCATCATCTCTGCAATGATGCGTTTGTGAATTTACACAAGGCTATCTAACTACATAAGATTACATCCTAGTGTAGATGCAATATTATATCAAATCCAACCGTCTGACAGGTTTTTTTTTTCAGCCGGGGTGGGGGTGGGCGTTTGAAAACGGTAATTTTTCAACTTTTTGTGTCGGTGGTATAACCAGTTTAATTTATATACATATAAAATTTAGAGGATTCTGCACTTGTTTCTAATACATAGGTCCCAGACGTTTTACTTTCAGCTTTCCCTTGCCAGACACCTCCCAAAGCGGCCGCTTTCCGATGTCAATTCTCAGTTATCCGGATAGCTTTGTGTTGTTGTAATCTCTTGTTTAAAAACAGCTGATGACATATCATCTGTTCTCAACAAAAAAAATCTGAAGTTATCCCAAAAATTCTAGGATACTCAACAACCCGAATTCAAACAGCTGACACTTGACAAGAAGTTGGAGTTGTTCATGTTGAATTTTGCCGTGTCGGGTTTTTTGAAAGAAAAATTAATAAGTCAGATGCAATTAAAAAATGGTTTTTTGCATCCTCTTAAAATCTACGGAATACGTTACTAAAAATAGAATAAAACTTGTTTAAAAAAGTGAACAAATTTTTGCAAATAAATAAAATTTTTAATTCAATTTCTTTGTCAGCTTTTTCAGCTAACCTATCTGGTTCTGGTCGTTCACAAAAGTATCGGCTACTCAGGTATCTTGAATCAAAATCAGAATAATTCTTCTGATTACAAAGCTGGTCACTTATATATAATAATTTAATGTCACTTATGTAGCAAAAGATATTAATTACAATTTGAATAAATAAATAAATTAAAGGCCAATGGCTCATAGAGCGTTATTTTAATTATTCGTTCACAATATGTCGAGACTTGAGAGTTCATCGGAATGACGTTTATGGAAAGGTTGGCTGTACAAAAATTATCTGAGCCTTATATACAGCTAATGGTTATTATATGAAAGGAAAAAAGTTTTTGATATTCATTAGAAAAAAACATTTTGAGGATACTAAAATGTCGTCTGGCAGGCCCAACGGTGAAACCAAATGTGACCAGCTTATTGTTATTTATAAAAAAAAAGTTTTTGAGGTTTTCATTAGAAAATGCTTTTTGAGGCTGAAACCAAAACATCTGGGACCTATATTTTCATAATCAGGAGATTTTTTCAGATTGTTTGGTGTATATTCATTTCGTTATACCTCAAATGGAAAAAGTTATTTTTTCTTCCATTTTTTTGGAACTAAAGAGCCGTCTGGCAAGGGCAATGCTAAAACCAAAACGTCTGGGACCTTTATATTTGTAATCAGAAGAATTATTCTGATGTTTGTATGTATCATTCATTTGGTTATACCATAAACTCCAAAAGTTGATTTTCGTCCACTTTGGGAGGCGTCTGTCAAAGGGGAAGCTAAAAGTAAAACGTCTATGACCTATGTATTCGAAATAAGTGCACAATCCCCTGTTGTTTATATACAGGGTGGCGCACGAATCGTGCTACAAAAATAAAACGTAATAACTTTTTTTCTGTGTGAGTAATCGGCTTATTTTTTTTTTACTTTGTAGGTTACTATTTAGATTTATAAAAATGGATGCTTGGGATACGGAGAAAAGAATTTGGATAGTGCAACGGTACCATGCTTTGCAGTCCGTCATTTCCGTCCAAAGGGAATTTAGGCGGGAGTTTGGCGGTAATCCCCCGAGTAGATGGACCATTATGAGGCCAATCCGAGCGTTTCGACCCGAAACTTATCGGGGCAGATTGGAGTTAGTAGACGGTCATTACAACGGATACTTCATGACGATTTAAACTTGTTTCCGTACAAAGTCCAAATTACTAGCAAGTTAAACCCTCAGGATTTGCCTGTTTGCCTGGAATTTTGCCAAAAAATGATATCAATGGCCGAAGAAGGCAACACATTGATCAATTGTTTGTTCATGTCTGATGAGGCCCATTTTGATCTTAACGTCAATGCTCCATGAGACGGAACTGCACCCAGAACGAGTCACTGTGTGGTGCGCAGTTTCATCAAGGTGTATTGTCGGGCCGTACTTCTTTGAAGAAAACGGTGTAACCGTTACTGTCAATGGGGACCGTTATTTAAAGATGTTGAAGGACTTTTTTTACCCAGAACTGCGCCGAAGACGTATACCATTCAACAGCGTTTGGTTTCAGCAAGATGGAGCAACTGCACATATAGCCAGACCAGTTATGGCGGAGCTAAACAAAAAATTCGCAAACGAATTAATTTCTAGGAACTCCACTCTTCGCTGGCCCCCAAGGTCACCTGACCTGACTGCACCAGACTTCTTTTTATGGGGTTATGTCAAACAAGAGGTGTATAAAACGAAGCCCAGGAATTTAACTGAATTAAAGAATTGAGGCGATCCCAACTTCAACTCTTCAGGCCGCAATGAATAATTTTTTGATCAGGTGCCGCATATGCGTGGAGGTCATTTGCGGTCTATAATCTTTAAAAACAACTAACTATTTAAATTAAAATTTAATTTTCTAACCAATAAAAAAAAATAAATGAAATACATCGATTAAAAAAAAAGTTATTTGAATTTCTTATTGTAGCACAATTGGTGTGCCACCCTGTATAAAATGAAGTGGTTATATGTATCACAGACACAAATAGTTGAAAAACTACCGTTTTCGAACGCACACCCCAACCCCAGCTATAATATTGCGTATATCTACACATACATGTAAATTAATTTTGGTTATACCTCCATTCCCAAAATTTGCTGCCGGCCTCAAAATAAGAGCCAATGGTTGGCAGTCTTACGGTATTTCAGTACGATTCATATTAAGTGGAGCCATTGTCCTAGACCTCCTGAGCATGGAATGGGCATTCCTAATCCAAAGTTATAATGGAAAAGATAATTGTTGTTAAACGGAATTTTGAAAAAATAGACCCTAAAAGTCTCTATATAAATTCTACTGTTTTAAAAATCTTAAAAAAAAACTCAGTTTTTACTAAAGGAATATGTTTGTCTTTGATATAATAATTTATATAATCTCTTAAAAAAAATTATAGCAGACACTTGGTGCAGCACCTACATTTATAATGGAATTTTGAAAAACATTTTTTAAAAATCCAAAAAAATATTTTTTCTAAACATTTTTAGTAAGAAAACCTGTTAACATTGTTTAGAAGCTCCGGAATAACAAAAAATATTGAAATCACAACTACCGTTTTGAAGAATATCGAAAGTAAAAAAATGGTTCTTTAGAAGATACCATTAATGACCATTTTTGAAAAATGGTTTCCATCCAAAGGTAGCCTTTACTGAAGAAATAAATTGATTTTTTTAAAGTTGTGGAGCCATTTTTGAGGAAAATAAGATTTTGTAAAATTGTTAAAAAAAATTGTATGGCAGGTATGTACCGTTATTTTTTGTTCTAAAAAAAATAAAAAAAGGATCGACAGGATCACCAAAAACCACTATCACACTTTTAAAGAACTCGATCCAGCCGTTTAGGCTGTAACCGAACAGACAGACCGAATTTTGCCAAACACTTTTTTGGTGTTCTCTCCACCTGGAAAAATAATCTAGTTTTTAACGAGGCCCTAAAAATTTTAACATTGATGCTAGCAAGGGTCTAGCAAGGATAACCATTGACCTACTATATATGGACTGCCAGGAGCCAACTTCACCTCTGTTCAGTCTATTACTATACGCCACTAGCGCTGTCGTCGAATAGGCGGCAGATGTGGTGTAACTTTTTTTTGTATTTTATTTTGAAAAACGATAACAACAAACAAATGAATTAAGCCTTTAAAAAAGTATTGAAAACCATTTATAAGAACATTAGTAGAATTAAGTACATATTTGATTTCTCTTTTCTCTTCTATGAATTATGATTTATTGCAACTTCGGTGACTTGACACTTGCATAGTTTTTTTAGAAATTCACCTTTTCTCTGGCGAAGAAAAAAAAACTAAAGAAGAGCTTCCTATATCAGCGAAAATTTGTTTCTTTTTTATTGGCTTTGCCAGTCAGTCGCTACTCCTCTGAATTCTGAAGAAGAAGAAAGATAGTTCGAAGGACTTATTTATATATCACTTGATTCTTGAGTTCGTTTTTGACTTACCATTTTGCAATCCCTTGTACGAGTATCATTTTGAAGATTGGTGATTGATATTAGTAGGAAGGTTACCTACCTATCCTGTAAGTTCGCAATGCTCCATAATTGTTTTTAAGTTATTTTTTTTTAATTAAATAAAATGACAACGAGTTTTTTTAATAAAAATAATAATACATTTTGACTTTGATTGACAAGTATGATAGAGTGGTCGACATACAGAGACTTTAGGATAGTTGTTTTGTTCGCCGCATGTTCGACGGAAGCTCTTATGTTGCTAAGAAGAAGCTGAACCCTTTTCTATTGAGCTTTTGTATAGAAAAAACATAAGACTAGCAGTCCATATATAATAAGTCAATGAGGATAACTATCGATTTTTTCTAAAAAGTTGTCTCGACTGGGATTTGATCCTGGCAGTCTTCTGATTACCAGTTCAACATGCTAGCCACTGAGATATATCACAATACAGTTGTGAAATGTTGAAAGTGAAAAACTATATAAATACATACCTATTTTAATTTTCTAACTATTCTAACGGGTGATTTTTTAGCTGGTTTGGTTTTGGCAACACTGGTTTTGACAGCTGACGTGTGTTTAGTACCTTGTGTCACTGTCAAACAGCTTCAGTTTGGTTTGCAATTTAACCATGGATCGTCTTACAAATAAACAACGCTTGCAAATTATTGAATTTTACTATCAAAATTCGTGCTCGGTTCGAAATGTTCATCGCGCGCTGCTTCCATTTTATGGTCGGCATTCTCGACCTTCTGAGCAGTCTATTCGGAAGATTGTGACCAAATTTCGCACTAAATTTACTTTGTTGGACATTAAACCACCAACACGTTTACGTACTGTGCGTAGTGAAGAAAATATTGCGGCCGTATCAGCTAGTGTGACAGAAGACCGCGAAATGTCGATTCGGCGCCGTTCTCAGCAGTTAGGCTTTTGTTACAGCACTACGTGGAAAATTTTGCGGAAGGATTTGGGCGTAAAGCCTTTTAAGATACAGCTGGTGCAAGAACTAAAGCCAGCCGACCTACCACAACGCCGAATTTTTGGTGAATGGGCTCTTGGAAAGCTGGCCGAGGATCCGCTTTTTTATCGAAAAATTGTGTTCAGCGATGAGGCTCATTTTTGGTTGAATGGGTACGTAAATAAGCATAATTGCCGCATTTGGAGTGAAGATCAGCCAGAAGTATTGCAACAGCTACCAATGCATCCCGAAAAAGCCACTGTTTGGTGCGGTTTATGGGCCGGCGGCATTATTGGGCCATATTTCTTCAAAGATGATGCGAATCGCAGCGTTACTGTCAATGGTGAACGCTACCGAGCGATGATAACAATCTTTTTTTTGCCCGAAATGGAAGTTCTTGACTTGCATGATATGTGGTTTCAACAAGACGGTGCCACATGCCACACAGCACGCGAAACAATGGCGCAATTGCGAGGCGAGTTTGGTGAACAGTTAATTTCACGTTTCGGGCCGGTCAATTGGCCGCCTAGATCGTGCGATTTGACACCATTAGATTATTTTTTGTGGGGGTATGTCAAGGCTAATGTCTATAGGGACAAGCCCGCTTCGATTGACGCACTGGAAGCCAACATCCATGCATTCATTCGTGAGATACCGGCCGATATGTGTGAAAGAGTATGCCAAAATTGGACTCAGCGGATGGGCTACCTGAGACGCAGCCGCGGTCAACATTTGCATGAAATTATCTTTAAACATTAAATTGCAAGGTTCAAACTATCGATTCAAATAAATATTTCATTCATTTTTTCGAATTTTTTGTGTTTTTTTTTTTAAAGTTCTAAACCTCTTAAAAAATCACCCGTTATCATGGGTATTAAATATTTCTTTTATATATGGGGTATTTATGATGGGATAGACAGAATCATCCAAAAAGTTTTTTCTAGCAAGGGCTTCTCTAGTATTTGACAAGTTTATCTTGTCTAGATTGCCCCTACTGAAGCCTTTTCAAAGCCTTGACTAGACTTGACAAAAACTTCCGTTTTTCCAGGTGGGAATCACCTTTGTAGGCAGTAATTCGGTAGATGCTGTATTACATTACTATCCGCAGAGTTTGTACTTAGATATATGTATATGTAAAAATGAATATCACCACTTTAAAAAAAAGCTTAAAATGAAATCTCTCGTTGGAACACCCTATAAATTTATACGTGAATAGAGCTAATACTTGATGTCTTTTTTTATAGCAAATTAATCTTATCACATGAATATAAACATTTTCTATTATTTTTTTTTAATTTGACATGAGGAAGGATACAGAATTCAGGTAAGATGACTGATTATGTCTTGAATTCAAAATTATCAACATCTTATGTGTATGTACCCGTATGTGTGTGTGTGATATTAAACGTGTCATAAGCTTTTAATCAAACTTAAATCTAGATTGTGTCACTTCGATAATCACATAAATTAATTTCATAAACTTAATTCACAAACTGCCAATTTTGTTATTTTTGTTTTTATTAGTGGTTTTCTCTTGGGCTGTCAATAATTGTGTTGTAAAAAAATACAATCAGCTAAATGAATTTTTTTATATTTAAGTAGCTATGTATGTGTAGTAAATATGTATTCAAACTACTTTCAGACCAAAAAAAGTTTTTATTTTGAGTCATCTTATGTATGTACACTCAAGCTGCAGTAAATAAATAATTCATAAAGAAAGGATAGGATGAACTAAAAAGAAAAAACTATTTGTACGTATTTTTGTATTGTCAAACTATCAAAAGTATAACTACATAATATGTATTAAATATACATATGTACATCACACATAAATGTATGTATGATGTCATCTGTGGTGAGCAAAGCTATCCATTTGAATTTTTATCGATCAATGTTAATATTTGTCTATTTTAGATACATACTCGTACCTACCAAAGAAGACAAAATAATAGTAATTGATGGTAAATAATAATTAATTCAAATGGGATTTGTATGTTGAAAAAATAATTACATGCATAGATAGGTACTATTTTATATTTAATTAATTATTTTTTCTGATTAACCTTGTCAACGGATCTTCAAATGGTGTTTTTTTTTATTACAAAAGCAACAAAGTAACAGCATTGATTTTGCAAAGTGCAGTTCACAAAGTCCCTTACTTTACTTTACTTTACTTTACTTTACTTTACTTTACTTTACTTTAATTTATGGTACTTTACTTTACTTTACTTTACTTTACTTTACTTTACTTTACTTTACTTTACTTTACTTTACTTTATTTTTATTAACTTTACTCTACTTTACTTTACTTTACTTTACTTTACTTTACTTTACTTTACTTTACTTTACTTTACTTTACTTTACTTTACTTTACTTTACTTTACTTTACTTTACTTTACTTTACTTTACTTTACTTTACTTTACTTTACTTTACTTTACTTTACTTTACTTTACTTTACTTTACTTTACTTTACTTTACTTTACTTTACTTTACTTTACTTTACTTTACTTTACTTTACTTTACTTTACTTTACTTTACTTTACTTTACTTTACTTTACTTTACTTTACTTTACTTTACTTTACTTTACTTTACTTTACTTTACTTTACTTTACTTTACTTTACTTTACTTTACTTTACTTTACTTTACTTTACTTTACTTTACTTTACTTTACTTTACTTTACTTTACTGCACTCACAGACTACGGCCTCAACCAACAAGTCCCTCCAGCCAGCGCGGTCCCTAGCTAGCTGCCTCAAGTTGCGCCTTGCGTACATAAGTTGGTTGGGGTCGCTCTCCACTTGTGTGTGCTACCTAAGGTGGTGTCTTCCTCTGCTGCGCAGACCATCAGGGGTGGATTGAAAGACTCTTGGGCTGGTGCGTAGGTGTCCATTCCCTTCACGTGTCTCAGCCGCTGTGTTTTCAGCTTTTTAACCAGGTCGACGTCGCTGTAAAGCTCATTGTTAAATCTTCTCCTCCATACTCCATACTACTCAAGTGCCTTCTTAGCCCGAAAAAAGCGGTTGGCGAGTACAGGTAGACAAAGTCCTTGACGACTTCGAAGTTGTACCTATCCATCGTGACCGTTTGCCCGAGTCGACGATGTTGAGATTCCTTTCTCGATGATAGCATATACTTCGTCTTGTCCTCATTTAATGCCAAACCCATTTTCGCCGCCTCTAATTCATTACGCGCCAGTAAAGCTCGCTTCATTCTCCCAGTGTTGTCAATAGGCTTTTTCCTTTGGAGGTGGCGAAGTACTTGCAAATACTTTGCCAGCTTTTTTCAATGGAACACATCAAACCGCTTTCCCATGTTAAATGTATCTACTCGCACATAAGAGCATGTGCAGTTGATAGTACTAGATTAGGGTTTTCATCTACTCACAAGTACTTTGCCACCTCCAAAGGAAAACTGCTAATATTGTCTGCATCAGCAAGTAGTTAAACAGACTTTTGAAAAATTGATTGACTGGTGAGTTGCGTTGCGTACAATTGCTTTAAGTAAGATTTTAAAGAGGTTCCATAATAATGCATCGCCATGCTTCTAACCTTTCTCGACATCAAAGGGTTCGGTGGTGCTCTTGCTGACTTTGACGGAGCAGCGAGCGCATTGATTACACAAAATATCAATTACATATCAAAAGATGTGAAGGATATAGTTTGTTCACATCTGGGGGATAAAATATGTCTAACGATCTGCATATAATGTATTCCCATCTGCTTAACATAAACTTAGAAAATAACATGGACAAATATTTTCCCTTAACATCTTGTTAAATAATGTAATTGATATTTTGTGTAATCAATTACATTTGTTTGTAATGAATACAAAAAAAGTAATCATTACAAGTTTTTTTACTTACTTTTTTTTCAATTACTTTTCTCCAATTTATGTAATCAGTAATTGACTCTGGAGGGGTAAGGCTGTCAAATTTTCCTTAAAAACTATTCAATATGCCAAGCTTAACAAATTTGCATCAGAATCTCAATTTTTGATAAAAGTGGATATGACGAGTTTCTACTCATTTTAAGAAAAAAATGTACATAATGAAGCCTAGTACGCACATCTAGCTAAAACTCCGCTCCCATACAAAAATCTCTCCAAAATTAAGCCAAGCATTTTAGCCGAGAGGTACGCAGCTCCAGCTAAAATATCAAATTTTCGTTTCTTATGTCGTTGAGTACTCCTTTTCTACTCCATTTTAACTCCAACTACTCCAAAAGCCTTCGATTGGCTATACGGAGTACTATTTTCGGAGTCTTTCTGTTCCCGATTTCAAGAAGTAGTAGATTTGGAACTCACGCATACATATTCAACTTTTCGTCTTATTACTTGTCAAAAGTCATAAATGCTTGAAGAAACCATTTTGTAAAATGGCGTCGGTCGGTAGTGTGTGTGAAAATTTATGTTTTCATATTATATTGAGAACGAGAAATGAATGCCAAAGCCAAAAATATATTTTATTTGGTTACATTCACTTGAAACATTGAAATAAAATTCTTTGAAGTTTTTTTAATATTATTTCTTTTCAGAGAACAGTTGTTTTTTGCAATGTTATCTCCACAGAAATCGTATGCCAAAATTTAGCTAGGAGCTTACCTGTTTTTTGGGGAGAAGAGTGGGGGTGATTTTAGCTCGATCTGCGTACTAGGCTTGAAGAAGCAACCATACCTTCCCTACAAAAGTTAAAAAACCGGAGAGGAAAATACTTTTTTTTCCCAAAAACGACTCCTACGATTTTGATTTAACTTTTTCCATATACTAAAATTAACACGATCTTCTACAAAAAATTATACAATTTTGCACTTAGCAACTATTAATAGTGCCTGTCATAGAACGTGTTTTTTATTTTGAATTTTCTCATTATCGGCTGAAAGGACTTAGGTAATTTTTTTTATATACAAATCTTAGATAAAACTTAATAATATTGCATATCAAATTTTCAAAATTCGACATTTCAAAAACAGGTTGATAAATTTTTTGTCAAATCTAATTTTTATATTTACATAAATAAATACTTACGATTTGCATAACAAAAGTTTTCCTTAAAAATGTTTTAAGAATTTTGTATATAGCCCACTCAAATTATGAAAATTTTTTGATGTATACATTTTTTTAAGGAATCTGTTTGTGTATACCTCCTTGTTATAAAAACGAGTTTTCGGAATTTTCGGGCTTAGGAAAGAGCCGCCATTTTGAAAAAGAGATTGGTTTTGTTTCTACTTAACAACCCTTTTACAACAAAATGTCCGACTTAAATCTTATAGAGGATAAAATTATCTACAAAATAAGCTATTACCGACTTCTGTAAGTGGTTCCGTCTTTATGTTATAGTGGGTCAAAGTTTACCAATGAGTCATGTGTTGGGGGTGGTATGACGTTTCTTATAATATCTCGCTTTCCTTTGCATTTTTGGTAATGATCCCAGAATAATTAGTCATTTTAATTACCTATTAAATGAGCCCTCGCCAGATATTATTGGTCACGTATTGTAGGACCAATGTTACGCTAAAGTATAATTTCGAAAAATAAGTTGAGTTATTTTCAATTTTTGTTTCCGAATTGTTGTTCGAAAAAATAATAGTTAATTAAAATACTTCCACAAAAACAATATGAATAAAACAAATATGGTCTCTTAAGGTGCATTCTTGACACAGAACGTTAACGTCATAGGTCGACCGTGAAGCAACCCCGGATCTACGATTTTTCCCAACCTGGACAAAAACTTGAACTTGGCGCCCCCCCAGTTTTTGAGATTAATACAAAACAAAAATATATATGTAGGTACTTGGTTGAATTTTTTGTACCGGGAGATACAAAGTTTTTAATGATTTGCACTCTATACAATACAAACACAAGGCCGTAGCCAGAGGGGATTACTGGATTTAATCTCCCAACCCAAACATTTTTAGAATTACATTTGTTAATCATATAGTGTTCAAAAATTTCAGAATATTCTATAGTAAGCTCGAGTAGTATACAATTTTTAAGGAATACAGTAAGGAACCTCTATAGGTATACCCTGATGATTTATTAAATCAGTTTAAAATGAAATTCGAAAACCATACGTCCAACTCTCTTCCTTGTGCGTTTCTGATTTTTTGGCAAAAATAAACAAAATCTTAACGAATAAAAAAATTTAATACAAACAATTTGGATTGTGTAAATTCATATTTTAAAGCCTGAATTCATGCTTAAGAAGAAGTTTTAACATGCACGCAAGAAAGAACTGTTTTGACCAGTGAAACGTCTAAAACATACCTAAGAAATTTCACCGTCGAAGAAAGACTTACAGGGTTAGCGTAAATGTCAATTCATCGAAAAATTGAAATTAACACAGGAAGCTATCGATATACTTACATATTTGCTGCAGGCCAGAAGATCAAATGGTGAAACTTTTATTTTTGAAAAATTTAATAATCTTCCACCCTAAAATAAAATTATGTCAGGCTACGACCTTGTACACACATAGTAGGGCTGCAATCCAAAAGTTTCTTCAATCTTTCCAGATTTGTTAAAAGGAAGGAAAGCCCAATTCGAAAAATCAGAAAATAAACCAAAATTAGATGTTGCAACAAAATTAGTATAAACAAAAATAATTTTTTTGACGAAAACATATCCTTTAATTTGTTTTATAAAGATTTGCTCAAAATGAGAAAATATATAAAAAGAAATGATATTTTACTTAAATGTTTTAAAAAATGGTACAAATGTTAGCGCCTTCACCTTAAACTGACTTCTCACAGGACTTTTGTATATCTGTGGTTTTTTGGAGAAACGTGATAAGTCTATTTTCAAATTTGTATATCGAGCTTCATAGAGCTTAAACGGGAGAACAGAATTTCTTCAAATTTAAAAAATAGTTTTCGATGATTTTGTTTACTCCTTTCAAGAAATTCGGTAAACTCGTTTAGGCTCTAGCTCATTTCAATGTAAAGTGAACGTGAAGACGCAAATTTAAAAATTGACTTATCATGTTTCTCAATTTTTCCAAGCGAAAACGGCACTACATTCGTGACTGAGTGCTGTTTGCTTGAAATATTTTGTATTTCAAATGATAAAATGATAGAAAAAACTGCTTAAGGGTGACTGAAAATGCAAATTGAAATTCCATTGCCGCATTTCCTTCCATTTCATTTAGTGTCGGCAATTTTCAATTTTGTTTGACAGTTTCACATGGATTTGGCGCCCCTGGAGGTTGTCGCCAGGGCACAGGCCCCATTTTTACCTATGCCAATGCAACGCCGACCATTTTGTAAGTTGTTTAAAAGTATTACGATGAATAAAAACTGAAGTTAAGTTTATCAATGAGTTCATTTTTGTTAGTTTATTTCTTTTCATTTTTGTATTCTTCAAATTTAACGTGCGACACTTGACGTCATACCGTCGCGTCGCGTCGAAGAACTGAGTGTTCTATTTTTTATGTTTATCAGACATGTTTTTTTAAATATATATTTCCTTATTATATTGCTACAAAATGTATGTGTGAAGAACATATTTTTTTAATACTAATTTCAAAATATTAAAAATACCAAGACATAAATAAAATTCCATTTTGTCTAGATAAAATTTGTATCTATAAAAAAAAACACGTATGATTTGAAATAACTTGCTGGTGGGCAGAAACGTGCATATTTCATACTTATGTAGATTTTACTGATTAAAACAAAATTAAAAATAAGTCTTGTAAAATCTCAGACCTTTCGTTTAATATTGAGAGTCCGCTCATCGCCATTTTGTGTTTTCTATACAAATCGTATCTGAACTTTTTTTGTGTCTTTTATTTTATAACTTAAGAAACTGTTATTATACAGAAATCTTTAAAAAAAAAATTTGATGTTCCTTACTTCCAATCTAATTTATGTAACCCTTCCAAAGTTATAAGGGGTCAAAGTGGAATTCATGGTTAATTCCAAAGTTTTTTGGATTCCTTGTTGAAAACATTAATGATACGGAGTGTTTTGCAAAACGTCTAACAAAAAGCTAGTGCATGTAAGTTGGACCCAGACAAGAAAAAAATCGTTTTAGAGCGGGGGTGTACTTCCCCCAGCTTAGGCGGGTAGGGCAATTTTCTAAAAAAATTGACGGAGAAACAAATAGTATTAAAAAACAACGGAAATACTTAAAATGTCACCCACAGTAAAAAAAATATAAAAAATAAATTCAAAAATGTTTTTTGTTAAACAAATTTCTTGAATAATTTTACGTTATCAAGTGCAATTTGTGTTTTTAGTATCCAATGCCTTCATTAGCTCTTAATCAAAAACCGTATGCCAAATAATGATTTGTTGTTTTTGGGAAAACTGAAAATTCATTAATTAGCTTCTGCTGATGTTTGAGAGCAGCTTGGAGGTATTTATCAAGAAGAAACCAGTCTCTTTTTCCCTTTACTAGCCTGACCATAATATATCTTCATCCAGTATCATGATGCAACTTAACAGATAATGCCTTCATTATTACTTGCGATATAGGTACTAGCTACATACGGTGGTGGAAAACTAATTAGAAACGATCAAAACAAAATAAAATATTTTTTTTCTCGTCCCAAAATGGCAAATTTTTTTCAGGTGCAATCTCGCGAGCAATAATCGACTTTTAAGATTTTTGTTTGACACGCATGGTTTTTTGCTAGCAATTCTTGTGCACAAACCTGCTTCTAGGAGCAATTTTTTTTACCTTCCCTGCTGTACATTCCTAAAGCAATTAGGATAAAATGGTGGCAAGGATATCCTAAATGGGTGCTAAAGCATTTTCCACTTTCTGACGGAAAGTGAGGCAATCATCGTTTGGTGTTGTTTTTGGCTCTTTTATTTTGTTTTCGGTGTTTTCCAAACTCCCAATCTGTGTGTACACTCTAATAGCATTATGTACCATCTTCTAAGAGCATATTTACTCCTCTGCAAATAATCCCATTTTTTTATATATCGTTTCTAATTAGTTGTCCACCACTGTATATGGCAAGTTTTGGATTCGTGCGAAAAAAAATTGGAGTTACATACTTAATTTTTCTTAATATCCCACCTGGAAAAAGAATCTAGTTTTTAATGAGGCACTTGAAAGTTTTAGATTGACCCTAACATGAGCCTAGCAAGGGTAAATCTCGATGTTGTATCGGGCCTCACCCGTTAAGTAACCTTCAGATTCGAAAGACAAACAGAAAGAAATTGAAAGTTGTATTGGTTGCGATTCGATCCTACAAACATCTGATTACTAGTTCAATACGCTAACTACTGAGCTACATATTTTGCAATACAGTTGTGTGATGTTGAAAAAGAAAAACGGGGTATTTTTTGTGGGATAAAAAGATTTATCCAGCAAGTTTTTTTCTAGCGAGGGCCTCACTAGTATTTGACAAGTTTTCGTTGTCTAGATTGCCCCTACCGAAGCCTTTTCAGGGCTTTGACTAAACTTAACAAAAACTTGCTATTTTTCCAGGTGGGATGTATGATGGGTATAAAATATTTTTGTTTTGTTTTTATTATGTGTATATTGAGTATTGGTGATGGGACAAAAGGACTTGTCCAACAAGATTTTTCTAGTTAGGGCCTCAGTAGTATTTGAAAAGTTTTCCTTGTCTAGATTGCCCCTACCGAAACCTTTTCAGGGCCTTGACTAAACTTGCCATTTTTCCAGGCGGGAATCATCACCGACATAAATAGTTCCTGCCAACATCATAACTTTAAATAAATTGTAGATACCATACGCGACCTTCTTAGATGTGCGCTTCGAGGAACCTCTTGATGGTTTTCCTAACTAATGTTCTATACTTCATGTACCTACTAAAAGACGCTAAAAGGTTCAAAATTGCTTTGAACTATTTTCCCATGTTTCAGACCAATTTATTTTCTTCTTTCCTACAATCTTAGCCCAAACTTTAGGTAGTCTATTTTCTTTACATAGGAATTGATGACTTTTCCTAAAGTTCATATGGCATCACATCGTAAATTCAAATCTCTATACGATCTTTTAACATTTGAAAAAAAGTATACTCGCAATTTTCGCACCTTGACTAGACTCATGTTTAAGATTTTGGGCTCATAGAAAAAAATAGATACTTGGAAACCGCATAGAAATTTAGAAGAATAACTTGAACAACATTTTTATATCTTAACAGGTGAATTTATTAGAAAACTTTCGTGAATTAATTGTTCAGTTTATATTTCAGGAGCGCTCTCTGAGCTGACGGAGCAAAGATTTGTTTTTGATAGCCAAATTGGAGAAAATGGGTGCTTAGAAATATAAACTGGACAAATAATTATTTTTCAAAATAATTAAAAAAAATTGATCAAGTTAGTGTTGAGATTTTAGAGACTTTAACTAAGAAAACGTAATTGTGTACAGACAAGAAAAAAAGTGCGTCATTCACGGAAAGTTAGAAAGATTTACCACAGATATGAACGTTTTGAAACGTAAAACTGTTTATAACTTATTTTTAAAGCATATTTCTTATATTCCTCATCCTATCCACAGTCAGTACAGAAGATTAATTTGAACTTATTTCGTTTATCATTGAAGAAAAGATTTGATCATTTTGCAAAAAGATTTGATCTTTATCCATTTTACAAGTTTTGTTCAACAAAGGTCTTTTCTTTAGGTCATATCTGTACACGAAAGATGCGCTCTCTCAAATTTTGGAGATTTTATCTGCAAAAAATGTTTGTACATCGGATTAAGTCTTGGTACCAAAAGCTAAGAAGAAGGAAGATATGACTATTATTCAACCTATTTCCTTCAAAGTTAAAAAAATAAATAAAAAACTGTGAGTAAAATGTCTCGTCTACTTTTGTAAACATCATAAATCACTATCTCTCCTCAATTTCACATTACAAGTGATTGCAGTAGGTACTGTTATTTTTCAATTTGGAATTGCCACAAAACGTGTATCTGGAATGTAAAAAGTCTTTGACTTGATTGTAGAAACTCTCAATACAATAAATGTTTTTTTTTTGTTGAAAAATGTCAAGAATAGAAAGATGGAGATAATTATTAAAAAGTCCAAAAGCCTTATCGCGAAACTGAAATTTTCAATCGCTTTTTTCCCGAACCAAATTTTAATGACTTGTGCTGGCCGAATTGTGTCTATATAAGTTTCAATAGATTTTTAAATTAAATTATTTACATACGTAGTAGTATAAAGTAGTTTTAATATTCTTGCTAAAACCTTATAATAACATTTCGGAGTTCTTATCATTTCTGTTTAAGACGTGTCTCGTGATAAGCATAATAAAAATTATTATTAGCTTCAACGATCTTCATCATTCAAAAATTACTTAGTTATAACTTTTATCAACTGTCAATTAGAAAAGATAACTGTTTTATCATGCGAGCAGACTAAATTAATAAATTTATTCAAACAGTACTATTCGCTGGGTTAGATCAATTAAATGAAAACAAAAAATGTCAAATTTGATTTTGTTATTGGTATAAAAAATACGTTTCTATTAATTCTAACAGAACAGACAAAAAAAGACTTGACCTTTCCATTTTTTTATTTTCGCATTTCGTATGACAGTTTCCTATCATGAACTATTCTCTATCAATGCAGTTTAATATCATGATAGTTTTCTCGCATGATATTTTTTATTCATGATAGTTTTCTATCATGATAGTGTTCAATCATGATTGTTTTCTACTGTCATAAGATAGTTTTCTATCATTATAATTTTATATCATAATAATTTTATCGCATGACTGTTTTCTATTATGAAATGTCTATCATGATGGTTTTGTATCTATTTTCTATTATGTTAGTTTTGTTTCATAATAGTTTTTTTATCATGATAGTTTTCTATCGTGGTAGATTTCTATAATGATATTTTTATGTCATGATTGTTTTATCGCATGGTAGTTTTCTATTATAACAGTTGTCTATCATGACATTTCTTATCATAATAGTTTTGCTGTATGATAATTTCTAGCATGATGGCTTTCTATCATGAAAGTTATGTGCAATGATTTTTGATTTATTTTGTTGGTTCTATTTTTTTGTAATTTCCCTGCTTTTAAGATATCCGTTTCGATAGGATATTCAATTTTGAGGCTTAAGTGTAAATTTGTCAAATACTGTTTTTCGAGTTATATCCAATATATTGAAAAGTGGCCAATGTGACCATTCTCTCAGGAACCCAAGGGTGAATTTGGTAGCATTTTCGGAGTAAAGCATGTTTGTATCCCAAACAAACATTCATCATTTTCCGGCACATTAAATTGCCTATAGGTCCGAATTTATACTTTAAACACTGTGTCGATCCATAATAGATTAACATTTGACACAACAATCTTTCTGTTTATTGAATTTAGGGTGCAGTGGTCCTATGATTAAAAGGGTGCTGAATCCAACTAGAGTTCTTTGGTCATCGTCCAACCTCTGGTTGTCGATTTATTGGCTAACGAATGAGACAGATGGCAACCCTTTTCTCGTTCTTCTGACAGTGTTGCCATCTTGGAAACACTTCTTAAAAGTAAAGTAAGGATATGAACTATTAGTATAATAACCGTGCGCCACACGAGCCAGTACTAGCTAGCCAGTTGGCTAAATATATTGTCTGTCAAATTCCTATTCGTTTATTTGCTGTGACTTAGGCGGCAAGCTGTACTGGCTTCTAACTGGTCAGCGTTCGGATGTTACTCCAAATGGAGTAAATCTACTCCGAGTTTAGAAAAAAAAATATAACTACTAAGATATTCCGCTTTTTTAAGATTAAATGCACTAAAAACACACTGACGCCATGCGACAAAATTAGCAACAGAACAGAACGTTACGAATGTTTTTCGTTGGTTCTGGAGAGCCTTCACTTATTTCTGTAAAAGCTCTTCCAAACCAACGCGAAACATTCAGAATGAAAACGAAATTTTTTCCTGTCAGAATTAGTTTACATTGCGTTAAATGAGAGCAAACAACACTGAAGCCTCATTCACAAGACGTCGAAGGTGAGGAGATCTTTTCGCAGTTGCTCTCTTAAAACCGAAATTAAAATAAGAAAATAATGCATGATAAAAAATTTCTCGTCGTCGCGTTGCTTTTTTTTTATTATATATTTTATTTAAAATTTAACGAGATTATGGCGAGATGATATCAAAAACAACGTGGCGAGACCATGAGTCGTCGTCGGCGTTTTCACTTTAAACCGAGTAAGCCAACTTGATTTCCAAGAACAACGCATGAAGATTACAACAAACTTTTGCTTAAACTGGGTTGAATTACTATTTGAAATTGAAATGTCAAGAAAAAGTGAATAATATGAAATTCAGTTTTAGTCTGGATTTAAGAACTTAAACTGACCTCTGGAATGCAGTTTAAATTCAATTGTATTAATCGAGTGAATAATATATGGGCGTTAGCAAATTTATAAAACTGAATTTTTCAGGACTAATATTTTGTAAAATAAAATGTGAGTAAACTTAAGTTTTAGTCCTATTTTTCCAAATCTGCTCCGAAAAAGTACTGCCGAGCCCTGTTACTGGCTTCGAAAAAAGTAAGCCAGTTGACGAGCCAGTTGCTCAGGTTTATATGTGTTAGTAAAAAAATGCGTCTGAATTGTGAAGTAGTACCGAACCGAACTGGCTCGTGTTGCCTAAGGGTAAAGCTCACCCCGTCAGACCCCTACTACAGTAAATAAAGTGAAAGCATTCTAGTCTCTTCTTCATCGTTCGCGCTGAAATGTTTAATATCTCTTGTTATTTAATCGTTCTTTATATACACAATATTCCAATGAAATAGCTCCTTGCATTTGTTCTTTGTAACAATTTTACACTTATAGAGTGTATGTCCATTATTAAAAACAAGAATACAAAAATTAATAAACTACACATTATTATTACATTAAAATAATCGTAAAATTCTCTTTTTAAAAATTGGTGTTTTTTTATTTTATAATTTTGCAGCTCTCTTAGACATTCTCGAAGTACGGATAACAAATTACAAATTCATGGGTTTCGGATAGAATCGGCTGGCGGCAATGAAGTAGAACTTGGCGAAGATGGAATTCCGAGTGTACTCTGTGAAACCAATGTTTTAATTCGAGTTTTTGGTATCGGAATTACAAATGAAACTCTTATTGCTTTTACGAAAGAGCCAACTAATAATAAGGGAATGTGCCTTACTCCAGCCACTGCTATATTTCATGCAATTAATGGAACTATTTCCGATAGAACTGCATTGTTTCAAGTGAAATTTCCAAAAGGAACTGAACTTTTTTATATGTGCACAAAAACTGATGATATTAATGTTGAGGTAAGTAATATAGAATTTAAATTAAAAAAAAAAAAAATAACTACTAAAATTTGAAGCTTCCGGTAACCTAGTTTATGATGAGGCTGCAAGTTTTACGCTAACACTTAAGAAAGGTACACATCCAGGGTAACTAGGGAAATTGTATAGACCTTCGACAGTGATGTGTCCTTTTCCACGACACACAACTCAACAAATGCTCAAGTGGAAATAAATTTTTTCTTTCCAAATTATTGACAAACTTTTCACAATTCTAAATGCAACGTGCAAAATGTATTGGATTGGTGAAAATGGAAGTATTCTCTGCAAATGAACAAAACTTTGCGTTTTGAAAAAAACATACTTATCACTGAATGTGAATTTGCATTTATTGAAAGGAATTTTTGAATCACTCTACCAACATTACATATGCAACGACCCATAGAAAGATTCTGTTGTTAAATAATTTTAGATGTTGATACTAGCTTAAAATCTGTTATCCGAGCATTAATTATTCTTTTTTCATTTTGTTATGGAAAATTTGAAATTGGTCCGGGAAACTTATTTTTATAAAAAGTATATAACTATGCATATCCATTAAGCGAGAAATGTGCCTCATCACTGAAAAAAATTGGGTGCGAAAACAGTACTTTTTTATTTTTCACGGAACGCAGGTTTTCGTAATACAACAACTGTATAATTTAGAGATGTTTTTGCGGTTTTCTTTCCATGTTGATTCGTCAAACAATATTAAATAAAAATTACGTGGCAGCATGATGGCAGTCACGATCTGTCAGAAAAATCCGTTAGGCCATTTACTGATACCAAACTTAAAAATGTATGTTCAATACAAGAGCTTATGTGACAATTTACGCTGAGGAAAAAGTATAGCACAAGCGATTATGTGGAACATAAATATTTGAGTTTCGTTTCAGAAAATGGCTCTTATATGTAACCTAGCTTTTTTGGATCAAAATAGTTTTTGATGGCTTCACAAAAAATGAGCACGTTCAGACGACCCAAGGGACTATTTATTCAGTCAACTGAATTCATTGAACGTAAATTTAAACAAGATAACTAGGTTTGTTTGAAATGTCAAACTTGGAAATTTACTTCAAACATTTACTTCAGTTGATCGTGACACTATTTTTATCTAAAATAAACATACCAACAGGTATAAACCCTTTATGAATTGTAATAAATTACTTTTTGAAAAAGGGTTTTCAAGACTATTTGATATAGATATTAGCAAACCCAATATAAAATTAACAAATCTCATACGAAACTCTTAATTTTTCATATTTTTTACTTATCATACAAGTTTTTTCGAATTTAATAGAGAACTTCTTTGGGAAAAATGAACGTGCAAAAAAAAAAAAACAATCACAAAACAATAAAGTTCAGCTTTCAGTTCAATGACAAAATGTAATCAGCTGATATTCTGACATAAGTGCACTTGACTTGATAATTAAGGGAGATTTTTCTTGACTTACTTTCCAGTCAACTTTCCAATAAAGTTGCCTTAATTGGAAATAAATATTTTGACATCTGAACAATCAGAGACTAGAAACTTGCCTTAATTTATAGTCCTTTGGGTCGTCTGAACGTACCCAATGACACAGCCACATCGGTAATTCAAAATTCTTATTTTGCAGTAATTTTGTATGTGTGAATTAAGTGCTGCTACTCTGATTGAGTACTTTATTCCATTCCCATTCAAACTTTTTACGGTGCTGGCGCTATCTTTTCAGCACCAGCACTTAAGAAATTCAAAAAAGTTCTGAAGCAATCAGTCATGAGGTCCCCGTTAGTTGCTGCAATTGGAGGAGGCCAAAAGATCCAAAAACTGGAAAGAACTCCATAAGATAAGGGAGACAAAACTATTACTTGGTACTTACAACCGAACACGGTTTAAAGACTGGATCAACCTAACTTGAAACAACCTTAGGAAAATATCTAGTGGTTACTGTAAACTTAAAAGACACCTGAATATCCTTGGTGTAGTTAGCAATCCAACATGCAGATTTTGCTGCACACATGAGGAAACACCTGACCATATACTAGGTCCATATGGATGCAATTATGCACCAAGGGAAAAAACACCTGGAAAACTACCAGGTAGAAGAGAGTGATCTTTCCTCTCTAAAAGCCCTCCAAATACTCAAATTTCTTAGGGAAGGACCGAGCAACCTCATCCGGTCTTAGGTGCGGACACAATAGATCTTAAGGTTGCAGTCCAACAACCCCCAATATTTGTTTCATTCAGTTGCTGCAATATTAACCTTGAACTGCACCTCAAAAGTTTAGCCAAATATCCTGAATCGACAATAAATGCTTGTTAAGTAAAAATAATAGCATGATTTTTAACCTTGCTGCCGCTGATCCATTTGGATTTTTATCCAGTTTGTGATACAACCAAATAGTCCCAAACAGCATTTCGAATTTCCATAAATCTATTGGAAATCTCATCATCATCATCATCTGAATCATCTGAAATGACTGTAATTCGAGATTTTGCCAGTTTGGTACTAAATTATTATTAGAATTCAAACTTAAATATTTGTTTTCTTGTTAACATAGTTAATGTACTTTCAACCAACAAAAGTTGAATGAGCTTGTTTCCCATACAACGCTGAATATAAGCTAAAGCGCGGAGTTCAGTAATCGGACTTTTAAATTTTGCAATGTTGTACCATACTTAACCTCACTTAACTTACTTAAATTAAACTTTTTAGGGATCTATTTTATGACCACTCACTTTGCGCACAGCTGTCCCATTTACATAGCATAGATATAATTCATGAGGAGCGGGTCGAAATTCTGTTTTCAAAATTTTGTTTTTTTCTACGAAAATTCTACATTTTTTCTGTTTTGTTTGTTTAAATTTGGTCATATAAAATTTTTAACCAATACACCTCATATATATATGTATTAATAGCTCATTTAAGCATACAGAAAAAGTACAATTAAAATCGTAGGAATCGTTTTTAAAAAAAAATATTTTCCCGAATGGTTTATAAACATTTGTATGGGAAGTACCGTTATTTTTTCATAAAAGTAAAATATTTTCTTGGAATACTCTTAAGAATGTTAAAAAAAATTCTTTAATACCGATACCGATTACCGATAACGAAATGTGTGCGCAGAATCACCAAAAACCACTATGACCAACTTTTAAGAAAATCAATTCAGCCGTTTAGGCTGCAGCCAAACAGACAGACAGACAAACCCACTTTTTTCGTCTTCCCTATCATCGTAATGATAAGTCTGATCAAAATCTCGAGCTCAATTTTTTTTACGAATGCATAACTTGCCATATAGTACCTATATATATCGCAACTAAAAATCGGTGACGCACTGAGTAATTGTAATAAATATAGTGTTTGACTTACTCTCTTGTGACTAATTTTTAACCAGTTGTATTATTAAAATTGATTTAATTGTCACACATATTCTTATAATAGCTGGTAACTATACAAAAAAAGGACGGAATGCTTATCTGAGTCAGTTGTTATGAAGATAAGCAAGTGGTTCTTAAAAAAATTTCAAACTGTCGATTCATTACAAAATTGTTTTAAGGTCGAGCTTAATGTTTTAACAATATGTATGTTATTTCAATTCCAATTATTCAATTAATGTCAACCAATTATATGGTTGACCATATATTAAATCTAGTTAGTAAATAATAATGTTTCATAAATAATAATATAATTGTCTTTTAATAAAATAATAGGTCAAATAAAATAACATATTTTAAAAGGTTGTTCAGTATAACACAATAACTTGGAAGCAAATTATAATGTTCATATAAATACAAAGCTATAATTATGTCATATGAGTAATGATAAAAGTGATGACTCTACGTCACGATTTCCAGATAAAGGGAAAATTGGATCAGAGCAAGATGATCTTTGTAATATATTAGTTGGAGTTGAACCATCTCAATAATATTCGTATTAAAATATAATTTATAGATTTAAAAACGAAGAGCTATATTGGCTGCGAATGAATGCAAAATATTTCGGCGCGATCAGGCGAAATTTATTGCGCCACTTTAAAAATCCCTCAGTGCTCAAATATTTATTTGATTAGACACGCAAGATGTTTTTATATTTGATTGGCATCAAAAAACAATGGAACAGCCAGAAAATTCAGTCGAAAACGACGTTTGTACAAAAATAAGCACGGTTATTATTTTACAGTATTTGGCGCTCAAATCAAATTTATGTCGTTTTTGGTTGGAACTAGACAAAGCCACCAGTTGTCTGTGTAAAAAAGATAAGCCTCCTTAAATAACTCCAATGTATTTGAAGTTTTGTCCTTGGGATTTATTTATTATTACGGAAAAAAAGGTATCTTCATTGGGAGTTGGATCCTTGGGATAAAAATCGTTTGTCTTTATACTATTCTTCATAAAATACATATTTCTTTGGGATTTAAGTAGGAGACGACGTGTCATATTATTTCGATATGCCCTTCAACATACAACTAAACAACCTGGATTAAAAATATAAAAACTAAAATTGATTAATAATTCTTTATCTTTTTTTTATTAAAACCAAAAAAATAAACCAACTTTCAATTTTTATTCCAGTCATTTGGCGCACCACCGGAACCGTTCGCGCACCAAGGATCAGATGTTTGGTTACAAATTCGAACATACGAAAATCTTCTGCCATTATGGGCCTCAATTCTTGTGATAATAACTTGTTTGTCATTTTCTTCTTTGTTTTCTGGATTGAATCTTGGTTTGATGTCTATGGATCGTACCGAACTAAAGGTAAACGAATGTTATCATTTATCTGTTCAACTTATTTTAATTTTAATTTTCGTATTAGATTCTTAAAAACACTGGAACTGAAAAAGAAAGATTATATGCCAGCAAAATTCAACCAGTGAGAGATCGAGGAAACTATTTGCTGTGTAGTATTCTCTTGGCGAACGTATTGGTTAATTCTTTGTTTACAATTTTATTGGATGGTTTAACATCTGGTCTTATAGCTGTTATATTTTCTACGTTGGCAATTGTCATTTTTGGTGAAATTACACCACAAGTAAGTGTTGTTTTTTTGTTTGTATTTTTTTTTAATAAATAAATTGTTATTAACATTATGCAGGCGTTTTGTTCTAGACACGGTCTTTCTGTAGGAGCGAAAACGATTTGCATAACAAAATTTGTGATGATATTAACATATCCTCTATCATACCCAACATCAAAAGCTTTAGATTGGTGTCTTGGTGAAGAAATTGGAAATGTTTATAATCGTGAGCGTCTAAAAGAGCTCGTCAAGGTAATTTCTTACAAAATATTCAAATATATACATAAACAAACCCTGACAGTAAACCAAAACATGTAATAATTATTATAATAAGGTAATATTGTATGCCTGTAAGAAGTTAGGTCTTTAGAATGTAACCTAGATTGCACTGCTCCATTAAGCTCTAGTTAAGAGGCATAGATAGATAGGAAAGAACTTTGTTGGATTGAGAGTGCTTGCTATATAGTTAAACCCTGCACAATTCCATTACTTCATACGATTAAACTTTCATAGTTAACCGAATTATTGATTCGATTCACAGCAGTTAAAGGCCCTTCACAGTTTTTTTTTTAAGTTTTAGGACAGTCCTTTAAAAACCAAACGAAGTCTCCTTGAAATCATGTTGTTCTTGTTCGTGTCCGTTGATGAATGTCAATGAGCCTTTGTTTGAGATTATGCAAATACTCTCCCATTATTGGTGGCTCCATTTGGTACGGCAACTCGAAGTGACTTCACTCGGTAGGCCATCAATACCAATGAATTGTGTCGGTCCCAGTCTCATTGGTAGTCGCAAACAACCTTGGACAGATGTTTCTCTGCTTCCTGTTAAATTGGTAAACCCCCTCCCCAGCAAAAAAGCGATGTCCTCGTTTTTTGTTTGTCAAGGAGGGAGCAAACCCCCTGAAAGATGTTTGAGTGGAGAATTTTAGCTCTTCCATGGCTAGAATGCAGTCCCAAATGTACACTGAACTTGCTCAACAAATTGAAGACAAGTTGATACTCAAGAAATCTTAACTAAAAAAACTGTATCGGACCTGCAACGTCTACTGAAATTGTTTCGAAAGTTGTGTCCACATTGTACTGCTTTATTACTCTGAATTATTTTGTGCCCGGTCTCTGTTGTGACACAAGTAAATATCACATTCTCGGCACCATTTTTCGACGTAATTTCTTGCATGTAGCCAGTACAACCAGAAGTCTTATCATGCATCTTTCGAAGGATGCCATAAACTAGCTACGATCAGCTGCATCATATACGATTGTCGCCTCTAGACGCCCACATAAGTTTTAGGACCCTTCATGCACATCAAGTGATTCTCACTATGTCCAATACGCTTTGATAGTTGGGAGTATCGGAATTGTCTCCCTATTCTTGTTTATTCCTGGTATTTATTCAATCCAAGAATGGGCTCGATATACAAATCTTCATAGAGTAACATTTAGCCATTACTTTGAAGTAGTTCGGGATTTTATCTACCGAGGATCAGCTATCAACTCTGGCAACGGTACCAGCATTGAAATTAAAGGAAGAATATATCCTCTGCCAATTGCTGCCTCTTTGGACTAAGAACCCAATAACAAAGCCTTCTCTCGATACACTTTAGTGTCCCTTTATTACAAACTAATCACGTTGGTCCTTATATAAAGTACTCAGGCCTTTCATTTTTCAAATATTTTTAAGAACGCTTTAGGTTGTTCGAAACGAAAGAAAGAAGGTGAAGATATAAAAACAAACTTTATGACGCCAACATAGCAAAATGTGCCAATTGTACTGTTGATGTGGTCCTTTACTGCTTACTTAAGGCTTGGTATTCGAGCCTCACGCTCTTATTCTCAATCCAATCAACAAAAATTCCGTTTAATCCACAAAGGTTTTCTAACTATTGCAGTGCAATTCAAGTTGCATTTAAAAGACATCAGGTCTTACAAGCATTTCGTTCTTATAATGAAACTTAAATGTACCTGATTGATTTAAGGGAGAAATAGTTTATATAAGCTTAAAAACTAAAAATATACGTATATACCTTTTTTATTACTCTTTTCAGCATTTTTAAAATATAATTTCTTTTACTTGAAAAACATTGTAAAATTTAACTTCGATAAACTTTTTTTTTAGGTTACAACAGGAATAAATGATTTAGATAAAAATGAAGTGAATATTATTTCTGGTGCTTTGGAACTTCGAAGAAAAACTGTTGGTGAAGTAATGACACACATTGAAGACGCATTTATGCTGTCCCTCGATTCTATACTTGATTTTGAAACAGTATCCGATATAATGAAGTCTGGATTTTCAAGAATACCAGTTTTCGATGGACATCCGAAAAATATTGTAACATTACTCTATATCAAAGATTTAGCATTCGTTGATACTGATGACAATACTCCATTGAAAACCTTGTGTGAATTTTATCAAAATCCTTGCCATTTTGTTTTCGAAGATGTTACGCTCGACATTATGTTCAATCAGTTTAAAGAAGGAAATAAAGGACACATGGCTTTTGTGCACCGTGTCAATAATGAAGGAGAAGGGGATCCCTTTTACGAAACAATAGGGCTTCTTACTTTGGAAGATGTTATTGAAGAACTAATTCAATCGGAAATCATTGATGAAACTGATGTATTTGTTGATAATCGAACAAAAATCAGGAGACAAAGAAATAAAAAACAAGATTTCAGTGTATTTGCGGAAAGGAAAGAACATCAGGCTATTCGAATATCGCCTCAATTGATTTTAGCCACATTCCAGTACTTAAGCACAGGTAAATTCAAATTTAACTATAAAAAACGAAAAAAAAATTATAGTAATATTTGTTTTTTGTTGTAGCTGTTGATGCTTTCAGAAAAGACACAATTTCTGAATCTATACTGCGTCGTTTACTTAATCAAGATATAATTCACCATATAAAGAGTAAAGGCAAAGAAAAAGACGACCCCAGTTTGATTATTTTCCAGCAAGGCAAGCCTGTGGACTTTTTTGTACTTATATTGGAAGGCCGTGTTGAGGTGACTGTCGGAAAGGAGAACTTATTATTTGAAAGTGGGCCATTTACTTACTTTGGTACACAAGCACTTTTGCAGAATATTGTTTTAGGTATTATTTTGTGCGAATTCATTTTTAATCAAGTTGATATTCAAATCAATTTTTATTTATGGAATGAAACTTATAGATTCACCAAATCAGACACAAAATCAAATCAAGGGCTCTCTACAATCTCTTAATGTTGATTCGGTTTTGCGACAGACTTTCGTTCCCGATTATTCTGTACGTGCAGTTGGTGATGTAACGTATATAGCAGTAAAGCGTAGCCTTTACCTAACTGCGAAACGTGCAACATTATTGGAAAAGTCGAGAAAATCTGGAGTTGAAAATGAAGGAGAGGCGATAGATGCTGAAGTCGAAAAGGTAATATTGCTGGTATAGAAATATTGTTTTTTGTGTTTGTAATATTATGTTTTGTACATTTCATTGCAGTTGCTTCATTCACTTAACGAAGACGATCAAATTCCACGGGCAAATCCTAAAAAGTCTGTTTTATTGAAGAGTGGCAGCACAACTCGCTCACCATCCTTGAATGTAAGAAAATTCATTTAAATTTCCATCATAATCGGCGAATTGTATCGAATCGCGAAAAAAATATCGCAGAATCCATTGTAGTCTGTGATAGTTTCGTTGGGATTCGTGAAAAGAATTATTATATTTTTGTATATTACTAGCTTAAACCCTTCTTATTCACTGAGCCCCTATTTTATAAAAGCAGCTACTCTATGTTCCACTCAGAGACACAATCAAAAAAATTTAAAAGAAACCGTTCAACTGTGAGCGTGATTAATCGAAGAATAAAAATTCTTTTGTTTGTACAACTAGCAAACAAATTACTCATGTGAATGAAATGTCAATATTCGCGAATATTCGTAATTTGCAATTCGCTATGCGAGTCTCATGTGAAATACACCTACATCATGAGAATGAAATATAGAGAATCTTCTACAAACATTACATAAACTAGTTTTCGATAAAATTCACCGTTCAAAAAGTATGTAAGAAAAACCTATATTTTGGTGGGAAATTTTTGGAGCTTATTCGTAATGACAAAATACAGTTCTGTACAAACTTTTAGCAAGATGAGAACTTCTCTCAATAATTCATTTTGTTTGCCTATTTTGACTGTTTTTCTCTTTCAACTTCTTAGAAACTAAAAACTTGTCTTAAAAAAATATGTTATTATTTTAAAAAACATAGATATTTGTATGTAGTACATACAAACACACCAACCCATAAGCCATGAGTCTTTCCTCAACCGTAGGGGTTATTTTTGTTTGCACTGGATGGAATGAATATCTATGTAACTCTGTTATTTGTGAGGCATAACTTAATTTAACTAGACGTATAGTCTAAGAGCCGACAGCAAATTTCGGGAATGGATGTATAACCAAAATCTGGGTATGAGGTGTCATAGGTATATGTATCGTGATATCAAATACCAAAGTCTTGGTGGTTTTTTCTCAGCCCTTGAGGGGGGTGGGGGGCTAAAAAGAGCCGGTTCCTCTAATTAATTGTCTGGCTTATAGCCACTTCAATTTATTTAAAAAATAATTGAATATGATGCTCTGTCATTTTGCCTAAGCATAAACACCTAAATCATGACGGTCCGACAAATAGAACTCAAGATATAACAATTTTCTTCGAACATTATCATTGTTTTTTTGCAAATTTCAAACAAAACAAATAAATCAACAGAAGTCTCGAAACAAAATACCGATAAGGTTTGCTTAAAAAGCTAATATTATGGATCCTTTTAATCGGATCATAAATAATAAAGCCTTCAGGGTAATGGAAAATGGCACAGCATCATTTCCTATTTTTTAAAAGTGAATTGAAGGGCTAATGACCCTTGCACATAAATTAAAAAAACCAAGCTGGTTTTAATCCCCCACCCCTCACAAAGACTGAGAAAAAACTGCCAGTCTTTGGTTTTTAATATCACAATACATATACCTATTAACCATCATACTCAGATTTTGTCCTACTAGTACTAGTAGTAATATTATTTTATTAATTTTTGTTCTTATTGATAAACATTTCATGTCTTTTTTTCAGGAACCAACACTTAGCGAAAAATTGTCTTCTACCACAAATAATACAAAAGCTCGTAGTAATGCCGGTAGCCCTGAAGCCGATAAAAGTGGAAAAGAAATGGTAAACAATCATACAGGAGTTGCCGAACCCCAAAATGACGTGGACTCACTGGAAAATCATTCAATTGTTACGGCTCCGTTACTTCCAAAAACTTTAGAAACTTTCAAGTAATATTAACGGAAAAACTTAACCGGCATAATGTTAATTAGTTTCACTACCGTTGTTCTGATAATTTTTCGGAAATTAATTTTGTTTTTAAACGTATACCTCGAAATGTACATTTTCGTACACTTGCAATTGTCTTTGTACTTAAGTAAACATCTAGGACCTTTCTAACTAAAGTTCTCTTATTCTATATACCTATATATATATATATAATGGATTTATCCGAGATATTTCACGTAAAAAAATAAACTTGTAGTAATCTTATTACTGCTGTTATTTGGTATGTATGTACTTTTTTTTAAAGATTTTACATGCGACCGTTTTTTTTTTGTTTTTTAGTAGCTTACAATCAGTATAACTGAAAAGAGATTTTTTATTTAAGTTGAAAAATGAACAAAACAAGGAAATACTAATTTAATATCGAAAATAAAATATTGTTATTAATACTCTTGTGATTTCATTTATAATTACATATTTAAAACTTTCCATCGTAAACATTGTTATAAGATATTTCTTGGATGGTTATGTGAGACACACTTTTCAGAATTTATGATGGTGAGCCTTTCCGTATGATCAACCCTACAAACTTAATCAGAAAATTGGTTAAAAAACTGTTGTTTTTTCTGTTACGTATACAATTCCGTGAACAAAGAAAAAACATGCATTATAGACCAAGAGCCGACAGCGTATTTTGGGACTGGTAGTAATTACACTCCACCGAAATATGGGTATGAGGGCTTATAGGCTTATGCGTCGTTATATCTAATAAATCAGTTTGGCAAGCTTTTTTCTCAGCTGTTGGTGGGGATTATTGAACAGTCTAATAACCAATTCTTATCACTTTAACTGTACAGACGATTCGAATAGAACTTTTACCAGCTTCTTTCTGGAGACTTATTTTGGGTTTGTATAAAATTTAAAGTTTATATTACATATTTGATCCTATAACTTCGATTTAAAATTCAAATCTAGAAGCATTTCGTCTTATTTTTAGAAGAAGAATACTCATTGTGTTGGCTTCTGGGTGATCAATTGAAAACATCGATAATAATAATTTAAAATTTGAGTTTTTCTCGTTCTTAGTTAAAGCGGCTTTTGATATTGAAACGTTTTTATTTTAACTCGCTATATTCTTTCTTTGTGCGGCATAAATTTTGTAATTGATTTCTAAATTACCTGCCGATGAACTTGTACTAAGGAAACCCAATAGCAAAAATTTGTCGGAAATTGCAGTTACAACTGGCGTGTTATTGGAAAAATTGGAAACAAAAATAGATGTATGTAAAACAACAAATCTCATGACTAAGCTAAGCAGCGCTCATGTTATAGATTTTGTATAGACATGTTCATAATCCGGTCATCGTTCATACCCAGTTGGACCAGTGGATCCGGCATGTTATCTTTGCAATACCCATTCAATCGCATTCTTTAACATCACAGGGTTGTAAATTAATTGCATTGAAGGAAAATTTGAAACAGCCTTTTATTAAGGGTAAAGCATGATACTAGCATTGAATAATCTAATATATAAAAATAAGTTGGCTTATGTTCGGGCTCGATATACTCGAGAATGGCTGGGCCGAATTTTTCGATTTTTTTTTTAATAAAGTTATCTTCCCTATTTAGGATGGTCTTGTCTTGTGAAGTTTGGTGAAAATTATGTAAAGGGAAAACCGCAAAATGCATTTTGTCAAATTACTAACAAATGGGCGGGGTCTTCTAAGAATGTCTACGAAGGTTTCTGTGAAGTTAGGTAAAAATTCTATAAAGCGGTTTGCCATAAATGCACTTTTAGTGCATTTTGTGTTTGTCAAATTTCTAACATATATTTTGGTAGGACCTTTAGATGATGTCCACGAAGGTTTCGGTAAAGCGGTAACGTCATTCTTTTTTTATCAAACAATTAACACAACAAGTCTTCTTCCAGTAATTATAATTTGTAAATCTGTCAATTGAATTTAAACTGATTTAATTTAGTTGGACTAAGTTTGTTATCTGTGACATTAACTCGGGTCGATTCATTAGTTTTTTATTATTAAATTCAGTATTCAGTTCATCAGAATGGCCCAGCAATGATTGAAAAAAAAGAGTTGGAGAAGTGCAGGGAAATATGTAAAGATAGAATCCTGGATATTGGTAAAAAAGATCATTAGCTCTATACTTTTTTTTAATAATTATTATTATTGGTTAATAGAGAAACAGTGAAGATGCCCGTAAAAATAATAGAATAATGACTGTATTAAATTTGAGCCTGAATGATAATTTGTTTTTTATTTTCTGCTTTGGAGTGTGAATGAAGATGGTTTAAAAATTAGGGAACATATAGCTGACGGCAAACAAAGTGAAGGAAGTTCGCAGAATTGGCCATTACATCCGAAAAAATTAGTGATGAGTTCATATTTCGTTGAAGTGAATTGGAAAATGGCAGGGAAATCAATATTAAACCACTGGCAGTATCTACTGGAATTTGTCCATTTCAGTGTTTGGGAAAAAACTTCTGCGGTTCTATCCTGTATAGAACAAAATAACTCGGAAGCCGAAAAGCTATTTTTCAACAAATTTCCAGCAATTTTTATTTAATTAAAAAATAAATAAATTGATTTATGTATTTTTATATTTTTACCAATTCTTTCTTACATTCGTAGAACAGAATTAACTCGAAGTCAATTACGTCTTTTTTTCGATATATTTGAACCTTATGAAATTAAACAACGTTCTTTTAAAATTGCTATAGTGAAAAAACCGCTTAATTTTTTGAAAGTCCTTTCTGCATTTAACGACATTATCTATCCGTCTATATTAATTAAGCTTTGTTTGTTTCCGATTTAAAAAATTCTTTTGCTGTTTGAATGATTATTTTAAGAGAATCGTCTCAGGCATACAATTTTGTAAAAAAATTTGTTTGTAGGGTAAAAAGGGGTCAAAACAAGAAAATGGTGTCGGATTTTTAATTTTTCTTTTTATGTTTGAAAAGGTTTACTTAGAGGATGGGTTAAAGGCTAAATGTTTTCCTTGAAATGAGCTAGAAACATAAAAAGTATACGATTTCGATTTCTTTTTGTGTTATAAATGTTATTTTTATAGGATGGGGTTATTGCTACATATTTTCCAAATCATGCTTTACTTATAGAGTGAAATGGGGGTACAAACATAAAGGCAATCCAATTTTGAATTTTTTTTGTTGGAAAATTTATAATTAAAGTATTAATATACTAACTGCAAAATATTTTTTTTTAATTTTATATATTATATATATTTTTGTGCATGGAATTTTATGTATAGTATAGGTTTCTAAATCACTGGCTTAGTATTTTTAAAAATTAATTTATTCCAATTCAAACAAATATTTCTTTGTTTGAAAAGTTATTCTTAGAGGTTGGAATTAGGACCAGATATTTTTTCCTATCCGATTTTAAAAATTCTTTATCTTCTGAAAGTTGTATGTATGCATATACAAAATTAAACTACGAACTAAAGGACAGGACCTTTTTGAAATTTTTGTTTGTGTTTCAAAGGCTAAATTTAGGGAATGTGCTTTGAGAACCACGTAAGAACTCGTACAAAAAACACACCTATTGTCCGCCCAACACATACAACCTCATTTAGAGTTCCACCCGAACAACATTTTACCCGAAAAAATTGACATTTCACTTTTTGCCTTTTATGAGTTGCACCCGAAAAAATGTTTGGTGTCTGAAAATTCCACTTATTGTGAGTACTTACTCATTTGTTGCGAAATGAAATGTAATTAAAGCCAAAATTTTCAATTATTTTTTTTTGGCGGCAAACAAAATAAACAACGCATCAGTAAGTGCTTCTCGCGCAAGTTTTTTGTTTATGTTAAGCTGGCCATACCCGACACAGCCAAATGGACCCATGCCGATCCAAAATCGGTGGTGTGTCCATTTGGATTTTCAGACAATCTGTAATCCAACAGATCCAAATGGATCGGATGGCTCGGTCGTATGGCCAGCTTTAAGGCAAAAGAACTTCGGGCAAAACTCATAAGTTTTTGAAATAACAGGGGAGCACACTTTTTTTTTGTATGAAATATTTTCCGGGCGAAACTCAAAGTAAGGCTGATAATCTATACTGTCCAATTTATTTATTTTTTTTAAGAAACTTTTGTCTATACCCGAGCGAAGCTGGGGCGGGCCGGCTAGTTATATATAAAATCATTGAAAAATTATTATTAATTTGTATTTATTCAATAAATTTAGACATTTAAATGCATACATTTGAATACTCGTCAGATTAAAAAAAGAACAAATTAAACTACATCATCACACGTAATAAATAGGTTCAAAACAACCTACACATAAGATATTTTTTTTTTCTAACTGCGTTGGCCTTCAATTATTCTCGAACGGCATACAACCAATACGGCTGCTCAATTTGTCGTTGTTGTTCAGTTTCATCCCAATTTAGAAAAAAAAACTTCACTTTCTTTCTCGAAACTCAAACATAAGAAAAATCACAAAATAACTAACTTTCCAAAAGGAATAAATTTGCCAAATTGTTGCATTATAAATAGATTCGCCGAGTCTCACGTTCGACTCAACTCGAACGTTTGACTTTTCAAAAATGAAAACTGCGATTTTGTTCAAAATCACCAAGAATTACAGTTCGAACTTCGACGATTTCATTTAACACACCGTATATATCGCAAGGTCTTTTTTTACTGGCTGGTATTACAAAGTTAAAATAAAAAAAAAAAAAACAACAAAGCTTAAATGATTAATTATTTTTTAATTTCTTAATCAGATGTTATATATATATATGTATGAAGTAAATATTTATTCATGTATGTACAGTTAAAGCTACAGTATTGATTCTGCAAGTTAGTTATGATCCTGTTGCTTGTATCAATGTTCTTCCATTTTTGACATGCAAGATTTTCTTCTCTTGCGCACATATGAGCGCAAACATCGACCAGATGAGGGGGAATGTTTAATATCATCGTAACCTAAAAATAAAGAAAAATATAATTAAGTTGAATTTACTACTAACTACATTTCAACTACGTTCTAGTTCATTATTTGAATGAAAAAGCTTTCTTGCTGCACATCATTTATGAAAGTATGAAAAAGGTGCGGACGTGCCAAGAAAATTCGGGCACTACACCCTTTTACAAGATCCCGACCCCCTAACTTCAGTACCAAGAATGTCAGAAATGGAGAAAAATTGAAACGCAGATTTCAAGGCAAGCTTTTTTTTTACTTCTCAGTTACTCACGATTTAAACGATTTTACAAACTTCAAAAGCTGAGAGTCCCAAGAAAAGAGCACAATTTCTTGTGTTTTTTTTACCATGTCGTCCCCCTTATGCAAGAAGCATGCAGCATTTTTTGAAGTGGTTAATTAGTTTTATAAATTTATCGGTATAGATTACAGCACTATTAACAACTTCACTGTCCCTATACAAATTGTTTGAAAACCCCCCATACGTGCATTATTTTTTCTTAAAAAACAAAACACATTTTTTTTCGTCCCGAGACTCCTAAGTCCATATATCAAATTTTATATATAGACAAAATTCAGCTACATTGTCCCCATATAAACTAATTTAAAAATACCTCTACAACCGGCACCTTTTTCCAGAAAAAAGCATTACTATTAAGTAGAATTCAGCAAAGGATGGGTTGGTAGCATAAATAATTGGTCACTGTCGTTAAAAAGACGGTTTAGTTGTGTGCTCATACATATTTGATACGTGGACGTCTACTAACTGCATTTCAAAAATCTGAAGTTTTGTTTTCAAGGTGACTTCTACCAACTTTTAATTTTTAGGAAAATGCCGAAAACCAAATACAAAAATCTTTTCTTAGTTTTTGAGAAATAAAAACAAAACGAAAGGCATTGATATAGCAGATCAATAATCTTCTTCAATAATCTAATCTTGGTACAAGAAAATTGCAATTGATCTTATAACGGGTGATTTTTTAGCTGGTTTGGTTTTGGCAACACTAGTTTTGACAGCTGACGTGTGTTTAGTACCTTGTGTCACTGTCAAACAGCTTCAGTTTGGTTTGCAATTCAACCATGGATCGTCTTACAAATGAACAACGCTTGCAAATTATTGAATTTTACTATCAAAATTCGTGCTCGATTCGAAATGCTTTTTTATCGAAAAATTGTGTTCAGCGATGAGGCTCATTTTTGGTTGAATGGGTACGTAAATAAGCATAACTGCCGCATTTGGAGTGAAGATCAGCCAGAAGCATTGCAACAGCTACCAATGCATCCCGAAAAAGCCACTGTTTGGTGCGGTTTATGGGCCGGCGGCATTATTGGGCCATATTTCTTCAAAGATGATGCGAATCGCAGCGTTACTGTCAATGGTGAACGCTACCGAGCGATGATAACAAACTTTTTTTTGCCCGAAATGGAAGTTCTTGACTTGCATGATATGTGGTTTCAACAAGACGGTGCCACATGCCACACAGCACGCGAAACAATGGCGCAATTGCGAGGCGAGTTTGGTGAACAGTTAATTTCACGTTTTGGGCCGGTCAATTGGCCGCCTAGATCTTGCGATTTGACACCATTAGATTATTTTTTGTGGGGGTATGTCAAGGCTAATGTCTATAGGGACAAGCCCGCTTCGATTGACGCACTGGAAGCCAACATCCATGCATTCATTCGTGAGATACCGGCCGATATGTGTGAAAGAGTATGCCAAAATTGGACTCAGCGGATGGGCTACCTGAGACGAAGCCGCGGTCAACATTTGCATGAAATTATCTTTAAACATTAAATTGCAAGGTTCAAACTATCGATTCAAATAAATATTTCATTCATTTTTTCGAATTTTTTGTGTTTTTTTTTTTTTTTAAAGTTCTAAACCTCTTAAAAAATCACCCGTTATTTCGTGATGCGGTTGTAAATGCAAGAATGCAACTCGAGCCAAGAAACACTTGATCTCTTTATGGAAACTTTATTTCCCTGGCTGTAAGAGTTCTGAAGACTCAGATTATACACAACCAGATTCTTTAGATTTTATACAATACAGCGGAATCGGAACAGGTTATCACAGAGTAGAAAATTAGGTAGGCAATAAACTCGTTCAAACCCTATAAATCAGCTGGAGCAGACGAGATTATTCTGGCTTTTCTTCAACATGCTCTACAGATAATCACCACTTAGCTTAGGGTAATTTTCAAGTTGTATTAAACTTAGATACGTCCCTATCAGCTGGAGAAAGGTCAAAGTGGTCTTTATTCCAAAAGTTGGAAGACAGACATACTCGACCACAAAAGATAACAGACCGATAAGTCTCTCTTCGTTCCTCCTCAAGACACTAGAGAGAATCATTGATCTGCATTTTAGGAACCTTCTAAATCCAAACAATTTATGCAACTACCAACACGCTTACCTTAACGGCAAGTCAGTGGAGACTGCGTTGCACGAAGTTGTCTTACAAATTAAAAAAAGTGTCGAGCACTAAGAACACACCCTGGCAGCATTTCTGGACATAGAGGGAGCGTTTAACAACGTTAAAACGAAGTCCAATAAATCAGCTCTGGAAGAGGTTGAAGCTGAATCTGCCATTGATTGTGGACTGGATTTATATCATGCTCAAAAGTAGAATCATAAACTCGGAATTTGGAGATACTATTGTAGAGAAAACAGTTACCTCTTGTAACCCCGTTTTTAACAAAATGCTTATAAGATTTAGGAATCTAAGCATTAATATTGTGGCCTATGCAGACGAAATAGTAATTTTGATTTCGGGAAAGTATCTTATCACCATCAAAGACATTATTGAATCCGCACTTAAGGAACTATCTTCTTGGGCAGCACTAAACGGTCTCGAGGTTAACCCTACAAAACCTGGACTTGTTCTGCTTACGAATAAAAAGAAATTAGAGGATTCTGCCTTTCCCTTTCCCTCTGAAACTTTCCAAAGAAGCTAAATATCTTGAAGTAATCTTTGATTCCAAGCTAACGACATGGAAATGGAATACAGAGGAAAAAATGAAAAGAGCACTCTGCGCTTTCTACACATGCAAAAAACCTTCGGTACACGGGTTATGCGACCGCAGGTCATCCAGTTGATGTACACGGCGATTGTTCGTCCTATACTTATCTATGGTTCTTTGGTGAAAGGCTATTGAAAAGGTTAGCTATCTCAAAAACCTGGATAAAGTACACAGACTGGCCTGTATAGGAATAACCGGGGCACAGAGGTCTACACCACAAACAGATTTGGAAATTATTTTAAATCTTCCAGTCCTAGATGAATACATAAGATGCACAGCAGCCAAAAGCGCGCTTCGACTCAAAAAACTGGGCTCTTGGAAGCAGAGCACCTATGGTCATGGGTCTATATTGCGAAGGTATGGCACAGTGGCCGGACTAGATGTGACGACTGACTACTTACCACCACTACTTAGACTTCAACAAATACTTCTCTATTTCAAAACCCGAAAGACATCGATGGAAACCCAACTCACTAATTAGTGACTAATTCTACTCTGACAGGTCAAAAATGGAAGAAGTAACAACAGGAGCTCGGGTGTTTTATGAAGCTCTTTATATAAAAGAATCAAACTCCCAGATGAGTGTAGTGTCTTTCAGACTGAGATTTACGCTATTGAAAAAGCGGCAGAAATGGCACACAAGAAAAAACTGAGCTCGTCGGAGATCACATTTTTCGTGGACAGCCAAGCCGCTATCAAAGCAATAGTCAGTAAGACTATAAGATTCAAAACATTGACAAAATGCCTAGGCATACTGAATAATATTTGCAACACTAACCAAGAATGATAGAGCAGATGAACTAGCAAGGAAGGGGAACAGTAGTGGCCAACTAGATATGGGACAAGACATCCCGATCGGCTTGATTAAAACGGAAATAGACCAAATAACGAAAAAGCAAATCAATAATTCCTGGATGACCAGGAACGACTGCGTTATCTCTAGAAGGTTTTGGTTTAGAATTAATGAAAAGGAGACTCAGTATATTCTATCGCTGACTAAAAAGAATATTAGAATCTTAATAGGTGTACTAACGGGTCATTGCGCCATTGGCACAATGGCTACCAGACTGGGTGTATTCGCACGCGATTTCTGTAGAAGCTGCCAGGCCGTAGAAGAAGTAGAAACCATTAAATACCTTCTCTGCGATTATCCAAACCTCCAATCAAATCGCCTCCGTTACTTTGGAAACAGCTTTGTTGGAGAACTGGACGATCTAGCGCAGGTCTCAATGGCAAACATGAGGAAATTCATAGAGGCCACAAGCTGGTTCTCAAATGAAACAGTCTATTTGAATCATTGATTTGGAAGCATCTCTACTTGCTTTTTGTAAGGGGATCACAATGGACCAACAGCAACAGCCTCCATGCTGTGTACGCCCCTGCTAACCTAAATGCAAGATGCATAAATATACAATAAATTGACTGATGAAACATCGCTTTCAATATTGCAAGTCAAAGAAATACTCTTAAGAAAGAGGCTGGGGTCGTGCTTGTCATCAAAAATTTCAACAAGGATTCTTCCATTTGCAAAAAATGCAATAGGCTCATGCACACACCTTTCACAATGCTTAACCCGTCAGAATGCTAAATTTATACCATAGTTTTATTCATAGATAATATGTACATTCATTATGTAGGTACACATGTGCCTGTATATAAAAATATTATTCTCATTACATTAACTACTTCGAAATAAAAAGTAGAAAAAAAGTTACAAAGTATTTTTTCTTAAACACTTTTCCAATTTTGTTTTGCAGTTTATTAAGTGACAGACGTTACCTACTCGTTTATATGAAAATAAAGTTCTTAAGCTTTTTTTCGAATAAAAACCCTGAAACACCATACTCATGTACGTAGGAAACATGGGGCAAAAATTAATTTATGTCTTTTACTTACAGAGGTAGCAGGTTTTTTGCATCCTTTCAACTTTAAATCATATTTTATTTTTTTTTTGTCAGATAATTAAAGATCAAAGAAGAGATTCTGTAAATTTTTTCCGAAAATTGATATCCCGTGATCATGAAAACTATAAATTCGCGAGTACTCAACCCTCCAACCATTCTCCACTTTTTCCCAAAATGTTTGCGTCATATCAAAGAATCCATACCCAAAAATAGCTTAAAAAGGTCAACAAGTTGAAGTTGATAAATAAGGGCTACGATTTCAACATGAATTTAAGGAAATGAAAATAAAACGTATAACGTCAGTATGTTTAAGATTGGGTGTTTTCTTATTCTCTCCTTAATTGGATGCTTATCAAATGCCATTTACAAAAAAACATACTGAGCTGACTCAGTTCGGAGCTAAAAAGGTTAATCGCACTCGAAAATTGTTTACCTATTCAAATGAACGGGAGTGTAAGTCCTTAACTGCCGTTCTAAGAAAAAATTGCGTAAAAGCCAAAATTCAAAAATTGAGTTAATATCATAATTTACTATTTTATACAGTTTACTTTTTTTTGTGTTAAGTTTAAAACTCATATTTCCAATTGCAAATGGCAAAAAAAAGAACTCACGAACGCAATTTCATTGCAGGTTTCAAGCAAGAAGCTTATGTGCCTAGGTGTTCTAAGAACAAAAGTCGCAAGTTCATTTTTTTTAGTAATCACTAAAATTTCTATAACTTCTGCGCAAAGTAAAATAAATTACATATATTTTTTATAAATCGTTCTTAAAAATTTCCAAAATTATTTAATTTGAAGGTTAGAAAAGCAAAATGATTAAAATGCATTCATCTCAATACTACTAAAATGGAGAAACGCTCTTTTTCCATATTACGACAGTTAAGGGGTTCCAGGGTCCTGGGAGGATTCTTGTAAACAAGGGAATTTAGGTATCCTTACAGGCAAAAGTTGCAGGAGGGCAAATTAGGAAAGCGCGCTCGTCAGTTAAAATCGCCTCTTGGGGAGGGGAAAATTCTCAGAGAATTTTTCAAAATTGAAATGACTAAGAGAGCATTTCAGTGTGCAATTTATATAAATTGTAGTGATGTAGTGATGAGGAATGGCTCGCATATATGTATCTCTCGCTTTGATGATGTTAAATGTTTTTAATATTTTTGCCTTAATATCTAAGCTTCTCTATATCTTTGGTCAAAAAATACCAAATTAACGTTTAATCAACCCTATTATCGATGTCGTAAAATATACGACACTACACAATCTACATAATATGTACATCCCATTTCTTGTTTTCAACTTTTGTCACTAGTTTTGTTGTCGTGAAACGTTAGTGCTCTTTTTGAACACTTTTCTCCTAATAAACTTTAAACCACTTAACCCAGTCCTACATTTAATTTTTTAAGAAGAAAAAGAAAAAAATGGATGGAAAATAATCAACTATACATACTTGTTCGTCTTGATTGATCATATTTGTTCAACAGCTTTCTTGCCTCTTTTAATTTCTTCAACAAAATTTCATTTTTTCGCCTTTCGATAGCCAGTTCCTGCGTAAGCTGAGATTTTGACTTGAATTCCAAAGAGCAAAGAATCCTGTAAATAAAATAATTAAAAAAAATAAAATTATTATAAATTTAAAAGGTGCTTACGGATGATTAAATATCGTTATCGAAGACGGTCTTTTTTCTGGATCAGGATGCATCATCAATTTGATAAGATCATTGAATTCTCTACTCAAAGTGGGAATATCAGGAACATTGCCATTTCTCAATTTATGCCAATCTGGTCCATTTTTCGGAAGCGGTCCACCACCAGCTGCCTCGTATAACGTTATTCCAAGAGAAAATATATCCGCTTTAAACAAATGGCTAAAATTTTCTTGCAAAATTTCATTTGGTAGATATCTGCAATCGCCCTCTTCGACATGCGCCTCCTTAACAGAAGTCACATGCCCCAAATCACCTATTTTATAAGTAATAATGCATTCTGTACTATCAAGTTCATCGTAGATTCCATCGATGTCATCATCATAGGAGCTATCCGATATCAACGGTAGGCACTTTGATGTTACTTTTGTCAAAAATATGTTTCCTGCTTTTAAATCCATATGCACTAGGTCATTAGAATGTATATATTTAAGACCCTCGGATACGTGTAAAAGTAATATTTTGAGTTCAGGCTCGTTAAGAAGTCGTTTTTGTATAAACGACTGTAGACTCCCGCCATTGCAGAATTCATTTTGAATTAGCATATGATTATCTTCCGCCCAAGCAGAGTAGTATCTTACAACATTGTCATGCTTGCCAAGAACTGCATGAGCCCAAACTTCGTTTAGTGCTCTTTTTCTGTAATTATCAATGATTCAATTAAATTTAATATATAAAATTTTATTTTGAAAATTGATTCCTTACTCAAACGAGCTCCCAGCAACAGGCTTTATACTTTTTTTAATAGCATATATACATCCATCAAGTCGGTTAAGGCACTGGTAAACCAAACCGAACTCACCCACACCTGAAAAAGTAAAAATTCATGTTAAGGGATCCTTGAACCTAATTGATTACAATAAGTACAGTCAAACAAGGTTTTGATATCGCAAAAATTTGTAAATGGCTGGACTTTACATTTTAATTGTTCTTCATTTGGTAAAGAATACACCAAGCGTATTCTTCTTCCCAAGTGAATACTGCCACTGAGGTCTGAACATAGACCCAGCGTTTTTAGAGGTATATGCAGTACGAATCGCACTACCGAGGTGTCGTGATCAGACCTTTCCCATTAAGGTTTTATTATTTGTAAATTGCAATGAGACTAACATTTTAACTAGCTCAATGTTCAATGTTCAGAGTTAACACATACATGTAGCCGTTGACAGTTAATTACAAACGATTTTTGTTAAACAACAAATAAAATATTTTCAATTCAATTGGCCAGTTTATATTCCTTGAGCGCTCAGTATTTCATCAATTGTTTGACAGAGCAGGAGAATAAAATATAAAAAGTATTCCTCACATAGAAGTCAAAACACCTCTTTTTTTCTTTTCTTCTTATGTAATTTACTGCGTCAGAAAATAATTGAGCAAGCAAATTAAAAAAAAATTCAGTCTCAGTTTTTAAGGGGAAAAGTAAGGAGTTTTTGAGAGGAATCCTGATTTTATTTCTGAGCGCTCTGAGTCCTCTGAGACCTCAAAAATATAAACTGGCTAAAGAAATATTCAAATTTATTTATTTGTACATTGTTTAACAAAAATCATTTTTAATTAGCTGTCAACATACGCTAAATTTTGTTTGTATCGCTGTGCCTTTGAGAAACAACAAAATAACAAACCATCTTTTTTCATTTGTACTAAATTTTGCTCTCTAATCTAATATATATATCTAATATATAAAAATAAGTTGCCTTATGTTCGGGCTCGATAAACTCGAGAATGGCTGGGCCGAATTTTTCGATTTTTTTTTTAATAAAGTTATCTTTACTTTTGAGGATGGTCTTTTTGTGAAGTTTGGGCAAAATTCGGTAAAGGGCAAACCGTAAAATGCATTTTTAGTGCATTTTGTCAAATTACTAACAAATCTTTTGGTAGGGTCTTCTAAGAATGTCTACGAAGGTTTCTGTGGCATTTGGTCAAAAGGTAAAGCGATCAATGCATTTTTAGTGTATTTTGTGTTTGTCAAATTTCTAACAAATATTTTGGTAGGTATCATCGTTCTCTTTTATCCAGCATTAATCAACAAACAAGTTTTTTTTCTTTAATTCTAATTTATCAAATTAATTTAAACTGATTTAATTTTGTTAAAATAAGTGTTATATGTTTTTTTTTATTATTAAATTCAGTATTCATTACATCCGAATGGCCCAGCAATTATTTTAAAAAAAGAAGAGTTGGATAAGTGCAGTGAAATATGTAAAGATAGAATCTTGGGTATTGGTAAAATAAAAACATCATCAGCTATATTTTTTGATTGTTCACTTTTGATGTTTTTGTATACTGTTCACATTGGGATAATAAGCCATTCGAAATTGACATGAATCAAGTTCACCAAATTGTTGGTTTATCGAGGATAAGTGAAGATGCCGTTAAAAATAATAGAACAATGATTGTATTTAATTTAAGTCTGTAGATAAACAACATTTTTATTTTCTGCTCTGAAACGTAAATGAAGAGTGAGGATGGTTTAAAGACTCGGGAAATGAAGTGAAGGAAGTACGGGGAATGAGCCATTCTTCTCGCTTGAATGGCCATTTCAGAATCCACTATCACATTGTTCATTAGCTTTGTCACAATCAGTCGGGTTCCGTTACGCAGCATGAATATTTCGTAGCATTATGATGATAAATCCAACTTTACGATTTCAAATGGATAATTGGACGACTTTGTCTTTGTTTTCAACTCAATAGATCGATTTGTATGAAGTCAATTATCCGATTTGATAAAAGAAAGATGGACGCATCACTAATTTAAATCCGAAAAATTAGTGCTGAGTTCATCTTTCGTTGAAGTGAGTTAGAAAATAGCAGGGAAATCGAAAATATCCAGCAATTTTTTTCAATTTAATTGATTTATATATTTTTACCAATTTTTTTTTAAATCAATTCGTAGAACAGAATTAACTCGAAGTCGATTACGTCTTTTGTTCTGACTTCAAACCTAATGAAATTAAACATCGTTCTTTTAAAATTGCTAACCGCTTAATTTTTTTAAAGTCCTTTCTGCATTTAATGGCAATCTATCCGTCTGTATTAATTAAGCTCTTATCTTGCTTTATTTGTTTGTTTGTGATGGCTAATCTCAGAAACTACACATCCAATTTCAAAAATTCTTTTGCTGTTTGGAGGGTTATTTAAAGAGAATCGCCTGAGGCAAAAAATTTTGTAAACAAAATTGCGTTCTTAGAGTGAAATGGGGTAAAAACAAGACAGTAGTTCTGGATTTTTTTACTTAAAGGATGGGTTCAAGGCGAGGCACATTTTTTTTCGAATGAATTATTTTTTTTGTCGAAACTCAAAATAAGACTGATACAATATACTGTTCAATTTATTTATTTAATTTTGAAATTTTTTAAAGAAACTTTTGTCTATACCCGAGTGAAGCCGGGACAGGCCAGCTAGTAAGTAATAAAATGATCACAATAGATCTATTAATTGCCCAGCGATAGAAAGATTAATATGAAATGTTTTATATTTATTCATGCCATGAATTAAAAAAAAAAATACAAAAAGAACTTACCTATCAATGAGATTTCAAGAAATTCCTTTTTATATCGACTTATATTTGTGTCTTGAAGAGCTAAACGTTTCGGAGCCTGTAAAAAATCAGCTGCATTATCTTCGAGTAAATCGATCGACGCAAAATCGGAATTTAGGAACGATATTAGAGATGCTGTTTTTTGGTTCTCCCGACCAAATTGTGTACGGCATCGTTTTTTATTTTGTGCCATTAAACCTTATGAAAAAATAAATAAGCAATTATAAAATCAAATAGCATAGAAATATTTATATAAAACATACTGTTAGGAGTAAATGGATTAACATTAGCCGATTGCATTGAATTATCTAAAACTCTATTATGCAATGGAACGGGTTTTGGCTTTTCCAATGGGCATGAATTTTTCACTTCTGTATTATTGCATGTCTTCCTCTCTGTAAGGCAATGACCTTCAGCGTTAGTTAAGTGGTTGAAACTTTTAACTGATGATTTCTGAATTATAGTTTTTGGAGTTGCCGGAGTATCGAATAATCTGAAAAACAGTATGTACACATGCGTATTTAAATAAGTTACTTAAGGTTTTTAAAATTTGGGAGATTTTTAATTCAAAAAGAGCATGGTGTTGAAGACAAAGACTTAACAATGTTTAAAGCTGAAGAAGTTGTAGATCAGGGCCAGTAAAACATACAAACAAACACATACATTTTTTTTATCTCCTATGCGAAATTTGTTCATGACCACGTCGAGAATAATTTTTTAAATAGGTAGGATTAACAATTAAAAGATATCTAACCCTTGGGCGTTGTAAATCCAGTTTTGGCACTTTTCTTTATTGTTGGCAAGTGGGTTTGCATGAAGTGATGCGAGCCCAAAACTCATAAATACAAACATACTTTAAACGTTTTCGGTGAAATTAGCTTTTTTTTTTAAACCAAAGCCTCTAAAAAAGTAAACCAACTTTCTACCGCATAGTAGGTATGTATTTGCCAAGATAAATGGAAAATGATTTTTAATGTTTGCCGAAATTTTACATTTTCGTACACGACCAAGCTCTTTAAAAGAGATTGCCGTTTACAGATTTTGGCAAGGTTGTTGATTTTATTACCTAAGTCTGGTTAAAGGAATTTACATAGTACAACTTTGGTCTAAAAATTAACTTCTATAACGTACAATTATTGAATTACGGGTTTCAAGGGCTAGTTCAAACAGTGAAGTGCATAACTAAAAACTAGTAGCAACAGAAGTATGATAAATTACAATTCTGGAGCTAGATGATTCCTGAAGAATTTCTGAACCACAGAAAGCATGACGTTTCGTTTGGTCTAGATATCAAAATAAAAACATAATGATCATCAATTCATCATAGTAACAGTGTTGGCATTAACATAGTTTATGATGCACTATGCCCGAAAACGAGGGCCGATATATCTTAATTATCTTAGTTCGACTTCGGAAGCAACAAAATTGGGTAAAATGAAATGGTATTTCTATACCTACTGCGTCATTTCAATAATTAAATCTGAATACTTTTAATCTAACCACATACCTTAATGCCCTAACCTTTCGGTAAGGAGGTGATAGGGAGCTTTCTTGTACAGGTTTCGTTGCTTCAGTAGGCACATCATTAACACGTAGAGGAGCCTTTTTAAATGTTTGAAAGGGTGGAGAGCCAAATGTAAGTTTCCGCGGCTGAATAGTTCCGAAACTGGGCGAAGATTGCATCTTGTTTAATATTAATTAACAAAATGTTTTCATAGCAAAAGCGAAAAACAATGAAGGGAAATAAAAAACCGAGTTGAAACACAATAAGAATTAACAAAAATATTTGTATTTACTACGAGATACGAGTTTCTAGTTCTTTTAAAATTGTTGCTTCTTGCTTGTATTCAAATTTGAATTAAAATTCATTAAACGATAGCCACATGCAAATATTTCCAGTCATTTTCCAGTGCCTCCAGTAGATTAAATGCATGGAACATTTTCCTTCCAAAGTATACAAAAATATCCCTTTAAGGTACCATTCACATGAGTTGTGAACTGAAAAAGCGAATAAATTTGCTTACACAAACTGGGTTTTCAAGCAGGATCAAGAGCTTGAGTTGGAATAGGGTCGAATATTCGATTCCAGAAATATGAATAACCTTTATGTACTTATTTCAATGCCAAACAAATATAAGTTATGTTTTTTTGCAACTCAAAATAATAATAGGCGTGTTTTATCATCATCGGGATCTGGATCTATGTTAACTTTTACCACGTACTACAAAAACAATACAATGCAAACATTATTATTACATTTCCCATTATTTTGTTTTTGTATTACGTGTAAGAGTTAATCCAGATCCAGTTCATAGAGTACCTATATTATCTAGAGAGCCGACTTCAGGGCTTTTTCTCTTTCACCCTACAAACTGCACTGAGAGGTTTCCTCCACATGGCTGAGCATGTGGTAGCTGCCCAATGCATTTTAAATGGAACCACACCAATACAATGATAACTTAATGGATCTTAGCTCATTAGACTGAAAACAACAAAAAATTGAATCGTAAAATTGAAAACGTCACATTTAGAGCTATCCACAATTGACACGTATTCACGGACAGGGAATTTAAGAGAGTTGTCTCTCAAGAGGGGTACGAGTCGCTTCTCTAGATAGTATAGGTACTCTATGATCCTGATGATAGTAAAACAACGCTTAGTACTAGACGTGTTTTATTGAGAAAGTTATAGCTAGCACAGTAAAATTACCCTTGGCAAACAACAACAAATCCTAAAGTGTCGGTAAATTAGTTAGCAAAAAAGTGGATATAACAGTTGAGATAAAGTTTCGTTAAGTTTAAACTTATGTGGAGCCGGAATTGGGTTGAATATAAAAGTGAGACTCTACCAAAATCTACCAAATTTAGCCCAAAGCTCTTCACGTACGCAAAAATTGTGTAGTACTTGGTAAAAAAAAACGCTCATGAGAGATTAAAAAATTTCCCCTTCCTGACAAATTCGGCTCAAACAATTTACTTGAGCAGAAACGGTCAGCTCTGTATTCTGAGTTGAGAACAGCAAAACAAAAAACATAATGGTTGTTATTTACTTTTTTTAAGGGTGTTCATACAACAGCGTAAAGCCGTGGTAAACGTTTTAAAGGTTCTCCCAAACCAACGCGAATCGCTCTGCATTCGCTGCGTTCATTCTGTGTGCAATGAACGAATAACTTTTTAACACATACACGCACACGTGTGATAGGACAGTTTACTACTACCAGTATACACTTCGTTAGGCAGTGCATGATTGTGACACATGATGAAGTGGTGAATTTGGTAAAGTGATAAATACTGGCAAAGATATCATATTTTGTTTAATAAGAAAAGTTATCAAACGGACAAGTTGTCTATCCGCACAGTACACATATATAAAGTATTATCTTGCGCATTGACTTATTATATATGGACTGCCAGGAGCCAACTTCACGATAGTTCCTTCTCAGCAACTAAGCGCCAGCACTGCTAGTTGGAGCAAAACAGAAAAATGGTGAAACTTTTGACAATTGAGTTTGACGCTTATTTACGTCAGCCAATTTATTTATTTCTGAGCACAATACAAAAAATAAATTTAAAAAGCAATATAAGTTTTATTTTTCAAGTAACCAGTTTTAATTTTACACGTGTTCAGTTTGTGTTGAATTACAATATTTGTTTAAAATAAATGTTAACATTTACATATACCATTTTAGGCTGAAGCTACTTCATCAACTACACCGCAGTCTTTTGTTCACAAGGAACTAGTTGGCTATTCAGAACTAATGCTCTGGACAAAAGCAATTAACAAGAGTGTAAACAACATCCATTTTCCTTTGGATGTGGCAAAGTACTTTGAGAGTAGATGAAACCCCTGATCTAGTGATATCAACTGCACATGCACTAACGTTCGAGTAGATACATTTTAAATAGGAAAGCAGTTTTCGTTCCATTGAAAGAAGCTAGTAAAGTACTCATGCGTTTTCCACCTCTTAAGGAAAACGGCTAAGGCTAACATCGTTAAACAGAATCTATGAGAGAGATATTCGCAATTTCTCTGCTTTGGTAAGCGTTTTGTGGTTTATTTTTAATCAGAATGATGAAAATTTCTTTCTTTTTTTCTGTCGTTAGACTCGACTTAAAATTCTAGAGAGGCTTCGAACCTCTCGTGTCATAGTGCCTTATGGAACATAAGCTTATGATAGCCTTATTTGGATGTCAGGAGCCGGAACTGATTAGGCTTATACAAAGTTTTGGGAAGATTTATAGATTGTAAGTTAATTAAATATTTATTTATATATTTCATATTCTTTCTTCAACAATATTAATTATACCTACCATTTCAGGTTTTTCTCTAAACGTTTTGGTCCTACTAACTCAGCATGTGATGTCATTCCTTATTCCTTAGTATGACTTTCGCTTCGGCTTTGGTACATGTCATGCAACAGACAATTAACCGTGCAAAAATGCCAAAACGTTCAAAATGTGGAATACTTCCTTATGTTGAAAACTTTTAAGATTTTGCCAAAACATGTGAGGGAATTTTTCGTAAATCGGACTGACGAGCCGACATGGAGAAATGTTACGAGTACCTACAGTTGGTTAATACAATATTTGACTGTATATCAATTCATTCCAACAAACTCCACAATACTTCGAGTCAGGTGGTTAAAATGGAAAACTATCATAGCATGTATTTATTGTTTGCTCAGCTTAAACTTCCTGGATTGGAGCCGCTTAAGAAAGATGGCAAAGCTAAATATAGGGATACATTAAAGGCTTGTGTAACCAAATACTTTGGTCGTCAATTTTAAAAACTTCACGTAAAATTTTCAAAGATGTTTTGTAGATTTAAATTAACTTTGTGTATTTCTAGCTTTTCTTTGAAGTCGTACAGCAAAAAGTAGCTCAAGGTGTTAAGGAAACTGAAATCAGTTATCAAATTGCGTTTTCTTCTACAAAAAGTCATTGGGCAGAATACAGTGAGAGAAGTTAAAAAGAGGCTGGAAAATCTCTACAAAAAGGTAGAGAAACATCTTTATGAAGAGAAGAATCTACTTCAAGCTGTATGGGATGTTATGCAGTAGAAATTTATTGCACAAAATAATTATCTTTGAAAAGCGTATCCAAAAGTGCTATGCTGGAGCAATGATGAGCCTTATCTGTAGTAATTATATTATATATAAAAAAAAAACCAAAAAACACAAAGCAATTAAAAATATTTTATTGTTAAATATATATATATTTATTAAATTTATTGCAACGAATAATAAGGTTTTTTATTTTGAGTGTAAGTGCCAGTTTGTTCACAGCTTATCATCGGCACATAAGCAAACGGGGGGTTAAAGGTCGCTTTTGTGAAAAACATGCACTACAAGATGGAAGAAAACAAAATTTCATACCTAAAAAGTTTATTGCATTTTCAGTGGGTGGTGGAAAGATACTTTGAGAAGAAATATTTGAAAAACGATGTTATTGTCTTACAAGACTAATGATTAATGACCAATTTACCTAGAAATAACTGGAAAGTAAGTATGCATTGGGTTTAAAATGCCCTCATATAATTTATTTGATACAGTACTGATTCATTGATGTTTACTGTCACTGTTTCTTCAAAGTTAAGAAGTACACAGGATGTTTCCAAGACATATTTTAAGAAAAAAATCATATAGGAAGGGGAGTTTATTTTCTTCCCCTTCAAACGGAAAGGATACATTATTTAAAAACAACGGGAATACTAAAAATACTGTGCTATAGCTTATTTAAAAGCTTTGCGTATTATTTTATTGATAACCAAATCAAGTTAAAATTAAAAAAAAACTTAATTTCAAAATCAAAATAAATGGAAACAAAATTAAATGGTGTTAACTGTTTTTTTTTTTTAATTTTACGTCATGAAGTAGTAAAGTGCCTTTTATTATTTATTATTGTTATTAGTTTTGAGTCGAAAGCTAAAAACCGGTACTTACTTTGGCATAGTAAAATGCATTTACACTGTCTTAAAAAATCTTTTAGTCTTTTAAACATCAAATCTCAATTTGTGTAGCTTGTAACGCAAGCATACTTTAGAGATATGCATCTCACGAACGCAGCAATTCTCCTCCCCTCTCTTTTTTGAAAACAATTATAAAAATAAAACGAAAAATGTATTGTTTCTATGAAAGCTAACGAAAACTATATTTTGACTACCATACTCTACAAAGGCAAACTTTAGAGGGGAGCATGTGAGGATATTTTTCCTTTGTTTTGGGTCATGACAAATTTAAAAATATGCACAGCTGGATCACACGTACATGCACTTATGTTCAAGTTGCTTGGAACCTAACAATTTTTGAAATGTGTAAGTAACAGAAAAAAAGAGAAAAATAGAAAAAATGGATTTAAATCGTACTTTTAATGCTATAAACAACTCGTAAGATACTTAGAGCTTAAAAACAATCATGTCATTTGATTATTTGAAAAAATATGAATAATTGCAAACAACAAATTTAAATCGTTGGAGCGGTTTTTTAAAAACTAATTTTTTAAATATAAAATTTTGGTAAAATTATTAATACAAAATTTTGGCATACGAATTTTCAGTTTTTATTAATATACATATATACATTCATCAACACTTTTCGAAATGTTGAATTTTCAAAAAAACAAAAATTATATTTTTTAAAAATCAAAAAAAAAAATCTAAATTTTGTAATGCAATTTTATTCAAATTCAAGAGGAGCTTTAGTATAAAACTTTTTATTGCAATCCGTTGAGCCGTTAATGATAAAATTTAAAATAAAGAAAATTTTATATGGTAGCTACCGTTAATAACGGTTTTAGGTAGTTTTATTTTTAATAATACACTGATTTTTTATCAATATCGTTGGAGCCGTTTTTGATATAAATAGAATTTTCCTTAACGGTTGTATGGCAAGTACCGCTATTTTTTGAGCTAAACAAAATTTCAATTTCCCCTCTGGAGAATAACAAAAAAGCCTTAAGTTCAAAATTAAAAGAATATCGATTCATTGGTTTAGGCTTTAGATCCAAATACAAACAGACGGATAGACAGGCAGAATTTTGCCACCCACTTTTTGTTCTCTATCATCATATTGTCATCTTTGATTGTTATCTAAAATTTGTGTTTGCACGAATCCAAAAGTTGTCCTATAATACCTTTATCGAAAGTAAAAATCTTAAAAATAGTTTAATAAATAGTTAAAGCACAAAACCTTGTTCATACATGCTCGCGGTCTATCAAGATTGTTATAGCTCTATTCAAACCTCAATAGTTGTTCTAAAAATGTAGTTTTTATTCTTATATCAAAATTATTAGGTAACTTTTTTTGTTTATTTAAAATTTGAATTTATGTGTTTACAACAAAAACCACTCAGCAACACAAAATAGAAACACGATTTTGTATGAAATATGTCATAGTTGCATATTAGCTCTTATTAAACTTAACAGCGGATTCATTTCCTCACAAGAATGAAACTAATCACAAAGATTAGTGGCCATTAACTACAAAAAAGGCCAGATAAGAAATTCAATAGGTGACCACAACTCAAAAAGTTGTGACAAAATGTAGCTTGTTTTATTAAAGACTTGGGTATTTGAAACATCATTGACCCACATTACCTGTTTTGAATACTTTACAAAAAGTAAAACAAAAAAACATTTTCATTGACAATTGTTTTTTGAAAAAATTGTCAAAGCTTAAATTTTATCGAAATTGTTACAATATATAAATAACAATAAAAAAAAACAAAATGAGGTGCTCAATTATTGGTTGCAAATCCCATCTTCTGGTAGACCAATATATATCGCTACACAGGTAAGCATCGTTCCCTCTTTAAAAAAGTGTTTGTGCAAAAATATTAACTTAAATTATATTTAAGATTGTTTCGAAAAGGACAATATAGAGATGACTGGATCCAGGCCATCATGTCTCTTAGCGGTCATAATGTCAACACACTGAGAGTGTCCAAAACATTTAGGGTTTGTGATAGGCATTTCGAAAAAAGCTGCTTCGTCAACATGGGAAGAAAGCTTCGTTTGAAATCTAATGCGATTCCAACCATTTTCCCTAATGAGTTAAGAGGAGCAAAGTAAGTTTCTTTATTTTCCATGTGAAATACATGAATAGAGGTCTATAATTTTAGCTACAATAATCAAATAAACTTATAATTATAGTGATATAATTGACTATGTTCCTGAAGAATCGTCAATTGAAAATTTCGATAATTTAATCGAAAAGTAAGTTTGTAATTTTTGTAATTAATATATATTTTAAATCCTTTTTATTATTTCAGCGACAACATCGAAAACTTTAACAGTGATCAGTCTTTCACTACTGGATTAAACAATCATGCTAGAAGGTAAAAATTATAATATTTATTATTAGGTATCTGAAAAACCTATTTGAGTTTAATTAACTGCAACCAGTAAAACACTTTTAATTATAGTGAAATAATTGAATACACAAAAATTAACTATGCTCCGGAAGAATTGTCTTCTAAAGATTTTGATAATTTAATCGAAAAGTAAGTTTTGTTATTATTTTATAAAAAATGCTAAATGCTAAAATCATTTTTATTATTTCAGCGACATCATTGTAAACTCCTACGGTGATCAGCATGCTGCAATTAACTTTCATGCTGAAAGGTAAACATTTTTATAATATATTATTATTACTTGAAATGCTATTTGAATTGAATTAAAATGCAACTATCGAATAAATTTTTAATTATAGTGATAAAACTGACTATTCAACCATTAATGTTGCTCCTGAAAAATTGTCCACTGATGATTTTGACAATTTAATAGAATAGTAAGTTTTTTGTTCTTATACAAACTACTAGTTTTTATTAACAAAATCATTTATAAAGTTTTAGTGACAGCATTGCTGATGCTGACTCGTATAGCGATAAGTTTCTAATTAAAAAACTCTTTTCATTTAATTTCATTTCATTTCATTTCAGCGACAACATTGAAAATTTTAACAGTGATCAGCCTTCAACTGCTGAAACAAACATTCATGCTGAAAGGTAAGAATCATCATGTTTATTTTTATCTGAAATATTTGAATTTAATCAAACTGCAAATTATTAAAACAAACTTTTAATTATAGTGATATAATCGACTATTCAAAAATTTATTTTGGTGCTGAAGAATTGTCCACTGAAGATTTTGAGAATTTGATAGAATAGTGAGTTTTTTTATATCAAATTCTATTTTTATTTGCTAAATCGTTTTTAAAATTTCAGTGACAGCATTGCTGACTCATACAATGACCCACCTTCCACTTCAGGAGTAAGCGTCCCCGTGGACAGGTAAGAATCCTATCTTCATTGTTATTTAAAATGTTTTAGTTTAACTAATAAAATCTACATATAAATCTAGAGGTTAATTACTTAATTTTTCAACTGATTTTAAACTGAATTTTATATTTATTCTTAATTTAAAATCAATTATATAGTAATGATTTTTCCAGCATCACCCATTCTGTTCAAAATAATAAACGGAAATTTGATATTGACCAAGCCTCTCCCAGAACAGTTAAAAGAAAGTGCCTATTTTATAAAGAACTAACAAAAAAAAAGACAACACATTGAAGGTCCTAAGGCGTAAGCTCTCTAGAAAGGAAAAGAAAATTCAAACCCTAAGCTCCTTAATAGTAGATTTGGAAAGTAAATCTATGATATCTGAAAACTGTTCACAAATCTTGCAGGTAATTGATTTTGTTTTATGTTTTTAATTTCATAGAGTAAAATTTTAAAAAATAACTTGGAGTAATTGGTTATTAAAATTAATTGTGTTCAAGTTTGAAAACAAATTTGTTTTGCGGTACGTTTAAATTTTTAAATAATTAATACTTTAGCACAAGTGATAATTGAAAAACGTTTTTCTTACAAAATTAATTCACTATTGAAATTAACAAAATATTTATATGTACATGCGTATGCATATATTATCGTTGGTGTATGGTAAAAGCATAATTATTAGAAATAATACTCTACTTACTATATTTTAGTATTAAAATCGTTCTAACAAAGTGCAATCATTTCAAGTTCAATAAATATTAAACCCAATTAGTACTAATAGAATTACTATATACTTTATATTAATATTAATATTAATTTGATTTCTTAGCTTGACATAAGTTTAATGAACTACTTTTGTTTTGATTTTTAGACTTATGATAATGGTTTGATGCAAATTCTAAGAGGTGGAAAAGTAACCGGAAAATACCCCGTGGAATTAAGGTCGTTTGCTTTGACCTTGCATTTTTATAGTCCACGAGCGTATAAGTACGTGAGATCCCTTTCAAAAAATAATTTACCAGCTGAAAGTACCCTAAGGTCATGGTACAGCCAAACAGAAGTTGGTCCTGGCTATACTTCAAAATCATTAGACGTCCTAAGGCTCAAAAGCATATCGCTCTCTAAGCGCAAAAGAAAGCTCGTAGCATGTTTAATGATGGATGAAATGGCAATACGGAAACATATTCAATGGGACGATTCAAGAAAAAAATTCGTTGGCACCATTGACTACGGGACTGATTTTTTAGCAACGGACGAACTTCCCCCGGCAAAGGAAGCTTTGGTGTATTTGCTCGTAGGCATGAATGGTGCATGGAAGCTTCCGGTTGCGTACTTTTTGTGCAATGGGCTTAGTTCTTCAGAAAAAGCCAGCTTCACCAAGCAAGTCCTCAATTTCCTGGAGGCATCAAACATTGAGATTGTTGGCCTTACGTTTGATGGTCATGCTGGAAACATAGGTATGCTCAAGCATTTAGGAACCACTCTCGAGAACTTCGAACCAAAGCTTGAAAATACTGAAAATGCTTCCCATATTTCAATTTTCCTCGACGCTTGTCACTGTTTGAAGCTCATAAGGAATACCTGGGGTACAAAAAAAATCATGTATGATGGCAGTGGACGGCCAATTAAATGGGAGTTCATTGAAAAGTTGGTGAATTACCAAGGTGAGTTGGGTCTCCACTTTGCTAATAAGCTCAACAACCGACATCTGAACTGGAATTCAAAAATAATGAATGTGAAGCTTGCCGCAGAGACCCTTAGTGAGAGCACAGCGAAAGCTCTTTCGTTTTTGCTTGATTCAAAGGTATCTGGATTCGAGGGATCAGAGGCAACTATAAAGTTTTTGCAAACAATCAATAATATATTTGATTGCCTCAACACAAAATCAAAATTTGGATTTGGATTTAAAAAGGGTTTATGCCAAGAAAACCAAGGAATCATTTTTGAATTTTTTGAGGAATCAATTGATTATGTCTCAAAATTAAGTCTCGGCAACGAAAAAATTATAAAATCGAAAAACAAAACTGGATTTGTAGGCTTTATAGTCAATATGAAAAACTTAAGAAACTTGTACAAAAAACATGTAGAAGAACGAAAGATCCTTGATTACGTCTTAAGCTACAAGTTGTCTCAAGATCACTTGGAACTGCTTTTTTCGAGTATACGTTCAAGGGGTGGATTCAACAACAACCCGACATCTGTACAATTTGCGTCAGCATACAAACGCCTTCTTATACACAATGAAGTGAAATCCTCTGCTGAAGCAAATTGTATGCCATGTGATAACACAAATATATTGATCGCATCCTCAAGCCAACATAAAACCTTGCAAAGTTATGAGGATGCAAGTGATGAGGAACTGCTAGTTTTTGAAGGATTGAGCGACTTATCGGCTAGTAATGAACCCTTGGAGGAGATTACAACTTATATTAGTGGATTTGTAGAGTTCAAAATTCTAAAAACAGTGACGTGCAAATAATTCTTCATTAATTGCAAAAAAAGTGATTCAAAGCTTGTTTCAACTAAATCAAAAGGTTATCTTAAGTATCCCCACAGAGACACCGTCAAAATATGTAAAATTGTGAGGAAAATAATTTCAATTTTAGAAAAAGAGGAGAAATTATGTTGTAAAAATGTATATAGTATAATAGTTTTAAGTAGTATTAGGAATTTAGATTTAAATAATATATATACTGAACTAGACAACCATGTACTAGAGTGTGAAGTTCTAAATAACAATAAATATTCAATTATAAAAACTGTTATCCAACAATTTGCAAAAGTTCTTTTGCATCATATTTCAAAAAAAAATAATATAAATGAGCACAAAAAATTAGTTAGAAATAGGCTCACAAAAATTGTGCAGTTTATGGGCCAATAAATTTATGATTGTTTTTATTTACAAAAACAGATTAATGGGAAGAAAATTCCTGGTAAGTATCTTTGATATCACAAATATACAGAATAAATTGTTAACTGCAGCATAGTGGTGGCTTAAAATCGATAGCCTATCGTCTATCGTTTTTTGAGAGTTATCTTGTCCCAAAGCGTTTTTTGAAAACACTAGCCAGCACACTCTATGTTTTTTGAGAGTCACCTTGAAGTAGTAAATTGTGTTTTTTTCTGTGGCTAGTTGAGATTAAGAATAAACTGACAGAGTGGCCTGAGCTAGTATGATAGATTTTTGTGTCATGTAGAACGTTATTTTTTTTATTTTGGAAACAGAAATTCAAAGAATATACTAAATTGATTTCCTAATTAGAAATATAAAATGTTATATATGTTCCGGTTATATCAGAAATAATATCCAACACTTTAAAAATCTGACAAAACTGTTTATTACATATCTTATAAAATATTAATTAAATCACTTAAGACAGAATTAAATAAATGACATGATATTTAAGGAAAAAACGCTAACACAATAAGCCAGTTTATATTTCTGAGATTTCAGAGCGCTCAGAAATATAAACAGGATTCCTCTCAAAAATTCATCATTTTTCCCCTTAAAAACTGAGACTGAAATTTTTTGGATTCGCTTGTTCAATTATTTTTTGTCGCAGCAAATTACATAAGAAGAAAATAAAAAGGGAGTTGTTTTGACTTCTATGTGAGGAATATTGTTTATATTTTACTCTCCTGCTCTGTCAAAAAATTGAGGAAAAATTCTGAGCGCTCAAGAAATATAAACTGGCCAAATAATTTTACTTTTTAAAAAATCCCAATACCATTTTTTAACTTTACCATAAATAAAATCTATTTTGGTCATGTAGAATATTTACTTTGTTTCATCTTTCCTTTGATCTTTTTAAAGAAATGTTCATTGAAGTTCAAAGTTACTTAAATGTTAAACGAAAAATTAACACTTTTTCATGCATTATCCATTATGGAGATTATGTACTTGAAGTTATAGATTTCAGTATTTTCAGCATGGACAGATTTAGTGAAGGTTTTATTATTGCATCCACTCGAATATCGATCTTGAGCTTAAATATAAATTAATTATAAATAATGTATGTTTTTTTAAAATATAATAAAGTACCTTAAAACCACTTGTATTCTTATTTTACTATACATTGCGATTTCTTTTATTATGGTTTATACAAATACGAAGGTGATTTTCTAGCTCGATTCGATCTTCGTAAAGGAGAATATTCTGTAACATAAGAATTATTAATATATAATAAGAAATTTGCTTGTTTTTATTTTTTTAAATCTACTAACTTATTATATTGAACACAAATAACTAATATTGAGAAATTTTCATCTATTTGCTCTAAATAAAATGGCAACCACTGTCAAAATGTTAGGACAAAGTCATCCAATAAAAAGGTAAACAATAAAGTCTGCACTATGCACTAGGATTGAGCTGATGATTTCAAAGCCAAAGGCGTAAGCAACAACATATGTAAGTTGTGCTATTTCTTCATAAAAGTAACATTTTTTCTTAAAATATTCTAGAGTATTAAAAACCTTTCAGTACCGAGTTTCAAAAATCTACCATGTGGTTTTCAAAATATTTGATTTTCAAAAAAGAAAAAAATTAACATTTTTAAAAATCCATAAATTATTTTTTGGAAAATTTTGGTAAGAAACCATTTATATTTTTTAGAATCATAAAAACTGTTATTAAGAAAAGTTGTGGAGCCGTTTCTTAGAAAAATAAGATATTGTTAAATTGCTAAGAAAAACTGTATTGGCAAGACCGTTATTTTTGGTTCTAAAAAAATAAGAAAAAAGTGTGGGAGAATCACTAAAAAAACACAATGAACCAAGTTTTAAGAAAACCGATGCAGTCGTTTAGGGTGTAGCGAACAACCAGAGAGAATTGTGAGACCTCCTTTTTTTGTCTTCCTTATCATCGTAATGACAAGTCTGACTCAAATCTTGATTTCAATTTTTTTAACGAATGCAGAACTTGCTATATAGTACCTATGTCATTGACATACTATGACCAATGACCTATGTAGTACCTATGTAAGTAAAAATTAATTTTGAAAAACGCGACACCCCCTGGCCGAAAGTCTGGATTTAACCTTGGTACATTTGCCTCTAATGTTCTTGCTACGGCAATTAGTTTTTCAATCAAAGTGTGTAATTTGATGCAAAAAAATATTTTGTTTGAAAATTTTGATACCTCACTAAAAATTTTTGGAAGTATCTGTATAACATTTTTTGATCAAATCTGTCGAGTCAATAATTATAATATGGAGTTCGATTTTTTTTAACGAATACATAACTTTCAGTGTGGGTGTTTCACTGCTTTGCATTGTTAAAATAATACAATTGCATAGTAATTATACTATTAGTGTGTGTAATGCTTTATTCTAATTTCAAAAAGACGATAGGAGCAGGTGGTTTTGCTGAAGTATAAATGTCACACTCCTAAGAATGTCATTTTTCAGTCCTTTTCAGCCTTTTGATGGTTCAGTATCAAGTGTGTAAAGCAAAAACTATGACACACTACTATTGCACAAAAATTTACTATATATGTCGACAATAAGAATGATTGTTATATGGATATTAGCTGTGTTTTATTATCTTCTATCGGGATCCGGACGTGGATTAACTTTTACACGTAATACAAAAACAAAATAATGGGAAATTTTCAAAATTGTTTTTGTAATACGTGTTTAAAGTTAATCCAGATCCAGATCCCGATGATGATAAAGCACGCCTATGGTTAACCGCTTTCGATAAATTACGTTTTTTTAGTATAGTCTATGCATAACATGAACTCTACTATTAAGCCAATTGCTGCACTGGATATTCTGTATCATTTGAAAGCCCTCGTTATATCCAGCAAACAAATGGCTGCAAACACAGCCAATTCCTCTTAAAGCTCCTTAACACTTAACTAAAAATCAGATTGGCCTCTCTGTTACTATGAATTTTGATTTTATTTTCAAAATAACTTTCATGTAACGATCCGTTTTAAATCTAAATGATGGCAAACGGCTGAAATTGGAAGATGAACCAGTTATTTTTCCCAAAAAAAAATGGATTAAACACCGGTGAACACATGAAAACACCGCATGTACTCTGGCCAAATTTAAGTATATTCTTTAGTTTTCCTAATCATTGCAGCGTGTTTCAGATGGCAATAAAAGAAGTTAGTACCCTGGCGAATAAAGGTAATATCAACTTCGGAGATCTACATTTTCTCATGCAGCCGAGCCGAATCATGTAGTCCAACTGAAATCAGTCGTATTAACATTTGTAGACATTAATTATGGCCACTTTAAACGACTTAATAACTTAATAATATGAATATGACAAAAAGCAACGTCCCAAATTACCACAGGTATTCTCTTTTTTGACGAAAACCAAACATTCGTGCATCACAACAAAAACTTTTTCATGGTGATTGTAGGCATAGAGTACCTTTATTATTATAGTATGATGTAGGACTATGATTGTAGGACTGAACCACATCCAAACATAATAAAGCTTGGTCATGAGATTTGAGATTTCACGTGCTTGTGAGCTTTTTTAATTTTTTTTCTGGTTTTCGTTGTATCTGGAGGTAACTATTGTTGCAAAACTTGTCATTTATTTATATGACCTTTCTTTCTTTGAGTTGGATATTGTTGTAAAAGATAGGAGTGGTCATGAAACGACAGCACATGATTTGCCCAGCGAGAAAAAATCTGCTGATCGTTGATTGGGTTGCGGCTGCGATGTTAGACATCTGTATACTCTGTGGAGTGAGGGTATTAAGGAAAAAACACAAAACAGTCAATACTAGCTAAAACTTACCATTTTTAGTTTTTCAACTTTTTAAATTTTTCTCGATGAGTGGCATGAAGTTTATCTAATTCTTGGAGCCAATTATTGGCCATCAAACTGTCTGCTTTTTTAGAGCTAGGGTCGCCCTAAAGTGGAGGTTTAAGGCTGGAGCGAGTTGATGTAAAAAATAAACTGTCGGGTGGCATGAGTTCTGAAGCAATTTTGTTTGTTGAAGATTTACGTGCTGCAGTAAATGTTCAGTGTTTGAAAAAAAATTTAAAGAATTCACAAAAATACTTTTATATACTAACAATTAGAAATAGAAAAGACACTTTTCTTTATTTTTATTAATTAAATACCAAGAAAATGAGCTGGTTTAACTCCAGCAAACAATAAATTATTACAAACTGACGCAATTATTGTAATGAAATAAAAAAAATTGGTAATAAACGTCAGACGTCAAAGAATAAACTTGAATATAATAATAGATGGCCTTAGTTTCTATGTCAACAAAGCTTGTATAGTTTAAGATTGTCAAGAGATGGCATTAGTAATAATAACTCTTTTTGCCAGTGTGCTCCAACAAGCAGCTATGTCGGTAAAAAGATTTGAACACCTTTTAATACAGCTTTTGTATGGAAATGAAACTCGACTAGCAGTCCATATATAGTATGTCAATGATCTTGCGCATGTTGTGCGAAATTAGAACTGTCAGATGAAATTTAAGACGGCAGTTCTTGTGACCCTTTTCGCTGTATTATAACAACTTACTTACTTACTTTACTTTACTTTAGATGGCGCTCACAGTCCAGGATGGACTACGGCCTCAACCAACAAGCCCCTCCAGCCAGCTCGGTCCCTAGCTAACTGCCTCCAGTTACGCACTCCAAGTTGGTTGAGGTCGCTCTCCACTTGTGTGCGCCACCTTAGGTGGGGTCTTCCTCTGCTGCGCAGACCATCAGGGGTGGATTCGAAGACTCGTCGGGCTGGTGCGTAGGTGTCCACTCGCTCCACGTGACCAAGCCATCTCAGCCGCTGTATTTTCAGCTTTTTGACCACGTCGACGTCGCTGTATAGCCCGTATAGCTCATTATTAAATCTTCTCCTCCATACTCCATCGATACAGACTGGACCTAAGATCACCCGAAGAATTTTCCTTTCAAAGCACCCAAGCAGACTCTCATCTGTTTTTGACAGAGTCCATGCTTCTGCCCCGTACAGCAGGACCGGGATGATAAGGGTCTTATATAAAGTCTCCTTGGTTCTTTGAGATAGGGCTTTACTACTCAAATGCCTTCTTAGCCCGAAGAAACAGCGATTGGCCAGAGTAATTCTTCGTTTGATTTCTGCACTGATTTCATTTTGCGATGTTATAGTTGGAGCCCAGTTAGACAAAGTCCTTGACAACTTCGAAGTTGTACCTATCCATCGTGACGTTTTGCCCGAGTCGCCGATGTTGAGATTCCTTTCTCGATGATAGCATTTACTTCGTCTTGTCGTCATTAAAAGCCAAACCCATTTTCGCCGCCTCCGCTTCAATACTTGCAAACGCGCCGGTAACAGCTTGCTTCGTTCTTCCCATGATGTCAATATCATCTGCATAAGCAAGAAGCTGAACGGACTTTTGAAAAATTGTACCTCGGTTGTTGACTTGCGAGTTGCGTACAATTGCTTCAAGTACGATGTTAAAGAGGTTGCATGATAATGCATCGCCCTGCCTCAAACCTTTCTCGACATCAAAGGGGTCGTTGGTGTTCCTACCGACTTTGACGGAGCAGCGAGATTTCTCCATCGTCATCCTGCATAGGCGTACGAGTTTAGCAGGGATGCCGAGATGCGACATGGCTCTGTAAAGCTCGTCTCTGTTTACGCTATCATACGCGACTTTGAAATCGATAAAGAGATGGTGTGTATCGATTTGAAACTCCTGGGTTTTTTCCAAAATCTGTCGGAGTGTGAACATTTGGTCGACGGTTGATTTGCCGGGCCTAAAACCACACTGATAGGGGCCGATCAGATCGTTGACAAATGGTTTTAAGCGATCACACCGTAAAGATGACAGAATTTTGTATGCGACGTTGAGGAGACTTATACCTCTGTAGTTGGAACAATTCAGAGCATCTCCTTTCTTGTGGATGGGGCACACTATACCGAGGTTCCATTCATCGGGCATACTTTCTTCCGACCAAATTTTGAAGATAAGTTGGTGTATACTCCCTACCAAGTCATCTCCCCCTGCTTTGAATAGCTCGGCTGGCAGGCCATCTGCACCAGCAGCCTTGAACGCCTTAAGCTTAGCTATCGTTAACCGCACTTCATTTAGGTCGGGTGGACGGAAATTTTGACCATCGTCGTCCAGGTTGAATGGATTATTCTGCCTCACAGCGGAATTTGGACTATCATCGCCATTTAGCAGTCTAGAAAAGTGTTGTTTCCAGATCCTCAGCACCGACTGTGTGTCTACCACCATATTCCCACTCTCGTCTCGGCAGGCTTCCGTTCTAGCCTTGTAACCCTGGGTAGATTGCCTCACCCTTCGGTAGAACTTTCGAACGTCCCCCCTGCCGCTACAGTCCTCAATTGACTCGACCGCCCGCTTCGCATGCTCTCTCTTTTTCCTTCTGAGAAGTTGGCGTTCCTCCTTTTGTTTTTGCCCGTAGAGCTCACGGGCTACTCTCTCAGCAGCTCTGGTTCTAGTTTGCAGCATTGACTGGTAGGCTTTGTGCTTGGCTGCATGCGCCAGCCGGCATTCTTCATCGAACCAGGGGTTTCGTTGTGGTCGCCTAGTGAAACCCGCAGCACATCAGTGGCGGCACTTCTGATGGCTTGTTGACAGTGTTTCCACTGGTCCTCTGCAGTTTGTGCTGGTGGCGGAGCTGCTGAAAGGTTACGGGAGACTCGGTCCACAAAGGTCCTAGCGATCTCTTGCGATTTTAACTTTGCGACATCAAATCTTTTCACAGCATCCGTTCGGTGTTGTGGCGTCAAAGATATCCGCATACGTAGTTGGGCTAGAAACTAAGTAATGGTCCGAGTCAATGTTGGCCCCTCGGAACGTTCGGACATCCAGGATACTGGAAGCATGTCTGGCGGCTATCGCAATATGATCAATCTGGTTGACGGTTCGTTGATCTGGAGACCGCCAGGTACCTTTGTGTATATTGAGGTGTGGGAATCGAGTGCTAGCTATGATGGCATTCCGCCCCGCCGCAAAGTCAATCAGCCAGAGTCCGTTACTGGAAGTGTTGTCGTGCAGGCTGTGTCCTCCGACTATCGAACCAAAGATGCCCTCCTTTCCGATTTTGGCGTTGAAGTCGCCAAGAATGATCTTGTCGTCGTACTTTGGGCACCTATCATACGTACTCTCGAGGAGATCGTAGAAGTCTTCTTTGGTTGAGTCATCTTTGTCTTCCGTTGGGGCGTGGGCACAGATCAACGTAATGTTTTTAAATTTAGCTTTGATGCAGATTGTGGCCAGGCGCTCGCTCACATTTCTGAAGCCCAAGACTTCTTGCCTAAGTCTTCCCCTTACCACAAAACCACAACCAAAGAGCCGCTGACCCTGCTCCTTGCAGCACTCGCCGAAGTAGATGTCACACGACTTCATCCTTCGTATGCCCTCTCCATCCCATCGCACTTCCTGGGTGGCTGTTATATCAGCTTTTAGCCTATCCAGGTTCTCCACTAATTGTTCGGCTGCACGTGGTCTGTTTAAGGTCCGGACATTCCACGTGCAGATCCGAAATTCATTGTCCTTTTTTCGTTTGCTGGGGTCGTCAACATTAAGATCATCCATATCCGAGGCTTGTTGTTGTTTCGGAACCGTTGTTGTTTTCCGTGGTAGGGAAGTTACCCCGACGCACAACCCCCGACCTGGAGGGCCAGACCCTTAATATAACTCCAAGGGTGGGGAGCCGGTTAACCGCTCCTTATAGGCCTGAGCTACGAATATGTCGTAGTAGCCCATATAAGGTGTTCACTAAGTAGTTCAACCAAACTGGAACTGTAGACGCCACCGTTGATTCCATCTGGGGAATTCTTCCGCTACCGCCTGGATAAAGGAGAAGTGCCTTAGGGGGAACACTCCTCCCCCCTCTCTCGTTTGCTGCCGCCTAAAACCGTCCACAGGGATTGGAACCCCATCTTCAGCTAAAGGTACTAGGCACCCGATGTTCACCACGGGGAGGTGAGAGTAGGAGTTGATAGACAGAGGTTCGCTTTGTAAAAAAAGCTTGTGGACGCTTGTGTCCTCTTGAATGTGTCAACCCTTTGAACATCAAACAACATAACAACGACAAAGAAAATAAACACGAAATAATTCTTTAAAAAACACTAAAAAAAACAGGAAGAAATGTTGTTTGCATAGTAAAATAATATCAATAAACATGGAAAAGCTTGAAAAAATGATATTTGCAAATTACAAATGAACACACAATACAGAAAAAAAATATGAAGTGGGGGTCACCGCATTCACCATTTTTCACTGATTTTGTCAGATGCACAGAACTGGACAAAAAAGAATACGCTATTGATATTACATTCAATATGTTGTATACTGTGGTCTCTCTGTTCCGTGTGCCAGTTAACACGTGTGTTAGGCAACGGATACCATTTCTTTTATTAATACTGCTATATATACCTATATACCCTGCAAAAAAGAACTTCTAAATAATAAAATACGAGTAATTGCAGCTAGTAGCTAGTAGTAGTCTTTACAATTATTTTTGATTTCCAAGATGGAGAATTTTTTGTTTATCTTTATTCTTGTTCTTTGTTGGTAGGAATTGGATTGATTTTGTTCCCCTTTTTTTTGCGAGTTTTTAGAACCACAACCAATGATGAACAAGAGAAATTCCAGGAAATCTATGATTAAATCGTGCTAATCAAAGAAATTCTTTCTATAATTAAGTGCTCAAATCATGGATTCTCAGTTTAAAATTTAGCTTAACAAACTTATTCAATAATAATCAACTAGAATAATCATTTACAATCAATCAATAAACATCAACTGGGTTATAATAATTAAATTTGACAAGGTGTGAAACAAACTGGCCCTAAAACAGACATGCTTTTTCCGAACTGATAAATCCTCTTAGAGTATGTATATACTTGTCATGAAAAAGTGTTTCCCATTCAGCTGTATATACTGGCATTTGACACCAATTTTGATATATGATAAGATATTACCTTTAATATGTATGTGTACTGTGCATCAAAACAGCTTTTCAAAATTTGTAAATAATAAATAACTGCAACTAATAGTAAAATAAATAATTTATGAACAAATACAGGGTACTAAGCATATGAACGTGTACGTTGGGTCAAATAATAGGTGTGTTTTATTATCATCGGGATCCGGATCTGGATTAACTTTTAACACGTACTACAAAAACAATTTTGAAAATTTCCCACTATTTTGTTTTTGTATTACCTGTAAAAGTTAATCCAGTTCCGGATCCCGATAGAAGATAATAAAACACGGCCAATGATGACAAAAATCATAATATGAGAGGGTGTTTATATTTCCCCGTCCAGGCTTGAGGATCAATTTCGTTGAAAAAAAAACTTAAAAAAAAAAAATAAAGGGTGGTTAAATTTTAAGGGCCGATGTTGATTTTGAATAAAACACAAATTGTTTAAGAAATTATTGTCATTTCTTTTTATTATAAGTGTTGGTATGGTTCAATAATGTATCGAACAAAATATCGGCCAAATGACCACCGCGGCCGTTAATGTGCCGAATTATCTCATCCTATACCTCTTGAATTGTTGCTGGCTTATCGACGTACACCTTTTCTTTCAAATAACCCCAAAGAAAGAAGTCCAACGGTGTCAAATCACATGATCTTAGCGACCAATTGACATTGCCACCACGTGAGATAACACGCCCATTGAATTTTTCGCGCAAAAGAGCCATTGTTTCGTTAGTTGCGTTGTGTGGCAAGTGACACCGTCCTGTTGAAACCATATATCGTCCACATCCATATCTTCCAATTCGGGCCATACAAAGTTCGTTATCATCTCACGATAGCGGACACCATTCACAGTAACTGCCTGACCGGCCTCATTTTGGGAAAAAAAAATACGGCCTGATGATGCTGCCAGCCCATAAACCACACAAAACAGTCACAGGGATTATCATTCGCTCAAATGCGGTAATTCTGCTTACCATCCACTAAGGTGAAAATGTGCCACGAAATGCACGATATGCATTTTGATTTGAACGCCCATTTTCACAATAGGCCTGAATAACTTTAACGCGTTGCTCTATTGTGTATCTTTCCATGGTTCAAATTAAGTTAGTTTGAAATTGAGAAATGTCAAATAAAATGCAGAAAAAAACTTGACGTTTAGTAGTGGTTCACATTCAACATTGGCCCTTAAAATTTAACCACCCCTTAATTTGAAATTAAGGGCACCACCTGAACTGAAATTTTGTAGATTACCTTAAAGACAGAAATGGGTTCTTGAAATGTCCTTATAAATAAAGTTCTTTTAATCCATAGTTTTGGAAAAATCAATTTTAAAACGCAACATTTTTTTCGATTTTTAACAATGTTGTGTCGGCTCTCAAGGTCGAAAACTTTGATTAATTACAGGGCCAATGTCAGTAACAAAAAACAGCTTAACAAATATTAGAAATTTGACAGCCGAAGCCTTTGTCCAAGTTAGACAACTTTAGGACAACCGTAAACAATGTTTATTAATTAGTTTCTGGAGTTGGACGGCTGTCTAAAGTTAGACAAAGTTTATAAATACGACTTTAAGTGTTTATTAATATTATTTTACTATGCAAATAACATTTCTACATGGTTTTTAGTGTTTCTTAAATTATAATTTCGTGTTGGTTTATTTTATTGTTGTTGTTATAGGGCGGACGGGGTCACAAGAAATGCCGTCTTAAATTTCATCTGACAGTTCTCATTTCTTGCAACATGCGCAGGATAATATCTTTGATAAGTCATATGGGTACTGTCCGTACGAACGGCCGAATTCAGATACAAATACTGGCCGTGTTTTATTATCTTCTATCGGGATCCGGATCTGGATCTGGATTAATTTTTACACATAATACGAAAACAAAATAGTGGGAAATTTTCAAAATTGTTTTTGTAGTACGTGTTAAAAGTTAATCCAGATCCCGATGATAATAAAACACGGCTACTGACACCTCTTAGACGGTGTTCACATTGGACTGTAAAACTGGATTTTTTTTGACGTTTCAGTATTTACATCTTCCTTTACTGAAGAAGTGGGAGCGAGATGTGAATACTGAAACGTCAACAAAAATCCAGTTTTTCAGTCCAATGTGAACACCGTCTTAAAAATGATGGATTTCTATTCTTGTCAAAATTTTCAATTTGACAAATCGGGCTTCGGAACATTTAAAAAAAATTGGAATAGAGGTTATAAATTTGTTAATATTAAAATAAAAATGAATCGACATAGTAAACTATCTTTTTTTTATTTTTCCGTTTTAAAACTAATTGATTTGTTCTTCTTTCTCGTTTTTGATGGTGATCCAGATATTGATTCATTGCATTCATCTTTTTTTATGTCGTCAATCAATTCAATAATATCTTCAAGGTTTTCTGGAGCCTCGATCTTTATTTTAGGATGTTTGATGTCCTGTAAATAAAAGATATAAAATACATTTAAATATAAACCTTTTATAAATTGTAAAAAAGAAATGGACTTAAGAATAAACAAATAAATTGCAGTTATATTTGTAATGCTTCAAAAAAATAGTATTTTTAATCTCGATAGATCGTTGCATACGTTGGGCCCATGGGCCTATAAGAAAGTTTGGTAGAAAAACCAGGGTCGGAGATTTAGTTTGACTGATAATGCAAGTTTGTTCCTCGTATGACTCCCTTGACACGAGGAACCGGAGTTGCTAGCAACTTTCAGTTTATCCAAAGACCAAAATCTCCCGGGTCTAGGATTTGAATCGATTTTTTTCACGTTCCTTTCTCCCGCTTTCCAAAGTGAGTGTTCAACCATTAGAATTTTGAAGGAAACTACAAAACATCTCTACAAACTTGTATCCTCGTGTGAATTTTGTATTTGATATGACAGAGTATATGTATACGGAAAGCTACTTTTTGTTGGTTTTTAACATTGGCCGTGTTTAATTATCTTCTATCGGGATCCGGATCTGGATCTGGAGTAACTTTAACACGTAATACAAAAACAAAATAATGGGGAATTTTCAAAATTGTTTTTGTAGTACGTATTAAAAGTTAATCCAGATCCGGATCCCGATGATAATAAAACACGCCTATTAGCTTCAGTGCCCTTCCAACAATTTATTATAGTTCTACTTTAAGGCCGTGTGTCAATTGCGTTAAGTCTGGTTAAATTTGATTAAATGATGATAAACGACAGTGTAAACTTGGTATTCTGTCAAGCGCTCAACGATAAACAAACGTCAATCTGTCTATTCTCTCATGTGGAACGCGTTCGTAACAGTTGTGCTTTTGCAGCTCAAAATAATACAATTTTTAAAAAACGACAAAAAATAAAGCAATTTACATGTGAAATACAACCACAAAAATAGCAACTTTCCTTAGGAGGAGGTAAAGTACTTGTTAGTAGATGAAAATCCTAATCTACTACTACCAACTGCACATGCTCTCATGTGCGAGTAGATACATTTTACATCAAAAAGCAGTTTGATGTGTTCCATCTTTGTATATAAAATCTATAGTAATATTATGAAAAGACTTTTCGTAATAGTCTTGATATCTGCTGTGGCGCTGCGGCGACTCCACTCATATTTCTAATCTAATTTCTTAGTTGTCTTAATGTGTAACAGATGTCGCCGCTATCAATTGCCATCATAATAATACTATGGATTCTATATATACAATGGTTCCATTGAAAAAAGCTACCAAAGTACTTGCAAGTACTTCACCATCTCCCAAGGAAAACGCCAATGTCCGTATAGAGTTATACTAAATTTCTACATAATACTAACCTGAGACTTAATAAGTTAAAATCTTCTTCAAATCTTGAAGATTTACCAAACAAATTTATTTCTTAAATCTTGAAGATTTGATATAAATAAATTTTTTAATATAATGAATCCAATACTGATTTGTACAAAATTTAAGGTAGATGGTCCAAAATGTTCAGAAATGTTCCCAAGGGATTACAACCAATTTTAGTGCTAATTAAAAAAAATACCTATTGATATTTTTTCAGGTTGCATTTTTTAAATCTGACATCAGACTTCTTGGAAAAATATTCTTATATTACAAAAATAATTGTAATTAAACTAACTGTTTCTAACTGTCAACTATAAGAATTCTAAGCCTGACGTCAGATTAAAATAATGCAATCACAAAAAAAAACCAACACTACTAAAACTATTAATTAAGATAATTTTTTATTTTTTCCAGTTGGTTGACCTTAAATTTGATTCGCTACTTCTAGCCGTAAAATTTGTCAAATTTATTTCAGATTGTAAGAATAATTTCCCATACATTTTTCTTTTTGAAACTAGTTCTTATCCCTTAGTAAAATAGTACGCATATCATATAAAATTAAATTTTTTAATCGAATTGAATCTTAGAGTTTTTTTTTTAGATATAAGGGGTATTCATGCAACAGCGTAAAGTCGTCGTAAACGTAGTAAAGTTGTAAACTTCATAAATCTGTCAAATTTTCCATACAAGTTGTGACAGAACTTCGAAGTTTAAAACTTTACAACATTTACGATGAGTTTACGCTGTTGTATGAATACCTTTATTATTTTAAAGCTTAATTACAATATGAAATAAATTATTTGTAAATTCATTTAAAGTAAAAAATATGATTTTTTATTTCGAGAATGCATATTGAACTTATTCGAAATGAAGTTTGAGTAAGTTATTTTTTTGGGATGAGAAGGATGGAATCATGGAAAAGACGTAAAGCGGGATAGAAGAAGCCATTATAAGGCGTTGCTACAGCGAGGGGTGAAAGCCAGGTAGGGAGGCAGTCTAACAAAATAAATATTTTGTTTGTAGTGAGCTTAAGCTCCAAGAACCATGACCACCGCTGAGCTAGAGGGTTCGTATTGCCAGTAAGGACCATTAGACAAATCAGCCAGCTACACTACAGATTAAATTCACTAAAAACACACTGACGCCATGCGACAAAACTTACAAAAGAACAGAACGTTACTAATTTTTTGCGTTGGTTTTGGAGAGCCTTTACATATTTCTGTAAAAGCTCTCCCAAACCAACACGAAACCATCAGAAAGAAAAAGAAAATTGTACCTATCATGGGGTTTAATGAGAGTAAATACGCAGACGCGATGTAAATTCACTAGATTATTCATTCACTTTGGTTTGGGTAAGCTTTCCTGCTTAATCAATTCATTCACCAGTTTTATTGGTACCCTTCTCGAGTGGTGAGAGAAGACAACACACCAACACACGAAAACCACGTTTGGATAATTTAACCTATAGCTTCTTTTAACCACTTTGAAAATTTTAAATAAAATAAACTTTGGCGGGACTAGCGAGAGACCAAAGCGAGATGTCATGGCGAGACCGTAGCGAGAAAACCACGACTTATATTCCCGTGTAAATGGGCATGGCGAGACCACAGCGAGACCAGCTTAATGACTACGATACTGGAAACTACGTTTGGACGACCACTGCGAGAGACATGACTCGTCGTTGGCGTTTCATACCGTGTGAGCCAATCTCATTTCAAAAAAGGAAGGCATGAAAATTATTAAAAATTTTTGGTTGAGCTCGGTTGAAAAATTTTTAGTTTGATATCACTACTTGAAATTGAAATGTCAAGAAAAAGTGAATAATATTAAATTAAAGCAATTAAACGCGGTTTAAATCCAATTGGATTAATCGGATTAAACGAGTGAATAATTTGGGCGTTTATTAAACAAATTTATAAAACTTTGAGTTCTTTAAGACTGGGCATATGGACTCCCCGATTCTTATTTTATTAATATTTTGTGAAAGAAAATGTGAGTAAACTTTAGTTTAAGACCTATTTTTCTAAATCTGCTCCGAAAAAGTGGCTGCTCTACTGGCTACGAAAAAGGCAGTTGACGAGCCAGTTGCTCAGGTTTGTATGTGTTAGTAAAAAAAATGTGAGTGAATTGCGACTGGCTAGCCAGTACTGGCTTGTGTCACCTCAGGGTTAAGAACATTTCTGAACATTTTGGACCATCTTATTTAAATGTTGTGCAAATCAGTATTGGAGTTATTTTTATATGAAATTATATATTCAATCGCATATTTAAGACATTTCAAACATACACTTTTCTAAGTTCCTGACTTCGACACTACTTTATTCAAAATTTTTAATTTTGGAAGCAAGTTCTGACTTCAAGTGTGAAGTCCTTGTTTGAAGTAGAAAAAAGGCAACACCACCATTCAGCATCCCTTAATCATCGAGTGTTTCAAATATCATAAATTTTTATTAAGAATTGGCGTGGGAAATTATTTTTGTCCCCAAAATTGAAAAAAAAAACGGACCACTACTGTGCGGGGGCATGCAATACATACAATTTTTTCAGATCTTTATTTCACCACCTTGGTGAACTTTAGGGTACTAATTATGGGCTAAGGGTGATTCTTATGACACTTGAAAATTATAAGAACGTATAGACTAGATTTAGACGAGAACAAAAAATCGTATTGGAGAGGAGTCTTTCTGCACCATTAAGGCGGGAGGGAGATTTTCCAAAAAATTTCCTCAAAACCGAAACAAAATATTTTAGGTCACAAATTCATTCTATAGTATGATTTTTAAATAAAGTTTGTATTATATATAGTGTTTGAAATATTGATTTTCAAACTTAAATTAAAAATAAAATATATTATTATTATTATTAAATGGTCATTACGTGATTTTATCGTAATAATTACCCTTTTCTGTAGCAGATAAAAAAATCTAACCAGCTAACATCAGCTTTTTAGATTTGTTCAATTTAGAGTTTTTTTTTTTTTTAATTAAATTCTTTATCACAAAATAATGTTTCATCCTAAGAAATTCGTGTTTTATTTATTACTCGCCGGCCAGTCACTAACATTTTCATTTGCTTAATCTTGATGTTTGGGCGAGTCATCTGGCGAATGTTCGCCTATTGTAATACCAAATTGATTAATTCGCGAGAATTTGGTTCGATTCGAAATCTTGAGCTGTCAATAAGAATAGCCTACAAGCTAAAACGAACAACTGGATTGATTAGACTTGCGAAGTATTAGTGAAAATCAATGAAACAGACACGAAAAGAAATTACAAATACAACAATGTAAGCAAATGGGGTTTGGAGGGTAAAACGTACCAAGGATTGCCATCTTTATATTGATAATCTTCGGTGAAATAGCTATAAAATCAGCCCAGACCTGTAAACTTTCAAGTACAAGTACCAGTCAAGTATCCAGTACCTGGTATTTCTACTTGTACTTGAAAAAACAAGTACAATGTACTTGGTCCTTAAAAAACACCAAGTACAAATAACAAAGTATTTGTACTTGGTGTTTTTTGAACTTTGTTTCGAGTACATGTTTTTAGTACTGTAATACTTCATAAAGTACTTGGACTTGTGGTTTTGTGATAAAATAAAAATAAAAAGAGAGGTGCAACCCACACTGGTAACTTCCCAATGGTGTCGTCGGAAGCTAGAGGCCATAATGTTATTTTATTATTAAGAAATTGCCAATTCAAAATCTTCGATAACGTTTACAGGTATTCAATACGCAGTCAAGTTAAGACCAAAGTCAGAAACAAAACATTGTTTAATTAGTGAGTAGAATATATTTGGGAAGAAAAGTTTTGATTAACAATTTTTGGTAAATTTTCTTGTAGTTTTTTCGCTTTAAGAAAACATTGTTTGTTCAATTATTAAAAAAAAACCTATCCGAATAGAATTTAACTAACCAAAAGACAATACTATTCTGTGTTCTCAGGATATTTGAGACAAAAAAAAAATTGAAAAATTTTTGGTAAAGTTTCTTGTAGTTTTTTCGGTTTAAAAAAAAACAGCATGTTAATTTTTACAAATCCTATAAATTATAAATTATATTATATTATAAAATTAATTAATTAATATAAGAAAATATTTGATTAAATTTATTTTAAAAATTCTTTGTGTTTGTAAGATGCGTTTCACCACGAAGATTTTTTATTACAAATTTTTAAATTTATGGCACAAAATGGGGTAAAACCAAATAATTGTTTTGGATTTAAAATTTCGTTTATCTTTTTGAAAGGCATTCCCTGCAAAATATACAAAATTTTAAAATTTAAACGGAGTAAAAGCAACAAATATTTCCAACTAAAGACTTTATGCTCAACCCTCCTCAGCGAAAAGGTTGTAACTCAATTTTTTCAATATTTGTGGTTTTGTTTTTTGGACTACCTTAAATTATTATTGACTAAGAGCGCCGTATTAAAATAAAAAAATAGTTCATTCATTTAAGAAGTAAGTAAATCCCAAAAAAAATTTTAAAACTTGAGCGGATCTGTAATAGGCATATTTCAGTTCAATTCAATAAACAAATATTATTATTCTTACTTTTATTTATAATAGTTTACATAAATGTACGGAAAAACAATTAAAACTCAAAGCTATACTACCGTTTTTAGCTCATAAAATGATTAACAGCCGTCCGATGTCATTTACAAAAAGCTTCTACCCAAAATTTCATGTCCCGACTTCAACAGCACTAAAAAAACAGTTGCCCTTGGCAGAGTTACGCGTTATCCATCCAAGTAAGAGCGAGAGTTGCCAAGAATTGCCAAGAATCCAACTGCATGTTGGTAAAGGTCCTATTTCTTTTGAAAGTTTAAAAACTGTGCAAAGGGTAACTTACGCCACTTTTTAAAAAAAACTTTAAGATTATTGGAGGATGACACGCATTGGGACAAAACGGAGGCTGTATTATTGTACAGTATTATATAGTTCAGTACAGTCTCTTGAATACTTATTTTCTATTCTGATTGTGATAGGCAGGGCTGCAGATTAATGTCTGTGAAAGTATCAACATACGTCTGAACATGTACTAAATCCACTTCAGAGTGCGACAGGATAAGAAAATTTAAATCTTAACCAAAACGTATTTGAGGAAGCGTTACTTAAATTTTGTCTCCGTCTCCTCTACCAATTAACGCTAATTCAGACTTTTATAACCCTGAATTATTAATTATTAATCGTATAATCAATCTCAGTTGTTACAAACCCTCAGAAAGAAACAACAAAGTTTTACCATAACCTACACGCACCCATAACAACCAAAGAAGGCTATGTTTGATATTGCAGTAATATACTCTACCGCTATAGTACTAGCAGCGTTAGATGAGAAAACATAATCTTACATTGCTTTCATGCTGTAAGTCCGTAGATATAATATGGTTTAACGATAGTAGCTCCTGTTAAGATGACGTCAACGATGATTCAAAGACAGACTCTTCTTCTGAAGGAATCTAGTCAATGCATGGGGGGTTAAAGTCGCCTCATAGAATAATAGTACTATCAAATCCAGCAACATCAATTTTCAAAATCGATGCATTTTTACGGCGCTGGTGACAGTCCAAACTTTTTCAAAGTTTTTTTTTCGTCATAACTTTTTTATTACAATAAATAAAAAATAAAATGGTCTATCGAGATTTTGTAGAAGCAAATTGATTGCTGTTGTATGTTTTAAAATCGATAAATTTTAATGGCGCTAGTGCACTCCAAAAATTTTCAACTTATAGTTTTTAGATAACTCAGATTAAAAAAATGGAAGATGCTTTATGCAAAAAAAAGCGCAAACAAATTCAAATGAGAATTGAACTTTATTTTACACTTTTAGAGTGATGGAAGTAAACAAACGCTGCGAAAATTGAAATTTATTAACTGGAAGCTGTTCAAAACTAAATTGTACGCGTTATGCACTCGTTCATTTGAATATGTACAAAATTCGAGAGCGTAAAACCGTTGTTACTCTTAAATGAACGAACTGAATAATTGTTTGTAAATGGCATACGATTAAGTATCTAATTTGAGGTTAAATGACAAAAAAAGAAATTTTACTATACCACTGTTACTTGTTTTATAATAATTATTTTAATTACAAGTCAAAATTATGCCTCTTGTTTTAGTTTAGGTACATATGCTGCAAAAGTAAAAATCTATGTCTAACAAAAAAAAACATTATTTATTTATTTATTATCACAGGTACAATGCAAATAAATTTACATCGTCCGGAACAAATAAAGCCGGGGATCTAAGCCCATAAGTGGCTGATTTAAAATAATTACAATAATAAGAACTTGTATAATAGAGTATTATTATGCTATAGGGTTATGGTTGATGTAATTTAGGAATTAGTATTAATAAACAAATTTAGAGTTGTTTAATTTTATATTTGGTCTATTTTGTGTTTGTTTAAAAGTGGAAAAAGATGTGGTTTTGTTGTATCGAGTAGAATTTGTAATGGTGGAACGTTGTAATTGAAGTGACTTCTAGTTAAAGCGCAGGATTGAAGTACATGTTAAGAGTTTCCTGGCAAAAGGTGCAAATATTTGTTTAATAATTTTATTTGGTAAGTAGTATGTACTTCCACCTTTGTTCAAAATAACTTCATACTGCTATATAACTGCATAGGATAGTCTAGTGAAATTTCGCTCCAAGCTGTCTTAATCGCATTAATTAAGGCGTCTTTGTCCTCAAGCTGCTTTCCAGATTCATACACCTTTCTTGTCATCAACCCCCACACATTTAGCATTATATTCAAATCAGGTGAATAGGGTGGCCAATGAAGAAGATTCACATCTTGTTGTTCTATCCAACTTTTAACAAGTCGTGCAGTGTGGATGGGAGCGTTGTCCTGCTGGTAAGTCCACTGAATAGGTTTAAGCAATTCCGAGTATTTAGGAAAAGCCCGTTCTAAAATGTTTTTGTACGAGCTTGCAGTCATTTTAGCGGAAGAAAACTCTAATTCTAAAGGTACATAAAACGAAATTGAACCCCCCAACCCTGACACATCCAACTCGGCTATGGTTACGGTTTAAAAAACCGTTTTTTCTGGAATCATAGAAATAGAAGTTGTATCCGTCCGGTCCGTCGAAATTAAATTTCTTTTCATCAGAGAAAACGATTTTACACCACTGTTCTTTCAACATCAAATGTTGTTTGCAAAACAGCAATCTTTTTGTTTTTTCTTTCTTCGTTGAGCAGTGGTTTCTTTTGAAGCTTTTCCTTTTTAGGTATAACGAATTAATAATGACCCTCCATCTAGTTTTCTTATTTTGGGGACCGAAGCTGACGAATTGAGCGCAGTTCTTAAAATATTCGGTCTATCAGTTGCAGAAGTGGTGTACTTCTTGGGTCCTTTCATGTTTACACCATATTTTTCTTTATTTCTCAGATAACTATAAACGACTTTAGTGCTTTTTTTTTATTTTTTTTTTAGAAATTTAATGACTTGTTAGTCCAACGTCGTGAAAATTATGAACATTCGCTTTCTCAACCGCACTGAGAGCTTTTCCCTTACCAATTTTTAACTTATCAAATTTTTCTTTTCCGTAAATCACAATAACAAGTGAATAAAGCTAAACGAAGTTTTAATAGTTTTAAACTACAGTGAATTCAATGAGAAAAATGACGTTTTAAGCGTTGTACCTATTCAAATGAATTAAAAAATTCATAATTTTGACTTGCAGTTAAACAAGTTATAATAAAACAAGTAGAAATGGTCAAATTTAGTTTGTATTTTACTAATTCAATCTCAAATAGGATGCTTTATTTTATACCGTTTATTCAGTTCACTCAATTAAGACTAACAACGGTTTAATACTCTCAAAAATGTTGTACCTATTCAAATGAACGGGAGTGTATATGTTTCACTAGAAGATTCGAACTACCGAACAAATAATTTTAAGTGAAGAGAGTTACTTTGGACTGTTTTCAGAAAAGTCACAGATAACTTTGTTCTTCGATTCACTCATCCTGAATTTTAATTTTCAAATAAAATAAAAGTTTTCTTTTTAATGTTAAAATCAAAAGTAAATGAAAGATTTTGACATAACTAAAACAGCTGACTTTCGACTGAAAATTCAGATTCCATGCATTCAACGAAAAAAATTCTGAATTTCAAATTTCGGAATGAATGCGGCATTGTTTGCAAGTTCGGGCAGGGTTATTAAATTTATTGTTGTTGTTATAAAAATGTGAAAACACGCACGTGTTATTTCTTATTTGGTTATGACTGATGAAAATCAAAACCAAAACATGATTTCATAAGGCGAAGAGAAATGGATTTGTTTTACTTTCATTATGATTAATGATAATGATAACTTACATCCTCCGAATTAGTGCTATTGACTAATTCTCCTTCGATGTACGGATAGACAGCTTCCATATTAAAATCTTTTATCCGGAATTCGATTTCAGTGTTCACCTCAAGTTTAATATTTGATTGTTTTACAAGACGTATAGAAACACTGAAAACCCTGTATATGATTACGCCGAGCTGAGAAGAAGAGATATGCCGAACTGTTCCACGCACGATAGCCCCAATAATTGGCTTGAATACATAGCAATCGCAAACAACATCCAAGTGAATTTTCGGATCGTCAAAGCGAATAGCTCCAGCTGTACCAAGTAATTTTACGTTGTGTATGTCTAGGATTATTCCTTGCAGGGTCTGGTCATATGATCCGATTCTATAATCCGACAGTAGCTTTAAGATAGATTGTTTAAAATCGTTTAATTTTAAAGGCAATATAGCAAGATGCAAGTTTGCATTCATTTTCTTAACGCATGACCCGTCCGCATCCTTGTAACTTTGGAGTTCTTTCGCGGTGTATTTAACGTATTTCGAAATCTTTCTTTTCGGCATTTAAGAAAATTATAAAATATCACGATACGAAACTTTGTTTTTGCAAAACAAAATCAAATCAACATTCAACAGGAAGCGCGAAGTAGACTCACGAACTGAAATGACTTAAACTGGAAAGTGATTGACATGACACCTGGAAGAATATTAAAGCTTCCATTGAAGGCAATGACAGCATCCAGATTAGTTGAAATGTTCACACCGTCAGGTATGTTTGACAAACGAACATGTCAAGAATGCAGGCTGGATTTCAAAAAGGGTGTTCCTTAGGACGCTGTTTTCGCAAACCAAACTGAGCATACATCAAATGAGAGCTGTCAAAAAGACCAAAAAAGTATTGCCACCACACGTCAAAAAAACCTTTATTAGCTTATACAGCTGTAAAAAGTGAAAAAGTTCCAAGTAAATACTTAAAACCACCAATATAGTACTAGATTAGTGTTTTCATCTAGTTATGAGTGCTTTGCCACCTCCGAAGCAATTTGGCTATTATGTCAATGATCATTTAAATATCCAATTTTCTTATGTGGAAGACTGGGCCAAAATTATGTTTCTAGATACAATAATCAACCAAGAGCTTTCTTTTGGCATACAAATGGCCGCGTTCAAACTTGTTACTTAAGCGGTCTGGATAGGTTTGTGTTGTTGTAATCCCTTGTTAAAACACAGCTGTTGGCAAGAAAGAGACCCACAAGCCAATTTTTTTAGGATACAAAGATATATCCTATGAGATATGTTAACAACAGCTGATTAGCGTTCCGAAACATGCATGGATACAAAACTGTCCTAGATCTAAAAAATTACTCAAAACTGAAAAAAACAAATATTTAAAAAACGGGAACTAACAATGCCACCCTATAGCTTTTTCAAAGTCACAAAATAATTCTATAAGCATAAAAATATGCTTTTTATATAAAATTTATATGGTTTTTTTAAAAATTATTTTCAGAAGTAAAATTTAAAAAAAAAAACGTTTTTTAAGTTTAAAAATTATTTTCTCAAAAAATATTTACAATAAAATCATTATTTAGAAAACATGTTATAAAATGAATTCGTGGATTTAAAAAAGCCTATAGCGTGGGATTGCAAGTGTTCCCGTTTTTTTTTTGTTTTGAGTCCTTTTTTTTAAAAAAATGATCTTGCTGTCTGATCGGGAGGAAATTGTCCCTCCTCGGATCCTTTTTTTCACGTCTGAATCTAGTCTGTGCATTCTGATTTTCTCACCCTTACCCCATAATTAGTACCTTGAAGTGAAAAGAGGGAGAACAAAAATGAAATAAAATTGTTTTTCAATACTTTAAATCGAATGAGGGCGAAATTTTAAGGCATGTTATTATTTAATGAACGTCAAAAATCGCAAAACAATTTAATGTCAAATAAAAAAAAACTTAACAAAAAAATGCCAAATAAAAAAAGCGAAACAACAAAACGTTAATTAAAAAAAGCAAAAATAAATCCATCTGCTTCTTTTGTGTTAAATCTTAACAGGGTTTCCAGATGAAATAAAATAATAAGACAACTGAAAACATCATCCGTTTCAGCGTAAAAATCGAGTAGGGTTTATGAAAAGATTTTATGGTTTATCACACAAAATCCTACTCGAACACAGCGCAACGCAATTGAGTAGGGTTTATGTGTATATTTTTTTTATATTTGGATATTTTCTTGCAAAAAACACAACGTGTGCGCTGTACTGTAGGAGCACTTTATAATACGCTAACAGGATAATACCCTGGTATTTTTCTTCCTGTGTAGGTGTGAAACCGGGTTAAATCAAAAGCCCTAATACAAACTTAAATTTAAGAGTTTAGACTATTCAAACGTGACTTTTAGTGAAGTATTTTCAGCGGGAGACATTACATTCATTAATAAATATTAGTAAAATTACAAATACCCTTTTTATAAGAATATCCTAAAAACTGTTTGAAATTCTGTAAATAAAAGAAGAGCAAATTTTCAGTATGGAATGTTTAATCGTTCGTGCAGATGTCTTTCACTAAACTATCTCCCGAAGCTACTTTGCAAACTTCACCCATCAAGTTTTTTAATATCGCAGCTTGTTTACCCTGCGCCCCATCTATAGTGATAGTAGGTATAAATGATACGGTTGGTCTCAATGCATGCGTTAGGTCTCCATTTATCTTCAATAATTCACTGCCGTGATTTGTATCATGACACTTTTGAATTGAATCAGCTGTTTCCAGACTGTAATCCCGAGCACACTGAAAATAAATCAAAATTTATTAAATTAAAATTCAGTGAAGTGGATCGAAGTGGATTTTACTTACTCTATATAGAGCTTCCTTTGGTAATCGGTTATCTTTGATCATGCATGCCACCATATCAAGTCGTATTATGGGGTCAGTAATGATTTCTATTGCACAAGCATGATACATGTTCGCTTGGCATTCAAGTGGCCCGTGTTGGCAGTCGAACTTAAGAGATCCATCTGAACTAATAGAAGTCTGGAAAAAATAAAAAAAAATAATGTTGTTGAACATTTTACTTATAATTTAGGCTAATAGATAAACTTCAGGTTATAGATACTTAAGACTGTCATAACTCAAAATTAGTTCTTTCGAGATAAATGAAATAAAAAATCTAGTTTTTATTAAAATGTGTATGTGTATACCAAAACTACTGGAGTGCAATAAATAATGCGCTCTTAATTGAAATTGAGAAGAGATATCGATGCATGATGTACTACAATAAGAAAAATCCATAATTCATAACGTTATAGTCAGCTCAAAATCACCAATTTAGCTGATCTTGTTGCAAAGAAGCGATATCCATTAATAAAGAACTAAACATTGAAATAGCATGGTTTTGTTAGTGCTTTCAAACTTTGACCGTATGGATATTAGAAATCAAGTTAAGCTTTTCGCATGGTTTTGAGAAGTTGCTTGACCGTTTTCAACATTAAATAAGTATAAAGGTATTGGTTTCTAATCAAAATTCTTGAATTCAATATAAAGCCACCTAACAAATCGTGCTTAGTTCGTTCAAAAGGGATGTTTCATCCAAAACTATAAACAATCATACACATGAACTTCAAGGAAGCCATTTTGGTCCTATTTTAATTTTTATAAGAGTTAATTTCTGATTGCATGTGTCAAGTCAAAGTCATCAGCAAGTTGCCAGTCTTAGATCTAACTGATATCTGGGAGGAGTAAAGGCCGCAATTAGCTAATTACTGAAGTCTTCCCAATGAAAGCACAGTCTTGAGAGATTAACATTGAAGATTAACACTCATATGACCTGAAAACCAAAAACAAACGTAACTAAGAGTCATCTAGTTACCACCACACTATGATGGTGTATTATGTTTTCAAAATTGCTCTTCAATCCAGAGCTGCAAAGGGAATGAAAACACAGGGAACTAAAAGTTGGTCAGGAAATTTCGAAAGCGGATATGGAATTAATTGAACACGGACTCTTAAGGCCCTTATATTTTTCTCTCAAACTCAATGGAAACAATTTTTACGATAACCAATGAATGTCGAATTCCATAAAGTTATTAAATCAAATTAAGAACTTAATTAACAAAATAAAAAAAATAAAAATTAACCTTGACAATTTTCTTGTCAATTTTAACAATGTTGGAAATGTATGAGTAGTTTATGGCTTGCAAATGAGATGCAAAAATGACTTCATAAACAAAATATTTATATACAACACATCATGCATCAGTGGAACGTTTGCAGATAAGTTGTTCTTGAAGCCTGACGATATCATGAAACCGTCAAAGAAAGCTAAATTACCAACTCAGAAAATGCTGGCGGCTACTACAAAAATATTTGTATGATTATGTATATGTATGTACTTACCGATGCTTTTCCATAAGGAACAAGGATAACTTCCAAAACAGAAGGAGCTGCCTTATAAGCAGGCACTAACTGCTTTGCAATGAAATGCTTCGAGTCCGGACAGAGAGCCTCATAGAATACTGTCACTAATATCGGTGTACCTGGTATCCGGGTTACGCTTTCAACCTTTTATAATTAGATAAAAATATATATTTTTTTTATGAGATAAGAATGACAACAAAAAATTACAGATAACATAAGACCATCCCCAATAGAGTATCGAAAGAGAAGCCAAATAAGAATTCCAACGCAACATATGAGTATTATCCGTCTTTTTGCCGGTGACAACATGTTAAGTTTATTATTTTAATTTTTTAAACAGGCCAATTTAAATTGTTAATCAGAAATTATTCAAATTTGCAAAAATATTTAAAATACATGTAAACAAATTAGAGATTAGACAAAAACCTACGAGACGGTGACGGCTAGGCTGACGTTTACAATTCAGCCACATTCAACGCAAAACAAAAGACAACAGACTTTGCTGAAATCAGTGATGCCATAACAATTTCAAAGTCCCACGCTATTCGAAAATAATTCCCTCTAATTCTGTACTGGAAGCACTGTGGTCCGTTTCTTTTCTCTACAATTAACAATAGTTATTTGGCCAGTTTATATATCTTGAGCGCTCAGTATTTTTCCTCAATTTTTTGACAGAGCAGGAGAATAAAACATAAACAGTATTCCTCACATAAAAGCCAAAACAACTCTCTTTTTCTTTTCTTCTTATGTAATTTACTGCGACAAAAAATTATTGAGCAAGCGAATCCAAAAAATTTCAGTCTCAGTTTTTGAGGGGAAAATTGAGGAATTTTTGAGAAGAATCCTGTTTATATTTCTGAGCGCACTGAGTCCTCTGAGTTGAATGTCATTGTTAAAGCTAGAACTATAAGGCTCGGAGGGGCACTTCAGTGGCCGGTAAAAAATAAGCAAACACACGGAAAGCATATGGCGTAACTATAATTGCGGAGTGGAGCATTTCGTCAAGTTTCATTCAACTTTCCTTACTTAAGTAAAACTCACATTTGTTGAAATAGGAATGCCAAAAAAAGATAGATGATAAGTACAATATGGGTGTGTACCTCTTTTGACGATACGGAAAGCTACTTTTCGTTGGTTTTTGAGATTAGTTTCAGTTCTACCTTAAGAATGTTACACTTGTGGACAAAAATCGATGTTTTTAGCATGAATAGTCAAGAAAGCATAGCAATTCCAATGAATTTATTGAACAAAAAAATACAATCTATTTGAAAATAAAACTTTTATTAACTTTAACTTACTATGAGCACAATTTTATTTAACAGAAATCATCAAATTAAAGGAATACAATGTTGAAAAGAAAGTAAATTCATCACAAAACAATTCAAAAACAACACTAAAATCAATTAAATTGAAAACACATTAAGGACCGGTTGTACAAACGTGGTTCAAATTTTGATCTGTGGCTTAAAAATGTATGTGGCTGATTTCACCGGAATTACTTAGGTTCAACGATGGTTCAAGGTTCGAGTATATTATAGCATTAATAAATGAACCATCTTTGAACCTCGGTAAATTTGCTAATGTCGGTGGGTTAAAATTGCTGAACCATGAGTTATTGTTCAACTGGCCCTTAGATATAATGGAAATAATTCCAAATCGAAAGAACGAAAAGTTAACAAAAAATAATCACAAAGTTAAAACATTGCAATTTCAAGTGTTTTGACAGATTAACACTTTCAATTCATGTCGAGGAGATGAGTTGGAAATTGTTACAAAGTGTAACATTCTGACACTTCTACATTGAGTTTAGGAAAGCTTTTATGACGTCCTAATAGCTGTGTTTTATTATCTTCTATCGGGATCCGGATCTGAATCTATATTGACTTCAAACACGTACTACAAAAACAATTTTGAAAATTTCCCATTATTTTGTATTTGTATTACGTGCTAAAAGATCCGGATCCCGTTAGAAGATAATAAAACGCAGAAAATGTTACACTTTGTAACAATTTTAGAATTAAGGAACGATCAGTGTTTACAATTCTTTTTAATATTAGGCGTGTTTTAATATCATCGGGATCTGGATCTGGATTGACTTTTACATGTAATGCAAAAACAAAATAATGGGACATTTTCAAAAATTGTTTATGTAGTACGTGTAAAATGTTAATCCAGATCCAGATCCCGATGATAATAGGCGAGTTTTATTATCACCGGGATCTGGATCCGGATTAACTTTTACATGTAATACAGAAAAAAAAAATGAGAAATTTTCAAAATTGTATTTGTAGTACATGTTAAAAATTAATCCAGATCTGGATCCCGATGATAATAAAACACACCTAACAAAACACGGTTATTGTAGAGAAAAGGAACGGACCACTGACCTCTATCTATAATCAGAGTTGCCATAATCTCAAATTTCGTTATGCTAGATTTCAAATTTGATTATGCTAAATCGTATGGGAGCTCAAAAAATAGAATGGTAGATTTCAAAATCCATAAGTCAATTTTCCTTGCATAACATTAGCTGTGTTTTTTGCATGTCCATATGGACATTGGCGAAAAAAACGACATGAGTACATTTCAACATTTGCCTTGGTCTGCCATTTTGTATTGAATAATCTTACCAACAAACTTTTGACATTTCTATACAAATTATCGATAACACAACGACAATAGTAGTCTGGCAATACCGTTTTTATCGGGACAAAAGTTAAATCCACTTAATTATCTGGTCATAGCTAACTCTATTTGGACAGTTGTTGTTGTACTTGACATGTAAATTGCTTTGTTTTGTTGTCGTTTTTTTTCAGACAGAATTATTTGGAGTTGCAAAAAAACACAAAATACAGCAAAAATATTCGATAAACCAACGTGTTTTAACCGTTAAAACATTTTATTTATATCAAACATCGATTACTGTGACAATGAGAAAGTTACGTGAAATTTTTGGGAGAAACAACGTGCCAACAAAACGCACTATTTATCGTGTAGTGCATGATTTCGAAGAAAAAGGGTCTGTAGGTGATAGGCCCAAGCATGGACCCCAACATACTGCAAGATCAGCTGAAAACATTACTGCTGCTCAAGGAAGTGTTCAAAACAATCCATCAACCTCAATTCGACGCCGTGCTCAGGAGCTTAGTCTTCAAAGAACAACTTTAAAAACTTTTTAACGCTACAACTGCATGCTTTGGGCTTGATTAACATGTGGTATCAACAAGACGGTGCCGGACGGTTTATGCAAACAAACGAAACGCTTGAGCAACTCAAACAAAATATTCGTGATGAAATGCCGCGTGAAATGTGTGAGAATGTAATGAAAACTGTGCTCAAAAGGGCTCACATCTGTGAGACTAACAGAGGTGGACATTTACCTAAAAATTGTATTCCATACATAATTTCCGAAATTAAATAAAACATTTATCAATATAAGATCCATTCTATTTCATTTTATTAAAAACGATTTACAAACAAACTAGTATACCTTTCCGGTGGACACCCTGTACAATGGAGCCACTCCGTTTCATCTCTTGTTTGGATGTCAGAGATATCTCTCCACGATTATATCTTGACAGAGTTGTCTGGCAATAATTTTGAGAGATGAAGATATTTTTCCTTTTTGTCTAGAATTTTCTATTTTGTCTCATTATTTTGCACCCTTATATCAGTGTTGATCTCAATCTCTGCATTTGTGGGTGGCAAACAAAAATTGAAGAGGCTCAGCTAGTATTTGTCTACATTTTTTCAATAATATCGGGGGAATTCCATCTGGTCCAGATGAGAAATCACCATTTAACGATGCAAAATCTAAGACAGTGCTCTGTTGCACAACGAAATTATTGCAATTCGTTTGGGAATATGAATGTAAATTTCTGAAATAATCATCATCAATATCAAAAGGCATATCTACAAAAGAGTTAAGAAAATTTTTGGCAAAGGCGTTGCAAATATCGATTGTTTCTTTCAACAGAAAATTTTCACATATGAAATTTGCATCTGAGTTTTTCCTCGAATTTACAAAACCTCCAAAATTTCTTAAATACTTAGAAAGGGATTTTAATTCTTAGTTGTGGGCAACTGAAGAAAGAGTTTTAAGTATATTTTCCATGCTCTATTTCTTCTATTTTGGAGTGCCTTTAACTCTTTCATGTACCATGAAAAAATACGAGCAAAAGCTCGATTTAAAATTAAATCTCCGAGGAGTAAAATGTTGCTGTTGCAACAAGACAATTCAATAATAAAATGTAGAGCCTTAGAGAGCTCACCATAAACTGAGCCTGAGCTTTTTGGAGGAATGTACATATGGATTTAATATATAAATAAATTTTGACTCTACGGTTAATTTTATGCAGATTATTTTAATTGCTAGATTAAAAGGGAATATAATAAGTGAAGATATATATTTATACTGCGATCAAAACACCACCCACTTCTTTTGGTCTGTCAACATGTGGATCTTATCTATAAACTAAGAAATCCTTATCAAAAAATTCCGTATCCAAAAAGCTTGAATTAAGCCAGGTTTCTGTCAAAAGAAAGATATCATTTGAAAATGCCTGGAAGTTAACATAGATATCAGCAGTTTTGGTACGAATCATTGGGGGTGATGTTTTGGGTGAATTTCTGAAGTGCCTATTTTTCCTAACTGAAAATTCTTTGATAAGAGCTTCAGGAGGCCAATTACTAAAATCGAAAATCAAATCAAAGAATGAATAATGTGTAACTAACTTAAATGATGAGATAAAACTATTAACTTTACTAATTTTTGTACAATTAATAGAAGTATTTGTAGGGATACAGTTTCTAGTTATTAAGTCATAAATAATTTCTTCAGGAATAATGTCTGGTTTCAGTCGAGATATAAAAATTGTTTTCGGTTTAGAGACAGCTGTGATAGGCCTAGGATCAGTTATTATATTAGATATAGTAAGACAATCCACTTCAGGAAAAGTGCATGAAACAGTCACTAAAGCTTTATTCGCTACCTGAACCGGACAAGGTAAATCCGAAGCATTAAGGGGATTAAGATTTGTTCTTTTTGGAGCTGGGCTGCTATTTTTGACAACTAGTGTGGTATCCCGTCCTCTTTTCTTGCTCTTTTTGGCATCTGATTCGATATCACCACAAACCATCGAAGTGGACTGGGAAGCCAAATAGTCAGACGCAATACGCAAAGAATCATCGTGTAATAGGAATCATAGTCCCTGATCTCTATACTACACTCGATAGCGTATTCATACAAAAATGTGGCTTCAACAGTATAACTGTATAGCATTTCTTGCGTTTAATGCATCAAAATTCAATGTTGGAAGTTCAGATTTATGGACATTCTAAAGCTAAGTCTCCTTTCACACAAAGAAACAAGTTGCTGGAGTTTTTTTTGACGTTTTCTTTTAATTTCCTTAAAAGTCTCTTGTACTTTTCACACGAGGAAACAAAATCTAGGTAATTTTGAGATAAATTGCAATTCAACACCTAAACCGTAGATGTGAAAGGAAATGTCAAAAAAATCTCTTCAAATCCTCGACCGGGGAGATTTTGTTCACCCTTCTTTCCTTCTGCCCTTCTTATCCAGGAATTTAAAGTTGCTAGCAGTTTGAAGAAATGAAGTCAAAAACGGTTATGTGATTTTTTTAAAAATAAAAGTATGAAAAAAGTCAGAAATGGATATAGAACCCTCTCCCAAACGATTGGAAAATTCATGAAAAACAAGCTTGAGATTTACTATGGATATAGAACTTTTGTGACCGAAACTTTGGAATTCAATGTTAGCAAGAAAAACAATAAAATTCAAAATTCTCCGAAATCTCATTTTCCTGAGTACGCCAAATTATTTTGTCTTTCCTCTGTAATTTGACAGAAGTTTTTCTTAGGAATCCTGTTCATGGACTCTGAGATCTCATTTTCTTGAACATGCCTAATAATGTAAATTTATATTATTTCACATCGTTGAGCAATGATTTAATCAGAAACTAGTCATGTGATGTGAGTGATAGCAAAAAGAGGTGTATATGCCTCAAAAACAGGAGTAAAAGCTATCAGCTATCAGCTATCAGCAAAAATCAATGTCTTCGAGTCCATCGCCGGTTATGGACTACTAGACTTTGATTCTGGGAATAATCTTGACTGAAACTTTCCACGCCTAACCTTATTTCTTTTTTTCTCTTTAAATCACACGTAAATTGTTACATATTTACGAAGTTATAAGTTTTACTACGTTAACTACGGCTTTACGCTGTTGTATGAATACCATTAATAATTAATTTCTTGGTTTTTAAATAACTAATATAGCTTTCGGATCGTTTTTTTTTATGACTCGCGCTTATTTTGCTTATTTTTAAGAAACTTTTTTTTAAGGGCTCCCCATTTTTAACTGTATTCACCTGCGCTTTTGCAAAAAGAAGATTATTTTCAGATTCTAAGTCAGCGACTCAAAACATCGACAAAGTTTTATGTTCTTAAAAAAACTTCTGTATTTGGCTTTTCATCATCAAAAACAGATCAAAATTCTGCCTTAAAATAGTAAAGGTATTCATCCAACCGCGTATAGTCATCGTAAACGTAGTAAAGTTGTAAACTGCGTATATCTGTCTAATTTTCCATACAAATTGTGGTTAAACGAGGTTTACAACTTTTATTATAAAAGTTTACGACAACTTTCCGCCGTTTAATATCTAGTTTAATTATGTATGTATGTTATAACCACGTTTAATTTAGTTCCATTACAAGAAATCAGTTTTCCAAAATTATGTATTTAAAAATTCTGTATAGTATGTTAACAAATAAATTTTGAAAAACTGAATTTTGAAATACAGAATTTTAAACAAACAGAATTTTAAAATACAAAATTTTAAAAACAGAATATGGATCATGCAGAATTTTGTGCAATCTTCAATTTATCTTTATCTTTTTTTTAATTTTCTGTTTCTTGCGAATGCACAGTATGCCCTTGGTTCCCAAAGTGTGTTCCGCGGAACCCAAAAAATTGTTTTCTTAAATAGATACAAAAAAACTTTCAAGTTACTGTTGGTGTAAATTCCTAGTTTAATTTTTTGTATAATTGAAAAACTACGGAAGTTATAAGAGCCATTGCATTGTGCATTTATATGTTCTTGATGTTCAATGTTTTCCAGCAATGAATTTTTGCAAGGAAACATACTAGACCTCAGAGCTGATATTCCCCAAGATCTTGGCAATATTACTTTCCAGGTACTAATTTTGACATCGAATGGGCACAAAATCCATTTAAAATAAAAACTCAGCCTTGATTTTGAAATGTTTTGTCATTAAATTGCGACTAGTCGCAAATTTTGACATTTATTTCACATGAGTGGCGTCGAAAGACGCCAACCGTCATAAAAAAAAGTAAAATGAGTACACGAAAATTTGAGTTCAAACTCGAGCGAAGTTTTCATTTGGAGATTTGTAGAATGGTCCTGATGTTGTGCGAATACGTGTTTGACAGTTCGCAGAAAATTGGTCGGGTAGAAAATATAAAATTGATAAATTTAATAATTTAGACTAAACTAAGGCCGTGTTTTTTTTTAAATCGTTTGTTCACTTTTTCAACAAATTGAAACGAGAATTTATTGCTATTTACGCTTAGAATTGCCTCAGCGAATTTATTCGCATTCGTAGAACATGTAAAAGGCACTTAAGTGTTGGGGTTCCAAAATATATTTTGACTTTATTTAGGGTTCCAAAGCTCAAAAAGCTTAGGAACAAGGTATCATAAAAAAATATTTGAAAAAATAAATAAATTAAAAACTAGAACTAGAAATCAGGCCGTGAGTGCAATAGTGGCTTGTCTGCATTTTTCATTATTTTCAGTAGAGCGGAAATAAGATGAAACAGATTACATTCAAATCCTTGTAGTTTTAAAGTTTTCAAACAATTGTACGTAGTTTTAACATATTTTTGCATAGTTTTGATTTTTATTTATTTATTTCTATATTCATGATCCTTCAAAGTACCGTTTAGCTGATCAGATAGGCAACTCTTGTTCAAAAGACTATGAACTGAAGACTATGGCATGAAGCCCTAGAGTGTTTCCAAATTTATAATTCAAAACTTTACTTATCTACAGAATACATGAAGCCAATTAAAAAATTTAGTATACAAGTATACAAAGTATGAATAGTTAGTGGTTAAGTTATAGGATCAAATTTAGTTGCGTTACGTGACCTTAGAAAACTGGTATTTTGTGACTAAGAGATATCAAATTTGCATGTGTTGTAAAATATTGCATGAAAGTATATATATAATTCCTTGCAAATATTAACCCCTGCAGTTAATATTCAGTTTCAGTTGAGAAATGAGAAGCAAAACAATGAAAAATAATACAAATTTTTAATTTGAAAACGTTATTAGTAAGACAGGTCATCGTTACGAGTATGATGTGCATGCATGAAAACAATATAATTAACAATATTTTGACGGTAAATTTTTGCCATAGATGTATATTCTTTTCCCACATGATGTGAGAACTTCTTTTTCTAGAAAAATTTTCGAGAAAAACCTCACTGAAAATTGAACGTATATCTAACTTAAATGAGAATTCATCCATTTTAGAGTAGGGATAACTTTCACTTAAAGTCGAATTAATTCGCATTATTAAAGTAGATCGTAGATTTTCTTATAATTATATCCCTACGTCATATATTTCATATCTAGAAGCAACTAAACAAAAAATGAGCTGAAAAACAGATAGAATATGTTTTGAAATGTCAAACTGTTACGGTTGTGACATATACTTAACATTTTTAACACGGGCTCAGTATTAATTTCGAAATTATTGAAATTTTATCTGAGAGTAGATCATATGGTAGTAGTATTTTCCTTTTTTCCCCAAATTATCAGTATTTTTTTCTTGTAGTAATGAAACATTTTAATTATTTTTGTTACGGATGCGACACTAACCACTTTATGAATCAACTGTCTAAATACTCAGCTCACCTTGCCAGGCGTAGATTCCGTGAATGGGCCCAACACAAGATTGCCGTTGATCTTAATTTTTCATAAGCGAATTTTGATTAGATAAAGCTCAATTTTGGTTGAATAAAATACGTAATTAAACAAAACTGTCGTATTTGGAGTGATGATAATCCTCAAGTGTATTTAGAGACACCGTTACATCCACATAAACTGACTGTTTGGTGTGCTTTACGGGTAGGCGAAATAATTGGTCCGACTTTTATAAGACCGATGCAACGTTTCAATGGTTACCGCTTTAGAGCTATGATTACTGACTTTCATCAATTGAACAATAACCATGATGTGCAACAAGACGGCTCCGGCGCAACGGAAACGTTTGGTTATCGCATAGTTTCACCTTACGGACCCGTGAATTGGCCTCCAAGATCGTGCGATTTAACGCAGCTTGACTATTTTCTGTAGGGATATGTGAAGTCGCTAGTCTACGCCAAAAAGCCCGAAAAGATTTACCACTTAGAGGGCAACATTCGTCGATATACGGCCACAAATGTTGTAAAAAGTCATCGAAAATCCAGATTAGACTTTGTCGGTCATATGTCAATGCCAGAAGATTATCTTTTGTATAAAGTAAATTTCATGTCAATTTAAAACAGTCGTCTTCATTTTATTTCAATTCAAAGTTCTATACCTCTAAAAAAAAAATATTATACATATTCTTGCGTGTATGAAAAGTGTTGATATACAGGATCAATAAAATACATGGATGATTCTACAAAAAATGGAATAAAATGAAGATAATTTCGACATAACACTTTTGGAAACAAAATGTCTTAAGAAGAAAAGCAGCATTCAGTGAGTATTTTTGGGGCCTCAAGAGATAAAATCAGTAATTAATGGTCAGGGGACTGAGACCAGGGGACTGATTACTTTCATAGTTTTTGCCACTAAATCATATTAATGCATTGTACGAAAAATATAGAAAAAAATATATAATTAAGGTTTTACGAAGTTGATATTAAAATGCTAAAATAAATACTTGCTTACCTATAAATATTTTCCGTAAACATTTATCAGGGGACTGAGAAACTGAACGGACAATTCATGACCTCTCACACAAATGCTTTTTAAACAAATGAAATAGCAAACGGGCGTAAAATACGAAAATGATTTTACTGTCACCAGACTTAATGCTTCACGCTGCTAGATCTGATACTTGGATAGTTTTCAAAGTTAAGGATATTTTTCACTGTTTCAATCGGTCAGGGGACTGATTAGAAATCCGAGGGACAAAGTTCAATGATTTGTTTTTGTAATAAAATATATAGGTACTTAATATTAATTTATTTCATAAAAAGATAAATTATCTAACGTCAATAATTGAATGTTTATTTTGGTTTTGAAACTTAAATAAGAGAACTGTGAGAGTTTTTCCCTTCAAAAAAGGGACTGAGAATTAGACCCTTTGAAGAATTTTTTGAGTAATGAAAATTTATCAGATCTTAATTAGATTTATAGTTATAAAAAAAATCAGATAGAATACTTGAACAGTTATTAAAATATCAGCGGAGCCGTCAAAAACTCCATCATTTGTAGAATCACCCACATATATCCAATTTATTTAATAAAAGAATTTATTTGACAAAATGAGAAAATAAGTTATTTGAAAGAAAGAATAATTTAAAATAATGAAAAACTAGGACAATAATATTTAATAAGCAATATAGCTATTAGATTAAAGTTAAATAAATTATGAAACTGAAAGTAAATTAAGGTAGTTTTTTTATTAATAGCAAACAAAAAAAACCTACATTTGTAAAAGGAGTCTCATTTCAATGATTTTTAAAAAGGCGAGCCCTGAAGTCTTGGCAAAAGAAGTTTAAAAGCGAAGGTAACGCTAAACTTATCTAAAAAATTAGGCTTTATAGAATGTGTCAGATAGCAGATTGATTCTGCAATTTGAATTATCTTAGCCAAACGGATGATTTCAAATGTGTATCTATCTATTCAAAATACACATCAAATATCAAAACATTCAAAGTTATTGTTTTTGTTTTTCATAATTCTTTATCATGTGTTCTTTGTAGACATATCCATGTATGTATGTATGTATGTACAAAATCCTCAACAGCTTAAGAAATATGGTTTGAAAAACAACGGATTTTATTGCATTATGTGTGGCAGAAAATTATTGTTACCATCCTACAAAAAAAAAGAACACAAATACGGACATGCGCATTATTTTAACTCTCAAATTGTTTTTTTATTCAAGTTCATCTCAGTTCGGGGGTTGTGAGAAGAAATAAGTGTTTTTTCTTATAAAATAAATTGACAAATAAATATTTTTAAAACAATTAAAGCATCCGTTTTTACCAATACGAGTTGACTTTAAGCGTGAATTAATTAAAGTCGATGGAGGTTTATAGTTTAAGGCATATTAAAACAAGTGGTATATAAATTTTTTCTTATGCGACTTGTAAAGTGGCTTTGATAAAAAAATCCGATAAAAAAAAACGAAATTCTCTGGATGCTTTAAACAATCATTTACTACATCGAAAAGGAAAAACTCTAAGAGTTGGCCAAGCATCCTTTGTGCACCCAGGTATGTAGGTTTTTCCTAATTGATATGGTCTTCGTCTTGATGTCACACCCATTTTTTAAGTTTCATAAAATTGTATTTAAAAGCAATATAGATTAATAAAAGTTTGTACACACAAACTCAGCCTAAATAGCTTCCTTGAAGATGCAAAAATTAAGATTTTACCGAGTCAAAATGTTCTTTCATTCATTCATTTGCAAAAAAAAATATTCTCTGAAAGGAAACATCAAGCGTGATATATGTACTAATAGAGGCCTATGATGCGATGGTTAAAAAGCAATTTATATTCTATTTTAGCAGGGGCTCTTATCATAAACGTTAAAGAAACCAAAAAAAAAAAAAAATAAAACCCAATGTGGTGCATGCATAAATATTAACGATTTATTAATTATGTTGACTCAATTGCTGACTGTAACTCCAGGTATCTTCAGCATCATCAAGGCTTGTATTGCACTGCACTGCATTGAGATGATGGTAATACTCACCAGACATTAATACAAATAAAAAGAATATGTAGTTGGGATTGGGATAAAATGCAATTCATTTGGGGGTACACACAACAACCAACAGCGTTTTAGCTTTTATTCAAAGCTGAAATGTCCTTTGACATTTTCCTTCCTGATTCATAACTCCTAATGAGTGGCCTACATCGATTTAAGGGGAACGTCTACTTAAGACTCCGCAAAAACATATTTTTATTAGTTATGGTTACAACTTCAGTGGAGATAGTTATAGTTACCGGCAATATTTTGTTTAAAAAAAAGACACACATACAAAAATAGTTGTTATACTTTTGTTTTGAAAATGTTATAAATCTTAGTGATGACAAATTAAAAAGCATTAATATACCCACTCAAAAAAACTCATTAAAAAGTGCTCTTTTGTTAGAAAAAATACTAATCAGAAGTCTAAAAATAATCGAATACTTTTTCAAAAACAATATACGAGTAGGTTCGTTTAAATTTTCGTTTGGCTTCCGTATTCGGTTCTTCCATTTAAAATGCCACCTATTTGATATTTTTCATACTTCCCTTTTTATTTTGAATACAAAATTGATGTCATAGAAAAAATATATTCAAAAATATTTGTTTTCCCATTCATTGGTTCAAATTAATTTAACTTAAATTTCAAAAAATTTGTTTTATAAAAGAATAAAGAAAATAAAATTTATTTTACATGATTGCAATTGCAAACAAAACACTATTTGCTGAATACCTTGATTCTTATTTTAACTAAGCTTTATTTCTGTTATCATTAATACTTTTGCATAAGCATTTATCATTTGTTATATTAGAAATCTGAAAAATATTAAATGAATGACGTTTAAACTAAAAAAAAAAACAAAAAATGAACAAAAACTAAATTTGTATTTTGCAAATAAAATTAAAAAAAAATTTTTACTACTTCTTTTTCAATATTTTTCAGTCAAGCATTTTTAAAATTCAATTTACTTACAACTTATTTTCACAATATTCAAATAATATTTCAAAAAAGGAAATGAGCAAAGCTAATTGCTATTGTCGCATGATTTTAAATTTCAAGTGAGTATCAATATTTAAGAAACACATTTTTAATGAAATCCCTTAATATTACTTTTAACAATATTTTATATAAACAAAAAAATTACCTAAAAAAAGGATTGTGAAGAAAAAAAATTCACGCAAATTAACTGGTTCTCGTACTTTAACGGTAGCATATACGAGTACATTTAAAATATAGAAAAACTTAAAAACTAATTTACAAAACTTTTAACATAGGCAAACAAAAATAAGCAAGAAAATAATATCGAAAGTGAGAAATTTAACAACACTCCACTTTTAAAATGATTGGCACTTGATATTGTGCGTATATTCATCTGCTAAGAGTTCCCTAGTCTAATCACGTAGAAAAAGAAGGTGCAGGGAACTAAAGTCCCCGGGAACTAAGTCTACCGAGGGACTACGTTCTCATTTAATGGAAACTAAATCCATTTTAGCAAAGTGGAATTAGTTCCCATTCAAGGTGAAAAAGTAGTCCACTTCTTTAAGAGAACTAAGTACACATTTTGAAATATAAAGAAGGAACTAACTTTCAACGATAAAAATTACTCAAATGCTAAACTGCGCGATTTTGCATTGATTTATTTTCAGAGTCTTGTAAAGTCTTGGATAAAGCAGGATAAATTCATAGTTTCTTTAAATTCAAATTCCTTAAATGCAAAAGAAACTTTACATACACCCAGCCTCGCACATACCCCAAATCCTATAGTGAGCCCATGCTGGGGGATTGAAGGGGGCAGCACGCCCCCCATACAAACTTCACTGTTTTCGTGAATCTTAACCATTCCCTTGAAAGTTACTGGTTTATCGAGATCTTATTTACCCTTGACTTGCCTTACATAAATATAGTGCTGGCGCCCAGCACTACGGCAAATAAGCAGTGAGCTATGCAGCCCCCCTGCTTTTGGGCTCACTATAGGATTTAGGGTAGGTGCGAGCTTCTTCTTTTACATTTAAGGAATCTGGATTTAAAGAAACTATGAATTTATCTATACTATATTATAAAGCTGAAACATTTATTTGTTTGTTTGTTTCTGTGTAGGGGGTAATCTCTGGAACTATTGAACCGATCCTAAAAACTCTTTTACTAATGGAAAGCTACAATGTTTCAGAGTAAAATAGGCTAGATTTGAATATGACAAAAATTAATCTTAAGGTAAAAATATATATATTTGTATTTTTTTTGGGTATTTGTAAAAGTTTCTGATTTGTATGTTTGTTTTTAAAAACTTAAATTTACGGTTTTGATTCAAAAATTCAAAAGGTTACTATAAACGAAACTATAGGGTAAAACGGGGTAAAAACAAAAATAGTATCAGATTTCAAAAATTCTTTTTTTCTGTTTGAAAGGGTTACTAATAGTATGAACTTAGACGATATATAGTCAAGGGTTAGATAGATAATCTTCAAGATATAGATTGAAATTAGATTAGAAAATACATTATCCTGCTTTAAACGCCCTTTTTGTGCTTGGAAAGTTGTATTTAGAATACAAACATCTTATTTACAAGCTTGATTTTATAATTAAGCTATTTCAATTCAAACATACAGTCCGTAACATTTGGACAGTTTCATTTATAATTATTTTAAAATTAAATATTTTTGCCAATTTGCTGGTGGAGTTTTCTAAGCTTATTTGGTTTGCTGTCACTAAAATTAACGTTTTTTTTTTGTAACATTAGAATAGCCTCACCGTGTTTATTGCAGTGAAAATAACAGTTTATCGATTTATTTTTTTAAAGAAAACACTTTTTATTAATTTTTTGCAGTTGGACAAACTATATTTGTGCTATTTATTGCTTCCATTGTTTTAAATTACCTCAAAAATGTGAGTCTTTAAAGTTTTGCTTTCCAAAAAAGTTTAACTTACACCTGCTATGAATTGGACCATTGTTCTGCTGAAAAACAACCAGCAGTTTCCCGAAAATATCCTCAAACTGCTGCAAGGATGTTCCTAACATGGTATTATAGAATCTCGTTGTCATTTTACAGTTAAGGAAAACTAAACTAATTATGCTACAAAAAGAGCCTGCACCGAATACCAAAACTTGTCTCTCACAGCTTTCATGGGAATGTAAAATCAACTTTTCCTTCCTACACCAGTGACAATAGTATTTTACTTTCCTTCTGCGTCCAAAAGTTAAATTTTTGTTCACCTGAAAAATATTTGTCATAACATGGTATTATAGAATCCTGATTCCTGATGAGTTGGATGCTGGTATCAGTATTTCATCCAATGTCTTATGTTGTTAATTAAGAAGATGTAGAAAAAGCACACTAGTAATTGGAAGTTTTTCCGTGAAGCTTAGAATCTTCAGAGGTGTTCAACACTTTTAATAACCCTGCTTATAGGAATTTACCTCACTTCTCACCCAGTTTTCTATCTTACCTTGTTTAGATGGTAACAGTGTAGCAGGTCGTTTGACTAGAGATTCTTTACTTGTCTGGTATGAAAGAATAGCGGACGCGCAATCATTCCATATGAAAATGTATTTTTTAACTAATTTATAACCAACTTCGGGTTTCGAATAAATTTTTCAAGCTTTAGAGTGATGAGACAGTAATTTATCGTTCTAGAACTCAATTTTTTCCGAATTAGGTACAGTTAGCAATTTTTTCCTGCTTATTTCAAAAAATTAAATTAGAAAACACCAATCATCATGATTTTTACCCTATCCAATATATTTTTAATAAATTAACCGGCAAATTTTCGCTAAAAATGTCAGAAAAGCCAACTGAGGCTATTCTAATTCTACAAAAAAAAAACGTAAATTTTAGTAACAGTAAACCAAATTATCTTAAAAACTCCACCAGCTTTAAGAAACCAGAAAAAACTTAACTTTATCTCAGAAAGGCTGTCTCATCCTGTGACTCAATATTCTGTATGGTTTCATTAAAAAAAAACTGCCAAAAACAGTTGATTTCAATCAAAACTATAAGTGAGGCTATCCAAAGGTTACGGACTGTATATTATATTTGAAGAGTTATATTTAGAGCTTGGCCTTCAGGCTAAATATTTTTTAAGGATTTGGCTATACATCTTTAGCATGAAATTGGTAAAAAGAAAATTAGATTTAAGAAATTCTTTTTGTTCTCAAAATATTTTTGAAAATTTTAATTACCAAGGTACCTTTCAAAATAAAGACATTTACAGGGTGAAATGGGGATAAATTAATTCATGGAATTCGATTTTAGGCGTTCTTTTTATAATTAAAGGGTTATATTTAGAGAATGGTCTTCTAGGACCACTGTCTGAATGTTTTCAAAATTAAACTGTTAAAAGGGTGAAATGAGGTAAAAGCAAAAAATACTTATTAGGTATCCAACTTTAAAATTGTTTTTTTTTTGTTTTTTAAAATGTCCTTCAATCAAGTTCAATTCGATGGACGTATTAAGTAATAGATAATAGGTATACTTTTTATAATAATGAAGAATGAATGAATGAAGAATAAAATTAAAATAAAATTACAGAATTCGGACCATTACTTGTGTTGATGGAGTTTTTTTTTGTTTACTTTTATTCTAACCAGACAAATTCGTTCACAAAACCACACATATTATCACCATTTTACATAATACGAAATGTTGAATTTATTTATAGATTTGTTTTGTTAATGTTTGTCCAAACTTCTGTCTATCCGAGCGGAGCCGGAGTGAGCCAGCTAGTCATATATATGAGTACATCGGAGTCTTGTTAGCTATTTTATTATGTAGAAACACACAATTTCTAGCGTTGTTTTATATTGTTTTAGAGAAGATCCTAGCAAGTTGTAACATAAAGTTATTTTGTTCCTTGGTTTGAATTAGAATGGATATGGAGTATGGTTGAGGTATATTGTGAGCCATCACCAAAGTCAAGAGGCAGAAAATAATACAATCACTTAATTGGATCGCATCTCGCCCAAAGCCAGCTGTGATATGCCAAAGCTCAGCAGATAGCAGAACGGCACCGAAAGCGATTATGCCTTAGATCCATTTCGTCGCTTTAAGAAAGGAAATCAAATTTTTGATTTTGACGACCTCAACAAACTTTCTTAAATAAAAATCGTCATCTCATCAATTGACTTGGGTGTATGGCAATCAGTGTTGCCACTGAAAAACCATAGCAAGCCAAAAAGTCTGTTCTTTCATTCATTCAAATTCTATCCAGAGTCGCACATACCTGTAAAAAAAATAATTTTCTTCTTCACGTCATAACCCTTTTCAAACATAATTATTACATTTTTTTTATTGACATACAAATTTTGATATGCAATATTTTTAACACTTTTTGATAGTTTTTGTGTTCAAAAATATATTTAAATCCGATCATTCAATAATGAAAAACTTCAAATTAAAAAAACTGTAGCGGAGGTATTTACTGTTGGTAGATGCTTTTGCTAGGTACTCTAATTTTTTTTAAATATTTTCTAGTAGACCGTACTAATTCTAGGACACAATACAAAATTTAACCTAAGATAGGTGTCGTTTATGAGAAAAATGAGATTTCTTCTTTTTAACATTGGTGTGGAGAGTCGTCGAAATTTTTAAAAGTCCAGAAAATACTTTTTTTTTAATAATTTTGTACGCAGCAAAAAAGGTACTATTAAATCTTTTTGTAGATTTCTGCATAACCAAAAACTATGGAAAGCAGTCACGTCGATTTTAAGAAACTTGAAAATCAAAAAATGCCGTTTTTGTGCAAAATAGTATTTTGTATAATTACAAAAAAAATTATGGCAGGTACCGTTGTTTTTAGTTCCAAAAAAAAAAATTTAGGGAGGCTATGACCAAAAACCATAAAGTGTGAAGAAAATAAATCCAATCTTTTAGGCTGTAGCCGAATAGTTCCCCCCCCGAAGCCAGATACGCTCCGATTTAAATGAGATCCTGCAGATGCACAATTTGATGTAAAACTCGAAGAGTTCACGGACAGAGAATATTAATTACCAAGAAGCCAATCCTTGGCTATCATCCGGCTTTGCCTACAAACTGAAACACGCACACATAGACAGTTGGGCTAAGTCCACCACTAGGTTTTTGCACACATTGACAGTTGGAATCAACCCACCACTGATTTATTCGCACACATAGACAGTTGGGATCAACCCACCACGAATATGTCGGTTATTTTCAAAAATCTTCAGTTATTTTCAAATTCACTTGGGCTACAATGGGCTTGTTCAAAAAGTATAAAAAAGGGAGAAATTATATATCAAGTGCTCACCGGACCTTATGAGAATAAGTTGTGGTTTTTTTTAAAATGTAAATTGTAGTCGCTTTTTACTAATTCCCGCCTGCCTGGAAAATAAATATCTTTAATTACTTTCTTTTCGATAAACAATTTGTTTTTTCTGTTTATTTTTTCTTTTCAACTCCCGAAATATATAAAGAAATATAGAAAAAGTACTCTTTTCTTGACGGAAAATAACTGACGGTGAGTAAGAAGAAATTTTTAAATAATTATGCGAAATGAAAAAAGATATTCACAAACTAGAATTTTGGCATATATACTACGCTTGCATGTGTTGTTAAACCAGCTTGAAGCTCGCGTCATTTTTTGTAAGCCTGGGTCGAGACGAAATGAGCTTGATTTGACTAGATCTCGTTCGAGGAGCGGAGTCGAGTCGAAATTTGTGACGAAAAACCTGGATCAAAGAGATGGTCTTACAGATATTTCATTATGGTCTGTTTATTTGCTTGTTTGTGGGCAAATATAGTTTTGCTTTAATAATCGTCGAGCATCAGCTAACCAGCTGTAATTAATTAGTTAAAATTACTGAATATTGGATTAAATAACTCTACAATGAGCCCTATAGTTTTTAATCAATTGGTTATTAATAATAATAATATTAATATAATGCATATTTAAACGTTTTCTTAAGAGCCCAAATGAGGTAATTTTGCAAATTACAGAAAAAGTGTTTTCATCTGTAATTTGGTATTTCTTTTGACAGCTCATTTCATTTTTTGAGTTTCAACCCTGCCTGTAAATCACTTTTTGTTGTTAATTTTTTAATTCAGCTATTCAAAATGTGCCCAATTCGGTGTGTTCGTTAGGTTTTGACTTAATTTCCTAGAAAATTGTGTGCAAGTTTGGTTGAAATTATCTCATTTCGAAATTTGAATTTGTGTGAAAAATGAGATGATTTCGTATCAAATTTGAAAATTTTCAACGAAATTTCCTCATTTAGTCTAACGAAAACGTAGTATTAAGGCTCTCCAAAACCAACACGAATACCGATTGATTCACAGTGAATCATTCACAATAGTACAAAATATGACAAAAACATAGACAATACTTAACAACAACAAAAATTCATGGTCACTCCTTGTAGGCGTTGGCTTGGGATAGCTTTTAGTTTGTTTTACTTCATTTCTATTTTGGTTGTATTAGTAAACATGGTCACGCTAGGAGCTACTAGCCATTTTATAATTTTAATTCAGTTTGGCACCCGAGCATATTTCTATTATTTCTCATTACAGTAAGCCAAAATGCTTTAGGTTTGTATTTATTAATTAATCTATTATATCTATTTATTTATTTGTTTAACGATATGTGTTCGTATTAATTGGACAGGGTTATTGTTTTGATCCATAGCTCCCCACTTTTAGCTCACTGATTTTGTGGTTTAACTGAGGGTGGTTCAAGCATGTATTTGACTTTTATAAATTACATGAAACCTAAATCATCATTAAAACCCAGTTAATCTACAGAAATTGATGGATTAAAAATTTTGAACCACGGAGCATTGTTTAGCCCCGACGTCGTTTTTTTCGTCCAAGCCCATTCAGACAAGGAAAAAACACACCTAATGTGAACCTGGCCCTAGTTGGGTTTCTATTTGTTGAACACGTCCCGTGGTCAAAATTATTCCCCTCGGTCTGTCAATTAGATGTCAAAACAAAACAAAATACATGGTGTTCCCTATTTCATGCAGGATAATTTATGAAATGATATTAAAAAAAAATCGTATGGGAAGGGGGGATTATTTATCCGCTTTTAGATAAGAGTAGTAACTTTCTTAAAAAAAAAATTGAAAATCAACGGCACTACTAACTTGCAACTTGCAATGTTATGCTCTTTATTTTTGTTTAATTAACTTTTTTGAATTGTACGACCAAATTTATTTAAAATAAAAATAACTTAAAAATAAGACTACAGCTAGAAGGTCATGCTAAAATTTCTTAAAACCATTCTCGAATCAATTTTTCTAATTATGTTGTTTCGTCATCATTTAAAAAAAATAATTATACAACTTAAAACCTACAAAAAGTTAGTGTATTTGTTAAAACTATTTCATTTCTTTTATAGTATGAAGTAAAATTTCAGTAATAAGTATTCAATACTCCTATTAAACACTCAAAACCAAATGCTTAGATGTCATGAAGTTTAAAAAAAAATTAAATATTGCTATTGCTGTTTTATTATCTACAAAAGAGGGCTGGATTTACTTTTAACACGTGCTACGAAAACGATTTTGAAAACTATTCATTATTTCTTTTTTGTACTTAAGTTAAATCCAGATCAAAACCCGAATCCCGACAGAAGATAATAAAACCCACCTGATATCAACTTTAATACTTATAAATTGGAAATTGACAGTTTAGTGGAGTTTAAGCAAAAAAATTAAAGTTCTGGTGTCAGGTTGCAGAAAAACTATTCTTTTATTTCTTATTTTTCTTAACTATTTTTTTCCTTAGAATATATCCAACAATAATTTTAAAATTATTCTGGATGAAGAAAGGGCCACCCTGTATAATATGCTAGATGCATTGAAGATATTTGGAAATCTGTGTGATTGAAGACATTTTATGGATTCATTTTTTGTATTTTATTATAATCGTGGATGAATATTAACTGACAATTACAATTGCTTGTGTACTTTAAATTAATTAAACAATTTCACATCGATGTTTTTGCTATCAGCCGAAGTAAAATTCTCAAATTTTTTTTTTTCCAATTTTCAAAGAAAAAAAAACAGCTGTCAAAACAAATAAATCTCACCGCGTTACATTGTTGTTGCGATTCACATCTATTCATCGACACGAAGTGAAATTACAAATACAACAATGTAAACAAATGGGTTTTGGAGGGTGAAACGTACGAAAGATTGGCTTCTTGGTAATTGATATTCTCTGTTCTCGGATGTGGATCTGAGCTTTCGGACAGCTGTCAAATGAGATAAAAGATAATGGCAAATAATATGTGAGCGAGTCATCAGCGAAGAGTAGTTTCTCTCATTTACATGAAATGGTTGGCCAAAAGTCATGATGTTGTAAAGAAAGTGGTCCAAGTTGATGATCTCCCGTGTCAATTTGCAGTTCCCCAGTTGCACAAAGAATTTGCTGAAAGAAAAAAATATAATTTTAGTTAATGATGAAGGAAAGCCTAGTAAATGTGGAGTGCTTAAACCGAATACATTCACGACATCCAGGAAGCATCTAAAGGTATAAATCGATGGTTGTTTAAGGCTCTGGTGATGTCATGATATAACTTCGGGAGCCAACGCAGTGTGAAAAAACCTAATTGCATGCCTGGGATGATGTTTTCACTTCAGAACTTCTTGAGCTTCTTGAGTATCAGCTCTTCCAAGAGCCTACTTAGGTTTTTAAGGAAGGATATGGACTTGTTATTTGTTGACCTTTTTCCTAACATCTTATTTGGGAATCGTCACAGTTTTAGAAGTTTTTTTTTTCTGGGGGAAGTAACTGTTGTTGATAAAATTGTTGAGGAAGATGGCTAATAGAACCATTTCTATTTGTGGAAGCCTCTAAAGCTCATTCGGTCCAGTGGATTTGCTAATAGTTTCAACTACTTCTTCTAGGGTTCTCAGGTTTTGTCGATTAGGATTGGAAAATGTAAAAATGCGAAAATTTGAGAAAAATTTCATAAAAATAATCATTAACTGTAGGAAATAAAAGACTTAGTGAAAAAGAGACGAAAATTTCATAAGTAATGGCGATGGACCCGTGTTCCTGAACATAAAGCTCATTTAAATAGCTTGAGGAATATGCCAAAAATAGGGATATCAAACTTCAAAAACTTTGAAGTTGAAAATTACCTTGAGGGCTTCGCAGCGGGAAAAATCCAACTACTCACTTTGGAAAGTTATAAAACAACAAAAAAACCAAAGCTTCCAGGGTCCCCGATTAAGAAAAGCCAACACTAATTAGCTTAAAGTGACAAAAAGAAAGCGGCGCGTGGTATTCGGCGATTACTTATTGAAAGAAACGTTTAAACATTTTGAAGGGTAAATACTAACTGAAAACATTAATATGAGTTTTAGTTCAAGTGAAAGGCAAAGCAACACATCTAGAAATGCTTCGGTCACCGAATTATGTACACAAAGAAATAAAGAAACTAAAGTCTAACTGCAGAAATATTTAGAATGCTTCCTCATAAAGGACTACTTAACCTCCTTTATATAATAAATGCCGCTATAAGACTGGAATATGTTATTAGCCAATGAAAAGTTGCGGAAGTTATCATGGCATTAAAACCAGGCAAAACATCACAGACCCATTTCGCTTCTTCGTATAATCTCAAAAGCTTTTGAGATAATATTACTTCTGCACCCACAGCCAATAATAGAAAAAAAAGGCTTTTACCTGAACAGCAGTCATCGACAGTAGATCAAGCACACAAAATTACTGATGTAATCGAGACGGTCTTTTTGTGGATGTGTCGCAAGCGTTTGACAAGGTGTGGCACGAAGGCCCCACCTGTAGGCCTGAAGGACTTGATAAAATTCTAAGCAAATATTAAGAAAACAGACTTTTTCGGTGCGGGGAAATAATTCCACGGGTATCTGCTCCACATGGGAATTTATTCCACCTTAAGTGGGAATCTGTTCCACTTTTCAAAGTGGGAGAGGGAAATATTGCACTTTTTAGTGAGAAAGATCTTGGATCTCCACTTGGAAAGTGGATTTTTTGCCCACTTGGTATGAGAATCAATTTCACTTCTTTTTCTTTGATTCGTTCTTAGGAGGTATTGTTTGTATAACATATAGTCTTTAATGTTATTAGAACTGCGAAAATATGATCATACTCTTCTATATCAAGATATCAAAATGATACAGTTACAATTATAGTTGGATATAAATGATAAATTCAAAGTTTCTGTAGATCAGATTCTTTAAATGCAAAAGAAACTTTGCATACACCCAGCCTCGCACCTACCCCAAATCGTATAATGAGCCCAAGCAGGGGGTTGCATACATGCCTCACTGTTTATCATCCAGTCAATGCATCGTTATTCGGGAAAACGTGATTCAGGAAAACGTTATTCGGGAAAACGTAGCCAACCCCAATAATATATCTAATTCCAAATTTTAGGTGGAAAAAAATTCCACAAAATTTTGGGTGTAGTAAGTACCCTCTCGTCGTGAGAATAAATTGCACTTTGAAAAGTGGAACAGATTCCCACTTAAGGTGGAATAAATTCCCATGTGGAGCAGATGCCCGTGGAATTATTTCCTTGCACCGACTTTTTCATATAAGACACGGAAATGAGTTTTCAAATTTCAAAGAAATAATGGCTGGGGTACCAAAGGGAAGTGTTATAGGTCCAGTTCTGTACATTTTTATTTACAGGCAGGTACTTAAACCTGTTTAGACTTATGGTATACAGCTTTGGGGTTGTACCTGCGATACAAACTTAAATAACTTACAAACGTTTGAAAATAAATTGCGTAGGTCATTTCAAAATACCCCATTTCGGTATATAAGAGACGAAGATCTTCACAGGAACCTCGGGACTCATACGGTTCGGGAAGAAATAAAAAGTTTCGCGCAAAAACATAGTAATCGGCTACTAGAACACGCTAATTCGACGACAATTGACATTCTTGACGAGTCAAATTTAGTACGCCCCGTGTTCGAAGAACAAAATCTTTCGACTTATTGCGGTGAACAAAAAACCGCTTAAAAATCACGGAATAAGCAACACGTTACTTAACTTCGTTAAAAATAATTTGCTAGATAAGTTTCAACTTAGTTGCAATCAGGAAGTCCAGGAGGTGGTTTTAGTGTAGTATGAATCTCACTCACCTATGAGCACAGGTTTTTCGGTCCTCATAGAGCCTTATTTAGGTTTTGCATCTACCCACGGGAAAAAAAACCATTTCAAGGAAAAATTGAAGCGGTCATTCTAAAAGTATTTGCAGGCTTTCACAAATTTTTACAGTTATCTCTCAGAAAATAATTGTATGTATTTTTAAGTGTACCTATATACATTGACATACAAAAATCACGGCTTTTTATTTTCTTTATCATCTTCTTTTTCTTTATTTTCAGTCACTTAAATACCAAGTTGCAGAGAAGGTTCATAAGATTGAAACCTTTAAATAATATTTAACATAAAAGAACATACAAAAACATATGATTTCAAAATTAGATTCAATGGAAAACAGAAAAACGAAAGCCGTAAAAATGAAATCATTGGAAAAAATAAACCACACAGCAAATTTCAAAATATACTTCCATTTTTCTGTTTCTACGTAAGCTTGTGGTTGCAATACTACACTTCGTATCTTAGGAATAAATTTAGATTAATTAACATTAAGCTCAGAAGAAAATGTTGTGAGCGTTGTAATATAAATCCAAAAACACATTCTGTGATCTATTATTGCGTCACAAATAATGTGTTTACGTTAAAATATTACAGAAGCCGAATATATAAATTACTACTCAAATTATATCATGTTTCAAGGAGCAAACAATTTTTTTCTATTAAACGCAATGTAATTTCATTACGAAACTATTTTAAAGAAAGTAGTATAAAAGCAACGTTACATTTCTATATAAATGTACAAAAATTCATGAGTTTTTGGAGATATAATCAAAATCAATCTACAGATGATAGTTTAATAACGAAAAGTACAAAACGAGCAAAAACATCAGAATCTAAATTTATACTTTTCCGAATAATTGTCTTGTTGGTTTCTATGACTACTTTAACACGAGTCTCCACTACCACATCATCAATCCACATGAATTCTAAGTATGGAGCTAATACGATAAAAACTAAATATGGATTATTAAGAGGAATTGTTGTGAGATCTTCACCGCTGGTTGAAGCATTTCTCGGAATACCATATGCATCACCACCCATCGGAAGCTTAAGGCAAGTATTGGAAGTAAGAAATTGTTTATCCTTGACCGGAAATAGTTTCCCGTAAAAACCGTATCCCAAAAAAAATATTTTGGACTTTATTTTTAATTGAACCGGTGTACCGTTGAAAGGTAATAAGAAACGATTTTTCTTAAACAACAAATACATTTTTTTCTTATTGATTAAATTAAATATTCAAATTTATTTATTTGAACATAAACATTTTTTGAAAAATACCACAAACATTCGTTTCTAGTAAGCTGTGAACGGATGTACATCTTTAAAAAATCTTTAAGCCTTTTCTGGCAATTTATTATTTCATTTTATGTACATTAAAACAGGTTTATGCCCCCTATCACACCGTCTCCATGGAAAAACGTCCGAAATGCTGATAGATTTTCACCTGTATGCCCCCAAATAGTTCCAATGCCACCAAATGGCCCAGAGGCCCTACTTGAAGTCCCAAGAGCTCGTCTAGTGCAGTTGCGCCGACTTTTACCGCTGCTTGGTAATCAATCTGAGGATTGTTTGTACTTAAATATTTATGCTCCAATAAAATCCCCATCACCAAATAACAATCACCAAACTCGTAAGTGTATTTATTTAATGATAAAATAGTTTTTGTATGTTAAAATTAAATAATTATAGTATTATTATTAAATAAGTATGTATTGAAGCGAATGGCTTCAATTCCGTAGTGCATTGCAGTGTGTTAATTATCAACTGCAAGCATATCGGGAGTGAAGCTGTTTGGGCTTTACAATCAGCTATCATTCCACTTCAAGTCTAACTTGAATTTTTTCGTGTACCTAAAGAGAAAATTTAGACAAGAAATTTTCTGAATTTAATACCAAACATGTTTTTCTTTCACCATTTGTCTGTTTTAAGGCTCGAAGCTTCAGCATACTGCCGATATTGCTAACCTATCAACCATCTTGTATATTCATGGTGAATCATACGAGTGGAACTCAGGGAATCCTTATGATGGCTCAGACCTTGCTGCTCATGGAAATGTAATAGTAGTAACAATAAACTTTCGTCTTGGAATTTTGGGGTTTTTAAAAACCGGTGGAAAAGAGAGTGCACAGGGTAACTTTGGATTAATGGACTTGGTAGCAGGTCTCCACTGGCTAAAAGAGAATTTACCAGCATTTGGTGGGGACTCTAATAAAATAACTATAATGGGACATGGGACTGGAGCAGCCTTAGCTAACATTTTACTAGTTTCACCAGTATCAAGTGGTACTGCTTGCATTTTTTTTTATAAATCTTGAAGCAAAATTTTGATGATAATATATTTTTGTAGATCTTATAAAAAGAGCAATGCTTGTAAGTGGATCAGCACTTTCACCATGGGCAATACAAAAATTTCCGCTGTTAGTTAAGAGACGAGTGGCAGAGCAAACAGGATGTCATGGTGATCTCCTTATTGACGATCTTGCTCCTTGTTTACGCACCAAGAAACTATCGGATTTACTGGCTGTCAAAATCGATTACCCAAGGTAAGTCTTAACTTATTTTTTATTGAAAATCAAACTATTTATATAAATTGTTTTTATTTTTATATTCTTCATAAAGGTTTCTCGCGGGCTTTGCTCCATTTGTAGATGGAACAGTAATATCCCTAAATAGAGATGTATTGAAAACTTTGAAACTACCAACAGAATCTGCAATTTTAAGGTAAAATTATTGGTAAAATTTCAGTATTTTTTAATTAATTTTATTTTATCGAAAGTACCAGCGATTTTTGTAGTTAATAAAATTGAAGTCTTCTCAGCGATATTCTAAATTTGGTTGAGAAATTCTGTTTCTAGTGAAACTTGCAAACGTTATTTTATTATTAAGTTTATTTGTTCGTTTCTTTATAATATTTGCCAAATTTTAAAGAGCAGGATCTTATTTATGTTGTTGTTGTCATGTATTTTCTTTTTATTGTTCATACTTACTTACTTAGGTCCTCGGATCTGTTACGTCCGTGAGGTTCCCTTTGAGGGGCATAGGAGCTTCACTCCTCGCCTATGCGCTGTCGTGTACCATTTCTGGAGATGTTTGTACCTCCGCTCTTCCCCAGTTGTGCTGACTCCTCTTCGACCGTTCTCTGCCAAATACTTCTAGTTCGGCCCACTCGTCTTCCTCGCTGCGTGCGAGGGTTTTATTGCATCGTTTGACTCGCAATGGACTCGTGACCTTTTCGAAGTGTATGTGTTATCAACCGCCACTTAAATTTTTGTATTATAGAGACGTTGGTTTCCTGACCTGTCCTTGCATGAAGTTCTTCATTGGAGAAACGGTTAGGCCAGAAAATCCTCAAGATGTTTTGTAGACATCTATTTACGAAATTATGCAGCTTTCTTGGCTGTATTGTGACATCGGGTGTTACTCTCTAAGTGCTGCACCCATACAGAAGCACGGATTCAACACATAAGCGGAACAATCGTAGCTTGGTCTTTAGGCTTATAGAGTTGTTTCTCCATATTTTGGACAGCATTCCAAACGCAACCTTTTCTTCCCCGATTCAGCTGGTTTGTTATATCTAGTTCAGTTCCAGAAATATCTACTTGGCCAGATGAGAAAGTTCCAAGTGTTGATCTTAATCCTAACGATTTCAGCTTCTCTCTCCACCCTTGCTGTCATTTGATGGAATTATCACCAATAGGGACAGTATTGCATAAGTTAGCTTTTTTGGACCCTAGGTCAATAGAGTAAATGGTACCTTAGCAGCGGCGTATCTACCTTGGGCGAATTGGTAGAATCCCTTAGATTTGAGGGCCTTGGAGACTGCTAGAAACAATTTTTCACAATAAAAATAAAAGATTTTTCGTTATTTTTAGGGAAGTTTATGCTGATTTTGTTTTAGATATTAATTATCAATGGTTTTTAAACATACATTTTTAATACCTAATTCATTTTCAAAATAATACTTGATTTTTAATTTCTCAAATATTTACATTATGTATGTAGATAAACTAATGTCAGCTTCGAGTTAAGACTGACTGGTGAGTAATCTTCAGAAGTACCTATAATATTGCTATATCGCTATTTGGTGAGAAGTTTAAAGCTATTAAGGAGGAACTGGAAAATACCATGAATTTGAAACGAGTTTTTATAGATAATTTCAAAAATTTATAGTCCTTTCACTATTTCTACTTTGAAACCTATCCTTGATATAAAAATGCTTAACAAAACCCAGCGACTAATATAATAATAATAATAATAAAACCAAATTCTTACCCAATGTGAAGCGAGTTTTTTCGAAAAAAAAAAAAATATTTAAAGACAACAGTATCAAACTTTGATTTTTTAAAGGAAAACCAACATTTTTTTTTCAAAAATTTTTATTCCTTAAAACCTGTTGTTGTTATTCTGAAAACTTAAAATATTAATCTGACGGTTTTTGTAAAAAAATATCAATAATATTACCTACTTATCGACTAAACTTTTTATTTTTTTCCAAAAGAGAAGCTAAGTGGCCCCATTTTATTTTTTGACCCCAGGGCCCTCGCTCATACAGCTGTATGTATAGTATTCTTTTGTCTTATTTATTTATTAATCAATTCAGAAAAATTAAAGAAAAGGTTCATCTTGAGTGTGCTGAAGAAATAAGTTAAATCAAAATCGGAAAATTCATTTAAATAAAATTGAAGGAGTGCCAACATTTGAAAAACGTGACGACGCCACGTGACGGGAACGGGATATAGATTGTTTTTATCAGAACGGAAGAATAACATGAAGTATTCATGTATTGAGGATTGCATACATTAAGTGCGTATTATTAAGCGTTTTTCTTTGGAGGTGGCGAAGTACATGCAAGTACTTTGCCAGCTTTTTTCAATGGAACATATCAAACTGCTTTCCCATGTAAAATGTATCTACTCGCACATGAGAGCATGTGCAGTTGGTAGTACTAGATTAAGGTTTTCATCTACTCACAAGTACTTTGCCACCTCCAAAGGAAAACGGCTATTGTCTTAAGCTAGGGTGTCCATAATGCGTTTGATAAAAATGGGACATTTTCGAAAATCCAAATTTTTACTGTAAGACCTCCCCTCCCCCGCTGAAACCATTTGTATTTTGCATTGTAATTGTGTGTTTTTCGATCATGTGTTAAGTCCAATTTTAAAAACTGCTTCGAAGACATAAAAAAGGTTGAAAAAATAATAAAATGGAATTATTAAGCTGCGTCCACACTATGCCGATCAACATTGTTGGTAAACATTAGGTCTGTTTGGTTACTGAAAATTCGTATGAATTCGTACAATGTCGCACCACATTTCACAAATTCCTATTTGTTAACTCCAAAGTGTAGCAACGAGAGAGCAGAAACTGACTCAATGAAAAACTTGCAAATTTCACATTTTTGAGTGCAGGAAATAACCAACTGTCAAAACTCATCTGTGTGTTTTTTTATCTCGTGTGTGTTAAGATTTTTCTGTTGTGTGTCTGATAGTGTGTGTCACGTTTGACGTTTTATACACAAAACTGGTTCCAAGCGTTTGTTTACTTTGTAGAGATATCCCCTTTATGACAGATTTTTCCCCTTCTTTCAATAATTTGACAGTTTTCGAACTTCCTGCTACAAAAATAACCAAACACCTATTGTCGATCAACAGGCTAGTGTATACGTGTCAGCTTTGGCATGTTTACTGTCAGTTGTGTTAAATTTTCTTACACTTTAATTTTAATGATCTGTGCACGTTTTTTTGCATCAAGAGTCAAGATAAATGCAGTGGCTGATTAAATAAAAGTGACAGCAAGCAATTACGTCGATAAACAATCCCATACGAAAAGATTATTATTTTTTTCTTTCAACAAAGATAATGAATTTTTGTTTGTCTACCTTGTGATGTTAGATGGGTTAGAAGAGTACTGAGGTGGTGTGGGTGTGGTGAGTTTTGTGATATTGATATTGATTTGGTTTGTTCGTGTTCATGCATTTACATCCATGAAATGTACGAACCAGTGTTCGTTGATGGATCCTGAATAGAAGGGTTTTTACTTCAGTGTATTAATGCTTTATTTTAGGGAACCATACAAAAGTACCTACATTAATGAAAAAAGAGTTAGATGAATTATTGCAGATGAATACTAATATTTTTAGGAAGAAGAAAAAAGAGACAAAAAAGAGAACATAAATAAAAAAGTAAACAAAAAAAGAATTTCATGAAAAAAGAAAGAATAATAAAGATCGGAGTCAAAAAAGAGAGCATGTTCTCTTTAAAAGAGATGTTCTGGAAACCCTATCTTAAGCTGTTTTGAACGCAAAGAAAAACTCAGTACAGTAGACGCTTGATATAGTGAAGTAATAAACACCAGCCCTGTTCACTCTTTCGAAATTGTTTACTTTTTCGAGCGGTAGTTTCTACAAAAGAAATTTGTCTGGGCAAAAGTTGTCTGTGTTCTGTCAATTGAAAATAAAATGGTGTTTGTTTACTTTTCGTTTTGATTTTTTATTGTTAATTTAAACAATTTTTCGTAATTTCTTAAGCCCTCCAAAAAACTGGAATCTATTGCAACGTCTTCTTCTTCTTCTATTAAATAAGTTATGTCGAATTCCTTACAACCAAAAAATCGATTTTTTTCTAAACAAAACCGATTTTAGTCATCCTCAGCGAGCACGATTGTACTCGATCTAGTGTGTGTGCAGATCAGCTAGGTGTGAGAACAAAACGCTGTATTATTGTTAGTTTTACTTGAATGTTCTTATGTACGCGAAACATGAAGTCCTCCTCACAAACACAAGACTCTTTTCGAAAAACCAAAGTAAGGCTAATTTTCAAAATGAACTTTTTAAGCTTTGCTAGGACATCGTTAATTTAGTGCGTTATTTATTGCGCTATTTATTTTTCACTTTTCTTTTTAGGGATTTAGTGTGTTTAGAGCTGCTAGTGTCAATCAAATTTCATATTTATCTTTTTATTTACAGTGCTTCAGGAATTGAGTTTGCAAATTTTCCAAAACAGGATCTAATATTTGCTTTAACATCTGTGGAATCTTATTTGGATTTGAGTGCCCAAGATCTGGAATTTGGATTAAATGAGACAAGAAAAGATCGTATTCTAAGGACATATGTTAGAAATGTATTTCGTTATCACTTGAATGAAATATTTGCTGTGTTAAAGGCAAGTTGAGTTAAATAATTTGTATTGCTGTTGTTTTACTTATATGAAATGTCGTAACGAAAAAAATAAAAGCAAACAAAATAAACTTTGCAAACTTACGCTTACCTGTACACTAATTCAAGGAAATAAATTCTTATATCGCAAACCGAATAAAAATCATTACTACAGATAGGCCCGAGTTCATACATTAAAGTATATTTTTATGTATATGCATGTAAAAATATTATATCGCTGCATCTTGCAATTCTAAGCACATGCAACTAATCGTTTCGTTTGCTTTCATGAATAAAAGAGTAAATAGTAAGATTAGAATTTTCAAGGAAACAATTTGCAATTGAGGTAACCTTAAATCTGAGAACTATCCAATGACCGCTAGGTTCATTATACGGGATCAAAGTCAACAAAAATAGATTTTTGCTAAATTTGTTTAAAAATAGTTTTAGAAAAAAATAAGTTTCACAAACAGCTAAGATAATTTTTCATAAGAAAAACTATCAAGGAATTTTGCACTTCCAACCACAAAATAAAAACGCACCTGGACTCGATCGCCAAGTTAGGGTGGAAAAAAGTGCATACTTGTGGAGAATACTTGGTAAACTTCGAAGTAATATACATAGCTTCTTAACGGTTAATGTTACGAAGAAGATTCCATGAAGGTTTTTTATGGAAAATAATCTAAGCTACCAGTTTGTAGAACAATTTTTTTTTCTAAAACGTACAGCTTTCGAAATATTTTCCAAAAAAATATCCATTTTTGTGACCTTTGACCCCTTAAAACGGACCTAGCGGTCATGGAATAGTTAAGCACTTTTCTCAGATTATAAGTTATCTCAATACCAACGTGTATACCAAATATCAGCCTGTTACAATTTCTTTCCTTTCTTTGGCCTTTTTATGCCTATTCTTACTGGGATAAAACTTGAAAACTTTTTAAACAAAGTAAACACACTTTCTAACCAACAGTATCTAGAGAAATGGTAGGTGGAAGATGGAACAACTACTGAATAACTATAATTGCAATCAAGATTAAAAACTATAAAATCAGACCGATCGTACTACATTTTAGTTTAGAATTTTTCTCAAACATACATTAAATATAAAAAGAAAAACGGCGATATCCCAAAACTAAGTCTCTTTTTTTTTAAGAGCAGGTAAAGAATTTCTCACTAAAATATAAGGCCACGAAGGGTCTATACCTGATTTAATTATGAATTAGAACATATTATTAATTCAAGCTTATTTAAAATTTATCTTTAATTTGTTTTGGATAAAACTTGTAAAGCTTCAGATAAATAGTTCACTTATTTATTTTACATTAAATTACAGAACGAATATACCGACTGGGAAAAGGCAATACGTAATCCATTGAGTTCAAGAGATGCTACATTATCATTTTTGAGTGATGGTCACACTGCATCACATCTTATCAAAATTGGGTACATGCATAATCTTTGCGGTGGAAAGGGTTACTTTTTACATTTTAAGCATAAAACTGAAGAAGAGGAATATCCAATGGTAAATATTTAATATTCATCTTTTTGTTTTATAACGCCATGTTTTTTTGCAGAGATCAGGTTCAGTACGCGGTGAAGATGTCCCATTTTGGTTTGGTCTTCCAGTTTCACCACTTTTCCCACAAAACTATTCCGCACAAGAGAAGAATTTAAGTTTGATTATGGTCAAACATTTATCAAACTTCGTTAAAACAGGGTAGGATCATTAAAGATAACTTATGAGAAAATTAAGATTATACAAATTTTAAACAGGTTTAATTTTGGATTTCACTGTTCTTCAAAATCTAGAGTATCTAGTCAAACTACATTTAATGCCTTGCCCAAAGTTTTCGCGAAAAAAAAAATCATTCAAAAGTGGCACACAAAAAAGTACCTTGTAAATTTAAAATTTTAAACATTTCTTCTTTCATGCCAACATGTTTATAGAGTTCAAAAGATATTCATAATTTTTGGTTGCAATTTTTTTAAAAGCTTCTGACTTCTGGATTCGAATTAAAAAGAATTAATATTGGGGATAAAAGAGACGCCAAAAATTTTGATTATGCTTTGTGCTGAAATTACACTGGATAGGTCAAAACGTTTTTGATTCATAAAGCAAGAAAACGTGGGAAAAAAAAGTGTTTTATTTCGTCAAACGTTTTGACTGATTTGGTGTGTTTCAGTCCTAGACTTTGTGGAACAATAAAATATAAAATCAAGTCTGAGTCTATTGTAAAAATGTGTGCATTTTTGTTTAGTTTAATTTTATCATTTAAGCTTATTTTTAATTCAAAATATATTTAAAATTATTTATATCTATAGTGACCCAAACAACTCCAGTGATTCCATTAGTGAGGAAATAACATCAGACGAAAGTGGAACTTATAGCCATGCTTTTCGAAAACGTTCAAATCTTATTGATAAACATTTAGAAACTAATAATACTGCCTTGGCAAAAACTTTCCGCCGTGACGAAAGGTCTTCAACAGTTTCTTCAAATTTGAATTCCATTGAATATGAGCATAAAATATTGAGAAGGAAACGATCGAATCTACAATTTGGACACATGAAATTCAAACGAAACATGGGCAAAGAAGCCTTTTTAAGGAATGCCAAGTTAAATAGAAAGCACACAAACTCTGTGAGTGATATGCTAAGTGATGAAATGGAGAAAAGATTACATGATTCAGAATCTTTGCCTTTTTGGGAGACGTATGATTCAGTTAATCAACTCTACTTGGAATTAGGTAAATATCATATTTATGAATACATAAATAGATACCCTTATAATCGCGTTGACTTAACAAAAATTAAAAAAAAATTATGCACACTTTACCTACAGTTAATTATTTATATTTATTTTTTTAGGGAACGATGCTGGAATCCATAGCCACTATAGAGGGCATAAACTTTCAATGTGGCTTAATTTAATACCTCAACTTCATAAGCATACTAGAATAAATGAAATGCCTTTAAGGCATCACCAGTTTATGGAGGATAATGCACAGTTATTTGATGGTAATATTATTTAAAGATTTATGAGCTTTATAGATAAAAAAGTAATAATATATCTTTTGCAGGAGTTGTCCGACCTTATTTACAAAATATGCCTTCGGATGATGATGGACAATTCTCTATCAAAACATTAAGAAGTATGAGAAATTCAGCAAAAGCAGCAGTTCAATCAGCTGCAAGCAGTTTTCAGCAAGAGGAATTTATCACTGGTATTTATTAGATTTTATAAACTATATAACATTCACGATTACAGACACACAGAGGCAGAAGGCAGATTTAGCTTATGTGCGCCTTGAGCCCATCTGTTTTGCCGCCCCTCATGCCAAATATATTTAAATAACACTTAAAACAATACAAAAAATTAACAAATATTTGCGTTAAATCCAGGAAAATTAGATTTTTACTTCAAAAAAATTCCGATAAAGTTACTGATGGTGTAGAGCTTTGTTTTGATGTCTTTAGAATTTCCTGAAAAGTTCCGAAAATTTGGGCCGTGGCTAAATTTTCTAGGGAGGTTAAAGAGAGTAAAATTAAATTTTTTCTTAATTTCTCGAAAAATTTCACTAATCGATGGGCAAAATTTGAGTCATGAAATATCGAATACAAGAAATAAAAACAAAAAATATCGAATCCAAATATCTCGAACGCATGACAATCTTGTATGTATAAAAATCACGAAAGACAGAATCAAGAAAAAATCTCGAAAAATAAAAATAAATTTGAATTAATTTCAATTATTTATTTTGGTGGAAATTTGGCAAAGTAATTAACAAATGAATAAAATAAATTAAAGAAAACGCTATTAGTAACAAAAAGGAAAAAACAAATTTAATTTACATTCCTTTTTGTAAATTTCACACGTTGATGTCATGTAAAAATGACCTTTAATACTAAAACTCGGCTTTATACCACCTATGAACCAGTTTAAGCTTACTCCGCCTGCATTCCTAGCGTATTTCTTAAAAATAAATTTTTCAGGATTAGAGCAGAGGCTTTGTAAAGTCAAAGTTATTTTACTCCGTCGCTAGAACGAGTTCATAAATGAAGCTATGTTCAGTTTATCAAATTATTGTTTTTGTGGGCAAAACAAAAATAAAAACATAGTTTAACAATTGAAATGAAAAAAATATATGTCATTTAACACAACATGAAAATATATGAAAACTAACAAAAATACAAGTTTTATAGAATTCATTCATATTATTTTTCATAGAATCAATCAAAGTGTCAGCTAAGCAAAAAGTAACAAAAATGTTTTTAATAAAGGGATAGCATTTCCCTAAATTGGTTTTCACAATTACAAATTACAATAAGGGTATTTATTCATGCAACAACCGTAGATAAGTTTACAAATTGGTTAATTTTATCTTTTGGTTAATGAACTGTCAAATTTTGTATGGGAAATGATTTACACAATTTGGTTAAACTTATCAAAGGATTTTGTTGCGTAAGATTAACCAAACTGGTTAAACTTATCCAAACGTCACATTGTGATTTACTCTGATTAAATTATGTAGCATTTTATCAAATGTTTAAAAAAGGTCGTTCATGCAAACTTTGCGTAAACTTTTCATTTTACACAATTTGTAAACTTACGACGTTGCATGAATACCCTTAATGTGTCCGAAAAGTGAAACTAGTGTTTTCCAGTGTATGCTTACTTTTTCGACTGAGTGTGCCTTGAACTTATTCTTCATTTTTAATTGTGAAATGTCAAGAAAATCCTGCCAGATTTGACAAATATTATTTGAAATTAAATTTTACATAAATTTTCTTTTTGTATAAATTTTGTTCAGCTATATGTACATTTTTGATGACAATTGTACATTTATGGATATAGTGTGTACACACCACACCATTCAAAGTTCGGATAAGCTCTGCTTTAGTTTCATTTTCAGTTTGTTAAAAATGAGAGAAAAATGTAGTGTCATGTGGGCTTAAATAATTATAATTATAATTTGATTTGGAAATGTAAAACGAGAAAGGGAAAGCACTATTTACCACGTACTATCTCGTAGCTGAAGATCAATTGTGGCAGCTTCATGCAGTTCCGCTGAAGTGCAGTTCTGACGAGTGTGGTCTTATCTTTATTCTACATCTAGCACTTATAATGCCATTATGGCAACGCTGTCAATGATAACAAAAAAATGTACAAATTACCATAGATGTCGCACATTTCAATTTGATGAAATTTCAAATAAACTTTACTTTTTGAATTTTTAAAAACAGGTGGCACGAGCTTCTTCGTAAATTTTTTTGCGGTTAATTTTTTTCCTGAAGTGGCGTGTTGAGCTTTTATTTCACTTATTTGTGACATTTTCACTATGAATATTCTTATACCAGTTCCGGATCTGATTTCCAATCTTGTAGTTTTTGAACAATTAAATTCAAGCTGAAAGATTTGTTGGGGTTGTTTCCACTTTATAAGCGAGTTTGTAACTTAATTTTTCATGAAAAATAATTTTTAGGAAAATCTCTTGAAAAATGCGCTCATATGCGAATGAAATTAAAAATGAATGCAATTACTTTTCAAAGATATTTTTACTCGGAGGCAAAAATTTCAAAGAATTTTATCTCCAGGAAAATTTCAAAGAGGTTTTTTTACTTAAACGAAAAACGGAAAATTTCAAAGATTTTTTTTTTAACTTAAACGAAAATTAGAAAAATGATTAAAAAGGAAATTTAAGTAATCGATACATTATTCTGGAAGATAAAAAGATGAAAACATTATTCTGGAAGTGAAAAGAGCAGCGAAAATCTCAAGAAGAGCCATTTTGGATGATTTTGAAAAGTGGAGCCAAAGAGCCACACCTGGAAAAAGAGCCAAAGTGGCACCAAGTTAACCCTGGGTACAACTAACTGTGAAGTATTTCAATGAAAATCAAGGTCCTAATTTTTAAGTCTTTGGGTATATTTGATACAAATCATTTTGCACTGTTAACTTCACCATAAGCATGACATTCTTTTTCTCAGCAAGAAAGCTTGCTACAAACCTGCAGTTAAATATCCTAATTTTTAGTTTCTTATCCATTTTTTTTTTTAAATTAGAACTTCAAAATTTGAACCTTAAACACCTTTTAAAAGTTAATTCTTTAGAAAACGGGACAGAAAAGAACCCTCCTTCAATACAATTTTTTCTTTTCTCGGCCCACTTTACACGCTCTAGCTTTTGTCACATTTTATGCAAACCACCTTGTAAAAACGAAATAACATGTTTGGTGACCTTCGGCCCCGTATGATTCATGTAGTGGAGCCTTGATCGATGGGAAACTTTCCCGAAAACCTTTAAATAGATCCTTTAATAGATCCACTATGACTGTTTAGAAAGGTCAGGGTGATTTTCTAATTGATTAAAAACATTGACAGATCAATCGTCAACAAGGAAAACTTCTTCCTTGCAAAGTTCCCCAATAGTCAATTAGTTTAAAAAAAATTGTGTTTATAGAAAAAATGAATCTAAAAATATTATTTGTTTTATCATAATCACGAAATGTTAGCTACTTTTTATTTTTAAATAAAAACAAATTATTCACTGTACAACTTTTTGTACATTTCAGATTGTGGTATTAATACAACTCAATTTGACAATGTTGTCTTTCATACAACATTCGTCAACAGCTCTAACTCCTCCGAAAACTTACCAAACGTTTTAGGAAATTTGGAAGTACTGCGACGGCTGACTGGCAAGCAGCTTCAAAGTTATACAGCCGCATTTATGGCAACAGTTGCAGTTGGATGTTTTCTGCTTGTCCTGAACGTAATAATATTTGCCGGAATATATCATCAACGAGAAAAACGAGCCAAGGATAATAAAAAAAAAGAACAGCTTGAAGAAAACGAAATTTTTCTTAACATACCTACGAAAAGCGCACTCAGTATCGATTGCCCTCAGACGGAAACCGAAAAATTAGCATCTCCCGGTAGTAATTTTTTTGATCAAAATACTATGCAGTCATCTGAAAAGGATCATCATGTGGACACAGAAGAGAAAATGTTTGGAGAAATGGGTTGGGTCTGTAGCACAACGACTCTTGATCTCTTGAATATAAAATCATCCAGGGACAATTTAAGTGCAAGCACCTGCTCAGCAGGACATGATAATACACCATTTAAACATGACAGTCACGATGGTTTAACGCAAACAATCCATCCAAGTCCAAAAAACGAGATGTCATATCAAGAAATCAACGATCCTGTTGGTTCAAAAAATGAAGCCAAGGTCTTCGATGGCAATAATCCAAAACTATTGTCCAATCCCACTTCAAAACCTAATCATCAGAATCAGGGTGGCATCCTTAGAATTGCTGGAGGAACTTCAACAAATTCTGGGAACAAAAAACGTGTATACATTCAAGAAATTTCTGTGTAGTACTTGTGTATGTATTTGTATATTTTTCTTCTTCTTCTATAAATTTCTATATTAATCAAAGGCAAAATTAAACGCCCACCTAGTATCTTCGCTGTATTGCTCAATTGACTGCATATACCCATAAGATTTTTTTAATGTGAAAGTGTTATCAGCTGTTAAATAAATATTATAAAAAAACAATTACAAAAAGGCTTGTAACTTTTTTAAGGTGGTTGTATCGAGTTCATTTTGATTTAATATGCTTAAATTATAAAAAAGATAAATATTTTAGTTTTTTAAACTATCATTTTCCCCCTCTCCGGTGCTTTAAAAGTGACTTTAAAAAAAACTAAGGTAGGGTTTTCAATTAACTTTAGATACAATGTAGTAGATGATTAAATTCTGCTTCGACACCAATTTTTTTATTTTAATAATATAAATATTTTTCTTACTTTTTTTGGTTTTGCATTTTCCCTTTCCAAACCGCTTTTCCACCTGCTTCATGCAAGGAGAGGGGAGGGCGAAAATCAATAATTTGGTCCTAAAGCCTAGTTTACAGTTCCCGTGCACAAAAAAAATCTATGCAAATATTCCCACATGTCAAAAATAACTGTGGTGAAATGCAAAATTGATTGTTTACATGATTGGTTTGAAATATCATGCAAAACAATGGACCTGCAATTGTTTTGCATACGAAAAATAAGTGTGGTGAACAAAATATTTTTTTTGGATGCTCGGTATACACTTCAAAAACAAAAAATTATCACCACCTTGGCAACACTTCTTAAAAGTAAAGTTAGGACATAAACTATTAGTAAGTATACTAAATCTCAACCAGTCAGGTCAAAATGACAGGTTGGTGTCACAAACAGCCCCACTTTTCTTGTTTTTTTTTCAATTAAAGTCTTAGATTAAGTAAAACTGAAAGCTTTTCCCTTACGTTGCTTACTTTTAACTCTAAAAGTACATTATACATATGTTTTACTAGTATTTATTAACCTCAAACCAAGAAAAATTATTTTTCATAAACATATAGATAATTCAATTTCCTCTAATATTTGATGCGATAAGCTGTTATCGAACAGAGTTGGGATATAACACCCCGATTCCACAGGAGATAATTTCTATCAGAATGCTTATCTTGACATAAAATATCCAATTGAGTCACTTCGTTTCATCTCTTGTTGGGATGTCAGAGATATCTCTCCGCGATTATACCTTGACAGAGATCTCCGACATGAATTTTGACAGATTTAGATCCGTTTCCTTATACCAGTGTTGATGTTAATCTCTGCATTTGTGTGTGGCAATTAAGTTTTTGTTTGTTATTTAGTGTAATTTTCGGTTTCGTGATTTGAAATAGCATAACATGATTTGCCCAGCGCAGACAGAAGACAATGTTAGATAAATATAAATATCTGATATTAAGTTGGAGAGAAATTATCTCCTGTGGAGTCGGGGTGTAATGATTACTTTTTGTAATTTATTTCAACTCTCATTACAAACAAAATTAGTAGTTGAATTTTTTCCGAATACAATAAAACATAATTGTCTTTGAAAAAACATACATTACCATTACTTGTAATTGTAGACATAAAAAAAATCACCAACAAATACAAAAAAAACAAATTGAAAAAAGTTAATTCCACGTAGGTACTACTTGTAGTTGAAAAAAGCAATGGATTTTTGAAGTTAAATGATTTCTTGAATTGTGACTCATTACATGTTTTTTAATTGAGCTATAATCACGTAAAATATAATTGACAAAAGCAATTACTTTAATATTTTTTTGTGTTATGTTTACTGAAAATAACAATCATTTCGGGTTTTTTTTCAATTACATTATACTAATGGAATTGTAAATAATTGGCTCTTTTTAATAACATGTTATTAGTAATTGAGTGTCTTCAATTACATTTTAAAGTAATTGAAAAACGTTTTGAGATTTCAATTACAAGTAATAATTATAATTAAACTTATTTCTATCATTATTTCCAAACTCTGTTATCGAGATATTGATTAAAACATGGTATTCAATTTAGCCATTTCACAACTTGTAGGCTGTGATGAATTACACTTGCGATTGTTTGTTGAAACTAGATACAACATGGTAAGTTACAAGCATTATTTACAAGTATAATAAAACCCTTCCTTAATATGCAGAATATCTTCATATTTGTAATTGAATGATAAACATTTCTTCTATATCAAGGCAGAACTGGGTAGTAATTATTACAACAAAAAATTTCTAATAATTGAACAAATTTAGTCACTGATTACATGTATTTGTTATTGAAAATTTCAATTAAAATACATACAAAATTGAAAAAAAATTGTATTTAATTACATGCAATTGGAAAAAAATAATTCAACAAATAAAAGTAATTGAAAAAACCTGTAATGATTAATTAAAATATCAATTACGTTTACCAATATGTAAGGGAAAAATCTTTCCGTGCCGATTATTAAGTTCATGTTAAATAGATGGGAATTCATAATAGATCGTTACAAAGGTTTCGTCTACCAGATGCGAATAAACTAAAAATCATGCTTGTACATATATAGCCGTTGATATACGTAGCAGCATTTGTATTGAAATTTAATGTAAACAAATATTAATTAAGACTACCGGTGAAAAATTGGAATTTCTCCCTTACCGTTTAGTTACAGTTTTACATGCTATCAACTAAAACCACTTATTCCTCCTTAAGTCTACGATCTTACTAACCTACGAAATAAGAGCTAAGCCACGGGCTTAAATTTCTCATAAAAAATAAATAAATGGCCGTGGAATAGTAAAATGAAGTCCTGTTTAGTGATTTGAAATTCTTACGAAGTTTCCAAAACTTGCCTTTTTTTTGTATGGGTTTTGAAGGCTTACCAATTTGAAGTACCCAAACACACCTTTTAGAATTTTCTTTTGTTTATTTCTACATAAATTATTATTACTTCTTCTTTATTAAAAGAAGGAAAAGAAGCGAGTAATTGGAGCACCAATGACAAAAAAGTTTGTACAAATAAGCTACCTATATAAATAAATTTTATTGTATTCTTCAGAACCTACTGAAATCATTGTGCATAGAAAAAACTATGATATCGAAAATATAAGCCTGTTGATACCAAACCAATAAAAAAAATGTTGATACCAACAACGATACAAAAAAGAATCTGTGGCTTATTCCTTCGCTAAACCATCTGCTTCGGTGATTTAGCTAAATAGACGTCATTTAGCAGACATTTTGTTTTATTAGTAACATTTTGCACTTAATCCACGGAATAAGGCTAACCTTTCGCTATTCCGTGATTTTTTAATTTGGCTGTTAAGGTTCTAAAGTTATCCATGACAAAAATAACAAAGAACAACAAACAACATTTTTAAGACAGAAATTCTTTCTGTCCTTAAAAAAGATGTTTGAAGGAGTAGTTATCAGATAATTTTAAAACTTTAAACCTGCAACTTAACGGCTTTGGAACTTTGGTGCCTCATATATGGGAAATTAAAAAAAAGGAAAAATGCCAGCCCTAGACAACTTGTAATCAAAGTTTCTCAAAGTCACGCAATTTCACGTACGATTTTTGGCACCTCATTCGTGGAAAGTTCACAAAAAATGTATACCATCTGAAAGATCAGATTGTGATAAAAGGTCAACTATTTTCAGTAATTGGTGAGCCACATATTTTTTTCCATGAATTTTTAAGATTTTTTTTTTACACTTCAGATTCTTTGTTGTAGTGAGCTTAGAGCAAGCTGCAATCTACAAACAGAGGCTCATCATGAGTGCTGTGTTAGTGGTTAGTTGAATTAAGCAAATTAACACAAGCACATACATAAATACAAAAAACTTACAAAGTTACAACAATATACAAAATCAGATATAACATAAAAATTAACATTAAATATACAAAGTTAAAACATTACTACATTAACGAAAGTGGAGCACTGGTTCGAAATACTATTTTCAATCCTATTTTACTCATGTTAAAATCAATAGATGAGGCGTTTAAGTTAAAAAGTTTGCACATACAATTGAGAGGTTTGTGTGTGCCATAGTTTGTTCTGTGAAAAGGAACGTGAAAAGGTTCAAATCTTCGCAGGTGTTGGGATCCTCCAAGATAATTAATGCCTAAATTGGCTAACAAGTCAGGCGCATCAATTTCACCATTGATAAATTGATGAAAATATACCAAATCATTATTAACACGCCTTTGATATAAAGTTTGAAGTTGCAGAAGCTGAATTCTGTGTTCATAAGGTGGCAGGTTATACGGATCAGCCCAGGGAAGACCTTTTAAGGCAAAACGAATGAATCTATGTTGTATTGCTTCAATACAGCTTTTATAAATTTCTAAATAAGGTGCCCATACTTGGGAAGCGTACTCAAGATGGGGTCGTATATAAAAATTGTATAACGAAAGAGTAACATACGGATCGTTAAATTCCTTTGTCCAACGTTTTATAAATCCAAGCATGGAACTCGCCTTATTTACAATATAATTGATATGTTCTATAAATCCTAGGTCAGAACTGAAGTGAACACCCAGGTCCTCGAAACTTAAAACACGACACATTGTGTGCTGCGAGATGGAGTAATCAAAAGCACTCACTACTCGTTTTTTAGAAAAAGTTATAGTTTGGCATTTAATAGGATTTAAAGAGAGGCCATTTTTGCAACACCAGACATTAAAATTGTCAATATCAGCCTGCAGCAGAATTTGATCCTGACTAGATTGTATTTTTTTTTAAATCTTCATATCATCGGCATATATAAGAACATCACTAAAACGTATACATGAAGTAACATTTATAGCTAGAATGAAAAGTAACGGACCCAGATGACTTCCCTGGGGTACACCAGAGTGAGCATTGAACGAGTTTGAAAGGAAGTTTCTAAATTCTACTTGGTAAGATCTATTTTCAAAGTATGATTTAATCCATGCTATGAAAATGGTCGGAAAACCAAAAGCTTTGAGTTTGAATATAATAATGTTATGACTTAGCTGGTCAAATGCCTTAGAAAAATCAGTGTATATGCAATCAACTTCATTCCCGTTTTCTAATGCAAGAGAACATTTATGCAAAAACGTAAGAAGAAGAAGAAGTTTCCAGGTTATAAAAAAACTTCTCATCTGGGTTATTAAAAAAAAATGCAGTTTGGAAGCTCACGCACAAAACAAGTTTAGAGCTTATTTAATATTTCTAGCCAAAAAAGAATCTCGAATAGTCGTTACTTTCCACATAACATGAATTATAACGGTCATAAAAAGTCAGCTATTTTCAGTAAACGGTCAGCTATAGATTTTTCAAGTCAATTTTTAAAAATTTTTCCAGATCATAGCGATTTTTTGGGACCTTATTTATAGGAAATTAGCAACAAACTAATACCATCTGAAAGGTCCTTCGAACTGTTTAAAAGTTCAGCTAGTTTTAGTAAACTAGAAATTTAGTTGACTTTTTCTGGCCACCTTATCAATTGTTTTTCTACGGAATAAGGAAAATTATATTTCGTACAAAAAGGGTCAAAATCATAGGAGCCGATTTTTCTTAAAATTTGTATGGAAGATTGGGTAGGGCAGAGCTAGCTGGACCACTTGTTACTTGAAATCTCTTAACTTTTCACTTATTTATAACATAATAATGAAACTGAAATTCACAGAAGGAATACAACTTCCAGTTCTTAAATAAATTTGAAAATTTGTTTCAACAGAAAAATAAGATTGCTTCAAATGCACCAAGTCCATGTGGTAGTAGGGCAAGTTGGACCAGAAGTAGATGGTGTAGGTTGAACCAAAGCCTACATGGTGGAAAAGGAAGCTCTATTAAGGATATTACTGTCGTTAGTTTGAAATTAAATAGATCCATAGACTAAAACTTTACTTAAAATACAACTATTGACAACCTAAATAACCCCATTACTAGTAATAGAAAATTCTGTATTGGCCCTATTTCGGCAATAATGGCTTACTCATCGCTGGGTAAACTCTCAAAATATGCTTCCATACACATCGCTAACAACATATCGATAATAAGGCTATTCATGCATATTTGAAAAGCCGTAGATAAGTTTTCAAATTGGTTAAGTTTTTCTTTTGGTTAATGAATTGTCAAATTTTGTATGGGAAATGATTAACACAATTTGGTTTAACTTATCAAAGGATTTTGCTGCGTAAAATTAACCAAACTGGTTAAACTTACCCAAATGTCATTGTGACTGTTACTCTGATTGAATAACCTAGCATTTAATCCAAATGTATACAAAAGTAGTTCATGCAAACTTTGCGTAAACTTATCATTTTACACAATTTGTAAACTTACGACGTTGCATAAATACCCTTAATATTCTTCTTCCTCTTTCTAACTTTATCTATCCAAAATTTTTCATATTATTTTAAAATATAAAATACTTATTTTTTAATTCAGTGGGGTAAGCTTGATGAATATATTCCGGTACTATGAAACTACACTTAGAATTTTTCAATTTCACACACAAAATACAAGAATTCAATAACAGGACTCACAAAATTACTATTTTGTACCCGTACCTTTTTGTAAAATTCACACAATTTCACTACACACTTTTGTCTAAAAATACACAAATTAGCCCGAGGTTCTCCTTCGGAAGTTACAATTCACCTTAAACCAGTCTATCACATGTGGGTAAGTAGGTATGCTTTATTCTGAGTTGCTAGCGTGGTCCAACTTTCTCCATGGCCCAACTAGTCCCACCCTAATCTATACCGTCATTTTTTCATAAATGTTATTTTTTTTTTTAAATGTTCTAAAAAGCAACACAAAACCGTAAGGTATCCAGTTTCAAAACATGGACCACGTCGTTTTTAAATTAATAAATTTTCAAAAAAAAAACAAATTGGGTTTTTTTTTAAATCCAAAAAATATTTTTTCTTTTTTAAGAAGCTCTTGCTTAAAATAAATTATTAAATCAGTCATATAGTTAAAAAAAATAAAAAGTGGAAAAAAGGTTCATTGAAAGGTAAAATAAATAGCATGTTTTTAAAAAATGGCTTGATTTTTTTTTTTAAGAAGAGTTGTGGAGCCGTTTTTGAGAAAAATAAGATTTTGTAAAATTGGTTGAAAACAATTTAATGGCAACTCCACTATTTTTGGTTAGAAGAAAAATAAAAAAAAACATACAGTAGCCGCTCGATTAAGTGAATCTCAAAATAGTGAATTATCCAAAATAGTGAACATCCGTCAAGTTGGCCATTCAAAAAAAACTAACTTCTAAAAGTTTGCAATTTGGTCTTATCAAATACGACTGTGAGACTTTAATAATGGTTTTGAAGGCTTTGGACCTTTGGCTCCTCATATATGGGATATTTCATATTTGAGAATGCCATCAGTAATTGGTCAGAAAATGTCAACTAGTCCTAGAAATTGGTCAGCCCTAGGTAACTTGTAATAAAGTCTAAACAATTCTAAGGGTTACTCAAGGTCACGTGTGATTTCTGGCACCACACTTAAGGGAGAGTTAAAAAAATTAAGATAAAAATAAAAACTATTTACAGTAATTGGTCAGCCATATTTTTTTTATGAATTTTCAAAATTCGTTTCAAGGTCATACAAAACCTTTTGGCACCTCATTTGGAATTGGAATCATTTGGTTAATTTCCCTTAAATGAGGTGCCAAAGGTCCATAACCGGTTTTGGGGTTATAAATTTACTTTAAGCTGAAAAAAGGTTTACACCTAACCTTTTAATTTTTGAATATTCATGAACATGTTCTTTGAAAAAATATGTTCCAAATTTGAAGAAAATCTAGTCACCCGTTTAGGCTCCAGCAAAGAATTTTATAGAGCTATCAGGTTTCTACCAAACAGCACAGATGTATTGTGTACATTTCAGCTTATGCTGATGGACAGGTTTTTGCTAGTTTTTGTATCTATAGGTTCATATTGCATAATAACGGGTGATTTTTTAAGAGGTTTAGAACTTAAAAAAAAAAAAACACAAAAAATTCGAAAAAAATGAATGAAATATTTATTTGAATCGATAGTTTGAACCTTGCAATTTAATGTTTAAAGATAATTTCATGCAAATGTTGACCGCGGCTCCGTCTCAGGTAGCCCATCCGCTGAGTCCAATTTTGGCATACTCTTTCACACATATCGGCCGGTATCTCACGAATGAATGCATGGATGTTGGCTTCCAGTGCGTCAATCGAAGCGGGCTTGTCCCTATAGACATTAGCCTGGACATACCCCCTCAAAAAATAATCTAATGGTGTCAAATCGCACGATCTAGGCGGCCAATTGACCGGCCCGAAACGTGAAATTAACTGTTCACCAAACTCGCCTCGCAATTGCGCCATTGTTTCGCGTGCTGTGTGGCATGTGGCACCGTCTTGTTGAAACCACATATCATGCAAGTCAAGAACTTCCATTTCGGGCAAAAAAAAGTTTCACCATTGACAGTAACGCTGCGATTCGCAGCAAAGATTTCATCTTTGAAGAAATATGGCCCAATAATGCCGCCGGCCCATAAACCGCACCAAACAGTGGCTTTTTCGTCATGCATTGGTAGCTGTTGCAATGCTTCTGGCTGATCTTCACTCCAAATGCGGCAATTATGCTTATTTACGTACCCATTCAACCAAAAATGAGCCTCATCGCTGAACACAATTTTTCGATAAAAAAGCGGATCCTCGGCCAGCTTTCCAAGAGCCCATTCACCAAAAATTCGGCGTTGTGGTAGGTCGGCTGGCTTTAGTTCTTGCACCAGCTGTATCTTAAAAGGCTTTACGCCCAAATCCTTCCGCAAAATTTTCCACGTAGTGCTGTAACAAAGGCCTAACTGCTGGGAACGGCGCCGAATCGACATTTCGCGGTCTTCTGTCACACTAGCTGATACGGCCGCAATATTTTCTTCACTACGCACAGTACGTAAACGTGTTGGTGGTTTAATGTCCAACAAAGTAAATTTGGTGCGAAATTTGGTCACAATCTTCCGAATAGACTGCTCAGAAGGTCGAGAATGCCGACCATAAAATGGAAGCAGCGCGCGATGAACATTTCGAACCGAGCACGAATTTTGATAGTAAAATTCAATAATTTGCAAGCGTTGTTCATTTGTAAGACGATCCATGGTTAAATTGCAAACCAAGCTGAAGCTGTTTGACAGTGACAAAAGGTACTAAACATACGTCAGCTGTCAAAAATCACCCTTTATTTTTGAATATACGTAAATGTACATACGGGTGTTTCGATCGTTACGGGTGTAACAGCCAGAAGCCTTTATTTATTAATTATTCACATATTATTCACAATTTTTAAATAAATAAGTATACTACTAAAGTATTGAAAATTAGTGGTTCAGATATAGGAACCAATTTAGCTGCGTTAAGGGTGTGACCTTAGAAAGGTGGTGATTTGTAAAATTTTGTATGAAAACAAAGTATCATTCTTTTGTAAATATTAACTCCTATAGTTAATCTTCAGTTTCAGTTAATAAATGTGAAACAAAACTAAGCAAAACAATACAAAATTTGGATTTGCAAACGTTACTGTTGTGACAGTTCAGAGTTACGGGTATAACCGAGCGTGACTTTTATGCATGAAAACAATATAAGAAACGTTATTTTAATGGAAAATTGTTGTCATATATGTATTATCGTAATTTGCCAAAATCGGGAATCAGCGGCGTATACAGCTCCATTTCTTGGGGGGGGTCATACCAAAACAAAAACCCAATTCAGTTCTTTTAAATGTATTAATTAAAAGACTGATTCACGGTTTCAATTTTTTCGCTTTTTGTACTTTTTTTGGAATTAATCTCCGCTGGTCCCACAAATGTAACCATTTTTTTTTAAATTATAAAGAGTTGGGGTCAAAATTTTAGCAATGTCAAAATTCGTTTTACAAAACTTTTCTTTCGAAATTTTGTTTCTCAATATTCTCCAAATTCCGTTAACATAATTTTGACAAAATAAAGAGAAGTTTGGAAATTGTAAGAAGGGCGTAATTTTTCTTCTTTTTTCAATTACCTTTTAATCATTTTAAATAAAAAACAGTAGACGCTCGATATAGTGAGGTAATAAAACCAGCCTGTTCACTCTTTCGAGATTGTTTACTTTTTCGCAAGCTTTCAATGAGGTTTAAAAAAAAACACTTGTTTAGTGTCCTTGAGCAATGTTAAATTCTTTCGAGACATTTTTTGTACAAAAATAATATGTTTTTAAATATAATTTTGTGTGTTCAATATAGTTTTTTTTTTTTTAGATTTACTAAATCGAGCATCTACTGTATTATTATTTGCTGACAAAGCTTAAATATTTGTATATTAAGGGTATTCATGCAACTTCATAAAACCGTAGATAAGTTTACAATTTGTTGAATTTATATTTTGGTTAATAAACTGTCAAATTTTGTATGGGAAATGATTCACACAATTTTGTTAAAGTTATCAAGGGATTTTGTTCGTAAAATTAACCAAACTGGTTAAACTTATCCAAACGTCATTGTGACTCTTACTCTGATTGAATTACCTAGCATTTAATCAAATGTATAACAATGGTCGTTCATGCAAACTTTTTACACAATTTGTAAACTTACGACGTTGCATGAATACCCTTATTATTTTCTGTGTAAAACACAAATTTTGTAGAGCTGAGTTTTGGAAAAAAAATTTTGATCCACTCCCCAAATATAATATGATCTTGAGGTTGTGTACCAAAAATATTTCGTATGGATTTTTTGTGCAGGTTGTGTAGGTTTTGGAGATGTTAATCTTAATATTTTACTTAATATTAATATTTTTTAATATTTTTCTTAATATCTTAAGTTTGAAGACAGTTTTAAGCGACAGTTTGCATTAATTTATTTTTTTAATCTGATAAGGGGATAATAATGAGGGGATAATTTTCTCATTTATCAATCAAAAATTGTGGTAGTTAGAACCACTCTTTTATAGAAGATAAACATTCTTAGCTTCCACAATTTGTCTTTATTGAAGCCTGAAAATGAACATGTGAAGTATTGGCCGCAGATCAAAAAAATGAATGCAGACCCAATATGGTCTTCGAACTTTCAAAAGTGTTTAATACATGTGTAAACTTAAAATTACCTTCTCAATGGGTTTTCTCATGATAATTGAAACATACAAAATAATTCTGAAAAACCATTACCTACCAATGTATGTATATGTATTAATATTTATTTGAATAAAATTGATGCATTGATTGACTATTTTTAGAAATCTGCATACAAAAAAATTTATAAAATTTTTGGAATCCCTAAAAGTTAATTCGTAAATAAGCCAAAAATCCTTTAATAAATTCAGATCTCAATCAAAAAATGTTTTTAGGGTGTATGACAGGGCTGTGTCTAAGGGTGGGGCACTGGAGCAAATGCCCCAGGTGCCTACCTATGAAGGGGGCCATGCCGTACTGCGAATGGCTCGCCACGTTCCATGAATGGTGCCATGAAATGTGTTTGCGGAATATTCGTTAACGCAAACTGGAAAAGTCTTCTCTAAAAAAATGCAAATACAAATTTTACTGCGTTAGTATTGTGTTCAATAGTCAAGTTCGCTAAATTCACGAATTTGAATACATCTACGGTGCAACTGAGCAGTACAAAAATCGAGTTGATGATTATTGAAAAGGCAGAGAGCATGTTTGTAAACGTCAAAAGCCTTAGCAAGTAAATTGACTGGCGTTGATGAAAACAAATTTTCAACAAACAGGACGGTTACATATTATTTGTCATGACGCTTTCCGGGTCAAAAAAAACGACGATCATTTCACGAACAAATTGACTTTGACTGACCGATATTGTGATCAATTCATAGTTTAGGGAATAATGTTTAAAAGCACGCTTAACTTGCGTTGGATTGTCATCAATCGAATTTACGATCGTTACGATTAAAAGAAAATGTATTTTAAACATAATCCAAAATTAAAAGTAACTGTTAAATTCGTGTTTAAAAGTCAGACAAGAATGTATAATTAGAGTTTTTGTTGATTTCATTCAAACATTCCAAGCAGAGCGATGTATTTTAAGTTACGTTGCGTTGGAATGAAATTAACGATAGAAAAAATATCGAACTCAAAATAAAAATGTCGACAGGTTAAAAAATCTATTTATATCAACTTTTTTTGTATGCACTAAATATTGGGAAGAAATATCGAAAATTCGATCCTTTTCTCGACTTTCTTTTTAGGCTGTTGACCTTTTGTCTAAGTTCGAAGCTAAACATTTTATGAACTAGTAACCAAAATAGGTATTCTTACATGCAAAAAAAGTCGATATAAACCGACATTTCAACTAGTTAAATCGCCTTTTTTGCTGGTAATTCGTACGTAACCTATACTAAAACATGTTGGTACTGGGTTTGAGTCGGAACGGCCCTGGTGTATGGAATACGGTTTAAAGTAAAATTTTTGTTTTTCATTGTAATATTCATGTAATTTATATTCGTATAATATCGTCTGTTTGTTTTTTTATCCATTCATTCATTTATTTTTTTTTTATCGAAGATGATTTCCTTGATATTTTGTACAAAATTCTCACAAAATAAGTAAGTTAAACCGATCAAAAATAATATTGAAAATACTTTGAGAATTAAAGAGTGTATATCTGCCAAAAACGTAGATCTACCAAATTGATTTTGAATCAAAAAATACATCAATGCTAAAATGTTCTACACGCAAGTGGTTAAAATCGTCTATTTGATAAATCTTAACCAAAAAAAAAAAAATGTTTAATTTCGACAATAAGACCCCAATAGTATTATTCGGGCAATGGCTTGTAAATGTTGATAGGAGAAGGTTAATACACTTTACCAATAATGAGTAGGTAGCCTATTCCAAACTTATAAAAAAAAATTTTTGAAATTATATTTTAAGATTGCAAATATTTTTGCGTTTCTTATTATTTTTTGCGTATATTTTTTGAGTTCTCGGGGGGGTCATGACCCCGTGACCCCCCCCTTGTATATGCCGTTGTCGGGAATCAAATTCTTGCAACTGCTATTTAACTGTTGTTTGAAGGTGAGCTACTTTCCTAATGCCTGGAAAACAGCCAAAATAATACCCATTTTGAAACCTGGTAAAAGTGCAAACTCACCAAGCAATTATAGGCCGATAAGTTTATTAAGCTCACTAAGCAAATGTTTTGAACAAATCTTAAAAAGTAAACTTGTGTCTCAAGTGACTAGAAACAATATTTTACCACTTGAACAATTTGGTTTTAGGCCTCACCACAGCACAGTGCATCAAGTTCATCGAATAACCAAACATATTAAAAATAATTTAAGGATGGGTAAAAGTACGCGCATGGTACTCCTTGACATTGAGAAAGCATTTGATACTGTTTGGCATAATGCATTATTACACAAACTCTTAAGACTCAATTTCCCAATGTACCTTATAAAGACCATTCAATCCTTTTTGTCTGATAGGAAATTTATGGTTTCAATTAATAATTGGTTCTCTGAATGTTATAATATAACAGCAGGTGTACCTCAAGGTTCGGTGCTAGGTCCAATCTTATACACTATCTTTACCTACGACTTTCCATGTCTAACAAACTGTGATAAAGCTATTTTTGCGGATGATACTTGTATCTTTTTATCAGATTCAGTTGGTTTCATTATTGAAACAAATTTGCAATCTGCTCTTAATGTAGTTCAAGATTATTTTTTTGATTAGAAGATAAAAATAAATGCCTCAAAGACTCAGACTGTTTCTTGCCAAGTAATAATCTTCAAAAGTTGGTGGAATAAGCACAGAATGGCGTTCAAGTGCTAAGTATCTTGGAGTTCATTTAGATAAAACTCTAACATTTGGTTTGCATGTACAAGCTGTAATCAAAAAGTTTAATTTAACTATCAAAACACTTTATCCCTTTATTAACCGGAAATCAAAACTGAGTAATGATAATAAGCTCCTGATATTTAAAGCAGTTTTCCAAGCAATTATGTTTTATGGTGCACCTTGTTGGGGGATATGTGCAAAAGCCCATATTGGAAGACTTCAAAATAGTTCAAAATAAAGTTCTTAAAATGATTCTCAAGCTTCCATGGTCGTTTTCAACAGCTGAACTTCACGCTATCTCAAGAATAGAACCGGCATTGCAAAGAATTGAGAAACTCAATGAGCGCTATATTATATCTTGTATATCTTCAGATAACACATTGATTTCAAACCTAGCTTCTTAGTTCCTTATTTTCCTTTTTTTAAGACTGATTTTGTGATATTTATTTAATAATTTATTTATTTTTTTAATTATTTTATTTATTTATTTAATTATTTATTTATTTATTTATTATTTTTTTATTTATTTATTTATTTACTTATTTATTTATTTATTTACTGTTCTATAATCATCTATTTATTTTTTGTTTTTATTACAGATTAAATTACATTGTTTTTATTGTTTGTTCATTGATTTATTAACTTGTTCATTTTCGTTTTTCTTTTGTTTTTTTCTTTTTTCATATATATTTTGTTATTAATTTATTTGATTGATTGTTTATTTATTTATTAATTTACTTATTTATTTAATTTTTAATTTATTTATTTATTTATTGATTTATCATATATGTGTAAAACTTAAAGTTGGGTTTGATTTAAGTACCTCACCACCCACCCTTCTCCTCTCTAAATCCACAAAACACTTTTTAATGAAGGTTCTTATGTAGCTTTTCCTTCAATATATTGTTATTTTTTTTCATTACTTGTATTAAAATTTTTATTATTTGTCAGTAGTAAGGTAGATTTATACCATAACTCTGTAAATTGTGCAATATAGTTTAAGAAAAAATGTAAGAATATTCTGCTACAATAAATACAAATACAAATATGTATTATCGTTTCCCACATGTGAGAAACACTTTTTCTAGAAAATTGAAGTTTCTCTCACTGAAAAATGAAAAAAATTTTCACTTCAATGGGATTTTTTCCATTTTCACTTAAATTCGATTAAATTCTCATTTAAAGTAGATTTTCGTAGAATTATATTCATACATCGTGAATCCCATATCTTGAAGCAACAAAACTAAAAATTAGTTGAAAAACAGAAAGAATAAAGTTTGAAATACCAACCCGTTACTAGTATGACATAGATTTAAAAATTTTAATATGGACCCAGCCAGCATTAATTTTAAATGCTTGAAATTTCGTCCGACCGTTGATCATAATATTCTTCTTTTTTCGCCAAATTTTCAGTTTCATATAAAAATTTGTTTTTCTAGTAATGAAAGAAATGATTATTTGTGTTACGGGTGTGACACAAACCATTTTATAAATCAACTGCCCAAAAACTGAGTTTGTATATTTACAATAGAATAATCAGATATGCACCAGTTCTAAAATTGAGAAACAGTTAACTGTTACAAAATTGTTTAAAGTTTCTGCCAGCAAAAAAAATGATTTTTGGAGCCCTATTCCAAGTAGTTCTAACTGCAAAATAAGTGAGGGAAAATAAATGATTGATAACTTCACGTTTGAAATAAACATAGGATCTTTAAAAATCATCAAACGGTTTTATTTTTTCAATTCTAAGGCACATTTTGTTTTCTTTCGTATAAGTCGTTTATAGCATGAAATCACCCATACAAATACATATGCATACTTACCAGGGCCGTTCTTAGACCTAAGAGCAGCTGGGGCAAGCTACAAAAAAATTTATACAGAGTTAGTAAAAAAATCAATATTTCAACCTGTCGATGTTTAACTGATAAACAATTTTTCTGTCGTTCATTTTACGAAACTTAAAATACAACGCTCTGCTTGGAATTTTTGAACAAAACCAGCACAAGCTTGAATCATAAATTCTTATGTGACATGCTATGGAAAATAAAAGCCAATTGTATCGTTAAATTATCCCTGTTTTTTGACGCCGATTTAGCTTTCCTCAAGTATGAAACTGTCCTCTTTGTAGAAAATTGGTTCAGTCAGTTAACTTGTAAACGAATTTGACGTTTACAATGACGCACTTTGAATTTCAATATTTTGTTTGTCGACACGATTTTTTACCATTCAGCGGTAGCATAGATGATGTTTTCGAACATTATGTCTTACCCAATTCATTTCGGTTTGGTCAACATAATAGCAGTAATAATTGCATAATTTTGCCTACATAAGTTCCCCTACATTACGGGTGGCGCCTTTTACGGAACGTGTCATGCCATGTGCGGTACGGTGCCTTTAATGGCATGGCGCCTGGGGCGGTTGCTCCACTGCCCCACCCTTATGCACGGCCCTGATACTTACTTTCATTCTAATAGAAACACTTTACGAAAAAAAATTAAACGTTGAAATTTTTTCTTGAACAATAAAAATAAAGCCGATATTATCTTAATATTAGTTAATTTGTTTTAATTAATGTACACATATACATCATAATGGTAAATAATATATTCATTATATTGGCAATATAGGCTTAAGAAGGATCAATATGCAGTATACGGATATGTGTTCTCTGTTTGCATCCCTCCTTGCCAGGATATCAAGCTAGGTATGTTCTGGATTTTGTTTTTATAATATTAATGATAAATAATCTATCTATGCATGTAACTCTGATTTAAATTAATTATTTGGTATAAGTATATGTTGGATTTGACAAATTAATATTCGTCTGAGTATTATCAGATGTTGTTTTATCCTCAGGTAATTCTGGGTCCTCTCTTTCTTCTTCCTCATCAATAATACTGATATCACGGAGTGAAGGTCTATGACTTCTACGCCAGCCTAAAATATTTAAAAAAAAATAAAAAAAATAATTCAACGTTAACAATTTTTATATTATACCTTCTGAAACTGTCGGTTGCTTTGTTTTTGTTAAAAGTTTTGTACCACTTATCGATATTAAAATTGCTCCTAATGGTGCTGTCAGTATGATACTTAGCACAGATATGGTTTGTACTATTTCCGCATAATGTCTTTCTTCTTTACTTGATTCGCTTGTTAAGTGTTTCATTGCAACTGGACCCAAAGCAGCCTGGACGGTGGCCTTAGACATCCATGACAAAGCAACAAATATTTTTTCTTTTAAATTTAATTTATCACCGAATGCAATTCCTGCTGTACATAAAATACGTAAAGTTACTCCAGCAACTAAACATCCAATGCCAACAGACACGATATCTGGGTCAAGATCTGCAATCTAGAAAGTACAAATATTTTCAATACCAATAAAAATTATTATTTAGGTATGTTCGATTGATTTACCTTAACAGTTGAGCCAGTGATGCCAAATAATATAGGCTCAAAAATCATCCAAAATATTTCAAAAGCGGTCGAAACAGGATTGTCTTCAATTTCCCAACCCTGCTTACACCAAAATAAGTTTGAAACAAATGCTGCAAACACAACTGCAAGTGGCCCTGCGCCTTCATAGCCGATAACTTCGCTCCCAAATATAGAAAATAGTCCACCAGTAAAAAGCAGAATAGTTCTCAATGGAACTACGTATGGATCACCCTTTTCGGGAAAGAATCTTGACATGTATCCCCAAGCAATTCCAAATCCAAGGCCACCAAAAATACAAACAGGAGCTTGAGAAATTTGATAGGCCATTCCTTTGTCTGAAAACATAATGCTACTGATAATACCAAATACAGCCACAGATAATGCGTCATCAATCCCAGCGACAGCTATAATAAGAGTTGGAATACCCTTTGCTACACCGTAGCCTTTTGTTCTCAGTCTAAATAGACATGGTACTACAACAGCAGGTGAAACAGCAGCAATTATTGATCCAAGTAGAAAAGCCCATATCCAGGGTATGCTGAGCAAATAGTGACTCATTACAGCGACTACACAAGCCTCAACGGTCCATGGTATGACTCCGAGCTTAAGAATGGTTTTCCATACTTTCTTAAAAGCATATGGCTCCATTTCAAGACCAGCTCGAATAAGTATTATTGTAAGTGCGAATTTTCGTAGAATTGATGTAACTTCTGAGAATTCACCACTGAAATTCACCCATCCGACATTCTAATAAAAAACAAAGAAAATATTTTGAACGGTGCCAAAACACTTAAAATTGAATTGTTTGTTTCTTTAGGAGAAACGAAACTCCTGATGCGTATGCAAAATTATAACAACAAAAATGATCTTTTTTAAAAATGTATACATTTATGTTTTGAATTGAAATTTATCTGCAAAAAATATGTTCCATTTTGACAAGATCTATGTCGCGAAAAAAGAGATTAAATATAAAAATACCTGAAATAATAATCCCACTAGCAGCATACCAATTAATCTTGGAAGTGTTGTCAAAGATATAAGCCATCCACCAAAGTTTGCGGCAACTGTTAGAACAACCAATCCAAAAAGTTGCCCTCCAGGAGCTGCGGAATCACCTATTATAACATACGCTGTGCACCAGATCAGTATTCCTAGAATATATGAACAGGATAAACATATAAAATCCTTCATGAAATACAAACTTGTAAAGTATTTTGAACTTACCAATTAGAATCAATGATAAAATTCTGGAAAACTGCCTGAATGATGGACAAAGCGGATAAGGACAAACTTTTTGCCAATATGGAGGTTCCCATGATGGACGGTTTTCATCACCTCTGCATCTTAAACAAAACGTATAAATCCAAGATTCCTCCAAATGACTTCCAACATTTGATGTGTTGTGGTGGTGATTGATTTTTGCATTCAAAGAATCAAGAGCTGTTGCCCTACCACCATTAGCTCTGTTATCTACAGAAAAGACGTTGAAAAAAAATGCTTTTAGTTTTGTATATAGAGAAAAGTATTCTAAAATCAAGGTTTCTTTTGGAGGAATAAGGACTGAAATAATTACACATAAATCTATAAAACTTAATGGTCCTAACGTCTTTAGGAAAAGGCAGGACATGTGCTCTTCGTTCATACAAATTCTTCAAAATTATTTTGGAATTACGCCAAACTGCGTTGCATGCTTGCCTATTAAGTAGTGTCTTCTTCCGGCTTCCCGCTTATAACTGTTATTATGGAGCTAATATCAAATCTCCTTAAAGATATCAAACAGCTGAAGCACGTATAAGAATGCATGGACAATTTGGGGCTATTCTAGAGCTTATAGAGACAGAATCCAAAAACTTAATAGTGTTTTTACTCTCAGAAAAATGCCAATGGTTTTGGTTTGATTCCAAGCCGCTGCCACCCAAAAACAGATATATTTTTTCCGAGGTTGCGCCTCTTGTGAGGAACTAACAAATCCTCCAAGAGTATACTTGTCATGAAAAAGTGCTTCTAAAAAATTTCCTCTATTCCTGCCAACAACACGCACACAAGAATGGTTGCTAGTTGTAATTCACTAGACCCTGGTTCTCCACGAGCTTTTGGACCACCATTTTTATTTATTTATTTTTGACTCTCTAGAAAAATAGGTAAAGTTCCGCCTAAAACACGCAACGGTGATTAGAAAGATGAAATGAGGCTTAAATTTTGTCTACACACCTCCAACCACAACCACAAATGCATATTTGATCTTTAATCCATTGGTATACAAATGAATCGTATCAGCTTCTGAGAACTTCATATCCTTCTTTAGGTAAGTCTAGAAAGTATGGTAGTTTGAGAGTTGCTGATGGCTAGGTGAGTTGACTCCAGTCCGGAAAGTCTTTGAATCTGACACCTAAACATGTGGCGCCTGCAACTGGAAGAGGACCTTAAAAAGCTTTCCACTTAAAGTTTGAAACTGGAGATAGAAACTTTTTGGTTGGAACGGACTAAAGTGCCACTTTTAATAGGGAAGGGTACAAAATCGCGAATGCAAAAATCCCGACGCCCTAAAAAACATTTCTAAATGAAATATAAAATTCTCGAATGCAAAAATTTCTAACGAACAAAAATGAAGAATGTACCTAAATGAAATCACGAATTGTATATAATCAAAAGAAATATCTCAAACTATTTCGAATATTAAAATCTAGAAGCATCTAAATCCACATATACTTATGTATTTCCATATAATAAGCCCAAAAAGATGAATTTTAAGGCTAGAACCTCGGAACCTCGAATGTCTTAGTTGTGTTACAGTTCTAAGCCATTCGTGATTTTTCCATTCGGGATTGTGGGTTTTGGGATTTTATCCATTCGGGATTTTGCCATTTAGAATATTTGGCATTCGGGATTTTTTCCCATTTTGGGATTTTGACATTCGGGATTTCTTACCCAATCCGTCCCTTTATTGAGGAAGGCCGTTTTCGAAAACGTCAATTGCGCCAAAAATTAATTTGCAGAATGTTCTTGAGCGCAATCTGCGATGGATTCATTGACGTTTAACGGATACGACTGATTGAGGTGACCCAATGAATGTGTTGACATTCACATAACAACGACTTAAAATTCAAACACACACACACAAAAATGCTGTTGACGCATCTGGCGGAGTGAAAAATTTTATAGTTTAGCTACTTTGTCTAATGCAGCTGACGCATACGTCGCTTATGCGCTGGTTCCTAAAGAAAACATGTATTCAATCGATCTGTCCGTTTAGTGAGTCGCCACAACAAGGTGGGGCCTTAAGGCACCGACCCATAGAATCCGTGCGTCGGTTGCGACCATGGATTCATTGACGTTCGAAGGATGCGACTGATTAAGAAGACCCGATGAATGCGTTGACATTCATATAACAACCACTTGAAATCCAAACACACACACACATAACAACCACTTGAAATTCAAGCACACACAAAAAAGTTGCTGGTGACGCATCTGCCAGAGTGGAAAAGTTAAAAGTTCGGCTACTTTGTCCGTTCCGGCTGACGCATACGTAGTGAGTGAGTCGCCACAGCGGACGCAACGGATTCTATGGGCTGGGGCCTTTAAAATATTGACAAAACTAGAGAGCTTGATCATTAACTTCAAATGCGTTTGCAAGGGTAGAGGTGTCAACAGTGTATCAGTGTACACAGTCAATCACTTCTTGTTTTTTTTTATTATATGACATATATATGATATATATATGTATGTATATGTATGTAGCAAAAGAACACATTTTTACTTCCCCTCGCAATAAACCATCGGTCAGCATCGGTTGTCGAAGCCAGTTAATCTCATGTGTTTATGTTTTTTGTATTTGTTAGGCATTTTTTTCTACTTAGGTTTTGATCTTATTATAAAAGTGTGGGTTGTAAATTTATTTAAGTTTAATATTTTTTGAACTTCTGGTTACAAAGACTTAATAATCTTTAACGATTTTTAATAAATTATTAAATTAAATATAGATATTATTTGGAAAAACTAATGTTTCCCCTTCACCATGCACTAAATAAATGTGTAAACTCCCGGTAGTTCGAAATATTTTTTTTTTCTAGTAATTCAAAATCAATAATGCTTTGAAATTTTGTGATTAAATGAAACATAAAATATTAAAAAAGCTGCAGCAAGAAATGCATGGCAACTATTGAATAAATGCGAGTTCAACGGTACAAGAAGTAAGTGATCCACTGTTGACAACTTTATACCCTTAATTGAGTGACGCTGTTCAAACTGATTTTGTGCCAGCAGAACAATTGCATATTTGACGGTGGCAAATATCTGCGCGTCAGAAATTTGTGATCAATGGACGATTAAATTGACTATGCATTGACATTTTCGCAAATGGCCGAAGTAAGAGTGGGTAGTACTTTTGATGAAAGAAAAAGGTAGACATGATCTTTTTTATAGGGGTACTGACCTGCCCAGCGTATGAACTGGCTTATAATGTATTTTTAAGAGATCTTGTAAGGTGCTTTATATGTCATAATAGTCATTCATTAGGCATGTCAGTAGTCAGTTTAATACCAAGTTTCAAATAATAGGGGAAAGAACCTCTACTTACAGAGCTAGTAAAAAAGCCGTCTAGGTTTGTTTTGATAATATATCTCCTGCCTGTCAAATAACCATGCAACCCATCTACCGTGAGAGATATTAAATGTTTGCCATTTCCTCTAAACTTCCGTTTGTAATAAGCATATTTAGCATTATCGTAAGTGGATATCAGTAAATCAATCAATCGTTAAAAAGGACTTTGGACAAATGATGATAGGCCAATATAGAATTGAGTTCTTTCGGGTTTACATTCAAAGTTGTATTCGATTAAAGTTAGCAAAATTATCGTTTGAGTCTACTATGGTAAGGTTTGCCATTTCATGATGGAAATATATACGAGCCAACAACGAGTCGAATTTATTAAAATTTATTACCGAAATTCGGAGTCAGTGGCCTCAACGTTAAGAGCGCTACGTCCAATTTATGGTCGTCATAATCGTCCTAGCAGATCAACAATTGAGCGTCTAGTGGAAAAATTTGAATTCACAGGCACAGTACAAAATGTTCCCGTGCCAGTGAGACAAAGAAGTGCCCGTAGTGTCGAGAATATTGCTGCCGCTCAGGCTTCAGTTTCAGAAAGCCCAAATGTGTCTCTCACACGTCGTTCTCAAGCGTTGGGCATCTCTGTGACGTCATTGTAGCGAATTTTGCGAAAAGATCTTGGCCTACATCCTTACAAGATTAAATTGACGTGAGAACAGAAGCCGCTTGACCACCAGAAGCGTCGTATGTTCGTGAATTGGGCTGAGCAACAACTTGAAAATGATTCGGATTTTCATCGAAAAATCATCTTCAGCGATGAGACTCATGTCTGGCTTAATGGCTTCGTCAATAAACAAAATATGCGGTATTGATCAGGCAGCAATCCACACGTACTCCATAATTCATCATTGCATCCCGAAAAAATTACGGTTTGGAGTGGTTTATGGGCCGGGGGCGTCATTGGGGCGTACTTCTTCCGTGATGATGAAGACCGGCACGTTACTGTGAATGGGGATCGCTACCGTTCAATGAACCGAATATTTTTGGCCCCAATTGGATGATATAGACTTGGAGGACATGTCACAATCAATTTATTGGAAACCAAGTTTGGAGAACGTGTTATCTCACGAAATGGTCCAGTCGCTTGGCCGCCTTGGTCATGCGATTTGACGCCGTTAGACTATTTCCTGTGGGGCTACGTCAAGTCTATGGTTTATGCCAACAAGCCAGCGACGATTGATGAACTTCGAACGAATATTGCAGCAATTGAAATTGAAATTGCAGCAGTATCGGCCGATTAATGCTTGAAAACCGTCGAAAATTGGGTTGAGCGTCTGGACTTCTGCAAGCATGCCCGTGGTGGCCATACAAAAGAAATCGAGTTCCATACATGATGGCATCGAACGTTTTTTCACAGGAATAAAGAATTTCATTGATATCCAAAACTGTTTTTGTTTTATTTAAAAAAAACTTTTGTAGCGCTCTTATTGAAAAACCCGATACGTCTACTACAGGGTAATGCATTTCCGAAAACTTTCTTAGTTTGTACTATAAAAAAAACAACATTAAAATGATCATCTTTAAGGTACATTTAAAAAAGAAATAAGTTATTACAATTAGTTAAAGAGAACACTCCATTCAACCTGGACGATGATGTTCAAAATTTCCGTCCACGTGACAAGATTAAAGCGTACAAACAGTGGCGTATTTAAAGATTTTGCGCCCCCGGGCAAAAAAGTCTTGGCGCCCCGCTAATTCGTTACTAGCACCCCGAAATAAATGCTCCAACAATTTTTTTTGTTGAAAATTTCAGTTTCCGCCAAACAAGACTGAAGTTAGCAAACGGAAATACGAAAATTATGACCTTTTAGTGCATAAAATTGTCACTTTATTACATTTTTGAGCAAAAATGAATATGTTGCATTTATCGTTCTTTTTTTTTTTAATTTTAAAAATGAAGTTTATTTTTAATAATGCGTATTTTTAAATATAAATAAGAAGCAAATTTAGATATCGACATTCTTTAATTCTGCAAAAATAGGGAATATGCTCAACTGTTCAAACGTTTTTCGCCTATCCGAGAGTGTACATTATTTATCTGTGTTTGAGTATGGAACATGAACGTTCCTTATTGCAATTTGTGACTATAATCTTCCAAAACATGCGAAAAGTAAGGCCTGTGAAGGGGAACAATGAGATACTTGTTTTTTTTTTAAATTTGAGCATTTCAGATCGCTTATTTAATGGGCTGTGCCATAAAATCGAAAATTTGTTTTTCATGATTGGTCTCAAAGTTTACCTATAAAGGTTTGCAGAACATTTATTCTTCTTAAAACTGAAGCAACCGGTGCAAAAACTAGATAACTTCATATTATTGAATGTTGAAAAATTACAAAAAAACATGTATAGACAATGTTCTGTATAAAAGAAAGATAATTAATTTCTTTTTTTTTTTTAGACTCATTCAAAAAAAGTTTTGTCAAAAACCGATGGAGGTACAGTCGCTCAAAGAAAGTGAGTTTTTCGTTTTTTATCGCGTATTTTATCGACCTTGAATATATGTACTGGTGAGCTAAAACAGACTATACAGCGACCGAAAAAAGGAAAGGTATTTTGAACTAATGAGCGTCTACATAAAAAGAATTCAATTGATGACAAGTGAGAATAAAATCAACTTGAAAGATTGTTGCTATGATTGATTTATACTCGTAGGTGATTGTTTTTTCTAAATAACGAAGGTTGGAGGTAAGGTTCAGATTGCAATCGAGGATAAACACACAACTTAGTTGTATAACTTGAGTTTTTTTTTACTTTGAATATTGAAATGTGGCAGATTTAGAGTAGATTGAAGTTTTTTGTTTCTTATTTGTTTTGCCGATGACAGTATACCATCAGCTTTTCATATCTGCTTTTTTGATTGAAATCCCTGTCCTTCAGATGTGGAGCTTAGTTTTTTGTGATGCAATCTCAATCCCTTTAAGGAAAACATGCAAGTCTATGAAGTATGATCACTCTGAATAATTGCTTTTACCCAACTAGAACGTACGTTTAGGTAAAACCCTTTTGATGTCATTTTTCATATTTCATAGTTACATTATTCACTCTGGATTTAAATTGGATTTAAGTGAATTTTAAATCCAACCAATAACATCTTAATCTATGTCCATTCATTACAAAAAGATTTTAATGGATTTAAAATTTTGAATGTAAGTGCTAAAAGCTAAAGTTTAAATCTGGGTTAAAAGAGTGAATAATATGGCCGTAACTGTTTAGTGTATCCGTATTCTCGTATTGAATAGTCATTGTCAGTGCCTCACCATGTTAACACATTCACTATGGGAATTCCTTTTGACGCTCATTATAAACTTTGAAATATTATAAGATTACATAATATTATCTATGGCATGTGCCCGGAATACCTAAATGAAATACTGCAGTTTGCGCAGTCTCGTAGGCGTCTACTCCATCATTTTACAGTATAGAGTGATCTTTCTATAGTTATATCAGTGATCTAACTCTTCTAATTAAGTTTTTTTAATATAATCAGACAGTTTTGATTGACTATGTTATATTTATCGAAATAAAGCTGAAATAGGATACTGAGTAGAGTTTTAATATTGATTGAATATATTGTCAATTGTTGTTTTCTATTAATACACAAATATTAAAGTAGGGAAAATAGTTAATCTTTAGGCTTCTTTATTTCAAGTTCCAAAGCAGCTTAGCCATTCTGAATTTATCCAAGCTATAATCTCACTGTAACAGCAATCATACGTTATTTTATTACCTCTGGACCTACCGCGTCGTCGACGGGAATTGAAAAAAAGTCTACTTCGTTAGGCTTAGACAAGTAGATGGGAGGATTGCAACCCAATAAAACCACTCCCTACAAATTAATAAAAACATTTCCATGCAAATATGCATTCATACGACTGAGTGCAAAACTGCCTGAACAGAATGGGAGACGGAGCTGCAATAGATGTCAAAAATACTGCAGTGAAATTTAAAAATTGTTCAACTCTTGCAGATGTTGCTGCAGCATATTTAATATCTATTTTAGCTCCGTCTCATATTCTGTTTAAGCATGAATGCTTCATTATATGCAAGTTTTGTTGTGGACTGCAAAGTTTTGCGATATTTACGCTGATATTTGAAAAAAACTTTTGTATATAAATTCAATTGGTCAAGCAATTAGCAAGATTTTATAGAAAGCCAAAATAGATTAATTCAAAATGACCACCATTTTCTTTAAGAACGACCTGGGATGCCCTGGCCAGTCATCGACTGCAGCACGTGACTCATTTATTAGTAAATTCTCCACTGTATGGACAAGGGCTCGCTTCTGTGACTCCATTTTTCCTAGGCTATTCCCTCTAAAATAAATCATAGCTTGTTATTTAATGGCTTGAGGTCAAGGCATGCTAGCTGTCCAATCATCCCATGAAATATAGTCCGGAACATTGTTTTTGAGCCACTTTTGTGTGGTTTTTGCCTTGTGAGTTGGAGAAGAATCTTGTTGAAATGCCCACTGAATATTCTTTAGTTTAGTTGCTTGAAAACGTCTCCAAAACAGTTGCTTGATAAACTATCGCTTTAACGACGTTTTAACTTCTTTCTCACAAAGTTAAGGTCTGGTAACACCATCATAGCTCACTCCAAATCATACCATGTAACATTTTAGGGATGGTGGCTTCTTTCAACCTTCAAAATGGGTTCAGATACTTCCCTTGATGTCTGAGCATACACTCGGTCATTCTGCTGACTTCTTCTTCTTTAACGGTAAAGATTTCCTCAGCAGTGAAGAGAGCTTCTTTGTAACCATTTTCTGAGTACAGACGCATCAGAGCTTTCTATTTTGCTTGCAGTTCTACTTATATGCAACTGAAAACAGGTTTCAAGTATGTCTTTTGTGTGCGTTGAGTCACAAATCTTCTTTAATGGTGCGAAACATGAAATTTTGGGAAACACTCATTTCCCGCGACACGATTTTCTGCATTTTACACGGATTCTCTTCAGAATTGCGAAAAGAATTGTTCAAAGCAAAGATTTTTTAAACTTTAAGTTATAAAACCTTTAGGGAAAAATTATAAAAAAAAAGTAGTCTGTCAGGGTCTAGAAATTTCCGCCTGCCTTTTTGAACAAAAATTTGAAAGAACATCTAGAAAGGAATGGCACTCGAAAAAATAGTTCACAAATTACTTCCGGTTACGGTTTAAAGTATCATCTTTACTCAAAAGACCGGATTTGTTTAAAAAATTTCGAATAGTTTAAAACGTATCTGCTGGCGGTTGCGTGAAATGAGATTTTCTTTAAATGAAATTGTCTACCAACACCTTTTTTTTCAATAATGGGCAGACATATTAAATAGAAGCTTCATTTTTTCTTACACAGTTAAAAAAACAAAGAATTTTTAGGGCCAGTTGAACAAATATTTATTCCGTGGTTCAGCAATTTTAACTCGATGACTTCAGCGAACTTATTGAAGTTCGACGATGGTTCTGGCAGTAAATTGTACCATCGTAAAACCTAAGTAATTCTGCCGAAATCAGCCGGTACAAATTTGTTTAAAATTTAAACCACGTTTGTACAACGGGTCGTTAGTGGTTTGTTGGTGGCCTTTTTTTCATAATTCCATTACAAATCTAGATCCTACAATAGATATCTGCCAATCACTTTTTTTCATCAAATAAATCATTAACTTAAACTTATTTAAGATACAGATGATCAGACGAAAATTGTCATTTTTTGTTTTCGAAAAATAAGTTGAACCTAAACTTAGATTTTTTGTTTTTTTCTTCAACATTAAAATTGATTAACTGGCCGGGTGTTCAAGGAATTTTTGTCAGGCTGTCAAGAAGATTTCGTCAGCCTTTTTGGATTAATGCCTGTGAGAATTCAATTAGCAACGTTATGCAAATAACTAGACTTGCCACATTTTTTTCTCATCTCAACGTCAAATTTTACATCTGTTTGTTAAGTATTCAGGTAGGCTGACAAGTGGGTCCTGATTCAACACCTCAAAGGCTATATATTCCTATTGATAAGAATGAGCCCCGAATCCAGGTGACTTAAAAAATATTGAGAATTGCCGACACTTTCTGAAATGGATACGACAATGGATTTTTAAACATCTTTTTTTAGTCAGTCTTTTGCAGTTACAAATTATTTAAAAACAAGGAACTTTTACACTTTTATAAAATAAAATTAAACTTTAGTTTTTATTTATTTTCTCATTTCAACCAAATTTAAAAAAGAGCCCTATTACACGACGACTTGAGTCACGACTTTTTTCGATATTAAATGAGTGCGATGGTGAGATCAGATGTTTTTTCTCGTTCGCACTCGTTGAATTTCGAAATACTCAAGACTCTTAAGTCGTCGTGTAATAGGCCACAAACAAATAAAAAGGTAAAATTATCACTTCGGGTGACTACCTACATGTACCTAAACCTTTGAAATAAAAAGGAAAACAATTTTAAAAACGAGTTTCGGTTCTCAAGTGTGATCAAAGCTTTTGAATTTAATTAAACTATTCATGTAAATATTTTAACCTTTGAAACGCGAAGACCTTTTGAGGCGTTGCGGGGCCCCTCGTAACACGGGGCCGTGTGCGGTGGCAAACACATCACGCGCCTTCCGCCACCTCTGCGAAAGATATCAATTTTTTTCTGTCCTTAGCTCAAAGAAAAACTGATACCTTGTTAACATGGAGAATTGAATCCGAATTTAGGTCCATGTAGACCTGGATCGGGTTGAATCCGGATTACTCGATCCAATCCAGCTCGTTGTCATAAACCTGGATCAAAATTTTGATCCGCTCAATGTAAACGTGTTATGAGCTACTTATTATTATTTTATGAAGCACTGAACGCTGCCATCAGCCATTCCAGTTATCTTTCCAGTCAGTGCTGGAAAATTGGTTGGTTGGTGGATGGAAAAAAAGCGAAATGTGACATTTAGGTTACGACAAATAAAAACAAATAATTGCTCGTTCTCGCTCCTGTTCGCACTTATTACCTTATTTTATTTTATTGTTTTTTAGTTTTTGTGGTGGTTATTAAAAAATTTGTTGCATTCTGCACTTTTGTGCAAAAAAACCGTTCCAACGATATATAATTTATATGCCTTCAGCTTCAAAATTCGTGTTTGCCGTTTTATTAAATGATATCATTAGAGTTTTCATTTTTATTCAGTAGTGAATCCTTGTTTAGCAAAAAAAATTATATTAGTATAATAATTGCTATTTTTTGTTGTTTGGGCCAAGGACTATATATCAATATATTTCTCTGCATAAGTTGCGTCTCAAGTGTTGTAACGCCTTCTGTGACCTATGTCATTTAAAAGGTCTGAATGATTGCTATTTTTTGTTGTATCGGCATTTGTCTGTATCTCGAGCAGGGAAATTGTTATAACCCAATAACTATTATACATAGGTGTTATAGTGCAGTGCAACAATTAATTGGCTATAAAACGTTTTCCTGTATACGAGATATAGACCTATGCCTATATAAACAGTAACGACACTCATTAAAAGATTCCAATGATATAGGCCAGAAAGTGTAACAACATAAAAGTTTGGAATTTGTAGTGTATAGTGTTGTGTAAAATTTTAGCCCTTTGACTGAAGTTCAATTTCAAGGGTTTGCTACTATTATATTAAATCAAATAATCAGGTCCTTTCTACACGCTAAATGTATTACTCAAGAAGATAACAAATCAGGAGAAATTAAAACGTATAACGAATAATGTGTATTATTCCTGAAAATGTAAAACTTACCATAACTGTGGATAGACCCATGTTCTGATTCAGTGTCGTGAGACGCATTCAAAAGAATACTTTTCCGTCGGACGGGTCCTATTTCACAATGGGAATGTACGGACGTCTGTAAATCAAGTATATAAATTAAATTTTTGGAAATTGTTTTGAGGTTAAAATCCAATATTTTATTTAGGATACAATTTCCAAGCTAGATAATGGTAAAATAATGATTGTTCAAACAAGAAAAAAACGATGCCCGTACCTGTGAAATCTTTCGTCTAGGATGAGGTTCAAAAGCAGCATTATCATAGCTATGTCTTGATTCTGAAACAGGATCTGATGCGATACTAACTCTTCTCTTTGGTTCATTCACAACAACAGTACCATTTTTGTTTGTTCCGGTATATGTTGGCATTGGAGTAGTTGTCACATCATTTGCAGGTAAAATCAAAGCCGGTGTTGTTGAGGAAACAGTGTTGAAATTTGCTGCTGGTGTTACCCCATTTTCATTCATGTTGATAGTTTCCTGAATATAAAAAAATAAATAAAAATGACCTTAATATCATTTCAGAAATATTAATTAACAATACCTCAAGCACAATATACACAATGCATGTGAATTTAGTTAACATTTACATAATGACTTCTTAATTCGATCTTCTAATAAAAATATTTGTAATTAAATTAGCATATTGAGTATCACGGGTGATGATGGTTGATTAGCTAGAGTATACTTTTGCTGTCAGTATAGTTTGATAAAAATATTTAAAAAAAAGCACGACCACTATCACGTGGAACCAACAAAGAGTTATTAATTAGCATTCAATTTGTGTTTTCATAATATAATAAATTAAATGTGATATACCACATTCATGAGGTGTACCTGCCATATAAGTCTTAATAATATTAACCATAGTAAACTGTGACACATCGTTATGGTTAAATTATTCAAAATAATATTCTTTTAAAGTTTGTAAACAGAAAATTGGGCCAGGACTTTTGGCCATACTTGCTAGAATAAAAAAATACTTGCGATATTTTTTCCAAGTAAAGTCAAAATAATTAATTTAAGAACTTATATTTTATCTACAGCTATCCATTTTCAACATTCTACACTTTTATTTTTTAATTTGTCCAGTATAATTGGCGTCTGGGACTTAGAGTGCCAGATAAGTTAACTAGGTATGTCTTTTATTTTGTTATTTTTAGATTTTTGAACATAATCTTTGTATTATTTGCAAGTCCCAATAAACGAAGAGGATACTCTTCTCATTTCCCCTACCCCCTCACCGCGGAGAGTTTTATAATAATAAGAGGAAGAATATCAGTGTCTGTGAATTTTTCTTAGCTATAAAATGATGCCATAATTTATCATTTTAAAATGTGGGTCGTTTATTTTAAACCCCGCTATGGTAATTTTAATTTGTTTTCGAGTTCTAAATGTCTCATGGAGATTAAACCATCAATGCAACAAAAAAAAAATTCAAAAGTTGGCACAAACTACTATCGATCATCCCTGACAAATCTCCTCACGTTCCAGGTTTAGTAAACATCTGCCTATGTTTTGCCAAACACAATTTGATCACAAAAAAAGTTTCAATAAGCTATTTTGTCAGCAATGATCGATAGTGTCGTGTACCTTGTTTGGATTATTTATATTAAAATTAACGAATTTATTAGTCAAACAAATTATTCTATAATGTAAGATTTTGTACTTTGTACATTTAAACCTTATATAAGTTTTGTTTTAAACAAAAATGTAAACTATATATGTAGATAGTTTATATATAATTAACATATCTAAATACATTACGTACTATTCCTATTTATATTTACAATAAAATCGAAGAATATAAAGTTTATGATAACAGGGTTTAAATGTTCCGGTATTCGTGAAGCTACCAGCTGTGGAAATAAAAACAAAAATGTGTCCAGTTTATATTTCTTGAGTGCTCAGTGTTTCTCCTCCGTTTTTTGATAGATCAGGAGAATAAAATATAAACACAAACAGTATTCCTTTCTTTCTCTTTTCTTAAGGCTACGGTTATAGTGGATGCGTATTCTCACGAACACTAATCGTCTGACATATTCGTCAGAACAAACAAAACTATCCGATCTCATAAAACCGGTTACTGTGCAAGCATTTGTTCGTCCGAAGTCAAGAGTTCTGAACAAATTCCGACGCACAGTTTTGACCAACAGTTCGGACGAACAGCTTTGGCGAATACGTCATACGCATACACTGTAACCGTAGTCTAAGGGATTCTTATTCGTAGATTATGGCTACGGTTACAGTAACTGTAGCCTAAGGCGTTGTTATTCATAGGCTATGGTTGCCGTTGCAGTGGATGTGCATTCGAACGAACAGTTTTTCTGACGTCTTCATTAGAACTGTTCGTCCAAATTGTTCATCAGAACTTAGCGTCGGAACTGTTCGTTTGAACTGTTGGTCAGACGTCAGAGCTGTTTGTCGGAACGCGGCAGAAAAAATCCAACTGATTTGGCCGATCGATCGTTCTGACGAGCTCGTCAGAACAATATTATTGTTCGTCCGAATATGCTTCAACTGTTTCCACAAACTTCTGACGAACAGTTCTGCCAGAATATGCATCCACTGTAACCGTAGCCTAAGTAAATTACTGCGACGAAAATACTTGAGCAAGCGAATCCAAAAAATTCAGTCTCAGTTTTTTAGAGGAAAAGTAAGAAATTATCATGAAGAATCCTGTACTCTAAATCTTGAATTTTTGAGACTAAAACTATCTCAATAATTTCCAAACTACACAAAAGTACGGAAACGAGAATTCACAAAAATTCACACAATTTCACAATACCTAATGTAAAAGAAACGCATGGTACTATGTTTAGCTTTCATTTTGCCTTTATATTTCTGAGATCTCAGAGGACTCGGAGGACTCAGAAAAATAAACAGGGTTCTTCACGAAAATTCCTCACTTTTCCCTTTAAAAACTGAGACTCAATTTTTTTTTGGATTCGCTTGCTCAATTATTTTTTGTCGCAATAAATAACATTAGAAGAAAACGATAGTTGTTTTGGTTTCTATTTCAGGAATACTGTTTCAATTTTATTCTCCTGCTTTGTCAAAAAATGGAGGAAAAATATTTGGTGCCCAAAAAATATAAACTGGCTAATTCTTTTACTTTAATGCTATCATTTAGCTAAGCTGTGAGTTTCAGTCCAAAAAATTTCTTGGACAGAAAATCACAAATAAGGGAAATATTTTAGTCTCTCGTTCTCTTTTGTGAAAAATTGTGCATTTTTTGAGTAGAGGGAACGGCTTTGGACTAACAATCACACAAATGCACAGAAAATCACACAAATTCAGAGAAAAGGAACATACCTTTACATATTTGAGGGCTCAGAGAATATCTCAATTTTTGCTGTCAAATACTTAGGAAAAAAATGGATTCGTTTGCACAGGTGAGCGCCCTAAAAAATAAATTGAACAATAATTGTTTGCATTAAAACAATTTTTTTCGTCCATGTCAAAACACGTGTGCGCATTAAATTTCTTCGTGTGTGCCAAAAATCCATCGGAATCGAATAGCGTGCGTTGAATGTGACACGAAAATGTGTGTGCGCCCGGACGTCCACATTGACGTATTTGTTTGCATCTACACAAATATTTGCACCGAACAAGGCGCACAACGCAATTTTTTATTGATTTGGATGCGGCTTAGAGCCGACAGTAAATTTTGGGAGTGGATAAAAAACCAAAATTTGAGTATGGCGGTTTAAAGGTGCTTATATAGTTATATGAAATACCAAAGTCTGGCAGAGGTTTCAATTTCAACCTTTGGGAGGGGTGGGAGGTAAAAACCCGCTTGGCTTCCTTTCTATATGTTAAGGTCATTAACTCTTTAATTCACTGTTTTACTAGATTTAGTTTATTACTATCCCAAACAAACAGTTCTCACTCACCTTCTCTACCTCAAAAGTAAGTGGAGGAAATATTATTTGTGCTAATGTTCTGGAAAACTTCATGGAACACAAAGTGATAGAATGTTTTTACTCATGGAACTCACACTTTTCTGATCTATTCAATAATTTTCCGTCTAAAACAGATTTATTAATGACAGCTTAAAGGTGAGAACTTTAAAAGCACTAGTTGATTTGTTTGTTTGTGATAGTAATATGCTTCAATTTATTTTGTCGACACAAAGCTGCACTTTTCTGTTCTTTATTGCTCTGACAGATTTTACACTTGTGCTGTACTGCTCTGTTCTGATCTACACTTGCGAGCAAATATATGGAATCACCCCTTTCGCCTTGCCATCGAACGTACTTTCACAGGAATAAAATTTTTTATTGATATCCAAAACAGTTTTTGTTTTATTTAAAAAAAACTTTTGTAGCGCTCTTATTGAAAAACCCGATATATGAGATAATTATAAACTTGATCTCAATGCACTGTGCCAAATCTTTCCTATCTTCCTTTTACGAATGTAAAAATTGCCATGTAGCACCGAGAGGCTTTAGGACCAAAACTGAGAAAAATAACTTGATTTAATTTATTTAAAAATGCCTTGAATTAATTTTATCCAAGCATATCTTGAGCCTATCTTTGTTTATAAGCAAGTTATGCGCAGTTTATTGAAAATTGTATGTGTTGAGTCAGGACAAGACAAAATATGATATTTACCAAGGGCATCAGAAATTTCAGAAAAACTTCAGTTTAATTTCTGTCACAATAATTGTGTTGACCAGTGTATATAATTATTGAAAATGTATTAGTATCTAGAAGCTTTGTTTATATGGCATTTTGCCTTGACAAGAAGTTTCATCTTAGCTTTACCAGTTCAGGGTGGAAAGTACCAACTATCATAATGAATCATCTTATTGTTTAGAGGTAATAAACTTTGAAGAAGGCAAATCCACTTAAGTTTTTGTTATTTTGTCGACACAAAAGACACACGGCCATTAAAAACTAACACTTTCGATTATTTTTATCAATTAACTTTAATTTGCACAACATAAAAACTACTGGCAAATAATGATAAAATTTACCTGCATGTGCTGGTGCTTATATTGTAAAGTTTACAGTCTATTGTGAACCCAATTCTAGACACCATATTATTCTTAATGAAACTAGGACGCATTGGTGTGGCGTAAAAAAAGCAATTTAACTTATTTTCATTGAAAGGTGGGCGTCAGGTGATTTCTAGGATTTGGCCAATTTCGGGGACTTAGTTACAGAAACACACATGTATGCGTTAAAATCAGGTTTTTTGTTTTGTGGACATTTTAAAAGGGAAGAGGGTGATAGTCTACTGCCTGAACAGAATTAGAAACGGAGCTGGAAAATTTAAAAAATGCTGCAGCTGGAGTTGCAGGTTTTGAACTATTTTTAACTTTCACTGTAGCATATTTGAGTTCTATTCCGATTCTCATTTCCCTGTTTATGTGGTAATGGATGCCACTGCGAATATAGCAGGCTACTGTCTACAGGAAGAATGATATCGGATTTTGAAGGTTTTTGATGATACATGTCAACCAAATTTCAAAATCTGTCTTACGTTTAGCGGGATTCCACTGTATTAGAATCTGACCTCATTTATTTTCATTTATTTCGAAGAAAAATTCAACTATCAATGACACATTAAAATTTTGATCTCTCACGGTCAACTAATACCCAGTCTGTGAAGAAATTGACTATTAGATTATCGACAATTCAAGTAACATAGATTTTAGGTAATCAAAAATATAAAAATAGTTCTTAAAGCTATGATAAATTACTAATTTCACAAATATAATAGTATGTAACTTTGTATTATTATTAACATAACATAAAAAAAATTAAGTAAAAGAAATATGACCTGAACATATTGTCACATCAGTAATACCAGCGACTGAAGGTAAGTGGTTCGCTTAAAATAAATAAATTTGGTGGCACAACAGCTCGTGGAGAACTAGGGCCTAGTGACTTACAACTCTCAACCATTGTGGCGTGCGTGTTGTTTGCAGGAATGGAGGGGACCTACAATGTTTTGCCGAGTCCGAATGGCTAGATGAGAAGCATATATTTATTACAAGTGTACTCTTGGAGGATTTGTCAGTTCCTCGCAAGAGGCAGTACCTCGAAAAAACATTTCTGTTTTTAGGTGACAGTGGCTGGGAATCGAACCCAGACCTTCGGCATGACAGTCCAACGCATTTACCATCATGCCACGAGGTACTACTAGTTGGTTCGCTTGGTGAATTCATTAACCAAATGCTGACTCGCAGGGTCATCAACTAAAAACTGGGCGTTTTTTCTGATAGAATGTCTGTCAGTACGCCACAAGGTGTTGTTCTATCTCCCCTTCTCTGGAACTTGGTGGTAAATGAGCTGCTAACATGCCTGGAAGCGGAGGGTTACAGAGTGATTGCCTATGCGGACGATGTTGCTATTGCCGTGTCAGGGAAGCACCCTACTATAAAATATAAACAAAATACAACGCTTGGCTTGTTTATGTATAAGTGGTGCGCTTCGTACGACACCCTCTGCCGCTCTAGACGTTCTGCTATATCTGACGCCCCTCGATATTTTTGGCAAACAGGTGGCTGCTAATACAGTCATATGCCTAAATTCTTCCTCACAATGACCAACAATAACATTGGCCATTTCATCATTCTGAATTCATTCGAATCACTCTCAAGTCACATTGTTTACACCATCCCAAAAGCTACTATTCGGCAAAAACTTCTAAGTCACCATTCCTTCTAAAACTCTCTGGGAGGATATGGGATTCTTGGAAGATGAATTGATTCAAATCTGTACAGACGGATCGAAAACTGATGACGGGGTGGGTGGTGGAATGTACTCAGAAAGACAAGAATTAAGTCTCTCATTCCCTCTTCCTAATAATTGTAGCGTGTTCCAGGCGGAACTTATGGCAATTAAAGAAGCTTAATCTTGGCTGAAAGAAAACGTGATATCAACCACAGATATCAGCATCTTCTCAGATAGTCAAGCAGCTATCAAATCTCTGGAATCTGTCTCTACTAACTCTATAACAAACATAAATAGCAGTTTATGTCTGTTGGAGATGGCTCAGCAGTTTAACATTCACCTGTGTTGGGTGCCGGGGCACCCATCGCTACTTTTAAACTTTTGCAAACTTGGTCTAGAAGCAAATACTAGAACACTCAAGCTATTTGGGGAACCTGTGTGTTAAGTATAAAGCAAATATATCTGGCCAGTTTATTTTTAATCGTGAATGAATGAATATGGTTGTACCAAAAGTGAAAAGTTAGGTTGGTGAATTAATTTCAGTGTAGTTGAGTGGTAAACAAAAAATTATTTTGCAGTAAGAAAATAAAGTGTTTTGATGACTGATGACGGGTTGGCGGTGGTGGTGTGTACTCAGAAAGACTAGATTTAAGTCTTTCATTCCATCTTCCATATTATTGTAGCGTGTTCCCGACAGAACTTATGGAAATCAAAGAAGGCTTATCTTGGCTGAAAGAGAGCGTGATATCAACCACAGATATTCGCATCTTCTCAGATACTGGACTGAATTCTGTTGAACGCTATTGCTGAGGAAGAAACAGAAAACAACTACTTCTTCGTCTGCACAGATGAAGTGCAGTTTACCAAAAATTTAGTAGCCTGTTTCCACAATTTACATTACTGGAGTTACAACAATCAAAATGTAAAAAAACAAAATAAATCGCAGAACCGCTTCAGCTGCAATGTGTGCATGGCTTGCCCATGTTAGACGAACGGTAACTGCACGACGTTTTTTTATTACGGATTTAAATGAAGAATCCTATCTGCAGTTGCTAGGAACCTTTTTGACAGATTGATTAGAAAATGACGCTTTGACTATAACAGACGAACAAGATGGAGCTCCAGCACACTTAAGCCTGGTTGTGAGAAATTTGCTGAATAATCATTTCACCGACCGATAGATAGGAGGTCCCACGCAATGGCACAAAGATCGGAACAGATCAGATTTAACTGCTTTGGATTTGTACGCTTTGGAATTCATATGAAGAACTATTTATATGAAGTTGAAATTTCTTCTTTGGACCTTGGAACAACTTAAACAAAGCGTTGAAGTCGCTGGAGTCAAATGGCAGGAGAATTTGGGGGACTAAAATTTATCTGCAGCTGTAGGAAGAGTAGGGATCACATCAAAAATTTCTAATAATAAATATCGGAATTTCTTTGTAAATTCGCCGTGATGTAAGTACCGACATAATTTTTTGTTTGAGTAGTGCAAGAATAGTATTGCTTCATCAGGTTCGGATTCGGAAATATTAAAATCTTATGCGAAAATATTAGTATTGCTCTATATAAAGTAAACAAAATTGTGTTTAAACAAATCGTTTTGCAATAACTGCGCAAACTTGCCTTGATGACCATGTTCAATATGACTGCGCCATACTTGATATTGATCAATAATATTGCCTAGTAGACATAACTTTAAATGTCTATGAACAATTTTTTGTTTAGTGTATTTGAGTTCTTAGAAATATTTATAATATTTTAATTATAAAATAACTTTTTTCCGAAAAACTCGTGTGACATCTAATATTACTAATCATTCAAAGTCTTTTCTTACTTTTCAAGATATATTTGAATAAGTTTTTTGTTTTGTCTGACGCACTACTAACTTCCAAATACCCGACACGCGATACCCTACTGTTATGTCAAACTCATATCATAACTTTCAACAAAGCATTGAGTGAAATACAAATATTGAAAAATTATATACATTCAAACATATGTGTATATGTAATTAGTTTGAAATACATTTTCAAGTAGAAACTACTCGTAAGTACACTTTTAGATGGCGTTAGCGTTGTAATAGGTCTTATCAGATCCAGGTTTTATTTTCGATTAATTTAATGAAATTAAATATTTTCAATTGCCATTAACCATTTTAAGTTCTTGGAAGTTATGCTATTTTTTGATTTGCGCTTTATGTGCCCTAGGCAAAAAAGTCTTTTTACACGAAAGTAATGCCATAGCAATTTCTCGTCACCCATATTTATGAAAATCTAACAACAACAAATTGATGCAATTTTTTTTGGGTGTTGTAACATACTCTGCCGTCCTATAAAAAAGGCGTAAATGACAAAATTCAAATATCGAGCTAATACCCTAATTTGAACTAATAAATAGTCTGTTATTTTGTGTAAAGCTTAAAACTCATATTTCTAACTGCAAATGGCTAAAACGCAAATTTCAAGCAGGTTGCTAATGTGCTTTTATAATTTTTTTTTCTATAAATAATCGTACCTCAAATTTTTGTAAATTATTTTATTTGAAGGCGAAAAAAGCAAAATCATACAAAGCACTAACCATCATGCCACGAAATACTACTGAACAGAATAGTGCTGCAACTGGAGGTGCAGCTGCAGCTGGAATATCTGTCGAAAAATGTCGTACGTGATTTTTTTTTACCAGCCCACAGTGTGACATTTGTGTCCTTTGAAGTGAGCTGTGCGACTTTAAATTGATCGAAAGCCAGTTGGATTTCTTGGTGTCATGTGCTTTTATATGAATTTAATTAAACTTCATTAGCTCTTTCACATGACCTCTAATAGCGAAATGCGAATTGCGAATGGTGGCGAGTTTTGACATTTCTTTCACATGAGTTATTGCCGACAGGCACCAATTGTTATGAAAAATAAACCAATAAAATGCGTGCTTGAAAAAATTTGAGGTTAAATTCCAGTGAATTTTTCATTCGCACATGTGTGGAATGCATGCTGATGTTGTGGATTGCGAATAATATGTCGTTGTGGTATAGAAAGTATCGGGTTTTTCAATAAGAGCGCTGCAAAAGTTTTTTTTTTTAAATAAAACAAAAACGGTTTTGGATATCAATGAAATTCTTTATTCCTGTGAAAGTACGTTCGATGCCATTATGTATGGAGCTCGATTTCATTTGCATGTCCACCACGGCCACGCTTGCAGAAGTCCAGACGCTGAACCCAATTTTCGACGGTTTTCAAGCATAAATCGGCCGATTCTGCTGCAATTTCACGTTCGATATTCGTACGAAGTTCATCAATCGTCGCTGGCTTGTTGGCATAGACCATAGACTTGACGTAGCCCCACAGAAAATAGTCCCTTTATAAAAATGCTAAATTTAACAATTTAAAATAATTTTAGGACGTGTTTTCTTTTTGAAAATGTAAATTGGATCGTTTATTCAGTTTGCCGGAAAGTAAAAACAAAATTTGTTGGTATTTGCGCTTGGAATTGTCTTAACAATTTTATTCGCATTCGCAGTTCACGGCTCATGTGAAAGTCACTTTACTTTTACGACTAAATAATCGTGTGACTGAAAACCGCCTTTGCAAAAATGATTTCCACAGAGCATCAGCAGTTTAGTTTTCAAGTTTTATAAAAATATATTTTGTCCAAAAACCTTTAAACAATATTAAATATGTAAACCCGTTTTTATACATTATTTTGTCTGCTTTTCTTTATTTGAAATTTTGGGTGGAAAAATCAAAATTTTATCAGGGTGACAGTAACTTCAAGTTAAGCACTGATAACATAACAATAAAACATGACATTACCATGATAGAGAACACCAAAAAAGTAGTTGGAAAAATTCTGTCTGTCTGTTTGTATCTGGATGTACAGGCTAAACCATTGATGCGATCTTCTTCAAATTTTGAGCTTAAATGCTAGGTTTCCACTTGCCTTTGAATTGGCATACTTTGACAGATTAGATTCGGTCTTTGAACGACAAAACCGCCAGTTCACTTACACTTATGTCTTTAATTGACACAAAATCGTTAGTCTTTCCAAAGACGAATAAAGTTTGACCAACGCCTTTGTCAGTTCATTGACAACTATTTCCATTCGCTTCGTCTTTTATGAACTGACGGTCATCATCAATAAGAACATTTTTACAGATATCAGTCATGTTCAATGAAATGTGAGTATATATTTTTTTGTTTTTTTAATAGAATTTTCGTTTTCAATCCCTAATATTATCGAATTTTTGTACCTTTTGTTTGTATCAGCGAATTTGGTTGATTTCCATTACTCACTTCAGAGTTGATTTTCTGAACTTTTATATTTTTGTTGTTTTTAGGAATATTATCATCCCCTAAAATGGAACTATTTTAGCTTATGTGTTGTGGTCACTCATTTTACAGTCATATTTGCTTCTTCACTTTTGATTTCAAAGTCGACCGAATTTTTAAAATCACATTCAATTTGCATTGGATCAGCTGTCAAATTAGTGTCTTTCATACACAAAGAATAAAACACGTTGTCAAAAAAATTCATTTGTCAGTTAACGATAAATTGACATTTCGTTTGTCAATTGAACTATTTCCACTTGTCTCTCAAATTTAATGTCTTTCATTGACAAATAGTTTTTGTCAGTTCAAAGATAACCAATTTTTTGTCACTTTGTAAAATGGCGCAAAAGTGGGTCTTTCGTCAGTTGGTAAATGACAAGAAAATCTTATTTATTTCAAAAACGGATCCAACCTGTCATATAGCGTTTTTTTTTATTTTAGATTTTCTCATAAACGGCTCAACTGATTGCAATCAAGATTTTTATGCAAAAGCTTCTCACAGATTTCAATAAAATTAACTGCGAAAATTAAAAAAATAAATAAATTTTGTATTTAAAAAAACATTAAAGGTATTCATGCAAAAGCGTAAAGTCGTCGTAAACGTAGTAAAGTTGTAAACTGCGTAAATCTGTAATATTTTCCATACAAATTGTGACAGAATTACGAAGTTTAAAACTTTGCAACGTTTACGACGGCTTTACGCTGTTGTATGAATACCCTTATTATTTTTTTTTGAAAATTCAATATTTCGTAAACGGGGTGACAAAGGTTTTTAAAACTATGTATGTAGATTTATAAATGTATTAATAAATACTCAAAATTTGTGTTCCAAAATTATGAAAATTATAGGTATAACTATATAAAAATTAGTTTTTAAAAAAGGACGTGCGATCTAGTCGTGCATTTGATTTTTTTTATTATTTTCGACTACCATTGTTTAATTTTCTTGCTGCTGTAAAATTACACCTTATGTAGCGGACTATCCAACTACATTAGACTCTTTCGTGATGGATATTTCGACCATCTGACCCGAACCCCTTTATCAAATTGTTTTCCTTTTTTCAAATGGTTTTTCGAAATTTGTTTTTTATTCAAATTTTGAGAAGTCAGCGATTATTTGTGTACATTAAACATATTTGTTCGTTCTGAGTGCCAGTTATAGCTTTCGTTGAAACTCATCATTGAACATTTTTGTCTTTAATTTGGAGACATCTATATGATTGTTATTTTAATATACAGATAACACATAAGACTTTATTATTATTTATATCCAAAACAAATTTTAAACCCAGGCCTCCACATAAAATGAATTTTAATATTCCAATGAGTGAACTATACGTTACCAATTATTATTGAAATACAAACATCTATTTTATGTGGAGGAATGTGTGTACTTGTTGTTTTTTCTTTGGCTTGAAATTATAATTTAATCTTAAGCTTTATTTGTATATAAAAACAACCATTGATTTTATTTTTTTTGACGTCTCAAAATAGAAGAACAAACTGGCGTGGCGGTGCCTTAGATATTCTTCAACATAAAATCGAGCAAAAATGCAGTTAATTGTTTGTTCTTTAAATTTCATTGTTTGGGAGATCATAATAAACTTCTGTTTTGGCAATCCTGGCCTTTCTGAAGTGCAAATCCAAAATCGAATTAAAAAACATAACAAAAAATACATCAGATTTATTTGGTGTCTCAAAGTAGTAGAGGTTAATAGTCAAACCACAATCTCGCGTTCGGTCAGTCGGGCTTTGACATTTCGAATAAAAACAATGGACTCTTATAAGGCAATATGAAATGTTACCTCATGCGTTGCGACCGTTTTATATTTTAATATCGTAAACATCAGACCAACGCCATCGCCAGGCCAAAGCAAAAGTAGATCTATTTTCTATTTGGTCGGGCGTTTGACAGTTTATTGTCAGCCAAAATGTTTTGAAGGTTGGAAATTGAAATAAAATAAGATGTAAGTAATTGAAGTTCGTCTATTTTATAAATAATTAACTTAAAAAAAAAGTCTGGTTCTGTTTTTTTTAAGTCCTTATATTGTTTCAGAAATCTTGAACCCGTGTTTATGAATCCCATTCACAATTAAGTAAACATACTTATCAAATATGTCATAGAAATGTCAGTCAACGCTCGAGGTTTGAAGCTGAGTTTCGTTTTACAAATGCTCGGGTTGTGCTTTTTGACACAAACAATTGAAAATACGATCAAACGCCTCTTATGAGGCAATCTGAAACTTTACCTCAGGCGTTATATCGTAAACAGCAGACCAACGCCAGGCCAAAGCAAAAGTAGAAGTATTTTCTATTTGCTCGGGCAATTTGACAGTTCATTTTTAGCCATTTTGTTTTAAAAGTAGCTAATTGAAGTAAAATAGGAAGTAAGTAATTGAAGTTCTTCTTTTTTAAAATGAATAAATCAAAAAGTGTGGTTATGGTTTTATTATTAAGTCTTCATATTGTTTCAGAAATCTAGAACCCGTCTGTATGAATCCCATTCCCTTATACATAATGGAATGCCTAAACTATCAGCAGTTGGCCCGAGAATTTCTGAGAGAATGGTCACACTGAAAACTTTTCAATATATTATATTTTTGGTAGAACTTGGAAACTAAGACGAATTTGACAAAATATCGAAAAATTATGAGAAATGGTAAAGTTAAAATGGGTATATATTTGTCGATTTTTAATAAAAATGATTTTTCAAACATGCCACATGCCACATGGGCCTTGAACAGCTTCTTTATTTTGCCTAAGCACAATTTAAGCCTATTCGTCTTGGCCAGTGTGAACATTCTCTCATAAACGCATGGGTTAATTAAGTAGGATTTTCGGTTTAAAGCATGCTTATGTGCCAAACAAACATATTCACCAATAAAAACCCTTGCACGTAGTACTTGTTCCTTTATACCCCTTATTTACCGGTCTATTCAATAGCCTAGGTATAATGCCAAAGGAAGAAGAGAAGAACACAAGCTAAAGAAGTAAAAGCCAAGAGAAAAGGTGGAAATAAGGCTAAGAAAAAGCAGCCGTTGACGGAGATCTCTGAAGTTGAAATAACTGCTTGTACTTGCGTCTATAGTGTCCTTAGAGGACTATGACAAACACTGGGCACAATGCTCTAGCTGCCATGGGTGGGCTTATGAAGTATGTACCTATATGTGTCCACACGATCTTGAATTTAATTTGTGAATTCAATAAAGTTTTCGAAAAAACTGTTTGTAAAGGTTTAAATATTCCACATACGCCACAGTTTCATTAACATAAACAACTCATCAAACAAACTTGATATTATTAATCTCTCTACTTCTAATCATAATTATACTTGTATTTACAAGTCCATCACAAATAACTTTTTCAGCAAATACTTTTATAAAACAGAAAAATTAGACCCCCTTGTAAATGTACTTGTAAATATAAGTCTGGTATACACGCTAGTTCAACAATTATTGACATTCTTGACGAGTCGAATTTACAAATGTGCGTGGAGCCTTGAGCTGCAAAAAAGCCTTTTTTTTATAAAAAACATTGTTGAAAATGAGAGTTGGAATGAATGGCTTATTAGAGCTTGTGATATTTTTGACAAAATACTTTGCTACTTTTTGAGCATTTATATAGGGTGATCGACCGACGTTTCGGTCAGAACGTCACAATAGACAACTACAATTTTGAGGTGGTCAGAGACTTTGTCTACCTAGGCTCCGCTATAAGCTCAGCGAACGATACAAGTGCTGAGATCAAATGAAGATTTACTCTTGCCAATCACTGTTTCTTTGGGCTAAAAAGACAATTGAGAAGCAAGGCCCTTCTAGAGCAGCTAAAGTCTCCCTGTGTAAGACGCTTATCATCCCGGTCCTGATGTATGGTGCAGGGACATGGACCCTATTAACAGTAGATAAGAACGCTTTAGGCTTTTTTGGGAGGAAAATTTTCGGGGGTGATTTTTGGTCCCGTCTGCATAGATGGGGAATGGAAAAGAAGACACAACCACGAACTGTACGAGCTGTACAGCGACACCGACCTAGCAAGTAAAGTGAAAAGCCAACGACTGAGATGGCTGGCGCCGGGTCACCTAGAGCAAATGAACAACAATGCTCCGACCCGGAAAGTCTTTGAATCCAACCCCGTGGGACGGCACAGCAGAGAAAGACAGCACAACCAAGGTGCATCAAAAAGCTTGAGCTAGTAGGTTGAGTTTAGACAAGAAAAAATCGTATAGACGGGGGTCTATTTAAGTTGTAACATTGTTTTTTAATAATTTGTTTTCTGTTTTGAGTCAATTTTTTAGAAAATCATTCCTCCCACCTAAGTGGGAGTATATTTGGCCTTAGTTTGCTTTTGCTATTTGGCTTTCCGGATCACTGCGGTCTAAGATTTTCAAGCTTGTCGCTACTTTAGGCTATTTTAATCAGATTTCCCGTAGGGTCTTAAACAAGTTCCTCTGAACAGACTGAAATACCGCCAAATTTTTAAAGAACTACTCACATTAATTTACTAACATTTTAAAAATCTATTCTGTCAAATACTAGTTTTAATTAAAAATTCCTAGCCCCAATAAATTTTATAGTTTAAAAAATTATTTTAAAATTTTTTATCCAGCCCGTCTCGAACGCATAGCACCAACAATTTATTTATTTTCAAAATAAATCGAAAAGAGATTTTAACGATCTCTAATGCTGAAATTCACATAGCGAAAATTGGTTTTTAACATTTTTTGAGAAAATTGTTTTGTTTGTTTTTTGGTTTTCCCGTGTATCCTTTCCAATTTAGAACAAAGGATCTTCTTATAAACACAGCAAAATAATAAACTAATAATTTGTTCATATTTATAAACAAAAAGAAAAAAAATCAAAGCTTGAAGGAAGTTTCCTTTGGTCCTTCGATTTGCTTTGCACTTTTTCGCAAATCTTATAGATTAATGTCTTTAAATAAAAGAACGTGTACATTTAACAACACTGGGTAAAAGTAATTAAGGTTTTATTATGGCATTCTTGAAGTATTAAAATTCGATTTCTATTGGAAATGAATGAGATGGTTTAACTTTTTGAGATATTTTTTATTTATTTAAAGTGTGGCATTAAGTACTGTAGACTTAACGATTAATTTAATCAAATAATGTGTAATACCTACACCACCTCATACATATACACTTATGAAGAGATTGAAAAGAATTTAAAATTGAATTCTTATCTGTTGTTCTGAACAATAAACATCGTCGCTATATTGTTGAATGTTTTGGAATTGTTGTTAAAGTAGATACGAGTACCTAATAATTTTTATCTGAATAATCTGATTGATTATAACTGACGCCGGCCTATATCCAATCGAGTTGCTCTTATGAGGCATCTACCACGTTCCACGTAGATGTACGAAAATCAACCATTAAGATTGTCACTGGAATATTTTTGTTTTATAGTTGTCAATCTGATAACCGATCAAGCATAATACATAAGTATTAACCCCAAACACTCAAACTATTCAACAAGATTTAAAAAAAAACCAACTGTCATAACTCTCAATCTTTATAGGATAAGCAATCAAATTTAAACAATAAATATTTTCAATTCTAAAAATATAATCAATTGAATATCTTTATTGTGTATCAGAATTCATTTAATTGATTTTATGCACATTACCTACCTTTCAATAAACAGAAATTCACACGTATAGGTATTTGTAACGACGAAAAATCCAAAAGCGATATCATGAATATTCAAATCCAAGGTATGCTGTATGCTTTTTTATCACACCGTTAGTTATCAATTTTAAATCACAGTTCGTTTTGATCTGTTTAAATTTCTTTAAAAAAAAAAAAACTTTGGATATTTTACTTTAACTTCTGATTTTGTTTGAATTTTCTTATTTGTGAAACATTTTTTTTTTTAATTATCAAACACACTAACTTCGATTCTATGCGTCCTGCATACAAAATTTTCCAATATGAATAAATTTTTAGTAAAGAGTTATTGGGAAGAAGGTTGAACTTATGTCGTTGATTGTTTCAAACTGAATCACACTAAAAAATAATCGGACGTGTCTCTTTGATTTATAGAACTGCGTAAAGCTTATATTCAAAATGTTGTTAGCAGGTAAGAGTACCTATCTGCTGTGGGCATGTAGCAGCAAAGTTTAACAATAATTGTGTTTAGCAACATGTGGTGATAAGAAGCATAGAGGTGTACTACTAAAAAAAAATATTTAATGTGTTCCGTTTTTGTTAACACCTTCTGTTCACTGCTGGCAGCTCGCAGATAGGTGCTATAGAATAGTAGCTACTATTAAAATAAACACGAAATGATAGGTATTTATATTACCAGCTCAGAAAAGTTTATAGTAGTTTGGTTTCAAAACTTTGTCTTTTATAATTAGCCAGTTTATATTTCTGAGATCTCAGAGGACTCAGAGCGCTCAGAAATATAAACAGGATTCCTCGCAAAAATTCCTCATTTTTCCCCTTAAAAACTGAAACTGAAATTTTTTGGATTGGTTTGCTCAATTATTTTTTGTCGCAGTAAATTACACAAGAAGAAAATAAAAAAGAGTTGTTTTGACTTTTATGTGTGGAATACTGTTTATATTTTATTCTACTACTGTCAAAAAATTGAGGAAAAATACTGAGCGCTCAAAAAATATAAATTGGCCAAATGCCTGCTCATTTATAAGAAAATAGGGAAATATTGGCGGTCTCTTCAATTTTATACAAATAATTTTAAGAAAAAAGAAACGTAAAAGTGTAAATAAATTATTAAAATAAAGCAAACAAATATCCTTAAATTACCTACATTATGTAACAAACAAGAAGTTCACAAATTTTCAATTCTAAATTTTCGACTTCGGATAGAGAATTGCTTACCGACACAGTCATTTTAAGAAAATCATTTGATTCATAAAAATATTAATAAACTATGCACATCTACCAACAATTAAAACCCTAGCTATTTTGTATTTTATTTTGTTCTTTGAATTAAAACTGAAGTTTTTTTTTTAAATCTTTATATCCGAACACCTGGCATTTGACTGCTAGTACGAATTAGTCCCAAATTTCTCGGACTAAATCTGGGAAGGAGGTGTTCGCACTTAAAATGACTACATGTATTGTTGCATCTTATTGTTGAAAATATCTACATACCATGGATGGAGCTGTCAAGTTTTGCGGTGGTGATAGATATGATTGTTTTTTCCCTTAGCTAAGTTTGGGCTCTCCTCTCTTCCATCAACACCACCAATTTGCTGAGCTGATTTTTGTTGTTTACAATTTTATTTTACTCCTACTTAAAATATGTAGGTACTTAAAGGCTCTCCCAAACCAACACGAAACGTTTGAAATGACAACGGAGTTATCAATTAATAAATTGATAAGCAAGGCTTGTTTAGAAAAATGGGATCTCGAATATCTCACCATTTTTTTCCGTCCAAAAGTGAGCCAGAGGATCCAACATTTATTCTCGCAGTAATTTGAAGACAAAACTGAAAACAAAATCTAAGGAATCTTGTTCATGACACTGGGATTGCTGAGGTCTCTGAGATCTCACTTTTTTAACATGCCTACTGAAAACAAAATCTAAGGAATCTTGTTCATGACACTGGGATTGCTGAGGTCTCTGAGATCTCACTTTTTTAACATGCCTACTGTTTCAATTGGCAATTGATTGGATTTAGAGAACCTAGGGCAAGCTGAGAGAAGCCCCCCTTTTCGCTACAAAAATTTGTATACAGAGTTAGTAAAAAAAAACAAACTACTAAATTGTATAACCCCCATTGTATATCGACTTACTTGCAATTTAATAGACTTTTTTTTACTATTCATTAAATTTTGACTATTTGAAATCTCGACTTTATAAAAACTCAGCTACTTTGAAAAAAAGTCGAACTAACTTCGTCGATCAAATTTTATCGACTTTTCGATATTTTTTCCCAACACTTAGTACACACAGAAAGTCGATATAAATCAATATTTTAACCTGCCGATATTTTAACAATTCAATATCTTTTTTGTCGTAAATTCTTACGAAACTTAAAATACAACGCTCTAATTGGAATTTTTGCATGAAAAATCACAAGTTTGAATCATACGAGTACATTCTTGTCTGGCGATGCTACGAAATATGTAACATTCTTAATTTTCTTCCCATATCTCATCGCTTAATTTGATTGCTGACAATCCGAAGCAAGTTAAGTGCGCTTTTAAACATCATTCCCTTAACTATGAACTGATCAAAATATCGGCCGTTTTCAAAAATTCAAATAAAATCAATTGGATTGTTGGCAAGTCAATTGAATCACTGTTTTTTGACCGGATATAGTCGAGTATGTATTCTGTTTGCAGAAAATTGGTTTGATCAACATCAGTCAATTCACTTACAAACGAATTTGACGTTTTAAATCATGCTCTCTTGCTTTTCAATATTTTGTTCATTAATTCAATTTTTTACTGGTTAGCTATTGAATATTATCGATATCGTACAAAATCCATCTCAGTTTGTTCAATATAATAGCAGTAATTATTTCTCAATTTTTCTTGCTAAGTTCGCCTCATGCCTGCGTTCACGACATGGTGGTGCCTTTCACGGAATGTGCCGTGCCATTTGCGGTACAAAACAAGGCGCCTGGGGGCATTTGCCCATTTGCCCACCCCAAGACACACCCCTGGTAATAAGCTATCAAAAATTGACTCAAAGTTTTTTATTTCTGATACTAAAAACATCACACCAACAGTTTTAGGTATAATTTTATTAGGTATATCAAAATTTTATTTCCATTTCAGCAAAATTTACATAATGCATTTATCAGTTTAAGTGTTAATGGTATTGTAAAGGCTCTCACGTTTTAACTACTCGTATAACGACTCTCAAATGAACTTTTTTGACTCTCAAATGAAGAAGCGCCATCTTCCGATCTATAAATAATACAAGCCAACCTACAGAGAGCTTTAGTGAGCTTAAGAACTTTTAGATCTAGCTGTTTTTTTTACACTATCAGACCTTTGCCAAAGAGAGCTTAGTACAAGCGACATCTTGCGACCAAAGAATTGCCAACACAAATTAAGTGCTCATCAGGCTCATCACTTAGTGTAGTGTTAGTAGTTAGTAAGCAACAAACTACTTTAGACATACACTTTACAAAATTAAATTAAAAACAATAATTATAAGATAACAAATACATATAATGAAAATGAAATGATTAACAATTACAAACATTTAGGAGCGTGGTACACTGGTCTTCAGTGTAGCTTTGAGGCTATTTTTGCTTATGTTAAAATCGAAAAGGTTTGAGTTCAAATTCAAAAGTTTACACATGCGGGTAAAGGGCTCGTGCATTCCATAGTTAGTACGGTGTTGAGGTAGATGCATTAGTTCTAGACTACGAGTGTTGTGACTTCCACCACGGTAGTTAAGGCTAGTACGAGATAATAAAACAGGTGCATCAATAACACCAGTTAAAAGTTGATGAATAAATACAATATCATTATTGATTCTCCTTTGTGCCAAAGGTTGAATCTGAAGAAGCTTAATCCGGTGTTCGCAAGGAGGAAGATTATAAGGATCGGACCACGGTAGCCCTTTCAAGGCAAAACGTTTAAAATTACGTTGTCAAAATGAATGCTTTGGAAAGGGAAATGTATGGGAAATTTGCCCTACGGAAAACTCCAGAAGCAAATACTAGAACCTTCCAGCTATTTCGGGAACCTGTGTGATGGGTATAAATAGACACGTCTGAACGGCAGTGATAGTTTAATTTTAATCGTGACTTTGGTTGTAATAAAAGCGAAAAGTAAAGTTGGTCATTTGAATTCAGTGTAGTTGAGTGGTGAACAATACATTATTATGTAGTAAGAAAATATAAAGTGTTTTGATTTTAGAAATAAATAAATGGAAGTATAAATAAAGTAAATCAGTTTTATTAACAAACCTGCGAAAATATTACAGTATCAACTTGATACAAATATAAAAACATAATATTAAAATATAAAAAATAGCTGTGAATTTTGCAATGCTTGCCATTTTAATATCTCATTTTCTGTAGGTTGAATATTGATTATAACCATTTTAATACGAAATTTTTAATTTATAGTACCAATACAAGTTAAATAAAAATAAAATGAATGTAATAATAAAATATAAATATATGTAGTTAGTATTCAAAAATAAAAATTTCATTAAATGACTTTAAATTGTTAAAAATTGAATCGGCAGTTTGAAGAAGGGAATAAGTCAAAAAATTAAGATAGATAGATAGATATGTTTATTTCGTTTTGAGTTTTACAATGGTTTGTTACCGGACATTTTACATTATAGTCATTTGATACAATGTATTTTACAGCTAGAACATTATTTTATGTAGAATTCTAAGTTTATTTTTTTAACTTTATATAATCATTTTTGGAGGAAATACGATAAAAACCTCCCTTAGAGAAAAAATGAAAAGAAAATATATTTAAGATTATAACTTAAGATAAGGAATTGAATAGGCCTTTGGCATGAACGGACGTGTTTATTGGTTTGCTCTGGAAAATAAATAAAAATAAATAAAATAAAATAAAATAAAATAATATAATATAATATAAAATAAAATAAAATAAAATTAATAAATTAATATATAAAATTGGATAAATAAATAAATATAAAATAAAATAAAATAAAATAAAATAAAATAAAATAAAATAATTCTAATAAATAAAATAAAATAAAATAATATAATATAATATAAAATAATAAAAATAAATTAGATAAGAGAGCATGGCGGACAAAAGAGGAGAGTGTAGTGAGGAAGAAATGAAGAGGAGAGGAAAGCCGACAAATCTCGAAAGATTGTCGAGGAATATAAACACGGGATCGATGGGAGATATTAGTGACTTATGGAAGAGGAAGAGAGAGCAGGTGAACGGAGTTGAGCAAGAGAATGAGGAAGGAATCGAGGTATTCCAAGCCAGCAAGAAAATCCCACGATCACCGCAGAAAAAGGAACAAGAGGAGTCGAAAGTAGAGAGGATATTGAAGGAGATGAGATATGAATTCAAACGGGAGATGCAAGAGGTGAAAGAGTTGAGAATGGAGATGAAGGAAGAACTGGGAAAGATGAGAGAAGAAATAAGAAGAGGGGAAAAGGAGAGAGAAGAACTGAAAGTTGAAGTAAGAGGGTTAGCAAGAAGGCTAGAAGAATTAGAGATGAGAGCACAAGGCACACGGGAGCTAGAGGAGAGAATACAAAATAGTAGAGCGGAAATTGAAGAAAGAACAAGCACAATAAGTGGTGGAGATGGGAAAGAAAACCTAGCGGAGAGGACGAACGAGATGGAAGCAAGGATAGAAAGACAAGAAAAAGAAAAACGAAGGAGGAATAAAATGATTAAAAACGTGCAGATACGAGGCACAATAAAAGACACGGTAAAAAGAATATTCGAAAGAATAGGAGTCCAAGCAAGGATAGGGGAAGCAAGGGAGGTCGGAAGGAGAGGTGCAGATGGGAAAGAAGGTATGATAGAAGTAAAAATGGAAACTCTAGACGGTAAAACAGAGGTGATGAGGAAGAAAGCCAACCTAAGAGGAAGAAGGGAAAGAATTGAAGAGGACTTAACGTGGAAAGAACGAAGAATGCAGTGGCTGATAAGGGATCGAGCAGAAGAAGAAAAGAGAAAAGGGAAGCAGGTCATAATAAGATATGGGAAGCTGATAGTAAATGGGGAGACATGGGTTTGGGATGAAAAAAGGGAGGTCATAAGGGAAACAATAGCTTAAGAGGGAGAACAGGAGAAACAAATGCAGAGTGAAAGTAGGAATATTGAAAAACAAGAAGGGGAAGGAGGAATAGAAGAGAATTCAGAGTCAAAAAACGGATAAGGGAACAAGAAGAAGGAGATAAATCAAGTAGAAAAGAGTCAGGGGATAGATGGAAGATAGGCTTCTGGAATGTTGCGGGGTTAGCGAATAAAGAAAAAGAGTTCTGGGAAGGGATCAAAGAATGGGAAGTTGTAGTGATGATAGAAACGTGGGTAGAGGAAAAGAATTGGGAAAAATGGAAAACACAACTGCCAAAGGGGTATAAATGGACAAGACAGGGAGCAAAAAAGAAGAACAAGAAGGGAAGAGCAATGGGGGGGATGATAATGGGAGTTAGAGAAGAAATGGCGATAGAGGGTGATGAGATACAGGAACAGGAAGAAGGATTAATGAGCAGGAAAGTTAAAGCAGGTACGGATGAATGGGTTATAGTAGCAACGTATGTAAATGGTGACATAGACAAGAAGTTGGAAAGCTTAAGAAGATGGATGGAGAGGCAGTCAGATGAAGAAAGAGTGATAATAGGGGGGGACTTCAACGCGAGAACAGGATTGGAGGGTGGGAGAGTGAGGGGTATAGGAGACGAAGAGAGAGGGAGGAGATCGAAAGATAAAAAAGTGAACACCGAAGGTAAGAAACTAACGCAGGTGATAGGAGAATTAGGGTGGGAAATTTTTAACGGGAATATAGAGGGGGATGAGGAAGGAGAGTTCACGTATACAGGAGGCAGAGGGGAGACAGTAATTGATTATGTACTAGGCGACGAAAGGACGAGAAGAGGAATAGAAAGGATGGAAGTAACAGATAGAGTAGAGTCAGATCATCACCCATTGGTGATCACTATAAAGACAGGAAGAAGGAGAAAGAGGGATAAAGCAAAGGAAGTAAAAAGAATAAAAACGGGAAGATGGTCGGAGGAGATGAAACGGGAATTCGAGAGAAGAATGCGAAGAGTGAGCTTGGAAGAGGGAGCAGAGGATTCAGAAAATCAGATAGGGGAGAGGATTAAGAGAGAGATTGAACAAAGTGAGGAGGTAGGGGGAAGGCAAAGGAAACAGAAAAGGAGAGGATGGTGGGATGAAGAATGTAGGGAGAAAAAAGAAGAAGTAAGAAAGGAGTTAAGGAGGTGGTGGAAGAGTATCGGGACGAAGGAAAAATACAGGGAGCGAAAAAGAGAATATCAAGCGATGATTGAGAGAAAGAAAAGAGAGGAGCAGGATGAGATGATAAGAGAAATTGCAGAGGCCAATACCGAAAACAAAGTGTGGGAAATAATAAATAGAGATAGAAAGAAGAGAAAGACGATGGGGGAAGGGATTGGAGAAGAGGAATGGAAAAAATATTTTATGAGTCTAATTGGAGGGGTGGAAGAAAGAGTGAGAATGGGAGAACAGGTAACAAGAAGAGCGGAAGATGAGACCGAAATTAGTAAGGAGGAGATCAGAAAGGTGGTTAGAAAACTCAAAGAAGGAAAAGCAATGGGAACAGACGGTATACCTAATGAAGCGTGGAGATATGGAGGAGAACAAGCTATAGAGGTAGCATGGGGCATCTGCAGGAAGGTGTGGAGAGGAGATGGATGGCCAGAGGGGTGAAAAGAGGGAGTAATTGCCCCGATAATAAAGAAAGGTGTAGGAACAAAGGTAGAAGAATACAGAGGAGTAACGCTCATGCCATCGCTGTATAAAATATATACGACGGTTTTAGCGAAGAGGTTAGAAGAAGAAGCGGAGGAGAAAGGGATGATACCACCAAATCAAACGGGTTTCAGAAGAGGAGTAGGAACGATAGACAACGTATATGTGCTGAACTATTTGGTGAACAAAGAGGTTGCAGAGGAGAGGGGCAAGCTAGTGGCACTGTTTATAGATTTAAAAGCTGCGTTTGACTCACTAGACAGGAAAATTATGATGGAGGCGTTGGAGGAAAGAGGAGTGAGAGAAGGGCTCAGGGAAAGAGTAGGGGAGATCTACGAAGAAACAACGAGTAGAGTGAAATCGGCAGGAGTGATGGGGGAAACATTTTGGACGGGAAAGGGGGTAAGACAGGGGTGCCCGATAAGCCCAATACTGTTTAACTTGTTGACGGCGGATATAGAGGATGAGCTGGGTAAAGGGAGCTGGGGAGGGGTAAAAGTGAGAGGAAAAAGAATTTGCTCGCTGGCATACGCAGACGATGTGGTGGTAATGGCGAAAAATGAAGAGGAGATGCAAAGCATGATAAGAAGACTGGAGAAGTACTTTGAGAGGACAACACTGGAAGTAAATGTGGGAAAGACGAAAGTGATGAGGTTCAGGAAGGGAGGAGGGAGGAACACAACAGTAGACTGGAGATGGAAGGGAAAGAAGATCGAAGAAGTAAAAGAATTTAAATACCTGGGGTATGTGTTCAAAAAGAATGGAGGGCAGGAAGCACATATAAAGTACAGAATAAAAAAGGCAGCAGTGGCCATGAAGGAAGCATGGGGGATTGGAAGGAGGAAATTTGAGAAGGATTGGGAGAGGAAGATGTGGCTTTTTGACACTCTGGTGTGGACGGTGATGGGATATGGGGCAGAAGTATGGGGATGGGAGGAGAGACAAGAAATGGAAAGGGTGCAAGAGAGGTACCTCAAGTGGACGCTAGGGGTAGAATGGCAAACTCCAGGGTACATGGTAAGAGAGGAAACAAAACGAGATAAGATAATGATTAGAGCGCGGAAAAGGGCATGGAAACAGAAATTAACAGATGGAAAAGGAAGTGACATAGCAAGGGAATGTTTACAGGAGATGAAAGAGAGACAGAGAGATGAACGAGGAAGAGGATCACGATGGGAACAAGGGAGAGAAAAAATAAAGGGAAGAGAAGACAGTATGAATGGATACGAAGCAATAGAAAGAGAAGACTGGGGAGAGCAAGAGAAGGAAAGAAGGGAAAGAATAAGAGAATCCAGTTACAACAGGTGGTATAAAGAAATAATGACAGAAGGGATTCCACAATATTTAACAGCGGGTTGGAAGACAGAAAGAACAAGGAGAATTGCAAGAGTCAGGCTAGGGAATGAGGTGAGGGAAAGATGGTACTGGAAACACGAAGAGGAGAGAATGTGCAGAATGTGTGAGGGTGAACAAGAGACATGGGAGCATGTATTAGAAAGATGCAGATCTGTCGGAGATGAAAGAAAATCAATAGGGGAAAGGATGAGGGAAATAATGGACGAAACGGGGAAGGGAGAAGAGTGGATAAAGGAACTAGAGGCAGTGAGAAAAGATAAGATGATAGAGAGGGGTGGAGAGGGAGCAGAGTAAGGAAGTGGGAGACTTGTAACCCTTAGGGGAGCCAATACAAATCAATGTAATGTAATGTAATGTAACAAATAAACAGATCAACAAATTAAATAATTTAAAAATTAATACAAAATAAATAAATAAATAGGTACATTAAGTAGATGAATAATAAATAATAAATAAATAAATAGGTATATGAAATGAAATAAGTAAGCACAACAAAATAAATAAATAATTTAGTCAAAAAATTAAATTTTTGGGAAATACCAAATAAGAAAGAAACTTGATAACTTTTTGCATATTTTTTTTTTAAATCAAATTCAGCAATTCATTTTTCATTGTGGTCATAATGAATTTCGGTTTTTATTAAAAACAGTAAACACAAAAGTGAAAAAATACACATAAGTACTATGGCGATTTGTTCCCCTCTTCAAACTAATTCGGTACTGATGTAGGAAGATTAAGTTAAATAACTCAAAATCTTTATCAAACCGTTTAATAGATTTACGAGTAAGTTTAAATTTAAAAAAATCTTAAAATTATAAAAAAATAATTGTCAATACCCTATTGCAATTTTGAAGCAACATATTGCGTGGATTTGAAGGAAAATACTTTTTAATCCTGTTAATGTATTTTTCCTTTAAAATTAGGTCTTATTTTGTTTTCAATGTGAAAATAACGCCGAACGATCGATTTGGTTTTATTTCGCTTAAGAAAACGAAATAAGACTAGCTTGGCTTTAACTAGTTTTCATGTTTTTATTTGCAGGCCCGTAACTGTTGACTGGTTTTACGAGATCTTATTTACACTTGCCTTGCCTTACATAAATACTGTGCTAACACCCGGCGACGTGAAATAAGGCCCAACGAAAAGTCCGTCAAGATAGCATCGCCACAAACGAAATTCAAAAATCTAATGATTCAATAGTTAGGTGCTAATTAAGTGATGCAATCTTAGCTGAGCACTTATTCTCTTCTCCCACAAATGGTGCTAATTAAGTGCTGCAATATCAACGTAGCACTTAATTCGAGTGACCTTGAAATGCACCTTAAAAGTTTAGCCGAAAAACCCTAATCGCTTAAAAATGACCACAAAAAAAATGCCATGTTCAAGAACTACCCGAGTTCTTTTCAAAAAGGTACAGTGTACAGTTTGAATTTTTACTCCCACCCCTTCATTATCAAACAGGCTTGTGGACCTTATGGGAGCCTATGCTGTTATGGGCAGGCGTCAAGATAGCACTGCCACAAACGAAATTCGAAAATCTAATGATGCAGAAATTTCGTCCTTCTAGGGGTCAATTACTTGACCGGAAGTGCATATTTCAAAAATGTTATTTGGCCTTTCAAGTCACCCTTGGGTTGAAGTAGAAAAATTAAATATAATTTTTTGCAACTTACTCGACACTTTAATTCTGGTATTTCAACTTTTTGGCATTTGTGCATGCAATTTCAAGGTCACTCGAATTAAGTGCTACGTTGATATTGCAGTACCTAAGTAGGACGTTATTTCTGCATCATTAGATTTTCAAAATCGTTTGTGGCGGTGCTATCTGGACGTGAGGATAGCACCGCCACAAGTTCCAGAAGCTTCCACAAGCCTGCTTGGGAATGAGAGGGTGGGGGTAAAAAGTTGATATGCATCTTTTTTTAAAAAATAATGATGCAAAAATTTGATGCTAATTTTGGGCTCTTCAAATGGTGGAACTTCAAATGCCTCAAGTCTATCGTTGATATCAAGCGAGCTGTAGTCTTTTTACTACAACCGAAATTCAAAAATGTTATGATGCAATAATTTGATGCTCACTTGATGCCAGTTTAGGACCACAATCCTGCGCTGGTACTAAGTTCCCTTTCCCCTCAATCTGGTTGGGGACCCAGCCTGACGTCAAGCTGCGTCCACCACACCTTCCTAGACAAAATTAAAAAAAAAATAATGATAATAATAATAATAATTCAATGCTTCTCAAATGGTGGAATTTCAAATGCGTCAAGTCTATCCTTACCACTTTAAAACAGCTTGGACGCAGCTTGACGGACCTGATTTTTCTTTGATTATTTTCAGAATTTTGCTAACTAAATTTCCCATTTTTTTTTAAATTTAGAAAACTAGTTTGCAAGAAAGAAAAATCGAGCAATTTTTCTTTGATTATTTCCAGAGTCATGGAATAGTGACCCATTACTAGTGCATTTTCATTCAGAAATTGAGTTTCAGAGTCTTGCCAACTGAATTTTAAAGTAAATGTTTTTTCTTGAAATTCATTTCAAAATAATTTTCTACCTATTTTGTGCACAAAGTTCAACGTTATTATGAGTTTCACATGTTAAATATTTCGCCCGAAAAATTTGTGTTCCCCCGGAATTTAAAAAGCTTATGAGTTTCGGCTGAACTTCTCTTGGCTTTAAATAACAGCACCAGTAAGCACCCTCTATTTTTCTTTCGTTCGCCATCGAAAAATAAGTGACAATTTAAGCTCTTTATTACGAATGATAACGAAAAGGGGGGAATTTTCGTTTTTCGGGCGAAACTTACAATAAGCGAGAAGTGAAATGTCAGTTTTTCCCCGTGGAATGTTGTTCACGTGAAACTCACAATAAAGCTGATTATATAATATTTAAGGCGAAAAATATTTGCCCAAGCCACCCATTGAGTCATTAATTTACCCTTAATCAGGCCCCGATGTAGGGTGGGGCATCCGGGCATTTTGCCTCGGGCGGCAATACTTGGGGCAGCAAAATTGACAATTTAGGGTGTTTAACGGCTTCTAAAAAATGATTTTGTGAATTTCGTAACTGATCGAGGCGTACATAGAGCATAGTTATTTCGAAATAACTTTTAATAAAAAAGACTAATCAGTACACTATTCAAACTGCTTATGAAACTGAAATATTTGTATTATATTATATTTATATTTATTATTTATTAGTATTTTTTGTTATTATTTTATTGAACTTTTACTATAACATATTTTTTTAAGTTTTATATGGCAACTCATTGAAGACAACCCGTTTTAAGAAATAAGATAAGCCTTTTACTAAAAAATTGAATCTATTTCCTTCAACAGAGTTACAAGAATGCGGTTCAGAGTTAAAAAACACAAAAAGAACAAAAATATCGAGATTAAACATACAAGGTTACTAGACTATTAAATTACCAAAAAAAAAAAATACATATTGAATGAACCAATTTATCATTAATTATTATCTTAGACAAGTAGCTGTTAAATCTAACTGGGCATTCATTTCGCCACAACTTCTCAACTAGCCGCCCTAGGCAGTCCCATATGTTACCCATAGGGTGAATCCAGCCCTAGTGGCAGATTAATATTACAATATTTCATAACAATAAAAGTAGGTAACTAACATTAGGCTTAACAAAAAGTGGGTGGAGTTTGAAATTAAAATTGATGTATTTGCAGTTGAGAGAAATTAAATTTATTCTGAGAAAAATTTAGTACAGGTATGTGTGTAGTTAATCTTTCAAAAAGAATAGCAAGGTGCACGTGTCAATCAACAATTACATTGCAGTTGAAAGTGCAGTTGCAGTAATACGAGTAGCAAAAGATGCTTTAAAAAAAACTCGCTTCGTTTTAACCGACGAACGCAACGTCGACGAGGCGAGACTCTTAGAATTTATGAATAAATAAAACATCATCCCCTGATTACAAGAACAAGGTTACTACGCGACTCGATTTTGTATTTTTATAAAATCTCGGACTTTTCGTCAAATCTTTTTCTACCATAGATAAAAATTGGATATTTGTGAAGTGTATGAAACAAACCAATAAAGTTTTCCACCGTTTTCTAGTCTAGGTAGATATCTGTAACAAATTGATATTTTATATTTATATATACATATTTTATAACTGAAAATGAAAATCTGGATGTTTGGACACAGTTTTGCGCCAGCGCTATTGACCGGTTAAAATGATTCTGATGTTGCATGGCATTTCTTCATAATTACCTGATACCGAATGCGTAAAATACTGGCACATATTTTCAATGTTTGAATTTAGACCAACATAAACAAACCACAAAACTCTGTGTTCCAAATTACATTTTAAAATCAAATTATTAATATCAAACGATACTTTTAAATCATCAATATTCATTAAAATATATAGCACCATTTTACTTTTGCATATTGAATTTTCCTATGAAGTTTTAGAACCATTTAGTTACAGTGTTAAATATTAAATACTGGCACTCGATGAGACAAAAGGTTTAACGGATGTACTTGTTTATTTTTGCCTTTAGATAATTGACGACCCCAATAATTCACATTTTATTTAAATCAAACCATTTTTCTCGCACGTATAACACACTTGAAAATTAAACTGACTTAAAACTACTGGTACATTAAAGCGAGGAATAATATTTAGCTCTTACCTAGATAAAAATACCTATACCTACTAATTATGTACCTTTTCAACTTAATATAAAACTCTTATTAAAAACAATTTTTTTTTTTTTATAAATAGGAATGGAAGCAAAAAAAGGGTAGATGCATATATATGAATAAACACAGACAACATATACATACATAGAAAGTGGATTTCAACCTGTTTTATTTTAGTTTCCTAATTGTCTATAGGTTTCTGTAAACAACTTTATGACAAGCAGGGAGAAATAACTATAAATTATTTACTTATCTTCGAAATTTTGTCACACGAAATGGCATTTAAAGACCATGAGCTTTGCTTTATATTCAATGATTAATTTTTTCCAGTCAGTTCGAGTTTAAAAAGCATATTTTAGTTATTTCGATAGGAAGTTCAGTTAACTTGTTTACTCCGATTGAGTTAATTTTGTTGCCAACCATTAAGGACTAAATGTGTAAAAGTTTTATTCGAGTATAAAAAAACAGCTTTTAGATAAAAAATGGTTCCAGGATGATAGGGCCGTTTATATATCTTCTTCTGAATGTGATGGTTCTGAAATCTATGCAGATTATTTGGAAATAAATTTCAAAAGAATAATTTAATTTCCTCAATACAATATTCAATTTTTGTTTCACAACGTAAATTAGCTCGATGTACCCAATCGATGAACCGTATGATTATTGTTGGCATGCCAAAGATATAGCGAAAACCATTTCAAGTTAGGTTAAATCGGCAGAAATATTTAAGCCAAAATTTTCGACGGTATTTGATCTTCTCACAACAAAATAATAATGAATATTAACTCTCAATTGAGGAATGCGGATGAAATTGTCATTGAGTGGACAGTGGAGGACTTCACTTCTATCAATATAATGGGGCATATTTATAGATGCTGTTTAAGCTGTTTCTAAAAAAAATCTGAAAATCTGGGGCTTACCTGGTGAGGTTTCTATATCTTAAACTCCAGATTTGCTTAGCAACAGCTTATACAACATCTATGAATATGCCCCAATCTATTTAAATAGCGGTAACAAATACATGGAATTCGAAAAATTTTTCAATTTATTTTTTGAAATGATTTTATAAACAGTGCTTAAATTAAAAACTCTCTATTCTAAATACAAATTAAAAAAGAAAAAGCAAATTTTTCTCCAAATTTACCAAATTAATGGAACGCGGTTTTTGAATTGTTGCAAATCTTTTACAGTTACGAAACACAACTAATGGGAGAATACATATTTATTTTAATTTATGCAAGATATCAAATAGTAGTGGAAAAAAACTACAAATATTTTTGTAAAGATTCTCCAATAATAGCCTCGAGTTCCTGTACAGCTCTTCTAGAGTTTTTCACAACAATTGCATTTTCGTCCTCAAAGAGTTCAGCAATAAAGGGAACTGTTTCCGGCAAAAGGGATGTAAAATCATCGCCTAGCTTCCTAGCAAGTTCAACACAACAGTTAAACGAAATTATTCTCACTTCCGGCATATTTGATCTCGTTTTCAACAAAATTTGATAATGCAGCTGTTTCCAAAGAACATCACTCGATACAGCAACAGCAAGTTGGCCGATACACAACAAAAGAATGCCTTGAAGCTCTTCATTTTCGATAATTAATTTATTTTCCAGCTGGTCAACAATGGGTTGCATTAGAATATCAAAACGGTGAGGGTTTGCAAAACTGTTACTGTCATACACAAAAATATTAGTCAGAGTGCAGAGAATATTTTTCAAAAGTTCACCATTGAGCTCATCAGAATTTTCAAAATATAATACCGTGTTTTTGGTAGTATTGCAAGTAGTCAATAAATTGGCTGCATCTTTTATAAAATCTGAAGAAAACAATATAAACAGTGACTTTAGGGAGTTTGAAATACACCTGTTGAGTATAAAGTATGTGAGAACTCGTTCCTTGGGTCCGTTCTTCTCAAAGCCCCAATCGTAGACTTTTTTGTATACCGGTCTGAATGAGCTTTCGGAGAGTTTCAAAATCCATGCAACAAATGCGTTTATTATTTCCATTTCTGTTGAACAGATATCATCCCTGCTTGTAGAGCTAGAGCTAGAACTTTGTATCTGCGAACGGAATTCCAAACATTTCAGGAAGAAATTTGTAAGCTCCAGTTGAACAGCTGATAAATCAGAATCGCTTGCATTTGAAACACACTCGAAAAACAGTTTCATAACAAAACTTATACTTGAAAAATTGCCATCATTTATGAGCGCGTAATAAGCATTTTCGCAGTTGGGTATTAAAATACGAGCCGGTACCTCAGTCGCAATCTTCTTCCAAATAGCTTCGAGTTTGTTTATGTTTACAATACTCTTTTGGTCCTGTTCTACCTGTCTATGCTTTATGTGCGACCACATCGTACTTAGTGCAGTAACTATCCCGACAATGTATGGTCCCAAGAACAAGGGCATTGATTCAAATAATTTTTGAATACCCGTCATCAAAGCTAAACACACATTATCTGGTGATTGTTTTTGCAGAATAATTGATTGCTCATTCAACGCCTCAATAAAAAGACGCATGAATCTCGGCAGATGAGCTATTCCTTGAGCTTTAAGATTTGAAATGAGCTCAACAAGTGTTAAAATTACAGTTGCCAGAACAACTTTGGGCAACTGAGAGCGTTTAGTCAAGTGTTCTATAATATTCTTGAATTGTTCCTGGTATTTCATAGCGAACTGTCTCGAAAGAAGCTTTATTGCAATCAATCCAGTTTGTTGCAACAAAATGGTTTCGTTTGCGATCGATGTTTTTGTAGCAGAGTGGGAGTTGTTATGATCTTTCTTAGCTATTGTGCCAACTAATTCACAGAGAGAGTTCAATAAATTAAGAACATTTTCATCGCTGCATTCTTCGAAGTAATCAATTTTTTGTTGTAATTTACTGATAAGGAGGTCGATGACTTTCTTTCGTATCGTCACCAATTTATGTTGCATTAAACCGTGAACCGCGATCAGGAAAATATCTGGAGAAAGCAATGAAATCACATTATCCAAAGCGTCGTAACAATGATGTTGTATAACTTTCCAAAATTTCAATTGAGAAGCTTCTGTGCTTTTCTCAATAGCCGAAGTGACGTCTGGGATATAGCTTAGAGTTTTTATAATGAAACCTTGGTAGAAAGACTTGTTCTGTCTATTTTGTTCTTCATTGAGAACTGAAATAGATCTCAAAAAGTCCGCTGACGATGTAAACGTTGAGACAAACTGCAAAATTAAGTACTTGTAGTGTCGTAGTTGTCTGGCACTTCTTTCATTCACCTTAAATAATTCGTTATCTGGCGAATCTTGTAAATTTGATCGTGGCATCGTACTACCATTCCCTTCTTCTTTTTTCATTGGAAGTCTTTTGACGTAAGCCAGCAGTGAAGTACACGTTTGTATGGAGACGCTTGTAGTAAATTCATTTAGCAGGTTCAAAACAATTTCAATTCTTTTTGGAAGTTTCTCTCCAGTAGCAGTTGATTCATTATGCGACTTGTTCTTTTCTTCTTTGATGACATGAGATTCAAAGACAGCACAAATGAATAGCCAGAAATACTCTTCAGCGCCCAAAGTCGACAAAAGCTTGGTGTAAAGCGGTGTTCGTCGGTGTTCAGGAACATCTAGCAAAATGTCTGAGAATATCTTCAAAACAGAAACCACGCGCTTGTTTTTGGCCACATTGGATTTGTTGTCTTCTACCAGAATAGGTATTATCGATTCAACGATATTAGATATAATCTGAAAGCTAAAGGCATCATCGTGTCGAGCAATTGACGATCCCATGAATGTGAAAATGTCGACTAAGTTATGCAGCACTTGCTGGGGGAAAAGAACAGCACAATGGGAGAGAAGCAACAAGGCATTGTAGTGCGTTTGTGGATTTTGTGTTGACCGAATACATTGAACAATCAAATCAATTCTGAAAATGCTTTCAGGCATTTTACAGAGGAGATTTTCTGCTTCAGATTTTTGGCAACACTGTAACAAAGCTGAAAGAATGAGTTGTTTTGTGTATTCAGCTGGCGCTTGGACTTCCATATCCAAACATCTTTTTAGTATGTCGAATAGCACTGGGATCAAAACTTGAGAATTTTGGAGCTTTTTTTTGTTTTCCAATATTTCCAGAAGCACAATGCCCTTCTTCCACTGACTGGAATTCAATAAGCTCATGTCAACTGTAGTGACTCTACTTATTGATTTCTTCTTCTTTTGTAGTACCGCACTTTCACTATTATCATTCATGGATTCAAAGACTGGCAAAACATGTTTGCAATCAAGGCTGCACTTTTTAAGAACTTTGTTTACATCCAAAAACAGTGCATCATTGTCCGATGATGAAATTGTCTCGATAATGAGATTTAAAAGTTTTATTTTATACGCATTTGGCAATTGCTTGTAGGTCTCTTCGTCAAAAATTTCCAATATTATACAAGGCACTGGAGAAAGTTTTCCGTCTAAGTTTATAAAAACCTTAGATAACTTGAAGGACTTCTCAATAAGCTGCCACGCGTCCTTATTTGTTGAAATCACCTCTTGTATACAATTCACATCAAAACGTATTATTACTGATCTTAGGATGCTAGCCGTGGTTTCATTAAGAATCTTTGTATTGCCCACCGTTTGTATGTCTTCCAATGCTAATAAGGCTGCAGGAATCATAGAATTTAGAATGTTTGCGCTTTTGATATGCTTGAGAATTTCGAGAATTCTGGATTTAAAGTAATTGCTCTCAGCTGGGTCGTCAATAATATTTAAAATTTTGACAACTATTGAATTATCCGATGTCTTTCGCTTTGTGCTGAGAATAGTAAAGAGAACCAATGCAATTTGTTCGGGGTCGAACTGAATTTCCTCACTGCGTTCAATGATGTTTCCAATTAATTTTGACATATCCTCTTTGAAACCCTTAACTGCCCGAAGTACATCCAGCGCACATTCACGAACCGTTGATAGTGGACTACTCAGTGCAACAATGATTTTCAGGATTAAACGAAGATCTATGTCATTTGATTCGACTTTTCCTCCTCGCAAAATTGCTTCCAATAGTCTCACAGCTCTTATGCGAGTTTCAGTGTAGTTTTCTGCACAATCCAGGTTTTCGTGTACTAAAAATTGAGATAAGAAGCTCAGTTTTTGTTTAGTTGTGGGAAAAATTAAATTTAAGATATCCCGCAAGCCCTTAATCCATTCTTGTTTTTCATTTGTTTCTGCTTTTGACGAATATGCTTTTAAAATAAGTAGATTAAATATTCTTAAAAATAATGTCAAGGATTTCGAGCATGATTTCCAATCTTGCAAGCTTTCGAAATTTGTCCCCTGAACAAGGCTATTGAGAAAATCAATTAACAATGATAACGGAACAGTATTGGATATATCGTTACTTAAACTGGCAATCCTAAAGTGCGAACACTGATTCATCGTGAAATCATATATGTTGTGAGCTCTTTCTATATCATTTTTCTTTTTGAGACATACAGTGACCATGATTAGAAAATGAGACATTTGAATTGGTGTTTTAAAAATGTCTTCACCATTTTTTTTCATTGATTGTACTAAATCTTCGGCATTTGGTGTATCATCTGACATAGATAAAATGTCTAGAAAATCCTTTTTAAAATCATCTAAGTCAATTTTTTTGTCTCTGTATTTTTTAGCTAGTGTCTGCAAAAATGGTTTTTTCTCGGCCAATGAACTTTGCAAGATAATTTTGATGAATTTAGCATTTTCCTGGTCATTTTTGATTGGAATTAAATATCTACTGACAGCTAGAAGAATTATATTACTGTCATAATCTTTGACTACAATATCTGATGTTAAATGAGTTAATGCTGCAGTTTGAAGAAATGCCCAACTTGTCGGATTCGTTGTTGCTTTGTCAAGTATTTTTATAATATTCTCGACAAATGACTTGATTCCAATCATTTTTATGCATTTATCGGTGGGTAGTTTTAGGGTTTCTTGTACAACATCTTCACTATCATCGTTGATGCGATCGGCTAGGACTTCCTTAAGGATATTATAGCTTTGAAGTTCATTTTCGTTGATTTGTTTGATGATTTCCTTAACAGAAATAGATCGTATTTTGGGATTGACGTGGTACATTTTTTCAAATGTTGATGATGTGTCTTCATTAAGGAATTTATAACGATACGCTGAAAGATAAAATAAAAATTGTTTAAAGTGTGCACAGTATTTTTTGTATATTTATGTAAAATTTAAATCAAGCAAAGTCATATAATATAAGGTAGAGTAGTTGAGATTCAGAACTCTGCATACTCAAAAATTCATTTTGTGTAAGCAGAAAAAAAACTAAACATGGCTAAATGATATGTAATAAATAAAATAAAAAATAAATTTAGTGGCGCAACAGCTCATGGACAACCAGGGCCTAGTGACTTATAACTCTCAACCATTCCGGTGTGCGTGTTGTTGGCAGGAATATAGGGGACCTACAATTTTTTGCCGAGTCCGAACGGCTAGATGAGAAGCACTTATTCATGACAAGTATACTTCTTGGAGGATTTGTCAGTTCCTCGCAAGAGGCAGTGCCTCGCGAAAAAACATTTCTGTTTTTAGGTGGCAGCGGCTGGGAATCGAACCCAGACCTTTGGCATGACAGTCCTACGCACTAACCATTACGCCACGAGGTACTACGATATGTAGTTGTAAGAAAAGATTTTATTTTTTTAAATAAAATATTCTTAGATCTATATACATATCAAAATTAAAAGCAAATATATATTGAAAGTTCCTTTAAAAATAAATTGAATAATTAAATTTTGATATGAAGAGTTTTGCTACAATTGATTGGATATGGCCAGTTTCTACACTATCCCCCCTCTCACCCTCTAATATAATACCACTCCACTATTTTCCAACCTTCAATGGCCTTTTAAAGATTTTACAATAAGAATCCATGAACGTTGTAGTTCCTTCTTTATCACATTATCAATAGCCTATGATGGAAACACCATTGTAGTTTCCAGTCACAAAAAGTTGATAGCCTCATGACTTTTAAATAAGATTTGGCTTTTTGTTTGCATGCGGAAATCGCTCAAATGAGAAAGATCTCTCAATTGAGAGATATTTCTTTACTGAAAGATTTATCTCGAGTTTATTTTGCATATGAAAGCAAGCATTTGGATTTTGCATTCCACCCGTCCGAAATTCAAGAAAGAAAGTGCTACAAGGCCCACAAGATATCGAAAATTTTCAGTTACCGTTTTAATTTTTGGCCTTATGACAGTTTTAATTTTACAACCAACGTCATAACAAACAATTCACAAATTCTTTAAAACTCTCGACGAAAGAAAAACCATGATTTGGAAGACCGAGGAATGAGAGGATACGAGCAGCGCCGAAAGCAGTGGGTTCTCGCATTCAAAGAAACACCCTGCGAAAGCAAAAAGTGATGGCCAGAGAGATGGTAATGACAATGAACAATAGATTAATATTACGAATAAACAAAAATAACTTTAGGATGCTAAGTTGTCATGGTATATTTAGTTTTTTTACCTACTATCAAGAATATATTCTGCATAAAGAAGTGAAGGTTGGAGCGACATATTCCCAGTTCATCAGAGCTGAAGAATGGCTATCAGGTAGTCTTGATTTGAATTTGTTAAAATACAGCACATGAACCAAATTGGAGCTCATGTTCTCGAGTTAAGCATATGATGTTCAGGAAAATTTTAAATAAAATCTAGAGAGAGCGGTCGTAAATTATTAGATTGAGGTGCTGCGTAACACCTGTACATTTTAACATTAACTAAGCTAATAGACTTAGTTCGAATTCCTCCTATTGTTCGAATTATCAAGATAAAGGGAAAATAAAAAGAGCATCAGTTCTCTTTTTTTTTTAAGTGAATTGAAGTGTTAATGACCCTTACACATAAAATAAGAACTGCGGAAGCATATGCAGGACATTTTGTCCAGACATTTATCACAACAAGAGGCTGTCCACAGGGGTTCTATCACCCATACTGTGGAGTCTTGTAGTAGATGAATAGCTGAAAAGTCTGTCTTCTCAAGGAATGCGCTGCATTACCCCGACAATGACAGCGACAGTCCGATTTACTAAAAAGAAAGTTCTACCACGCATGAAACCTATCCTGTTGGCTAAAGAAGAAATAGATATTCAGTGGGAGGTTAAATATCTAGGTATTACACTAGATAGCAAACTCACCTGGAACAAACATGTCGAGACAACTTGCTGAAAAGCCACAAAAGCTCTCATGAATATGCAGGAGACTAGCAGGTTAATCATGGGGCTGTAAATCAAACATCCTTTATTACCTATGGCACATAAGAACCGAACTTACTACAACCAGGAAATCACTAGAAAATGGAGCCATAATGCGATTTGAAAGGGAGGGAACTGAGACGAGTAAAATCACTAGTCTCAGAAGGTAAAGAGATTTGATTTTAACTTCGTTAAAAACTTTCATACGGAGCTAAGTATCAAAAAAGATTTGGTAGACGAAAACGTTAACGACATTCTACGAGAACGTCTGAAGAGACTGGTCTTGGACTAAACTTTCTAAACCGATGGGAAAATCTACCAGCATTTTTCAGGCAGAAGTTAATGCTTTAGGAAAATGTGCAGAAAGAAATATCGAAAGAAAAAATATAAAAACCAAAACATTAATATCATGTCAGATAGCCAGGCCACACTCAGAGCAATAAGCTCATATAGCATTAGCTTTAAAATGGTGTGGGATTGTGTGGAAAGGCTAAACGAACTGGGCAGGAACAACCATGTCACACTTCATTTGATGCATGGCCACGAAGAAACACAGGTTAATGAATTGGCAGAGTCCTTTGCAAAAATTGAAGCAACGACACCCAAAACGAAGCCAGAGCCTTATTGCGGAATAGAAGAAAACATGATAAAGAAAAAAAAATCAAAACAGTTGAGGGGGAGCAGATAAAAAATATTTAAAGAACTCCCAAAGCTGAGGCAGGCCATCCTTCTACTTGAGGATTATAATAAAGTACGGTTCCAATACTGCATCTGCTTAGATAGAAATAAATTTATAATAGTAACGGGACGTCTCACAGGCCACTGCAAGTTAAGGAAACACCTCCATATTCTCGGCCGAGAAAAAACAGTGCTATATGCAGATTCTGCAATGTTTATGAGAAGACCCCGGACCACATATTAGGTAAGTGTGACACACTTGTGCATCAAAGACAAAAGCATCTGGGAAATCAGATAAAGGACAGCAAATTATCTTCTCTTAAAGTACTCCAAATACTCGAAAAAAACAATTTGGAGGATGAGCTGTAGAATGAGCAACCTCACCATGCTCTAGTCAGGGGGCACACTAGATCTATAGGTCGCAGTGCACTTATACCCGATTTCAAACGAATCAAAGAACTTTTGCATCGAAGTATTACTCCGAACAGCTGTTCGTAACATTTGCGTTGCTGAGCGATCAAGTGCATTTTTGTGTTCTATTTTTCACAAGTTCACACAAGTTTTTCTCCGATATCCTCCGACAGCTTTTTTTCGCGGGATTTTATTTAAAATTGTTGTAGTGATAAACTAATTTTAGCAATACAGAAAAGAAAACTAGTTTTATGTACTTATCGACTGGATCTGTGTTTTTAGGGCAAATGCAAACGAAAAAAAAAAAAACAAAGTGCCATCGCATGTATACATTTTTCTTTTCCGGTGAAAGATACCTCGAATGTATCTTGAACCTTCCGACAAAGAATGGGTTGGGAAAATTGTCGCTCCGACGGATACCTCGCTAGGGCAGATTATGTACGTATTGTGCATTGAAGTTTATATCTAGTTTTGGTTTCTAAATCACTAGCTTCTTATTTTTTAAAATTAAGCTATTCCAATAATTTTTGTATGTTAAAAAAGTGAAACTTCAGATCTATAAGGTGAATTGGGTAAAAAGGTATTCATACAATTCTTAAAGGGGTAATACCATTTCATATTTTGTTTTATAGCCGTTAAGCTATACTATAAAAATTTATATTTATTTTTCGCTTTTTGTAAAAATTCGATCGAATTCTGGAAAGTGATTAAAACCTTAAATGGCAAAAAACTTGAAATCAGGGGTTTAATCCATTTAAGAATGAGCGACTATACCAATATATAGAGATCAACAAAAATCTTTACGAATTTCAGGTGGGATTCTGGAAAGGATATTCAACTGTTGACACTATTTTCATTCTCTGAAGCTGGATCATTTTTTTTAACAGAAAAAAATATTATATGTATTTTTTGTTGACTTTATTACGGCATTTCATCGATTTAATAGAAGCGCTCTTTTCTACGAACTGTTGGAATGAAATCTAAATAAGGGAAGATTCTAGAAAACATTTACGAGTACAACCAACCAGCCGAATGGAATGGGGTAGAAATTTCAGGCTGGTTCGAAACCAAGATGGGAGTCAAATAAGGATGTCTATATCTCTTCGCCTTATTCATCAACGATCTTATAGACTTCTTACCAGAGGGAATTGGGTATTCAGGAATCCTTTTCAAAGTTCTTCTGTTTGAAGATGATGTCATCCTATTTGTTAGTGCACCCGAAATTCTTCAACTGATCAATAAACTAGATATGTGTTGCCAATTGTAGAATTTGATAGTGAACCTTAACAAGTCTTAAATAATGATTTTTAAAAATGGATCGGGTAGATTACCAAGAAAAGATAAATGGTATTATGGCACAGAATCGATAGAAGTTGTAAAAGCTTACAAATATCTAGGAATGCTGGTCCTAACTCAAAACAGCCAGGAAGTCAGATACGTTTATTCTTCTTACTACGACAGTATCGACCATTTGGTATCAAAAACTGCGAATAAAACAATGTTACTTCACTTTTGGTCATTGTCGAAAATATCGAAGCCCATGGTTTAGCTTAGCGGTCATATAATGTAATGATGTATTTGCCAACGATAGGAACTTAATTTACAATTAAAAAGGTCACGAAAAAGGATATAATTTCTATGAAATATAATGTTCAATGACGTATGACCCTTTCAAAAAGGCACACCAGCCCCCATAATATTGCATTACCTTTTTAACAATATATGACACTTTGCCCATTCTCCTTTGGCAGGCGTATCTTACTTTTTTTTGTTCAATATTTTAAAGCAAAATTGATCAAACTGAAACCTCAGCGCAAAACGACAGAGCAATAAGTTAAAGTCAAAAAAATGTCGTTGTCAAGAAACGTAATATAATAAAGCAATATACAGCCTGACATCACAGTACACATATTAAAGGTTATATACTCGTAATAAGGGTTTTGGTGGTTTTTAGTGTGGCCTGGCCTAGCCCTTATTGTCTATTTATTATGGAATAGTAATGCGAGCAAAGCTGATAAATCTAAACATCATAGCCAAATAAACAAATAAATTAAATTTTTCCTGAAGTAGCTGCAACTGCACTTTGCTCAATTATTTAAATCTTGTGGTGAGTTATTCAACACAAAAATATGTTTACCTAAAAGTTGTTAATTACATACCAAGAGCAATTTTGATTCCGTTCTTTGAGTTTTCACTACTTCCACTTTCCATAGCCTCTTTTATAACTTCATCCATTTCGCTTGGGTATTGGCGTTCCAAAATTTGAATGACTTTTGTGAACCAATTCATCACATTCGCCTGTGATGGCATCTCGCTATCCGATTCCAAATCAATTACATCTCCATCATTAGGTTTTTGTTGTTCTTTTTTGAGCTCCTTAAGCGAGAGTCCTTCCAAGACACATCTTAAAGCGAAAGTTCAATATTCACCCTTTCCATAAGTCAACTACAATTTTACTTACTTAATAACCACCTTAGCAGAATGCTTGTTAAACTGAACCTCGAACAAAAAGCCCTCAATGTAACGTCTACATGCTTCTGCATTGTTCATATCGTTTTGTAGAATGTCAAAGGCAGTACCAATCAAAGGAATCGTCAGATAAATCATTGAAATACCATCTCTGCTGAGATTGCTAATTGCATTGTTTAACCATGCGTTTTCAATGAACTCTACGAATCCTTTTTTGGGGAATTGAGTTAAGACATCCGCGTGGGTCTTTGCAATCCAATTAAGCAATAACAGCGATGTGCTTTGAAGCGTTTCACAATCGATTTTCCAGATATGAGTGATAAGAACATGTAGTAGCTTGGGAGTAAGGTTGGTTTTGTTCACAAGCTGAGTTGTTATCATGAGACTGGCAGAGATGAAATCTACGACTCCAGATTTCAATCCTTTGATGATTGAGGGTAGAATGCTTGTTACATGCCATTCTTTGATCTGATTGCAATTCTCGAAGGCGCCAATCACAACCATGCAATAGAAGTTAATGAGACACTGTAAGGTCGGCGCTCTGCTTCCCAGTTCCTTTGTGGCATCAATCACACTCTTGCACACGAACTGAAGAAAGCTTGGTTCTGAAGCAGCTCTGTTAAAAATTGCACTTTTGGGAAGCGGTACTCCTGGCTTTTGAATCGAACTCAACCAGTGCCAAGGGTCATTTACGCCTTTAACTCTTAGAATCTGTACACATCTAACAAAGATGTTCGTTTCATGGTAAGGTAGAATGAGGGCAATAAATGCTTCCTTGTTATACTCATGCACTTGGAATCGCCTAATCAACCACTCAAGACAGAGGTGTGATGGCCGGAGCATGAAATAAGGTGACAAATGATGGAAAAATTTCTTAATATTCAAGTCCAGTTCTCTGTTGAATGCTGAATCTTCCACCGACCTCTCGATATTTAGAGAGGTGTGTTGGAATAATGTATCTTTAAATTTAGCAAGATCTTGATTCAAGGAAATCAATTCGGAGAGTCCCTGACATCCCAAATCGAAAATGGTTTGTCTATCTTTGGTGGCGGCTTCCTTGGGATCAAAGATAATGGAGGGCCTTTTTTTTTTGTCTTGCAAACTGGACGTCTGCGGGACTGCGAGTTTTTTAAGTTGTTGACTTAAAGAAGTCATTTTATATTTGTGATTAATTTATTAAACAAAAATAAGTTCCGCACAAAAATGTTAAATGTATTTTTCAATAAAAACGCCACCATGTGCGTTGACTTTAACAAACGTCAAATTATTTGGGACATGTGTGGATTGTGGATTCTGCATTCTATTTGGAATCTAAATTGAAGTTCAGGCAATAAGAACATATCAACACGGCACCAAGCGGTGAATGGCATGTAGTTCTTTTGTTCAAACAAAAATACTTGGTTGGAATTATAAAGGGTGTTCTTATATTTGTTGCATGCACGGCATTCATACTTTAAGACACCGTTTAACAACTCGTGATTACAAAATCCTAAATATAATCCACTGTATTCAAATATTAAATAATATCCAGAAACATCTTAAAGATACTTATTATAGTCTATTTGCGTCTTTCTCAAAACTATTCATTACAAAGAATTTAACCCTAAGTTCTGAAAATAGCCTTTTCACACCGAATCCATAACGCGGTTTTCGTGAAATTTTCGGTTTTGGAGAAAAAGCTAACTGAAAATACAAATTTTCCCAAGAACTTTTTTGTACTTCAGGTTTTCGTAAAACACAAGCAGTCGTATTTATAAACTTTGTCTAACTTTAGACAGCCGTCCAACTCCAAACAATTATTAAAAAACTTTGTTTACTGTTGTTCTAAAGCAGTCTAACTGGGCAACGGTATCGGTTGTTGAGATTTGTCTAACTTCGCATTTTATTTTATTAAATAAGGCATATTTGTAATCATTAAGGACTTTAAAAAAACTGTCTGACTAGTCAATCGCCTAAAAAATTTAATAAATAAGGCTGAAGTTTTATATAAGGACCAGTCGAAAGCTTCAGAGATGAAAAAAAAAGAAAACAAATAAACCCTTTAAAAAGTCCAGTGTTTGACATTTGGGTAAAATTGAAAACAGCTGATGAAATTTTGTCATATCAAAACACAAAATTATCTAATTCACTTAAAATTGATTGCTTAAGGTCATCGTTAAGCGTAGTAAAGTTGTAAGCTACGTAAATCTGCCAATGTTTCCATACAAATTGTGACAGAAACAGAATATCAAAGTTTAAAACCTTACAGCGTTTACGACACCCGGCTTTACGTTTTATGCAGTAGTTGTATGAATACCCTAAATATATTGTTTGTGGTAATTCAAATTGTTCATATGGATCATATTTATATAAAAAAATAATCATTTTACTTTCATAAAAGGTAAGAAAACAAAAAAAGTACTGTAATGTCAAACTGTGTGAATGGTGTGAGTTTTAAAAAGTTTTCGCCGAAAACTGGTTATGGACTTTGGTATGAAAACCCTTTTGTACATATGAAAACAAATGAAAAATTTATAGGTACTAGGGGAACATATAAGGGAAAGAGAATTAATTAGTGTAATTTGTGAACGCAGCCCTTTACTTTTTCTGACAACACTGCTCAATAGTGGTGTAAGGAATCGTTAGTAATCGTTACTAACGATTACTTCAAGTAATCGATTACTTTTCTGAGTAACGACTACCTAACCAGTAACGATTACTTTTGATTACTTTGGTTGCTTTGATTACTTTGATAAACTTTGATTAGTTTGATTAATTTCGTTACTTTGGGATTTGATTACTTGTCGTTCTTTTGGATTTGGATACTTTTAGTTCCTTTTTGAATTTGATTACTTATGGGTACTTTTGGGCAGAAAAAACTTGAATTTGGCGCCCCTTCAGTTTTTGAGATTAATAAAAAAATTGCATATAGGTACTTAGTTGCATTTTTTGTAACCGGGAGATACAAAGTTTTTAATGATTTGCACTCTATACAATACAAACACAAAGCCGTAGCCAGATGAGGATAACCAGGGTTTAATCTTCCACCTCGAAATTTTAAGAAATATGTATATATGTAAATCATATATTTCGGGTTCAGTATAAGAAATTTGTAATCAAATTTATTTATTTATATTTTAAAGTCTGAATTCATGCTTTAGAAGGCAAATTTTGTTTTAAAATGCACACCAGAATGAACTGTTTTGACAAATGAAACGTCTAAAAACATAGCTAAGAAATTTTTCCGTCAAAGAAAGACTAACAGGTTAAGCGTTAATCTCAATTCATCGAAAAATTGAAATTAACACAGAGGAAGTTATAGATTTTACCTACATATTTGCTGCAGGCCAGAGGATGAAATGGTGAAAATTTTTTGAAAAATTTAACCCTAAAATAAAATTATGTCTGGCCTCGGCCTTGTACACACACATGGCTGCCATCGAAAAGTTTCCTTAATCTTTCCAGATTTGTTAAAAGGAAGGAAAGCCCAATTCAAAAAATCAGAAAAAAAACTAAAATTGAAGATGCTGCACAAAAATTAGTATTAACAAAAACTATTTTTTTCAAATTGTTTTATAAAATTAGCTTAAAATGAGAAAATGAATAAAAAGAAATAATATTTTATTTAATTTCTTCTAAAAACAAATATGACCGTATACCTTCTTAAACTGACTTCTCCCAGGACTTTTGTATATCTGTGGTCTTTTGGAGAAACATGATAAGTCCATTTTCAAATTTTTACATCGAGCTTCATAGAGCTTGAACGGGAGAACCGAAATTTTTCAAATTTGAAAACATTCCTTTGAAGAAAATCGGTAAACTTGTTTAGGCTCTAGATCACTGTAACGTGAACGTAAAGACGCAAATTTTAAAATGGAGTTATCATGTTTTTCAAAACTCCAAAGATATTTATGTCGTTTTCGATTGGATGTTTGGAGTACTTATTTTTCAGTCCTACTACTCAAATTTTTCCATAAGTTATAGGTTTGAAACAGATCACAAAACCAAGCGAAAAAGGCATAACATTCGTGACTGAGCGTTGGTTATTTGAAATATAATGTATTTTAAATGATAAAATGATAGAAAAAACTGCTAAAGGCTTCTGCAATTCCATTGCCGCATCTCATTCCATTTTATTAAGTGTCGGCAATTCTCAATTTTGTTTGGCACAAGAAAACAAATAAACCCTTTAAAAAGTCCAGTGTTTGACATTTGGGTAAAATTGAAAACAGCTGATGAAATTTTGTCATATCAAAACACAAAATTATCTAATTCACTTAAAATTGATTGCTTAAGGTCATCGTTAAGCGTAGTAAAGTTGTAAGCTACGTAAATCTGCCAATGTTTCCATACAAATTGTGACAGAAACAGAATATCAAAGTTTAAAACCTTACAGCGTTTACGACACCCGGCTTTACGTTTTATGCAGTAGTTGTATGAATACCCTAAATATATTGTTTGTGGTAATTCAAATTGTTCATATGGATCATATTTATATAAAAAAATAATCATTTTACTTTCATAAAAGGTAAGAAAACAAAAAAAGTACTGTAATGTCAAACTGTGTGAATGGTGTGAGTTTTAAAAAGTTTTCGCCGAAAACTGGTTATGGACTTTGGTACATATGAAAACAAATGAAAAATTTATAGGTACTAGGGGAACATATAAGGGAAAGAGAATTAATTAATGTAATTTGTGAACGCAGCCCTTTACTTTTTCTGACAACACTGCTCAATAGTGGTGTAAGGAATCGTTAGTAATCGTTACTAACGATTACTTCAAGTAATCGATTACTTTTCTGAGTAACGACTACCTAACCAGTAACGATTACTTTTGATTACTTTGGTTGCTTTGATTATACTTTGATAAACTTTGATTAGTTTGATTAATTTCGTGACTTTGGGATTTGTTTACATGTCGTTCTTTTGGATTTGGATACTTTTAGTTCCTTATTGAATTTGATTACTTATGGGTACTTTTGGGCAGCAAAAACTTGAATTTGGCGCCCCTTCAGTTTTTGAGATTAATAAAAAAATTGCATATAGGTACTTAGTTGCATATTTTGTAACCGGGAGATACAAAGTTTTTAATGATTTGCACTCTATACAATACAAACACAAAGCCGTAGCCAGATGAGGATAACCAGGGTTTAATCTTCCACCTCGAAATTTTAAGAAATATGTATATATGTAAATCATATATTTCGGGTTCAGTATAAGAAATTTGTAATCAAATTTATTTATTTATATTTTAAAGTCTGAATTCATGCTTTAGAAGGCAAATTTTGTTTTAAAATGCACACCAGAATGAACTGTTTTGACAAATGAAACGTCTAAAAACATAGCTAAGAAATTTTTCCGTCAAAGAAAGACTAACAGGTTAAGCGTTAATCTCAATTCATCGAAAAATTGAAATTAACACAGAGGAAGTTATAGATTTTACCTACATATTTGCTGCAGGCCAGAGGATGAAATGGTGAAAATTTTTTGAAAAATTTAACCCTAAAATAAAATTATGTCTGGCCTCGGCCTTGTACACACACATGGCTGCCATCGAAAAGTTTCCTTAATCTTTCCAGATTTGTTAAAAGGAAGGAAAGCCCAATTCAAAAAATCAGAAAAAAAACTAAAATTGAAGATGCTGCACAAAAATTAGTATTAACAAAAACTATTTTTTTCAAATTGTTTTATAAAATTAGCTTAAAATGAGAAAATGAATAAAAAGAAATAATATTTTATTTAATTTCTTCTAAAAACAAATATGACCGTATACCTTCTTAAACTGACTTCTCCCAGGACTTTTGTATATCTGTGGTCTTTTGGAGAAACATGATAAGTCCATTTTCAAATTTTTACATCGAGCTTCATAGAGCTTGAACGGGAGAACCGAAATTTTTCAAATTTGAAAACATTCCTTTGAAGAAAATCGGTAAACTTGTTTAGGCTCTAGATCACTGTAACGTGAACGTAAAGACGCAAATTTTAAAATGGAGTTATCATGTTTTTCAAAACTCCAAAGATATTTATGTCGTTTTCGATTGGATGTTTGGAGTACTTATTTTTCAGTCCTACTACTCAAATTTTTCCATAAGTTATAGGTTTGAAACAGATCACAAAACCAAGCGAAAAAGGCATAACATTCGTGACTGAGCGTTGGTTATTTGAAATATAATGTATTTTAAATGATAAAATGATAGAAAAAACTGCTAAAGGCTTCTGCAATTCCATTGCCGCATCTCATTCCATTTTATTAAGTGTCGGCAATTCTCAATTTTGTTTGGCACAAGGGTTTGGCGCCCATAGAGGCTGTCGCTCGGGTACAGGTCCCGGTTTGCCCCCCCCCATAGGTCCGGGGCTGCTTTTGGGTTGTGGCTTGTGGAAACACAACGCAAACGAGTAGCTACAAACTAGGTATAGGTAATCATTTCAGTGAGTGAAGCCTATATTTAGAGGAAACAATTGTGAAGTGAAATAAAATCACATTTGGGTGCAGCTAAAAAGAGTTCTTATCCTGCGATATTAACTATATTTTTAAAAAAAGATGTCATAATGTCTAGAAGGTGGTTAAAAAAATTATTTTGGCAAATCATACCACAATTCCTTCTTAGCATTATTTTTTTGGACGTTTTAGAAAATTTTTTTTTATGTGGAAGGTAGCATTAACATAATATGAGTCAATTTATTGTGACAACATTATTTTAGAAAATCCTCGGAAATTCAATTTCAACGAAATTGACAAAGTTAATTAGCTAACAAAAAATTAAAAAAACATTTTCAAAAGAGAGGGTGTTCCGAAAATATGTTAACATTATTGCAACTTCATTGTTCCTAAATCGATTTCAACGAAATTAACCCGGTGATGGCTGATACAGAATTAAAAAAGAAAAAAATATTTTCAAAACAAATTCTTCCAAAAATATGTCAACATATTGCAACTTCGTTTTTCCTTGAGTGATTTTAACGAAATTGACACAGGTGAAAACTGATACAGAGTTAAAAAAAGAACAAAATATTTTCAAAACAGGGTGTTCCAAAAATATGCCAACATATTGCAACTTGGTTGTTCCTTGAGCTATTTCAACGAAATTGACACAGGTGAAAGCTGATACATAGTTGAAATATAAAAAATATTTTCAAAACAGGGTGGTCCAAAAGGAAAACGCCACCTCCAAAGGAAGGAGGTGCCGTGACATAAGGCCAAATTTTAAAGTTAGGCCTTACGTAACTTTCCAAAAGAGTTGTCAGGGAAAATTTTAAGAGTTGGCCTTTAGTCGATTTACAAAGTGACATAAGGCCAAATTTGTTTGTGATTTAAGGCCAAATGTAAAATGTTTTGTTCAGAAAATTAATCAGATTATTCATGCAACGTCGCAAAACTATTGTAAACATCGTAATCGTCGGAAAGTTTACTACATCGTAAACAGATTGTCAACATTTGTATGAGAAATCTTTTCCAACAAATCGTAAACTTTCCTACATGAATTTGTGTCATAAATAAAATTGGTAAACGTGGTAGACCTTTAAACTATTCTGAACAAAAAAGAATCAAAAACTACAAAAATTAAAACATCAAAACGTGAAATATTTTAATCAAAATGGCTGAGGAAAGATACATTTAAAGGAAAAATTATAAATTTATTTGACGTTAAGCAAATAGCAAATTGGTTTACGATGTTTATACACAAGCCGTTTCAAAAGGGTGTCTATGAAACGTGCATCGTAAACTAAAACAAATTACTACGTCGAAAAGTTTACATTGTTGCATAAATACCCTAAGCATTTTTTTTTCTGAAACCATTTAATCTTATTTTATTGGATATGTATTGGTTTTTTTTTTGCTTGCTTACGTATTACGTTGTATAGACAGTGAGGTAGGTATAGGGGGCATGCAGACCCTCTACTTCGGTTCACTATAGGATTTAGGGTAGGTGCGAGGTTGGGAGTATTCAAAAGTTTCTTGTAAGTGTTAATAAATCATTAAATTATACTTATAAATATAAATATAGGTATACTTTCATCAGATTTTTGCTTGTTGCAATTTCTTCGAATACTTTCTTTTGCCCAGGTACAATAGTTAAAAGTGACATAAACCTAAATTGGTCTTATGTCACTTTGTCAAAGCGACATAAGGCCAACTCTTCAAATTTGACCATATGTCACTTGGCCTTATGTCATGGCACCCCAACACCAATACAAAAAAGAATGTGTTGCTTATTCCTTCGCTATTATCTGCTTCGGTGGTTTAGCTAAATAAACGTCACTCAGCAGAAATTTTGTTTTATAAGTAACATTTTGCACTTAATCCACGGAATAAGGCTAACCTTTCGCTATTCCGCGTATCTTATTTGGCTGATAGTACCTACTTTACCTTTTTGAGTAGATAACATATAATGTTGCTAGACATAGTTTTTTTTAATTGGTGAACATCATCGTTTTTCATACAAATTAAGTTTTCTTAGGTATTTTATATTATATCACTGCATTTGATCTATGACCCGTAATTAAGCATTCCAAACTTTCTCCAAACACAAAAACAATCTTTGATTTTACATTTAGGTAGGTACCTAACTTCTGTGCTGTTCGCTTGCACTCTAATTGGAATACAAAATTATTTGAAAACCACCCTCTATATTTTTCCTTTTAGTCTTGACATCTCCAGGTATTATAATATATTTCTTCTAAACAGCACTCTACAAGACACTGCGTTAGTTTGCTCGTTTCTATGAACATAAAGTCTCACAAATTTTATTTATAGTATTCCGAATTCACAAACTCTGGTATTTATTATTTACACACGGGGGTGATTTAATGAAAGTTAAGGGTTGAAATAAATTACTTATAATAACTGCCAACAATTAAACAGATTCTAGTAATTAATTACAGCTATTGGTTGAAAAGGACGACATTAAATTGTAAGCATAAAGAATGTTAATACGAACTTCCTTGTATTTTGTAGATTCAAATATGTATGCATGTATGTTTCCGGTTCTTCTGTCTAAGATAATGTCTCTGGATATGTGGTTCTGAACGAACCATTTAGAAAACAATTAATCCTCTTCACTTCAAAATAAGGTACAAAACGGGATTTTGATTGATCTAAGGTATCAAGTTTCAGTGTGGCATTAAACCTCTGAAAATAGCATTTCTTATTAATTACGAAAATTTTACTTCAACATAAAAAAACTTGTCCCAAAAAAGTACACTTACTACATTTTTGCTTTCTTTCCCATTTTAATTATTGGCGATGTGGATTTTTGTTGGAAGTTCAAAGTTTGTGAAGATTTAAATTGTTTTTGAAGAGAAATACTTTTTGAAAACAAAAATATTCAGGTTTCCTTATTTAAGTTTCAGCGGCTAAAGCAAACACCACAAGCTTAAAAATCAGACGGGAACGCCTGACCACTATTATCAGGAATATCGTATCATGCATCTCTAGACAGGACGATCAGAAAACAAATCAAGCTATATTTACCTTCTCTTCAGTTAGATTTAAATCCAAATATATTCAAAATCAATTATTATTACTTCGATGGGATAATTATTGATTTCTTGATGGCATCGAAAAGGAAAATAGCGAGGGTTGACCATGACTAAGTGCATATTTAATGAACAAATGTGTAGGATTACTGTGTTGAAATTAATGAGACTCCAATAAATAATAAATATACCTATTCCTATTGTACATAAACTGCTGCTAGACTTTTGGGAAATCAAAGGATGAATTTCTATCAAAGAATTAATGTCCTTAAATGCAATTTAATAAGTTATAATCTCGGAAATGATGCAGATGACATGATGATTCTTTCCTTGGGTATAGATATCTTCACAAAGATATGAACAATTGACTTGGGCACATACCTTCAATGCCACATACCAACAACAAAATTTCAAAATTAATAGAGGGCTGGCAGGGAGTTTAAATTAAAGAAGAGGGTTGTGTATTTTCCTACTTTGTATTTGTTATTGAAATTAATTGTTGTCTGTCTGACGCCTTAAGACTAACCACACGCGGCCCTTCAGCAGATTTTTGATTTTGAGACTTGATTGGTTATTCATTGTTGAAATACAATAAACTTTTAAAATACTTTTTTTATAGAGTGAAGTTAGACATTTTGTTTTGAAATTTAGATTAACATAATTTATGCTGAGTTGAACAGGTTGGTAGGTTCTATTTTGTATTTATATTATTTTTTTAAATATTAAAATCTTATTTGTACTGAGTTGAGCTAGGTTTTTGCCATTTTATTTAAAAAAAATCAAAACTGCAGTAGGGCAAATTTTTGAAATGATCAATTTAGAAAATTTCAATTGATTTGCAAGCGTAGCTTCTAAGAAAACCCTTTGAAAATGATGATATTGTAGTAAATGTTCCATTTCTTAATAAAAAACCAAGAATCAAAAGAAATATTTTAGGTGAAGGGTGTTTTTTAGGGGCAGGGTGGAGGGATAGGTTTGGGATTAAAAAATTTTAGTTTATGATCGGACTCCTCTCCGCTATAAATAAAATAGTGAAATCTTTCACATGCAAACGTAACTGCCAGTAATTACTTACTTTTCTATTTGCCCCCATTTTTGTTCAGTTCTATAGTCAGGCTTCGAGACGCATATGATACTGGTTGGTTTCCTTGCAAAAGTACCGATCCCAATCCATCTTTTGATGCGTCAGTCTGAATCATTATTGGCATAGCGGGATCAAAAATTTTTAACACAGGACCTTCAGTCGGATTTTATTTTAATTTAAGCACTTATTCACAATGCTCTTGGCTCCAATCCCATTCAACGTCCGCTCTCTAAGTTTTTCTGATTCGTTGTGATAAATTTGGAAGGTATTGACTCAAATATTTCAATATTCCAAGAAATCTAGCTACATCAGATCTATTTGCAGATAGTGGCATACTATTGATGGCTTCTAGATACTCTAGACTATAGGTCTTACTAGTGACGGTGATAATTGTTGACCCATGAATCGAACCTCATCCAAATCTAATTCCAACTTTTCTTTATTAAATCGATTCCCATTTTCTCGCACAATCTGCAAAACTTCTTTGTGCTCTTCCATTGTACGACCGGATATGAAAATATCATCAAAGTAAACTTCAACACCCTGAATATCTCCAAAGAGCTGACCCAGTCTGTGGGATAATCGACGACCGAAATTTTGTTTGACCTTTCCATTTCCGATAATTCTTCCTTAAGGCGGTAGTGGAGGTTTTCTGGGATTCTTTTTCTATACCTGAACACAGGCACAGAAACTAGTTAAAGATTGGTGTGACATTTCTCTGGTAACTTATCTAGTCCACCAAACACATCTCCAAACTCTTCGACTAGTCTACAAGCCTCTGATCTAGAATCCACTGAAACTAAATTGATAACCACATTTTGAATGGTCAGACCCAAACATTACTTAGTACTTAGCTTAAGTCCCTATGCAGTCAATTACAAAATCTCGAATTACCTTTTCAATCTGCTCTGGGTGATACCGCACTTGTTGATTGTCTGTGGATCGGTAAACATTTGCAAAATGACCTAAACGCTGGTATTTGAAGCACTTTGCACCTTCTTTTAGTGTTGGACAAAACTTCTCATGATTCCCATTTTCACTTCCACCACAGCGTGGACACTGCTTCTCAAAATCACTCTTATTTATGCGTGGATTGGGCGTTTCTTCTGGTACTGCACTGCCTCATCTGTGGAACATCAAGAAACTGTTTGTTGGTGGCTGCCAGTTAAGCTAAGGGTAAAATGTCATATTGACTGTCATAAATAACAATCTGCGTTGTTTTTGTGTCTTTGGGGCAACAAAAAAGAAGGCAAAAGACATGATGTTAAATTACAAATTAGTGGCTACTCAGTCATTCAATTACAGTCGCCTACAAAATTTCAATCACAAAAAAAGTATAAAGTGAGCTTCAAAATCTGTGCAAACGATACCTATTTAACTATCGTCTTAACGCTTTCGTTTTGACGATATCGTTTTGAAGATTATCGTCTTACGTGAAGCAAATATTTTATTTTCAAAACGATATCGCCCAAACGATATTCATTTTCAGTTTTACGGAATGCAAGACTGTCGTCAAAGCGCTATCGTCGAGTGATAATCGTGATAATTATCGCATCGATAAAATTCATCGAGAAACGTTGAAAAATGAAACAAAACTATACGATTTGTTTCAATTTTCATCGTTTCTCGTCGAGTTTTATCGACGCGATAGTTACAGAACATGAGTCCTGGAGACGCTTGTCTGCAAGACACAGGACAATCCTATCACGCAACATACACTCAACGTATGATTTCTGACAACCACTGCGTACAAAATTGCAATGTTGCATTTAAAGGCGGAGCTCGATTTCAAATTTACAAAACAGCTGGCGTTCTTTTTGTGTAATGGAATTAACCTTAAAGGATTCCATTACTAGGTATATTTGTGTTTGGCAAACAAAAAACGTTTTAAAACGTCCACCATTTCTGTCCCCCAAATGGTTCACTGGTTTTTTGCCAATATGTGGAGAAATGTCGCAATTTTGATGTTATCAGGGCCCTTTTTCCGACTAGAAGCAAGCATAAAAATCTTAAATTTTTGCTTTCAAAGGGGCCATTGCTTTCCTGTATCCCAAAAATTAATTGGCGAGCGACCTTGCACATTACGGCATTGCGGCATCTTCTGGCTTCGGAACAACAGGAATCGCCATTTTGATTTCGCAATATTTAATTCCTTTTGGTCTTTTTACTATGTTTTAGCAGATTGCTTTTGTTTCACATTTGACACCATGTAAAATTCTTGTTGCTATGCAATAAATAAAATAGTTTTTATTTGGTTTTAGGATTATGTATTTATTTCTTAAGGTAGAACTAGAATAGCTGGAAGCCAGCGAACGTGGTCGTACGAAACCGAGCGCAAACAAGAAATTTATATAATGCACACATAATTGCGAAGTGGTACTCTTCATTTAGCTTTCGTTAACTTTTTCCGTCAGGTGAGAGAGCGCCCACCGACCGCTCTTTTGTAAGTGCACGTATACAAAATGACAATGGTGGAAGCAAACTAAAAAGAATTTGGCGCTTGGTGTATAGTCTTCAACTGTTCTATTTTTTGTTTGATGTATAAGTGAAGTAAAATCTCTAATTTTTTTTAAATTAATTTTCGTGGTTTTGCAAAATAATTAATTAAAAGCCTATCACTCTGTGCTGTGAATAAGTAAAGGAAAATTAACGTTGAACAAACAATTATTAATTTTCTTTTTCAGTTTCCACCATTTGTGCATTATGGGTCACTTGTGAAATTGACGTTTCGATAAGCTACTTTTCGGTCGGTTTTGACATAAGCTTCCGACAGCTACCGCCTATTCTAGTTCTACCTTTAGTCCTCTACAATTGGATGTGTCCGCGTTGGCTGCTGTTACAAATCTAATCTTAACTACGATATCTTAACTTAACGAACTTATTACAAACTTATTTTAAGAAGGAACCATAACAACATATCTTATGATGAGTTCATATGTATGTTATAAAAATGGTAAGTTCACATGTATGTTACAAATTCTTGTCCAAATGTATGAACTTACCAACGCATACACCAAGTCACTGCTGAAATATTCGGCAAATCCAAATTTTCTTACATATCTCTGAACAATGTTTCCCTTATCACAAAAATGTGTATCCGAGATCAATTGGTGTTGGCCGTTACTCTGCCAGACCGTTTCAGATTTTTAAAAGTGTTAAATAACAATAATTCGGTATAATTCACCTAAAGAAGCGAACAAAAACCAGGGTGTATAGTTTGGATTAATAGCCTTTTCACACAAGACCCAAAACGCGGTTTTCGCGAAAACAGTCGAAAACATGTTGGAATTCAGAGATGAACGAGACAAACGTATCTTTTAAAAAGTTCAGTGCCTAACAAAATGTCAAAAAAGAAACTGATTGAATGCTTTCAAAATAAATTGAAAACAGCTGACGAAATTCTATCATATCAAATATAAAATTCCAATCTCAAAATTATTTAATTTATTTAAAACTGATAATATTTTGGCTATGGTAATCAAAATTGTTCATATGTATAAAATTCATATAAATATAACTTTACTTTACTTTCATAAAATCGGAGAATACAACAAAAAGAATAGAAAATTGTGAGTGGTTGGTTAATGAAAAACTGTGGTCTATCTCTTTCCGTTTGGCTAGAAGAGGAGCAATTTCATAAAAAACGTCCTTCAAATGGAAACAAAATATTAAACAAAAAAAGCAATACTTACAATTAAGAATAACACCTTTTTTTAAAGCTAGTTTTTAAATCAAGTGAAATATATGCATAGTTAAAAAAAAAACTAATTTTAACCTCAAAATTTTCAAAAAAATTACAAACGAGTTTAAAGTGTGATTTTTCAGAACTCTTTCTCCAATAAAATTCTTAATCAAAAACTGAAAACTAGATGGTTTTACGTCTTCTAGCTATGTTAGAAAATTGAAAATTACTAAACCTACTTTTTACGCAACCACCTGAAATATGTTGGTACTTGGTACCGATTAGGGGTCAGTATAAATATTTTGGAGGTGACACGAATTATTATTTAATTTTTTTTATTAACTTTGTATACAAATTTTGGTAGTGAAAAGAGCGGCTTCTCTGTGCTTTGGCTTTGAGCTTGAGGTGATCTAAGGGCTAGGAACGGCCCTGCAGCCGTGGCATCAGAGAGTACCTATACTATCTAGAACCGACTCGCAACCCTCTTGCCCAAAACACCCGCAAATTTTATTTGAGCACATTAAGAGAAAACTCTCTTAAAATCCCTGTCCGTGAATACGTGTGAATTGTGGATATCTCTAAATGTGACGTTTTCAATTTTTTCGATTCAATTTTTTGTTGTTTTCAATCTAATGAGCCAAAATCCATTAAACTATCATTGTATTGGCGTGGTTCTATTTAAATGCATTGGGCAGCTACCACATGCTCAGCCATGTGGAAGAAATCCTCTCAGTACAGTGTGTAGGGTGAAAGAGAAAAAGCCCTGAAGTCGGTTCTCTAGATAATATAGGTACTCTATGTGTGCCATATGACCCGGATTCTGTAAGCTATCCTAGAGAAAGCAAATCAACGCCATTCAAAATCAGATAATAACTCTTGTTGAGCGATATTTTGGTATATTGAAGAGCAGATTTCGTAATTGAGCTAAGGAAAAAGCATTATTTTACTGTTCAGCTAAAGCAGGAATTCTTAAACGCTTGTGTTATTCTTTACGATGTGTTGGTTGAAGCAATAGTTACATTTTTGAAATGTAGATTTTGAAATTAATTACAAAATAGAGAATGAAGAAAATTATCTGACCCCACCTGAAATTCATTTCTTCAAGAAAGCAGGAGAACCCACAACTGAATAATCGGTACGAATAGAATAAATAAAAATGGTAAGAACCATAGTAAAATAAATAACACAATTCTAACTTGCTTTCAACAACGTTTTAGCAATTTTTTGTGGCAGCATATACTCGTATTTAGTATTTATCAAGCTTATTTTTATTATTTTGTTTATATTGTTGCTTCCTTTCATTAATTAATAAATTAACCGTCAGAAAAAGGTTTCAAAGTTAGGTCGCAGGTGCAACGAATTCGTCTCATCTTCCTAGGACCTAGGTCATAGTACGAAAACACAAAAGTAAAAGTCTGTTAATTGTGATATTCTTTCATTATACTGAACGAGCGACCACGTAGAGTCGATTTTTAATCAACTAAAGAAATAAAAATTAAGTTTAAAAACAAAAACGAAGAACAATTTTTTTTAATTTTTAAAGCAATCGCGATTAAAAAATTTGTATGATAATAAATGCAGTTCGTATCGAATCATGTATGACAATGTTGCCAAAATGCAAGCAGAAAATGTTTTCTTTAAATAAGGTTTATTTCTTTTTGTTAATAAATAAAGTCCTTCTTATCAAAAAAAAGTAAAAAATCAAAAAAGGTAAAAAAATTGTTATATACCTAGAGATTGATTGCGAACATCGTCTATAGCGGAATCGCCCCTAAATTTTCAGATTTTTATTTTCATCCCCTATTGTCGCTGTAGTGGTTAATTAATTTGCATTTTTTTTACATACTAGGCGATTCACGTTGTAGTATTTCGTGGCATGATGGTTAGTGCATAGGACTGTCATGCCAAAAGTCTGGGTTCGATTCCCAGCCGCTGCCACCTAAAAACAGAAATGTTTTTTCCGAGGTACTGCCTCTTGCGAGGGACTGACAAATCCTCCAAGAGTATACTTGTCATGAATAAGTGCTTCTCATCTAGCCGTTCGGACTCGGCAAAAAATTGTAGGTCCCCTCCATTCCTTCCAAAAATACGCACACAGGAATGGTTGAGAGTTGTAAGTCACTAGGCCTTGGTTCTTCACGAGCTGTTGCGCCACCAAACTTACTTAGGTGATTCGCGTACAATCTGTAAAAGAAGCATGTTCGTTGGATCGGAAGTAGACAGGAAAAAAATCCCAGGCAAGGGGGATAATATTTCGAAATTGGATTACATGGTGGAATTTAGCTCGTTTTTGGAAATGTTCCTTACTATTTTACAAAGTTAGCAAATAAATGAGGTTGTGATTAATAAAATTTTTTGTATGATAAAATAATCTGAAAAAATATTTTTCCATAAATTTCAAATATACATATGTATATTATATATATATTTTTACAAAATAAGATAAAAAGCTAAATAAAATAAAATTATACAAAATTTCAAGATAATGATTACTTCACTGAATTCAAAGGTGTCCTAAGGTACATTATATGTATGTACCTATAAATTAATTTGTATCTAACATATTAGTTTTTTCAGAGTTTTACTGGAAGACATTGTCAACGGATCTCAGATTTAGTATTTCAGACCCAGTAAATGTTCCTCACTCCCATTACCTCATTGCCTCTTTATTGAAAATCTTACATAAAAATGTCAAACAATAACATATCATTTGTCAAAGCGAATGTAAAGAAATGTAATACCTTCGACTGGTTATGCTTACAGAAACGTTTGTTAACTTTAATTTCCTTCAACCCTTACCCATAGCACGGAAACGAGAACTTAAAATTCATGTCCGATTTTTGGGGTGAAAAAAAGCAATATGCTAACTTTTTTCTTATCTATGCCTACATTTATCACATTGCTATTCTTTCTTAAAGTGTGCACCACCACCGTAAAGGTTATTACATTTTTTTTAATTCATGAATCACGAATCTAGACCTGATTGAGAACAGATTTTCGTGATATGTTCAAATGTCCAATCTCAAAATTATAAATAATTAACTCAAAGTGTGTCCTATGTTAAACTTCTTTATTTGCGATAGTTAACTGTCTTATTCCACTATATATGGTTTGTATACCTTCTGACTTAAATCATGTTATAATATTTATTGGTATAGTTACAGTACACCATAATGAATGAAATGTTTGTTGACTTTGTTGGTGAAATTACCATAATCATACCCTGAGTTTGTGTTATTCATTCAATTTGTATATTTGGTTTGTGGGTGTCCTGTTGGTGTGTGTGTTCAGTTCTGCTATGGGATTATAGTTTATAGTGAAGAACATATGTCCTTTGGTGCACATATAGGTAGAAGTTGACAAATATTTGAACTGTAATATCATCTGTGGTCAGTCATTCATTTAGTTAAGGTTTATTCAACAAGCAAATAAGCATTGAATCAGGTTTGTATGCATTATTCATAAGACGTACTAAGAACAATATTAAATAAAAACTTTATATCACATGGTGATTGTGTGGCATTTGGCAAGGAGTTATTAAACAAGCTTATACTAGGTGCAATGGAGTTGCAATGTATGTTTAGTTTCAATATAAAGTTGAGTATACTCCAGAAATTGATTATGCTTACCTTAGTTTCAATTCAAATTCTTATCATCAAAAGTATATTGACTATGTACCTTTGTTTGTAATTTTAAGGTTTTTTTCTTTAAATTTTAGTCAGAATTCGAATTTTTTAAATAAAAGTCCAAGCTTAATAGGATTTCAGACCAGTGTTGCCGCAACCTAAAAATATAGGATGCTAGACCAACCTCCAAGAGTCCCTACATTGACTAAAGTTTTGAAACCAAACAGTCATTACTCATTAGCAACAAAAGCTTGAAAAATTTACTTTTTAAAATTTGTATTTTTGTAAATAATTTGTATATCAAAAATATAAGGAATGAATTATAAAAAAATCAAATTATTAAAAACAATAACTCAATTCAGTTTCATAGCAGCGGAAGAATACAAATACGTTTCATATCTTCCTGATTCTAAAACTATGTTATACGTAGTTTATTTTTTCTTTTTTACCCGAAAGTGCCTTTTTTTGCGTTTTTTCATTTTTTCCTAATGCCTATTTTTTCATTTTTTTGTCTTTTTTCTTCAAGCTTATTGTTTTTCATGATTGAAAAACCATAAATTATAAAAAAGTTAAATATATGTCCAAATTCTGTTCCCCTCTTCAAAATTTTTTTTTGGGCAGAAGAGAGTACTCTTAAGCAAAGTCTGCAAGTTAAAAAAACATGCGTTCAATTTTAAAGTGTGATAGATACACTTAGACTTTCCATTCCAACTTTCATTGACGCATAACAAAATAAATAAAATCAATAAATTAATTTTCTTTCATTTCGCCATTTAATGTTCATAACTGCAAAGTCTTTTTCTCAAACTGCGTTGAGAATATTACGTTGAGAATAGCGATAAACACAACAAAAAAAAATATGAGAAATAATGAAAAACTGACTCACCTTGCCTTTTATCTATATATCTTCAAAATGCCTTTCGGCCTGGGAACTATCTTAATACAAAAAGTTATGTTGGTTTTCATTTTTCACCGAGAAAAATCTACAAAAAACTTAGTCCCTTTATCTTTATTTTTTGGGTTTTAAAACTTTTACAAATTACATAAAAATAAATTAAAGCTAATTAAAACTACTTAAATCTACTTAAAACTACTTACAAACTACTTACAAACTAGAACAGCCACAGCATGCATTTTCGGTTTTTATAATTTTTTTTGTGTTGGTTTAATAATATTTTTTTGTGTTTTTGTATATTTTTTTAAATTTTTTTGTGATTTTGTAAGTTTTACGTATTTTTTTTTTGCTACCACCCTGACTGTGCCTACCTAAAACTAACAACCTAAACCTATGTAAGTCGGCCATACAGAAAATGAAAATAACAAGGCCAAATTATGTCTGAAGGAACTTCCTGTTCATTTTTTGACCACCAGAACTGGTTCTCCTGCTTTACCCTATCTCTTCGGTCCAATTCGGACACCGACGGTGTTCAGTTCCGTCTTGTACGAGGACGTCTCGATTGTAAAGGAGCCACCACAGTTTTTTTTTTACACTTCAGATTTTATGTTGTAGAAAGCTTGGATCAAGCTGCAACCTACAAACAAGGGCTCATCATAAGTGCATGTGTTAGTGGTTAGTAAAATAATGCAAACTAACACATGCTTACAAATAATTACAAAACAACTAGTGTACAAAATTAAAAAAATCAAATACCTAATATACAAAATTATACAATAAAAAAAAACATTTAAAGTATCGTAATAGACATATAAGACGGTCACGATTGTGGAGCACTGGTTCGAAACAATGTTTTCAATCCCATTTTACCTATATTAAAGTCAACAGAGGAAGCATTTAAATTGAAAAGCTTACACATTCGGTTTAAAGGTTGATGAATTCCGTAGTTAGTACGAAGAACATCGACATGTAAAAGTTCACATCTTCGCAGCTGGTGAGATCTTCTGCGATAATTTATGCCAATACTGGCTAACAAGTCAGGAGCATCAATTTCCCCATTTAAAAGTTGCTGAAGTATTAAGTCATTATTAACCCGCCTTTGATATAAAGTTTGGACCTGGAGCAGTTGGATCCGATGTTCATATGATGGATGGTTATATGGATCAGCCCCAGGGAGACCTTTCAGAGCAAAGCGAATGAATTTATGTTGTATTGATTCAATACGACTTTTATGAATTTCATAGAAGGGTGACCAAACTTGAGAGGCATACTCAAGATGAGGTCTTAAATAACGGTTGTATAGAGAAAGGGTAATATACGGGTCGTTAAATTCTTTTGCCCAACGTTTTATAAATCCAAGCATAGAACTAGCTTTTTTTACAATGTAATTTATGTGTTCCGTGAATTCTAAATTAGAACTAAACTGAACACCCAAATCCTTGAAGCTAAAGACACGGCATAGTTTGTGCTGCGAAATAGAATAATTAAAAGCACTTGCAACTCGTTTTCTTGAGAAAGTTAATGTTTGGCATTTAACTGGGCTTAGGTTAAGACCGTTTATATCACACCATAGAGTAAAGGTGACAATATCATCCTGCAAGAGACTGTGGTCATGATCAGCTCTTATTGTCTTGAAATCTTCATCTCATCCGCAAATATAAGAATTTCACTAGAACGTATACATGAGACAACATTATTTATAGCGAGAATGAATAGAAAAGGGCCCAAATGACTTCCCTGAGGTACACCCGAGAGAGCGTTAAATGGGTTTGAGAGAGAGTGTCGAAATTTTACCTGGTAGGATCTATTTTCGAGGTACGATTTTTTCCAATCTATAAAGAAGGGTGGAAAGCCGAAAGCTTTAAGTTTGAACAAAATAATATTGTGACTAAGTTGATCAAATGCTTTTGAAAAGTCAGTGTAAATGCAGTCAACTTCACCTCCAATTTCTTAAGCATTGGAGCATTTGTGTAAGAAGGTAAGGAGATTTGTTACCGTTGATCTTCTTTGCATAAACCCATGCTGTTTTTCGCATATAAAATTTTGCCAAGATTTCACAAATAACTTTTTCGAAAAGCTTCGGTATACAAGACAGTTTTGATATAGGCCTATAGTTTTTAATATCATTCCTATCACCCTTTTTGAAAACTGGAGTTAAAAATGATTTTTTCCATAAGCAAGGAAACTTCCCTGATTTTAAAGAAAGCTGAAATAAAGACTGAAAGGGCTGAAATAATATATGTTTGCACCTTTTTAATACTATTGGGGGAATTACCAGACGAGTAATCATCATTTAAAGATGAGAGATATCCTAAAACAGTGCTCAGTTGTACAGGCATTTATTATTGCAATTCGTTTCGGAATAGATATGTACATTTTTAAAATAACCTTCGTCATCAACGACAGGCGTATCAACGAAAGAATCACGAAAACTATTCGCAAATGCGTTGCGTTGCAAATATCTGTATTATTTTGTAGAGAACAGTTTTCGTATACAAAATTCACCGGATAGCCATCCGAGTTCTTCTTTGTGTTGACAAATTTCCAAAACGACCTAGGATCCTCTTTTAAAAAGCCTCCCATTTCATTTAAATCAAATTAAATTAGTTCTACGGCCGATGTGCTAGATTAGTGGAACCACCATGCCGTTCTATCCTGGATCATCCCTCGACTGTCTAGATGGAGAGATATATCAGGCGGAATAAAGCCACTTGGACACACACTCTCGTAGTATTCGTTGTTAGGGTAATAAGCCCCAAAAATTAAGCTGTTGGTCGATAACATCGATCTTAATATTATAAATACTGATCCATCCAGATGCCAAGGTACTTTACTAAACTTTTACTCGCCAGTGGATGCCCATTTGGCCCAACGATCACCAGCTTGCGTCAGTTCTTTCTTGTATTCCTTCTAGTTCCACGCAACGGAGTCCTAAACACAATATTTAGTTTCTGATTTCTAAAAGTTGATTTTCAATTTCCAGTCATCACAATATCGCTGAATCTCATCGAAGTCACTAAGCAAAAGAATTCTTATGTACTCGAGTTTGGGAGCTGTTCTGTAGGCAATTAGATCGTCAGCATACGCAATTGCCTGAGTTAGACTACTTATCAGATCACTGGTGTTAATGCTGAATAGAATCGGTGAGTTGACCGCTCCCTGCTAAATGACATTTTTAATATTAGAGGTTGTGGCAGAAGTCTTATTGCCAACTTTCTAACATTGAGCATATCATAAAGCACATATAAAAGTGGTTTACTAATGCCTAATTTCAGCTTTGGATTAAGACCCTATAACCAG